>CM060929.1:86746401-88054972 GCA_030765085.1 Allium cepa | reverse complement strand
AATGTTTGTGTATATAAATTCGTGTAAATTTTGTAGAATTGCATAAAAATACTTCTTAGAACTGATATCGTCATATCAAACCTTAGAAGACAGTTTCATTTGAATTGGACAAACTTAAATGGCCCGAATCATGAAATTTGTATTTTTTGACTATTTCCGCACAAAAACTTAATGTTCCCATATTAGTCTGCACAAATTGTATAAGAATGCCCAAAGGTTATGTTTTGGTCTGTAATCCTCATATTTTATCTTAGAAATTTGCTCATATAAAAGCATTCTTTCTTGCTCTCTCTCTCACTTCGATTTGGGACTTTAAATTCTTAATTTGGCATTGATTTTGAATATTATGGTTAATTAGAGCATCAGGGAAGAAGAAGAGGGAGATGGGAAATTAGTTTTCTAAAACGAAAAGTTGCATACGCAAGTCATTTTTGAGTCGTAGGAGATAAATAATTGCAATCTAACCGAAAATTGAAATTCAGATTCAGATTACGTGGCTTCGGTGCGACTCGACGACGTTTTCAATCTAATCTCCTTCATACGAGCTGCAAGCGACACAAACAAATATATCATTCATATCAGAAAAACGAGACGGTTACGATGGCACCAGTTTCGTCATCAAATTCCAAAGTCTTAAAAAAATGGCCATTATGCCCATCCTTCTTTTAAATTTAGTTAATCAATCCATCAAATCCACTATTTTTCATATTATCATATTATCATTATTAAGTTAGAACTATTTGATTTTGGTGGTATTAGATTCTCCCCATTAGATGAATTTCGTCCCCAAATTCAAAAACTAAGCCGGCTCTATACCAAATAAAAAACCAAAATTAAGCCAGTGGTAACTTATAAATATTGCCCTTTTACGGCATGCGATATCCGTGTACTAACACACATTGCCACATAGGCTCAGGTGTCTAATCTACCACATCAATCGGTCCGAGCACACACAGGAAATCAGGCACGAATCTTTAAATGTATAGATTCCGGCCTAAGATAGGTCGAAGTACCTATAAAAAACACTCGACGACCAGTATGGTGTACTAGCCTGAGACAATTCTTGGGTTACTCTAGGATGTATAAATTTCTATAATATTGTATTTTTATTATTTTTAACTCTTTGTTCTTGTGATTTCTGAGCTTTCGGTTTACCTACTTATGTAATATACATTCATAATAAGCCATAATATTTTCCCGGTAAGTTTTTATCCTCGTTTTATTTTTTATGATTACGATTTCTTCAACTTTCTTATATTGAAAGTAAATTATATGAATTCAATATATATAGTTTATATTCTAAATAAAATTAAATTTCTTACTAAAACATATGTATCTCGGTCTATAGAAATTAAATCTTTATTTTTAAACCGTATTTTAAATATATAAATCATACATTCCTCTATGTTATCACCGTTTAGTGTACTTTTTAAATTTTGAAATCAATTTCGTGCCATTTTGATGTGATTGTATACACCAAACCACTAATATACGATTTTGGACTGCTTTTCGTATAATATAATTTTTGTGTATATAAATTTGTGCAAACTTAATAGAATTGGATAAAAATACTTCTTAGACCTGATATCGTCATATCAAATCTTAGAAGACAGTTTCATATCAATTGGACAAACTTAAATGGCTCTAATAATAAAATATGTATTTTTGGACTGTTTCTGTACAAAATCTTAATATTCCCATATTAATCCACACAAATTGTGTAAGAATGCTCAAAGGTTATGTTTAGGTTTGTAATCCTCGTATTTCATCATAGAAATTTGCTCATAAAAGTTTAACTTGATCTACCTTCATTTCATTATGATTTTCCAAATTATATGCCTTATTTACGCGTAGTTTACATAAGAGTTTAGATGTACATTATAGTACACCATTAGCTCATTTAGCTACTCAAAAATAAATCATTATTCATATTTGGCAAAGTTTCCAAAATTCAAAGGGGTTGATTTCGAAATTACACGTTTAGTTACAAAATATAGTCTCATTAAATCATGAAATCAAGAGAGCGAATATAGAATTAACTTTGTTCGTTTTCTCCCAATTCCAAAGCATCTAGCCGCAATTTCTTTCACTGTGCGGAAATATCACTTCCTTCGATTCGCTGTTATAACACCACCAGTGACCCCTAAGCATTCTTTCTTGGTTTTTCTCTTCGATTTGGGACCTTAATTTCTTAATTTGGCTTCGGTTTTGGATATTATGGTTAATTATAGCATCGGGGAAGACAAAGAGGAAGATGGGAAATTAGTTTTCTAAAGCGGAAAGTGGCATATGCATCTCCCTTCTGAGTCGAAGGAGATAAACAACTGCAATCTACCCGAAAATTAAAATTAAGATTCAGATTGCATGGCGTCGGTGCGACTCGACGACGTTTTCGATCTAATCTCCTTCAGACGAGCTCCAAGCGACAAACAAATATACCGTTAAAATCAGAAAAACGAGACGATTGCGATGGCGCCAGTTTTGTCACCAAAATCCAAAGTCTTAAAATTGACCATTTTACACATCCTCATTTTTAATGTAGTTAATCAATCCATCAATTCCCCTATTTTTCATATTATCATTATTCAAATAGAAAACTATTTGATTTTTGGGAGTATTGGATTCTCCTCATTAAAATGAATTTCCTCCCTAAATTCAAAAACAAAGCCGGCTCTATACCAAATCAAAAACCAAAATTAAGCCTCCAGTAACTTATAAATATTGCCTGTAACGACCCGCAAATCCGTACCCCTTAGTCAACGCTACTCTACATCAATCAACTCAAGATGAACAGAAATGCGAACCGTTTTGACTTAAAGAAGAAGATGTAGAAGAAGAGAAAACAGAAAACAATATTAGAATCTAACATCGCAGCGGAATAAAATATAACAGATACTAACATATTTTTAAACAAAAGAAAACTATATCTGTTTTATACATACACCACCAGAATACCTCATCAGAGTCTAACAACATCAATAACATACCCAGCGGAATAATAACCAAATATGGAAGTACGTATCGCCATCCAGCTCGTCTCCTGAGCTCCACAGCATCCTATCCTGTATCCTATAGTGCTCGGTCTGACCCGAGCATTATAGTTAAATAACACCCGAGTCAATCTGGAATACCAGCGTGAGAAAACCACACTCAATTGGATTATTAAAGTTTCAAAATTCTTTTTGAAAATATAAGCATCTCGTAAGACCACGCCACAAATAAACATGTCGGGTTTTTACCTTTCGATAGCTAAATTTTTTTATTAAATCTTCTGATATTATAATAGGGTCTATTTACAAATATTTATTAAAATAGCCGAAATTGTTGCATTCATTAAATTCCAGCTTTTAGCCACAGAGTGGGTAATACAAACAAGACTCGTATAAGGCGCGTAGGGAGAATGGATTTCCAACTAATGACTAGGCATTGGGTACCACCTGTCACGGTACGTGGCCTAGATCACAGTACAGAGGATCACTCCCGACCCCCAGCAACACAAGACCGGAACCATCCCTTACCGGACAGTTTCGAGTAAGATCACCCCGCGGTTGGGATCAGCAACCGCCCACTAAGCCGAAATAAAAAGTGGCATCTAGACAAGGATGACCGTACCATGAAGTGGGTGCTACCCACCTAGCCTTGCTGCATAACCCCTGATCTTCAGTCATTCCCGGTTGATGAGGCTTGAGGCTAAGCGTTACCTTTTAGATCGTTTCACTTAGAATGCTTATCATCCACCTGACGATGTTCTGAAAGCATTCATCCATACAAGTCCGTCCTGGATTCGAACATAACCGAAGGCACTATTCCTACTACATTCATTTTGGAAATATCCTCAGGATTAGTAGCGACTAACCCTTACTTTCAGAACTCGTTTTTCCACGAAAACGTAAAAACCGGATCGAAGTGGTTTTTGAGAAATAAATCCCTATCCCGGTCTCTTCGAAACAATCAGCGCATTTGGCCAATATTGATAGTCGGTTATTTAACTATCAGTTAACATTCACAACAACCAGCCAATATAAATAATTTCACTAAATTATTCATTGAACTCAAATTATCTTCACAAGATATATTTTCACTTTTCAACTCTTTAAAAATAGTTTCAAACCATACTCTTCTCATGGAATGAATTTCCAAATATTTATTTCCACTGAAAACACCAAGTACAAAGTTTTAGATTTTTAAAATAATTTAAAAAAACTTTATTATAAAATATATTTAACATTTAGATTGAGAACTACTTCAATACTTTATTAAAATATACTCTTTAGGAATATTTAAAATGAGGTTACTTTATAAAATATAAAACTAGATTTTCTCTTTTAAAACAAATACCAAGTCGCTTTAATTAATTACTGCCATAATAGATCAAAAGAAAATACTTATTTTAGAATTTAAATATTTTAGAAATAATAAATTTTCCACAACTTGATTTTTAAAACAACTTTAAAACCTTTCATTTATATTTAAAAATTTACTTTGAAAACGTACTTCGTTATCCAGGGAGAATTTCCAATTTCAATCACTTAAATCAATTTTCCAAATTGATTTCCAATTTACTCCATTTGAAATAAATTTCTTTACTTACTCAATTCATTTCAAAATTCGTTAATTATGGACTTTATTGTTATTATTATTTTCCGTTTGATTTTAAATCTTTTAACTGAAATATATAAATTTCAGATTTTTCCCAATTTCTTCTTTATTCTTTTCAAAATTTAAATCTTAAATTTAAAATAAATGCTTTGTTCTTTTAAATAATAACACTGAAGTTTAAAATTCATTAACTTTCTGTTTATTCAAAATTTCCTTTCCATATACGGAATTTGTTTATTAGAATTTTAAAACCACTAATATTCTTATCCGGTTCATTTTAATTTATTTAAATTCTCCATAATTATTTCACTTACAAATTCTCTTCCTTTTATTTTCTAAATCCAATTCTATATATTTTGATAACTCAGTGTGCCAAATTATTTTCAAGCAAACCATAGCATTCAATATACCAATATAATCCATCATAGAATATGAAATAATTACAACAAATAATATTAAATAATTTAAATAAATGTTGACGAATCCAGTTGGATCCCTCCAACCTGTTTCCCTGCATCCACGGATGTTAGCACAACATAAAATACCAATTCCACTTCGAGGTGGAATATCCGGTATATGGGTTTTATATATAATATCAATCCGCTATTATGCGGCGCATAGGGCCTCTTCCGCTATATAATGCGGGAAGTCAAACATTCCAAGATATACTATATACTATTATATATGATATAACACACCAAATCCAATCAATCAATCAATTATTTAAACTTAACCATTTAAATTTAAATTAAAAATTCAGCCGAGTGAGATTAACGCACCTTATTCCGTTTGCAACCCATTTCCAAACCAGCTTGTTTCGCCATGATTATAGACCTTGAATAAATATTTTATGGTTTATTAACATTTGAACTAATCGAACAATCAATTCATAAATCTAACGAACTAATATTTAGTTTTAACTAATCTTCCGTTGACAAATTTTTTTTAAAAATACTTATATAAGTTAATTAAATAAATTAACACCTTAATAAATTAAACCGAATCTTATTTTTCTTCATTTTCAACTGTATAAGAATATAATCCATATAGGTTTTTTAAAAATCAAATTTTTATATATTATCTTTCAACATCTTAAATTCCCATTTATTTATTTAATTCAAACTAACAATTTGATTTTCAAATAAATTCTCTTTTTTTAACCTATGAATATATATAATTAAATCAAAATAGGCATGTATAATATAATTTTTCAGAAATGGGTATTCCTTTTACTGTGAAAATTTATTTTCATTCTAATCTGAAAATATATATATTTATCTGTAAAATTTAATAAAATAAAGGTTTGTTTATTTCCTGTAAATATCTTCTAAACTACACATACCTATCAAATAAAAAATCAAAATGGGATATACCTTACTGGATCAGAACCATTCCTGATTGACGATGACAAACCTAACGTAGCTGCTCTATTTGCCGTGCCAAATATCACAAACCCGCGATTGAAAACCCTCCCGAGCTAGAAGACATCATTCCCTCAAGCAAACCCTGCCTTACTGACATCGACACGAGCTTCCACATTCGAGTTTGAGCCTGCCTTATCCAACTACCTGGTTTCAACTCGAAGCCCTAACCAGTGACGGCTATGGCCGAACCCACCATGAAATCCTCGCTCACCATGAAGTCGAGTCAAGTCCCACAATCCACATCGATGGCCAAAACAAGGCAGATCCAAAAACCTAGCACCGCGCTCACGATCGAATGCCCACCCTCGAGACTCCACGACATCGAAAACCATCGCAACCTCCTTATTGAATTCGACCCTCCAGCATTCGCACCTGCGTAAGCTTGTCATCGCGAAGTGCTTGCAATGACTTCGTCGATCGTATAATCTTTTTTTTCGCAGTCGAATTTGATAAGCAGGAGAAAGGGGAAAACGAATTCAAACGGGAAGGGTAGAAGAAAACGAAGGAGCGGCACGATTTTTCTTTTGATCGGTTTTAGTTTGATGTATTGGAGATCGAAGGGAATAAATAGATAGAGAAGATATGATTTTGGATTCGAGCAGAAGGAAGATAGTCGGCTTTGATTTGATTTTTCACTGAAGATGTGATTTCTTGTGTTGAAAAGGGGAAACATTGAGAGGATGGATTTCGGCTGAAAGGAGATAGACGAGACAAATCTTTATTATATATGAATTTAAATTTAAATCGTTCCGATTTACATAGCCTAAAATCACGAACTCCTATCGAGGCGTGCCGCTAGGCGTTTATAATGTTAAATCCCTATTCCGAACGCAATGGAAAAGGTTCCGAGTCCTAATTCGATTGTATGGAGAAGATAGCTTTTTGGACTCAGTTATTATATTGAATTTTCGACATAAATTTTCAGCACGTTTAAATATCGCACAATCACACAAGAACGCCAAATGCCACGAAAACTGAAATCCAATAATAATACAATATTACGGATCCAATGGAACTGGTTTCGTCGAAGTCCGAGACTGTGCTTCGCAAGGCTATTTTTAAATTCAATTTAAATGATGAAATTTCAAAACTGAACAAATCACTGTTAAATTTAATTTTAAAACTTCTGTTATCTTCAGCACTATCAATATAAATTTTACGAACCTTCAAATTATTTTTAACAGGCTTAAAACTCTAGATTCAACGTCTTACCCAATTTTCAATAATTAAATTCAATAATTAAATTTCCAAATAAATGGTGATATTCGAAATTTTAGTGACAAATTAACTTTTAAATATTTAAAATTAATTAAATATTCAAATTTTAAATGCTCAAAAATTCCTGGTCGTCACATTCCTTCCCCTTAAAAGAATTTCGTCTCCAAAATTACTAGTTAGGAAGAATGATTCAATACCCATGACTATTTTCCAAAACCATACAGTTTTATCAATTTGCCATAACTTATCTTTTATTAAAGACCCATTATTACTTCAACCAACTTCCCTAAACCTTCCATAGTTTTCAAATAACTTTACTTATTCAACCATTCAAATTTACATTATCAAAAAATTTCCAACTCTCTAAATTTTCGAAATTTTTTGCCCGCGTCTCCTTTGCGCGGCTAGCTCGGTACAACTACAAAAGGCCTCTACGGGCTCCCAAATTCCAAAAGAAAACAAAAAGCCAAGTGGCTAGATAAAAAACCCAATCAAATTTCATATCGAAATTTAAACGCATACCTTTTTAGTCGGGCAATTCAAATTTATCATCTGAAGTCAATACCAATTTTCCTTTCCCTTTATAATACCTGCATATCTCACTTAGCAATATGTCCAATCACAACATTCAAAAACATTTTATCGACTTCCTTACAAATGTCAATATTTATTCATTCAAATATTAACATAGAATATATTTGTAATATCAATTTCCAATTGAGAATTCACCATTCCTTACTAACGTTTATTATAAGCGTTTTATATGCTTCTTTATTTATTTTCACTTCACCACTTTAGTTTATATCTATTTTTACTCAAATTGGTTCTCTCATTTCCATACGAATTCAATTTGTTCCCATATCTGAATATATAATTTCATCTTCCATTTATAAATGATTCATATCATTATTTTAAATTAGTTTCATTCACTAATTTATTTCAATTTTCAGTTTGAAATTGTTTTGTCGTTAACAATATTTTCCAAAATTTTCTAACTCCCAAAATTTTCGGAAAATTTGGGAGAGTCTCCTTTGTACGGAGGAGCTTTTGCAATTTGACAAAAGATATAAATATATGTACATCGACCCACCCGGTCGGAAAACAAATACAGTTCATATTTCCTATTTTATTGCGTAGGTGTACCTTTATTTGGCATTTTTAAGCAAACGTCATATTTAATTAGCATTTTGCCCAATCAAATCCAGCCCAACGACTTTCGTGAACCTGTACTTACTCAACTAAAACATGAAAGTGCCCATATATATGAAGTTTAACAACATTTCACTTATTTGCAATAGTTAAACACATGAATTTTTAAAGCAATGCACACTAAACACTATCCGTAAATAATTTATATACTTTTAATGCAAATTCAAATGTTTTCAATTAATTCATACCATTTTCATTAAATTTGAATGGTTTACGACCCACATGCTTACATTCAGCTCATTTTTAATTTTAAATAAACCCATATTATTCCAATTAATTTAAAAATTCAATTTTATTCACGATCCATTCATTTACGTTTCATCCCATATTTGCTTTCATTTCATTTGAAACCATTTTATTAAGCTTGAACCCCTTCCTTTCATATCCTTACTTGCTAATTCCGAACTATTTTATTTAGTTCGAAAACAATCCAAGCTAATTCATTCAATAACTATTCCCAACTTATTTAAACTACGCTTCTATTTGAGTTCAGCTTTCATTCAACACTTACTTAAGTTAATAACTTAAGTTCATTTCCATTTGGCCAACCTCCATTTTTTTTATTTTTACAACAAGAGGGAGATCAGAAATTAGTTTTCTAAAGCAGAAAGTGGTATACGCATCTCCTTTTTGAGTCGAAGGAGATAAACAACTGCAATTTTCCCGAAAATTAAAATTCAGATTCAGATTGGGTGGTATCGGTGCGACTCGACGACGTTTTCGGTCTAATTTCCTTCATACGAGCTTCAAGCGACATAAACAAATATATCGTTCAAATCAAAAAAACGAGACGATTGCGATGGCGATAGTTTCGTCACCAAATTCCAAAGTCTTAAAAATGACCATTTTACCCATCCTTCTATTTAAATTAGTTAATCAATCCATCAATTCCACTATTTTTCGTATTATCATATTATCGTTATTTAATTAGAATACTATTTGATTTTTGGGGTTATTAGGTTCTCCCCATTAAAAAGAATTTCGCCCCCAAATTCAAAAACTAAGCTGGCTCTATACCAAATCAAAAACCAAAACAAGCCTGTTGTAACTTATATTGGCCTTTTACGGCATGCGATATCCGTGTATTATCACACATTGCCATATGGGCTCAGGTGCCTAGTCTGCCACATCACTCGGTCCGAGCACACTTAGAAAATCAGGCACGAACCTTTTAATTTATAGATTCTGGCCTAAAATAGTCTAGGATCCTGTAAAAAAAAAAAATACTCGACGACCCATACGGTGTACTAGCCCAAGACAATTCTTGGGTTACTCTAGGATGTACAAATTTCTATAATATTGTATTTTTATTATTTTTTAACTCTTTGTTCCTGTGATTTCTGAGCTTTTGATCTCCATACTTGCATAATATACATTCGTAATAAACCATACTATTTTCCCCGTAAGTTTTTATCTTCGTTTTATTTTTTATGATTATAATTTCTTCCACTTTCTTATATTGGTGTAGACTATATAAATTCAATATATATAGTTTATATTCTAAATAAAATTATATTTCTTACTAAAACATATGTATTCTCGGTCTATAGAAACCAAATCTTTAGTTTTAAACCGTATTTAATACATATAAATCATATATTCCAGTATGTTATCACCGTTTAGTGTACTTAAACTTTTGAAATCAGTTTCGTGCCATTTTGATGTGAATGTATACACCAAACCATTAATATACGAATTTGGACTGCTTTTCGTATAATATAATGTTTTGTGTATATAAATTCGTGTAAATTTAATTGAATTGCATAAAAATACTTCTTAGACCTGATATCGTCATATCAAATCTTAGAAGACAGTTTCATATCAATAAGTCAAACTTAAAAGGCCCGAATCAAAATTTTATTTTTGGACTGTTTCTGCACAAAAACTTAATATTCCCATATTAATCTGCACAAATTGTATAAGAATGATCAAAGGTTATGTCTGGGTCTGTAATCCTCTAATTTATTTTAGAAATTTGCTCATATAAGTTTAACTTGGTCTATCTTCATTTCATTATGATTATTTAAATTTTATGCCTCATTTTCGCATAGTTTACATATAGAGTTTTGATGTACATTATATTACACCATTAGCTCATCTAACTACTCAAAAATAAACCATTATTCATGTTTGGCAAAGTTTCGAAAATTCAGAGGGGCTGATTTCGAAATTACACATTTAGTTACAAAATATAGTCTCATTAAATCATGAAATCAAGAGAGTGAATATAGAATTTACTATGAATGATTTCTCCTAATTCCAATGCATCTAGACTCACTTTCTTTCGCTGTGCAGAGATAGCACTTCCTTCGATTCGCTGTTATAACCCCACCAAGCATTCTTTCTTGATTTCTCTCTTTGATTTGGGACCTTAGTTTCTTAATTTGGCTTTGATTTTGGATATTGTGGTTAATTAGAGCATCATGGAAGAAGAAGAAGGAGATGTGAAATCAGTTTTCTAAAATGGAAAGTGGCATACATATCTCCTTGTTGAGACCAAGGAGATAAAAAACTGCAATCTGCCAGAAAATTAAAATTCAGATTCAGATTGCGTGGCGTCGGTGCGACTCGACGGTGTTTTCGGTCTAATCTCCTTCATACGATCTCCAATCAACACAGACAAATATATCGTCTTAGAAATTTGATTTATATATGATTTATATAGTATATTCCCATAATAATCCACACAAATTGTATAAGAATGCTAGGTCTGTAATCCTCGTTTTTCATTTTAGAAATTGCTCATATAAGTTTAACTTGATCTACCTTCATTTCATTATGATTTTCAAAATTTTATGCCTCATTTTCACATAGCTTACATATAGAGTTTAGATGTACATTATATTACACCAATAGCTCATTTACCTACTCAAAAAAAAAATCATTATTCATGTTTGGCAATATTTTCAAAATTCAGAGGGGCCGATTTCGAAATTACACATTTAGTTACCAAAATATAGTCTCATCAAATCATGAAATCAAGAGAGTGAATATAAAATTTACTACGATCGATTTCTCGCAATTCCAAAGCATCTAGCCTCACTTTCGTTCGTTGTGCTGAGATATCGTTTCCTTCGATTTGCTGTTATAGCACCACCAGTGACCCCTAAGCATTCTTTCTTGCTTTCTCCCTTCGATTTGGGACCTTAATTTAATTCGGCTTTGGTTTTGTATATTATTGTTAATTAGAGCATCAGGGAAGATGGAGAGGGAGATGAGAAATTAGTTTTCCAACATGGAAAGTGGCATATGGATCACCCTTTTGAGTCGAAGGAGATAAACAACAGCAATCTTCCCGAAAATTAGAATTCATTTTCAAATTGCGTGGAGTCTGTGCGACTCGACGTCATTTTTTGTCTAATCTCCTTCATACAAGCTCCAACCGACACAAACATATATATCGTTCAAATCAAAAAAAACGAGACGGTTGCGATGGCGCCAATATCGTCACCAAATTCCAAAGTCTTAAAAATGACCATTTTACCCATCCTCCTTTTTAGTTTAGTTAATCAATCCATCAATTCCACTATTTTTCACATTATCATATTATCATTATTCAATTAAAATACTACTTGATTTTTGGGGTTATTAGATTCTCCCCATTAAAAAGAATTTAGTCCCCTAATTCAGAAACTAAGTCGGCTCTATACCAAATCAAAAACCAAAATTAAGCCTGCTGTAACTTATGAACATTGCCCTTTTACGGCATGCAATATCTGTGTACTAACACACATTGCCACATAGGCTCAGGTGCCTAATCTACCACATCACTCGGTCCGAGCACACGCAGGAAATCAGGCACGAACCTTTAAACTTATAGATTTCGGCCTAAATTATGTCCAGAAATATGTAAAAAATACTCGACGACAAGTACGGTGTACCGGCCCAAGACAATTCTTGGGTTACTCCAGGATGTATTAATTTCTATAATATTGTATTTTTATTATTTTTAATCTTTGTTCTTGTGATTTCTGTGCTTTTAATCTTCATACTTACGTAACATACATTCATAATAAACCATACTATTTTCCCCTTAAGTTTTTATCCTCGTTTTATTTTTTATGAATATAATTTCTTCACTTTCTTATATTGAAGTAGATTATATAAATTCAACATATATAGTTTATATTCAAAACAAAATTATATTTCTTCCGAAAACATATGTGTTCTCGGTCTGTAGAAATCAAATCTTTATTTTTAAAAACGATCAATATACGAAATTTTGACTGCTTTTCGTATAATATAATGTTTGTGTATATAAATTCATGTAAATTTAATAGAATTGCATAAAAATACTTCTTAAACCTGCGTCATATCAAACCTTAGAAGACAGTTTCAAATCAATTGGACAAACTTAAATGGCCCGAATCATAAAATTTGTATTTTTGGACTGTTTCTGCACAAAAACTTAATATTCTCATATAATCCGCACAAATTGTATAAGAATGCTCAAAGGTTACGTTTAGGTCTGTAATCCTCATATTTCGTCTTAGAAATTTGCTCATATAAGTTGAACTTGATCTACCTACATTTCATTACGATTTCCCAAATTTTATCCCTCATTTTCGCGTAGTTTACATATAGAGTTAAGATGTACATTATATTACACCATTAGCTCATTTAACTACTCAAAAATAAATCATTATTCATGTTTGGCAAAGTTTCCAAAACTCAGTGGGGCTGATTTTGAAATTACACATTTAGTTACCAAATATAGTCTCATTAAATCATGAAATCAAGAGAGTGAATGTAGAATTTATTATGATCAATTTCTCCCAATTCCAAAGCATCTAGCCTCACTTTCTTTCGCTATGCAGCGATATCACTTCCTTCGATACGCTGTTATAACACACCAGTGACCCCTAAGCATTCTTTCTTGCTTTCTCTCTTCGATATGGGACCTTAAATTCTTAATTTGGCTTCGATTTTGTATATTATGGTTAATTATAGCGTCGGGGAAGACGAAGAGGAAGATGAGAAATTAGTTTACTAAAATGGAAAGTTGCATACGCATCTTCTTATTTAGTCGAAGGAGATAAACAAACTGCAATCTGCTAAAAAGTTAAAATTCAGATTTAGATTGCGTCGCGTCGAAGCGACTCAACGACGTTTTCGGTCTAATCTCCCTTCATACGAGCTCCAAGTGACACAAACAAATATATCGTTCAAATAAGAAATACGAGACGGTTGCGATGGCACCAGTTTCGTCAAAAAATTCCAAAGTCTTAAAAACCATTTTACCCATCCATCGTTTTAATTTAGTTAATCAATCCATCAATTCCACTATTTTTCATGTTATCATTATTCAGTTAGAATACTACTTGATTTTGGGGATATATTCTCCCCACTAAAATGAATTTCGTCCCCAAATTAAAAAACTAAGTCGGCTCTATACCAAATCAAAAACCGAAATTAAGCCTGCTGTTACTTATAAATATTGTCTTTTACGGCATGCGATATCCGTTTACCAACACACATTGCCACATAGGCTCAGGTACCTAATCTACCACATCACTCGATCCGAGCACACTCAGGCACGAACCTTCAAATTTATAGATTCCGGCCTAAAATAGGTCTAGGTACCTGTAAAAAATACTCGGCATCCAGTACGGTGTAACAGGCCGAGACAATTCTTAGGTTACTCCAAGATGTATAAATTTCTATAATATTGAATTTTTATTATTTTTAACTCTTTGTTCTTATGATTTCTGAGCTTTTGATCTTCATACTTACGAGATATACATTCATAATAAATCATACTATTTTCTCCGTAAGCTTTTATCCTCATTTTATTTTTTACGACTATAACTTCTTCAACTTTCTTGTATTGAAGAATAAGATTATACAAATTCAATATATTTAGTTTATATTCTGAATAATATTATATTTCTTACTAGAACATATGTATTCAGTCTATAGAAAACGAATCTTTATTTTTAAATTGTATTTTATATACATATACATATATATATATATATATATATATATATATATATATATGTATATATATATCATATATTCCTGTATGTTATCATCGTTTACTGTACTTTAACTTTTGAAATCAATTTCGTACCATTTTGATGTGATTGTATACACCATACTATTAATATACGAAATTGGACTGCTTTTCGTATAATATAAAGTCTGTGTATATAAATTCGTGTAAATTTAATAGAATTGCACAAAAATACTTCTTAGACCTGATATTGTCATATCAAATCTTAGAAGACAGTTTCATATCAATTGGACAAACTTAAATGGCCCGAATCATAAAATTTGTATTTTGGACTGTTTCTGCACAAAAACTTGATATTCCCATATTAATCCGCACAAATTGTATAAGAATGGCCAAAGGTTATCTTTAGGTCTGTATTCCTCCTATTTCATCTTAGAAATTTGCTCGTATAAGTTTAACTTGATCTACCTTCATTTCATATGATTTTCCAAATTTTATGCCTCATTTTTGCGTAGTTTACGTATAGAATTTAGAGGTACATTAAATTACACCATTAGCTCATTTAACTGCTCAAAAACAAATCATTATGCATGTTTGGCAATATTTCCAAAATTCAGAGGGGGTGATTTCGAAATTACACATTTAGTTACCAAATATAGTCCCATTAAATCATAAAATCAAGAGAGTGAATATAGAATTTACTACGATCGATTTGTCCCAATTCCAAAGCATATAGCCTCACTTTCTTTCGCTGTGCAGAGATATCGCTTCCTTCGATTCGCTGTTATAACGCCATCAGTGACCCTTAGGCATTCTTTCTTGCTTTCTCTCTTCGATTTGGGACCTTAATTTCTTAATTTGGCTTTTATTTAGGATATCATGGTTAATTAGAGCATCAGGGAAGAGGGAGAGGGAGATGAGAAATTAGTTTTCCAAGACGGAAAGTGGCGTACGCATCTCCTTTTTATGTCGAAGGAGATAAACAACTGCAATCTGCCTGAAAATTAAAATTCAGATTCAAATTGCGTTGCGTCGGTGCAACTCGACGACGTGTCCGGTCTAATCTCCTTCATGTGAGCTCCAAGCGACACAAACAAATATATCGTTCAAATCAGAAAAACGAGTCGGTTGCGATGGCGCCAGTTTCGTCACCAAATTCCAAAGTCTTAAAATGACCATTTTACCCATCTTTTTAATTTAGTTAACCAATCCATTAACTCCTCTATTTTTCACATTATCATATTATCATTATTCAATTAAAATACTATTTGATTTTACGGCATGCGATATCCATGTACTAACACACATTGCCACATAGACTCGGGTGCTTAATCTACCACATCACTTGGTCCGAGCACACTCAGGAAATCACACACGAACCTTTAAACTTATAGATTCCGGTCTAAATTAGGTCCAGAAACCTGTAAAAAAATACTCGGTGACCAGTACGGTGTACTAGCCTGAGACAATTCTTGGGTTACTCCATGATGTATAAATTTCTATAATATTGTATTTTTATTATTTTTAACTCTTTGTTCTTGTGATTACTGAGCTTTTGATCTTCATACTTACGTAATATACATTCATAATAAGCCATACCATTTTCCCCGTAAGTTTTAACCCTCGTTTTATTTTTTATTATTATAATTTCTTCAACTTTCTTATATTGAAGTAGATTATATAAATTCAATATATATAGTTTATATTCTAAGTAGAATTATATTTCTTACTAAAACATATGTATTCTCGGTCTATAGAAATCAAATCTTTATTTTTAAACCGTATTATATATATATATATATATATATATATATATATATATATATAAATCATATATTCCTGCATTTTATCACCGTTTAGTGTACTTTAACATTTGAAATCAATTTCACGCCATTTTGATGTGATTGTGTACACCAAACCATTATAATACTACTTGATTTTTGGGGCTATTAGATTCTCCCTATTAAAATGAATTTCGTCCCCAAATTCAAAAACCAAGCCGGGCACTATACCAAGTCAAAAACCGAAATTAAGCCTGGTGTAACTTATAAACATTCCTTTTTACGGCATGCGATATCCGTTTACTAACACATTGCCTCATAGGCTCAGGTACCTAATCTACGACATCCTCGATCCGAGCACACTTTGGAAATCAGGCACGAAACTTTAAATTTATAGATTCCGGCCTAAAATAGGTCCAGGTACCTGTAAAAAATACTTGACATCTAGCACGGTGTAATAGGCCGAGACAATTCTTTGGTTACTCCAGGATGTTTAAATTTCTTAATATTGAATTTTTAATATTTTTAACTCTTTGTTCTTATAATTTCTGAGCTTTTGATCTTCATATTTACGTGATATACATTCATAATAAACCATACTATTTTTCTCGGTAAGTTTTTATCCTAATTTTATTTTTTAAGATTATAATTTCTTCAACTTTCTTATATTGAAGAAATTAGATTATATAAATTCAATATATATAGTTTATATTCTAAATAATATTATATTTCTTACTAAAACATATATATTCGGTCTATAGAAATCGAATTTTTTTTAAACCGTATTATATATATATAAATCATATATTCTTGTAGGTAACCACCGTTTACTGTACTTTAAATTTTGAAATCAACTTCGTGCCATTTTGATATGATTGTGTACACCAAACTATTAATATACGAATTTGGACTGCTTTTCGTGTAATATAATGTTTGTGTATATAAATTCGTGTAAACTTAATAGAATTGCATAAAAATACTTCTTAGACCTGATATCGTCATATCAAATCTAGGAAGACATTTCATATCAATTGGACAAACTTAAATGGCCCAAATAATAAAATTTGTAATTTTGGACTGTTTCTGCACAAAAACTTAATATTCCCGTATAAATCCACACAAATTTTATAAGAATGCTCAAAGGTTATCTTTAGGTCTGTAATCCTCATCTTTCATCTTAGAAATTTGCGCATATAAGTTTAAATTGATCTACCTCAATTTCACTATGATTTTCCAAATTTTATGCCTCATTTTCGCGTTGTTTACATAAAGAGTTTAGATGTACATTATATTACATGATTAGCTCATTTAACTACTCAAAAATAAATTATTATGCATGTTTGGCAAAGTTTTCAAAATTCAGAGGGACTGATTTCAAAATTACACATTTAGTTACCAAATATAGTCTCATTAGATCATGAAATCAAGAGAGTGAATATAGAATTTACTACGATTGATTTCTCCAAATTCGAAAGCATCTAGCCTCACTCTCTATCGCTGTGCGGAGATATCACTTCCTTCGACTCGCTGTTATAACACCAACAGTGATCCCTAAGCATTTTTTCTTGCTTTCTCTCTTCGATTTGGGACCTTAGTTTCTTAATTTGGCTTTGATTTTGGATATTATGGTTAATTAGAGCATCAGGGAAGCAGGAGAGGGAGATGAGAAATTAGTTTTCCAAGGCGGAAAGTGGCATACGCATCTCCATTTTGAGTCGAAGGAGATAAATAATTGCAATCTGCCCAAAAATTTAAATTCAGATTCAAATTGTGTGACGTCGGTTCGACTCGACGACGTTTTTGGTCTAATCTCCTTCAAACGAGCTCCAAGCGACAAAAAAATATATCGTTCAAATCAGAAAAACGAGACGGTTGCGATTACGCCAGTTTCGTCACCAAATTCCAAAGCCTTAAAAATGACCATTTTACCCATCCTTCGTTTTAATTTAGTTAATCAATCCATCAATTCCACTATTTTTCACATTATCATATTATCATTATTCGATTAGAATCCTATTTGATTTTTGGGTTATTAGATTCTCCCCATTAAAAAGAATTTCGTTCCCAAAGTCAAAAACTAAGTCGGCTCTATACCAAATCAAAAACCAAAATTAAGCCTGCTGTAACTTATAAATATTGCCCTTTTACGACATGTGATATCCATGTACTAACACACACTGTCCCATAGGCTCAGGTGCCTAATCCACCACATCACTCGGCCCGAGCACACTTTGGAAATCAGACACGAACCTTTAAAATTATAGATTCCAGGATAAATTAGGTCCAGAAACCTGTAAAAATTACTCGACGACCAGTATGGTGTACTAGCCCGAGACAATTCTTGGGCTACACCAGGATGAAAAAATTTCTATAATATTGTATTTTTATTATTTTTAACACTTTGTACTTTTGATTCCAGAGCTTTTGATCTTCATACTTACGTAATATACATTCATAATAAACCATACTATTTTCCCAATAAGTTTTTATCCTCGTTTTATTTTTTTTTATTATAATTTCTTCAACTTTGTTATATTGAAGTAGATTATATAAATTCAATATATATAGTTTATATTCTAAGTAAAATTATATTTCTTACTAAAACATATGTATTCTCGGTCTATAGAAATCAAATCTTTATTTTTAAACCGTATTATATATATATAAATAATATATTCCTGTATGTTATCACCGTTTAGTGTACTTTGACTTTTGGAATCAATTTCGTGTCATTTTGATGTGATTGTGCACACCAAACCAATATTATACGAATTTGGACTGCTTTTCGTATAATATAATGTTTGTGTATATAAATTCATGTAAGTTTAATAGAATTGCATAAAAATACTTCCTAGACCTGATATCTTCATATCAAATCTTAGAAGACAGTTTCATATCAACTGGACAAACTACAATGGCCCGAATCATAAATTTTGTATTTTTGGACTGTTTCTGCACAAAAACTTAATATTCCCATATTAATCCGCACAAATTGTATAAGAATGCTCAAAGTTTATCTTTAGGTCTGTAATCATCATATTTCATCCCAGAAATTTGCTCATATAAGTTGAACTTGATCTTCTTTCATTACATTATGTTTTTCAAATTTATGTCTCATTTTCACGTAGTTTACGTATAGAGTTTAGATGTACATTATATTACATCGTTAGCTCATTTAACTACTCAAAAATAAATCATTATTCACGTTTGGCAAAGTTTCCAAAATTCAGAGGATCTAATTTCGAAATTAAACATTTAGTTACCAAATATAGTCTCATTAAATCATGAAATCAAGAGAGTGAACATAGAATTTACTATGATAAATTTCTTCCAATTCCAAAGCATTTTGCCTCGCTTTATTTCGCTGTGCAGAGATTTCACTTCCTCTGATACGCTGTTATAACACCACCAGTGACCCCTTAGCGTACTTTCTTGCTTTCTCTCTTCGATTTGGGACCTTAATTTCTTAATTTGGCTTCGATTTTGGACATTATGGTTAATTATAGCATTGGGGAAGACGAAGAGGAAGATGATAAATTAGTTTTCTAAAACGGAAAGTTGCATACGCACTTTCTTATTGAGTCGAAGGAGATAAACAACTGCAATCTACTCGAAAATTAAAATTCAAAATCAGATTGTGTGGCGTCGGTGCGACTCGACGACATTTTCGGTCTAATCCCCTTCATACGAGCTCCAAGTGACACAAACAAATATATCGTTCAAATAAGAAAAACGAGACAGTTACGATGGCACCAGTTTCGTCACCAAATACCAAAGTCTTAAAAATGATCATTTTACCCATCCATATTTTTAATTTAGTTAATTAATCCATCAATTCCACTATTTTTCGTATTATCTATTATCAGATTACATTATTCAATTAGAATATTACTTGATTTTCGGGGTATTAGATTCTCCCCATAAAATGAATTTCGTCCCCAAATTCAAAAACCAACCCGGCTCTATACCAAATCAAAAACCAAAATTAAGCCTGCTGTAACTTATAAACATTGCCCTTTTATGGCATGCGATATCCGTTTACTTAACACACATTGCCACATAGGCTCAGGTACCTAATCCACCACATCCTCGATCCGAGCACACTCAGGAAATCAGGCATGTACCTTTAAATCTTTAGATTCCGCCCTAAAATAGGTCTAGGTAGCTGTAAAAAATACTCGACATCCAGTACGGTGTAAAAGGCCGAGACAATTCTTAGGTTACTTCAAGATGTATAAATTTCTATAATATTTAGTTTTTATTATTTTTAACTCTTTGTTCTTATAATTTCAGAGCTTTTGATCTTCATACTTACGTGATATACATTCATAATAAAGCATACTATTTTTCTCGGTAAGTTTTTATCCTCGTTTTATTTTTTACGATTAATATTTCTTCAACTTTCTTATATTGAAGAATTAGATTATATAAATTCAATATATATAGTTTATATTCTAAATAATATTATATTTCTCACTAAAACATATATATTCGCTCTATAGAAATCGAATCTTTATGAATATAATTTCTTCAACTTTCTTCCTAAAACATATGTATTCTCGGTCTGTAGAAACCAAATCATTATTTTTAAAAACGATTAAGATACGAAATTTTGACTACTTTTCGTATAGTATAATGTTTGTGTATATAAATTCATGTAAATTTGATAGAATTGCATAAAAATACTTCTTAGACCTGATATCGTCATATCAATCCTTAGAAGACAGTTTCAAATCAATTGGACAAACTTAAATGACCCGAATCATAAAATTTGTATTTTTTGACTGTTTCTGCACAAAAACTTAATATTCCTATTTTAATCCGCACAAATTGTATAAGAATGCTCAAAGGTTACGTTTAGGTCTGTAAACCTCATATTTCATCTTAGAAATTTGCTCATGTAAGTTGAACTTGATCTACCTACATTTCGTTATGATTTTCCAAATTTTATGCCTCATTTTCGCGTAGTTTACATATAGAGTTTAAATGTACATTATATTACACATTAGCTCATTTAACTAGTCAAAAATAAATCATTATTCATGTTTGGTAAAGTTTCCAAAATTCAGTGGGGCTGATTTTGAAATTACACATTTAGTTACCAAATATAGTCTCATTAAATCATGAAATCAAGAGAGTGAATATAGAATTTACTATGCTCAATTTCTCCCAATTCCAAAGCAACTAGCCTCACTTTCTTTCGCCGTGCAGCGATATCACTTCTTTCGATACACAATTATAACACCACTAGTGACCCCTAAGCATTCTTTCTTGCTTTCTCTCTTCGATATGGGATCTTAATTTCTTAATTTGGCTTCGATTTTGGATATTATTGTAAATTTTAGCATCGGGGAAGACGAAGAGGAAGATGGGAAAATAGTTTGCTAAAACGGAAAGTTGCATACGCATCTTCTTATTTAGTCGAAGGAGATAAACAAACTGCAATCTACTCGAAAATTAAAATTCAGATTTAGATTGCGTGGCGTCGATGCGACTCAACGACATTTTCGGACTAATCTCCTTCATACGAGCTCCAAGTGACACAAACAAATATATCGTTCAAATAAGAAAAACGAGACGGTTGCGATGACAACAGTTTCGTCACTAAATTTCAAAGTCTGAAAAATGACCATTTTACCCATCCATGTTTTTAATTAAGTTAATCAATCCATCAATTACGCTATTTTTCATATTATCATTATTCAATTAGAATACCACTTGATTTTGGGGGTATATTCTCCCCACTAAAATGAATTTCGTCCCCAAATTAAAAAACCAAGCCGGCTCTATACCAAATCAAAAACCAAAATTAAGCCTGCTGTTACTTATAAATATTGCCTTTTACGGCATGCGATATCTGTTCACTAACACACATTGCCACATAGGCTCAGGTACCTAATCAACCACATCACTCGTCCAAGCACACTCAGGCACGAACCTTCAAATTTATAGATTCCGGCGTAAAATAGGTCTAGGTACCTGTAAAAAATACTCGACACTCAGGCACGAACTCTTTGTTCTTGTGATTTTTGAGCTTTTGATCTTCATACTTGCAAGATATACATTCATAATAAACCATACTATTTTCCCCGTAAGTTTTAATCCTCATTTTATTTTTTACGATTATAACTTCTTCAACTTTCTTATATTGAAGAATAAGATTATATAAATCCAATATATTTAGTTTATATTCTAAATAATATTATATTTCTTACTAGAACATATGTATTCAGTCTATAGAAAACGAATCTTTATTTTTAAACTGTATTTTATATATATAAATCATATATTCCTGTATGTTATCATCATTTACTATACTTTAACTTTTGAAATCAATTTCGTACCATTTTTTTGTGATTGTATACACCATACTATTAATATACGAATTTCGATTGCTTTTCGTATAATATAAAGTTTGTGTACATAAATTCGTGTACATAAATTCGTGTAAATTTAATAGAATTGCACAAAAATTCTTCTTAGACCTGATATTGTCATATCAAATCGTAGAAGACAGTTTCATATCAATTGGACAAACTTAAATGGCCCGAATCATAAAATTTGTATTTTGGACTGTTTTTGCACAAAAACTTCATATTCCCATATTAATCCGCACAAATTGTATAAGAATGCCCAAAGGCTATCTTTAGGTCTGTAATCCTCATATTTCATCGTAGAAATTTGCTCGTATAAGTTTAACTTGATCTACCTTCATTTCAACATGATTTTCCAAATTTTAGGCCTCATTTTTGCGTAGTTTACATATAGAATTTAGAGGTACATTATATTATACCATTAGCTCATTTAACTACTCAAAAATAAATCATTATGCATGTTTGGCAATGTTTCCAAAATTCAGAGGGGCTGATTTCGAAATTACACATTTAGTTACCAAATATAGTCCCATTAAATCATGAAATCAAGAGAGTGAATATAGAATTTACTACGATTGATTTCTCCCAATTGCAAAGCATCTTGCCTCAATTTCTTTCGCTGTGCAGATATATCGCTTGCTTCGATTCGCTGTTATAACACCATCAGTGACCCTTAGGCATTCTTCTTGCTTTCTCTCTTTGATTTGGGACCTTAATTTCTTATTTTGGCTTTTATTTAGGATATCATGGTTAATTAGAGCATCAGGGAAGAGGGAGAGGGAGATGAGAAATTTGTTTTCCAAGACGGAAAGTGGCGTACGCATCTCCTTTTTGTGTCGAAGGAGATAAACAACTGCAGTCTGGCTGAAAATTAAAATTCAGATTCAAATTGCGTGGCGTCGGTGCGACTCGACGACGTGTTCGGTCTAATCTCCTTCATATGAGTTCCAAGCGGCACAAACAAATATATCGTTCAAATCAAAAAAACGAGACGGTTGCGATGGCGCCAGTTTCGTCACCAAATTCCAAAGTCTTAAAAATGACCATTTTACCCATCCTTCTTTATAATTTAGTTAATCAATCCATTAATTCCACTATTATTCACATTATCATATTATCATTATTCATTTAAAATACTTTTTGATTTTTGGGGTTATTAACTCCCCATTAAAAAGAATTTCGTCCCAAAATTCAAAAACGAAGCCGGCTCTATACCAAATCAAAAACCAAAATTAAGCCAGCTGTAACTTATAAATATTGCTCTTTTACGGCATACGATATCCATGTATGAACACACATTGCCACATAGACTCAGGTGCCTAATCTACCACATCACTCGGTCCGAGCACACTCAGGAAATCAGACAGGAACCTTTAAACTTGTAGATTCCGGTCTGGATTAGGTCCGGAAACCTGTAAAAAAAATACTCGACAACCAGTACGGTGTACTAGCCCGAGACAATTCTTGGGTTACTCCATGATGTATAAATTTCTATAATATTGTATTTTTATTATTTTTTAACTCTTTGTTCTTGTGATTTCTGAGCTTTTGATCTTCATACTTGCGTAATATACATTCATAATAAACCATACTATTTTCCCCGTAAGTTTTTACCCTCGTATTATTTTTGATGATTATAATTTCTTCAACTTTCTTATATTGAAGTAGATTATATAAATTCAATATATATAGTTTATATTCTAAGTGAAATTATATTTCTTATTAAAAAATATGTATTCTTAGTCTATAGAAATCAAATCTTTATTTTTAAACCGTATTATATATATATATATATATATATATCATATATTCCTGCATTTTATCACGGTTTAGTGCACTTTAACTTTTGAAATCAATTTCGCGCCATTTTGATGTTATTGTGTACACCAAACCATTAATATACGAATTTGGACTGCTTTTCGTATAATATAATGTTTGTGTATATAAATTCGTGTAAATTTAATAGAATTGCATAAAAATACTTCTTAGACCTGATATCGTCATATCAAATCTTAGAAGACAGTATCATATCAATTGGACAAACTTAAATGGCCCGAATCATAAATTTTATATTTTTGGACTGTTTCTGCACAAGAACTTAATATTCCCATATTAATCCGCACAAATTGTATAAGAATGCACAAAGGATATCTTTAGGTTTGTAATCCTCATATTTCATCTTAGAAATTTGCTCATATAAGTCGAACTTGATCTACTTTCATTTCATTATGAATTTCCAAAAATGTGCCTCATTTTCGCGTAGTTTACATATAGAGTTTAGATGTACATTATATTACACCATTAGCTCATTAACTACTCAAAAATAAATCATTATTCATGTCTAGCAAAGTTTCTGAAATTCAGAGGGGCTAATTTCGAAATTACACATTTAGTCACGAAATATAGTCTCATTAAATCATGATAATTTACTATGATAAATTTCTCCAATTCCAAAGCATCTAGCCTCGTTTCTTTCGCTGTGCAGAGATATCAGTTCCTTCGATACGCTGTTATAACACCACCAGTGACCCCTAAGCATTCTTTCTTGGTTTTTCTCTTCGATTTGGGACCTTAATTTCTTAATTTGGCTTCGATTTCGGATATTATGGTTAATTATAGCATTGGGGAAGACAAAGACGAAGATGGGAAATTAGTTTTCTAAAATGGAAAGTTGCATACGCATCTGCTATTTGAGTCGAAGGAGATAAACAACTGCAATATATATAGTTTATATTCTAAATAATATTATATTTCTTACTAAAAAATATATATTCGGTCTATAGAAATTGAATCTTTATTTTTAAACCGTATTATATATATATAAATCATATATTCTTGTACGTAATCACCGTTTACTGTACTTTAGATTTTGAAATCAATTTCGTGCCATTTTGATGTGATTGTATACACCAAACTATTAATATACGAATTTGGACTGCTTTTCGTGTAATATAATGTTTGTGTACATAAACTCGTGTAAATTTAATAGAATTGCATAAAAATACTTCTTAGACCTGATATCGTCATATCAAATCTAAGAAGACATTTCATATCAATTGGGCAAACTTAAATGGCCCGAATCATAAAATTTGTATTTTTGGACTGTTTCTGCACAAAAACTTAATGTTCCATATAAATCCACACAAATTTTATAAGAATGCTCAAAGGTTATCTTTAGGTCTGTAATCCTGATCTTTCATCTTAGAAATTTGCGCATATAAGTTTAAATTGATCAACCTCAATTTCATTATGATTTTGCAAATTTTATGCCTCATTTTCGCGTTGTTTACATATAGAGTTTAGATGTACATTATATTACATCATTAGCTCATTTGACTGCTCAAAAATAGATTATTATGCATGTTTGGCAAAGCTTCCAAAATTCAGAAGGACTGATTTCGAAATTACACATTTAGTTACCAAATATAGTCTCATTAGATCATGAAATCAAGAGAGTGAATATAGAATTTACTACGATCGATTTCTCCCAATTTGAAAGCATCTAGCATCACTTTCTTTCGCTATGCAGAGATATCACTTCCTTCGACTCGCTGTTATAACACCACCAGTAATCCCTAAGCATTCTTTCTTGCTTTCTCTCTTCGATTTGGGACATTAGTTTCTTAATTTGGCTTTGATTTTGGATATTATGGTTAATTAGAGCATCGGGGAAGAAGGAAAGGGAGATGAGAAATTAGTTTTCCAAGACGGAAAGTGGCACACACATCTCCATTTTGAGTCGAAGGAGATAAACAAATGCAATCTACCCGAAAATTTAAATTCAGATTCAAATTGCGTGACCTTAGGTGCGACTCGATGACGTTTTCGGTCTAATCTCCTTCAAATGAGCTCCAAGCGACACAAAAAATATATCGTTCAAATCAGAAAAACGAGACGGTTGCAATTGCGCCATTTTCGTCACCAAATTCCAAATCCTTAAAAGTGACCATTTTACCCACCTTCTTTTTAATTTAGTTAATCAATCCATCAATTCCACTATTTTTCACATTATCATATTATCATTATTCGATTAGAATACTGTAACAGCCCGCAAATCCGTATCCCTTGAGTCAACACTATTCTACAACAATCAACTCAAGTTGTACAGAAATACGAACCATTTGGGTTTAAGAAGAAGAGATAGAAGAAGAGAAAATAAAATCAACATCAGAATCTAACCATCGCAGCGGAATAAAATATAATAGAGAATAAATAATCTTTACTCAAAATCAAATATATCTGTTTACATATATTACATCATCAGAGTACATCAATCACAGCTCACATCAATAACATACAATGGGTACATAACAACTCAACTCAGCGGAAATACATATATATAAGTACGAGAGTACGTATCGTCATCCAGCTCGTCTCCTGAGCCCACAGCATCATATCCTGTATCCTATAATACTCGGTCTGACCCGAGCATTACAGTTAAATAACACCCGAGTCAGTCTGGAATACCAGCGTGAGAAAATCACACCCAATGGATTATTAGAGTTTCAAAATCCTTTGAAAACAAAAGCATCTCGTAAGACCACGCCACAAATAAACATGTCGGGTTTTTACCTTACGATAGCTAAAACAATTTTTATAGAAATCCTGTGATATTATAATAGGGTCTATTTACAAATACTTATAAAATAGCCGAAATTGTTACATTCATTAAATTCCAGCTACTAGCCACCGAAGTGGGTAATACAAACAAGACTCGTACAAGGCTCGTAGGGAGAATGGATTTCCAACAATGACTAGGCACTGGGGTACCACCTGTCACAGTACAGGGCCTAGATCACCGTACCGAGGATTACTCCCTTCATCCCCTGCAACACAAGGCCAGAACCATTCCTTACTGAACAGTCCTGAACAAGATAAACCCCGTGGTTGGCGCGACCAACCACCCACTAAGCCGAAATATATAAGGGACATCTAGACAGGGGAAATATCTTGTCCTGCTTGGGCATGACCCACCTAACCTTGCTGCATATCCCCTGATTTTCAGTCATTCCCATTTGATGAGGCTTGAGGCTAAGCGTTACCTTTTTAGAACGTTTTCACTTAGAATGCCCATCGCCCACCTGACGATGTTTCGCAAGCATTCATCCATACAAGTCCGTCCCGGGTTCGAACGGAACCGAAGGCACTATTCCTACTACATCCATTTTGGAAATATCCTCAGGATTAGTAGCGAGTAGCCCTTGCACTTCACTACTGCATCTTCGACTCCGAACACGTTTTTCGCACAAAAACGTACAAATCGAATCGAAGTGGTTTTCGAGAAATAAATCTCGATCCCGGTCTCTTCGAAACGATCAACGCATTTGGCCAATATTGATAGTCGGTTATTTAACTATCAATCAATATGCACAAACAACCATCCAACAATAAATAATTTTCCAATTTATTTATTAACCTCAAAAATATCTTCACAAGATATATTTCTATTTTCAATCTTTTGAGAACAGTTCCAAAATCATCTTTCTTTTCAGAATCAACTTTCCCACATATTCTCCATCTTCTCCGAAATCACCAAGCACAAAACTAGATTTTTAAAAATAAATTTTAAAACACTTTACTTTGAAAATATATGCTTTTAAAACATTTAAATTAAAACCACTTTAATAATTTGTTAAAAATACATATTAGATGAATATTTGAAAATAAGGTTACTTAATAAAACATAAAACCAGATTTAAACTTTTTAAAACAAAGACTAAATTAATCTGTAAATAATTATTGCTATAATATATATTAAAAGGAAACACTTGCTTTAGAAATTAAATATTAGAAATAATAAATTTTACAAAACTTGCTTTCTTTAAAAACAACTTTAAAGCATTTAATTTATATTTACAAATTTACTTTTAAAAAAAACATGTACTTGGTCATCCAGAGAGAATTTAAATCTTCAAGCACTTAAATCAATTTCCCGAATTGATTTCCAATTCATTCGATTTCAAATAAATTTCTTTACTTGCTCGGTTTATTTCAAAAATTCATTAATTATGGATTTTTTTTTTTTGTCGTTTGATTTTAAATCTTTTAACTAAAATATACAAATTTCAGGCTTTTCCCATTTTTCTTCTTTATTCCTTCAATACTTTAAATATTAAATATTAAATAAATTTTTTGGTTCTATTGAATAATATCATTGAAGTCACTAACTTCATTAACTTTCTGTTTATCCAAAAATACCTTTCCATATACAGGATTTTATAAATTAGCATTAAACACTGCTATTTTTTTTTCTTATCCAATTTATTCTTAATTTTTATAATTATTTCACTTACAAATTCTCTTCATTTTATTTCCAAATTCCAATTCTATATATCTTGATAACTTAGTGCACCGGAAAATATTCAGATAAACCATATCATCCAATATTCCAATTATCAACAATATTCATCATAGAACAGAATATAAAATAATCACAACAGGGGTATTAAATAATTTAAATAAATGTTGAGGGATCCAGTTGGATCCCTCCAACCTGTTTTCCCTGCATCCACAAACGTTAGCATCACATAGCATGCCAATTTCAAATTATACTATATCCCATCAATCAATTCAACCATACAATCAATTATTTAAATTTAATCATTTAAATTTAAATTTAAACTGTGTGAGATTAACTCACCTTTGCATTTAATTTGCAATCCATTCAGGCCAGCTTGTTTCTTTCATGGTTTTGGACCTTGAATAAACATTATTCGATTTATTAATATTTGAACCCATCAAATGACTAATTTCTATTTATTAAATTTAATTTAACATCTTTAAACTAATAATTTTCTTTAACACGTTGTCTTTAGTAACCCAATAATTTAAATAAGTTAATTAAAATAGTTAAACCATCAAATCCACTTCTTTTAAAATAAGCTTGTAGGGAAAAGAAAAAGAAAAAAAAAATATTTTCAACCACTAAAATGATTAAATGAGTTCGTTAAGCAAATCTATATCCATAACATATTATTTTATAAATAAACTAGTCTACATGGGTTAAAATCTGATTTCTTTATATCACTTCCAACATTTTCGATTGCCTGTTTTTTTTTTTTTCAAATCTTATATAAGTTCTATTTTTCTTTTCTTTTTCTACTTTTACCGCAACCACATATTTAACTATATATATGTTTTATTATTAAATTTATAATCTGTATATAGTTATATACTTTGTTGCAGTACAAATTTCTCTGTATATAAATTTAAATTTTAACAGCAATCTATTAAATCCAAAATTAAATTGTAAAACAAAGAATACCTTACTGCCCTCGAAACTTCGATCTGCCCCAGTCCTCCACCCAGTATTGCGTTCCTAGAATCCCTAACAAGCTCATCACTCCCCTCATCACATAACAACAACCCAAAACCTCACGCGAAACCACCCTACTCGAGCGCCAGAATCAGTCGCGAAGCCCACGTCGCGACTTCAAGTAGGGTGCCGACCACAATACCATCACGCGATTCTCAAAACCCCATCGCCCCTCGCCACGCCAGTTGTCACCGATGAACGCGCGCGAGAGCTTCAACGTGGAGGAATCGAGCAGCATCCTGCCCTAAATCGCGACTCGATCTCCCCTAAAACGAGAATCCCATCTCCCCTTTTCGAATCGATTTGGAATCGAGGTTATACCTTGATTTGCGTTCGAATCGAACGAAATTTATAATGAGTGGCCATTTTTTTTTCGAGCGATTAACGTTTGTTTTCGAATAGAACGAAAAGTTCGGCTCTTATTATTTTTTTTTTTTCTGAACGAGAAGAGATGGACTTATATGCCCTAAAAAAAACGTACGCGAGAAGGAATCAGAAACGTATACGCCTCAACTTGCAGAGAGACGGCGATGGCTTTGACTTTGAAGTGAAGGAAACGTTTTGATGGAGAAAACAAAAGCACTGATGTGGAATTAATTTGACTAGCCAGCAAAAATAAATTACATTGAATTCGATATAAAATTAAGCGCGTTTGTACGTCATACGCTCACATAACAACTCCAAACACTACGAGATTTGAAATCCGATAATAATAAAATATTTCGGATCCAACGGAACTGGTTTCGTCGAATTCCGAGACTGTGCCTCGAAAGGCTATTTTTTTTTAATTCAATTTAAACAGTAAAATTTCAAAACTGAACAAACAACTTCCAAATTCAATTTTAACACTTCTATTGTCTTCACTATCATCAATATAAGTTTTATAAGCCTACAAATTATTTTTAATCGGATTAAAATTCCAGATTCAACATTTTATTCAGATTCAAGTTATTTAATTCAATAATTTAATTATCAAATAAATTGTGATATTCGTAATTCAAGTTAAAATTATTCTATTGAATATTCAAAATCAATTAAATATTCCGATTTTAAAGGCTTAAAAATTCCGGGTCGTCACATTCCTCCCCCCTTAAAAGAATTTCGTCCCCGAAATTACTAGTTAGGAAGAATGATCCAATACCCGTTTATTATTATTTCCCTAAAATCAAACAGTTTTTACAATTCAACATCTCACCAACTATCTTCTTATAGAAGACCCATTATTATACTTATTAATTTTCCAAACCTTTCCCTAGTTTGCAAACAATCCATTTTGCTCAATTATCCCAGTTTCAATCTAAAACCAAATTTTGGATTACCAAAATTTTCTCAAATTTTTTTCCAACTCCCTAAATTCCCGAAAAATTTTGCCAGCGTTTCCTTTGCGCGGCTGACTCGGTACAACTACAAAAGGGCTCTACGGCCTCCCAAATCCAAAAAGAAAACAAAAAGCCAAGTGGCTCAATCCAAATCCAAGTCCCAATCAAATTTCATACCAAATTTTAAATACATACCTTTTGTCGGGCAATTCAAATTTATCTCTTGAAATCAAATCCAATTCTCTTTTCCCTTTTATAATACCTGCATATCCTGCTTAGCACTAATATCCAAACTCAATATCCCAAAACATTTTATCAACTTTCTTACCAAATGTCACTATTCATCCAAATATCAATTTAGAATATATCTACAATATCCAATTTCCAACTAAGAATTGATCATTCTTTACTTAAGTTAACCTAAGCACTCTATATGTTTCTTATATTCATTTCCGTCTTCCACTTTAGTTTATATCTATTTCTATTCAACTTGATTCTTTTAATTTCAATTTCATACGAATTCAATTTATTTTCATTTCCAAATGTTAAATTTTATTTTTCATTTATAACTAATTCATGTCATTATTTTAATTAGTTTCATTCACTAACTTATTTCAATTCCTAGTTTGAAATCGTTTTGTCGTTAACAAAATTTCCAAAAAACAAAAAAAAAAAATTCTAACTCCCAAAATTTCTGAAAAATTTTGGCAGAGTCTCCTTTGTACGGAGGAGCTTTTGCATTTTGACAAAAGAGATAAATATATATACATCGACCCACACGGTCGGAAAAACCAAAAACAGTTCATATTTCCTATTTTTATTGCGTAGGCGTACCTTATTTAGCATTTTAAGCAAGCAGCTTATTATTTTTAGCAAGTAGCACTACCAAATCCAGCCTCACGGCTTCCAGGTACCTGTACTTACTCAGTTTAAACTTGTAAGTGCCAAATAAAAGGAGTTTAACACATTTCACTTACTTGCAATAGTTAAAACATATGAATTCTAAAATAAATTCACACTAATCATTTTTCTGAAAGCAACTTATACAATTTTCATGCTAATCTAACTGTTTCAATTAATTTATAACCATTTTCATTTAATTCGAATGGTTTTCAATCCATTCGTATACAACTTCATCAATGTGAATGGTTTAAAATTCAATCACTTACATTAATTCATTTTTAAGCAACTGAACTCATATTTAATCCAATTGCTTTCAAAATCAATTTATTTTACTACTCTTACTCATAGAATATTTAATTACCCCATTTACAACAAACAACAATTTATTTCATGCAATTTGACGAGATTTAGGTGAATAAATAAGCATTTATGTTTTATAACCAATTCAAATTGATTTCACTCTATTTCCAAATTTATTCACAATCCAATTATCCTCGCTTCCATTTCGGATTTGAATACATTCTCTTGTATTTCATTTATTAACCAAACTAGTTCATACAAAACTATTAACATCTTAGGTCCGTCTTCATTACCAATTTAATTACTCTTTTATTTTAATTCATTCACAAGCATTTATTTACATTTCATTCCATATTTGTTTATTCCAATCTATTTTATTTAGCTCGAAAACAATTCGGGCTATTTTATTCAATAACCATTTCTCAACTTATTTAAACTATATTTCATTTGATACTTATTTATTCCATCATTTATTCATTCAATATAATCTGTTTATCCACATTTACTTGAACCATTTCAAATAAACTCGAAACATTCTATTTCCTTATTGTCTCAAATTATTTCAATTTCTTAATAATATAAATGGTTTACAATCATTTATTCTAGAACTTCATTCCATTGACATTATTTATAACTCACCGAATTTTTATTTCGGTTAAAAATTTATTTTCACTTGATTAAAACCAATCCAATATTATTAAACTTTGTTTAAGTTGAATTCAATTCAACTCTCCTGCATTTATTTAGCTTAAGTCAATTTCCTTCAATTTATTCAAATTTTATACTTAAGCTCATTCTCATTTTGCAAACAAAGTTCTCTTTTATACTCAACTTAACTCAATTAATTCCAAGGCCATATCCAATTTATTTCCACTTATTGGATTTCATTTGCATATTCAAACCATTACTATTTTAATCCATTTACATTTTTATTTTATACATCTCAAATTATATTTACTTTGTTAACACTTTAAGTCGAATTTCAATTGATAACTCAAGTTCTGATTCCACCATTCACTTTTTATTTACCATCCAATTTTATTAACTTACATTGCAATTTCATTCACAATTACTTCCACTTCATCAACAATCTGAATCCATTTTAATTTAAAACTTGAGTTTATTTCCAAACTTTATCATAAACTCACAATTCATCTACATCTACTTCATCGACATTTAAAGTCGAATTTAATTATAACTTGGGTTTTATTTCAAACCTCATCATAACTCACAATTCAATTTCATTCACGAATTTATTAACAAATTTGTCCCTTCCTTATTTATAATCCAACACTTGAATTTTATTCCAAATATCACTTCATCTTATTTTCTTAAGTTCAATATACCTTATAATTCAAGTTTGATTTTTTTTTCATTTTCCAATTCATCAAAATATTAAACTTGGGCTTTGTATTCCATTTCCAATTTTATTTTAATTCAGTTTTATTTAACTCAATCCGATTTCAACTTAATTTGAATACAACCGGATATAAATTTCAGCCTATCCAGTTAATTTTATTCTCCAATCCAAGTTAATTCCATTTTAACTTTTCACTTTAGATTTATATCCCATTATTCAAAGCTTATATTTCCGTCATTTTCATTCACTTACGTTAAATTTTATTTGCTGAATTCAAATTTTCAATCCCTTCTTATTAATATCAACTTCTCTTTATAAGTACATTATTTGATCATTTATTCATTCACCAATTTATTATTTAACCAATAAATGTTATGTCCAAACATTTATTATCTTTAGTCCATCCTGGCTAATTTTCCCATTCCACATAACTCCACACAAATTTAATTTTAAATTCCAGTACTCAGTTTCACTTACACCGTTGAAATTTTGTTTTCAACAAATTCCAAAGTTTAAACAACCGTTCAACATTTCAAAATTCCCTTTAAAACCTTCTATATCCAAAATTCGTTTGATAAATTCAATTTATCTCTTTGAATTTCAAAACTCAACCAATTTTGCAAACAATTTCAATTCAAAACAATTTGGTAGCAATTTCACTTCTGGAAACTCGAAAATGAACATCGATGATGCTGCAGTCATCACCGAAGTTATTTTCTAGCGATCAAAAGAGTTCAATGCTTTTATTCTTTTTCTAAAATTCATCCAATATTTTTAAATTCCAAATCTCTCTAGATTTCAAATCCGATTCAAAAATATTTCTCAAAATATATTATTCTCCCAACTTTTGAGAATCATTATCTAATCTCAAGAAACTTAAATCTCCAAATTCCAAACTCTTTAGATTTTAAATTCAAACTTTTCTTTGGAATTTTATCTTACTTTAATAATTAATTACACTATAATTTACATTATAATTTACCTTTACAAATTCATTTAATATGAACTGGTTTCTTAGTTTTTAATTATGAATTCAATTCCTTATCCCATTATGAATCACATTCATAAATTTCATCTATTATGTTAATTTATTCCTTAATTTTTAGTTATTATTTCCAACTTTATTCAATTATCTTACAATGATAATAATTTAATATCTATCACTTCTATCATCCAAACATCCATGTATATCTATAATAATTAAGAAAATCATTTTCTTTTTTATATATAAAATAAATTTGGGTAAAATTATTTCATTTACCCTAGTTAAAACCATACTGTGTCGGTTTATCTTGTTCAAGAGTTTAGAAATCCCTATCGATGACATGGCGTCCCACACATCGACCAGAATCCATAAACACTCAACCGATAAATCAACACAATATAAAACAAATTTTTATTCACTAAAAAATACGCGCTCATATCTATTAATACTCTCAAACTCATTCTAGAGTACTATGGACTCTATTCTATGAGTAATTCCCACCAGAGCCAAGGCTATCTCCAACCTAAGCTCTGATACCAACTGTAACAGCCCGCAAATCCGTATCCCTTGAGTCAACACTATTCTACAACAATCAACTCAAGTTGTACAGAAATACGAACCATTTGGGTTTAAGAAGAAGAGATAGAAGAAGAGAAAATAAAATCAACATCAGAATCTAACCATCGCAGCGGAATAAAATATAATAGAGAATAAATAATCTTTACTCAAAATCAAATATATCTGTTTACATATATTACATCATCAGAGTACATCAATCACAGCTCACATCAATAACATACAATGGGTACATAACAACTCAACTCAGCGGAAATACATATATATAAGTACGAGAGTACGTATCGTCATCCAGCTCGTCTCCTGAGCCCACAGCATCATATCCTGTATCCTATAATACTCGGTCTGACCCGAGCATTACAGTTAAATAACACCCGAGTCAGTCTGGAATACCAGCGTGAGAAAATCACACCCAATTGATTATTAGAGTTTCAAAATCCTTTGAAAACAAAAGCATCTCGTAAGACCACGCCACAAATAAACATGTCGGGTTTTTACCTTACGATAGTTAAAACAATTTTTATAGAAATCCTGTGATATTATAATAGGGTCTATTTACAAATACTTATAAAATAGCCGAAATTGTTACATTCATTAAATTCCAGCTACTAGCCACCGAAGTGGGTAATACAAACAAAACTCGTACAAGGCTCGTAGGGAGAATGGATTTCCAACAATGACTAGGCACTGGGGTACCACCTGTCACAGTACGGGGCCTAGATCACCGTACCGAGGATTACTCCCTTCATCCCCTGCAACACAAGGCCAGAACCATTCCTTACTGAACAGTCCTGAACAAGATAAACCCCGTGGTTGGCGCGACCAACCACCCACTAAGCCGAAATATATAAGGGACATCTAGACAGGGGAAATATCTTGTCCTGCTTGGGCATGACCCACCTAACCTTGCTGCATATCCCCTGATTTTCAGTCATTCCCATTTGATGAGGCTTGAGGCTAAGCGTTACCTTTTTAGAACGTTTTCACTTAGAATGCCCATCGCCCACCTGACGATGTTTCGCAAGCATTCATCCATACAAGTCCGTCCCGGGTTCGAACGGAACCGAAGGCACTATTCCTACTACATCCATTTTGGAAATATCCTCAGGATTAGTAGCGAGTAGCCCTTGCACTTCACTACTGCATCTTCGACTCCGAACACGTTTTTCGCACAAAAACGTACAAATCGAATCGAAGTGGTTTTCGAGAAATAAATCTCGATCCCGGTCTCTTCGAAACGATCAACGCATTTGGCCAATATTGATAGTCGGTTATTTAACTATCAATCAATATGCACAAACAACCATCCAACAATAAATAATTTTCCAATTTATTTATTAACCTCAAAAATATCTTCACAAGATATATTTCTATTTTCAATCTTTTGAGAACAGTTCCAAAATCATCTTTCTTTTCAGAATCAACTTTCCCACATATTCTCCATCTTCTCCGAAATCACCAAGCACAAAACTAGATTTTTAAAAATAAATTTTAAAACACTTTACTTTGAAAATATATGCTTTTAAAACATTTAAATTAAAACCACTTTAATAATTTGTTAAAAATACATATTAGATGAATATTTGAAAATAAGGTTACTTAATAAAACATAAAACCAGATTTAAACTTTTTAAAACAAAGACTAAATTAATCTGTAAATAATTATTGCTATAATATATATTAAAAGGAAACACTTGCTTTAGAAATTAAATATTAGAAATAATAAATTTTACAAAACTTGCTTTCTTTAAAAACAACTTTAAAGCATTTAATTTATATTTACAAATTTACTTTTAAAAAAAACATGTACTTGGTCATCCAGAGAGAATTTAAATCTTCAAGCACTTAAATCAATTTCCCGAATTGATTTCCAATTCATTCGATTTCAAATAAATTTCTTTACTTGCTCGGTTTATTTCAAAAATTCATTAATTATGGATTTTTTTTTTTTTGTCGTTTGATTTTAAATCTTTTAACTAAAATATACAAATTTCAGGCTTTTCCCATTTTTCTTCTTTATTCCTTCAATACTTTAAATATTAAATATTAAATAAATTTTTTGGTTCTATTGAATAATATCATTGAAGTCACTAACTTCATTAACTTTCTGTTTATCCAAAAATACCTTTCCATATACAGGATTTTATAAATTAGCATTAAACACTGCTATTTTTTTTTCTTATCCAATTTATTCTTAATTTTTATAATTATTTCACTTACAAATTCTCTTCATTTTATTTCCAAATTCCAATTCTATATATCTTGATAACTTAGTGCACCGGAAAATATTCAGATAAACCATATCATCCAATATTCCAATTATCAACAATATTCATCATAGAACAGAATATAAAATAATCACAACAGGGGTATTAAATAATTTAAATAAATGTTGAGGGATCCAGTTGGATCCCTCCAACCTGTTTTCCCTGCATCCACAAACGTTAGCATCACATAGCATGCCAATTTCAAATTATACTATATCCCATCAATCAATTCAACCATACAATCAATTATTTAAATTTAATCATTTAAATTTAAATTTAAACTGTGTGAGATTAACTCACCTTTGCATTTAATTTGCAATCCATTCAGGCCAGCTTGTTTCTTTCATGGTTTTGGACCTTGAATAAACATTATTCGATTTATTAATATTTGAACCCATCAAATGACTAATTTCTATTTATTAAATTTAATTTAACATCTTTAAACTAATAATTTTCTTTAACACGTTGTCTTTAGTAACCCAATAATTTAAATAAGTTAATTAAAATAGTTAAACCATCAAATCCACTTCTTTTAAAATAAGCTTGTAGGGAAAAGAAAAAGAAAAAAAAAATATTTTCAACCACTAAAATGATTAAATGAGTTCGTTAAGCAAATCTATATCCATAACATATTATTTTATAAATAAACTAGTCTACATGGGTTAAAATCTGATTTCTTTATATCACTTCCAACATTTTCGATTGCCTGTTTTTTTTTTTTTCAAATCTTATATAAGTTCTATTTTTCTTTTCTTTTTCTACTTTTACCGCAACCACATATTTAACTATATATATGTTTTATTATTAAATTTATAATCTGTATATAGTTATATACTTTGTTGCAGTACAAATTTCTCTGTATATAAATTTAAATTTTAACAGCAATCTATTAAATCCAAAATTAAATTGTAAAACAAAGAATACCTTACTGCCCTCGAAACTTCGATCTGCCCCAGTCCTCCACCCAGTATTGCGTTCCTAGAATCCCTAACAAGCTCATCACTCCCCTCATCACATAACAACAACCCTAAACGTCACGCGAAACCACCCTACTCGAGCGCCAGAATCAGTCGCGAAGCCCACGTCGCGACTTCAAGTAGGGTGCCGACCACAATACCATCACGCGATTCTCAAAACCCCATCGCCCCTCGCCACGCCAGTTGTCACAGATGAACGCGCGCGAGAGCTTCAACGTGGAGGAATCGAGCAGCATCCTGCCCTAAATCGCGACTCGATCTCCCCTAAAACGAGAATCCCATCTCCCCTTTTCGAATCGATTTGGAATCGAGGTTATACCTTGATTTGCGTTCGAATCGAACGAAATTTATAATGAGTGGCCATTTTTTTTCGAGCGATTAACGTTTGTTTTCGAATAGAACGAAAAGTTCGGCTCTTATTATATTTTTTTTTTTCTGAACGAGAAGAGATGGACTTATATGCCCTAAAAAAAAACGTACGCGAGAAGGAATCAGAAACGTATACGCCTCAACTTGCAGAGAGACGGCGATGGCTTTGACTTTGAAGTGAAGGAAATGTTTTGATGGAGAAAACAAAAGCACTGATGTGGAATTAATTTGACTAGCCAGCAAAAATAAATTACATTGAATTCGATATAAAATTAAGCGCGTTTGTACGTCATACGCTCACATAACAACTCCAAACACTACGAGATTTGAAATCCGATAATAATAAAATATTTCGGATCCAACGGAACTGGTTTCGTCGAATTCCGAGACTGTGCCTCGGAAGGCTATTTTTTTTTAATTCAATTTAAACGGTAAAATTTCAAAACTGAACAAACAACTTCCAAATTCAATTTTAACACTTCTATTGTCTTCACTATCATCAATATAAGTTTTATAAGCCTACAAATTATTTTTAATCGGATTAAAATTCCAGATTCAACATTTTATTCAGATTCAAGTTATTTAATGCAATAATTTAATTATCAAATAAATTGTGATATTCGTAATTCAAGTTAAAATTATTCTATTGAATATTCAAAATCAATTAAATATTCCGATTTTAAAGGCTTAAAAATTCCGGGTCGTCACAAATACTATTTTATTTTTGGGGTTATTAGATTCTCCCCATTAAAAAGAATTTCTTTCCTAAAGTCAAAAACTAAGCCGGCTCTATACCAAATCAAAAACCAAAATTAAACCTGCTGTAACTTATAAATATTTCCCTTTTACGACATACAATGTCCATGTACTAACACACATTGCCCCATAGGCTCAGGTGCCTAATCCACCACACCACTCGGTCCAAGCACACTCAGGAAATCAGGCACGAACCTTTAAACTTATAGATTCCGGCCTAAATTAGGTTCAAAAACCTGTAAAATTGCTCAACGACCAGTATGGTGTACTAGCCCGAGACAATTCTTGGGCTACACCAAGATGTATAAATTTCTATATTATTGTATTTTTATTATTTTTAACTCTTTGTTCTTGTGATTCCTGAGCTTTTGATCTTCAGACTTACGTAATATACATTCGTAATAAACCATACTATTTTCCCCATAAGTTTTTATCCTCGTTTTAGTTTTTATGATTATAATTTCTTCAACTTTGTTATATTGAAGTAGATTATATAAATTCAATATATACAGTTTATATACTAAGTAAAATTATATTTCTTACTCAAACATATGTATTATCGGTCCATAGAAATCAAATCTTTATTTTTAAACCGTATTTTATATATATAAATAATATATTCCTGTATATTATCACCGTTTAGTGTACTTTAACTTTTGAAATCTATTTCGTGCCATTTTGATGTGATTGTGCACACCAAACAAATATTATACGAATTTGGACTGCTTTTCGTATAATATAATGTTTGTGTATATAAATTCGTGTAAATATAATAGAATTGCATAAAAATACTTCTTAGAACTGATATCGTCATATCAAATCTTAGAAGACAGTTTCATATCAATTGGACAAACTTAAATGGCCCGAATCATAAATTTGGTATTTTTGGACTGTTTCTGCACAAAAACTTAATATTCCCATATTAATCCGCACGAATTGTATAAGAATGCTCAAAGTTTATCTTTAGGTCTGTAATCATCATATTTCATCCTAGAAATTTGCTCATATAAATTGAACTTGATCTACTTTCATTACATTATGATTTTCAAATTTATTCCTCATTTCGCGTAGTTTACGTATAGAGTTTAGATGTACATTATATTACATCATTAGCTCATTTAACAACTAAAAAATAAATCATTATTCATGTTTGGCAAAGTTTCCAAAATTCGGAGGGGCTGATTTCGAAATTACACATTTAGTTACCAAATATAGTCTCATTAAATCATGAAATCATGATAGCGAATATAGAATTTAGTCTGATCAATTTCTCCCAATTCCAAAGCATCTAGCCTCACTTTCTTTCGCTGTGCAGAGATATCACTTCCTCCGGTACACTGTTATAACACCACCAACGACCGCTTAGCATTTTTTCTTGCTTTCTCTCTTCGATTTGGGACCTTAATTTCTTAATTTGGCTTCGATTTTGGATTTTACGGTTAATTATAGCATTGGGGAAGACGAAGAGGAAGATGGTAAATTAGTTTTCTAAAACGGAAAGTTGCATAAGCATCTCCTTATTGAGTCGAAGGAGATAAACAACTGCAATCTACTCAAAAATTCAAATTCAAATTCAAATTCAGATTGTCTAATCTCCTTCATACGAGCTCCAAGTGAAACAAACAAATATATCGTACAAATAAGAAAAACGAGACAGTTACGATGACACCAGTTTCGTCACCAAATACCAAAGTCTTAAAAATGACCATTTTACCCATCCATATTTTTAATTTAGGTAATCAATCCATCTATTCCACTATTTTTTGTATTATCGTATTATATTACATTATTCAATTAGAATATTACTTGATTTTTGGGGTATAAGATTCTCCCCATAAAAATGAATTTCGTCCCCAAAATTCAAAAACCAAGTCGGCTCTATACCAAATCAAAAACCAAAATTAAGCCTGCTGTAACTTATAAACGTTGCCCTTTTATGGCATGCGATATCCGTTTACTCACACAATGCCACATAGGCTCAGGTACCTAATCTACCACATCCTCGATCCGAGCACACTCAGGAAATCAGGCACGAACCTTTAAATTTATAGATTTCGGCCTAAAATAGGTCCAGGTACCTGTAAAAAATATTCGACATCCAGTACGGTGTAATAGGCCGAGGCAATTCTTTGGTTACTCCAAGATGTATAAATTTCTATAATATTGAATTTTTATTATTTTTAGCTCTTTGTTCTTATAATTTCTGAGCTTTTGATCTTCATACTTACGTGATACACATTCATAATAAACCATACTATTTTTCTCGGTAAGTTTTTATCCTCATTTTATTTTTTACGATTATAATTTCTTCAACTTTCTTATATCGAAGAATTTGATTATATAAATTCAATATATATAGTTTATATTCTAAATAATATTATATTTCTTACTAAAACAAATATATTCGCTCTATAGAAATCGAATTTCGTGCCATTTTGATGTGATTGTACACTGTACTTTAAATTTTGAAATCCATTTCATGCCATTTTGATGTAATCACCATTTATTGTACACTAAATTTTGTAATCAATTTCGTGCCATTTTGATGTGATTGTATACACCAAACTATTAATATACGAATTTGGACTGCTTTTCGTATAATATAATGTTTGTGTATATAAATTCGTGTAAATTTAATAGAATTGCATAAAAATACTTCTTAGACCTGATATCGTCTTATCAAATCTAAGGAGACATTTCATATCAATTGGACAAACTTAAATGGCCCGAATCATAAAATTTATATTTTTGGACTGTTTCTGCACAAAAACTTAATATTACCAAATAAATCCGCACAAATTTTATAAGAATGTTCAAAGGTTATCTTTAGGTCTGTAATCGTCATTTTTCATCTTAGAAATTTGCTCATATAATTTTAACTTGATCTACCTCAATTTCATAATGATCTTCAAAATTTTATGCCTCATTTTCGCGTTGTTTACATATAGAGTTTAGATGTACATTATATTACATCATTAGCTCATTTAACTACTCAAAAATAAATTATTATGCATGTTTGGCAAAGTTTCCAAAATTCAGAGGGGCTGATTTCGGAATTACACATTTAGTTACCAAATATAGTCTCATTAGATCATGAAAGCAAGAGAGTGAACATTGAATTTACTACGATCGATTTCTCCCAATTCCAAAGCAACTAGCCTCAGTTTCTTTCGCTGTGCAGAGATATCACTTCCTTTGATTCGCTGTAATAACACCACCAGTGATCCCTAAAGCATTCTTTCTTGCTTTCTCTCTTCGATTTGGGACCTTAATTTCTTAATTTGGCTTTGATTTTGGATATTATGGTTAATTAGAGCATCAGGAAAGAAGGAGAGGAAGATGAGAAATTAGTTTTCCAAGACGGAAAGTGGCATAAGCATCTCCTTTTGGAGTCGAAGAAGACAAACAACTGAAATATGCCCGAAAATTAAAATTCAGATTCAAATTGCATGGCGTCGGTGCGACTCGACAACGTTTCGGTCTAATCTCCTTCATACGTGCTCCAAGCGACACAAAAAATATATCGCTCAAATCAGAAAAACGAGACAGTTGCGATTGCGCCAGTTTCGTCACCAAATTCCAAAGCCTTAAAAATGACCATTTTACCCATCCTTCTTTTTAATTTAGTTGATCAATCCATCCATTCCACTATTTTTCACATTATCATATTATCATTATTCGATTATAATACTATTTGATTTTTGGGGTTATTAGATTCTCCCCATAAAAAAGAATTTCGTTCCCAAATTCAAAAACTAAGCCGGCTCTATACCAAATCAAAAACCAAAAGTTAGACTGCTGAAACTTATAAATATTGCCCTTTTACGGCATGCAATATCCATGTACTAACACACATTGCCCCATAGGATCAGGTGCCTAATCTACTACATCACTCGGTCCGAGCACACTCAGGGAATCAGGCACGAACCTTTAAACGTATAGATTCCGCCCTAAATTAGGACCAGAAACCTGTAAAAATTACTCGACGAGCAGTATGGTGTACTAGGCCGAGACAATTCTTGGGTTACACCAGGATGTATAAATTTCTATAATATTGTATTTTTATTATTTTTAACTCTTTGTTCTTGTGATTTCTGAGCTTTTAATCTTCAAACTTACGTAATATACATTCATAAATAACCATACTATTTTCCCCGTAAGTTTTCGTCCTCGTTTTATTTTTTATGATTATAATTTCTCCAACTTTCTTATATTGAAGTAGATTAAATAAAGGGAGCGCTTGGCACACATCTCGGTAAGGTTTGATAATAACATCCCTCTGGTTTTTTAATAAGTTTCTAGTCCCTGTTATCAAATTCACGCGTGAAAATACCCAAATACCCTTTACGTTTTTTACATTTCAAACGCGTATAACTTTCTGTAGAAACATCAGATTAGCACACCGTTTTCACTAAAAAATCAAAAAACTTATCATCTTTAAATTGAGATCCATTGTTGATATCAAAAAAATCATATTTACAGTCAGATGCAATTATTCTATTTATTTGCAGACAATTCAGCAAATTTTGAACATTTTCGATTTTTCTTCAAATCTGCAACAATTGCGGACGTTCCTGCAACTATATGCAAAAGTTGCAGAAATTTCTCCAATTTTATGCAATAGTTGGAGAAATTTCTGCAAGTATACCATACAGCTATAGAAATTTCTGCAACTATATGGTATAATTGCAGAAATTTCTGCAACTATTGCGCATAGTTGCAGAATTTCTACAACTATTGCTTATTGTTGCAGAGCTTATAGTTGCAGACATATCTGCAATTATATGGTGTATTGTAGAAATGTCTGCGATTATTTCATATAGTTGCAGAAATCTCTGCAACTATGGCATATATTTGCAGACATATTTGCAATTATATGGTATTGCTTATAATTTGTCATGCCATTGTCTTTACATATGAACAATACCACTCATTAGAAAGGTAATAAAATTTGCGATTTAATGGGCAAAACGGTTTGTTAATCCGTCGTTTCTATAAGAAGTTATTGTGTTTTAAAGAGTGATAATTAATGTGGTGCAAAATTTAATTATGGATGTGAGAATAACATTCATATATGAAGAATCAACATTGCTGTAATGTAGAAGAGGGGTATTGTAGAGAAGAAAATTGTAGTATTTGAAAATAGGGATGTAATTTAAATCATTTTTATGAGAATGATGTTTTGAGTATTAAATTTGATTTTAGAGATGTGTCCCTTATTTTCACTTATATAAATTCAATATATCTAGATTATATTCTATAAAAAAAATATTTCTTACTAAAACATTTGTATTCGGTCCATAGAAATCAAATCTTTATATTTAAACCGTTTTTTATATATATAAATCATATATTCCTGTATGTTGTCACCGTTTAGTGTACTTTAACTTTTGAAATCAATTTCTTGCCATTTTGATGTGATTGTATATACCAAACCATTAATATAAGAATTTGAACTGCTTTTCATATAATATAATGTTTATGTATGTAAATTAGTGTAAATTTAATAGAGTTGCATAAAAATACTTCTTAGACCTAATATCGTCATATCAAATCTTAAAAGCCAGTTTCATATCAATTTGACAAACTTAAATGGCCCGAATCATAAAATTTTATTTTTGGTCTACTTCTGCATAAAAATTTAATATTCCCATACTAATCAGCACAAATTGTATAAGAATGCTCAAAGGTTATGTTTAGGTCTATAATCCTCATATTTTGTCTTAGAAATTTGCTCATATATGTTTAACTTGATGTACCTTTTCATTTCATTATGATTTTCCAAATTTTATTCCTCATTTTCGCATAATTTACATATGGAGTTTAGATGTTCATTATATTACACCATTAGCTCTTTTAACTACTCAAAAATAAATCATTATTCATGTTTGGCAAAGTTTCTGAAATTCAGAGGAGCTGATTTCGAAATTACACATTTAGTTACCAAATATAGTCTCATTACATCATGAAATCAAGAAAATGAATATAGAATTTACAATGATCGATTTCTCCCAATCAAAAGCATCTAGCCTCACTTCCTTTCGCTGTGTAGAGATAGCACTTATTTCGATTCGCTGTTATAACACCATCAACCCCCAATCATTTTTTCTTGCTTTTTCTCTTTGATTTGGGACCTTAATGACTTAATTTGGCTTTGATTTTGGATATTATGGTTAATTAGAGGGAGATGGGAAATTAGTTTTCTTAAATGGAAAGTGGCATACACATCTCCTTTTTGAGACAAAGGAGATAAACAACTGCAATCTGCTCGAAAATTAAAATTTTTGATTGCTTGGCATCGGTGTGACTCGACGACGTTTTCGGTCTAATCTCCTTCATACGAGCTCCATTCGACACAGACAAATATATCATTCAAATCAGAAAAACGAGATGGTTGCGCTAGCGCCAGTTTCGTCACCAAATTCCAAACTCAAAAAATGGCCATTTTACCCATCCTTCTTTTTGAATTAAAATCAATCCATCGATTCCACTATTTTTCGCATTATCGTATTATCATTATTCAATTAGAATACTATTTGATTTTTGGGAGCATTAGATTCTCCCCATTAAAATGAATTTCGTCCCAAAATTCCATAACTAAGCCGTCTCTATACCAAACCATAAACCAAAATTAAGCCTGCTGTAACTTATAAATATTGCCCTTTTACGGCATGCGATATTGCGTACTAACACACATTGCCACATAGGCTCAGGTGCCTAATCTACCACATCACTCGATCCGAGTACACTTAGGAAATCAGGCACGAACCTTTAAATTTATAGATTTCGACCTAAAATAGGTGCAAGAACCTGTGAAAAATACTCGATGACCAATACGGTGTACTAGCCTGAGATAATTTTGGGTTACTCCAGGACGTATAAATTTCTGTAATATTGGATTTTTATTATTTTTAACTCTTTGTTCTTGTGATTCCTAAGCTTTTGATCTTCATACTTATGTAATATACATTCATAATAAACCTCCTATTTTCCCCGTAAGTTTTATCCTCATTTTATTTTTTATGATTATAATTTCTTCAACTTTCTTATATTGAAGTAGATTATATAAATTCAATATATATAGTTCATATTCTAAATAAAATTATATTTCTCATTAAAACACTTGTATTGGGTTTATAGATATCAAATCTTTATTTTTAAACCGTATTTTATTTACAAGAATCATATATTCCTATATGATATTACGGTTTAGTGTACTTTAACTTTTAAAATCAATTTCGTGCCATTTTGATGTGATTGTATAAACCAAACCATTAATATACGTTTTTAGACTGCTTTTCGTATAATATAATGTTTGTGTATATAAATTCGTGTAAATTTAAGAGAATTGCATAAAAATACTTCTTAGACCTAATATCGTCATATCAAATCTTAGTAGAGAGTTTCATATCAATTGGACAAACTTAAATCGTCCGAATCATAAAATATGTATTTATGGAATTTCTGCATAAAATTTAAGATTCCCATACCAATCGGCACAAATTGTATAAGAATGCTTAAAGGTTATGTTTAGGTCTATAATCATCATATTTCATCTTAGATATTGCTCATATAAGTTTTACTAGATCTACCTTCATTTCATTATGATTTTCCAAATTTTATGCCTCATTTTCGCATAGTTTACATATAGAGTTTAAATGTACATTTTATTACACCATTAGCACATTTAACTACTCAAAAATAATTCATCATTCATGTTCGCAACGTTTTCAAAATTCAGAGGGGTAAATTTTCGAAGTTACGCATTTAGCCTCACTTTCTCCCAATTCCAAAGCATCTAGCCTCACTTTCTTTCGCTGTGCAGAGATAGCACATCCTTCTATTCGCTGTTATAACACCACCAGTGGCCTCTAAGCATTCTTCATTGCTTTCTCTCTTGGATTTGGGACCTTATTGTCTTAATTTGACTTTGACTTTGGATATCATGGTTAATTAGAGCGTCATGGAAGAAGAAGATGAAGACGGAAAATTAATTTTCTAAAATGGAAAGTGGCATACACATGTCCTTTTTGAGACAAAGGAGATAAACAACTGCAATCTGCCCAAAAATAAAATTTAGATTCTGATTGCGTGGCATTGGTGCGACTCGACGACGTTTTCTGTCTAATCTCCTATATACGAGCTCCAATCGACAAAGACAAATATATGTTTCAAATCAGAAAAACGAGACGGTTGCGATGGCACAAGTTTCGTCCCCAAATTCCAAAGTTTTAAAAATGACCCTTTATCCATCCTTCCTTTTAATTTAATCAACCATCCTTCGTTTTGTTTTTTATGATTATAATTTCTTCAACTTTCTTATATTGCAGTAGATTATATAAATCAATATATATAGTTTATGTTCTAAATAAAAACATATGCATTTGGTCTATAGAAATCAAATCTTTATTTTTAAAGCGTATTTTATATATATAAATCATATGTTCCTGTATGTTATCACCGTTTAGTGTACTTGAACTTTTGAAATCAATTTCGTGCCATTTTGATGTGATTGTATACACCAACCATTAATGTACGTATTTGGACTGGTTTTCGTATAATATACTACATGTGTATATAAATTCGTCTAAATTTAATAGAATTGCATAAAAATACTTCTTAGACCTGATATCGTAATATCAAATCTTTGAAGACAGTTTCAAATTACGCATTTAGTTACCAAATATAGTCTCATTAAATCATGAAATCAACAGAGAGAATATAGAATTTACTATGATCGATTTCTCCCAATTCCAAAGCATCTACCCTCACTTTTTCTTTCACTGTGCAAAGATATCACTTCCTTCGATGTTATAACACCACCAGTGATCCTTAAGCATTCTTTCTTGCTTTCTCTCTTCGATTTGGGACCTTAATATCTTAATTTGGCTTTGATTTTGGATATTACGGTTAATTAGAGCATCAGGGAAGAAGATGAGGGAGACGGGAAATTAGTTTTCTAAAACGGAAAGTGGCATACGCATTTCCTTTTTGATACAAAGGAGATAAACAACTACAATCTGCCCAAAAATTAAAATTAAGATTCAGATTTCGTCGCGTTGGTGTGACTCGGCAACGCTTTTGGTTTATTCTCCTTCATACGAGCTTCAATCCACGCAGACAAATATATCGTTCAAATCAGAAAGGCGAGACAGTTGCGATGGCGCCAGTTTCGTCACCAAATTCCAAAGTCTTAAAAAATGACCATTTTACCCATCCTTTTTTTTAATTTAGTTAAACAATCCATCAATTCCACTATTTTTCATATTATCATATTATCATTATTAGAATACTATTTGATTTTTGGAGGTATTATATTCTCCCCATTAAAATGAATTTCCACCCCAAATTCAAAAGCTAAGCCGTCTCTATACCAAATCAAAAAAACCAAACTTAAGCCTGCTGTAACTTATAAATATTTACCTTTACGGCATGCGATATCCGTGTGCTAATACAGATTGCCACATAGGCTTAGGTGCCTAATCTACCACATCACTCGGTCCGAGCACACTCAGGAACTTAAGCATGAACCTTTAAATTTATTGATTCCGACCTAAAATAGGTCAAGGAACCGGTAAAAAACACTCGACGACCAGTACGGTGTACTAGCCCGAGCCAATTCTTGGGTTACTCTGGGATGCATTAATTTCTATAATATTGTATTTTTATTAATTTTAACTCTTTGTTCTTGTGATTTCAGAGCTTTTGATCTCCATACATACGTAATATACATTCATAATAAACCATACTATTTTCCCCTTAAGTTTTTATCCTCGTTTTATTTTTTATGATTATAATTTCTTCAACTTTCTTATATTGAAGTAGACTATGTAAATTCAATATATGTAGTTTATATTCCAAATAAATTATATTTCTTACTAGAACATATGTATTCTCAGTCTATAGAAATCAAATCTTTATTTTTAAACCGTATTTTATATATATAAATCATATATTCATGTATGTTATCACCGTTTTAGTGTACTTCTACTTTTGAAATCAATTTCGTGCCATTTTGATGTTACTGTATACACCAAACCATTAATATACGAATTTGGACTGCTTTTCATATAATATAATGTTTTGTGTATATAAATTCGTGTAAATTTAATAGAATTGCATAAAAATAATTCTTAGACCTGATATTGTCATATCAAAACTTTGAAGACAGTTTCATATCAATTGGACAAACTTAAATAGCCTAATCATAAAATTTGTATTTTTGGACTGTTTCTGCATAATAACTTAATATTCTCATATTAATCCACACAAATTATATAAGAATGCTTAAAGGTTATGTTTAGGTCTGTAATCCTCATATTCCATCTTAGAAATTTGGTCATATAAGTTTAGCTTGATCTACCATTTCATTATGATTTTCCAAATTTTATGCCTCATTTTCGCGTACTTAACATAAAGAGTTTAGGATGTACATTATATTATACCATTAGCTCATTTGCCAACTCAAAAATAAATCATTATTCATGTTTGGCAAAGTTTTCGAAATTCGGAGTGGTTGATTTTGAAATTACAAATTTAGTTACCAAATAAAGTCTCATTCAATCGTGAAATCAAAAGAACGAATATAGAATTTACTACGATCGATTTCTCCCAATTCCAAAGCTTCTAGCCTCACTTTCTTTCGCTGTGCAGAGATATCGCTTCCTTCGATTCGCTGTTATAACATCACCAGTGACCCAAAAGCATTCTTTCTTTGTATCTCTCTTCGATTTGGAACCTTAGTTTCGTAATTTGGCTTCGATTTTGGATATTATGGTTAATTAGAGCATCAGGGAAGAAGAAGAGGGAGATCGGAAATTAGATTCCTAAAACGGGAAGTGGAATGCGCATTTCCTTTTTGAGTCGAAGGAGATAAACAACTGCAATCTGCCCGAAAATTAAAATTTAGATTTAGATTGCGTGGCGTTGGTGCGAATCAAGTTTTCGGTCTAATCTCCTTCATACGAACTCCAAGCAACACAAACAAATATATCGCTCAAATTTGAAAAACGAGACGGTTGGGATGGCGCCAGTTTCGTCGCCAAATTTCAAAGTCTTAAAAATGAAGATTTTACCCATCCTTCTTTTTGATTTAGTTAATCAATCCATCAATTCCACTATTTTCATATTATCATATCACCATTATTCAATAAGGATACTATTTGATTTTTGGGGGTTTTAGATTCTCCACATTAAAATGAATTTTGTCCCCAAATTCTAAAACTAAGCCGTCTCAATACAAAATCAAAAACCAAAATTAACCCTACCGCAACTTATAAATTTTCCCCTTTTATGGCATGCGATATCCGTGTACTAACACACAATGTCACATAGGCTCTGGTGCCCAATATACCACATCACTCGATCCGAGCACACTCAAGAAATCAGGCACGAACCTTTAAATTTAGAGATTCCGGCCTAAAATAGGTCCAAGAACATGTAAAAATACTCAACGACCAGTACGGTGTGCTAGCCCGAGACAATTCTTGGGTTACTCCAGGATTTATAATTTCTATAATATTGCGTTTTTATTATTTTTAACTCTTTGTCCTTGTGATTTCTGAGCTTTTGATCTTCATATTTACGTAATGTACCTTCATAGTAATTTCCTAATAATTTCGACCATTAGCTCATTTACCGACTCAAAAATAAATCATTATTCATGTTTGACAAAGTTTCCGAAATTCGAAGGGGTTGATTTCGAAATTACACATTTAGTTACGAAGTAAAGTCTCATTAAATCATGAAAATTGTATTTTTGGACGGTTTCTGCACAAAAACTTAATATTCCCATATTAACCCCCACAAACCGTATAATAATGCTCAAAGATTATGCTTAGATCTATAATCCTCTTATTTCATCTTAGAAATTTGCTCATATAAGTTTAACTTGATCTACCTTCATTTCATCATGATTTTCCAAATTTTATGCCTCATTTTCGCGTAGTTTACATATAGAGTTTAGATGTACATTATATAACACCATTAGCTCATTTAACTACTCAAAAATAAATCATTATTCAGGTTTGGTAAAGTTTCCAAAACCCAGAGGGGCTGATTTCGAAATTACACAATTAGTTACCAAATATAGTCTCATTAAATCATGAAATCAAGAGAGTGAATATAGAATTACTATGATCGATTTCTCCCAATTCCAAAGCATCTAGCCTAACTTTCTTTCGCTGTGCAGAGATATCACTTCCTTCGATTCGCAGTTATAACACCACCAGTGACCCCTGAACATTCTTTCTTGCTTTCTCTCTTCGATTTGAACCTTAATTTCTCACTTTGGCTTTGATTTTGGATATATGGTTAATTAGAGCATTAGGGAAGAATAAGAGGGAGATGGAAAATTTGTTTTCTAAAACGGAAAGTGGCATATGCACTACCCCTTTGAGTCGAAGGAGATAAACAACTGCAATCTGCCAAAAAAATAAAATTCAAATTCAGATTGCGTGTCGTTGGTGCGACTCGACGACGTTTTCAGTCTAGTCTCCTTCATACGAGCTCCAAGCGACGCAAATAAATATATCACTAAAATCAGAAAAACGAGACGGTTGCGATGGCGCTATTCTCGTCAACAAATTCCAAAGTCTTAAAAATGACCATTTTACCCATCCTTCTTTTTAATTTAGTTAATCAGTCCATCAATTCCACTATTTTTCATATTATCATATTATCATTATTCAATTAGAATACTTTTTGATTTTTGGGGTATTAGATTCTCCTCATTAAAATGAATTTCGTCCCAAAATTCCATAACTAAGCCGTCTCTATACCAAACCAAAAACCAAAATTAAGCCTGCTGTAACTTATAAATATTGCCCTTTTACGGCATGCGATATCCGTGTGCTAACACACATTGTCACATAGGCTCACGTGCCTAATCTACCACATTACTCGGTCCGAGCACATTTACGAAATCAGGCACGAACCTTTAAATTTATAGATTCCGACCTAAAATAGGTCCGGGAAGCTGTAAAAAATACTCGATGACCAATACGGTGTACTAACCTGAGATAATTTTTGGGTTACTCCAGGATGTATAAATTTCTATAATATTGTATTTTTATTATTTTTGACTCTTTGTTCTTGTGATTTCTAAGCTTTTGATCTTCATACTTATGTAATATACATTCATAATAAACCTCCTATTTTCCCCGTAAGTTTTTATCCTCGTTTTATTTTTTATGATTATAATTTCTTCGACTTTCTTATATTGAAGTAGATTATATAAATTCAACATGTATAGTTCATGTTCTAAAAAAAAATTATATTTCTTACTAAAACACTTGTATTGGGTCTATAAGAATCAAATCTTTATTTTTAAACCGTATTTTATGTATAAGAATCATATATTCCTATATGATATTACCGTTTAGTGTACTTTCACTTTTAAAATCAATTTCGTGCCACTTTGATGTGATTGTATACACCAAACCATTAATATACGTTTTTAGACTGCTTTTCGTAAAATATAATGTTTGTGTATATAAATTCGTGTAAATTTAAGAGAATTGCATAAAAATACTTCTTAGACCTAATATCGTCATATCAAATCTTAGAAGAGAGTTTCATATCAATTGGACAAACTTAAATGGCCTGAATCATAAAATATGTATTTATGGAATTTCTGCATAAAAATTTAAGATTCCCATACTAATCGGCACAAATTGTATAAGAATGCTCAAAGGTTTTGTTTAGGTCTATAATCGTCATATTTCATCTTAGATATTGCTCATATAAGTTTAACTAGATCTACCTTCATTTCATTATGATTTTCCAAATTTTATGCCTCATCTTCGCGTAGTTTACATATAGAGTTTACATGTATATTATATTACACCATTAGCACATTTAACTACTCAAAAATAATTCATCATTCATGTTTGGCAACGTTTTCAAAATTCAGAGGGGCAAATTTCAAAGTTACGCATTTAGTTACCAAATAAAGTCTCATTAAATCATGAAATCAAGAGAGTATATAGATTTACTATGATCGATATCTCCCATTTCCAAAGCATCTAGCCTCACTTTCTTTTGCTGTGCAGAGATAGCACTTCCTTCTATTCGCTGTTATAACACCACCAGTGACCCTAAGCATTCTTTCTTGCTTTCTCTCTTCGATTTGGGACCTTATTGTCTTAATTTGGCTTTGATTTTGGATATCATGGTTAATTAGAGCATCAGGGAAGAAGAAGATGAAGACGGGAAATTAATTTTCTAAAACGGAAAGCGGCATACGCATGTCATTTTTGAGACAAAGGAGATAAACAATTGCAATCTGCCCAAAAATTAAAATTCAGATTCTGATTGCGTGGCATTGGTGCGACTCGACGACGTTTTCGGTCTGATCTCCTATATACGTGCTCCAATCGTCACAGACAAATATACGTTTCAAATCAGAAAAACGAGACGGTTGCGATGGCACAAGTTTCGTCACCAAATTCCAAAGTTTTAAAAATGACCATTTTATCCATCCTTCATTTTAATTTAATCATCCCATCCTTCGTTTTATTTTTTATGATTATAATTTCTTCAACTTTCTTATATTGCGGTAGATTATATAAGTCAATATATATATATATATATATATATATATATATAGTTTATATTCTAAATAAAAACATATGTATTTGGTCTATAAAAATCAAATCTTTATTTTTAAAGCGTATTTTATATATATAAATCATATGTTCCTATATGTTATCACCGTTTAGTGTGCTTGAACTTTTGAAATCAATTTCGTGCCATTTTGATGTGATTGTATACGCCAACCATTAATGTACGTATTTGGACTGGTTTTCGTATAATATACTGCATGTGTATATAAATTCGTGTAAATTTAATAGAATTGCATAAAAATACTTCTTAGACCTGATATCGTAATATCAAATCTTTGAAGACAGTTTCAAATTAAGCATTTAGTTACCAAATATAGTCTCATTAAATCATGAAATCAAGAGAGAGAATATAGAATTTACTATGATCGATTTCTCCAAATTCCAAAGCATCTAGCCTCACCTTTTCTTTCACTGTGCAAAGATATCACTTCCTTCGATGTTATAACACCACCAGTGATCCTTAAGCATTCTTTCTTACTTTCTCTCTTCGATTTGGAAACAATTTAAAAAAATTTATATTTGGTTTATCCATACAGTCTGCAATAAACTACTACAGTGGCCTTCCCAAAACTCGAAGATAAATGTCGATGATGCGTGCACTCATCACCGAAATTATTTTCCAGCGACAAAGAGGGTAGTACAAAAAAATTTCTTTTTGAAATTCCTTTTTAAAACAATCCTTTCAATTAATATTGAAATATCCATATCAGAAAATACTTCTAAACAATACTATTATATTCCAAAATTATTCAAAAGAAATTTTCAAAAATCCCGGAACTAAAGCTTTAAGTTTCCAATTTCATTTATCTTATTTTCAATCTTATTTCGACTATTAATTATAAATTTATTACCTAACAACCAATATATTGCAACCAAATATATATATATATATATATATATATATATATATATATATATATATATTTAAAAATTTATTTTATATATAGAAAATAGGCAAAATTATTTCGTTCGCCAATATTAAAAAAAACAATATGTCGGTCTGTCCTATTAAGTGTTTAGAAACCCCTATTGATGTCATAGCGTCCCACGCATCAACCAGAATTTATAAATCCAAAACGGAACAAATTAACACAATATTAAAACCTTTTATAACACTAACAAATACGCTCTCTCATATATATACACTCAGCGACTCCCATAGGGTAGTACTACCCTATTAATAAAGAGTCAAACCTCACAAAGCTAAGGTTTATCGCTAAACCAAAAGCTCTGATACCAACTGTAACGTCCCGCCTTTCGCACGCTTTAAATCGACACACGTGCCAATTCAAACATATGGAAGGGCGGATTGTTATGGGGTAAATAAGAAAAACAAGAAAGAAATAAAACAAAATAGAATCTCACAGCGGAATGATAAAATATAATAATCAATATACGGTACATAAAACTGTTTTACAAAAACATTTGATTTTTCTTTATAAAACAAATATCAGAGTTCATATACCCAAGGATAATAATAGTGCAGCGGAATAAAATGGTATAGTGGAATAATATAGTAGATAATAGTACTACAAATCTTTGTCTTCGTCCTCTAGAATAAAATCTTCAAATCCTGAAACGCTCAGACTGACCCGAGCGAATTGAAAAGACAAAACACTCGAGTCAGAACTAAAAGATCTTATGTAAGTTAAATCAACTGAAATAAATATGAGTGCAGTAACTTAAAAGATACTCAGAATTCACATCTTTTAAGGATCCGTTAAACTATTTACTATGTAGGAATATTTCACTATTAATATAGTGTCTATAGTAAAATAAACATACTTTTAAATAGCGTTAAGGAGTGACCCAATATTCTCCTTAACACGCAATAGTCCTAGTAGTCCATCCAATATCATAGTCCCTCCTGATCGGGAAGCCACCAGAAGATACCATACGGGCTACGGGAGAAATCCAAACTCGTACAAGGCTCGGTATTTTAGGTGACACGGCACAACTAGGCAATGCCAGGGTAGATATACCACTTACGCTTCCTGGTCGGTGGAAACGCGTAGCCGCAGCTACTGCTCACCTCGAACAACACCCCCAAATAGAAAATCAAAAGTGGCCACCGAATCGATACAAAAGTCAAAGTATAATATAGAAGGGATGTGTCCGATCAAAGGTGCTACCTCATTAACACGTCGATCGCTCCTGTTTTAGCCACCTTATGGCAACTCACGAGAGTTGGGTCCGCGTATTTACCTCAAAGAAAACGCCGCCACCAACCTACTTCATTCTAGAATCTCCACCGCCTACACGGTTGTTAAAGTGGTTTTCGGAGTTGACACAGAGTATGAAAACTTCCGATCCCGGTCTCTTTAACAACCAAACGTTATTAAAAGACCGCGGTCTTTTCAAAATAGTTTATACTTTAAAACCAGAATATAATATCCATTTCAAAAACTATAAATACGATATCATTTATGTTTTAAAAACCCAAATTAATATGATATCATTATTTTCAAAATGTATATTTTTCCAAAATTTATAGCATTTTCAAATCTATATACCTTGAAATCTATAGGTTTGAAACATACTTTTAATACTTATTCGTTTAAATACTATATTACTTTATATAATAAAATAGCTTCTTTAAATTTCATAATGAATACCCAATACCAATTTGAACCTCCAAATAAACCATTTTAATTCCCATATATTTCAAAGATTAAATATTCTATATTTCAAAATTTAAATTTTTATAGTTCATAAGTTTTAAATATTCCGCTATTCCAAAATGGATTCTTTGATAATTTAATATATATCAAATCTAATTCCTGTTATTTAAATTTGAAATGTTTACTTAATAAAACAACCATTATTTAAGTAAAACCCTTAAACTTCAATAACAGGATATTCCTTTAATTAAATTAACTTGATAATATTCTTTAAATCAATTTGATATTCATTTAAATCCTCTAATCAAAATCAAGTTATAAAATCATACCTTTTAAATCTAAATTTATTTACATTTCAAAACCAATCTTTCAAGGATAATTCTTAAATACTTTAATTCAAGTCATATTCACATTTATCTTCAACCTTACTTTTATTTGAGTTATTATAAACTCTATATATAATGGAATTTTAAATAGATACTTAACCATATTATATAAAAGAAATTAAACTTCATTATTTAGCTTATTTTAGGTTAATCAATAGAAATCTTCAATTTCATAAAATTCAAAATTATAGATAAATTTCCAAAATTTCCATTAAATCGAATTTACCCATAATTATTCCTTTCATAATTTCAAATAGAAGGGTTTACCATTGGAAAAATTATCACATAAATATTTCCCATTTCAACTTAATTTAAATTAATGTAAAAATTTCATATTTGATTTCATTCATTTGCAATAAATCCAACTATTATGAATTAAATAAATTAACTCACTATACAAATTCAAATTCTATAATCCATAAATTTTATCATCTTGATTTAGTTATTAATTTATAATTCTTTAAACCAATTCCCATCTCAATTTAAGGTAACTAAATTCATCCATTATAGAATTTATTTCAATTTCTTAAATAACCCCTTTATTATAAATTGAATCCAATTTATTTTAATAAGTTTCAAATTAAACGGATTAGATTTTATTCCAACCCTTAAATTGAGTCTATTATAACTCTATACCATATTAACACTTTTCTCACATTTCATTCCATTGATATACTCAATTTCATCTTCCATGCTAATTTTACTTCATTACCTAAATATACACCTATTTACATTTTAAATTTGAATGAATATTATGTTTTAAATGTGTATTTCTATATATTGAACACATAAATTACGGTCTTCAAATACTTTATATTCTATAACTTACTCTACATTCTATAACTTACTTAACATACTTTTTCGTATTAGTTTCTTAATTATCAAAACTTCAACTTATTCCCCAAATCCACAAATTATTATTTAACAATTCTATTATTTAGTTTTGAAATGTTTACATAATAGATCCATAAAATAAAACTCAAATTTCTAACAATTTAATATTTCCTTCAACTTATTTATACTAGAAATATTCATTTAATTTATCTTGAATAAAAATCCAGTTATAAATATCATATCTTTAAATTTTCCAAGTTTAATAAGTTTCACCAACTTGTGGAGTTTAATTTTTAAATAAGCCCAATTCCAAATAAATTTCCAATTTAATTTCCAATCTTAATTGATTTGAACTATTTAAAACTCTTTATATATATACAATATCTTAAACCTGTACTCAATCATAAATATAAATTATCAAACTCCATCTTTCAACTTATTTATTTTCATTTAATAAATTCATACATAGCTTAAATTCAATAATTTAACTATATATGTATATATAAAATAAGATTTTATATAAGATCTTAATTAATATTTATTGAACCGTATACTATCCAAACCATAGAAATCATTCAAAAAATAATATATATATATATATATATATATATATATATATATATATATACCGGGGTACCTGTATATAATTTTCTATCCTATGGTCAAATAATACGGATATTTATCATTTCAATCCGCAATTTAAAAATAAAAAAAATGCGGTTGTATATCATTTCAAACCGCAATCTCGAATGGAATGAGAATGCATAATAACTTGCAGTTTATATAATATAGAACACATCATCCATTCACCCAATATCAATCATCAACCGATTTTATTTCAATCATCATCAATTTAAACAAACATCAATAGAGCATATAAAATATAACAGGTATCAACAAACAGTTTATATTCAAAATAAATAAATAACTGTTTAACCAGCAGTTTATATGCAAAATAAATAAATTTTAACTGTCAATTTATATGCAATAATAAAATTAATTAACAGTTAAATTAAATAAATGCGATTTAACTAAGATGATGAAAAAAATATGCAAAACAGTCATAAATAAATTTCTACTCATATCTTAAATCAATTTAACAAACATAAGAAAACTTAGAAGTTGTGAGTGGGTTAAAACACTCACCTTTTGAATTTAAATCGAATTTAAATCCGATTTAAACCCAAAATTTTGACAGTCTCCAAATTCGTCCAAATCAGCGTATCAAGTCCGGAATTTTAATACGATCCTAACAAAAAAAATTCGCATGAAATGGATATCGCAGATGGAAGTTATATGCGTTTGAACGATTGAAATTTAAATTAAAAATAAAATAAAATAACAACTCACCCCCAAATCCAATGCCACGTCACTCAACAGCCGTCATCCTTGGAAACAACGTACGCAAGCAAAAAATCGATCATGAACCCAACGCCTCCCTCCATTCACCACCGTTGACCGATAAATTCGGCCTCCATACGCCACTCCTTCCCTCGGCAGCACCGCCGTTTGACTCATGACGACGCCCTATACCCCACCGTCCCCTCCGTTCGTTCGTCTCCATCTTCAGGCCGCCGCCACCCTATTCTAGGGTCTGCCGAACCCTACATGCCCAAAATCAGCCGCCTCGGCCATCAATTGAGGCTGCGACCACCACCGTACGGCTCTACTCGTCAATCTCTATCAAACTCATATCTCGCTGACTTGATTGAAAACCCCCAATTTGAACTTTGACCGTGATTTCAGGACGATTCGAGCGTCATATACAGAAACGAACACTAGATGTAGATTCATATCGATGAGATTTACGACACATATTTTTTTGAGATTTTTCTGAGGACTTTGAATTTTTGACTTTTGATTTGGATTGAAATTGGATCTAGGGTTTGCAACCGTTGGAAAGGAAGAGTTGAGGAAAATGAACGACGAACAAATAAGAATAGCTGGAGGCTAGGGTTTATAATTGGTTTTATATAGGTAGGTTAGAAATTTGAAAAGATGGATCGAGTTGGATATACGTGCTACTGCTAACGTGGCCCAAAAAGCCCATTCTGACCCGGAACGAAATTGGGTAAACCCATATATCGAAATAGGTGTTTTAAAATATTCTGAGCACGATGGAAAAAGTTTCACGTCCAAATTCCATCGTATGAAAAAGTTATGCTGAAATCAATATTTTCACATTGATTTCAATTAAATCGATTTCAAGGCGTTTAGCATTCGTACGATCTAACGACAAGTCCGATCGTTACGAAAATTGAAATCCTACAATAATTCACCGATACGGATCCGATGAAATTTGTTTCGTCGAAATCCGAGTCAGTGGTAAAAATGGCTATTTTTATATTAATTAAATAAATTTAAAATAATTTAATTAAATCAAATTTCGCGTTAAAAATTCTGAACTTTGCAATCCTTATCACTTTATAATTTTCAAACATTTAGAATGATTTAACAATTTTTAAAAGTCGATTTATTAAAGATTAATCAATAGAAATCTTCAATTTCATAAAATTCAAAATTATAGATAAATTTCCAAAATTTCCATTAAATTGAATTTACCCATAATTATTCCATTCATAATTTCAAATAGAAGGGTTTACCATTGGATTTAAAATTATCACATAAATATTTCCCGTTTCAACTTAATTTTTAAATTAACGTAAAAATTTCATATTTGATTTCATTCATTTGCAATAAATCCAACTATTATAAATTAAATAAATTAACTCACTATACAAATTCAAATTCTATATTCCATAAATTATATCAACTTGATTTACTTATAAATTTATAATTCTTTAAACCAATTCCCATCTCAATTTAAGGTAACTAAATTCATCCATTATAGAATTTATTTCAATTTCTTAAATAACCCCTTTATTATAAATTGAATCATTTATTTTAATAAGTTTCAAATTAAACGGATTAGATTTTATTCCAACCCTTAAATTGAGTCTATTATAACTCTATACCACAATTAACACTTTTCTCACATTTCATTCCATTGATATACTCAATTTCATCTTCCATGCTAATTTTATTTCATTACCTAAATATACACCTATTCACATTTTAAATTTGAATGAATATTATGTTTTTAAATGTGTATTTCTATATATTGAACACATAAATTGCGGTCTTCAAATACTTTACATTCTATAACTTACTCTACATTCTATAACTTACTTTACATACTTTTTCGTATTAATTTCTTAATTATCAAAACTTCAACTTATTCCCCAAATCCACAAATTATTACTTAACATAAATCTATGCTTTTATTACTTTACGTTCACACTTCCGTTACTCTATAATTAATCACCAAGTAACGTTATCATCAAACCAACATTAATTAATATATTAAATGCTTACATTTATTTCTCTATATCCAATTTGTTCCAACTTTATGTATATTAATGATATTCCCTTATTTTGGTTATTATTTATCAACTTGTTCTAACCTTATTACCTAAATTTCCGTTATTGTAAACCTTTAAGATTTTCATTTAAATTAAATATAAATTCCAATTTAATCAACCCTTTCAACATGCAACTTATAATAACTGCTTACAAGTATGAATGGAATTATCATTTATTCCAGTATTTTCTAACTTTACATTCACATATTAAATAAATTCCCTTTAAATGAATTTTGTATCCAGGTATATTACTTACCCCATTTCATTTATTGAAATTTATTCAAATTGCTAGCAATTAGGTTTTAAGTCACCATTTATATATTTTGATTTAGCGTTCATTCAATATTTGTTTATTAAGTTTTTATTTTTTTCCACTAAATTTAATTACAAAACTCACTAATTAAACCAAATTAAATCCACGAAATTTACTGGTCGTTACAAAAACCATTCAAACCAAATACTATAACTCTTCCAAAATTATATCCATTTCGAAAATGGTCATATTTCCAAATCCATATATACATAGTTATAGCATTTAAAATGTAATAGTTTAGAAATCATAACACTTTCAAACCATACACTTATTTTAGCACTTTAAAAATGTAATAAGTTAGAAACTACAACACTTTGAAAATGTTATTCCTATATAATAGAAATTTGGAAAACATTACAATTTAGAAATAGTAGCATTTTCAATACATAACCTAAAGTAACATAGCATTTTTAAAACATAACTAATATAACATAGCATTTTGGAAATGCTACCAATTCTACTATAACCATTTTAAACATGATATCTTCAATTTAAATCATAGTTATTCATTATACAAAACATATCTATTTTATGAAATAAAATCTATCACTGTTATTATCAAGTTAGATTTTTAAAACTCCATATTAAAATAAATTTAATTATTAAGTTATTTATCATAGATATAAATCTTTAACTTTAATTTTTAAAACCAATCATCAACTTATAAAATTTTAACTTCATAGAATACCAATATATCATTATATTTAAAAACCCTTAAATCAAATTTTAAGTTAAAATTTCATATTTTTATATATTCAAAGTACTTAACAAATTTTAGGAAGCTGCTAAAATTTAACTATAGGTTTGTATAATATTTTCTAACCTAGGTCAAGTGGTACGTATATGTATCATTTCAATCCGTAATTTATAAAACCCCGGGTTCTATCATTTCAAACACGCAATTCCAAGTCAAATAAAATGAAAATCGCTTGATCCTATCATTTCAGCTCATAACGATTTTTCACTTTTCTAAGTCCATTTGGGTATGTATCATTTCAACCCATAGTGAATCTATACTAACAGGGAACTTGCAGTGTGAGAAACGGTAAATAAAATAAACACTGTAGCATAGCATATCATACCAAGTGATGTAACAAGCATATAATCAGGTTATAACATCATATAATATCATATCACAGGCATGTATGAACTTATCAACATAGCATATCAACAACTACGTATCCACTTGCCATTGTTTCACAATTATATAAGTACGAATGTCGAGAGTGATAAACTCACCTTCTAAAGCTAGAGATGACAAATTCAAGACACACGAACAAACTCCGTAAAGCACGACAAAGCATGAACTAGATTCGAGTAGGTGAAGAGCCAAGATCCAAGTCTTGTAAACAACAAATACCAAACATACATAAGTATACATTATACAAAAGAATATAAATCAAAACAATGCATAAGTATGAATCAAAATGAAGTAAATGAAAGAGTAGGGTATGCTGTAGGATCGTGCAATATGGAATAATGAAATAGTCTAGATAGATAAAGTAGGTAAATGCAAGGAGACACCAGGATTTTATACTGGTTCGGACCTCTTGTCCTACGTCCAGTCCCTAAGCTTCACTTAGGAATTTCACTAACTAACACCATCACTTCACCCGTAGGAATAGGTTTACAACTTACCCGAACAACCGAACGGGATTTCTTGCCTCAACTACCGAAGAGGACTTCAACTCAATTACAATAATACAATATTTGACTTGTTGTGTTCTTGTCAACACTAATGAGTCTAATGTAGTATAATATTCCTATAATCTTATCCTCGAGAATATGCAATGTATTTGTGAAGATTTAGGAAATGTAAATTGCTATGGATCAAAAGAATGTTATAAACAAAAACAATGATTCAAGCAATAGATTAGTGATTGCTTTGAGAATATCTAGAAAATATGAACAAGAGAATAGTTAGATTAAAGCAAGAGAATTCGGTGAATTAAATGATGTTAGAATCATGTATATATACTTGTAAAAGAGATGCATATGTTGTCAAAGGTTGCAAACAAGAGATGCTTCCATTTCCATTGATGAAATGTTTCAACTCTTGGGAGGAAGAAGGTGTCTTTTCAGAGAAAATTCGCAGGTTCAAATTCAATCGACTGAGCAGGGAATTCAGTCAACTGAAAATATGAAGTTAAATTTTCGGGACCAAATTCAGTCGACTGTGCAGGAACATTCAGTCAACTGAAACTGTGCATGTGTATAAATTTGTTCTAGTTTCAGTCGACTGACTGTTCCTGTTCAGTCGACTGAACTCATACAACCTGCATAGTTAAAACTTAATTGAAAAATGAAGTTTATAAAAAATTTCTAGTGTTCGTGCAAGCTTCTTGAGGATAGATTTTAACAATATATTTAGAATAATGACATATGTAAAAACATACTTTAAGTTTGTTTGGTCTTCATCTATCTTCATTTAGCATTTGCATATATTTCTTTCTTGTTTTTCAAAGCACATTGTCATTGATCAAAATCTTCGCGCATCAATAGTAAAGATTGGCTTAACCAAACAAGTAGGCTCGACCACCATGCAATTAGACTAGGCATCATCAAAACATGGCTCGGCCATGTTGGTTTTGAAGCATATATTCCCGGCCATGGCAAGCAAAAGGTATGGCTAGGGTATGAATGGATGTGAACGGCTATGGTAGGTGAAGGGGTGGCATAACAAAGGTCATGAGAAGGCAAAAGGACAAGGAGATGCAACTTTGGGTTCGGCCCTTGGCTAACATGGCTCGGCCTATGGTTCATGGTTTGGATCAGGTCATGGCACATCTGAAATGGTATGACTATGGTCATGGCAAGGCATGGAAAAGAGGAGTTGGTGATGGAATAGGTGGTGGCCGAGGCTAAGGGAAGAAAGTGGTGATCATATAGGCTCGGTTAGGGTTTGCAAGGCATTTAGGTGATGGATTTTTGATCTATGGTTCACGGCATGGCATGGGGATGATGAGGTGATGGAGATGGCCGGTCAAAGGTGGTGGTGAAGCGGAGATGATGGTCGGCTAAAGGAGGCATGGTGGTGGCCGAGCATGTAAAGGAGAAACAATAAAAGAAAAGAGAAAAAAAGAAAGAAGAAAGAGGAAGACATGAAAAGAAACTTACTGTAAAATGTTTTTCAGTGAACGTGAATGAGAAGAGAGATGAGATGAGAAATGATATGTACGGCTATGCAAAGGTTTTGAATGGCTTGGGCAAACAAAAAGGCTTCACTTCATATTCAAGAAAAAAAAACTTATGTCTTTTAGAATTTCCTAAGCCCATTAGCCAAACAAGCTCAGCAACCCAATAGAAAATTAAAATAAAAATCAAAGTCCAAATCAAAATAAAAAAAGAAAATAACATAGAAAAATAAAGAATAGAAACATAAAATATTTACGTGTAAAACGCTGAATTTAGTCAGATTTAAAAAGTATAAAATAGAATTTTATAAAACGAAAAGCAGAATGAATATCAGAATCAAGTATAGTTGAAATGAAAACGATTGGAAATTAAAAATTCAAATTTAAAAATTTCAACTGAAAGTCAAAGCTTGACCAAAATTGACAAAAATATAAAATTTTCAGAAAATATTTATTTTATTATATTTGAAAAATAAATTATAAACAAAATCCAAAAATACATTGGAAAATTCCAAGATTTCAATTTTTAAATAATGTAAAATCAAAGTTTAAAATAAATTCTATTTAAAAATATTTGTTAAAATATGGGTTGTTACTCTCTCCCCCACTCAAATCTTTACGTCCCCGAAAAGGCACGAAAGATGAAAACAAGGAAAGATGAGATAGAAAAGCAAATAGTACCTGAAACAAACAATTTCGGATTCGAAGCACGGATGCTCTCCTCCGTCTTCCAAGTACAATCCCGATCATCAGTACTCCACTGCACTTTAACATGGTGGACAGATTTCCTTCTTAGCTGCTTCGTACCTCTATTGACAATACGAAGTGGCTTCCTCTCAACGGTAAGGTTAGGCTTAATATCCATACTCTCGAGAGCAGAAGGTTGGACAATCAAAGATGGATCATTCAGATATCGACGAAGATGCGAAACAAGGAATACATTATGCACTGTAGAAAACTTCTTAGGCAAATCCAGACGATAAGCTAAAGAACCAATCCTCTCAGAGATACGGAAAGGACCAACAAACCTAGGAGCAAGCTTCCATCTCCGACCAAACCGAATCACATTCCTTAAGGGAGAGACCTTAAGGAAAACCTGATCACCAATAGAAAACTCCAAACTCCTCATATGCCGATCAGCATACTTCTTCTGTCTATCCTAAGCTCCTCAACCTTCTCAGTGGCCTCCAAAATCATATCAGGACTAAGAACCAAACGATTATCGGATTCAATCCAACAAGATGGAGATCTGCAAGGTCGTCCGTAAAGAGAAGCAAACGAAACATTACAATACTCCCCTGAATTCAAAGACGAAATGAGCTAGATAAAAGATTAAGATATGATTAAAATAGAAGATTGAAATAATATCTGATAACTGTTGTTATAGGCGAATTCAACAAGATGGAGATGATCTTCCCAAGATCCTCCATAATCAAGAACACAAGCACGAAGAAGATCCTCGAGAATCTGATTCACTCTTTCCGTTTGACCGTCGGTTTGTGGATGGTAAGCAGTGCTCACATTCAAATGAGTACCCAAAGATTCCTAAAAAGCTTTCCAAAACTGACTGGTAAAGATAGGATCTCTATCACAAACAATACTGATAGGAACACCATGAAGACGAACAATCTCCCTTATATAAATCTCAAACAAACTAGAAGCAGAACGGTAGACTTGACCGACATGAAATGAGCTGACTTGGTTAATCTATCCACAATAACCCAAATACTCTCATTACCTCTCCTAGACCTCGGTAATCCATCAATAAAATCCATAGAAACATGTTCCCCTTTCTAATTGGGAACCTCAAGAGGCTGCAATAAACCAGGGGTCTTCTGATGATCGGCCTTGACTTGTTGACAAGTCGCACACCTACTTACAAAGATAGAGATATCTCGCCTCATACCTCTCCACCAATAAAGGTTCTTCATATCCTGATACATCTTCGTCACACCAGGATGAATAGAAAGTCTGGATCTATGATTTTCCCGAAGAAACTCTTGCCTCATCCATCAACATTCGGGACACAAATCCGATTATTAATCCTCCAAATCCCTCTATCATCGATCTGAGCTCCACTACCATCAGGACTACCACTACCAACTCTACTACGAACACTCTCCTTCATAAGCCTAAGCATCTCATCCTCATCCTGCTTAGCAATATACGACCCAAAAGAGAAGAAGAAACAACAAGCTGACACAACATAGCCTTCTTCCGACTCAAAGCATCGGCTACAACATTGGCTTTCCCAGGTGTATAGCTAATGTCAAGATCATAAGAAGCAACGAATTCAAGCCACCGAACCTGACACTGATTCAAATCCTTCTGGGTGAAGATATACTTCAAAGATTGATGATCAGTAAAGAGCTCAAACTTAGCACCCAAAAGATGATGCCTCCAAAGAATCAAAGCAAAAACCACAGCAAGCAATTCCAAATCATGAGCTGCATAATTGGCTTCATGGGTCTTCAACTGGCGATTGACATAAGCAATGACCTACCCATCTTGCATTAGAATAGCTCCCAAACCCTCAAGACTAGCATAAGTGTATTTCGTTAATCCCTCATTTCCATTTGGAACGGTAAGCATTGGTGCAGAAGTAAGCTTACGCTTCAACTCATTGAATGCAGCGTTACACTTATCATTCCATATAAACTTAGCATTCTTACGAGTTAAAGCAATGAGAGGTGCAGCAATCCGAGCAAAATTCTCAATGAATCTCCGATAATAACCGGCAAGGCCCAGAAAACTACGAATATCATATGAAGTCGTAGGAGTTTCCCAATCTTGCAACAGGATAGGGAGAAATAAGGACCACAGAAAAGATAGAATAATCAAATTATAGAAAAAGAAGAAAAGAAAGACTTACATTGATCGTAGCGATCTTGACTGGATCAACTAAAACTCCATTACTAGAAACAATATGCCCGAGAAATCGGACTTCATCTTTCCAGAAATGGCATTTCGAGAATTTAGCCTTCAACTGATGATTTCTAGGAGTCTCCAAAACAAATCTCAATTGGGACTTATGCTCTTCCTCAGACTTAGAGAAGACAAGGATATCATCAACAAAGACTAGAACAAACTTGTTAAGCACATCACAAAAATACAATTCATCAAATAAACAAAGAAAGCAGGAGAGTTAGTCAAACCAAAAGGCATAACTAACCATCCATAGAAACCATTCTCAGTACGGAAAGCAGTCTTTGGAATACTTTCCTCAACAACTCTGAGCTGGTGAAAACCTGTGGCAAGATCAAGCTGAGAGAAAACTATAGCTCCATGGAGCTGATCGAACATATCATTGATGTGAGGAATAGGATATCTGTTCCTCACACTGAGCTTTTTCAGCTCCCTATAATCAACACAAATCCTCAAAGAACCATCGGACTTAATGATGAAAACCACCGCTGCTCCCTATTCGGAATGGCTAGGTCTGATCAGACTCTTGGAGAACAAGTCCTCAAATTGTTCCCTCAACTCAACCTTCTCACGGGGTGCCATTCTTCTGGGAGGAAGAACTACAGGTTGAGCTCCAGGAGTAGGATGAATACGGAAATCAATTTCCCGCTTATGAGGTTAAGAAGTAACTTCACCAAATACATCGGGATAGAGTTTGACCACAGGAGCCGAATAAATATCACCAGGAGGAGCCTAATAAATATCACGAGGAGGAGAATCAAGAGAATAAATAAAGCTGCCAGCAAAATCCTGGGGCAAACTACACTGAATCACCAAAGAAATTTCAAAATCATCCAGAAGAGAAATAGTTTGGGTTTTACAAGAGATAACGGCATCATGCCTCTTCAGCCAATCACCTCCAAACAATAGATCAAAAGCATCAAAACGCAGAACATAAAAATCACCAGAAAACCGATAGCTAGAATAGAAGAGTTTCACCCTTCTACAAATCCTACTAAGGTTCGCAGGACCACCAATAGGATTTGAAACACACAAAGGCACAGGAGCAAACTCAGGAGAAAGGAGACGCTCAAACTTATCATAAAGATCCACAGAAATAAAACTATGGGAAGCTCCAGTATCAAATAGAACACGAACAGGAAATAAAACAGAGAAAAAGTTCCCTGAAGAGTACCTTGGGTATCACTAGAAGCAGGAGCTGGAGCAGGTGAAGAAGCAGAGGTAACAGCAAAGATACCAGAGGACTTGCCCTTCTGCTGAGTAGGATAATTATTCTTGAAATGGCCAGGCTGCAGACAGATATGGCAGAGATCACACCTAGTCAACTGAGCTGGAGGAACAGTAGCACCAACTAAAGTAGGACAACTATTAGCATAGTGTCCCTTCTGTAACAACCCTGTATTTTGTAATTATTTTTTTTGTATATTTTAATTATTTTTTATGTAAGATTTTGATTTAAAAACTTATTTTACTTATTTGAAATGATTAAATTTATTATTTAAATATAATCTTGATTTTTATATGAGTTATAATTCCAAACTTGTGTAAGTTGAATATTTGCCTGAAATGCTGATTTTGGTCAAAATAGTCAAACTGTGACTTTCAACTTAAAATTTTAAAAGTTTAAAATTTTAAATTTTCAAACTTTTATTATGAAAGTACATAAAATTATAAGAACACCACTTTTCGTTTTGTTGAATTTGGATGTAAATTGTGAAAGTTATACCTTTTAAAATATTGTGCGTATATAGGGTTATTTAACAATGACTATTTTAAATTGTATAAATTACTTCTTCTTGGTTATATTTTATTTTAATATGTGATAATATGTTTTATTATGTATATTTTGACTTTTAAATATTTTTAAATGATAATAGAATTTTTTTCAAAATTTACTGTATTTATTTCCTATTTTTAAAGGCTGTTTTCTAATTTTCTGCCATTTTCTTCATATAATTATATTTAATATAAAAAAAATTTGTGAATGAACTTTTATTTTTTTTTGTTATTTTATTTGCTATAAATATTTTACAAGTCCATGAAGATTTTCTAAAGTTCGATTGGATTTATTTCTAATTTTAAAGCCCAGTCTACAATTTTAAGCCATTTTCTTATTTTAATTATATATAATTAAAATTTATTTATTTATTTTATGCACTCACTTTTATTTGCTCTGTTTTACTTTATTTTATTCATTTTACATGTATTTAAATTTAAGTAAATTTTTTCAAAGTGTATTGAAGTTATTTCTAATTCTTAAGTCTAGTTTTCATTTTTCTGTGCCATTTTTCTTATTTTAATCATATCTAATTAATAATTAATTATTAATATTTTGCTTATCTGTTATATTTTCGAATTCTAACTGAAATTTATAACTGTTTTCAGTTATTTAAGATGTATATGAATATATATAGGAAGTTTAAAATGTTTGAAAGCAAAGAAACGTAAAACTGTTTTAACGTTTCTTCTTCCGTTTCTTTTCCAATTAATAGATTTAATTTCCTTTGACCGTTCCTTTCTTTATTGTAGCTGTGCATTTCTTACCTCATTTTCACGTGAAAACATTCCTCTCCACTTCATTTTTCACGGCAAGAAAGGTTTGGTAATGGCTCCTCTTTTCCTCTTCTTTTTGCTCTTCTTTTTCCATTGTTTTCTTATATTTTGCCTTGTTTTCTCATGTGTATTGCTTGGCCTCTTCTCCATAGCCGCAACCACAAACTCCTACATCTCTTCCATGCCTCCAACACCATCTATTCCACCAACCATGACCATGGCCGAGCCATCTATGGTGGTCAAACCCTTCAAATTGCAACCTACATGCCTAAAAACAATGTTTTTGACCATTGTTGCCTCATTCCCTTCATCTCCACTTGTTGCCTTGCCTATATGACGTTAAACCTGACCTATATGATGTCATACCTGAGCCAAAGCATCATCATAGCCAAGCATAAGTGTCCCTTAGGCCAAGCATTGAAGTGGTTGAAGCAAGGTCCAATCTATCTTGTTCATTTTGTTTTGTATTTCAAAATTGTTTCAATGTTATTTAATGTTGAATGTTTATATATTGTCTTGTTTGTTTTGTTTTGGGTTGTTGATACAAAATCATATCTTGGCTATCTTTCAACTCAAATCAAAAGTCGTGCAATTGTGCTTGTCGTGCCTTTGGAGTCGTGCTTGTATGTTGTTTTGCTCTCTAGCCTTGAAAAAGTGAGTCTTTCTCACTCTGACATTTATACTTATGAAAAGTGGATTGATGACAAGTGTTTAGTAATGTAAAATGTTTATGCAAGTTAATGATGATCATATGATATGCTATGCCATGCTATTACCATGTTAAAACTGTTAATTTTCACCTGACATCTGATATATGACTGTATATTGTGATATTGACCTTGTTTATATTATTCCTGTATATGATCACACTGCAAGTTCCCTGTTAGAAAAATGTTATGGGCTGAAATGATAGGCCTGAGTTATTTTATTTATTTATTTAAACTTGGGATTGCGGGTTTGAAATGATAGAACCCTGAAATGATACATATTCGTATCACTTGACCTTGGTTAGAAAACTATATACAGACCCGTGGTTATTCTATAAAGTGCTTTGAATATTTTAAGTATTTTAAAAATATAAAATTATGAAATTTGATTTAAATAGATTTTGAAAGGTTTTAAAATAAATAAATTATGATTTTTCTATGTGTTAAAAAATGTAATTTATGAATGGATTAACTGGATTTTGAAATATAACTTATGTTTGAAATTTGGAATTTTGACTAAAAATGATATTTAAGTTACATGAATAAAATGGACTTTAATTTTATTTGGAAAATGGTAAATATGATAAATTGATTTATATTTGAATTTAAGTGATTTATTAAAGAATTATTGATTTTCTATAAATTTAAGTGGTTGAATAAATGACTATTGAAAATGAAATTTTAAAATATAACTTGACTTGAAAATGTGAAATTTGAGTTTTAACTAAAAATGTTAAATTAATTAAATAAACTGAAAGTTTAGTTAAATTTGTGAAATGGTAATATAAATCTGAAATGTTAAGTTTTAATTTATGAAAGAAACGTATAGGTTTTAATTTATGAAAGAAACGTATAGGTTTTAATTTATGAAAGAAACGTATAGGTTTTAATTAATGAAAGAACGTATGGTGTTCTAATTAATGATAGGAACATGTAAATTCCTAATTAATGAAAGAAAGGTATAAGTTTTAATTAATGAAAAAAACGTATAAGTTTTTAATTAATGAAAGAAACGTGTAAAGTCCTAATTAATGAGAGAATATGAAAGTTTTAATTAATGCAAGAACATGTAAAGTTTTAATTAAGAAAGAAACATGTAAAGTTTTAAGTAGTGTGGTATTGATTTAAATTAATAAATGTTCATTATTGTAATAGGAATATAAAATTTAAAACGTACATTTGACACGTAGATTTTAATCAATGTAATGGTGTATTTTAAATTGATTAAAATGATAAATGTTATTTACTGTAATAATAAAATGTAAGTTGATAACGTACATTTGATAAGCAAGTTTTAATTTATGTGAATGACATACTTTAAATGATTAAAATAATAAAGTTTCTTTATTGTAATAATAATGTAAGTTAATAAGGTGCTTTTAACTTAACATAAGAATTTCGGTTTAAATTGTATATTACAGTAAGAAAGTTTATTTAACTATAAGGCTATGATAAATTGACATGTTAAAATTTTAAGCTTATCAATACTTTGATTATATACAATGTAAAGTGGAAAGTAGTACATTCCAAAAATGCTATGATTCCTTAAGGTAACATTTCCAAAATGCTATGATAATTTAAAGGAATATTTCAAGTTTAATAATTTAAAGAAATATTCAATGATTTGAAAATTTGGGTTTTATTTGAATGACATAATATTGAATTATTTTTGAAATGGAAATGATACAATTGTGATATTGTTTTGAAACGAGTATGATATTTTGGTCTTGAAAGTATAAATTATTTGAAATAAATATCCATGGGTTATAATAACGATTGGTTGTTAAAGAGACCGGGATCGGATATTGTCTTATAGCCGGACAATACCGAAAACCACTTTAACAACTGTGTACGCGGTGGAGATTCCAGAATGAAGTAGGATGGTGGCGACGTTCACGAGGTATGTTACGTGGACCCAACTCCCGTGAGTTGGCATATATGACTAAAACAGGAGCTATACCGGGCTACACAAAGGGTCGCACCCTTTCATCGAGCATGCTCCATCGGAAACTATTCTATTACTTTTGTGATTCGATTCGGTGGCGCCACTTTGATTCGGGGGTATTGTTCGAGGTGGGCGGAAGCTGCTGGTTTGCCGTCACCACCGGTCCGGGAGTGCAAACGGTGTATCCACCCTGGCATTGCCTCGCGTGCCGTGTCATATCCTTATATCGAGCCCACTACGATTTTGGTTTTAAAGATCCGACCGCGTTAAGGTTCACCATCCCCTTAACGCTATTTTCTATATGATTATACTTTACTGATTAGACGCTACCGTATATAGCGTATATTACTACATAGTAAATAGTTTAACGGATCCTTAGAGGATGGGCGGTCCCAAGCATCCTTTAAGTTACTGATGCATTTTGTTACTGTTCACTTGAGTTAATTTACAGCTTATAAGTATTTATGTCCTGACTCGAGGGTTTTGTGTTTTGCTTTACGCTCGGGTCAGATTGATTGAGTTAGCATTCAAGATTCACCTTCGGCGTTGGAGCTTTCCTTGAAGATCCAGCCATCTATTTTGTTTCAGTATCCAGTGGTTCAGTGATGTATCTGATTTGTACCTGATGTATCCAGTTACTCTTCTGTTGTATCTTATTTAATCTGATGTATCTCATATTTATATAGTAGCTTCATGAACTACTATCTCTTTTTCTTCCGCTGCATTTTTATATACTCTGTGTCTGTGATCTGTGATTTTTATTTACTATATATTCTGAGGTTTGCCAAAATTTTATTTACAACACGGTATCTTGAGCAATTCAATTCCGGCATGAGTGTCTGCCTATGCACTTATCATGGATGCGAATGGTTGTAAATACCGAGTCGTTACACCTTCTGATCACACCTGAAGCAAGTAACGGAAGATAGGTCGATAAGCTGCTTATGAGAGGAAGAAGATCCCAAACATGCGGTCTTGTTCCAATTCTTCTTCTACCGATGAAAATTAGGCTTTCTCTTCTTAGGATTACCAGAGAAAGACTGAGATGAAGTGGCACGACAACTGGAGGATCCTTAGAAGTAGGATTATCATATCTAATGGCCATATCCATCAGACTAGTGAAAGGGCTATGCACATGAGCGACGAGACGATCATAATACTCCGGGGGAGCACCAGCTTTGAACTTCTCATTCATCTTGAGTGGAGTGTCAATCAGATTAGGACCAAACTTAGAAAGTTCATTGAACTTCCTGTCATACTCAGCAAATGACATATCACCCTGCTTAAGATTCATGAACTCCCGATACAGATGAGACTTCCCTACTTTGGGTATCCACTTCACAACAAAAGCATCCCTAAAGCATGAAAACGAAACATAAGTGTAACGACCCGTAATTTTCATTAATTAAATTTGTCATTTTAATAAGATTTACATAAAATTAATTTAGAAGAAATAAAGATTTTATAATTAACAGTGCAGCAAATGCTGAGAATGAAATGAAACCATGGGAATATTAGGCTAAGTATTTACAGTTGCAAAATGACGAATAAATTGAAGTGGTGCAAATTGTTATACTAGGCTAAGAGTTGCATATAAGATAACAAAGGTAAGTAGTGAATTTACTTAATGAATTAATAATATTAAATAGTAAATTGAATTAAATCAATGTCCGGCAAATTGAAATATTGTTTGGAATGAAAGCTTATAAATTGTAAGCATTTAATTTACAAATGAAATAATGTCTTAATTTAGTTGTAACTGAATGTAAATTAATGAAATTATGTAATAATCCATAAATGATGGCATTCATGAATGAAATAAGATTTGTAAGTAATAAAGGAATAATTGAAATAAACATTTACCAATGAAATAGTATATTGATTTATATAGACTTAATAAAAGAGTTGAATTGAATCAATCTATTTAGTTGAAACTAATTAATTGGTATGCAAATTATAAATGGGTTTATAGTAAGAAATAATACTGCCGTGAATTGGAATTAAGATGAAATTGAAAAATTCAAGTATGTGATGCAAATATATCATATGTAGCAGTGGAATAAAAAAATTAGTGGTATTATAACCTGGTTGGTAAGTAACAAACTTATAACTGAATTTAAAAAAAAATAGGTGACAATGAATATAGATTGTTCATTTATTTGATGTATTAAATAAATTTTGGTATTCAAACGCAATAAATATAAATAATTAATTGAAACTGTTGCAAGGTCAAAATTTATTGCATATAATAAATTGGGGTTAGATTTCATTAACGGTAATTTATTTATTATGTTAATGTAAATTTAGAATAATTAGAGGTACGTAAATGATGATTAATACCATGTTTGGAGGTTGTAATTTAGAGGATATTAAGAATTAGGAATTGAATTTTGAATTATTTGCAATACAAATAAAGAAAATGTTACGTTATTGCTAATTGAGGAAATCATTAATTAATTGAATGAAAGTTGAATCAGTGGAATTAATGGAGATTAATTTACGTTAGTTATTTAGGGTAGTGACTAAATTTGGTAATCCATTTGCAATTAATGACAATAGTGTTGATATAAGCTAATAAGTTAAATGTCAATGCAATACCGGTTAATGGACTGAATGTGATTACGAAATTCGAATTAGATAAATACAGTAACTAATTCAGGGCAAATAAAATTTATGGAACAAATGTTAAGATCTATACTGATGATAATTAACAATTGGAGGTAATGTAAATTCCATTTATAATATAACTGTTGGTAAATAAAATGGTTGTAAATCAAGATTTGTTTATTTATATGAATTTTATGAAATCGAAGATTTATATTGATTAATCATTAATAAATTTACATTTAAAAATTGTTAAATCATTGTAAATGTTTGAGAATTATAAAGTGATAAAGATTTCAAATTTCAGAATTTTAACGCAAAATTTGATTTAATTAATTTATTTTAAATTTATTTAATTAATGGAAAATAGCCATTTTGGCCACTGACTCGGATTTGGATGAAATAAGTTTCATCGGATCCGTAACGGTGAATTATAATAATGTTTCAAGTTTCGTAGCGATTGGAGTTGTCGTTTGATCGTACGGACTCGAAACGCCTTAAAATTTAAGCAATTGAAATCAATTTGGAAAATATTGTTTCAGCAAAACTTCTGCATACGATGGAATTTGGACGTGAAACCTGTTCCATTGCGTTTAAAATATTTAAAAACATCTATTTTGATATATGGGATGATTCATTTTCGTTCCGGAGCCGAAACGGACTTTTCACGGGCATTTTTGTCATTCAAACAAATTGACTTGAACAGTAACCTATGAAAATGAAGGAACTGGCTTCCAAACCAGTACCATTGCGTTCAGAAGGCCATTTTATGTTAGGATCGCCTGTCAGCACGCTTAAATTGGACTCTGACCCGTTTTTGACGTTAAACTCTATAAATACGCACGCAAACCGAGACAGTTTTATTATTATTTTATTTCAGAAACCCTAATTCTATACCATGGTCGCGACTTATTCAATGGCCAGAAATTTCTTATCTTCTTTTCCCAATATCTTTCAATCCATTTAACGAAATCGAAAAATTCCAAAAGCAAAGTTGTAGATCTCGGCGAGCTCTTCAAATTCATACGGTTGATCTATGCTATTGGACCATGGATTCGCCAGAATCTGGCTTGGAAGCATGGACGTATTTTCTTGGATTGCGTGCAAACGGTAGCGAGTGGTGATGTGAAACTTGGTCCGTAGGTGGCTCTCAAGGTGGCGCACACACTGGTAGTCGCTGATCGAACTCTATATGTCTCGAGTTGCGTGCGCACGGAAGGAAGTGGCGCGTGAGTGATGGGTTAGTAGGTTCGTGGTTAAGGAAGAAGAGGATGGTACGTTATGTTTTTTTTTATATATTAATTAATTATGTTATACTAAAATTTAAATCTTTTAACTCGAATAACTTTTACGTATGAACTCCGTTTCACACGCGATGTTTTTTGTTAGGATCGTTTTGAAATTTTGGACTAAATGACGTTGGTTTGAACAAATTTGGAGACCGTCAAATTTTTGGATTTAAATTCAATTTAAATCCCAAATGTGAGTGTTTTAACCCACTCACAACTTCTAAAATTTCTTATGTTTGGTAAATTGACTTAAGATACGAGTAGAAATTTATTTATGACTGTTTGGCATGTTTTATTCATCATCTCGGTTACATCGCATTTATTAAATTTAACTGTTAATTAATTTTATTTTTGCATATAAATTGACAGTTAAAATTTATTTATTTGCATATAAACTGCTAGTTGAACAGTTATTAAATTTATTATTGAATATAAACTGTTAGTTAATACCTGTTATTTATTACCTGTTATATTTTATATGCTCTATATTGATGTTTGTTTAAATTGGATGATGATTTGTAATAAATGGTTGATGACTGATATTTGGATGAATGGATGTTTATTTATATTAACTGCAAGTTGTTATGCATTTCATTTCATTCGGGATTGCGGTTTGAAATGATATACAACTGCATTTTTTTTATTAAATTGCGGATTGAAATGATAAATATCCGTATCACTTGACTATAGGATAGAAAATTTTATATAGACACCGCGGTATATATATAAAATTATTTTTGAAAGGATTTAATGGTTTTGGATAGGATACGATTTAATAAATATTTATTTTTGACCTTATATAAAATCTTATTTTATATACATCTATAGTTAAAGTATTGAATTTAAGCTATGTATGAATTTGTTAAATAAAATAAATAAGTTGAATAATGGAGTTTGATTATTTTATATTATATGGTTAAGTACATTTTAAGATATTGAAATATATAGAATTTTAAATGATTTAAATCAATTAAGATTGGGAGTTAAATTGAAAATTTTATTTGGAATTGAGCTTAATTAAGAATTTAACTTCATAAGTTGATGTAAAATTTATTAACTTGAAATTTTAAAAAGGGTATGATATTTATAATTGAAATTGTATTCAAGGTGAATTAAATGAATATTTCTAGTATAAATAAATTGAAGGAAATTTTCTTTTATAAGTAATTTGAGTTTTACTTAAATGATTACGGGTTTATTAGGCAATTATTTCAAACTAAATAATAGGACTTTAAATTGTTGAATAGAAATTTCCAACCTTAGTTCCAATTGTTTAATATTCAAAGTTTGGAATATATTGAAACTGAAGTGGTTATTGAAACTGAAAGCGATTTTGAAATCTATGGATTTTGACTTAATTTTAAATAAAATAAATTGTAAGTCGCGGAAATTATTTTATTTCATAAAGAAATTTTAAATGCAAACTATTTTATTCTATATACCGTTTGAATATCCAAACCATCCAAGTTTTAGAAGTTATGGGTTAAAGCTATGAATTTTCGTGTATTATGGTTTGCAAGTTATAATTCAATGTTTGGTTTCCAATTTTTATAAATTTTAAAGCAATATGATTTTGGAAAAGAAACATATTTGAAATAGAATGATATAATATTTATTTGAGTTTTTATAAAAATAATATCAAACGAGTTTGTTTTGAAATGGAAAGGATATCGTATTTATATGGTTTTGAAATAGATATTTTATTCTGGTTTTGAAAGTATAATTAATTTTAAATGACCGCGGTGTTATAATAACGTTTGGTTGTTGAAGAGACCGTGATCGGAAGTTGTCATACTCTCTGCCAACTCCGAAAACCACTTTAACAACCGTGTATGCGGTGGAGATTCCAGAATGAAGTAGGTTGGTGGCTGCATTTCCTCTAAGGTAAATACGTGGACCCAACTCCCGTGAGTTGGCATAAGGTGGCTAAAACAGGAGCGATTGACGGGTTAATAAGGTAGCACCTTTGATCGGACACATCCCTTCGATATTATACTTTGACTTTTGGATTGATTCGGTGGCCACTTTTGATTTCTTTGATTTGGGGGTGTAGCTCGAGGTGGGCGGTAGCTGCGGCTATGCGTTACCACCGACCCGGAAGCGTAATTGGTATATCTACCCCGACACTGCCCAGTTGTGCCGTGTCACCTACCCTAGCGCGCCTTATACGATTTTGGCTTTGTACCATACCTATGGAGTGCCCTCTGACGACGCCCAGTACGGGGGAGATTACGGTACTGTATAGACTATGGGAATATATTTTGTGTTAAGAGCTATATGGGTAACCCCTTAACGCTATTTAAAAGTAAGTTTATTTTATAAATAGACACTATTATAATAGCGCAATATACTACATAGTAAATAGTTTAACGGATCCTTAGGAGATGTAAATCCCGAGCATCTCATGAGTTACTGCACTCATATTTATTTATGTTAATTTAACTCACATAAGATCTTTTAGTTCTGACTCGAGTGTTTTTGTCTTTTCAAATTCGCTCGGGTCAGTCCGAGCGTTTCAGGATCGAAGACTTTAGATCTGGAGGACGAAGACAGAGATTTCTACTACTATTATTAACTATATTCCACTACACTATTTAATTCCGCTGCATTGATTATGATTGGTATGTGAACTCTGATATTTATTGTATAAAGAAGAATCAAATGTTTGTAAACAGTTTATGAACTGTACATTTATTATTATATTTTATCCTTCCGCTGTGAGATTCTATTTTTTTTTCTTTCCCTGTTTTTTTTCTTATTTACCCCATAACAATCCGCCCTTCCGTATGGTTGAATTGGCACGTGTGTCGATTTAAAGCGTGCGAAAAGACGGGACGTTACATCTGGTATCAGAGCTTTGGTTTAGCGATAAACCTTAGCTTTGTGGGGTCGGACTCTTTATTCATAGGGTAGTAATACCCTATGGGAGTCGCTGAGTGTATATATATGAGAAAGCGTATTTGTTAGTGCTATAAAAAGGTTTTAATATTGTGTTAATCTGTTTCGTTTTGTATTTATAAATTCTGGTTGGTGCATGGGACGCTGTGACATCAATATGGATTTCTAAACACTTAATAGGACAGACCGACATAATATTTGTTTTTAATATAGGTGAACGAAATAATTTTTCCTATTATATTTTCTATACAAAATAAAAAAATTCAAATGATATCTATATTTGGCTGCAATAGATTGGTTGTTATATATTAAAGTGTATAAATAATAATAGAAATAAGATCGAAAAATAAAATAAATGAAATTTGGAAATTTAGAACTTAAGATCCGGGGTTTGAAATTTCTTTCGAATAAATTTTGGAATATAATAATATTGTTTATAAGTAGTTTCTGATATAAATATTTATTATAATTCGGAAGAATTGTTTTAAAGAAGATTTTGGAGAAAAAAGTTTTGTACTTTCCTCTCTGTCGTTGGAAAATAATTTCGATGATGGCGGCCGCATCATCGGCTTTCATTTTCGAGTTTCGAAGGGGGAAGGCCACTATAGTAGTTCTACTGTAGATTCATTTTTGAAAAATATATAAATTTTGAATTGTTTTAAATATAATTAGAGATATATAAGTTGTAAGAATATATTTAACTATTGTTTTAAAATAAATTGAAAATTTAACCCGGTATTAAATTCTTAAATTTCCATTAATTAATTGTTTCAATTATTGTAGTGAAATGAAAGGTAAGTAATTAATAATTGAAATTATAACAAAATAAAAGGAATTGGCATGACCTGAGGAGATTTAAGGCTAAGTTATAAAAGAAATAAAAAGGAAGTTGAAATTGTAACTTGTAAGAAAAATGTAAAAAAAATTATTGAACAATGAATTAATTAAAGGAAATGGAACAAACTTGTATAACTTTCAAATTACACTCTTAAATAACATATATATATATATAACTTACCAAATACTAAAAGTTGAAATGTTTAATAAGAGATTGTAATGGAATATTTTACAAGTAGAAATTTGAAATAATGAAAATATTCAATGAAATTGCTGTTAAATGAGAATTTAATGTTATAAACTTAAGTTATAATTGAAATTTTACCAAGTAAATAAAATTAAAGGTAAGTATGACAAATAGGTGATTATAAACTTAAGTAATTAAAGTGTAAATAAAAGAGGTCATGCTATAATAAATGAATGAATAATTATAACGAAATAAAAGGAATTGGCATGACCTGAGTTAATGGAACTCAATAATTGTAAGTAATAAGTAAAAATAAATGAAGCAAACATTTAATGAGTAAATGTAAATTTAAAAGATAAATCACTGTATAAATAAAAAGAAAATCAAACAACAAAGGTATGAAAGAAAATTAATAATAAGTTAAGCTGATTGTTGTTTGGATTTGTTGTTGTTTAGTTGATGGTTGTTTGGGCAAGGATGCTTTAAAATTGGATTAGGATAAATGAATAATCTATTTAGTTTTATCTAAGACTGTTGAGTAAATGATGCGCTACTAGTTTATTCTTCATTCCATACAATTTAAAAGTTTTGAACCCGAACAACTATTTGTTTGTTTGATTGAATGGTTGCTTTGTATTGGTTGTGTATGCTGTTTGTTGAAATTGATGGTTGTTGTATTGATTTGTTGTTAGTAATTGAAACCACTTAAATATTTCACTTTATATAAATTGTTAACACTTTGGATTTTATAAGTGAAATGCAAGTTATGGAAGCAATTGCTACTGCTTTTGGTTCCATAAATTAAGCGTAAATTGCCCGACAAATAGGTACGTTTCGGATTACGGTTTATAGCGCTATTTTATATATTTTCCCGTGTTGGGATATTATATTTTGGATATTATATGTGATATTTTGATATATTTGATATTATATTTTCTCCCGAGCCTCCCCGTACAAAGGAGACTCTGCCAAAATTTTCCGAAATTTTGGACTTAGAAAATATTTTGAAAATGTTTTCCAAACTTTATTAATTTGAGTATAAAAAAAATTAATGATTATAAATTAGTATATTTTATCTAAGTTAATTTTGTAAATTTATTTGTTTATAAATTTAATATTTTATATGGTATTGATTTTTTAATTCTTCTTTTCCCTTCTTTTCCCTTTTCGGGGACGAAAAGTTTTGAGTGGGGGAGAGTGTAACGACCCGTAATTTTCGTTAGTTAAATATGTCATTTTAATAAGATTTACGTAAATTTAATTTAGAACAAATAAAGATTTTATAATTAATAGTGTAGCAAATGCTGAGAATGAAATGAAACCATGGGAATATAAGGCTAAGTATTTACAGTTGAAATAAAATGATGAATAAATTGAAGTGATGTAAATTGTTATACTAGGCTAAGAGTTGTGTATAAGAGAACAAAGGTAAGTAGTGAATTTAGTTAATGAATTAACAATATTAAATGGTAAATTGAATTAAATCAATGTCCGGTACAAATTGAAATATTGCTTGGAATGAAAGCTTATAAATTGTAAGCATTTAATTTACAAATGAAATCAGTGTATTAATTTAGTTGTAATTGAATGTAAATTAATGAAATTATGTAATAATCCATAAATGATGGCATTCATGAATGAAATAAGATTTGTAAGTAATAAAGGAATAATTGAAATAACATTTACCAATGAAATAGTATATTGATTTATATAGACTTAATAAAAGAGTTGAATTGAATCAATCTATTTAGTTGAAACTACTTAATTGGTATGCAAATTATAAATGGGTTTATAGTAAGAAATTATACTACCGTGAATTGGAATTAAGATGAAAATGAAAAATTCAAGTATGTGATGCAAATATATCATACATAGCAGTGGAATAAAAAAATTAATGCTATTATAACCTGGTTGGTAAGTAACAAACTTATAACTGAATTTAAAAGAAAATAGGTGACAATGAATATAGATTGTTCATTTATTTGATATGTTAAATAAATTTTGGTATTCAATCGCAATAAATATAAATAATTAATTGAAACTGTTGCAAGGTCAAAATTTATTGCATATAATAAATTGGGGGATAGATTTCATTAAAGGTAATTTATTTATTATGTTAATGTAAATTTAAAATAATTAGAGGTACGTAAATGATGATTAATACCATGTTTGGAAGTTGTAATTTAGAGGATATTAAGAATTAGGAATTGAATTTTGAATTATTTGCAATACAAATAAAGAAAATGTTACGTTATTGCTAACTGAGGGAATCATTAATTAATTGAATGAAAGTTAAATCAGTGGAATTAATGGAGATTAATTTACGTTAGTTATTTAGGGTAGTGACTAAATTTGGTAATCCATTTGCAATTAATGACAACATATAAGCTAATAAGTTAAATGTCAATGCAATACCAGTTAATGGATTGAATGTGATTACGAAATTGGAATTAGATAAATGCAGTAACTAATTCAGGGCAAATAAGATTTATGGAACAAATGTTAAGATCTAAACTGATGATAATTAATAATTGAAGGTAATGTAAATTCCATTTATAATATGACTATTGGTAAATAAAAAGCTTGTAAATCAAGATTTGTTTATTTATTTGAATTTTATGAAATTGAAGATTTATATTGATTAATCTTTAATAAATTTACATTTAAAAATTGTTAAATCATTGTAAATGTTTGAGAATTATAAAGTAATAAAGATTTCAAACTTCATAATTTTAACGCGAAATTTGATTTAACTAATTTATTTTAAATTTATTTAATTAATGGAAAATAGCCATTTTGGCCACTGACTCGGATTTCGACGAAACAAGTTCATCGGATCTGTAACGGTGAATTATAATAGTGTTTCAAGTTTCGTAGCGATCGGACTTGTCGTTTGATCGTACGGACTCGAAACGCCTTGAAATTTATGCAATTGAAAACAATTTGGAAAATATTGTTTCAGCATAACTTCTGCATACGATGGAATTTGGACGTGAAACCTGTTCCATTGCGTTTAAAATATTTAAAAACATCTATTTTGATATATGGGATGATTCATTTTCGTTACGGAGCCGAAATGGACTTTTTAGGGGCATTTTTGTCATTCAAACAAATTGACTTGAATAGTAACCTACGAAAATGATGGAACTGGGCTTCGAAACCAGTACCATTGCGTTTAGAAGGCCTTTCTATGTTAGGATCGCCTGTCAGCACGCTTAAATTGGACTCTGGCCCGTTTTTGACGTTAAACTCTATAAATACGCACGCAAACCAAGATAGTTTTATTATTATTTTATTTTAGAAACCCTAATTCTATACCATGGCCGCCACTTATTTAATGGCCAGAAATTGCTTATCTTCTTTCCTTAATATTTTTCAATCCGTTCAACAAAATCAAAAAATTCCAAAAGCAAAGTTGTAGATCTCAGCGAGCTCTTCAATTCAATATGGTTCATCTATGCTATTGGACCACGGATTCGCCAGAATCTGGCTTGAAAGTATGGACGTATTTTCTTGGATTGCGTGCAAACTGTAGCGAGTGGTGATGTGAAACTTGGTCCGTAGGTGGCTCTCAAGGTGGCGCACACACTGGTAGTCGCTGATCGAACTCTATATGTCTCGAGTTGCGTGCGCACGGAAGGAAGTGGCGCGTGAGTGATGGGTTAGTAGGTTCGTGGAGAAGGAAGAAGAGGATGGTACGTTATATCTTTTTTATGTATTAATTAATTATGTTATATTAAAATTTAAATCTTTTAACTCGAATAACTTTTATGTACGAGCTCCGTTTCACACGCGATTTTTTTTATTAGGATCGTTTTGAAATTCCGGACTCAATGACGTTGGTTTGAACGAATTTGGAGACCGTCAAATTTTTGGGTTTAAATTGGATTTAAATTCAATTTAAATCCCAAAGGTGAGTGTTTTAACCCACTCACAACTTCTAAAATTTCTTATGTTTGTTAAATTGACTTAAGATACGAGTAGAAATTTATTTATGACTGTTTGGCATGTTTTATTCATCATCTCAGTTACATCGCATTTATTAAATTTAACTGTTAATTAATTTTATTTTTGCATATAAATTGACAGTTAAAATTTATTTATTTGCATATAAACTGCTAGTTGAACAGTTATTAAATTTATTATTGAATATAAACTGTTAGTTAATATCTGTTATTTATAACCTGTTATATTTTATAGTCTCTATATTGATGTTTGTTTAAATTGGATGATGATTTGTAATAAATGGTTGATGACTGATATTTGGATGAATAGATGTTTATTTATATTAACTGCAAGTTGTTATGCATTTCATTTCATTCGGGATTGCGGTTTGAAATGATATACAACCGCATTTTTTTATTAAATTGCAGATTGAAATGATAAATATCCGTATCACTTGACCATAGGATAGAAAATTTTATACAGGCACCGCGGTATATATATAAAATTATTTTTGAAAGGATTTAATGGTTTGGATCGGGTACGGTTTGATATAGAGAGAAATCACCTGATAGAATCGTAAATAGGTATGATAATTATATACATATATGTATATAATTATCATACCTATTTACGATTCTATCAGGTGATTTCTCTCTATTATATGAAGAGAAATCACCTGATAGAATCGTAAATAGGTATGATAATTATATACATATATAATAGAGAGAAATCACCTGATAGAATCGTAAATAGGTATGATAATTATATACATATAACATATATGTATATAATTATCATACCTATTTACGATTCTATCAGGTGATTTCTCTTCATATAATAGAGAGAAATCACCTGATAGAATCGTAAATAGGTATGATAATTATATAGAGAGAACATATATGTATATAATTATCATACCTATTTACGATTCTATCAGGTGATTTCTCTCTATTATATGAAGAGAAATCTTATTTTATATACATATATAGGTAAAGTATTGAATTTAAGCTATGTATGAATTTGTTAAATAAAATAAATAAGTAGAATAATGGAGTTTGATTATTTTATATTATATGGTTAAGTACATGTTAAGATATTGAAATATATAGAATTTTAAATGATTTAAGTCAATTAAGATTGGGAGTTAAATTGTGAGGACCCGCAAATCCGTACTCCTTGAATATACATTAATCTCTTTGATTAACTCAATATGAACGGAAATACGAATTCTCAGTGTTTTAAGAAAAAGAAAAAGATAGAAGAAGAGAGAAAAGATAGAACAGAGCAGAAAGAAAACAGTAGAACAATATCAGAATCTCACAATCGCAGCGGAACAACATATAATAGATAAATGAATAATCTTTAAACAAAGAACTATATCAGTTATTACATTACATCACATTACATTATCAGAGTGTACAACTATCAAACAACAACAAACAGCGGAAAAGAAATATTATATACTAGTGATACGCCATCCCATCCATCCTGCCTCAAGCAACTCTTGAATTCCAAAATATCCTGATAAACCTGACTCATGACTGCCCGTTGGAAATTGGAGGGCACCCAGAGTTTAGGAAGGAAAACAATAAACTCCGAGTCAGTCATGTGACTGGTGTGAGAACTAAAACAGTTTTTTTTTTTCTTCTTCAAAAACAAAATAGAGGAATATTTTTAAAATAGATTCGCAATGCTTTTAAAAATGAGACTACCATAAGGCCTCCCGGCACACACACAATGCAAACGCAGATATGGGGGAGATTTCTCCTTATGATAGTCAAAGATTCTTACTACGCAAAATCAAATCATTTTTGATATTATTATTAGTGCATAGTGAAAAAAAACATTTCGAAAGTAGAATATAAATCTTAGCCAGCATAGATACCATTATATTATGCCTACTATAGCTACCATATTAAATGGCAGGTTCTACAACTAAAACCGTACAAGGCTCGTATTGTTTCTTTGGATTTCCAACAAATGGTCAGGCCAAGGAACTTCCCATTGCCACATGGAAACGCCTCTGGAATGACGTCCCAAGAACCAAACCGGATCTCTGCCAACACAAGGCCGGGTTACTCCTAACTGGGTAACTACTGACACGAATATGTCATCCCCCGATCGGAACCGATCTACATCCGAGGATCCTCGATTTCCATCGACCACAAAGTAATAAGTTTGCAGCACAGCATAGGTTAAATATCTGGGCTCCATACCATGATACCATCTCTATCCAGAAGGAATGACATACACTAAAGGGCGCTACCCCTAATAACCTTGCTGCATCCTTTCTGTTTTGACCATTTCCGGGGTGTGAGGTCCGACGAAGTCTCGTCCACAAAGCCATGCTTTGGGTCAACAAATGATCAAAGTAATGATCACAAAGATAAATGATCAAACAAATGATCACATCACAAATGATCAAATAATGATCATTTCACAACAACACTCAGCATGTCACATTACCAAGTTGGGAATATATCGCTGATAACCATCAACTACATAACCTATGAGCTCGTACGTCTCAGAGAAGGGTGTTAAGCTAAGAGAATAAATTCTCCGCCACCAACAGAAATATATTTGAAAGAAATCAGCTTTATATCTCAATTTGTAATGTCTGACATACAATCCATACAAGTCTGTTCCGGGCTCGAACAGTACCGAAGGCACTTACAAAGAAGTCCTTGCAATCTGGATATTCACTAATCACGTCCGGACTTCCCATCACATATGGAATTTCTATACCGGGGTCATTCGGTGCAGAAACATTCGACGGTAATCCTTCCGTTTTCAACAATATCCAGTCTTCAACACCGCTCTTCAAATGCAATTCATAACGACGTATCACATATTCGGAATGGGTTATACGACCCCAAGGTCCTTCCCCGGTTAACCCGAATAGTGAGCGCTTATTCAAAAATAAGTGTGGCATTCAAATTCAAACAAATCACAACAAATACCTATTTAAAGGCAAATATTGATAGTCGGTTTTTGAACTATCAACTGATATGCACAACATAACCAAAATCCAAATAATTTTTCAAATTATTTATTTTCAAAAAATATCTTTACAAGATATATAATTTTCACACTTCAACCATTTGAAAAAAAAATTCAAATCACATTTCATCTTTTCCACTTTTGAAAACAAATTTCAAACATTTTCCTTACGTGGAAATACTTTCATTTCAACATGGTTCATTTAAACCAATTAAATAAATCCTTAACGATTTATTTTATATTTACGTTCCAAATCCGTAAATTTATTCCCTCACTCAAAAATAAATCAACGTTTATTTTAAACAAATTCCCCTTTTCATTTATAAATTCCATAGTGAATTTACATTCCAAAATATTTATGAATACACTATTTCAATTATTCGTTTCCAATATATCTTCAAAAGGATAAATTCTCAAAACGTTTCATTTCACATTGGCAAATCATTTCCATACTTATTTATTAATAAGTAATCCACAAATCTATTTATTTTCAACCTTTGGAAAATATTCAATATACTTAAATCGAAATTAAGTATATATTTCGTTCTTTAAGGAAATCATTCTCTTAAACATATTTATTTGGGCCAAAACGAATATTGCGTAAAACATCGTTACGGCAACCCAAAATCACTAGTATAGGGATTCGAAATTAAAATAGATATATAAATCCCAATACTATACAAAACATTTCCTTTCGAAAATCATTTACTATGACAACAGTGTTATAGTCCACAATTTCCTTCTACTTCTCGAAAATGTCTATTTCAACAATGAATGTTGAAATCTATGGTTTCGAATCTCAACACATTTTAAAACATCGTTAGATCGTTTTAATTCTATTTAAAACATCACATCCAAAACAATTTCTTTAACATATTATTCACTATTCAAAAACGTGAATATACTTCGTTAACCAATTTCATCATTTCTATACGTTTTATTTTAAAGGGCTATTCACTGTCTAAAACGTGAATATAACTCCATTAATCAGCTATAACAATTTACTTATCAAAATAAGTCGTTTTGCGGATTTATAAAGCAATGTTTATAAATTCCATTTCTATTTATTTTATAACGACTTCCTTTTATAAATCTCCTTTATTAACCTATTTCAATTTATAACTCAATTATACACCAAAAGTTCGTATTATAAGTTAAATACTTATAATTTATTTGTTTACAAAAACGTTCTTTTAAACTTCCCAAATTATAAATCTTATAACTCATAAGATTCATTTATTTACCCAAATCTATTCTTTTAATAACTTTACAAATTTTATAAACCTACTGCTTATAAAATTCCATTTATAACTTCACCATTATTTATAATTCTATAAATTTCATTCATTTATGAAATTCATTTACACTTCAATTCATTTTAACACTTATAAAAACTCGTTTTATAATTCCAATATTTTAATTTATAAATATCATTTTCATAAATCTTTTATATAAATCAATTTATATTTTTTTTTAAAACGTCTTTAACTCCTTTATAAATTTCATCATTTTCTTCGATTTATAAAATAATCAAATTTCATAAATCCTATATTTTAAACTTTTTATAATAAATTCAAAAATCCCAATTGAAACTATTTTATAAAATCATTAACCCCATATTTTCAAAAATCAACTTTTAACTATATTTCTCAAAAATCATAATTTTTATAACATTAAAATTATAACGTTTATTTATTTAAAATGAATCAATTCCAAAAATATTTTATAAACGTATACTTTCAAAAATCACTTTAAATATCCTTTTAAAATTCAAAATTGGCCCAATGATGCTACACGCCAAATAGTCAATCACGACAACAACGACATCATATATCGATATGATAATCATCAAATATCAAAATATCTGAAATCAAATAAATACTGTTGAGGAATCCAGTTGGAACCCTCCAACCTGTTTTCCTGCATCCAAAGATGTTAGCACAATACCAATTCCGTTCCAGTACGGAATTATCGCGGTATATAGGATTTAAAATATTATCCGCTTAATAGACGGCGCAATAGGGCCTCATCCGCTATATAATGCGGGAAATCAACTCCAAGCACATAAATAATACCAATCTCACTATACTGTGAAATATTCGCGGTATATGTTTTTAATAAATAACCTCCGTTTACTAACGGCGTATAATGTCTATTCTAACAATCAATAGATAACAATCATCATTCAAACATGCATTCAAGTATTTTAAATATAACTATTTAAAATTAAAATCGAAACTAATTCGATTGAGTGAGAAGTTCTCACCTTGATTTCAATTTCGTTTTCAGCTTTTATTTCGAATAAAATTAAACGAGCGTTTAATTTTACCCGAAATTTTCGCTAGCTCCGAACGACTCCAATCCATTTCCATAGCGTAGTGCCCGTCCATATGAACCCAACGCAACTGGTTTCGCGCGTTTTCGACCTTGTATGAAAAAGATACGAATATTTAAAGTTACACGAATTTTTAATATATAAATTTACAACAATTTATTTCCTATTTTCTAAACCTATTCACATCAGCCTTTGGATCCAATCCCCTTCAATCGTGGCCGTCCACTGCCTTCTTCCCCATCCCAGTGAAAAACGCATGCACAAACCCATCGTCCCCCCTTATTTCCACGATGACGCACCCCTTACGCTCCACCGGACGATGATCAGAAACCATCAAACAGAAGCCCAACGCGATTGCTCTCCATGGCCAGAGGACCAGGCAGCTCGGTCACCCTATCATCCTCGAATTTCGTGCGCAACACGTCCCCTTTGCAGCCAATTTCTCGATGATTTACTCCACTATAAACGATCATAACCGTTCAGATTAAAGATCTCACTTAGCTCTAAGTTTTTGTAGTTGGAAGTTTCTCGATTTACTTTGCGGATTTGAAGAGATTAGAGGGGAAAGATTGAAAGTTTTCGGCCATTGATGATAAGGGGGTGGCGGCCACGAACGTATAAAACCCTAGCCTTCTTTTTCCTTTGCAAAATGAAATATTGAGGGACTTATATAGAAAATATTCCAAACACTATTCATCCGTGATTTTCCGAACTCCAAACGAAGCGTGCCGGTTGGCGTTCCTAAGGTGTACCCCACGTTCCAAACACAATGGAACATGTTTCGGGAGCTAATTCGATCATCTGTGCGAGTTATGGCAATAAACGTTCGATTTGAAATTAAATCGGTAAATCAAATTTCTAGGCGTTTTGGCTTACACCGGACAAACGGTAAATCCGATTGACACGAAATTTGAAACTTATAATAATATCACATTACGGATCCGATGAAACTGGTTTCGTCGAAATCCGAGACTGTTTGAAAATTGGCTATTTTAACTCGCCAAATTAATATTAAAACAATTTCGATGCGTTTCGAGCTGCCACGGTCAAACGAAAACTCCGATTGACACGAAAATGGAAATCCGACAATAACAAACTATTACGGATCCAATGGAACTAGTTTCGTCCAATTCTGAGACTGTTCGAAAATTGACTAATTTCACTAGTCGATTTAAATATTAAAATATTCAATTTTCACAAATTAACTTTTAATTCGATTTTAAAAGTTCCAAAATATCGTTCTAACTCCAATATGATAAAATAAAATTTTACAAATCATTTTCAATCATATTTAACCCAATTTTCAATTTTTTTCTGTAATTTAACATATTAAATTAACGATTTAATTATTTAATTAAATCCAATTATTCGAAATAAAATTTATTCGACTTATAATTTCACTTATTAATATTTAAAATTAATTAAATATACAAATTTTAATTGACAGAAATTCTGGTCGTTACATAAATTGAAAATTTTATTTGGAATTGAGCTTAATTAAGAATTTAACTTCATAAGTTGATGTAAAATTTATTAACTTGAAATTTTAAAAAGGGTATGATATTTATAACTGAAATTGTATTCAAGGTGAATTAAGTGAATATTTCTAGTATAAATAAATTGAAGGAAATTTTCTTTTATAAGTAATTTGAATTTTACTTAAATGATTACGGGTTTATTAGGCAATTATTTCAAACTAAATAATAGGACTTTGAATTGTTGAATAGAAATTTCCAACCTTAGTTCCAATTGTTTAATATTCAAAGTTTGAAATATGTTGAAACTGAAGTGGTTATTGAAACTGAAAGCGATTTTGAAATCTATTGATTTTGACTTAATTTTAAATAAAATAAATTGTCAGTCGCGGAAATTATTTTATTTTATAAAGAAATTTTAAATGGAAACTATTTTCTTCTATATACCGTTTGAATATCCAAACCATCCAAGTTTTAGAAGTTATGGGTTAAAGCTATGAATTTTCGAAGTATTATGGTTTGCAAGTTATAATTCAATGTTTGGTTTCCAATTTTTATAAATTTTAAAGCAATATGATTTTGGAAAAGAAACATATTTGAAATAGACTGATAATATATTTATTTGAGTTTTTATAAAAATAATATCAAACGAGTTTGTTTTGAAATGGAAAGGATATCGTATTTATATGGTTTTGAAATAGATATTTTATTCTGGTTTTGAAAGTATAATTATTTTTAAATGACCGCGGTGTTATAAAAACGTTTGGTTGTTGAAGAGACCGGGATCAGAAGTTGTCATACTCTCTGCCAACTCCGAAAACCACTTTAACAACCGTGTACGCGGTGGAGATTCTAGAATGAAGTAGGTTGGTGGCGGTGTTTACTGTAAGGTAAATACGTGGACCCAACTACCGTGAGTTGGCATAAGGTGGCCAAAACAGGAGCGATTGACGGGTTAATAAGGTAGCACCTTTGATCGGACACATCCCTTCGATATTATACTTTGACTTTTGGATTGATTGGGTGGCCACTTTTGATTTCTTTGATTTGGGGGTGTGACTCGAGGTGGGCGGTAGCTGCGGCTATGCGTTACCACCGGCCCGGAAGCGTAATTGGTATATCTATCCCGGCATTGCCTAATTGTGCCGTGTCACCTACCCTAGCGCGCCTTATACGATTTTGGCTTTGTACCATACTTATTTAAAAGTAAGGGCTATATGGGTAACCCCTTAACGCTATTTAAAAGTAAGTTTATTTTATAAATAGACACTATTATAATAGCGCAATATATTACATAGTAAATAGTTTAACGGATCCTTAGGAGATGTAAATCCCGAGCATCTCTTGAGTTACTGCACTCATATTTATTTCTGTTAATTTAACTCACATAAGATCTTTTAGTTCTGACTCGAGTGTTTTTGTCTTTTCAAATTCGCTCGGGTCAGTCCGAGCATTTCAGGATCGAAGACTTTAGATCTGGAGGACGAAGACCGAGATTTCTACTATTATTATTAACTATATTCCACTACATTATTTAATTCCGCTGCATTGATTATGATTGGTATGTGAACTCTAATATTTATTGTATAAAGAAGAACCAAATGTTTATAAACAGTTTATGAACTGTACATTTATTATTATATTTTATCCTTCCGCTGTGAGATTCTATTTTGTTTTTCTTTCCCTGTTTTTCTTCTTCTTATTTACCCCATAATAATTCGCCCTTCCGTATGGTTTGAGTTGGCACGTGTGTCGATTTAAAGCGTGCGAAAAGGCGGGACGTTACAATAAGAAAGATTTCAAAAGAGAAAACTGAAAAATATTCAAAAAAAACAGAAGATGATACCTAAAATGCTCCTAAGAAATATCAGCCTCGACAGTGTGAGCTGTAACAGTCTCCGACCAATCCAAGGCTGCTCCCTTCAACTGCCATGCTGCCAACTGACGCTTCTGAGCATCAATGATCTCAAGACCGGAGAAAATCCTCTCCAATCCCTTCAACCTCTACTGAGCCTCGATAATGCTCTCAGATCCAATAAACTTGGTACCACCAAGTTCAGTGTACCTTACAGAGAATAGTGAACCTAACGAGTGCAGCAGGCTCAGGAACTAGGGCAACACCACGACCCCTACCTCTGGCATTCCTACGATTATCTGGGAAAGATCAAGAATGAATTTTAGGACAAAGGTAATAGAGAACAAGATAAGATTAGACAAGATAAGTTCAACGAGAATGAATATCCTAAACAAAGAAATTACTAACAAGGTGGAATAAGAAAAGAAAGAAGTTAAGAAAATTTGATTTCCAAAACAAGAGAAGTTATATTAAAATAACCTTTGAAAATCCTTTGAAAATCATTTGAAAATCAATTATACTTTAAAATATGTTCTCTCATAAAGAAATGATTCTAAGATGGATTTCAATCATTCTAGGTTATTTCTACCCTATCTCTAATGAGTTTTGCTATGTAGGCTAAGGTTTGCATAAAACCAAAGCTCTGATACCAAATGTAACGACCCACTATTTTGGACCATTCAAATCGACAATAAAACCACATATGTCGGACTTGAATAATTCAAAACAGTAGATTGTAATATAAGTTGGAGCAAATAAAACCAATCACAGAATCACAGACACAAAAATATCAGAATAACTCGTAGCGGAAATAAAAATAACCATAGTAGTTCATGAAGCTACTACAAACACAGTCTCAAAATAAGTACAAAATACCAGAGTCTGAAAGTAAATACAATAGAAATCCCAATACATAAATGTCCACTAATAGATAAGCTGAATAGAAATAACAGAATAGAAATAGATGACAACTAGATAGATGGATAATCTCCAGCAAATCCTCTAGCTCCAGAAGGTGAAATCCAGCTGATACTCAGGCTGACCCGAGCGTAAAGCAAAACGCAAAACACAACAAGTCAGGACATACATACTTATACAATGTAAACCAACTCAAGTGAACTGTAATAGAAATGCACAAGTAACTTAAAGGATGCTTGGGACTGCCCATCCTTTAAGGATCCATTAAAATATCTACTATGTAGTAATATACGCTATTATAATAATGTCTAAAGTAAGGTATAATATATTTAAAAATAGCGTTAAGGCGTTACCCATATCCCCCTTAACACATTTTATAGTGGCAATAGTCTATAAATTACCATCGTATCTCCAGATAGGGAGGCTACCATAAATACTCCATAGGTACGACACAAATCAAAACTCGAACAAGGTGCGCTAGGGTAGGTGACACGGCACAACTAGGCAATGCCATGATAGATATATCAATTGCACTTCCGGACCGGTGGTAACGCGTAGCAGCCACTACCGCCCAACTCTTGCCATACTCCCAAAAATCAAAGGTGCGCACCATATCAGTCACAAAATAATAGAATGGCATACGAAGAAGTGTGTCCGATAAGAGGAGCTACCTCATTAGCCCGTCAATTGCTCCTGTTTTAACCACCTTATGCCAAATCATGGGAGTCAGGTCCACGTATATACCTTAAAAGAACGTCGCCACCATCCTACTTCATTCTGAAATCTCCATCGCATACACAGTTTTTAAAGTGGTTTTCGGAGTTGGCAGAGAGTACGACAACTTCCGATCCCGGTCTCTTTAATAACCAAACGTTATTATAACCCATGGTTCTTTATTTCAAATGGTTTACATTTCATAACGAATATTTCCATTTCATAAACCATTTAAACCAAATACTATTACTCTTCCAAAATAAGATCCATTTCAAAAATGGTAATATCTCCAAATCCATATATACATAGTTATAGCATTTAAAATGTAATAGTTTAGAAATCATAACACTTTCAAACCATACACTTATTATAGCACTTTAAAAATGTAAATAAGTTAGAAACTATAACACTTTGAAAATGTTATTCTTATATAATAGCAATGTCGAAAACATTACAATTTAGAAATAGTAGCATTTTCAATACATAATCTAAAGTAACATAGCATTTTTAAAACATAACTAATATAACATAGCATTTTGGAAATGCTACCAATTCTACTATAACTTTTTTAAACATCATATCTTCAATTTAAATCATAGTTATTTATTATACAAAATATATCTATTTTATAAAATAAAACATATCACTATTATTATCAAGTTAGATTTTTAAAACTCCATATTAAATCATATTTGATTATTAAGTTATTTATCATAGATAAAAATCTTTAACTTTAATTTTTAAAACCAATCAGTAACTTATAAAATTATAACCTAATAGAAAACCAATATATCACTATATTTAAAAATCCTTAAATCAAATTTTAAGTTAAAATTTCATATTTTTGTATATATTCAAAATACTTAATAAATTTTAGAAAGCTACTACAATTTAACCATGGGTCTGTATGATATTTTCTTACCTAGGTCAAGTGATACGGATATGTATCATTTCAATCCGTAATTTATAAAATCTCGAGTTCTATCATTTCAAATCCGCAATCCCAAGTCAAATAAAATAAAAATCGCTTGAGCCTATCATTTCAGCTCATAACGATTTTTCCTCATTCTAATGTCTGTTTGGGTATGTATCATTTCAATCCATAATGAATCTATACTAACAAGGAACTTGCAGTGTGAGAAACAGTAAATAAAATAAACAATATAGCATAGCATATCATATCAGGTGATGTAACAAGCATATAATCAGGTTATAACATCATATATCATATCACAGGCATGCATGATTCTTATCCACATAGCATATCAACAACTATGTATCCACTTGTCATTGTTTCACAATTATATAAGTACGAATGTCGAGAGTGATAAACTCACCTTCTAAAGCTAGAGATGACAAAATCAAGACACACGAACAAACTCCGTAAAGCACGACAAAGCACGAACTAGATTCGAGTAGGTGAAGAGCCAAAATCCAAGTCTTGTAAACAACAAATACCAAACATACATAGGTATACATTATACAAAAGATTATAAATCAAAACAACGCGTAAGTATGAATCAAAATGAAGTAAAGATTGGCTTAACCAAACAAGTGGGCTCGGCCACCATGCATGTAGGCTAGCCATCATCAAAACATGGCTCGGCCAAGTTGGTTTTAAAGCATGTATGCTCGGCCATGGCAAGAAAAAGGCACGGCTAGGGTATGAATGGACGCGAACGGCCATGGTAGGTGAAGGAATGGCATAGAAAAGGTCATGAGAAGGCAAAAGGACAAGGAGATGCAACTTTGGGTTCGGCCCTAGGCTAACATGACTCGGCCTATGATTCATGGTTTGGATCAGGTCATGCCACATCTGAAATGGTATGGCTATGGTCATGGCAAGGCATGGAAAAGAGGAGTTGGTGATGGAATAGGTGGTGGCCGAGGCTAAGGAAAGAAGGTGGTGATCATATAGGCTCAGTTAGGGTTTGCAAGGCATTTAGGTGATAGGTTTTTGTTCTATGGTTCACGGCATGGCATAGGGATGATGAGGTGATGGAGATGGAAGGTCATAGGTGGTGGTGAAGTGGAGATGATGGTCGGCTAAAGGAGGTATGGTGGTGGCCGAGCATGTAAAGGAGAAACAACAAAAGAAAAGAGAAAAAAGAAAGAAGAAAGAGGAAGACATGAAAAGAAACTTGCTGTAAAAAAATTTCAATGAACGTGAAGGAGAAGAGAGATGAGATGAGAAATGATATGTTCGGCTATGCAAAGGTTTTGAATGGCTAGGGCAAACAAAAAGGCTTCACTGCATATTCAAGAAAAAGAAACTTATGTCTTTTAGAATTTCCTAAGCCCATTAGCCAAGCCCAATATCGAAATAAGCTCAACAAACCAATAGAAAAATAAAATAAAAATCAAAGTCCAAACATAAATAAAATTAGAAAATAACATAGAAAAATAGAGAATAGAAATATAAAATATTTACGTGTAAAACGCTGAATTTAATCAGATTTAAGAAGTATAAAACAGAATTTTGTAAAATGAAAAGCACAACGAATATCAGAATCAAGTACAGTTTAAAAGAAAAGGATTGGAAATTAAAAATTCAAAATTAAAATTTTCAGCTGAAAGTCAAAGTTTGACCAAAGTTGACCAAAATATAAAATTTTCAGAAAATTTTTATTTTATTATATTTGGAAAATAAATTATAAACAAAATCCAAAAATACATTGGTAATTTCTAAGATTTCAATTTTTAAATGATTTAAAATCAAAGTTTCAAATAAATTCTATTTAAAAATATTTGTTAAAATATGGGTTGTTACATATGTTTTACAACTTATATACATATACATACATATATATATATATATATATATATATATATATATATATACATATATATATATATACAGCGATCTGTATGTTGTTCATTGATTCTACATATCTGTATAAAGAGTATATTGTAATCTGGTTGATTTTATATGCGAATTATATAAGTTATAGATAATACTATAAATATAATAGATTTTAGAATATAGCACTTTGATCTTTAGATCTATATATGCAGATCCAGATTTTATATGTTCTGTTTTGTTTAAGGTGTTATATTATATAAATTAGTTATATATTTTATATGATTAATAGATTTGTATATTTGTATATGTTCTGTATATATAGGTTGTATTGTATATATAATATGTTTACTATAAATATTACATGGTTACAATGTAAAGGCTGCATATCTGCATATCTGAATGTAAATATGTATTTTATACATATATTATTACTCGTCACTTACATACGTTAAATATTAGATATGCGTTAAATGTTAAGGTATTATATATGTTATAGCTTTATATTTCGTTAGTTTATATAAACTATGAAGTTGTAGTATGGATATTATACTCTACTGGTTTACATATATATGGGTTTGGTAATAATAATAACAAAGTAAATTACATTGATTTTTCAGTAGATATTGTGTCTGTATGTATATGTTAGTCTATATACTTATTTCAATAGTTATATATGTTGTTTATGAAAGTTGCATATATAGGCCAGTTTACATTTGTAAGTATGAAAGTTGGCTTTATATATCAGTTACTTCATACATGTTCTGATTGGATATACATATGGGTTTTTCAAGTATTATATAACTTCAACTATATATTCTTGCGTGAGTCCAGTTATATATGTACGAATTTTTAAATGTGTATTATCTGGTTCTGGGCTTTTGATCTATTGTATATATATTAGTTATACATGTTAGACCTTAAAGTATATTTGGGTTAGTTATAAATATTTATACAGTTTGCATGTGTATATAAGTTATATTAGTTCTTTTTGCATATTGGGTTCATATGCTAGTTTATATGCATTTATATAGATTTGTTTATATATCAGTATATATATTGTTGATTCCAAAGTATTTTATGTAATTTTATAAATGTAGATTTATATATATTAGTTTATATATATAAGTCATGTTATCGTTGGGTATGTATATGTAAGTAATGATTTCAACATATATTGTGTGTGTATATATATATATATTTTACTGTAAATTATTCGAGTTTAATTTTAACAAGGATTTTGAAACGCATATACATATTTAAATATTAAAAAAATGTGTTTCAAGATATAATATGATTTTATTATGTATATAGTTATATATGAGTTCACTTATATAAATTATATTCATCGATCCTGTTCTAATTCGATTTCGTCAATTCCTTGTCATCAGCTTCGATCATTAAACTCGTACCCATAGTGCTTGCTTGAAATTCGGGTTTGGATTCGTAACCCGTCGCGTAGTCTCTCTCCTTTAGCCTCGAAAGACGAGCAATCACTCAAGATTAACGTTCTTATATTTATTAAATTCGATTTCAATTGAAATATGCTGCTGTTAGATATTTAAATTGTTATATATATGCTATTATCTGTAACTGTGTGGGATATGACACCATATCTTGTTGTTTATATTTTATTTAACCACCGATGATATATGCCTGTTGTTATATGTTATATTTTATCATATATGTTCTAACTCTGCAAGTTCCCTTTTAGTATAGAATTCCCTATAGGTTTAAATGATACACACCCAAACGATCTGTAGGATAGAAGAAAATCGTTATGGGTTGAAATGATAAACCCAAGTGATTTTCATTGAATTGAATTTGGGATTGCGGGTTGAAATGATATATATACCCTTATATATTTAAATTACGGATTAAAATGATAAATATCTGTATCACTTGACCATAGGATAGAAAATTTTATACAGACACGGTTGGTGTGGGTGTGGCTGTGTGTGGGTCTCTGTGTGTGTGTTGAAATGATTTCCATAAGTTTTAAAAAGGGATATATATATGGTTTACATAAATATTGATTTTAAATATTATATATATATATATATATGTATGTTATTTTGTAAAGATTTAAATGTTAGATTTTTAAAGTCATACGTTTTGAATTATAAAGGTTTAAAATTTTAGATCTTGATTTAAAGTGACTAAATGAATATTTCAAGTCTAAATAAATTGATGAAAATATTTAGTTTATTTGAAGTTTGAGGCTTATTAAATGATATTGGATTTTATTGGTAAATATTTCAAAACTGAATAATAACGAAGTTAAATTTTGATAGATATGAAATTATCAAATCTAGTTTTGAAAATGTTTGAATATTAATGCTTTGAAATATATTAAAATTTAAATGGTTTATTTTGTGGTTTAAATCTGTATTTGAAATCGATATAATTTGAAATGGTTTATTGAAAAACCGAATTGAATCGAGTTGAAGAATTGAGATTGAATTATATTGGAATTTTGGAATTCGAGTTGGTTTGAATCAATTTGTGAAATTTGAGGAAACTGTTTTGTTATATAAAGTATTTTTAAATTATATTTACTTTATGAATTATATTTACTTTATGAATTATTATAATATAAACTAGTTTAATATAAACCATTTTAATTATAAACTATTTTTATATAAACTATTTTATAAACTATTTTATTATATATTATTATTAATATTTAAACTATTTAAGTGGTGGAAGTTATGATTTCAAAGTTATGGTTTTCCAAAGTATTATGGTTTCAAAGTGTTATGATTTCCAAAGTGTTATAATTTCAAGTGTTTTGATTTCGAAGGTGTTATAACTTTGAAAGTGATATGATTTTTTGAAATGGATATATTTGAAATGGAAATGATATCGTATTGATATGGTTTTTAAATGGAAATGATATTTTGGTTTTGAAGTATAAACTATTTTGAAACGACCGCGGTGTTATAATAACGATTGGTTGCTAAAGAGACCGAGATCGGATATTGACATATTCTCTGCCAATACCGAAAACCACTTTAACAACTATGCACGTGGTGGAGATTTCAGAATGAAGTAGAATGGTTTGATGACAATTCTATATGGTATTTACGTGACCCTGACTCCCGTGAGTCAGCTTGATGCGGCTAAAACAGTAGCCACGTGGGCCAAGTGGGGTCATTCCTCTGATCGGCCACATTCTTTCGATACCATTCTATTGCTTTTGTGATTGATTGGGTGCACCCTTTGATTTGTGAGTGTGTCATGAGGTGGAGGATAGTAGCTGCTATGCGTTACCACCAGTTCGGATACGCGAATGGTATATCTACCCTGGCTTTGCCTCGAGTGCCTTGTCTCATGCCATATCGCGCCTTCTATGAGTTTGTTTTATACCATACCTATGTGATGTCCTCTGGGTAAACCTCCAGTTTACGGAGGAGCGTACGGCATTGTATAAACTACGGGAATATATAAAATCTATTAAAGGGGATATGGGTAACGCCTTAACGCTATTTTAATATCTTTTACTTTACTATAGACATATTATAGTAGCGTATATTAATACACAGTAGATAGTTCCACGGATCCTTAGATGATGGAAATCCCAAACATCCTTTAAGTTACTTGTATTTTAGCTGATGCTTCACTTGAATTGGATTTATTGATATAAGAATGTTAATCCTAGCTCGAGTGTTTTGTGTCTTACTTTACGCTCGGGTCAACTGAGTGACACAGCATTTGAGACTCACCTTTGGAGTTGGAGCTTCATCTGGAGATCCATCTATATCTATTCAGCTTTCAGCTATCTAGTTGTTGGTTCAGACTTGTCATCTGTTTGTATTCGAGACTCCACTTTATTTGAGATATTCTATTGTATTTTATTTCAAGCTCTGATGTTTATGTAGTAGCTTCATGAACTACTATTTATCTATTCCGCTGCTTATTTTTATATTACTCTATGCCTGTGATTCTTTGATTTATTTATTTACTGTATATGCCAAGTTTTGCTGAACATTAATTAACAATCTGATATTTTGAGCAATTCAAGTCCAACGTGTGTGGATGCGAATGACACGAAATACCGGGTCGTTACACTTAGTATCAGAGGTTTGGTTTTAGGCAAAACTTAGCATAGGTAATTTTAATTACGGAATCACTTTCGTTCAAGCTTGAATCTCTTCTTCTTTGACTCGGTTTCCTTTGACTTCTGGAAAGTTCCCCTCGGTTCCAAAAATCCATTCTTGTCTACCCTATTCGTATCATTTTGATTCTGGAGTACCCCATAACTCCACTCCGAATGATCTCTATAATGAATCGACGGTCCCGCCAATCTTAAAAAGATCTATAAAGGGGTGAAACTGCTTTACAATAGCATCGATTCACCGGAGATTTATATATTCTCGGTTTAGATGCTACTATCTCTTGTTATACTCGAATTCTATCTCTTGCATTTGAGTGTTGATTTTCCTCGAATTCTGCATCGATCTTGTTCTTGTAGTCATGGTTGACCCGGTTAAGGTTGCCCGCGATTTATATAAGTCTATCCATCTTTCCTCTTTTGTAATCTATCCATCTTATCTTCCAAGTCTATCTGCTTAGTTAGAATTCTCTTTGATTAGGGGCCCCTTTGTATTTGAATCTCTATCCTTGCTTTAAAATCTATTCTTGTGTCATCGAGTGGGGGTGCATTTGTATTAATATAAAAATATTTTATGTTGTGCTGTTTGAGTTGTTAAGTTTGAATTTTGGATTTCGATTGATTCGTCTAGCTAACGCTATCGATAGAAATTCCAAAACATTCGAGCAGAGCAGACTAACACAATATTATTTTCAAATTTGGTAAATGAAATAAATTTTGTATGATTATATATATATATATATATGTGTGTGTGTGTGTGTGTGTGTGTGTGTGTGTGTGTGTGTGTAAATTTTCTGAAATTGAATAGCTAAAGGAAATGGTTGTTAGAAATGATAATGCTAAAATTTTCATTTATTGTTTTATTAACATTTCTAAACCATTAACTGTTATTATAGGGAAATGAAATTTTAAAGCATGGTTTATAAATTAGATTTGAAAATGTGATCAATTTTAAATAAGGATTTGAGGATTGAATTCCCGGTACATTTCAAAGTTTGGTTTTAAAGTTTTGAAAAGTATTGTTATTTAAAAGTATTTTTGAATAAAAATTAGTTTCAAAAGAATAATTTTAAAGGAATTAAATCTGTACTCTCTTCTTTTGTCGTTGGAAAATAATTTTGATGATGGCTGCAGCATCATCGTCATTCATTTTCGAGTTTCGAAGTAGAGAGACCACATAGCAGCTTTGTTACACTTTTGGACAATGAATTTTGTTTTAATTTCTTGTGTATAAATTGATTTATAAGATATATATGTATATAATTGTTTTAAAGTAGATTGAAGAGAAATTGGGAAATTTGAATCTCAAGTTTTATACTAAAAAATAGTTTCAATTATTGAAACAAAGTGAAATGTTTGAATAAGTGGAAAATCTAAAATGATAAATGGAAGTAAACCAACCTGAAAAAAAATGAATTTGAACAAACTTATTTGTATAACACTAAATTACATTCTAATATATATAACTTGCCTAAAATATACAAAAAGTCAAAATGTTAGGGTATAATAAAGGGGTTGTACAAGAAGAAAACATAGGTAATAAATTGTTCAAACCAAAATCTGGCTTAATATAAATGTTGTAAATGAAGGGAAAATTTGTATAATGTTTAATTACAGTCTGAAACATTAATATAACTTAACTAGAAAAGTTTAAATGTAATTAGAATGTAATTGGATAAGATACACAAGGATATAAGTAGCAGGAAAGCAAAAAAATGATATTTTGTTAAGGAAATGTATAAATAATAAATTGGATAGTAAATTGAATAAATAAGAGAGAAATAATTTGTTGAATAATAAAGGTTATAAGGAATGGTTATACACGTAATATATGTGCAAAATATATATTAAGTGAAATAAATTCAATAAATAAAGGATAATGATAGTTAAGCAGGTAAATACGAACTTAAGAATAGTGAACTCGAATTTTTAGTGAAATCAACTTAGCTAGATGATTGGATAAAATAAACGACTTAATTTAAAATGAATTTGTCTAAAAGAAATGTTGATAAAGTAGAAGAAATTCAAATTTTAAATTGAATGACTACTTATTAGTTAAATAAAATGGATTTAACCAAATTGTTGAATATTAATTTATTTAAAATCCGAAATCTATGGTTTTGAATAGTTGAAATTGAATGTTGAGGTGAAATTAACTATGGTTGATCAAATAGATTTAATAGATGAATAAAACAAAACAAATTTTGTTGTAAAATTTTTTGTAATAAATGTAAATAAATGGGAAACAAATCAATTGAAAGAAAACATATGAAAATGAAATCAATCAAATGTGAACACCATAAAGTTGATTGATTAAATAAAATGAATTGGAATCAATTAACTTAATATAAACCAATGTTAAAGATAAATGTAGTTATATGGTTTTAAATTAATTGTTTATTTATATTTCAAATCTATTTTTCTTTCTGGTTGTTCATATTCTCCTACCTTCTTCCTTTTCGGGGATGAAAAGTTTTGAGTGGGGGAGAGTGTAACAACCCGGGAATTTTAATAGTTTTTATAACATAATTAACTGAAATTTTTCTTAAAATAAAATAATTGAATTTAGAAATAAAAAAAAAATTAATATTTGGAATATGTCTATATAAACATAGCAAATGGTAAATTTTCATCTGATAATATGGAAGTTTATTTTCTTGTGAAATTTTATTTGAATTCAACTCAATTAATAAAATATTTTCCGAACCTGAATATTTTTATATAATAATTTGTAAATCATCTTTTGAGTGAGACGTCATATTTCGTTTCTTCAAATTTGAACCGTTATTGCTCCGTTTATATTATTTTCGACAAATTAGCAGCATTTTCGGTATCAATTATCGACTTTTGATACGATGATCGTACCACTGATATCTGTATACCGTTTTGATTGCCGCATCGCGCTGATCACCGCATTATATTTACTCGTATTTTGAAGTCCGGTACGCGACGGAAACGACAAACGGTGTCGTACCGGTACCGAACAAAAGAAAAAAAAATTGACTTTTTATTTTCCCTATATGTTTCAAACCTTAGCCGTGCACTCCAAACATCAATAAATGGCTTTAATAAATTTTACCTGAATCTAAAGGGCTGGACCGTAGAGATTGCACTTTATTTATATTCGTTTAAACGGAAATTTGCATCTACTATCTGTTCCACCTGCCTGCTTCCTCTCCCCCTCTTTCTATTTTTCTTTTTCCTTCCTCTTTCATTTTTCCCTACAGGAGAAACAATAAGAACCATCTTCAACCCCTACCGCGTCAACATCACAATCTCGACCCAAGTCCCCTCCTCCATTTTCCACGCCGCAACCACATGCCCACTGAACACCATCAACCTGACCCGCATCTCCACTGCCAGATCTCCGCACCTCCATGTGCAGCACCCGCTCGAACGTCCCTCTCCCCTAACCTTAGCAGTAGACCCCATCACCCACTGCTCGAATGAAGCCACTCACCTCACGGTCGAGCCTGCCCACCCACCAACCTTCCTTTCGCCCCTGTCTCTTCTCTTTGCTCTATCCATCTTCTCCCTACAGCAAGTTACTTACGTATATGATCTGTATATATATTAATATGTGAATTATATATTATATATTAATTGTGTATAGTTAATATGTTTTACAATACACACACACAGTTACAGCGATCTATATGTTGTTCATTGATTCTACGTATCAGTATAAAGAGTATTCTGTAATCTGGTTGATTTTTATGCAAATTATATAAGTTATAGATAATATTATAAATATAATAGATTTTAGAATATAGCACTTTGATCTTTAAACCTATATATGCAGATCCAAATTTTATATGTTCTGTTTTGTTTAAGGTGTTATATTATATAAGTTATTATATATATATATATATATATATATATATATATGTTATATATTTTATCTGATTAATAGATTTGTGTATATAGGTTGTATTGTATATATAATATGTTTACTGTAAATATTACATGGTTACAATGTAAAGGCTGCATATCCGCATATCTGGATGTATATATGTATTTTATACATATATTATTACTCAGTCACTTATACACATTAAATATAGATATGCGTTAAATGTTAAGGTATTATATATGTTATAGCTTTATATTTCGTTAGTTTATATAAACAACTAAGTTGTAGTATGGATATTATACTCTACTGGTTTACATATATATGGGTTTGGCAATAATAATAACAAAGTAAATTACATTGATTTTTAGTAGATATTGTGTCTGTATGTATATGTTAGTCTATATACTGATTTCAATAGTTATATATGTTGTTTATGAAAGTTGCATATATTGGCCAGTTTACATTTGTAAGTATGAAAGTTGGCTTTATATATCAGTTACTTCATACATGTTCTGATTCGATATATATGGGTTTTTTCAAGTATTATATAACTACAACTATATATTCTTGTGTGAGTCCAGTTCATATATGTTCGGATTTTTAAATGTAAGTATAATCTGGTTCTAGGCTTTTGATCTATTGTATATATATTAGTTATACATGTTAGACCTTACAGTATATTTGGGTATTATAAATATTTATACAGTTTGTATGTGTATATAAGTTGTATTAGTTCTTTTTGCATATTGGGTTCATATGCTAGTTTATATGCATTTATATACATTTGTTTATATATATATATATATATATATATATATATATATATATATATATTGTCGATTCCAAAGTATTGTACGTATGTAAGTTTATAAATGTAGATTTATATATTTTAGTTTATATATATAAGTCATGTTATGGCTGGGTATGTATATATAAGAAATGGTTTCAACATATATTTTGTGTGTGTGTGTCTATATATATATATATATGACTGTAAATTATTTGAGTTTAATTTAAACAAGGATTTTGAAATGCGTGTACGTATTTAAATTTAAAAAAAATGTGTTTGAAGATATAATATGATTTTATTATGTATATAGTTATATATAGTTATATATGAGTTCACTTATATAAATTATCTTCATCGATCCAGTTCTAATTCGATTTCGTCAATTCCTTGTCATCAGCTTTCATCGTCAAACTCGTGCCCATCATGCCTGCTTTGAAATTCGGGTTTGGATTCGTAACCCGTCGCGTAGTCTATTTCTCGAAAGGTGAGCAATCACTCACGATTAACGTTCTTATATTTATTAAATTTGATTTCAATTGAAACGACAATTGAAATATGCTACTGTTAGATATTTAAATTGTTATATATATATATGCTATTATATGTAACTGTTCACCTGTGGATGTGACACAATATCCTGTTGTTTATATTTTATTTAATCACTAATGATATATGCATGTTGTTATATGTTATATTTTATCATATATGTTCTCACTCTACAAGTTCCCTGTTAGTATAGAATTCCATATGGGTTGAAATGATAAACACCCAAACGATCTGTAGAATAGGAGAAAATCGTTATGGGTTGAAATGATAAATCCAAGCGATTTTCATTGAATTGAATTTGGGATTACAGGTTGAAATGATATATACACGTATATATTTAAATTAACGATTGAAATGATAAATATCTGTATCACTTGACCATAGGATAGAAAATTTTATACAGACACCGTTGGTCTATATATATATATATATATATATATATATATATATATATATATATATATATATTGAAATGATTTCCACAAGTTCTAAAAAGGGATATATATATATATATAGTTTACATAAATATTGATTTCAAATATTACACACACACACACACACACACACGAGTGTCATGGGACGCGCTACGCGCGTGAACTGTTTTCCTTATAAATTGTATTTGTTTAAATAATTAAAAAAATGATTTTTTATTTTTCAAATGATATTAAGATTTGTATATTTTTGAAGACGTATTTCGAATTTGTAAAGGAAGTTTAATTATAGATCCTATTTTTTAGAAGCATTTTGAATTTGTAAAACATATTTAACTGTTAGATTCTACTTTTATGGGCGTTTGAATTTGTAAAAGAAGTTTAATATGAGATCCTACTTTTAAGTGATTGAGATTTGATAATATATAGGGGCTTTTTTGGTAGTTCACGTTGATACCAAAAAAGTGTGACACCAAAGATGAATGATATTAAGATTTGTATATTTGTAAAGAAAATATTTTGAATTTGTAAACGAAGTTTAATTTTAAATCCTACTTTCAGAAGCATTTTGAATTTGTAAAAGATATTTAGTTGTTAGATTCTACTTTAATGGACGTTTGAAATTGTAAAAGAAGTTTAATAAGAGATCCTACCTTTAAGTGATTAAGATTTGATAATATATAGAGGGGCGTTTTTGGTAGATCACTTTGATACCAAAAAAGTGTGACACCAAAGCTATTACAACTATTAATAAAGATAAAGATTGTATATGCTTAAATCAGTCAAAAAAATAATTTTTATTTTCAATTTATATTAAGATTTGTATATTTGTAAAGAAGTATTTTGAATTTGTAAAGAAAGTTTAATTTTAGATCCTATTTTTAGGAGTATTTTGAATTTGTAAAACATGTTTAATTATTAGCTCCTACTTTTAGGGGTATTTGAATTTGTAAAAGAAATTCAGTATTAGATCCTATTTTTAAGTGATATTGGATAATATATAGAGGGACATTTTTGGCAGTTCACGTTGATACAAAAAAATGTGTGACACCAAATCTATTACGACTATTATTAAAGATGTTATTTCGTAAAGATTTAAATGTTAGATTTTTAAAGTTATACATTTTGAATTATAAAGGTTTAAAATTTTAGATCTTGATTTAAAGTGACTAAATGATTATTTCAAGTCTAAATAAATTGAAGAAAATATTTATTTTGTTGTAAGTTTGAGGCTTATTAAATGATGTTGGATTTTATTGGTAAATATTTCAAAATTGAATAATAACGAAGTTAAATTTTGATAGATATGAAATTATCAAATCTAGTTTTGAAAATGTTTGAATATTAAAGCTTTGAAATATATTGAAATTTAAATGGTTTATTTTGTGGTTCAAATCTGTATTTAAAATCGATACAATTTGAAATGATTTATTGAAAAACTGAATTGAATCGAAGTTGAAGAATTGAAGTTGAATTAAATTGGAATTTTGGAATTCGAGTTAGTATGAATCGATTTGTGAAATTTAAGGACTCTGTTTTATTATATAAAGTATTTTTGAATTATATACTTTATGAAGTATTTTAGTATAAACCATTTTTATTATAAACTATTTTTAAATAAACTATTTTACTATATATTATTATTATTATCTAAATTATTTAAGTGGTGGAAGTTATTATTTCAAAGTTATGGTTTTTCAAAGTGTTATGATTTCCAAAGTGTTATGATTTCAAGTGTTTTGGTTTCGAAAGTGTTATAACTTTGAAAGTGATATGATTTTTTGAAATGGATATATTTGAAATGGATATATTTGAAATGAAAATGATATCGTATTGGTATGGTTTTTAAATGGAAATGATATTTTGGTTTTGAAGGATAAACTATTTTGAAACGACCGCGGTGTTATAATAACGATTGGCTGTTAAAAAGACTGGGATCGGATATTGTCATACTCTTTGCCAATACCGAAAACCACTTTAATAACCGTGCACGTGATGGAGATTCCAGAATGAAGTAGGATGGTTTAGTGAAGATTCTATGTGGTATTTACATGACCCTGACTCCCGTGAGTCAGCTTGATGCAGCTAAAACAGGAGCCACGCCGGGCCAAGTGAGGTCATTCCTCTGATCGGGAACATTCCTTCGATGCCATTCTATTGCTTTTGTGATTGGTTGGGTGCACCCTTTGATTTGGGAGTGTGTCATGAGGTGGGCGGTAGTAGCTGCTATGCGTTACGATCAGTACGGATACGCGAATGGTATATCTACCCTGGCATTGCCTCAAGTGCCTTGTCGCATGCCCTATCGCGCCCTCTACGAGCTTGTTTTGTACCGTACCTATGTGATGTCCTCTGGGAAAACCTCCATTTTACGGAGGAGCGTACGGCATTGTATAGATTATGAGAATATATAAAATGTGTTAAGGAGGATATGTGTAACGCCTTAATGCTATTTTAATATCTTTTACTTTACTATAGACATATTATAGTAGCGTATATTGCTACATAGTAGATAGTTCCACGGATCCTCGGAGGATGAAAATCCTAAACATCCTTTAAGTTACTTGTATTTCAGTTGATACTTTACTTGAGTTGGATTTATTGATATAAGAATATTAATCCTGACTCGAGCGTTTTGTGTTTTGCTTTACGTTCGGGTCAGACTGAGTGACACAACATTTGAGACTCATCTTTGGAGTTGGAGCTTCATTTGGAGATCCATCTATATCTATTCGGCTTTCAGCTATCCAGTTGTTGGTTCTGACTTGTCATCTGTTTGTATTCGAGACTCCGCTCTATTCGAAATATTCTATTGTATTTTATTTCTGTAATGACCAAGAATTTCTGTCATTTGAAATTCGTATATTTAATTAATTTTAAATGTTAATAAGTAAAACTTGTAAGTCGAATAAATTTTATTTCGAATATCTAGATTTAATAGGATAATTAAATTGATAATTTAACAGTGAAAATTACAGAAATAATTGAAAATTGGATTTAATGTGATTAAAATTGATTTGTAAAATTTTATTTGATCATATTGGAGTTAGAATGATGTTGTAGAACTTTTAAAATTGAATTAAAACTTAATTTGTGAAAATTGAATATTTTAATATTTAATTGACGTGTAAAAATAGCCATTTTTCAAACAGTCTTGGATTTCGACGAAACTAGTTTCATCGGATCCGTAATGCTATATTATTGTAAGATTTCAAATTTCGTGTCAATCGGATTTACCGTTTGTCCGGAGAAAGCCAACACGCATAGAAATTAGTTTAATCGATTTAATTTAAATTTGAACGTTTATTTCCATAACTCGCACATATGATCGAATTAGCCTCCGTAACACGTTCCATTGTGTCCGGAACGCGGGGTAAACCCTAGAAACGTCAGCCGGCACGCTTCGTTTGGAGTTCGGAAAATTTTGGATGAATAGTGTTTTCGTTGAATTTTCTATAAAAGCACTTAGATATTCTTCTTTTGCAAACAAAGAAAACCTAACCCTAATTTCAGCCATAGCCACCACTTTTCCAATTAATGGCCGAGAATTTCGATTATTCTTCTTCATTTTCCTTCCAATCCACAAGTTAATTTCAAAAACTTTCAACTACAATCTTGTAGATCATCACGAGACCTTGCGATCCAACGGTGATGATCGATTTTCATTGAGAAAATCAATGGAAAATCGAGTTCAAAGTAGGCGCCTTCCTTCATGTTTTCACGGTGATTTAGGCGATCGAGTTTCGTACTGTTGCAACCGAGAGTAGCATTGTTGATGCGCTTTGGAATGGTGATCTTCGATCGACCTGACATTGACCAGAGTGGTGCGGCTAGTAGGGTTTGGACGGCGGCATGTTGGGTTTCGTTCGTGTTTTATTACCTGGGGAAGTATGTGCATGAGGAAGGAGAAGGGGGCGGCCGTGATTGCCATTTTGAAACGAACGTCTCCGATCTCTTTTAGGTTAAAAAGTTAAAATAGAATTGTATATTAAAATATGTATAAATTGTACAAACTTTGAAAAATCATATCTTTTTGATACGAGGTCAAAAATTCCCGAAACGAATTGCGTTGGCTTCGTATTGATGAGCACTACACAATAGAGCTGGATTGGAGTTGATTGGAGCTAGTGATAATTTTGGGTAAAATTAAACGGTCGTTTAATTTTATTCGAAATAAAACGCTGGAAATTGGAAACAAGGTGAGAACTTCTCACTAAATGAAGTATATTCACGATTTTGGACAGTGAATAGTATATTAAAGAAATGTTTTGGGGAAGTGATATTTTAAATAGAATTAAAACGATTTAAAGATGTTTTAAAATGTATTAAGTGTCGAAACCATAGATTTCAACATTTATTGTTGAAATAGACGTTTTCGAGAAATAAAAAGAAAATGGTGGACTATAACACTGTTGTTATAGTAAATGATTTTCGAAAGGAAATGTTTTATATGTTATTGGGATTTATATATCTATCTAAATTTCGAATCTCTATACTAGTGATTTTGAGTTGTCGTAACGATGTTTTATGCAACATTCGTTTTGACTCAAATAAATGTGTTTAAGAGCATGTGTCCCTTAAAGAATAAAATATATACTTAATTGTGATTTAAGTATATTGAATATTTTCCAAATGTTGAAAATAAATAGATTTGTGAATTACTTATTATTAAATAAGTATGGAAATGTTTTTTCCAACATGAAGTGAAAAGTTTTGAGATTATATTTTTTAAAGATAAATTGAAAAGTGATTTGAAATTTGTTTCCAAACGATTAAAGTGTGGAAAAAATATATATCTCGTAAAGATATTTTTGGAAATTAAATATTTTTGGAAATTAAATAATTTGGGAAATTGTTTGGAATTTAATGATGTTGTGCATATCTATTGATAATTAAATGACCGACTATCAATATTTACCTTTGAATGGGTATTTGTTGTGATGTGCTTGAATTTGAATGCCACACTTATTGTAAAATAAGCGCTCACTATTCGGGTTAGCCGGGAAAGGACCTTTGGGTCGTATAACCCATTCTGAATATGTGATACGACGTTATGGATTGCATTTGAAGACCGGTGTTGAAGATCGGGTATATGCAAGAACGATATGATGACTTATCGATTGTCTCTGCACTGAGTTGCTCTGGTATAGAGATTCCCTAAGTCATGGGAAGTCCGATCGGGATTGTGAATACCCAGATTGCAAGGACTTCTTCGGAAGTGCCTTCGGTTCTGTTCGAACCCAGAACAGACTTGTATGGATTGTATTTCTGACATTACAAATTGAGATGTAAAGCTGTTTCTTTCAAATACATTTCTGTTGGTGGTGGAGAATTTATTCTCTTAGCTTAACACCATTCTCTGAGACGTACGAGCTCAGAGGTTATGTAGTTGATGGTTACCAGCGATATATTCCCAATTTGGTAATGCGGCATGCTGAGTGATGCTGATCATTTGTTGATCAAAGCATGGCTTGTGAAAAGCGTAGCTTTGTGGACGAGACTTCGTCGAACCTCACACCTCAGAATGGTCGAAACAGGAAAGATGCGGCTAGGTTATTGGGGGTAGCGCCCCTAAGGGTATGAACATTTCCTTCTGGATAGAGGTGGTATCATGGTATGGAGCCCAGATATTTAACCTATGTGGTTTCTGCAAATTTATTACTTTGTGGTTGTTGGTTATCGGGATCTCGGATAAAGGTTGGTTACGACCGGGGGATGGCATACTCGTGTCAGTAGTTACCCAGTTAGGGGTAACCCGGCCTTGTGTTAGCAGAGATCCGGTTAGGTTCTAGGGACGTCCTTCCAGAGGCGTTTTCATGTGGCAATGGGAAGTTTCTTGGCCTGACCATTTGTTGGAAATCCAAAGAAACAATAAGAACCTTGTACGGTTTTAGTTGCAGAACCTGCCATCTAATATGGTAGCCATAGTAGGCATACTATAATGGTACCTAAGCTGGCTAAGATTAATATTGTACTTTCGAAATGTTTTCTACACTATGCACTAAAAATAATAAAAATCAAATGATTCTGCGTAGTAAGCATCTTTGACTATCATAAGGAGAAATCTCCTCCAAGTCTGCGATTGCATTGTGTGTGTGCCGGGAGGCCTTATGGTAGTTACATTTTCCAAAAGCATACCGAAATTCTTTCGTAAATCAAGTTTCTTTAAAAGAAAAACTGTTCTTAGGTTCTCATACCAGTCCCATGACTGACCTGGAGTTTTTTGTTTTCCTTCCTAAACTCTAGGTGCCCACCAATTTCCACACGGGCAGTCAAGAGTCAGGTTATCAGGATATTCTAGAATTCAGGAGTTGCTGTAGAGATCTGGAGGCAAGCTGGATGGCATGGCATATCAACTAGTATATAGTATTTCTTTTCCGCTGTTTGTTGTTGTAAACTCTGATAATGTAATGTAATGTAATAACTGATATAGTTCTTTGTTTTAAAGATATTCATTTATCTATTGTATGTTGTTCCGCTGCGATTTTGAGATTCTGATATTGTTTCTATTTTCTTCTTTTATTTTCTTCTTCTTCTACCTCTTTCTTCTTCTTAAAACCCTAACGGTTCGGTTTTCCGGCATTCGATTGCTCGGCAGTTGATACAGTGGGCGTATTAACTTCGACCTTCATGCGTCGAAATCCGCCGATCGTTACAATTTCAAACTCTTATGTTTATATAGTAGCTTCATGAACTACTATTATCTATTCCGCTGCTTATTTTTATATTACTCTGTGTCTGTGATTTTGTGATTTATTTATTTGCTGTATATGCTGAGTTTTGCCAAATACAAATTAACAATCTAATATTTTAAGCAATTCAAGTCCGACATGTGTGGATGCGAATGACACGAAATACCGGGTCGTTACATATACCAATAATGCAAGTACTTTAATGTGGTGAAGCTTGTTTGAACTTCCTAACCAACCTATTAACATACTTGCGACAGAACTAAAAACAGGAAGAGGGCATATGTGTCCTTTCTCCAACCCATGTTCTAATCCCCAATGAAATTGCTTTGTCAATAATTCTCTCGACTTTCCCTTTTTAAGAGGGCATATTTATCTTTTCTCCTACCCATGTTTTAATCCCCACTAAAATTTCAACTGTTTGTCAATAATTCTCCCCACTTTCCTTTTTTTCTGCTGCTCTCGGCATTTTCTCTTGCCAATGTTTTTCCCCCAACATTTCAACCGCTTTTCCTGAACCCTCCTCCGACTCAACCGCCTCTCACAAAATTCTCCTTCTTCCCTTTCTTCTACAAACTAAATCGGTATGCTCTTCAAATCGGAACACGGGTGTTCAAAATTGAGTAGTCGCGGAAAAGGCTCGACCCGCTTTAATAGCTAGACTGCGCTCTCTTCTACCTCCAACCTAGTGATGTTTGGCACTGAAATAGAGCGTATCTCCATGCTAATTTTCTTTTCAATTTATGGTTTGTGGTGTATATTGACGAGCTAAGAAGCTGTGATTTAGGTAAGCTAATATTTTAGGGTTTGAGTTTATTTATTAGTTTAACTGCATTTTTGTTTGGAAGATTATTTGTTAGTTGTTAGTTCAAATAACTGTATTACTAATTAGCATTGGGATTTATGTGCTAATATTTTTTTCCTGTCGCACTTTGTCAGTTTTCCTGTAATACTGCCATGCTTTAGGTCCAACATTCAACTATCTTCTGGCTGTTCTTAACTTACTGTTCTAAATTACACATACCGTGGAAGTCATTCATCATTTAATTAGACTTTCTATTTCAAAATCTTATTGTCAAATTATATGTTTTATTTTGGTAGCTAAGGCGATTTTAGCTATTCCAATTGACAACTGAATTTATTTCTATTTTGCAAAATAGAAATGGTACAAATACTAGTTGATGTTTAATGATTGAAATGAAAAGTGGTTCATGTGATGAAGAAAAAATTGATAGAACTCCCTCTAGAAGTTCATTGTACCAGTATGAGTTGCATATTTAGGAAGCACCATATTGGAGTTAGTGGCTTTACTTAGTTAGGATGTTTTTTACTTCATTTGTCATTGAATCAAGCAGTACAACAGTAATCAATATAACTAATGTAAAGTGGTAACATTTAAGCTTCATCAAGTATGCATAATATAATTCTTTGGTCTGTGTTAACTATAGATGAGTTGCTTTTTCTATATTCTTTGTGAGTATGACTTCATTAAGTGCATTTGGTAATTAAGAAAAAAATTATTATTGTCCCAAAAGCTATTTTTATACAACTAAAGACTAAATTAACCATTTTATGATGATTTTAATATGTGTTGTGATTTGTTGTGGCGATGGTGGTTTTGATTCATTATCCTATCTCAAACAATGCAATTAGGTTTATATTTGACCTTTCTAATATTCTGCAAACGTTGCATGTGGATGATACATACTTAACATAAGTTGGAAACTCTATATGTAGTGCTTTACTTCATGTTGATCATTCTTTACCTACATATTGATTGGTTACAATTTCATTTCACACGTGGTACTTAATATTTTAAATAGATTACAGTTATCGTATCTATGCCTTTAAATATGATTTCCTAGCATATCAATTTTCCATTCTAATGGTCAAAAATATTATTTATCATATTCTAGGATTTTAGAGTTTTATGATGGAAGGGAAGCATCTGACAAAGTTGTTCGTGCTGGGTTGTGCATGTTTGGTTACTACAGCAGCAAGATATAGGTGACAAACTTTAGCCTCTTATATTTTTATTACTGTATCTGCTTTTTGTTGTGTTTCTTCATTACACTTTAGCGCTTATACAATTTCGTACCTGATATCATAATTGGTAAAATAAAATTACAAGACCTATTGACAACCATGCACAAAATGGACACTGACATCTTCAATATTGATGTTCAAGCAGTCAAGTATTATTCTTTAATTAATGTTTTCATTGCATTTCACATTGTAACATGTAATGATTAGGAGCACGGCTTGACTTAGTACCATGCCTTCGCCATATCTGTGTCACTATTCACTTATTTTATCCTCAAATTCCTACATAGCAAGTCAATGTAGCAAACTGCACAAATTTCCGTTGTTCTGCAAGATACCGATATTTGCTCAATTTCCACTCCCCATTAGTACACAATAAACTGCACAACTACAATCAAAAAAGGAAGTTATATAGAAATTTTCCTAAGCTTATTTTTCTTAAATTACCCAACATTGCATATTTCATAAACTATTTGGCAACTGTGCAGAAATTACATTCACCTTTAACATACGTTGAAAACTCTATGTTGAGCTTTACTTCCTATTGATCTTTCTTTACCTTCATATTGATTGGTTACAATTTCATTTCATAGGTGGTACTTAATATTTTTAAATAGATTACAGTTATCATATATATGCCTTTAAATACCATTTCCTAGCATATGAATTTTCCATGCTAATGGTCAAAAATATTATTTATCACGTTTTAGGATTTTAGAGTTTTTATGATGGAGGGGAAGCATGTGACAAAGTTGTTCGTTCGTGTTGAGTTTTGTGCATGTTTGATTACTCCGGCAGCAAGATATAGGTGACAAACTTTAGCCTCTTATAATTTTATTATTGTATCTGCTTTTTGTTGTGTTTCTTCATTGCACATTAGCGCTTATACAATTTCGTACCTGATATCATAATTGGTAAAATAAAATTACAAGACCTATTGACAACCATGCACAAAATGGACACTGACATCTTCAATATTGATGTTCAAGCAGTCAAGTATTATTCTTTAATTAATGTTTTCATTGCATTTCACATTGTAACATGTAATGATTAGGAGCACGGCTTGACTTAGTACCATGCCTTCGCCATATCTGTGTCACTATTCACTTATTTTGTCCTCAAATTCCTACACAGCATGTCAATGTAGCAAACTGCACAAATTTCCATTGTTCTGCAAGATACCAATATTTGCTCAACTTCACTTCCCACTATTACACAATAAACTGCACAACTACAATCAAATAAAGGAAGTTATGATGGAGGGGAAGCATGTGACAAAGTTGTCCGTGTTGGGTTGTGCATGTTTGATTACTACAGCAGCAAAATATAAGTGACAAACATTAGCCCTTATATTTTTATTATTGTATCCGCTTTTTGTTGTGCTTCTTCATTGCACATTAGCGCTTATAGAATTTCATACTTGATATCATAATGGGTAAAATAAAATTACGAGACCTATTAACAACTATGCACAAAATGGACACCAACATCTTCAATACTGATGTTCAAGCAGTCAAGTATTATTCTTTAATTAATTTTTGCATTGCATTTCACATTGTAGCATGTAATGATTAAGAGCGCGGCTTGACTTAGGACCATGTATTCGTAATATTTGTGTCACTATTCACTTATTTTGTACTCAAATTCCTACACAGCATGTCGATGTAGCAAACTGCACAAATTTCCACTGTTCTGCAAGATACCAATATTTGCTCAACTTCACTCTCCATTAGTACAATATAAACTGCACAACTACAATCAAATAAAGGAAGTTATTTATAAATTTTCCTTACCTTATTTTTCTTAAATTTCCCAAATTGCATATTTCATAAACTATTTGGCAACTGTGCAGAAATTACATGTACTTTACCTGCCTACGAGTGTTTCAAATTACCAATATATTTTTTTAATAAAATTCAAAATTAGAAATTAGATATTAGGTTAATAACCTGGGTATGAGTTGACTGTTTTGGAGAAGTTTAGAATTTGTATTTTTCAATGATTTAGCATCACAGTTGTTTTTAATCCTCTTTATTTTTATCCAACAGTATCCTCTCTAATCAATTTTTTCACTAACGGATTTAAAAACATTGCCATCTTAACATGCATTACTTGACCATCTCTTATAGCTTTCCTTTTCCGTATGAGATATACATACTACTTTTACTGTTTCGATTTCTAGGATATATACCTTCTGTTCACATTAGAATACATTACGTGTAAAAACTTCATGCATCATACTTACCATAAAATGCTTTTTTATTACATTACCATAAAAATGCTTTTTTATTGCGTGCAACATTATACTATTTTTCAAATTTAATCATTATTTTTTCCTATTTTTAACGACATGCTGATCATATAAAATTCTTTTTTCCTCCTTCTACTACATCTAGATTTAAATATATTTTCTAATTAAAAGACCTTGATTGGTACTTAACATAAAATATAGTACACATTTACCGTCGGATAAGAACAGTATACATACATACATACATACATACATATATATATATATATATATACACATATATATATATATATAATTGATAAGAATTGATACAACTTTAAGTTATTCTAAATACCATAGTAATGTGTTTACATTTTTGAAGTTTGAAGCTTCCTTAACACGGTTTGAAGCCCTTACTTTCTTAACATTTGTTTGGTGATTTTTAACTTACACATGCAGCTTATCGAGTGCCTTTGTGATCAGAAGCCTGATCGGCCAACACCCATTGCTGCTTTTTTGACCAACGGTATTAATTCGACAAAAGACCATCTTCTCCTTCTCGATTCAAGTATATGGAGAATGCTCCAAGCAGTAGGACTAATTCTGTGCTACCAAAATCTTCAACCTATTTTGCTAATATTGTGATGGATAGCATGTTTCCAAAAAAAAAACCAAATGCTACACCGTCGAAAGCGCAGGTAAAATTATTTCATCTATAATTTTTTTTTGATGTTGAAAAAATTCCGAAACAGTATTTCAAATTCTTACATTTGTTGACAAATGCTAGATCAATTTACCTATGCTTCTCTATCCCCTTGGTCCTTTTACCTAGCCAACAAATAGATTTCATTCTTCCTCTGCTGGGAGAATTAATGGAGAAGAAAGAGATCTAGCATCCAGCGGTTAATACAATTTACTTCTTATTTGTTGCTTTTGCACGATATTTGCAGATCACGTTTTCAAAATCATAGCAGTTAACACTATTGACTTAGTCCCACTTGAATAATTCAGTTTTTATTAACGGTTCAAACTACAAAATATCTTCTTCTTTTTACCCTTTCCTATTTAACTTTAACAATAACTACGCTACTTAAACTATGCTTTCTCCTCCTTGTCTCCATATTTTAAAAATCCCAACTGCAACGAGGTATTCCCTCTCCTTCTTACTTTCTTACATTGTTGCTTTAAACTTCACTGTACACTTGTATATTTCACTCCATTTATCTCCCGCGGCTACTGTGTAATAAGGTTATGCAAAATTCTAATTTCCATACATCATTACACTCTTTTTTATTTGCCTAACCCGATATAAATATGTGTGTTTACTTACTTTAACTTATTATGACATTATTATTAGCTAATGCACTATAGTACCATTCCCAACTGGAATAAGATGAAATTTTCATTCATCACGATTACCTACTCTTTCACAACAATGGTTTTTTTCGATGCAGCAGGTATACTTTAATTTACTACCGTGTTTAACCATCATTTACTGAAGTAAATATTTTTTTATATTTCAATGATAAACAGAGATGGATGCTCAATAACGAAAACAACGTCAGTTGGCACAACGAGCTCGAAGGAAAAGGATGTCCAACGATGCAAGACAAGTTCAGCTGGCTAACCGTAGACGACAACGGCATGCGCAATGATTGCGAACATCTGAATTGAAATCACAGCCTATAACCGGTACTAGTTTTAATTTATACTCTCCTTCTCATTTTCAATTTTAACATTATCTACGTTCTAAATAGCAAAAATACAAACTTCTGAAATGCAAACACTACCTACCCTGCGCTATATTCAACCCTTACATTGAAAAGGTTGACCAACGAAAACTCCTCATTGTTCTTTATACCAACATTTGAAAAAATTATGCTTTATTTTTAAATAAAAGCACATAGATTCTTTTTATGCTTATATTCATTATGAATTATTGAATAAGTACGTGCACATGTGCATTAAAGACAACTGCTTCCACATTATTCACCGTTCCAATAATTATTTATCCTTTTAATTCAATTCTATGACCATTCTACACATGCCTCCATACTATATATATTCGCGCGTGTGCGCACGCACACATATATATTTATGTGTGTGTGTCTGTATATATGTGTGTGTGCATATATCACAATGTTAGAGTGACAACATAATTAAAAAATAATATGATCTATGATTAGAAAGCTTACTTAGTTGCCATTTAATGGTGGTGAATTGTATTCCGTGTTGACTATGTCCATTAAAGTTCACAGTAAATAAAAGTTACATTCTTATATATATATATATATATATATATATATATATGTATGTATGTATGTATGTATGTATGTATGTATGTATATGTATATAAATATATATATATTTCAGTATACTTTACCAGCCTAATTCATGTCATTTTTCAATTTCTTCTTTTTCTGTTCTCTTGGTCTTACCATCTCCATTTTCAGTAGGTATTGCCAAGCTAATAATCAACACATGAAACATATGCATAAATACTGTATTGTACGAAGACATAAATTTTCATAATGTAGTTTATATTTCCCTTAACTGTAAAATTGAAAACAGTAGTACTATACCAAATACCTAACATAATTAGCAATTGATCACACTCATAAACTCTACGTATAGGAACTCATAGTGTTATTTACGCTCCCGAGTTACTAACATATCCCCATTAGCTAAAGATCAAATACACACACTACTAAAATCTTTTAAATCCAAAATCAATATTATGATTTTGATAGCACAATAAATCTTCGCTAAAATTCTTTAATCAACTATTTTAATTCGTTTATACATACCGTACTAATCCTCCCTAAGTTATTACTCTTCAGTTACCTATTTTTATTCCCTAATACTACTTTTTAGCTTCTATGAATTATTACTTCACACTTACTCCATAAACTCCACAAATACAAGTGTAGTGTTCATAACATTATTACAATTTTACTTTTAATAAACTCCCAATAAAATCTTGATATATATTTGTGAAATATATTTTGACAGAACAATTTACATTAAACCAAAGGAGAATATAATTAACCGTTTCTACAATGATTAATTTATGCAATTTACTAATCATTCTGTAGCTTATGGGTATATGTACGATGAATATGTTAATAAATTTTGGCATATTTAACTATCAGTATAAAATATTTAACATATAACAATACAGACATTTAAATGAAATGGAATTAATACACAACAATAATTATTAACACTTCCTTAATGTGCATTAGTAAAATAAATATTAGATATAACAAGATGTTTAGCATGTTAACTGTTGCACCTACAAAAGTTGCTAAATACATGGCATAAAATGATTTCAACACAAAACGGAATACAAAATGTAATAACCATGTGGATTATCCCAGTCAGAAGTATTTTTAACTCTACCATCTACCTGCCAATCATTCCGGTGTCCAGTAGGTAAAATAAGAAGATAATTTAAATGTGACAACAATAATTTATTTCTTTTAAAAAGGTTTTTCAACTTACATGAGTTAAGTGTGTCAATTTGAATTGGTTGATATACCTTTCATGCACAAGTTGCGTATTGTTTGCACAATTACGAAAGCACAAGCAGTTGTACAGTTGATAACCAAAGTAATTGTTGGACTATTTATTTTACAATTTACTGCCATATCCACCTTCAGTTTTTCATTACTTCCATAATTTTCTCTACATTTTTCTCATTCACCTTCGTCCTTCTATTTCAGTAGTTGTTTTAATTATCCCATTTCTGATGTGTATGTAGGAACTGCACCATATTAAAATGAGGAAGTTATAGAACCTCTGCCACCTTTTCCCACTAATCACAATTGCGGTCGAAACTTTATCGCAAACGATACTCTTCGTAATCACCTACTGCCAGAGCCCACATACTGCCCATTTTGTGCAGCCAAAAAGTTATATTTTGAAACTTCACAAAACTGTTGTTCCAATGGAAATATTACCATCTATCGACCTACTGCTTCACAACAATTAATTAACTTATTTATGGATCAAGGGGAAGTTGGTACGCACTACAAAACCAACATCGGATCTTATAATAATGCATTAGCTTTTACATCGATGGGTGCAAATATAGATCAAAGCCTAGTAAATGCAACAGCTGGAATTTATTCCTATCATGCACAAGGTTCTATATATCATCGTATTGGAAGCATTTTACCGACAACTGAAAGTAGACTAAGATATTTACAACTTTATATATATGGAACAGAGCATAAGATTGAAAATCGACAACTGGATAATGAAGCACAGAGATTGGATGTACTTCTTCATTTACAGCATATTTTAGATACATACAACCATTACGTATCCATCTTCCGTCAATTGGGGCAACATGATGATATTGAAATTTGTAGAATTAAAATAAAGGAGATTACAGTGAACGGACATCTTCACGAATTACCAACTGCATCACGAGTAGCTGGGACAGTCGTAGAAGACGAAGCAGGTGACGTGCATGGTAGGGATATCATAGTTGAAACAAGAAGTGGAAATCTACAACGAGTACCAGATACAGTAGGATTTTATGATCCACTACAATATCCTCGCTTACTCCTGTATGGTGAATATGGGTGGGATTTGAACATTCGTGATAATGGAACAGGTATAAATGCTACGTTATTAATTGATCAATATAATAAGGAATGTTTATTTTGCATCACAAAAAGTTCTGCCTTTATTTTAACCTATACAAAGTTGCTATGTACCAAATATAAATACCAATATTTTAGCATATTTGAAATATATCATTTAATCTACTAATGCTTTCCAACTCCTGTACTATTAACCTTTACGTCTCATGTTTTACTATTTCAATGGCATACTAACATATTATTATCGCCTCAGATTCAACCAGGAGATAGATCGCTTATTTTGCTTGGTGGACGTCTATTTCAACAATATGCAGTTAACATGTTTGTGAAAATGGAAACCATGCGACTTAGATTTCTTTATAATAACCAAGATACCATTAGGGCTGATCTATATCAGGGTTTACAAGATGCTCTCACCATGGGAGAGACATCGACCAGTAAGTTCTTCACATTCACCACGTCATATTAAGTTGCTACTACTTATTTTCTACGGACTTTATTTCTAACCAGTAATTCAAACACGAACAATTTAGAAAATATTGGTGTTAAAAAAATTCTTCCATCATCCCATATTGGTAGTCCATGGGATAAGCACCTACGGTACCAAGATGCAATGGCAGTAGTGCAAAGGTATGGAAAACTTGGTTTATTTGTTCCTGTCACTTGTAATGCCAAATGAATTGAGATTACTAATGAACTCCCCCCCAAGTCAACAACCACACATGGTAGACCAGATTTAACGACAAGAATTTTTTGCGCTAAATTAGAACAATTAAAAATTAATTTTTTTGACAAAGACGTTTTAGGTAAAGTCATTGCTCATGTGCATGTCATTGAATTTCAAAAAAAAGGATTACCACACTCACATATTCTATTTCTTTTAGCTGAAAATGATAAGATTGGTAATCTCGATGAATACGATGCTTTAGTTAGAGCTGAAATTTCCAGCAAAGATGTTAAACCTGATTTGTATACCGCTGTCATGAAACACATGATTCATTGTCCATGTGGTCTCTTTAATCCAAACGCCATTTGTATGAAAAACAGTGAGTGTAAGAAAGGGTTTCCTAAAGCTTTCGCTCCCGTCACTTTACAAGGAAATGACTCATATCCACTTTATAGATGACTCAATAATGCGATCATGAATCAAACAATGGGACGCACAACTGACAACCGTTGGGTATTTCCTTATAATCCCTATTTACTTTTGTAATATGATTGTCATTTAAATATAGAAATTTGCTCGAGTATTAAATCCGTAAAATATATTTACAAGCATGTGTACAAGGGGCCGGACCGTGTGTCAGTTGGTGTATCTACTGCACCAGCAGATAACGAGGATGAAATTTGCAAATTCACTAATGCACGATGGGTTTGTGCTCCAGAGGCCTTATGGAGAATATTTAATTTTTCGCTCAGTAATATTTCACCCTCTTTTATTGGTTTACAGATACATCTACCAAACAGACACTCAGTAAGATTTTCTCCAACCGAACATTTACAACATGTTCTGAATGATCAGAACAAATCAAAAACAATGCTTACCGAATTCTTTAATACAAATGCTAATTATGCTGACGCACGATAATACTTTTATCATGAGTTTCCAGAGAAATACTGGTGGGACTGTAAACAAAAGGAGTGGATTCGTAGACGAAACAATCAAGGTAATATGCAGAATTTACACGGCATCCCCCTTAGAAGGCGATCGTTATTTTTTAAGACTATTATTAACGCATGTAAAGGGACCATTATCCTTTACTAATTTACTTACCATTGTGGAATATAATATCATACATTCAAAGAAGTGGTTAAACATAGAGGTTTATTAGAAAATAATGACGGTATTAAAGATTGTTTGACGGATGCTTCAAACACACATATGCCTTTTGCACTAAGAAGGTTATCCATTACGATTTTGGTATACTATGAACTAAGTCATGTGCGACAGTTGTGGAAAGAGTTTTCTCCATATTTAATGGAAGATTATCAACATACTTCTACTTCCACGGCTAACAATGCCCATTTATTACTTCAGTGTCTTTCATATCTTAATGACCTACTCAACCAATATAATAAATCAGTTTTGGATTATGACTTACCTGAAGACACTCTTAATTATTCTACCGATTATAGTAACTCAAGCATCATTTTACATGAAAAATCTGTGTAAATATCACTACACGTCATAGAATCCATACATAACTTCAATTTATGACAAAAGGAGGCTTTTGATGTGATAATGAGTTCAATAAACTTCAAAACAAATTCAATTTTACTTTGTAGACGGTCCAGGTAGGATCGAAATAACATATTTATATCGAGCAACTTTAGCTCAATCAAGGGGTCAAGGACACATGGCAATTGCAATTGCCACTTCAGGAATTGCTTCTATAGCTTTATCCAGTGGTCAAACTGCACATTTTCAATTTAAAATACCAATAAATCTTGATTCTTCCTCCGCCTGTTACATTCCTAAACAATCTGATACAGCTTAATTACTATGCGAATCAACAGTTATACTATGGGATGAAGCAACAATGGCTCATTGTCATGCATTTGAGGCATTGGACAGAACGTTAAGAGATCTAACCAATACCAATAACCATTTGGTGGTAAAGTTGTCATTTTAGGTGGTGATTTACGTCAAGTTTTTCCCATCGTTACGAAAGGTACAAGGGATCAAATAGTTGATGCATGCATAATAAGATCATACTTATGGCCGTACGTTCACGTCATCCACTTAACAAAAAATATGCATGCTAGAAATGATCGTTCATACACTATTTTTATTTTACGTATTAGAAATGGGGAGGAACCCTATGTACAAGATGACATGATCAAACTCCCAGATGATATTGTTACAAATTAGAGCAACACAAACTCCGTGCAATCTTTGATTACCTCTGTGTTCCCCAACCTTACTACTAGATTGTACGATATTGATTATATTATGAATAGAGCTATATTAGCACCAACAAATGAGACAATAAATAAACTGTAACGACCCGTAAATTTTAGTGCTTTTATTTATTTAACTAATTGAATTTTGTGAAATTTTAAATAATAAAATTTTGAAATATAAATTTAATATTTGGAATACGTCTATTTAAACATAGCAAATGATAAATTTTCATCTGAAAATACGAAAGTTTATTTTACTGTGTAATTCTATTTCAATTTAAACCAGTTAATATTTGATGATGATAAAATGTTTTTCAAACTAAATTTGTAAATCATCTTCTAAGTGAGACGTCATATTTCATTTCTCCAAATTTAGACTGCTATTACTCCGTTTTTCTTAATTTCGACGTAACTGCAGCATTTTTGGTACCGAATATCGACTTTTAATATGATGGTCATACCACTGATATCTGTATACCGTTTTGATTGCCTCGTCGTGTTGATCTTCGTAGTATATTCATTTGGGTGTTTTGAGATCCAGTACGCGATGGAAACAATCGAACAGTGCGTCGTACCAGTACCGAAATTCGTGAATTCGTGACTTATGATTTCCTTTTTCACATAGTAATAAATGGCTTTAAATTTTTCTAGCTGTACTACTAGAGACCGTTGCCATTTCCCTTTTCACATTGCTTCAATAATTTCACCTGAATAAGGGCTGGACCGTTCAAATTACTTTACTTATATGTATATTCGTTCAATTGAACCTGCTTTTTCCTCTCCTCCCTGTTTATTTTATTTATAGAAGCCTATATACGATTGAGACCCTCTGCCCAGATCTCCTCAACCACAAGAGCCGCCGAAGCTCCTCCGCCCCGCTCTCTCTCCAGCCTTCCTCCGCCTCTAGCTTCCACCATAACCCGCCTTTTCCTAGTCATGGCCGAACACAAATCCCTCTACCACATAGCCCAGCAACCCATCGACGACCCACCATCCCACAATTGTCTTCCGAAGCCAAGCGCCTCCAGATCGATGGCTGCACAACCCACTTCAACTTGTGCTCCTCTAGGTGTATATATATAACTTATAGAGCAGCTCACATATATATGATTTCTTCCTTTTCTCTCGTCCTCTGTTCTTTCTAACTAAGATTTGCCTTTGTATATATATACATACATACATATATATGTATGTATGTATATATATATATTATCATACACGCGTATACATATCATAGCTGAGATTGTTTTCCAGAAGTCTTAATAACTTGCTTACTCATTTTATTGAGACCCTGCCGCGTTTTTAGAGAAAGAATATTATATATAAATTTTATTACAAAGTATATATATGATACATGTGTAAACTTTAGGTTATATGTACTAGAACATACGCTGGCAAACCAAAATCTTTTGGTCTTGTAAGAAGTTTAGTTGAAAACCAAGATTTACCGCATTTTGATACAAGAATTTTGGATATCTAAATTCTACAAAAAAATAGCTTGTTTACTCTCTAAAAACAGTACCCAGACAGACTCAAAATGCTTAGAAAGAAATATTCACATCGGATAACCTAATTTTAATAAGATTTACAAAAACAGACAGAAGAGCAATATTGAACTTTCTAGGAAAGAAAACCATTGCCACCCTCTAAACTAAAACATGTGCATGTACAGCTACATAAATAATATGTTTATGTTTTCCACCTCTTCATATTATTTTTAATTTCCAACTGAAATTGAAATTGAAATATAATGTCTCCACTTTATATTATTTTTCAATTTCCACATAAAATTGAAATACTGACATGTTTCTCAGCATTCCTAATGAATTTGGTCTGCTTCATGATCTATCAATGATTGGCAACAACTTCAGATACGTTTGAAGATTTTGATTTCCATTTTCTTTTGATTTATTTGAGATAAAGACTTTTGACTTTAAATAGATATACACGTTAAAATTTGGCGACACTATATGAGGATTTGTAGAGGTCAGAAGTAGCTTCGTAACGGAGAAAACGGTTCGCAAATCGGAGTCCGAAGGTGGAAGTTAGAAGAGAAAAGGTGAAGTGGGCTGTTTGGGGACAACAACTAATTTCAGACGTCTGAAATTATTTTCAGACGTCTGAAATTGTTCTGGAGTGGTTCCAGAACACTCAGTCAGACGTCTGACCAAGAGGGTCAGACGTCTGATCTGGAGCGAAGTCGCTCCAGAGACTTAAGTCAGACGTCTGACCAAGTGGGTCAGACGTCTGATCTGGAATGAAGTCACTTCAGAGACTTAAGTCAGACGTCTGACTCTTAGGCCAAACGTCTGGAACGATTTTTTCCAGTTTTTCATCTCGCGGACTTGGGTGAAAATTTGTAATATCCGTAGGGGAAATTTTGGAATATTGTCTAGGGTTTCTATTCTCCTATATAAGCTAGCCTCAGGTATCAGATCCGAGGGGAGAGAGAAGCGTGTGCAAGCAACAATAAGAGATCAGCCTCCACCAAATTAGGGTTTATCAAAACCTAATTTTCTTCAATTCTCTTCTCCACAAAATCAATTTCTATTTTGATTATTGATCATTGTAATCAATCTCTTGTACTCTTCTCATCAATAATAACAAAAGCTCTCTCTTAAAGTGGATGTACACTAACACAACGTTAGTGGAACCACTATAAATCCTTGTGTGATTTATTTTCATTATTGCCTTGATCTTTGATTTGCTTGTCTGGGATTTTGATTGATTGTGATTGGATTTGAGTTATCGATTGGTTGTTTTTACACTGCTTATCACGATCCCGTCTTCCCCTGCGCTCGTGGGGTTTCGATTGGAGTCGGAATCCCGCACCAACATTTGGTATCGGAACTTCAGGTTTTGGTAGGTGGTTGTAGAGATGCCTGAATCAAGTAATGACTCAAGTAGTTCCTCAATAGGTACTCCAAGTGGTGTAGCTCCTTATGTACGTGGCTTGTACGTAGCTTCAGGATCACAATTGGTAATAGACAAGTGGAATGGCGATAATGATTTTGAAAAATGACAATGGAAGATGAAAGCGGTTCTTAGAAGGAATCGGGTGCATCGGTAGTGTTTGACACACATTTATTGCCAGCGGACATCTCGGATGTTGAGAGAGAGGAGATGGAGGAGTGGGCATTCACTATACTTCAACTTGCTATGGGAGAGAATGTTATCTCTGAAATTAGTGGTGAGACAACCGCTAAGGGTATTTGGGACAAGTTGGAGGAATTGTATATGAAGAAGTCACTGACGAATCGTTTGATCTTATTGCGAACATTCTTCACCTATAAGATGAAGGAAGGTACTTCGCTGAAGGCGCACTTAAATATTTTTGATGATTTGCTAATGAAGATGAAGGCGGTAGATTTGAAGATTGAGGAAGAGCAAAAGGCGATGATATTGTTGTGTTCATTGCCAGACCGCTATACAAGTTTCTCAAACAGTTTGATCTATAGCCGAGATACATTGACTCTTGATGATGTCAAGACGGGTCTTCTTAGCGAGAAGTTGCGGGATCAAATGAAAGAGTTAGGTGATGGAAATAGTGGTGCTAGTAATGGTCATGGCTTGTTTGTGGAGAAGGAGAGACATGTGAAGAAGGAGAACCAGGGGCGTTCTAAATCAAGGAACCCCGATTGGAGAGGAAAGTCGAAGGAAAGAAAAGGCAAGTGCTATATTTGTAGGAAGCCCGGTCATTGGAAGAATGAGTGTCCGGACAAGGAGAAGGCAAAGAAGGAAGTAGCATTTTCATCCGTAGCGGTAAAGAATGCAGTTGGTGAGGAAGAGGTAGATGTTTTATTGGCAGTAGCATTAGATGTTTCGGATAGCAAATGGGTGCTCGATTCGGGGGCGTCTTATCATATGACGCAAAATCGGAATTGTTTTTCTTCTTACATCGACAAAGAAGGAAATTCAATTGTTATGGGAAATGGTGCTATTTGTAAGTCGAAAGGCATTGGCTCCGTGCAAATTAGGATGTTTGACGGAGTGGTTCGTACTCTCACTAATGTGCGCTATGTTCCGGGACTTAGGAAGTCTCTTATCTCTTTGGGGCAGCTGGATTCTTTAGGTTGTAAGATCACTATTGAAAGTGATAGATTGCGGGTTTCGAAGGGGGCACTTGTGGTGATGAAGGGTGCAAGAACTCATGGTATTTATTTGCTTGAAGGAGTGACCGTGGAAGGTGAAACTTGTATGGGGGTTGATAGTTCTCGTGGCTTGGATGCGACTAGGCTGTGGCATTTGAGGTTAGGTCATGTCTCGGAGAGAAGTTTAGACGTTCTTCGAAAGGGAGAGATGATCGATGGAGAAAGTTTCAACAAGTTAGAGTTTTGTGAAGATTGTGTCATGGGGAAGCAAACTAAAGTTTCATTCGGTGAAGGAAAACATGATTCGAGAAGGGTTCTTGAGTATGTTCACACGGATGTTTGGGGACCGGCACCTGTAGCTTCTTTAGGTGGAGCTCGCTATTATATTTCCTTTATAGATGACTTTTCTCGGAAAGTTTGGGTGTATGTAATGAAGGCCAAGTCGGAGGCATTTGCAAAGTTCAAAGCGTGGAAGGCTCTTGTTGAGAATGAGAGTGGCAAGTCTTTGAAGGTTTTAAGGTCTGACAATGGCGGAGAGTATGTTTCCGGAGAATTTTTAGAGTATTGCAAGCATCATGGTATTCGTAGGCATTTTACTACACCTGGAGATCCGCAGTCGAATGGTGTTGCGGAGAGAATGAATCGTACTCTACTTGAGAAAGCTCGATGCTTGAGATTGACATCGGGTTTGGCAAAGGGATTTTGGGACGAAGCTTTGTCAACCGCGGTGCATATTATTAATCGAATTCCGTGCTCAGCTATTAGTAACAAAATTCCGGAGGAAGTGTGGAAGGGAAAAAGCATTGACTTGAGTTATCTTCGTGTGTTTGGCAGTCCGGTTTATGTGCATGATCCGGAAAATGATAAGCTTGAACCTAGAGCTTTCAAGGGGATTTTGTTTGGCTATACGGATGGTGTAAAAGGCTATCGGATTTGGAATCCGGAAACGAAGAAGGTAGTGAATTCTCGTCATGTTACTTTTGATGAGTCGGCAATGTTCAAGGAGAATGTGAGCTCATCGGATGTTCCGGATTTGGTTCATGGTGAATCAAAGGAGAAGGAAATTATTTCCACATTTTGTCCAAGGAGTGAGAGAGTAGAGTAGTTGGCGATGCTTGTGAGGAGGTAGCGGTTGATGTTACATCACATGGTCCACATGGTGCCTCTAGTAGTGTTGGTGATGTACATGATTCTAGAGAAGATTCGGTTCAAGGTGGAGCCGAAGGGAGTTTAGGTGATGGTATTGCTACTCGGGTTGGTCGTCGTACTATAAGACCACCCGAAAGATATGGTGATTGGAACTATCTTAGCTTTTGTGATAATTTGGACTATGCTCTTCATGTAGTCCAAGATGAGCCGATGGACCTTGATGACGTCATGAAGTCGAGTGATAGCTCGAAATGGATTTGTGCCATGGAGGAAGAGATGCAATCATTGTTGAAGAATCAAACTTGGGATTTGGTTCCACTTCCTAAAGGAAACCGTGCTATTGGGTGCAAATGGATATACAAGGTGAAGGACGATGGAAGATATAAAGCTAGACTAGTGGCTAAGGGGTTTGCACAAAGGAAGGGAAAGGAGTATGATGAGATATTCGCACCGGTTGTGCGCCATACTTCTATCCGGATATTACTTGCTATAGTTGTTATTCACGACTTGGAGTTGGAGCAACTTGACGTGAAAACCGCCTTCTTGCATGGTGACTTGGATGAAGACATCTACATGGTGCAACCGGAAGGTTTTGTTGTGGATGGTAAGTCAAATTTGGTTTGCAAATTGAAGAAATCACTATATGGTTTAAAGCAATCACCTAGACAATGGTACAAGAGGTTTGATCATTTTATGCTTGAAAATGGTTTTGATAGAAGCATCAAGGATGCTTGTGTTTATTTCAAGAAGTTGAGAAATGATTGTTGGGTGTATTTACTCTTGTATGTGGACGACATGCTCATTGCTTCAAAAGATAAAAATGAAATCAACAAGCTAAAACTGAGTTTGAGATGGAGTTCAAAATGAAGGATCTTGGAGAAGCAAGAAGGATATTGGGCATGGAAATTGTAAGGGATCGAAAGCATTTTGAGTTGAAACTAACTCAAAAGGAATACATAGAGAAAGTGCTTTGCCGGTTTAGCATGGAGAATGCAAAGGCGTCATATACACCTTTACCTTTGCATATGAAGCTTTCGAATAAAGGATCACCTATCTTGGAGGAAGACAAGACTTATATGGCAAAGGTGCCATATGCTAGTGCGGTTGGTAGTCTAATGTACGCTATGGTGTGTACAAGGCCCGATATTGCAAATGCCGTCGGGATGGTTAGTCGCTATATGGCTAATCCGGGGAAATCGCATTGGGAAGCTGTGAAGCTAATATTGAGATACCTTAGAGGCACATCATCTCATGGTCTTATTTTTGGCGGTAGTAAGGCGATGGATTGCAAGTTGGTTGGTTATTGTGATTCGGACTATGCTGGTGATAGGGATCGAAGAAAATCAACTTCCGGATATGTCTTCACACTTTGGGGAACAGCCATAAGTTGGAGATCTAGATTGCAGACCGTAGTTGCTTTATCCACTATGGAGGCGGAGTTGATAGCCGCAGTGGAGGCAGCAAAGGAGGCACTCTATTTGAAGCGATTGTTGTGTGACTTGGGATTTGGGCATGATAGTATTGATGTTCGATGTGATAGCCAGAGTGCTATTCACTTGGCAGAGAATTTGGCGTTTAGCTCACGGACTAAGCATATTGAGGTGAGAGAGTCATTTCTAGTAGCCATGGATGAAGATAAGCAAGTATATTTTCGAAAGGTGCACACAAAGGATAACGCGGCGGATATGTTCACTAAGGCATTGCCGGTTGGAAAGTTCGAGCATTGCTCAAACTTGATTCGCTTGGATAAGTTCTAGGTGCCACGGGGTGGCACGGTTAAGGGAGGAGGTTGGTGGTAGATGAGGAAGAGTATTGGTGAGAGAGATTGGTGTTCTATCTTCTTGGTAAGTGCTAGTCTTTGGTGAGATAGCTTAGGATTTGGATGTTTTCAACATTTCATTAGCGGACGGGGGCTTTGCCTGAGCTCGTTGGTGGAGTGCAATGGGTGGTGGCTTTGCCAGAGCTCATTGGGAAAGCATTCATGTTTGGTTGAAGGTAGAAGAGGTGATGTTGGAGCTATCAGTTGTCGTTGATGGTATGGTACCATTGGAATTGAAGATGGATATAGTATCGAGGTGGAGTGTTAAAATTTGGCGACACTATATGAGGATTTGTAGAGGCTGGAAGTAGCTTCTTAACGGAGGAAACGGTTCGCAAATCGGAGTCCGGAGGTGGAAGTTAGAAGAGAAAAGGTGAAGTGGGCTGTTTGGGGACAGCAACTAATTTCAGACGTCTAAAATTATTTTCAGACTTCTGAAATTGTTCTGGAGTGGTTCCAGAACACTCAGTCAGACGTCTGACCAAGAGGGTCGGACGTCTGATCTGGAGCGAAGTCGCTCCAGAGACTTAAGTCAGACGTCTGACCAAGTGGGTCAGACGTGTAACGACCCGCTATTTTGGACCATTCAAATTCGACAATAAAACCGTACATGTCCGACTTGAATAATTCAAAATACCGAATTGTTAATAAAAATTTGGCAAAACTTAAAATATACAGTAAATAAATCAATCATAGATCACTTACACAGAGTAATACAATGCAGCGGAATAGATAAAGAATAGTAGTTTATGAAGCTACTATATACATTGGAGATAGAAATAAATACAATTGAATATCTTAGATATAGTGAAGTCTCCAGTATGCGCAGATGACTTCTCTGAACAAATCAACAGGATGACTGAAAGGATAGATAGCTGGATCTTCAAGCAAGGCTCCAACTTCGAAGGTGAGTCTCAAATGCTGTATCACTCAGTCTGACCCGAGCGTAAAGCAAAACACAAAACACTCGAGTCAGGATTAACATTCTTATATCTATAAATCTAACTCAAGTGAAATATCAACTGAAATATAATTAACTCAAAGAATGTTTGGAATAACCATCCTCTAAGGGTCCATGGAACTATCTACAGGGTAGAAATATACACTATAACACCGTGGTTCTTTCATCTTAATTTATACTTCAAAACCAAAACATCATTTTCACTCCAAATATCTCTATATTTCCCAAATAGTGTTTATATATATTAAATAATTTATACAGTAAAGTATTTTCAATTCCCTCAACTTAACAAATCGTTTCAACATTAACCCAACCTTCCCATTCAAATTAAATTCAAATCCCAATTTATCAATCTCAAATTCAAATTTGAAATCACAAAATACCCCCTTTATATTCCAATATATTTCAAACTTTAAGTATTCAACGTTTCAAACTAATTTTTATTCAATTTAGCTTCTAAATAATAAATTCAAATTTAGTTCAACCTAAATTTATATTTTAATTCAGTTTAGTTTCTAAATAACAAATTCAACTATATTTATTTCAAATACAGATCTAAATCTCGAAATCGCCATTTAAATTCCAATATAGCTCAAAGCTTTAATATTTACAAGTTCAATTCAAGTCGATTTAATTAAATAAATCCTTATTTAAATACCATTTTTAATAAACCCAAATGTACCTCCCAATCCTATTTTTTCAATTTATTACGAGAAAGATCTATTTGAAATATAGATTTCCATAGATACTCAACTATATTATATGTATTAAATCAATCTAATTTAAATCAAATATTACGACTAAATCTATATATAAAATTTCCATTTATATAATATCTTAAGAATCAAAATTTATTAAACCGTATATTTCTTTCCAAAATTATAGAAATAATTTCAAAATATTTATATGGACCAACGGTGTCTGTATATATATTTCCTACCATATAGTCAAGTGCTACGGATATTTATCATTTCAATCCGTACACTAAATATATTCGGGTGGATATCATTTCAACCCGAAATCCAAAATTTTAAATTAAATCAAAAATCGCTTGGGTCTATCATTTCAACCCGTAACGAAATTATCCTATTCTAAAGTCCGTTCGGGTATGTATCTTTTCAACCCATAGTGATTTCTATACTAATAGGGAACTTGCAGAGTGATAACAGATATGAAAATAATAATAACAACAAGCATATATCATCAAAATAAATATAAACAATAAGATATGGTATCATATCCCATAAGTGAACAGTTACCGATAAAAGCATATATAACAATTTAAATCTAACAGCAGCATATTTCAATTGTCATTTCAATTGAAATTAAATTTAATAAATAAAAGAACGTTAATCGTGAGTGATTGCTCACCTTTCGAGGCTAGAGATATATGATGATGAAATAAGCTACGAAATCCAAAGCAACGCTGGATGGACAAGATTTGATGCAGAAAATAGGCACGACGGACAAGGCTGATAATGGAAAATCGATGAGAATGAATCGAATCAATTTTGATATTACAGAAAAAAATATAAATTATTATGATATTAATTCTCCCAAAACCAATTTTCAAATTAAAAATGTATATTTAAAATCTATATATACCTATATGTAATTTAAACATAATTCGTCCAAAAAAAAACCATTGTATTATATTTTATAGTCAATAATTATTATAAAAACAATATAACCACTTATTGTAATATATATTACTTAAAAAAAACCCATGAAAGCAACCTATATATGTTCATAATAAAAATGTATATATAGAAATTCCAAATGCATAGCCTATATTCGGTTATATATATATATATATTACGTAAGTCTGAAACAAACACCTAAACGCATATATATGTCTCGAGATTTATAAACAACAAAATACTTATAATGACACATGCACTCATATACTTATATAGACTGTGAACAAGTATACATACTATGCCGTATAAAATCCAACACTAAAAAAAGTAAACTCACACTGAAAACATTTTAGTCAATTATTAAATATATATATTAACTAGCGTATAAAACTAACGTATCCTGTAACTTTATAATATATAAGCTATATCAGATATGAAACTATCATTATATCAGATATATAAATAGTTAAACATTTTATACAAAACTATCATAACTTTATTAAATTAAACATACATTACACACTTACACAAATAGACCGTAAACTGTAAAACTTCACCCATTTTAAAGTGGTAACAATACGCTTGCTAAAAATATAACCCACATAGCTCGTACTTCCCTATAAAACTATATAAATATTTGTAAGCTAACCATTAATATAGTCTAATTCACAATATGCATACCTTTATAACTTTAAATCAAATGTGTATATATATACTTATAACCAGTTATTCACAAAATACATAGCTTTAAACATATCATATATTTAAATACATATACAATCGACTGATAAGATGAGTATGCTTTACGTTTTATATATGTACTAACTTTTTATATAATATTTATATATACACTTATCAAATTTTATAACATGCGAACAAAATTTTATATTATATAGAATCTGAAAACTGCAAACATTTCATACTTGGAACCATACTATATTTATAAGATGTATATATGATATCTTAAATCAAAAAAAAAAACTTACTTTGCTATAATACATACAATATTACTGCATAGATATACATTACTGACATATATTAAACTATATATTAACTAATATATAACCTTCAAACTTTTAAAATTGAATACCAACGGGACACATAAAGTATAAAACAATCAAGTTATCAAATCTCTATACATAGTATAATATCATACACACTATGAACGAAAAAAAAAAGAAAAAAAAAAAAAAAGAACACTGTTATGAACTCATATATATAATACCATATGATACATAACTAACATGAATTTAAAATCATGTAGGACAGATCACATATTCCAAATACAGACTTATAGAAAATATACAATAACACATATATATTATAAATATATGCTAACCTATTACTCAAAGATAACGTGTGGCATGATTGTTGATGGTGAAGGCTCTGAGGATGGCTGAGCATGCAGGCGATGACAACACGTGTAGAGAGATATGTGCATGAGAGGAGGAGAGAAAAACGCGGAGGGAGAGGGATGAGTTGGATGTGGTGGGTGACGAAGCGATGGGAGGTGGAAGCACGGTAAAAGAAGGGAGAAAATAGGTGGATCTGTAGAAAGAAAAATGGAAGAAGGAGGAGGAAGAAAACTTAAAATGAGGAATGAGATTGGAAGTGACAGCAGTTTGCAATATGAAAGAAACGAAGTCAAACAAGGTTATAAAGGCAAAATAAATAAAGAAAAGAACCGTTGCATACGAAACGTATACAATAAATATGAATTGATTTGAATAGTAATGGTCAAATTCAGCTGAAAAGATTAAAGCGAATAAATACGGAGCATTGGTTATGGTAAAGTAACGCACAAAATTAGGGGAATAACAAAGGAAAGGACTGGTCAAAATAAATGAATGTAAACGTGCAACGAATATAAAAATCTATATAATTGAACCGATGGAAACGAAGGAAGCAAATAAAAGAAAGGGAACGAAGGAAAAAAAATGAGCTGTGTCCCGAGCATAAATAAAGGTGGTAACGTATGAGAGGAATGAGAAAAACAAACGGGCACAATTTGAAATCAATGCAATAAAACGGCCAAAAGCTGATTTTTAGGAAAATTATTAAAGAAATATTCCTTGGGCTGCGCGTTTGAGATCCGAAAAGGCATGGAAATCAAAAAGTTATAATTTAGATTGGAATGAAAACGTACAGGAAATAATAAAGGAAAAAAAATAAATGCGAAATAATCATATAGCATTTATTACGTTTCAAACTTTTGACATGGCATGGGATGGAAACAGCTGTACGCTAATTGAGAAGCTATTAAAGCAATTTATTATTAGTGGCATGTTATACGTTTTTATATTTATTTATTTCCTAGATCTCAATTCATATCTGATTATACTATGCAGATTTATCTTTATTATTAAACGTTCAAAAAGAATAAAACGTATACAAATTTTCTTGATTTTCGAAACAAAATTAACGGCTAAAAGATGATGAAGGGACAAAATATAAGAAAGGGAAAGAGATGAATGCGTACAATTATTTATAAGAAAAGAGAGAGAAAAGAAAAACCCACAATTAAAAATGAATGAATGAACGCTGAAAGTCAGTCAGGAATATAGAAGGTACAATATGAAATAATGGTAATCACAACTACTTTTTTTAATGCAGACCTTAAATCAACCCTTAAAACATATACTTCATATATGTAGTTAAATATAGTATATACTTCTCTTCTTCTTTGGTTCATATGATATATGAAACCCTTAACTATCGTATTCATAGCTGACGACATATGTATAGATATACTAAATATGCACTAAAATAAACTGGAAATGGTGACACAAAAACCCAAAATCAAATATATATATATTTAACATGACTAGAAATCAAACTTCAGTAAAACTATATACTAGTATCAAGACTAACATATATATATATATAGCTATTATAACACATATAAATTAAATAAAACTTGGTATAAATACGCTTTACTATATATACACTTCAAATAGACCATCATACATATACAGTGGTTTTCCAAAATAACTATATATGGAACGTACTCAACATACTTAAAATTTACACACCTTGCTGAAAAGCAAAAGGAGACCGTAAATTTATTACCCACGCTATTGATATTTATACCCAATAGAAATGAACTATGCTACCAAATTTACATCAAACTTAACTTATATTATAGTATAAATAATAGTTTATAAAGTTTTTGTACTAGATCTTATAGGTATAACCACAACCAAACTTTAAAATATATGTACACAGCTCGTACTACAAATCATTAATATACATAACATATTTTCTTTTCTTTTTCAAAATTTTATTATTAATAATTTCTCAAAATCCAATTCAATACGTTAAATACCAATTAAAAATTGCTAAAATTTTATGGGTCGTTACACTCTCCCCCACTCAAAACTTTTCGTCCCCGAAAAGGAATAAAGTAGGAGAATAGAAACAACCAGATGAAAAATTTAGACTTTGAAAAACAAATTAAAAAAATTTATTTAAAACCATATACTTTTTCTTTTGTTATTATTTAAATTGATTAATATTTAATAGATTACTCATTTTATCAAATCCATTCAATTAATTATGAGATCAATTATTTATAAAACACTAATTTTTCTCTCTTATTAAACCAGGTAGAATATAAATAAACAATGTTTTAAAGGATATATTCAAAAGAAGGAAAGAAGGAAAGAAGATAGATTCGGAAAAGAGAATATAGTTGAATAAATAAAGCAGGGCAGATAAGGTAGATTCAAAAGAATAGAATCGGGCAAGAATCGTACATTTCAAACCATAAGAGTTTCAATTTCAAATATTAACACAAAATTTCTTTGTTGGAAATACTTTTATAATAAATACCTTTTATATCGAAATAAATCTTTTCTTTCAAAAATATTTTTATAACTCGATGTTTCAACAAGTTTATCCTCGTTCTTGCAGACTCTGGCCATGCGTTGATCAGGCGCAAAGCTAGAATTCTTCAAGTACTTAGTAGACCTGTTTCAACAACCAGTGAAAATACTTGAAAAAAACTTTAAAAACAGATATGGAAAGTACAATCCAAACAAAACAACCAAACCAAAACCTTTGTCCGATCATGGTTCGCAGATACACAATGGTTACGCCTGGGTCCCCCAGGAAACAATCCATATCCGTAAGCTTTCTCAGCCCTGCGAGTTACGCCATGATGACTAGTAGAGTGCAGGATACACAATGGTTACGCCTGGATCCCCCAGGAAACAATCCGTACCCCTAGGCAAGACTCAGCCAGGCACTTGCGCTACTATTCGCGACCTACACAGATTGCAGGATACACAATGGTTACGCCTGGATCCCCCAGGAAACAATCCGTACCCCTAGGCAAGACTCAGCCAGGCAATTGCGCTGTGCATTCACGAGAGAAAAAAAACCATGGGTTACGCCACGGTGGGAAACACTCGAGTATTACATCCGGAAAACCGAAAATCAGAGAGAATAATATCGATAGAATGAATCCACGATGTGGCCACAAAGCGGATATCAAGCAGAAGGCACTTTCCATATCTTTACTTCGAAAATATATATCATATAGTACCTTTTCAAATCACTTTCAAATATTGTACTTATATAAAGTCCATATATATAGGATTCCTTTCTCAAATCGAATACTTTCCAAATCAATAGTAGATCAAATCATACTTATATAGATTTCGATTAAATAAAATCTCTTTCCAAATTGAGTACCTTTCAAATCAATAGATTTCAAATCAACCTCATACTTATACAATCCATTTTATATAAGTTCGACCACTCCCAAATTAAGTGCTTAGTAATCTAAGGTTCTCAATTTCAAATTATTTCAATACCAATTCAGTTTCAAAATCATATATGATTTCACCAAATTTTCTTCCAAATTAAATGTCTGAATTTCAAAGTTCCCAAAATAATAGGTGTAGAAAATTATCCCAGTTTCCAAATTAAAATAATTCAAGTCAAACAAATTCATTTCCAAAATCACCATATAAGTACTGGGTTTTTTTTTTCAATTTAATTTTCAAAACCAAATATTTTTCTCAAAATCAATTATATTCAAAATGGTTTCCAAATTTATAATTATCCCTTTAAAACCTTTAAACTATTTACTTCGATTTGAAATATCCAATTTACCTTTTTGAAAACCATTATTTAAAACTAAAATTCTTTCAAAACATTTAAAAACTAAATTCCATATTAGTATAATTAAAATAGCCATATTCTCTTACTTAATAAAAGGTTTAACCTCATACAACAAAACTTGCATACTTTATCAAATATTTTATACCTTTCGAAATATCTTGGTTTTTAAACCTTTAAACCTTGATTTGGAAGTGCTCGAACCTTCAAAATAGTCGGTGAAAATCAATTTCAAATCCAAGAGATGGAAATCAATTTTTATAAATAGAGTTATTCTAAGTCAAATCAAAAACTCGAGGACTGAACACCGGTCTTACTTCAAATTGTTTCAAATATATACATATATCTTTCGAAAATATCAAATTATACTTCGGAATTTGAAATCAAAAACGGTTTTACAAAATCACTCGCATAGCGAAGCTATTAAAGTGGCCTCTCCCCCACTCTGAAACTCGAAAATCAATGTCGATGATGCGTGCACTCATCACCGAAATTATTCTCCAGCGACATAAGTGAGTTCTGGACTTCTATTTTCTTGAAAACTTCTTTGAAATTTCTTCAAAATTATTGGAATTCATTTGAAATATTTCTTATTCGGAAAAATACTTTTAAATCGTATTATTTATATATAATTTCCAAAATCTTAAAACCAATTTCAAAATACCGGAATTCAATTCTCGAATTTCAAATTTAACACTTCAATTATAAATCATTTTTATATAAATCAATTTCTTATAATTTTTTCAAAATTTCAAATCCTTTCAAAACCCTTTTTATATAGAATAACATTTCTTATTTGCTTTATATATAGGTATATAATCTCTACCGAAAACATTTTCTTTATATATATAGAATAAAATCATAGTTATCAAAATAATAATTTCGGTATAAACAATTTCTAAAATACAAACAAAACCCGATTTTCAAAGGATGATTTAAGGATGGATTTCAAAACAAAGATAGAGATTTAATTTAAAGGAACTCTAATCAATAGAATCCTGATTCGAAGATAGACTCGATCGAAGATGAGATAATTAAGTTACAAAATAGAAGATGGATATACTTCTATAAATCGCGGGCGACCTTTACCTGTCAACCGTGATTCCAAAATTAGATCGGTGTAGAATTCTGAGGCAATTCGACATTCGATCGTCGGAGATATAGAATTCGGCATAACAAGATATATCAGCATCGTAAACCGAGGATACAGGAATCTTCGGTGAGTCAATGCCAATTGAAAAGGAGTTTTCACCCCCTTTACAAATCATTCAATGGAGTTATGGGATACTCCAGAATCAAACGAATATAAATAGGGAGAGACAGAATGAATTTCGAAACCGAGGGACATTCCAAAACTCAAAGGAAATTGAGTCAAAAAGGAAGAGATTCAACTCGAACGAAAGTGATTCTGTAAATAAATTTACCATATATGCTAAGTTTTGCCTAGAGGCAAAGCTCTGATACCAACTGTAACGACCCGCTATTTTGGACCATTCAAATTCGACAATAAAACCGTACATGTCCGACTTGAATAATTCAAAATACCGAATTGTTAATAAAAATTTGGCAAAACTTAAAATATACAGTAAATAAATCAATCATAGATCACTTACACAGAGTAATACAATGCAGCGGAATAGATAAAGAATAGTAGTTTATGAAGCTACTATATACATTGGAGATAGAAATAAATACAATTGAATATCTTAGATATAGTGAAGTCTCCAGTATGCGCAGATGACTTCTCTGAACAAATCAACAGGATGACTGAAAGGATAGATAGCTGGATCTTCAAGCAAGGCTCCAACTTCGAAGGTGAGTCTCAAATGCTGTATCACTCAGTCTGACCCGAGCGTAAAGCAAAACACAAAACACTCGAGTCAGGATTAACATTCTTATATCTATAAATCTAACTCAAGTGAAATATCAACTGAAATATAATTAACTCAAAGAATGTTTGGAATAACCATCCTCTAAGGGTCCATGGAACTATCTACAGGGTAGAAATATACACTATAACACCGTGGTTCTTTCATCTTAATTTATACTTCAAAACCAAAACATCATTTTCACTCCAAATATCTCTATATTTCCCAAATAGTGTTTATATATATTAAATAATTTATACAGTAAAGTATTTTCAATTCCCTCAACTTAACAAATCGTTTCAACATTAACCCAACCTTCCCATTCAAATTAAATTCAAATCCCAATTTATCAATCTCAAATTCAAATTTGAAATCACAAAATACCCCCTTTATATTCCAATATATTTCAAACTTTAAGTATTCAACGTTTCAAACTAATTTTTATTCAATTTAGCTTCTAAATAATAAATTCAAATTTAGTTCAACCTAAATTTATATTTTAATTCAGTTTAGTTTCTAAATAACAAATTCAACTATATTTATTTCAAATACAGATCTAAATCTCGAAATCGCCATTTAAATTCCAATATAGCTCAAAGCTTTAATATTTACAAGTTCAATTCAAGTCGATTTAATTAAATAAATCCTTATTTAAATACCATTTTTAATAAACCCAAATGTACCTCCCAATCCTATTTTTTCAATTTATTACGAGAAAGATCTATTTGAAATATAGATTTCCATAGATACTCAACTATATTATATGTATTAAATCAATCTAATTTAAATCAAATATTACGACTAAATCTATATATAAAATTTCCATTTATATAATATCTTAAGAATCAAAATTTATTAAACCGTATATTTCTTTCCAAAATTATAGAAATAATTTCAAAATATTTATATGGACCAACGGTGTCTGTATATATATTTCCTACCATATAGTCAAGTGCTACGGATATTTATCATTTCAATCCGTACACTAAATATATTCGGGTGGATATCATTTCAACCCGAAATCCAAAATTTTAAATTAAATCAAAAATCGCTTGGGTCTATCATTTCAACCCGTAACGAAATTATCCTATTCTAAAGTCCGTTCGGGTATGTATCTTTTCAACCCATAGTGATTTCTATACTAATAGGAAACTTGCAGAGTGATAACAGATATGAAAATAATAATAACAACAAGCATATATCATCAAAATAAATATAAACAATAAGATATGGTATCATATCCCATAAGTGAACAGTTACCGATAAAAGCATATATAACAATTTAAATCTAACAGCAGCATATTTCAATTGTCATTTCAATTGAAATTAAATTTAATAAATAAAAGAACGTTAATCGTGAGTGATTGCTCACCTTTCGAGGCTAGAGATATATGATGATGAAATAAGCTACGAAATCCAAAGCAACGCTGGATGGACAAGATTTGATGCAGAAAATAGGCACGATGGACAAGGCTGATAATGGGAAATCGATGAGAATGAATCGAATCAATTTTGATATTACAGAAAAAAATATAAATTATTATGATATTAATTCTCCCAAAACCAATTTTCAAATTAAAAATGTATATTTAAAATCTATATATACCTATATGTAATTTAAACATAATTCGTCCAAAAAAAAACCATTGTATTATATTTTATAGTCAATAATTATTATAAAAACAATATAACCACTTATTGTAATATATATTACTTAAAAAAAAAACCCATGAAAGCAACCTATATATGTTCATAATAAAAATGTATATATAGAAATTCCAAATGCATAGCCTATATTCGGTTATATATATATATATATATTACGTAAGTCTGAAACAAACACCTAAACGCATATATATGTCTCGAGATTTATAAACAACAAAATACTTATAATGACACATGCACTCATATACTTATATAGACTGTGAACAAGTATACATACTATGCCGTATAAAATCCAACACTAAAAAAAGTAAACTCACACTGAAAACATTTTAGTCAATTATTAAATATATATATTAACTAGCGTATAAAACTAACGTATCCTGTAACTTTATAATATATAAGCTATATCAGATATGAAACTATCATTATATCAGATATATAAATAGTTAAACATTTTATACAAAACTATCATAACTTTATTAAATTAAACATACATTACACACTTACACAAATAGACCGTAAACTGTAAAACTTCACCCATTTTAAAGTGGTAACAATACGCTTGCTAAAAATATAACCCACATAGCTCGTACTTCCCTATAAAACTATATAAATATTTGTAAGCTAACCATTAATATAGTCTAATTCACAATATGCATACCTTTATAACTTTAAATCAAATGTGTATATATATACTTATAACCAGTTATTCACAAAATACATAGCTTTAAACATATCATATATTTAAATACATATACAATCGACTGATAAGATGAGTATGCTTTACGTTTTATATATGTACTAACTTTTTATATAATATTTATATATACACTTATCAAATTTTATAACATGCGAACAAAATTTTATATTATATAGAATCTGAAAACTGCAAACATTTCATACTTGGAACCATACTATATTTATAAGATGTATATATGATATCTTAAATCAAAAAAAAAAACTTACTTTGCTATAATACATACAATATTACTGCATAGATATACATTACTGACATATATTAAACTATATATTAACTAATATATAACCTTCAAACTTTTAAAATTGAATACCAACGTGACACATAAAGTATAAAACAATCAAGTTATCAAATCTCTATACATAGTATAATATCATACACACTATGAACGAAAAAAAAAGAAAAAAAAAAAGAATACTGTTATGAACTCATATATATAATACCATATGATACATAACTAACATGAATTTAAAATCATGTAGGACAGATCACATATTCCAAATACAGACTTATAGAAAATATACAATAACACATATATATTATAAATATATGCTAACCTATTACTCAAAGATAACGTGTGGCATGATTGTTGATGGTGAAGGCTCTGAGGATGGCTGAGCATGCAGGCGATGACAACACGTGTAGAGAGATATGTGCATGAGAGGAGGAGAGAAAAACGCGGAGGGAGAGGGATGAGTTGGATGTGGTGGGTGACGAAGCGATGGGAGGTGGAAGCACGGTAAAAGAAGGGAGAAAATAGGTGGATCTGTAGAAAGAAAAATGGAAGAAGGAGGAGGAAGAAAACTTAAAATGAGGAATGAGATTGGAAGTGACAGCAGTTTGCAATATGAAAGAAACGAAGTCAAACAAGGTTATAAAGGCAAAATAAATAAATAAAGAAAAGAACCGTTACATACGAAACGTATACAATAAATATGAATTGATTTGAATAGTAATGGTCAAATTCAGCTGAAAAGATTAAAGCGAATAAATACGGAGCATTGGTTATGGTAAAGTAACGCACAAAATTAGGGGAATAACAAAGTAAAGGACTGGTCAAAATAAATGAATGTAAACGTGCAACGAATATAAAAATCTATATAATTGAACCGATGGAAACGAAGGAAGCAAATAAAAGAAAGGGAACGAAGGAAAAAAAATGAGCTGTGTCCCGAGCATAAATAAAGGTGGTAACGTATGAGAGGAATGAGAAAAACAAACGGGCACAATTTGAAATCAATGCAATAAAACGGCCAAAAGCTGATTTTTAGGAAAATTATTAAAGAAATATTCCTTGGGCTGCGCGTTTGAGATCCGAAAAGGCATGGAAATCAAAAAGTTATAATTTAGATTGGAATGAAAACGTACAGGAAATAATAAAGGAAAAAAAATAAATGCGAAATAATCATATAGCATTTATTACGTTTCAAACTTTTGACATGGCATGGGATGGAAACAGCTGTACGCTAATTGAGAAGCTATTAAAGCAATTTATTATTAGTGGCATGTTATACGTTTTTATATTTATTTATTTCCTAGATCTCAATTCATATCTGATTATACTATGCAGATTTATCTTTATTATTAAACGTTCAAAAAGAATAAAACGTATACAAATTTTCTTGATTTTCGAAACAAAATTAACGGCTAAAAGATGATGAAGGGACAAAATATAAGAAAGGGAAAGAGATGAATGCGTACAATTATTTATAAGAAAAGAGAGAGAAAAGAAAAACCCACAATTAAAAATGAATGAATGAACGCTGAAAGTCAGTCAGGAATATAGAAGGTACAATATGAAATAATGGTAATCACAACTACTTTTTTTAATGCAGACCTTAAATCAACCCTTAAAACATATACTTCATATATGTAGTTAAATATAGTATATACTTCTCTTCTTCTTTGGTTCATATGATATATGAAACCCTTAACTATCGTATTCATAGCTGACGACATATGTATAGATATACTAAATATGCACTAAAATAAACTGGAAATGGTGACACAAAAACCCAAAATCAAATATATATATATATTTAACATGACTAGAAATCAAACTTCAGTAAAACTATATACTAGTATCAAGACTAACATATATATATAGCTATTATAACACATATAAATTAAATAAAACTTGGTATAAATACGCTTTACTATATATACACTTCAAATAGACCATCATACATATACAGTGGTTTTCCAAAATAACTATATATGGAACGTACTCAACATACTTAAAATTTACACACCTTGCTGAAAAGCAAAAGGAGACCGTAAATTTATTACCCACGCTATTGATATTTATACCCAATAGAAATGAACTATGCTACCAAATTTACATCAAACTTAACTTATATTATAGTATAAATAATAGTTTATAAAGTTTTTGTACTAGATCTTATAGGTATAACCACAACCAAACTTTAAAATATATGTACACAGCTCGTACTACAAATCATTAATATACATAACATATTTTCTTTTCTTTTTCAAAATTTTATTATTAATAATTTCTCAAAATCCAATTCAATACGTTAAATACCAATTAAAAATTGCTAAAATTTTATGGGTCGTTACAAGACGTCTGATCTGGAACGAAGTCACTCCAGAGACTTAAGTCAGACGTCTGACCCTTAGGCCAGACGTCTGGAACGATTTTTTCCAGTTTTTCATCTCGCGGACTTGGGTGAAAATTTGTGATATCCGCAGGGGCAATTTTGGAATATTGTCTAGGGTTTCTATTCTCCTATATAAGCTAGCCTCAGGTATCAGATCCGAGGGGAGAGAGAAGCGTGTGCAAGCAACAATAAGAGATAAGCCTCCACCAAATTAGGGTTTATCAAAACCTAATTTTCTTCAATTCTCTTCTCCACAAAATCAATTTCTATTTTGATTATTGATCATTGTAATCAATCTCTTGTACTCTTCTCATCAATAATAATAAAAGCTCTCTCTTAAAGTGGATGTACACTGACACAACGTTAGTGGAACCACTATAAATCTCTGTGTGATTTATTTTCATTATTGCCTTGATCTTTGATTTGCTTGTCTGGGATTTTGATTGATTGTGATTGGATTTGAGTTATCGATTGGTTGTTTTTACACTGCTTATCACGATCCCGTCTTCCGCTGCGCTCGTGGGGTTTCGATTGGAGTCGGAATCCCACACCAATAATACGTGTGTATTTATGTGTTTTTATAGATATATATTATTGTTATATGTTATATACTTACAGTATTTACATATAAAGAAATTTTTCTTTACTGTTAGAACTTATGTTAGTCTATATATTTATGCAGCAAGTATATATATAGCCGTTGCATGATAGATGTTATACTAGTTATATGTCTGACCTGTGTTTATTTAAGAAATTCAATGTGTCTGTCTATATATAATTGTATAAGTTATAGATGTATTTTCATGAAGTAGGTATAGACTGATTTATAAGAAATATTGATTTTCGTGTATGTTAAGGCATAAGTGAGTTTTTATACACACACACACACACACACACACACACACACATATATATATATACATATATATACATACACACACATATAGTTTTAAAGAAAACCTATAGCTTGCAGTGTAGAAATTAATTTGTAAAAATATATAAAAGTTTTGTTCATACTGTTAGTATATAGGTTTTGCTTTTATAAAATCTGTAGGCCCTGTTTTGTTTTTGCTTCTTTCCATTGTTTTGGTATTTGAGCCCTGTTTATATCATATATATTTTGATTTCTAATCTAATGTTGTTTGTAATATGCTTAGTAGTATGTTTTGTTAGATATGTAAGTATATATACAGGGTATATTAGTGTTTCTGAAAATATGTATATTTATATAATACGTTATAGTTACATTGATATTAATAGCTTGGAAAGTGTGTGTATATATATGTATTTATTTCAAATTATATTAGGTAGATATGTTAGTTCTATTATGTGTGTTTTATTTAAAACAGTGATTTTAAATACATATATATTTAAATTTAAAATGTGTTTGAATTTAGAATATGATGTAAATATATATATATATACATAGTTATATATTTATATATATGAGTTCACTTATACTATTTATCCACATCGATTCAGTTTAGATTTGATCTCGTCGATTTCTATTATCAGCTCTATCCGTCGCATCCGTATCCATCGTGCTTTGCTTTGAAATTCGTGATTGGATTCGTAGCTCATTTCTTTGTCAAATTTATCTAGCCTCGAAAGGTGAGCACTCACGATTAACGTTCTTGTATTTATTAAATTTGATTTCAATTGAAACGACAATTGAAATACGCTGCTGTAGTTATTTAAATTTGTTATATATGCTATTATCTGTAACCGTTCACCTATGGGATATGACACCATATCTTATTGTTTATATTATATTGTTATTGATAATATATGTCTGTTATGTTATTATCATATCTTTTATCACTCTGCAAGTACCATATTAGTATTAGGGGTGGGCATTTAACCGACTTAATCGATTTAACCGACTTAACCGACGTCAACTGAACCGACTTAACCGATAAATACGATTGACCGACATCATAGGTTAACGACCGATCATAACCGACCATTTTCGGTTCGGTTAACGGTTAACAAAATTTGGTCGGTCGATTAACCGTTAACCGACCAAGTTTATTTTTTAAATATCATAGGCCAAATCCCAGTTAGCCCATTTGTACACAACCCATACCGCACCAATAAGCAGCATGACCTAATAATTAATGCTTGCTACTTCTTCCAGCTCTCATTCTCGATCTAGAAAAACACACGAAAGAAGTCGAAAACCTAGATCTGCTCGTCCTCTCGTCTACTAATCGCCAACATCAACTCTTCCTTTCTCCGTGGTCTAAATTGAAGCATGTAAGTATATTGTTCTAAAATAATAATTAGTTAATCTATTGGTTCCATTCTTAAGTTCTAAAATAGTGTAATTACCATTTACTTTGTTCTCTAATCTATTGATCTATTGTTTTCAGTTTGTATACGTATGATCTATTTGTATACATTTTCTATACAATTAGATTTGAAATAAACCAGCAACTGATGAATTTACATGTGTATATAAATTTTCATTTGAAATGCCATTAAATGTGAATTTATAGTTCAATTAGTCAACTTATCTATGCATTTAGTCAGTTTGCATTTTAATTGCAATTCAAACTAAATTACATCTGAATTAAACCTTCTCATTTTGCTTTATATTGATTATAAGTCTCATCTTTGATACATGAAATTTGGGAGACTTGAGCATCTCTGTCTTCTTTTGAGCTAGTTTACTTGATAGCTAAGACCGCTTGGAAATATGCCTAATAAAAAAATCGGTAAAGTAAAAATCATATTTGCCTAGTACCAACCATACACCTAACTTTCCTCTCATATTATCAACTCAAAATTCTTATAAAAATCGGTGATAGTAATTGATAGTTGATTAGTATTGTATTTATAGTTGTTAGTTCTAAAAACTGCTTATCACTAAAAAAATAGTACTAATAGAAATTGTAAATAGGAATTTGTTGTTGCTAGTTACTACAAGGCTGCTTATTGATTTACATTATTTACTTGTTGATTTGGTTTGTTATTATAGAGTTTATACATGGATATGAAGGCCCTGAATTATGTCTAACAAAAAAAAACATCATTGGTTTGAGACATTATCAATGATGGTATGTTAACATGTTTACATTTTGATTCACACATATAAAATAACAATTTCATTTTGATTCACACATATCTCACGGTTTCATTTTGACTCACATACATCAAAAAATAGTTTGACTGCATGTATTTTACCAACTGATACGCATATATTTGTATATAAGGTAAGTTGATGTTTCTTTGTTTCATACCCTTAGATATCCTGTTGTTCATATGCATAGGAAACACATCTTGTTGCTCATAAGCTGCTGATGTGCAATGGGCATATAGAAAACAAAACATATCAGTTCTGTTACCTGTATTGCTCAATGCTTAGTTTATACTTTATAGGAAAACATATAGGAAACATGAAATGTTATTAACTGGTAGTTTAGCTTCAGACCCTTAGTTTATTGCATACTTGTATAGGCTATACTCTTTACTTGTATAAGTGAAGAATCTTAAGAAGTATTGAGAAATTTACCGATCTTAGTAAATCCTAAACTATTTTTTTAGTTCGCATTTTATTTTAGTTCTACATCTAATGCAGTATCTATAAATTAAACTGATTCATTTTTTTTGAATATAACATGTTCATCATTTTTTTAAATAGTATAGACTTTAGTTCTTAACTTCGAGTGAATTGATTGGCAGACAATATATAAGTATATTGTTCAACCTAATACTAGGTTGAATTTTATCAATATAAACACATGTCGGCCTCATAGATACGTGTAGCTGTGGTAGATTAATTTTATTATGGATTATTCAATTGTTTCATAAGACTTGAAAAGAAGAGCTCGTGGATAAACAGCTAGTATTTGAGTTTAATCTTTTTATATTATCACTATCACATTCACTGTGCAACTATATTGTGTGAAAGTAAATTTCCTAAGTACATATTAACATTTTCTTAAGTACACATCTTTAGCCTATGTTAACCATATATTCATCATCCGAGTAGTATGTATTGGGGAGTAAAGACTTTGATGCTACTTTTTTCCAATCAAATACTCTATACTGCAGTAAAGTTTTTAGGAAACAGATCATATTTTGAGTTTTAACAATTCAACATACCGAGAGTATAACTTCTTAGTTCTTACTACAGTAAAGTGGAGAACTAAAGACTGGTGCTGGTCTGCTGGACTTAGTTAATCATGTTTGGATTAGGAGATGCACATGTATTCAGTGATGTATGTTTATTTTTCTTATTATATGCTTCTTTCTTATTGTAGTAACATGTATTATATGTATGTATTTGGACTAAGCACTACTTTCTAATTTGTAATTTTGTATGATGCTATCAAACTGTGAATTTGTTATTGGACTGTGACTGTGTAAGTGTGTGTGAACTAAATTGCTACATCTATTTAATGTCTAATAGTTGGTCTTTGTATATTTATTATCTGATTATCCGATGATGTGAATAATTTTACAGTCAAACAGTCGGTGTTTTTCATTGATATTCTGTTATTTGTATAGCTTCAGAATTGAGTTGTGATTAACAGTTTAAGTGGTTAACTATTTATATATTAACAGTTAACCGAAAAGATTTATTCGGTTAACCATTTATTCAGTTAACCGTTTAAATCCAACGGTTAACAGATTCAATACATCGGTTAACCGCAGTTAATATTAATCGGTTCGGTCGGTATTAGTCGAGCAGTATTAACTGATTCGCGGTTAACTGAACCGCTCATAAATTACGGTTAACCGAAATTATTAACTGATGGGTCGGTTAACTGACAGTGCCTACCCCTAGTTAGTATAGAATTCCCTACGGGTTGAAATGATACATACCCGAACGATCTATAGAGTATGAGAGAATCGTTAAGGGTTGAAATGATAAACCTAAGCGATTTACATTGAATTGAATTTGGGTTGCGGGTTGAAATGATATATACCCGTATATATTTAAATTGCAGATTGAAATGATAAATATTCGTATGACTTGACTATAGGATAGAAAATTATATACAGACGCCGTTGGTCTATATATATATATATATATATATATATATATATATATATGATTTACAAGGTTTTAAAAGTGAATATTTTGGTTTTAAATAAATAATTGATTTTAAGATAATATATATACGTTGCTGTAAGGGTTTAAAATTTAGATTTTTAAAATTTATATGTTTTGAAAATTGTATGGTTATAAATGATTTTAGAAATTATATTTCAAATATAAAGTTTATAACAGAAATTGGTTTGAAATTATATTTATTTAAGAATTATACTTAAATAGGTTGATTTGAAATTTATTAAAATTGAGATTTTAAAGATATGATTTTATAACTTGAATTTGATTAAAAGCGATTTAAATGAATATTTCAAATTTACATAAATTGAAATGGTATATTTAGTTTTATATAAAATTTAGAAATTTAAGGTTTATTTAAATGATATTGGATTTATTAAGTGAATATTTCAAAACTAAATAATAATGAAGTTATAAAGAGATATATGATTATCAAATGTAGTTTTGAATTTGTGGAATATTTAAAGTTTTGGAATATATTGAAAAATATATGGTTTATTTGGTGGTTCAAAATTTGTACTTGAAATCGATTTAATTTGAAATGGTTTATTGAGAGAATGAATTGAATTAAAAATTGATAAATTGAGATTTAATTTGAATTTTGGGGTTTAAGTTAATTTGAATCGATTTGTGAAATTTGAATGTGACGCCCCACCTCTATACCCACGCTAGCCAAGAACATTACAGTGTAGTGCTGTCAACTAGCACGGAGAATAAGGCTGTTGAGGAGCGGCAATCCGTAGTTAGGCCTTACACTAGTACTGGTTATCTCGATAGGAGTGGTATATATATTCTTTCATTTTTCATCTCTACTTTATTTACTCCCATCGACATACCCCAATTCCAGTATAAAACAAACTACGATGGTTCATAATAGTTTAGAACAAAATATATAATAATAACACAGATAATAACAGAAAGTCTCATATATATAATAACTGATATCGGTTACAATACATATGATACAATACATATGATACAACTACAACAGTCGACTCAGGAAGTTACATATACAAGTACATTAACGTATATAATATACATGAATACATATCTTCCTATACAATTACACTGACTGCTATAAATGATGACGACTACTCCAAAAGATATGAAAGGACTTCATAGCTCTAGCAGCAACCCAAGCAGGATATCTACAACCTGAAATAACTCGGTTCTGACCCGAGTATTAAATTCAAAAGAAAATAATACCCGGGTCAGTCTAATTCAAACTCAGTTATTAATGCACAGAAGCAATAATAATTAAATAAAAATTAGACGACAGTCACAATAAATTTACCTATCCGATTCTTAAATAAGAAAATCGAATAACGATAAATATAACACATAACAGTGTTAAAAAACAAATCAACAAATTCAAATTATTGAATTGGAAACACGAATCAATTCAAAACAATTGAAACATCAATTAAAAGGTCAACACGGGTAGGGCTGCAGTACACGCACGCGTGTACTGCCTCGCCACTACAGCATATGGAAATACGGAAAAGATCCATAAATCAAAAGCAATTAGAATATCAATAAAAACAATACCGTGTGGCTGCAGTTCACGCTTGCGTGCACTGCCTTGCCACTACAGTGATGATGTACCCAATGAATACCGCGTGGCTGCAGTACACGCACGCGTGTACTGCCTCGCCACTATAACATGAATTACACAAAAGCTCAGCAAGTCACAAGCAACTACAAAGAGCAACATCAAATTTGTATGACCGAGAGCACAAATAAACTATAATGCTTTCCCTATATGAAACTGCAGTTCGATACCACGGCACGAGTGATGGCCGAAGATAATACAAAGTCGGGGAATTACATAACAGCATCAAGGCCGAAGTCAACATGCATGCAACAAAGAAATGAATAATGCAAGCAAGACCAGAATGCTACTGCACAAGACAAAGGGGCAGGCACAAGTGGTATAAGACATGCAAGCTTCAAACGACACAAGTTAAAGAGGCAGCAGTGAAACTGCAATTACCCAAGTGATGCAAGAGAACTCCAAGTGGTTGATAATACACAAATATACAACATACAAGCAACTGCAATACTGGACAGTGCAAGTGATTCAACCGTCAATTTAAATGACCGAGGTAAACACGATCAGTGCCAAGGCCGAAGCAAGTCAAAATTCATGAATTCAGAGAGTGGAGTCAAAAATCATCAAAAACAGTTCAATATCAATTTAATGGTGATGGCCGAAGTCACAAGGACAAAATCAAACAAGTGCAGGGTGACACAATGTACATGAAAACCAGGTTACCTAATGAACAACACGCAGAGAGTATTCTCAAGTATAAAATGTACAAAATCAGTGCATCAAGTATATTAAGTGCAACAGAATTCGACAGTGGGCATAGGTTGAATATAGCCAACATACTCCAGAGCAACAGGCAACAGGCAGAACATACATGTACACACACACACCTGTACATGTGAATGTACACATTTGTGCATCCTTAACAAATGAAAAACCCAATTCCAGTAAACAAAACACATCAACTCAATAAAGTCATGGGACCAAAATGTTGCAGCATGGTTAACAAAGGCAACTGGGTTGAAATGCAACCTTAAAGAGAAATCACAAATATTGGCACAACACAGAACTGGCGAGCAAAAGAGCAAGGTAACCACTAACACACATAAGTATATGTGTATATATATGGCATATACAAGTGGACCAACTCAGTAAATCGAATCAGCAAAGGCAATATACCAGTTCAACTCAAAGCAACACAACACAAGTGTACATAAGCAACAATGCATTGTACATCAAGTGATACAATCAATGCAATGAACATCATCAATTCGAATGACAAGTGCGCCGAACAATAACAGTGCAAATCCCAAATTGAAACAGCAAGTGGTACAAGTTAATGATTGCATCACTACTGCCACTAAAAGTGAAATAGGTAGGTGTACCCAAACTAAGACAACTCAGTAACAAGCAAAATACAAAGCCCAGGAGGTAAACAAAGCACTTAAAGGCGTCAGGGAGTATGCAACATGATCATCGAAGTGCAGACAAGACGAAGCCAAGGCCAATCAGTAATGGCAACAACTCCATCAAGTCGAGTCAAGACCAAATATCAACTCAATTCATAACTAAAGACAGATAAGCCGAAACCAAAAAGTGTTCACAATCGCGAACCAAGAAATCAAGTGAACCAGTAGATGATACAGCAACCACATAAGTAAGCAGATAAGTGATTGAAATCAACAATGACAAAAATTAAACTGTTAAACATCATCAACAACAATAAATTCGAACGACATAAGCATAGAAGAAATTCACAAAACAACATCGATTACCAACATCGAACGAAAACAAATGGCCAAGATAAAACAATATCAAATCAACATCGAATTGCAGAAACACTATATTAAGATTGAATTAGATGTGAGTAAATTTAATTACTCACCGTTGCCATAGAAGTGAAGACGAAGCTGTAGCGATAAGGAAGACAAACGAAGTTAAGCCGAAGTCCAATCGAGCACGAGCACGTCGAAGCAACCACGAGCAAGTTGAAGGGGCCGTTGAAGTTGGCGCCTTCGAGTTCCAGAAGCGAACTATTGAAAAAGCCCTAATTTTCGATCGAAGAGGAACGAACGAAAACGAGCAGCCACCATTAATTTTCTTTTGTTTTGTTTTAGGTCTTGAACGAGAATGAATAAAGGGGGGAAAAGAAACCGGTTATTTGCTTTTGTTAATAGGAACGGCCCCAAAACAAAAGAACGTGGGCCAAATTCAATTGAAGCCCGCAACCACTTTCATCAAATTTTTGAAAGGAATTTAAACCGGGTTTTATAAATTCCAAACAGCAATTTGCTATCGCCAAAAACCGTTTAACGATGATTATAAGTTGGTGAAAATTCCGGGTTGTTACAAACTCCCCTCCTTAAAGAAATTGCATCCTCGCAATCATAAGGAATAAATGGACGAAAGGCAACAACCATAAGAGCATATCATCACAAGATGAAGAAATTTGAAATAGGAAGTTCACCATAAAGAGCATGAAAGAGTAAGCATGAACGTGTTTGCTCGATGAATTCTCTGGATTCCCGAGAGAAATCCATAGAATTTGAGAACCATTGAGAATCTCCACAAGAGAAACATCTTTATTTCGAAGGTGCTCAACCTCCGAAGCAATGATGTGAATAGAATGTTGCTCAAAGTTAAATCTGGTGAAACTTTTAATTTCTTCAACAATACCGGGCTCAAGGATAAAAATCGGAATCCCTAAGGCATTTTCGTAATTGGAAGACGTGGAAAACGTCATGAATAGCAGAAAATTGAGCGGGTACAACGGCGTAGTACCATAAAAACACCAAAGAAATCTTTTAATTTCATAAAAGAAATTCACAAATTCTCAACAAAATTTGATTATCAAATAGATAATCAGAATACAGAAATCACAAAACAGCAATATCTAATTATCGATATGATAATTAGGAAACAGCAAAAATCTAATTATCAACAAAGATAATTAGAAAACACAAATCACAATTCGCAAAATTGCAAATATCTAATTACCAAAAACGATAATTAAATCTCAAATCACAAATATTTAATTATCTCAAACGATAATCAAATCTACAAATATTTAATTATCACAAACGATAATCAAATCACAAATATTTAATTATCAAAACGATAATTAAATCAACAAATATTTAATTATCACAAACAATAATTAAATCTCAAATATCTGATTATCACAAGCGATAAATCAGAAACAAGAAATATCTAATTATCAAAAACGATAATTAGGAATTACCACAACGGTAATCAAATTTCAAATCAACAAATATTCAATTAACGAGTCCGGAAATAACCGAAATAGCAAACGCACATGTCCCATAACTACTAGTTTTACTAAATCGTTTAATTCACTTCATCGTTTCCTTAAAAGTGCAAAATTGTGTATTTTAAAAATAACATTTCACGTTCTCAAACGGACAAATCCGAAATTAAACGAATCAGTAAAAGAAAGGGGTCATAGTCCTCGATTTTGCTGAAACGTTTAAATCGCTTCCTCATTCTTTTGAAAGCGTAAACTGTAAAAAATTTGAAAACAATTTTAATTTTTATTTCGAAACAATTTTTAAAACACGTGATTAAAACAACAACATCAGTAGCAATTTCGACAAAGAAATTGCACTTCCCAAAATACCGTAAAAACGGACAACAAAAATAAGCATCGCGGGATAACCGCTTGAAAATCCATTTTAAAATTGACGGTTACTGAAGTTAATACGTCAAAATCTCATCAAAATAATTGGCATCAAAATATAATACCAATGAATTTTCACTCATTAAAAATGTCACAAGAATCTTCTCAAAGATAGAAAGGGATATCATACCCTAAACTTGTATTCATAACAAGTCAATGACACACGAATTCACCAATGCACAAAAATTGATAAAACTTATCAATAGAAATCACGAAAATTGGTGAAGCACAAATTCTAGAAATCATCACAAGAAATCCAAAAAACACAAATTCTAGAAATCTACACAAGAAATCCAGAAAACACAAGTTCTAGAAATCTACACAAGAAATCCAGAAAACACAAATTCTAGAAATCTACCAAAGAAATCCAGAAAACACAAATTCTAGAAATCTACACAAGAAATCCAGAAAACACAAGTTCTAGAAATCTACACAAGAAATCCAGAAAACACAAATTCTAGAAATCTACCAAAGAAATCCAGAAATCATAGAAAAAGGGAAAGAGGCGTATCACATGACGATCCGAAGACCATGGGGAGCTACCCCATATGGATGAGTCGGAATCACCCAGATGAGGTCTAGGCTAACCAAAAAGCAAAAAGGTATGTGTGAATGTAATCGCACAAATGGTGTCTAGCCTAACCTCGCAAACAAAAAGGTATGTGTGAGTGGAATCACACAAATGGTGTCTAGGCTAACCAAAAAGCAAAAAGGTATGTGTGAATGGAATCACACAAGTGGTGTCTAGCCTAACCATAAAGCAAAAAGGTATGTGTGAGTGGAATCACACAAATGGTGTCTAGGCTAACCAAAAAGCAAAAAGGTATGTGTGAATTGAATCACACAAGTGGTGTCTAGCCTAACTAGAAAGCAAAAAGGTATGTGTGAGTGAAATCACACAAATGGTGTCTAGGCTAACCAAAAAGCAAAAAGGTATGTGTGAATGGAATCACACAAGTGGTGTCTAGCCTAACCAGAAAGCAAAATGATATGTGTGAATGGAATCACACAAATGGTGTCTAGGTTAACCAAAAAGCAAAAAGGTATGTGTGAATGGAATCACACAAGTGGTGTCTAGCCTAACCAGAAAGCAAACAAAGAGACATCGCACAATTGCTAGTCTAAATCATAAAATGATCATCATGATCAACGAGAAGTGTCAATTACACTAAGCTAGTAAATATAAAAGTTTAGCTTCATGTCCCATAACCACTTGCTTAACTCAAATATTTACGAACAAACTGTATATCTTCACTAGAAAATTGTCACAATAGATTCAATCGAATAAGTCCAAGAATTAACCGGTGAAGTAAACGCAAGCGTTTCATACCACTCATTTTACTAAGTCGTTTAATTAGATTTCTCATACGAGTGAGGTAAAGGTTTGTATATACTAGTAGATTGGAAAATAGTTTAGGAAAAGAGCTTTTTAGTAAAATAGTTTTGAAATCGTTTGGAGAAAAGGGTTTTGATATTTACTACTAGTATAGAAAACCTTTATATTTTTAAAGTGACAAATCATAAAAATGATTGTAGGAACAATCAATCACAAGAATTTACATACAAAGATGTGAATAGAATCCAAAGAAATCGATATCAAATCCATCAAAAGGTATGTTCATGAAAATCCCGAAGAAAATGTTATCAAAGTTGCTAATAAATGATAGCAACAAATTGGGGAATTAACAAGAATCGATTAAATTTGAAAACCAAATCAATTCACTAAAATTCACATTCGAAGACGTGAATAAAATCCAAAGAATTCGATTCCAAATCCATCAAAGTAGAAATACCCAAAAATTCTAGAAATAGAAGTTATAACAACTAATCGGAAAGGAAGAATCGATTAACAATTGGAAAAATAAAGCAAAACTAGCATAAATGCATAAATGACTTCAACAAAAATAAAAATCAAGTCAATGCCGAAGTCAACAATTATTGGCCAAATTCGAACAAAATCAACATCGGCTAAATCAATTCAAAGCCGAAAACACGAAAACAAAATCCTCATCATCAAAAACCCAACTTGAGTTCGCAAAGCAAACGGAGGCCGAAGCCAAAATACTTTCACGAAATCAAAATCAAATGCACATGAATAAGCGTTAGGAATTCATACCTAACAATCAAAAATAATCATAGGCAAAGATGAGAGATAAAACATCGACAATTAGTTGTAACACATGTTCCATCTAAGTTATGTTTTATATTAAGTCCATAAACTCCAGGCTTTGATACCAAGCTGTGACGCCCCACCTCTATACCCACGCTAGCCAAGAACACTACAGTGTAGTGCTGTCAACTAGCACGGAGAATAAGGCTGTTAAGGAGCGGTCATCCGTAGTTAGGCCTTACACTAGTACTGGTTATCTCGATAGGAGTGGTATATATATTCTTTCATTTTTCATCTCTACTTTATTTACTCTCATCGACATACCCCAGTTCCAGTATAAAACGAACTACGATGGTTCATAATAGTTTAGAACAAAATATATAACAATAACACAGATAATAACAGAAAGTCTCATATATAATAACTGATATCGGTTACAATACATGTGATACAATACATATGATACAACTACAACAGTCGACTCAGGAAGTTACATACACAAGTACATTAACGTATATAATATACATGAATACATATCTTCCTATACAATTACACTGGCTACTATAAATGACGACGACTACTCCAAAAGATATGAAAGGACTTCATAGCTCTAGCAGCAACCCAAAGCAGGATATCTACAACCTGAAATAACTCGGGTCTGACCCGATTATTAAATTCAAAAGAAAATAATACCCGGGTCAGTCTAATTCAAACTTAGTTATTAATGCACAGAAGCAATAATAATTAAATAAAATTAGACGACAGTCACAATAAATTTACCTATCCGATTCTTAAATAAGGAAATCGAATAACGGTAAATATAACACATAACAGTGTTAAAAAAACAAATCAACAAATTCAAATTATTGAATTGGAAACACGAATCAATTTAAAACAATTGAAACATCAATTAAAAGGTCAACACGGGTAGGGCTGCAGTACACGCACGCGTGTACTGCCTCGCCACTACAGCATATGGAAATACGCAAAAGATCCATAAATCAAAAGCAATTAGAATATCAATAAAAGCAATACCGTGTGGCTACAGTTCACGCTTGCGTGCACTGCCTTGCCACTACAGTGATAATGTACCCAATGAATATCGTGTCGCCACTATAACATGAATTACACAAAAGCTCAGCAAGTCACAAGCAACTACAAAGAGCAACATCAGATTTGTATGACCGAGAGCACAAATAAACTATAATGCTTTCCCTATATGAAACTGCAGTTCGATACCACGGCACGAGTGATGGCCGAAGATAATACAAAGTCGGGGAATCACATAACAGCATCAAGGCCGAAGTCAACATGCATGCAACAAAGAAATGAATAATGCAAGCAAGACCAGAATGCTACTGCACAAGACAAAGGGACAGGCACAAGTGGTATAAGATATGCAAGCTTCAAATGACACAAGTTAAAGAGGCAGCAGTGAAACTGCAATTACCCAAGTGATGCAAGAGAACTCCAAGTGGTTGATAATACACAAATATACAACATACAAGCAACTGCAATAGTGGACAGTGCAAGTGATTCAACCGTCAATTTAAATGACCGAGGTAAGCACGATCAGTGCCAAGGCCGAAGCAAGTCAAAATTCATGAATTCAGAGAGTGGAGTCAAAAATCAACAAAAACAGTTCAATATCAATTTAATGGTGATGGCCGAAGTCACAAGGACAAAATCAAACAAGTGCAGGGTGACACAATGTACATGAAAACCAGGCTACCTAATGAACAACACGCAGAGAGTATTCTCAGGTATAAAATGTATGAAATCAGTGCATCAAGTATATTAAGTGCAACAGAATTTGACAGTGGGCATAGGTTGAATCCAACATACTCCAGAGCAACAGGCAACAGGCAGAACATACATGTACACACACACACACATGTATATGTGAATGTACACATTTGTGCACCCTTAACAAATGAAAAACCCAATTCCAGTAAACGAAACACATCAACTCAACAAAGTCATGGGACCAAAATGCTGCAGCATGGTTAACAAAGGCAATTGGGTTGAAATGCAACCTTAAAGAGAAATCACAAATATTGGCACAACACAGAACTGGCGAGCAAAAGAGCAAGGGTAACCACTAACGCACATAAGTATATGTGTATATATATGGCATATACAAGTGGACCAACTCAGTAAATCGAATCGGCAAAGGTAATATACCAATTCAACTCAAAGCAACACAACACAAGTGTACATAAGCAACAATGCACTGTACATCAAGTGATACAATCAATGCAATGAACATCATCAATTCGAATGACAAGTGCGCCAAACAATAACAGTGCAAATCCCAAATTGAAACAGCAAGTGGTACAAGTTAATGACTGCATCACTACTGCCATTAAAAGTGAAATAGGTAGGTGTACCCAAACTAAGACAACTCAGTAACAAGCAAAATACAATGCCCAGGAGGTAAACAAAGCACTTAAAGGCGTCAGGGAGTATGCAACCTGATCATCGAAGTGCAGACAAGACGAAGCCAAGGCCAATCAGTAATGGCAACAACTCCATCAAGTCGAGTCAAGACCAAATATCAACTCAATTCACAACTAAAGACAGATAAGCCGAAACCAAAAAGTGTTCACAATCGCGAACCATGAAATCAAGTAAACCAGTAGATGATACAACAACCACATAAGTAAGCAGATAAGTGATTGAAATCAACAATGACAGAAATTAAACTGTTAAACATCATCAACAACAATAAATTCGAACGACATAAGCACAGAAGAAATTCACAAAACAACATCGATTACCAACATCGAACGAAAACAAATGGCCAAGATAAAACAATATCAAATCAACATCGAATTGCAGAAACACTATATTAAGATTGAATTAGATGTGAGTAAATTTAATTACTCACCGTTGCCACAGAAGTAAAGACGAAGCTGTAGCGATAAGGAAGACCGGCCATAGAAGCGAGTAAATTTAACGATGATTATAAGCTGGTGAAAATTCCGGGTTGTTACATTGAAGAAGCTATTTTATTTTATAAAGTATTTTTAAATTATATTTTAAACTATTTATTTATTTTACTTTATAAATTATTTTAATATAAACTACTATAACTTATAACTATTTTATATAAACTATTTTATGTTATAAACTATTTTATTATGTATATTATTATTAGTATCTAAACTGTTTAAGTGGTGGAAGCTATGATTTTGGAAATGGATATATATTTGAAATGGAAATTTGATATCGTATTGATATGGATTTGACATGAAACTGATATTTTGTTTTGAAGTATAAACTATTTTGAAATGACTACGGTGTTATAATAACCATTGGTTGTTAAAGAGACCGGGATCAGATATTGTCATACTCACCGAAAACCACTTTAACAACTGTGGACGTGGTGGAGATTCCAGAAATGAAGTATGATGGTTTTGATGAACGATTTCTGTAAGGTATGACGTGACCCTGACTCCCGTGAGTCAGCTTAGATGTGACTGAAATCAGGAGCTACGTCGGGCCAAGTGAGGTCATTCCTTCGATCGGGCATATTCTTTCGATACTATTCTATTACTTTTGTGATTTGATTGGATGCACCCTTTGATTTGGGATTGTGTCATGAGGTGGACGGTAGTAGCTGCTATGCGCTACCACCAGTCCGGATCTGCAAACGGTATATCTATCCTGGCATCTCCTCGTGTGCCGTGTTCACATGCCTTAGAGCGCCTTCTACGAGTTTGTTTTGTACCGTATCTATATGATGTCCTCTGGGTAAACCTCCAGTTTACGGAGGAGCGTACGACATTGTATAGACTACGGGAATATATAAATGTGTTAAGGTGGATATGGGTAACGCCTTAACGCTATTTTAATATCTTTTACTTTACTGTAGACATATTATAATAGCATATATGACTACATAGTAGATAGTTTCACGGATCCTTAGAGGATGCTTATCCTAAACATCCTTTAAGTTACTTGTATTTTAGTTGATGATTCACTTGAGCTGAATTTATTGATATAAGAATGTTAATTCTGGCTCGAGTGTTTCGTGTTTTGCTTTACACTCGGGTCAGACTGAGTGATACATCATTTGAGACTCACCTTTGGAGTTTGGAGCTTCGTTTGGAGATCCAACTATCGATTCAGCTTTCAGCCTTTCCAGTTGATTTGTTCAAAGATGTCATCATTTTGTATTTGAGACTTCACTGTATTTGAGATATTCTGTTGTATTTTATTTCAAACTCTGTTGTTTATATAGTAGCTTCATGAACTACTATTTATCTATTCCGCTGCATTATTATCATATTACTCTGTGTCTGTGATTCTGTGATTGATTTATTTACAATATATGCTGAGTTTTGCCAAATATGAATTAACAACTTGATATTTTGAGCAATTCAAGTCGACATGTACGGATGTGAATGATTGAAAATACAAGGTCGTTACATGAACTCAACAGTAAAGTAATAACCATGTTCCCAGGCATTGCCACATTTATTATTCCTTTGATTCACTTGAAGATGATATGAATAATTTGTACCAACCAGAATTCTTGCATTCTCTAGCTCTAGGTGGATTACCACCTCATAAACTAATTCTTAAAGTAGGATCCCCAATAATGTTGCTTAGGAATATTGACCTTTAAATTGGATTACGTAATGGAGTCCAGTTAATATGTCATGTTTTTCATAGAAATCTTATAGATACTGAAATCACAGTTGGTCATTTTCATGGTACAAGAGTATTTATCCCCCGCATACCATTAAAGCCTTCATAAAATGTCAACATGTCTTTCACCGTAATTCGAAAACAATTCCCAATTAATTAGGCCATGTTTGGTTTCGTTTTGAGTTTTCTGTTTTGTGTTTTCAACATACACTACAAAATACAAGAAATTGTAGAAAAAAAATTACAATTCTTAGCCATCGCAACAATTGACGGAAAATGAAGGAGATGGATTGTTTTCCATTCTTTTGTTATGTATCAAAACACAAAAATCAAATAAACTTATTTTCTATTTTCTATGTTAGTTTCATTTTTCAAAATTATTTATTTTTCAATCATACATAATAAATGCGAATTTTTGTTTAGACGAAAACACAAAACTAAAAATAGAAAACCAAACGGGGCATTAGCTTTTGCAATTACAATTAACAAGTCATAAGGCCAAACAATTTCAAACATTGTCATCTATCTTTCACAACATGTTTTCAGTCATGGTCAACTATACGTAGCTTTATCCCGAGGTATTGGACGTCAAAAAGCAAAGGTATTGGCAAAAAATTGAAAAATTCAAAGGAAAAGGGGGACTTTTACTAGAAATGTGGTTTACACATATGTTTTACTCACATGTAATCAAAACATGACTCATTCATCATATTGTTATTGCATGCAGTTACTTTTTCTCTACTGATAAACCTACTACATTTTTTTGTTGAATCTTATTCAAAATTGAGGACTACCACTACAAAGTTGAGAACTGCTAACTCCTGGAAGTATCCCCTGCTAGCTTATATCAATTTAACCAATCACAATTTGCTATAGAAAATGCTTATTTCACACATAAAGTTCTAAGTACAAAACTTAGATAAATATTCCAGTCTACTTAAATCATTTCAATCCAGCCTATTGATTTCACAAATCAATATATAAATATTCGAAATGGTTTCGGGTATTTCCCAAATACCCGACCTTCGAGACCCGTATTATCCTAACCCAAGTTATTCAAATGAAATTCACAACATTTCATATCAGAGATATCAACTCATTCAAAGCATCCAATACCATTCAATCGTCCACAAGCAAAGCTTAATCACATACAAATTAATTCAATTGATTCCAATTGAATTTCAAATCTCAACCACTTAGATTCCTTCGTTTAATATTAATTAATTCCAAATCAATTAATTAATCATCTCTTCATTATTAATTTTAATTAATCACACTGGATTAATTATCTTCCAATTTCATTCAAGAAATTATCTCCAATTAATTTCACGATATTAATTATTCTTAATCCAAAATCAATAAGTAATCTTAATTACTTCATAAATTAACTAACTATATTAAATACATTCCCTTAACTACTTATATTAATTAACTTCTCATAAGTCACTTATATTGATTAATTCATATTAAATTACCTCCTTAATTATATAAATCATGAATTCCAATTTCATTTCCATTTTTCCTAATCCAAATTAATTACATTAATTAAACCCTGATATTAATCATTCTCAAACAACCTCTGCCTATATTTGACTATCTTTTATTTACTTCATTAAATAAATTACTTACTCCTTAATTAATTATCTCATTTAATCTCTTGCCTTCTTTCGCAAAGTAATTATATTTCATTAATTTCATTAAGAAATTAGTTGACACGCCATTCAATTATTATTCTCAATTACTTACACTTAATTAGTTTACTTGAAATTTAATTAATTAATTCAACTCATTCGTTACTAAATTAATTAACCCAAATCATAAATTAATTGAATTAATAAATTATCCATTTTAATTACCCTACTATTTTAATGAATCACAATCATCAAGCCCTTATTATCTTTAAAACGAAACCATTTTCCTATTTATGAATTAAGTTTAACAACTAACAATCCAAATACTTCGAGCCTAGCAAACAATGAACTCGAGAATCCAACCAAAACCAAAGTCACATCATCATCATTGCACATCCATTCAATTTAATCATTCAACCAATTATTTAAATTTAACCATTTAAATTTAAATAAAAATCCAACAGCGTGAGATTTACTCACCTTGATTTGTTTGCAGTCCACATCCATTTCAGTTTGTTTCTTCCAAATTTTGACCTTGAAAAAATAATTGTATGACTTATTAATATTTGAATTAACTTAATAATCAATTTCCATATGATAATTTACTCAACAAATGATTTAATCTTAACTAATGATTAAACCCCCTTTTTATTTATGAATCATTAAATTTCAAACTAATTTCCTTTAATAATTTTCCAGTGTTCAAAATAAATTTTAAATAAATATATTACCTTAAAATTAAACTAGTAACTAAAATATGTATGTATAAATATATCTCTCTTATTTCCAAAACAAATTATATAGGTTTTTAAAAAAAATCCATTTTGTTTTTTTTTCTTTTCTTTTCTTTTCTTCCTGTAGCAGTAATATTTTTTTTTCATTGTATAAATATACATATATGTTATTAAATTTAACTTAAAATAAATATAAGAAGAAAAAAAATCCTGTACCTCCAAGCTTCTGACTTCCTCAGGTGATAGCACTTCCCCCACTTATGCCGCGCGCAACCCACGGCAGCGCGAACCTACAGATGCCCAGATCGAAACCCCCCCCCCAAGGCCAAACGCAAATGGAATTGTCGATGAACCCTAGCCGCCGATGTCGCCACTCTCCCCTTATTCGAACGCGACCTGAAGACTTCGACCATTCCCACTTTCTCGAGCTCAAGACCGTCCTCGCCCATAGATCTCATCACGCGAGCTCGCTCCAGGCGAAAGCAATAGCCTTCGAACGAATATGGTTCGATTTCTTTTACTTTTGGGACGAATATGATTTGGGGATTTGAATTAATTCAAACTATATAAATTGCTTACAATAAAATGTTTGGTGTGAGTTTCTTTTAGAATTCATATGTTTTAACTATTATAAATAAGTGAAATGTAGTTAAACTGCATATATTTGGCACTTACATGTTTAAATTGAGTAAGTACAGGTACTTGGAAGGCGTGTGGCTGGATTTGATTGTGTTATTTGCTAAAAATAATAAGCCGCTTGCTTAAAATGCTAAATAAGGTACGCCTACGCAAATAAAATTAGGAAATATGAACTGTTTTTGGTTTTTCCGACCGTGTGGGTCGATGTATATATATTTATCTCTTTTGTCAAATTGCAAAAGCTCCTCCGTACAAAGGGAACTCTGCCAAAAATTTTCAGAAATTTTGGGAGTTAGAAATTTTTTGAAAATTTTGGAAAATTTTGTTAACGACAAAACTATTTAGAATTGGAAACTAAAATAAGTTAGTAAATGAAACTAATTAACGTAATGACTTAAATTAGTTATAAATGAAGGATAAAATTTAAAAATTCAAAGTTGAAAATAAATGAAATACATATGTAATGTGGAAATCGATTTGAATAGAAATAAGTATAAACTAAAAGAGGTAAAGAGAAATAAAGACATATAAAATGTTTATACTAACTTAAGAAAGGAATGGTAAATTAGAGATGGGAAATTGATAATACAAATAAAATCTAAGATAATATTGAAATGAATAGATATTGACATTTTGTAAGAAAGTCGATAAAATGTTTTGGAATATTGTGATTGGATATTAGTGCTAAGCAGGATATGCAGGTATTATAAAAGGGGAAAGGAAATTTGATTTGATTTCAAGAGATAAATTTGAATTGCCCGACAAAAGGTACGTATTTAAATTTAGTATGGAATTTGTTTGGGATTTGGATTTGGATTGAGCCACTTGGCTTTTTGTTTTCTTTTGGAATTTGGGAGGCCGCAGAGCCATTTTTGTAGTTGTACCGAGTCAGCCGCGCAAAGGAGACGCTGGCGAAATTTTTCGGGAATTTAGGGAGTTAGAAAAATTTTGAGAAAATTTGATAATTCCAAATTGGTTTTAAATTGAAACTTGAATGATTAGGCAAATAGGTTTGTTTGCAAATTTGGGAAAGATTTGTAAAGGGAATAAGAAAGGTAATGTGACTTTTATTAAAAAAGATAATTGGTAGGATGTTAAATTGTTGGTTTGAAAAAAAAAAATATAGTAACGGGAATTGAGTCATTTTTCCTACCTAGTAATTTCAGGGACGAAATTCTTTTAAGGGGGAAGGAATGTGACGACCCGTAATTTTCAAACATGTAAAATCAGAGTATTTAATTGATTTTAAATATTTAAAAGTTAATTATCGGCTTAAATTACGAATGTCATAATTTATTTGACAATTAAATTGTTGAATTAATTAATTTGAATTGAATAAAATATGGAATCTGGAGTTTTAAGCATATTAAAAATAATTTGAAGGCTTGTAAAATTTGTATTGATAGTACTGAAGATAATAGAAGTTTTAAAATTTGAATTTAACAGTTATTTGTTCAGTTTTTGAAATTTCATTGTTTGAATTGAATTTTAAAAATAACCTTCCGGGGGCACGGTCTCGGAATTCGATGAAACCAGTTCCATTGGGTCCGTAATATCGTATTATTATCGGATTTCAAATTTCGTAGTGATTGGAATTGTTAAGTGAGCATACGATATATAAACGCGTTGAGATTTAATTTAAATTTTATAAGTATAATATCACATATGCAACATCACAGCTGAGATAAAGAAATTAATTAAATAATATTATAACTTGAAAAAAAAATCAAGTCTTGGCTTCAAGAACACGCCTCTTCCTTTCCAAAATATCTCGTCCCCTCTCTCCTTTTAGAACCGAGCTTCATTGTTTTCTTCAGACATAACGAAATCAAAAAAAAAAAAAGAAATAAAATGGCCGCTGGCCTTTGTATCAATTTGAATCAGCGCTCGTTAATAATCAAACGAATAAATCGAGACCCAATTCGATTTAGGTCTAAGCTATCGCATCTTGGGTGGCGATGTGGTCGCAAGTCGCTCCAGTTCTGGTCGAAGGCGACGAGCACAAGCACCGATGGCCGAGCTTTGTCGATTGCAAGATAAAATCGACTCGTTCGGGAAGGGGATCGTTGGTTCGATGAGATGGCGGCGAGGCTCATGGTTGCGTGGGATCGGGGGCACGCTCTCGTGTGGAGGTAGGGAGTTGCTCACGAGTATGGAGGGTATCGCGATGGGAGGCATCTGGGCACGACGTCGAGGTGGAGGAACAAACCTATGTTTTGATGGAGCTGCGTCCTCGAAGGCAGCGCGTTGGTGGTCGGTTCGTTCTCGATCAAAAAATGGTAAAATTTAATTTGTTTTAAGTTAAAATTTAATTTAGGAATTATTCAATCAATTCAAGAAATATATATATTTTATATTTCTGTGTTATCAGTATATGTAAAAAAAAAAGAGAGAAAAGAAAATATATGTTATGGAGATAGATTTGTTTAACTAACTCAGTTAAAAATTTTGGGATATTTTAAAATAATGTATTATAAAGATAAAACCGTTTATCAACTCATTTAATTATTTTAGTAACTTAAAAATCTATCTATCAAAGGATTATTAGTTTAAAAATTAAGTTTATTAGTCCTAAATGAAATTTATTAAATGGAAGTATAATGGTTCGGTTTATTCAAATATTAATAAATCATCTAATGCTTTTACAAGGTCTATAATCGAAAAGAAATAAGTCGAGATGGAAGTGGATTGCCAACAGAATAAAAGGTGAGTTAATCTCACTCAGTTTATTTAAATTTAAATTTAAATGATTAAATTTAAATAATTGTTGAATGGTTGAAATTGATTGATTGATGTGCTATAGTATGATATATTCTGGAATTGGTATATTATGTTGTGCTAACATCTGTGGATGTAGGGAAAACAGGTTGGAGGGATCCAACTGGACCCCTCAATATTTATTTAAATTATTTAATACCCTCTATTGTGATTTATTTGATATTCTATGATGATCTTTATTGGAATATTGAATGCTATGGTTCGATTAAATATATTTGGGTATGATGAATTACCAAAAATATATATATTGGACTTTTGTAAGATGATAAAAGAAGTGAAATTGCAAGTAGAATGATTATAGAAATTTGAATTAAATTTTTAAATGAATTGGAAAGAAATAAAATGACTTTAAAATTCTATAAATAAATCTTGAGTATAGAATGGAAATTTGAAGAAACAAAGAGTCAATGAATTTTAATCTTCAGTGATATTAATTAAAAGAATAAAACATTTATATAAAATTTAAGATTTAAATTATTAAAAGGAATAAAGAAGAAGCTGGGAAAAACTGAAATTCGGATATTTCACTTAAAAAGGTTTAAAAAAAACGGAAAATAATAATATTAATAATAAGTCTTAATTAATGAATTTTAAATGAATTAAGGAAGTAAAGAAATTTATTTCAATAAAATAAATTAGATATCAATTTGGGAAAATTGATTTAAGTGATTGAAGTTGGAGTTTTCTCTGGAGAGCCAAGTACATGTTTTTAAAAAGTAAACTTTTAAATATAAATTAAATGTTTTAAAATTGTTTTTAAGGGAAGTAAGTTTTGCAAAATTTATTATTTCTAATATTTAAAGTCTCAAGTAAGTATTTTCTTTTAATCTATTTTAGTAGTAATTATTAAGAAGTAACTTAGTATTTTGTTTTGAAACGAAGAAATCTAGCTTTATATTTACTGAGTAACTTTATTTTCAAATACTCATACAGTATGTATTTTTAACAAATTATTAAAGTAGCTTTAATTTAAATGTTTTATAAGTATATATTTTAAAGTAAAGTGTTTTAAGTTATTTAAAAAAAAAAAATCTAGTTTTGTGCTTGGTGACTTTCAGAGGAGATAGAAAACATTTGAGTAAGTTTATTCTGGAAAGAAAGTTGGTTTTAGAAACTGTTTTCAAAGGATTGAAAATAGGAATATATTTTGGAAAGATATTTTGAGGTAAATAAATAAATAATTTGGGAAATTATTTATTGAGTGATGGATGTTGTGAATATTAATTGATAGTTAAATAACCGACTATCAATATTGGCCAACTGCGTTGATCGTTTCGAAGAGACCGGGATCGAGATTAATTTCTCGAAAACCACTTCGATCCGGTTTGTACGTTTCGTGCGAAGAACGTGTTCGGAGTCGAAGATGGAGCAGTAAAGTGCAAGGGCTAGTCGCTACTAATCCTGAGGATATTTCCAAAATGGATGTAGTAGGAATAGTGCCTTCGGTTCCGTTCGAACCCGGGACGGACTTGTATGGACGAATGCTTGCGAAACATCGTCAGGTGGACGATGGGCATTCTAAGTGAAAACGTTCTAAAAAGGTAACGCTTAACCTCAAGCCTCATCAAATGGGAATGACTGAAAATCAGGGGATATGCAGCAAGGTTAGGTGGGTCATGCCCAAGCAGGACAAGATAATTCCCCTGTCTAGATGTCCCTTTTTATATATTTCGGCTTAGTGGGTGGTTGGTCGCGCCAACCACGGGGTTTATCTTGTTCGGGACTGTTCAGTAAGGAATGGTTCCGGCCTTGTGTTGCAGGGGATGAAGGGAGTAGTCCTCGGTACGGTGATCTAGGCCCCGTACTGTGACAGGTGGTACCCCAGTGCCTAGTCATTGTTGGAAATCCATTCTCCCTACGAGCCTTGTACAAGTTTTGTTTGTATTACCCACTTCGGTGGCTAGTAGCTGGAATTTAATCATGTAACAATTTCGGCTATTTTATAAGTATTTATATATAGACCCTATTATAATATCAGAGGATTTCTATAAAAATTGTTTTAGCTATCGTAAGGTAAAAACCCGACATGTTTCACTACAAGAAAAAGGCAGAATACCGACAGCCAAGACCGACGGCTTCCGACGGCCATTTTCCGACGGCTTTCGACGGGCCGTCGGCGGCCGTCGGAAGCCGTCGCAAATTTGCGATTATACCAGCCAGCCGAGCCCTTTCTTCCTCCTCCATTTCATACGAAAAAAACCCAAAAAACCCCCCAAATTCAACCCCTAAGCTTCCAATCCCTAATTTTTAGCTTCCGGATCTTCCAACGCACTCTAATCAAGCTTCAGTACTCTTAATCTCAGGTATAATCTCTTATTTTTATGAAAAATTCAGTTTTTACCCTAATTATAGATTTGCATAAATTGATAAATTAGGGCGAATTAATGATTGCAATTGTTTCCACTAGCGTAATAACGGTTTATAGCATCACATGGTATACCAATTTCATCTTTTATCGTGAAATTGTGATAAACACGTATAATTTGTGCATGTTCATGTATATGTATTTTGTTGTGTATGCCTTGATTCGACGATTGTATACGTTATTTGGAATAAGATAAAATGATTGAATGAACTAGGAGTATTATATTGTGCACGTTTTTACTTATGACACAAAAAAAATGCATTACTCTAAATTATAATTGTGTGTATTGAAAAATGACAAAATGTTAAACCAGCCCTAAGTTGATGCGTAATACGTCGAATAAATGTGTGAAATTAATATATAAATGTGAACAGTGAGTAAAACTGTATTTTTGAGTAAAATGCGCGCATGTTAACCGACAAATGTCCCTTAGAGAGTTTTTGGCCCCGTCTGACGAGTGTTGTACATGATCGTTGTATAAATAGTCGTTTTTTTCGAAAAACGACCATTTATATTCATCTGGTACAATGTTTGTCGGATTTGTCCCTGTATTGGACAAGTTATGAACACAGTAAGAATTTACATTTTGTATACTACTTCGTCTCAAACGGTTCATAAAATTTCGCCCTAACTTTTCTTTTTTGTTTCCTGCGTACACGCATTTGTGTACAATGCAGGGAACAAAAGGGAAATGCTGCCGAAATTTTATTGAATCGTTTGGGACGAAGTAATATACGAAATGTAAATGCTTACTGTGTTTGTAATGGGAGGTAGGATGTCTGACCAATGAAAAAAAATTATATATTTTTAATCGTTACGTACGTTAAAAAATGAAATGTGCCCTATTTGAAAATATTTTTAAATTTGTGAAGTTGTTCTTTAAATTCAAAATATTATACGAACATGAAAATAATCTTTTTCGAATGTGTATTCTTCAAAATAAATATTAAATTTTGAACTTCTCATTTTGTCAAATAGGAAAAATGATTGATTATTTTGTTGATCGAAGGAGATGGATGTACCAAAGAAAAGGAATGAGGGGCTCAATAAAAGAAGATTTTTATAACGGTATAAACGTGTTTGTTGAATTCGCCTTAAGTAATAACGGAAACGATCCAGAAATTCGTTGTCCGTGTAGTAGGTGTAGACATTTGAAGTTTTTGTTACCAGATATTGTGAAAGTTCATTTGTGCCAACACGGTTTCACACCCGAATATTATGTTTGGGATCGGCATGGAGAAGTTGTAGCAAATACTTCTGTAGAGTCTGAAAGTGTCGTTAACGAAATAGTTTCAACGACCCGTATAGAAAATATGGTCGAAGATGCAGCACGATCAATGTTTCCTATGGTTGAAGTTGACGACGATGATGTAAATGTTGAAGAACCAAATATTGAAGCTAAGAAAATTTATGATTTACTAGATGCAGCTAAAAAACCTATTTGGGATGGTTGTAAAAGCGGCACGCAGCTGTCAGTAATCGCAGAATACATTGCGATGAAGTCAAAATACAACATCACTGAAGCTGGGTTTACGGCTGTTGTACAAGCTGCAAAAAGACATATGTCGCCCGATAATCTAATGTGTGAAAATCACTACGAAGTTAAAAAACTTATGTCGGCTTTTGGTTTACCGTATCAGAAAATAGATACATGTTTAAAAGGATGCATGTTGTTTTGGAAAGAAGACGCAAACCTTAGAAATTGTAAAGTTTGTAACCAGGAGAGATACAAACCAAGAAAAAAGAAGGGTAAGGAAGTTCCGTACAAGCGTATGCACTACTTACCCATAACTCCAAGACTTCAAAGATTATACGCATCTTCTGTAACTGCGTCTAATATGAGGTGGCATAGCGTGAGAACGGAGGAAGAGGGTACGTTGACACATCCGGCCGATGGAGAAGCATGGAAGCATTTCGATAAAACGTATCCAAATTTTGCAGCGGAGAGTCGAAATGTTAGATTAGGATTATGTACGGACGGTTTTTCTCCATTTTCTCAATTTGGTTCTAAATATTCATCCTGGCCCATTATCGTCACACCGTATAATTTACCTCCATGGATGTGCATGAAAACGCAATATATGTTTCTTACTGTTGTCGTTCCTGGCCCCGACGATCCGACACAAGGAATCGATGTATATTTACAACCGTTGATTGAGGAGTTAAAAATACTGTGGAACGAAGGAGTAGAAACATACGATGTGTCAAAGAAGAAAAATCCGTTTACTATTGTTTTATGTTATTTCAATTTGTCATTTATTTAGCAATTTTTATTAAAAATGCAATGAACTCTGCTTATCGTAGGAAGAGTACACCCATCATGAATCAGGTATAACAAACTTACATGTCTATTTACATTTCAGTCATTATAATTAAGCAATTTATACCATTGATGTCATGTTCATATGAAATATATTTCATTATCATGTTTTTATTCTCTTATATAATGATGTGTAAACGTCACAGGTTTATCATTATGTCACATAGAGGGAGGAGCTCTTCCCGTTCTTCAGGAGGCGATGGCAGTGGCCCATCGCAAGCGCCACACCGTCCAGTTGTTACGTTAGCCCCCAAAGCAGATGGGTAAAAATTAAATCTTATTCATCATCTTATTTTTTCTATACTATACGTATGTACTTATCTGTATCGTACTTAAAAACAGGGGGTTCGAGCTACTACCCACTAAGGTAGTGTTGGACGTCTCCAGAGCAGCATATCGTAGTAGGATGAGTGCGTGCTGGCCAAAGTGGGATACCATCCCTCCGCACATCATAGAGTGCATATGGCAGGATGTCCTAGTATGTGTAATTTTTATGTTTTCCATTTTTAATTCGTTTTTGTCGTTTTTCTACCGTTTATCGTTTAAAGTGTAATCTTTTTTTAACACAGGCTGAGATAGACATCCAGACAGATGATATGCAGCTGGCACGAGCATACTGGATGAGGAAGATGCGAAAGAACTACAGAGACACGATATCTGAGGTTAAGAAATCCGGGAAGAGACCACGGTGGATGGGGGAGAGCGTGTGGCAAGCTTGGTTGAGCTACTGGGAGACGGACGAGGCGAAGGCAAGTATACTAATTTTTTTTCAATTATTAATTTAACGTGATTGAAAAATAATGTATCAAATTTTGAATGTACAGGCAGAGTCAGATAGAAACTCTGCAAATAGAAATAAGAATCCCGTTACTCATCGCGGAGGATCGAAGTCGTTTCAGCAGTATCGGCAGGAGTTGGTAAATTTAATTACTGAATAATAAATGTAAATAGTTTATGCTATATGATTTTAAATGTATAATAATTGTATGTAACAATCAACTTCAGGAAGCCGAGGCACATGGTCCTGTCAGCTATATGGACGTGTTCACCCGTACGCATGCTGTTGAGCATGTTAATCCAGACGGGACTGTTTCGTACACATGGCAGGACGATAAATCCAGTAAAAGCCATGTAAGCATATTTCATTTTATTCAGTATTAGTAATTGTTTTAGTTGTCAAATTATTATGAAATAAGATATGATATTATTAATTTGTCAATGCAGGAGATGTTTATGGAGCAGCGACAGAAACTCCTTTCTGATACGGGTCGAGAGCAGCTGACGACCGATGAAGAGGACATTATTTTTGAGTCCGTTATGAGTCCACCAGAGCATGGTCGACGATACGGATTTGGCAATTTAGCGGTAAATAATTTAATTTTTCTTAAAATACTTAAAATATGATATTCTTACCTTTTCAAAACAATAAACTTTGATTTTATTTATTTTTCAATTATTGCAGTCCAGTAGTCAGAGTAGGAGACGGCGGAGTAGACCTCAGAGCGAGCTAGCAAGTATAGAAGAATTACAGACTAGAGTTCAGCAGTTGGAGGAGCAGAACCGCCAACAGGCCATGCAGACGGCACAGTTATTTGAGTACATGCAGCAGTTTGGTGGCCGCTTCCCTTCATCGGCTGGCTCTGGATCTGGGGCAGATTGATTCATTGCTTTCTAATTCGTTCGTGCAGGTATGTTTAGTTTTAGTTTACAATGATTTGGTAGAAGGAACAATTAATTGTTGATATGTATAATTATGTATAATACACTTGGTTCTGTAGCTGTATCAGGATATGCATGATTAGAACAGTTATTGTTAGTATTATTGTTAATGTTGGAATGTTATGTATATTTTGTATTTTATTTTTATTCTAATTTAGTTTATTTCTGTGTCTATTGAATATTTTGGAGTATTGGTTTGCATGTTTGGTTGGATTATTGTTTATTTGATTGTGCAGTATTGATATTGTAGTGTTTGGAAGAGAAATGTGGTTGGAAGGCTCTATTTGCAGCAGATTTTAAAAAAAAACAACAGGTTTCCGACGGCTTCCGACGGCTCTCGACGGCTTATTGGTCGAAATTTTCCGGCGGTTTCCGACGGGTTCCGACGGCTTATTGGCCTGATTTCCGACGGTTTCCGACGGTTTTGAATTATTAATTTAACGTGATTGAAAAATAATGTATCAAATTTTGAATGTACAGGCAGAGTCAGATAGAAACTCTGCAAATAGAAATAAGAATCCCGTTACTCATCGCGGAGGATCGAAGTCGTTTCAGCAGTATCGGCAGGAGTTGGTAAATTTAATTACTGAATAATAAATGTAAATAGTTTATGCTATATGATTTTAAATGTATAATAATTGTATGTAACAATCAACTTCAGGAAGCCGAGGCACATGGTCCTGTCAGCTATATGGACGTGTTCACCCGTACGCATGCTGTTGAGCATGTTAATCCAGACGGGACTGTTTCGTACACATGGCAGGACGATAAATCCAGTAAAAGCCATGTAAGCATATTTCATTTTATTCAGTATTAGTAATTGTTTTAGTTGTCAAATTATTATGAAATAAGATATGATATTATTAATTTGTCAATGCAGGAGATGTTTATGGAGCAGCGACAGAAACTCCTTTCTGATACGGGTCGAGAGCAGCTGACGACCGATGAAGAGGACATTATTTTTGAGTCCGTTATGAGTCCACCAGAGCATGGTCGACGATACGGATTTGGCAATTTAGCGGTAAATAATTTAATTTTTCTTAAAATACTTAAAATATGATATTCTTACCTTTTCAAAACAATAAACTTTGATTTTATTTATTTTTCAATTATTGCAGTCCAGTAGTCAGAGTAGGAGACGGCGGAGTAGACCTCAGAGCGAGCTAGCAAGTATAGAAGAATTACAGACTAGAGTTCAGCAGTTGGAGGAGCAGAACCGCCAACAGGCCATGCAGACGGCACAGTTATTTGAGTACATGCAGCAGTTTGGTGGCCGCTTCCCTTCATCGGCTGGCTCTGGATCTGGGGCAGATTGATTCATTGCTTTCTAATTCGTTCGTGCAGGTATGTTTAGTTTTAGTTTACAATGATTTGGTAGAAGGAACAATTAATTGTTGATATGTATAATTATGTATAATACACTTGGTTCTGTAGCTGTATCAGGATATGCATGATTAGAACAGTTATTGTTAGTATTATTGTTAATGTTGGAATGTTATGTATATTTTGTATTTTATTTTTATTCTAATTTAGTTTATTTCTGTGTCTATTGAATATTTTGGAGTATTGGTTTGCATGTTTGGTTGGATTATTGTTTATTTGATTGTGCAGTATTGATATTGTAGTGTTTGGAAGAGAAATGTGGTTGGAAGGCTCTATTTGCAGCAGATTTTAAAAAAAAACAACAGGTTTCCGACGGCTTCCGACGGCTCTCGACGGCTTATTGGTCGAAATTTTCCGGCGGTTTCCGACGGGTTCCGACGGCCGTCGAAACCGTCGGAAAACGGTTTCCGACGGTTTCCGACGGCCGTCGGAAGCCGTCGGAAACCGCCGGAAACCGCCGGAAACCGTCGATAATGTATACGGCATCACCCGTCGGTAGCCGTCGGAAATACTGCTCCCCGACGCCTTCATTTCCGACGGCTTTTTCCGACGGCCGCCGACGGCTTCCGACGGCCGCCGACGGTTTTCAGCCGTCGGAAATCCCCCCTCCCCTTGTAGTGTTTATTTGTGGCGTGGTCTTACGAGATGCTTTTGTTTTCAAAGGATTTTTGAAACTTTAATAATCAATTGGGTGTGATTTTCTCACGCTGGTAATCCAGACTGACTCGGGTATTATTTAACTGTAATGCTCGGGTCAGACCGAGTATTACAGGATACAGGAAATGCTATGGAGCTCAGGAGACGAGCTGGATGACGATACGTATTCTCGTACTTGTATATACATATATTTCCGCTGTTGAGTTGTTGTGTACCCATTGGATGTTATTGATGTGAGCTGTGACTGATGTACTCTGATGATGTAATATATGTAAACTAATATATTTGATTTTGAGTAAAGATTACTTATTCTCTATTATATTTTATTCCGCTGCGATGGTTAGATTCTGATGTTGGTTTTGTTTTCTCTTCTTCTACCTCTTCTTCTTAAACCCTAATGGTTCGTATTTCTGTGCAACTTGAGTTGTTTGTTGTAGAATAATGTTGACTCAAGGGGTACGGATTTGCGGGTCGTTACAAGACATTTCTCCGCAAACTGTAATCTGATGGTTGACCACCCGATCAGCAAGTACGTGCAAACCTTCTTTGCATTTATTATCTCCTTTCTTACTGTGTATTTACAATTTAATTACAAACCATATACCTAACGGTATACATGATTCAGTTGCAATAATTTTCATACATTCCAAACAGTCAATTTGCTATAAACATGTGATGTTCTCAATGACCGTATGCGTCATTTTAGCTCAGACAGTCCTTTGAACCCAAATGTTTGTGGAATAAAAAGGACTATAGCTGACCATTATTTGTTGTTAATATCTACATATATTACACTGATCAACTGTGTTGTACTGCCATAACTAAAGCCTTTGGAGATTCCTATGGTAAATGTATCATAATGAATCAGAATATAATTGTACGTTTCTCATTTTACAAATGATGTACTAAAAATTCAGCCTTATTACTTTAATCGTCATTTTTTAATTTAGTGTTCATATCTTTGCTTCCCATTGCATTTACTGCATATACCTGTCCTATAACGTAACATAATTTCAATATCACATGTGTTGCTGCAGTATAAACCAATAAATGTTGAGTTATGTACACACATATTCTGCAAAGAAGATGGTATACACATGCCAGACCACAACATTGCTTCTGCTATATCAATTTCTCATGATCTTCCTCTCCTCAATCTTTAAGCTATCAAAGAGCAAACCAGCGAGGAATGGAACTATCACTACATTCAGCTCATTTGACGCTCCAATACATTCAGCTATTACATCCCAGAAGTCCATGGTGAATAAATAATTGGTCAAAGTACAGCGAAAGTTCCACGAGTGTTAACACTAATTTACTTTGCTTTGTAACTTTTACGTATTTCTTAATCAACTAAATGTCCTGCATTCTTGAAACTGTAGGAGAGGTTTATATTCACTACAAAAAAGGCTTCGTTTAGCGACGAAGGAGGGCGACGGCTAAAAAAAGCGGCCGTTGCTAGCCGTCGCAAATCGGACTATACAGATCCAGGCCGAGAGCTAAAATTTCATTTTCCTCCTTCCCCAAATCTTTCCTCCTTCCCCAACTCCGTCGCCCCCCGTCACCCCAGCCGGCGTCCAACCCTTCAAAACCTCCAAATCACCCAAATTTGTGTCGGTATGCTCCTAATCTCTTATTTGAATGTAACTTTGATGTTTTTAGGTTTAGTTTAAACCCTAATTCAATCATGATTTGTTGTAAAATTTAGATTTGTTGTTAATTTGAGTATTAGTAGTGTTGTTAAATTAGGTATTAGTAGTGTTCCATGTTAATTTGGTAAATTAATTAGTTTATTATCATGAACTTGAATTAAGTACATATTAATTATTTCATCATGATGAAGTTGAATAAATGGTTGATGTAGATAATTAGTGTTGGCGATTAACATGGTTAGTTGTTTTAGGTGAAAAAATAGTGTATATTAATGATTAACTTGGTTATTGATAAATTTACATGAAAGTATTTCATAGTTTATGAAATTGATAAATTACAAATTTAAGTTGTTAAGTAAATTTAAATTGACAAATTTTTATTTAATAATTAGTTTTTTATTGTTTTCTAATTATCTATTCGATAATTAGAATTTGTTATTTCTAATTATATTCATTGATAATTGTTTTATTTACCATGTTGATTGAGCGACGGCTAGCGACGATTAGCGATTGTCATTTTGATAATTTTAGCGACGAATCGCAACGGCTAGCGACGGACAAAATGCAAAAGGTTGTATATATTGTAAAAAAATAAAGTTTGTACAAAAAATTAAAAAATGAATATGAGAACATTAAAAATTCTGCAAATATATAATTTATTTGAAAAAAATTAGGAAATGACTTTAAAAACAACTGATGTTGTACTAAAATCGATTTTGTAAAGAAATTAAGAAATGAATATAACAACAACAAATAGTCACATAAAATCTATGTCGTTAAAAAAAATAAAGAAATTAATATTGAAGTAAAATTGTTAGTTGAATGTTGAACTAAAATTTAAATACACAAATTTTTGAAATAAAATATAAATAGTTGAAACATTGTCAAAATTTGAAAAGAACAATAATATTTGATAAAATTTAAAGAAATTTCTTTATCCCTTAGATTGTCTTTGGCCCTGTCTGGCAAGTGTTGTATATGATCGTTGTATGGATGTTCGTTTTGTAACGGAACGGACATTTATATTCATCTGATACAATATTTGTCGGATTTGTCCCTATATTGGACAAGTTACAAACACAATAAAGTAATTACATATTATAAATCAATTCATTTTAAACGGTTACAAAATTTCGACAGCACTTCCTTTACGTTCCCTGTGTACACGCATTTGTGTACGATACAGGGAACATAAGGGAAGTGCTGCTGAAATTTTGTTGAACCGTTTAATCTGAAATGATTTATAAAATGTAATTACATTATTGTGTTTGTAATGGGAAGTAGGATGACTGACCACCGAAGTGAAATCAAAATACCCAAAAATAAAAAAATAAAGTGAACTTTATATTTTGATTTTCCTGGAACGATGAACTTTTTACAATGGAGAATGGTTGTAAATTAATCATTTAAATTGTCTAACATACATTTTCAAATCAGGAAAAATGTTCAATTATTTTCTCGACCGTACGTGGATGTATGAAGTCAGAACTGGAAAGAAAGCATCAATAAAGCAACATTTCTACAACGGTGTACAGGAATTTATTAGATTTGCTAAATCTAATAACCGAAACTATACAAAAATTCGTTGCCCGTGTAGTAAGTGCCAACATTTGAAGCATTGGAAATCAGATATAGTTGAAGTACATTTGTATCAATACGGTTTCGTGCCTGATTATTATTTCTGGGATCATCATGGAGAACTTGTTGAACCTACACCTAATACTGAAGTTTTAGAGGACGGTAATATGATGACGAATCCGATAGAAAATATGGTGGATGATGCAGCACGATCAATGTTTCCTACAACGGAAGCTGTCGATGAAGGCGAAAATGTCGAAGAAGAACCGACTGCGGGAGCTAAAAAAATATACGATTTGTTGGATTCTGCTAAGAGGCATTTGTGGGACGGATGTAAAAGCGGAACCGAACTTTCAATAACCGCCGAATACATAACTATGAAATCAAAATTCAACCTAAGGTTTGGTCAGGCGAGGAAATATACGAAATTGTAAGAGACTATCCAAAGATACATGAAACTGGAGTCCAGACTGAAATCTCAGAAAAGTCAGACATTCATAATTGGTGCAAATAAAGCATATTGTGGGAGTTGCCATATTGGAAAGATCTCTTACTCCGACATAATATTGAACACAAAAGATTACGGCGCTGAAAAATTAACATATAACAGCGGGGTATTTGTCAAAGGCAGTGATGATCCAGATGAGCATTTAAAAGATTTTTACGGCGTCTTAACACAGATTCTAGAATTGACATATTATGTTGAACCTTTAGAAAAGGTTTTTTTATTTAAGTGCAATTGGTTCAGTAACGTTCCTGGTTCCGGAATCAACGTGCATAAAGAGTACAAACTTATTGAAATAAGGCATACATCACACTACTATAAATACAATCCTTTTGTGTTAGCCAAGCAAGCGTTACAAGTTTATTTTGCTTCGTATCCATCTTTGAAAAAAGATAAAGCAGATTGGTCCGCTGTTTTCAAAACGAAACCAAGGTTTACGATTGATGTAAATAATATTCCAGATGAAGCAACATATCAAGCCGATCTTGAATCAAATACAGAAATAATAATAACTGATGGTATTGATGTAGGGCCTTTGAATGATGAATCGAACGTCCTATTTGATGCATTTGAAAGTACCGAAGAAAATGAGATAGAATACGAAACTGAATCTGAATCTGAATCAGAAAACGATGAAGACTGATCGTTATTGATATAATTGTTATGTGATAGTGATTGAAACATTCGATGTAATAGTAAATTTCTGTAATTGTTCTCTGATATCATTTAGTTAATTTTTATCCATGTTTTGTACTAGTAAATTTTTATAATTGTTCTGTGAAAGTGATTGAAACATGCTATGTAGTAGTGAATTTCTATTATGGTTCTGTGATGATTATTTATATAATTTTTATCCGTGTTTTGTACTAGTAAATTTTTTTAATTGTTTCTGTGAAAGTGATTGAAACATGATATGTAGTAGTGAATTTGTATAATTGTTCTGTGATGATATTGTTTTTCTATAGCAGATATGTCTGGCAGGAGACGGAGTGGAGGTGGTGGTGGCACGCCATCCTCATCTCCCGGTGCAGGTGGTAGTGGCACTGCACCGGACTTACGTCCGATTGCAGAAGTTGTTCCTAGAAGTGCTGGGTAAGTATCAATTTTATTTAAAGTATAAGTTTTAAAATCCAGTAAACATGTATATCATAACTTTTGCAGTGGCTTTGAGGTGGAGCCATCAGATAATATTTTACAAGTTTCGAGGAAGGCTTTTCAGAGCTGGATGCATGGTTGTTGGCCTCGCTGGGACGACATCCCCCCTCATGTCAAGAACGCCATACAAGCGGATTTACTTGTATGTAGTAGTTTGAATTTCTATTGTAAATTAATATAATCTTTATAACTTAAAATTTACAGGCTGCAGTCCGCGTCGACCCTGATGACTTGGACATTTTTTTAAATCACTGGAACAAAAGAATGAGAAAAAATTACAGGGATACACTGTCCAAGGCCAAAATTCAGGGAAAAAGCCAAACTGGATGGGCGAGGGTGTATGAAATGATTTTCTTCAGCTTTGGGACAGTCCGGCAGTAAAAGTAAGTAATATATGTTTGCTTTGTTATTTAAATCTAATATAAATCTCGCAAGATATATACGTGATAATTTATCTTAATTTGTAGGAGCTATCTGCACGAAACCAGGCAAACAGGAATAAAAATCCTGCATTGCACCGTGGTGGCTCCAAATCCTTTCAGGAGCATAAGAGAGAGATGGTAATTAAATTTATAAACTGTGTTTACATTTTATTACAATATTTTATAATCAGATTAGCAATAATATTTATATATTTTCAGACCGCGAGATACAACCGCGAGCCAACTATGGCCGAGCTGTTCAAGGCCACACATGCCTTGGAGAGGACCGACGAAGAGGGCAATGTTTCATACGAGTGGACGGATGACAAATCATAATCCGTAATGGTAAATTAATTTACTGTTAATAACAATATTTTGTCTTATTTTATTTTCAAAATTTTGAAATTTGGTTTTTATCGTGTAAAACAATTGTTTGTAATCGCAGGAGAGGTACAAAGCAGAGCGGGCTCGTGTAGCACATTCCACTGGTCGGGAAGAGCTTACGTTAGAGGAGGAGAACTATATTTGGGATGCTATTATTGATCCGCCTTCTCGGACCAGTCGACGGTATAGCTATGGAAATGTGGAGGTAAATTTTGACGTGTACTAATATATAAATTTAATCATGCATATGAATAGTTTAACAATTTTAATAATATTATATATATATACTAATATATAAATAATTATGAATTATTTTATAGGCCATGAGAATGCAGAGTGCATACAGGAGGTCGCAGCAAGAGGCGGAGATTGCTCAGTTGAGGGCGACAGTTGAAGAAATAAATGATTGGAGGAAGAGTTTCTTTGAGCAACAGCTGGATGAGCGGATTGCGGCCTATTTGCAACAGCATGGGAGGATGCCTGGAGAGGACGGCAGCGATGGCGAGGAGTAGGAATGTTTGTATGCTGATAGTTTGGTATATACACATTTTGGTTGGTATGGTGTATATATATTTCAGGATATTATGTACATATATTTTGATGACTTCTAGTTGATGGATTTGGTTGGATATTATATATATATATATATATATATATATATATATATATATATATATATATATATATGTCGGGATATTATGTAGAAATTTCGGTTTATTATTTACATATTTCGATTATTGGATTTGAAAATGAAATTTGGTTGGATTTTATATTGTTTGAATGTATAGTTATGTTATATGATGGATATATGATGGATATATGTTGGTTATACTTGATGACTATAGTGTACAGTGGTTGTTTGGTTCAGATTGGTAGAGGTGTATATGGGTTGTGCATGTGCACTGAAAATTTACCCAGTTTTGCGACGGCTAGCGACGGCCAAATTGCACAGATTAGCGACGGCTAGCGACGGCCAAATGGTTCAGCTTAGCGACGGCATTTAGACGTTGGAAACATTTCCACGTGGCACATTTGCAGTCGGTAGTCGTCGCTATTTTGGTGACGGAGCCATCGCTACACTATTGGACGACGACATATATAGCGACGACTTTTAGCGACGACTTTTAGCGTCGGCTAGCGACGGCCGACGACGGTTAAAAGCCGTCGCTAACTGGTGCCGTTCTTGTAGTGATTGTCTTGCTTAATGCTAGTGATTTTTTCTCCTTTGTTAAAAAAAATACTATTATAGTACAAACGTAAGGATCAGGAAATATATTTGTTTTACTTAATGCACGTAAAATACAAGTTAAATTGTCTTACTTAATGCATGTGATTTTTTCTCCTGCAGCTATTATGGAAAGATACAACGCATGTGATTTTTCCTCCTTCGTTAAAAAAATACTATTGTAGTGCAAAAGTAAGGATCATGAAATATATTAGTTTTAACAAACAAGTACACCAGACATTCGTAAATTGTTGACTGTGCTACTTTTTAATATTTTTTAGTTGTTGATTAATGATGATTATTTGGTTTGTCTACTTAGTTGATGACCAAATTTTATACTGCTTTTATATTTCAATCATAATAAGGACAACCTGCATCTTGATTAGTACATGGAAAATCCACTACACCTAACAGTAATCTAACGTATGAATAAAATTATGATGATCACGTATGATATAACCAAAGGAATAATCATGTAATCTACAGTGAGTAGTATAACAAAAGGCACTGTACAAGTTGCTTACAACTTTGGTCCAGCTGTAAATTTTTTAAACCCTGCTATAGCTAACCAAAATGACTATTTTTCCTTTACAAGTTAATTGAAACAAGTTGCTTACAGCTTGGTCCAGGTGTAAATTATTTAAACCCTGCTATAGTATTTTTTCCTGTACTTTACAAGTTACTGCTTTATGCTGACGTATGGTTCCTGCAATCGCCTAAATCTACATAGATATCTCATTTTTATGCAAGCACATAATTGACAGCTTTTATTATTTATGCATGTAGTACATAGCTGATTTTTTCGTATTTCATGATCAACTTTTTCTTCTATCCTTTTAAGTTAGCAGTATCCTAGACATCATTGCCACTCAACCTCTGTTCGTACCAATTTGCTGCTAGCTGACATGCATATAAGCATTCAACATCTTTTTTAACAAATTGTCATGTTCCTCAAAACCACTTTTTACATCACTATACACAGACTCAAATCTCTGTTTTGAACGCCACGTCCATACCCTGACCTTCTAATTATCTTTATACATAACCAAGTCAACTCATCCATCTTCCAACTCCTCTTTTTCCTCCCCATAAATAGACCGTTAATCACCCCACATTACACTAAGTGTAACCGTTCCTCTATTTTTATTACTATATAAACTCTAGTTGCTTTCCTTCTCTCTGCAAAACAGACTGTACTTTTCCTCTAATGCAAAATGACAAAGGTACTTCTTCCTTATCTTTTGTTTGTCCGCTTATTTTTTTTATTTCCTTCCTCATACCTTATACAGTACATACTGTCCATCCATTGTCACCTTCTACACAGTTATCAATTTTCTATGGTTTTTCTCAAACATTATTTTTAATTTTATTCCCTAGTTAACAAATAAATTTTACTACGCGGCGCAAATCTTTACTACACAATAAAGAGACTACAATATCCACTTGCACGGAGAAAATCAAACGCAAAACACACGTCTAACGAAGCAGCTTTACTCATTTACTGATGAAAAGGTAGGAGCTTCAGACACCGTCGGAAAACACACTGTTCTTCACGTTGAATCCGAAAATGATACCAAGTTGAACCTGACATTCATCTTCCTTCGTATTCACTTACTGAAAAAACCATGGAAAACAATGACAAATTTTTTGACTTTACGTCAGTGACGTACGAGTGCCACAAACTAATGAACCATAACTTTTTCCACAATGTTCTCACAATGATAATTGGGATGCATTTTTTACTTCTGAAGTGGTATACTACAATTTATATAGTTCTATATACATTCCTATATATATATATATATATATATTTATATATGTATATGCGTGTGTATACATATATATACACATATTTATACATGTGTATATACATGCATGTGTCTCTTTGTATATATTGTTATTACACCTATCATAATTTTTATTTCTCTTGCAGATTGAACAATGTGATATGACTATTGAGCGTTTTCTCGCAAATCGTTCGCACTAATGCTTCTACTGCATGCACCATTATTTACTTCCTTTTCATCTTTCCGAATCTATTTAAATAAGTTTGTTAGCCGTTGCAACGTTATGTATTTTTTTTCAATTAACCACTGTAATTTTCATCATTTCTTTACAAATGGTGAAATTTATGCTCTGCTTTCCCCATTTTTGTTCTGTTTATTATAAATTTACATGCCTTGCTATAACCGCTCATTTACCCTTCATTCTCCCCCCTCCCCTTCCCCCCCCCCCCCCCCTCTCCCGCTTATAATCTGACTACTGTTTTACACAATATTGTATCGTATAATAGGCTTATTTCACAAAAATATGGTAACATGCAAGGAAATAACAATAAATGGAACAATCTATATAACACCATTTATAACAGATCACATTACTTCATCTTCTCAGATATTAATTGCCTTCGCCGATTTATACTTACCAAAATTTTATGATGATGTTGCTTGATGTAAAAAGGATCGATTCATATTTGATATTGCAAAAACATTCATAACCAATTACAGCTGTTTGTTATGTATGTTGGAACCGACAAAACTATAGTACAGCTACAGCACACTACAAATAAGAAAAATTAGCTAATGGTTTCGATTTATACATTGTGTTTAAGCTAAGAACTATCACTACTTATATGGGTAAAATAACGAGCAGTACACTACAAGGGGAAGGGGGATTTCCGACGGCTGAAAACCGTCGGCGGCCGTCGGAAGCCGTCGGCGGCCGTCGGAAAAATCCGTCGGAAATGACGGCGTCGGGGAGCAGTGTTTCCGACGGCTACCGACGGGTGCTGCCGTATAGATTACCGACGGCTTCCGGCGGTTTACGACGGCTTCCGTCGCCCGTCGGAAGCCGTCGGAAACCGCCGGAAATCAGGCCGCCGGGAGTCGTCGGTAACCGATGAAAATTTCGACCTATAAGCCGTCGGAAGCCGTCGGAAATCTGCTGTTTTTTTTTTTAAAATCTGCTGCAAATAGAGCCTTCCATCCACATTTCTCTTCCAAACACTACAATATCAATACTGCACAATCCAATAAACAATAATCCAACCAAACATGCAAACCAATACTTCAAAATATTCAATAGACACAGAAATAAACAAAATTGGAATAAAAATAAAATACAAAAATATACATAACATTCCAACATTAACAATAATACTAACAATAACTGTTCTAATCATGCATATCCTGATACAGCTACAGAACCAAGTGTATTATACATAATTATACATATCAACAATTAATTGTTCCATCTACCAAATCATTGTAAACTAAAACTAAACATACCTGTACGAACGAATCAGAAAGCAATAAATCAATCTGCCCCAGATCCAGAGCCAGCCGATGAAGGGAAGCGGCCACCAAACTGCTGCATGTACTCAAATAACTGTGCCGTCTGCATGGCCTGTTGGCGGTTCTGCTCCTCCAACTGCTGAACTCTAGTCTGCAATTCTTCTATACTTGCTAGCTCGCTCTGAGGTCTACTCCGCCGTCTCCTACTCTGACTACTGGACTGCAATAATTGAAAAATAAATAAAATCAAAGTTTATTGTTTTGAAAAAGTAAGAATATCATATTTTAAGTATTTTAAGAAAAATTAAATTATTTACCGCTAAATTGCCAAATCCGTATCGTCGACCATGCTCTGGTGGACTCATAACGGACTCAAAAATAACGTCCTCTTCATCGGTCGTCAGCTGCTCTCGACCCGTATCAGAAAGGAGTTTCTGTCGCTGCTCCATAAACATCTCCTGCATTGACAAATTAATAATATCATATCTTATTTCATAATAATTTGACAACTAAAACAATTACTAATACTGAATAAAATGAAATATGCTTACATGGCTTTTACTGGATTTATCGTCCTGCCATGTGTACGAAACAGTCCCGTCTGGATTAACATGCTCGACAGCATGCGTATGGGTGAACACGTCCATATAGCTGACAGGACCATGTGCCTCGGCTTCCTGAAGTTGATTGTTACATACAATTATTATACATTTAAAATCATATAGCATAAACTATTTACATTTATTATTCAGTAATTAAATTTACCAACTCCTGCCGATACTGCTGAAACGACTTCGATCCTCCGCGATGAGTAACGGGATTCTTATTTCTATTTGCAGAGTTTCTATCTGACTCTGCCTGTACATTCAAAATTTGATACATTATTTTCCAATCACGTTAAATTAATAATTCAAAAAAAATTAGTATACTTGCCTTCGCCTCGTCCGTCTCCCAGTAGCTCAACCAAGCTTGCCACACGCTCTCCCCCATCCACCGTGGTCTCTTCCCGGATTTCTTAACCTCAGATATCGTGTCTCTGTAGTTCTTTCGCATCTTCCTCATTCAGTTTGCTCGTGCCAGCTGCATATCATCTGTCTGGATGTCTATCTCAGCCTGTGTTAAAAAAAGATTACACTTTAAACGATAAACGGTAGAAAAACGACAAAAACGAATTAAAAATGGAAAACATAAAAATTACACATACTAGGACATCCTGCCATATGCACTCTATGATGTGCGGAGGGATGGTATCCCACTTCGGCCAGCACGCACTCATCCTACTACGATATGCTGCTCTGGAGACGTCCAACACTACCTTAGTGGGTAGTAGCTCGAACCCCCTGTTTTTAAGTACGATACAGATAAGTACGTACGTATAGTATAGAAAAAATAAGATGATGAATAAGATTTAATTTTTACCCATCTGCTTTGGGGACTAACGTAACAACTGGACGGTGTGGCGCTTGCGATGGGCCACTGCCATCGCCTCCTGAAGAACGGGAAGAGCTCCTCCCTCTATGTGACATAATGATAAACCTGTGACGTTTACACATCATTATATAAGAGAATAAAAACATGATAATGAAATATATTTCATATGAACATGACATCAACGGTATAAATTGCTTAATTATAATGACTGAAATGTAAATAGAAATGTAAGTTTGTTATACCTGATTCATAATGGGTGTACTCTTCCTACGATAAGCAGAGTTCATTGCATTTTTAATAAAAATTGCTAAATAAATGACAAATTGAAATAACATAAAACAATAGTAAACGGATTTAGTTTCATAGTTACATCAATTTCATAATACATCAAGAATTCAACATAGTTACATCAATTGCAAAAAAACAGATTCAAATTTATATCAGTCATCATCGTCTTCTGATTCAGATTCGGTCTCGTTTTCGACGATATTTTCCTCTGCACTGTCAAACGCTTCTACCAAAACATTTGATTCATCGATCAAAGGACCAAAATCTGTATGATCGTCTGTAATTATTATTTCGTTATTTTGCTCAAGATCTGCCTGATAAGCTTGTTCGTCCGGAATATTCTTCCCATCGAATGTGAATCTGGCCTTTGTTTTAAAAACTGCAGACCAATCTGCTTTATCTCTTTTTAGAGACGGATAAGGAGCGTAATAAACTTGCAATGCTTGTTTGGCTAGTACAAAAGGATCATACTTGTGATAGTGCGATGTATGCTTTATTTCGATAAGATTATAATCCTTATGCACATTAATTTCAGAACCTGCAACATTGCTAAACCAATTGCATTTAAATAGAAACACCTCCTCCGCGAGTCTTGAGAAATATGTCAGTTGCAAAATTTGTGTTAGAACGCCATAAAAATCATTTAAATGGTTTTCTGGATCGTCACTACCTTTAACAAATACACCAGTATTATTTGTTAATTTTTCTGCACCGTATTCTTTGGTGTTAAATTTGTATCCATTGACGAAATATATTGGATATGTCTTGACCACTCTTTTTGGTCCCATTGCAAGATGTTTCAACCCTTCGTCAACAACACAATTTTTCGGCTCATAAACGTAATTTGAAAACCAACGGGAAAATTCTTTACTGAGATCTCCGTTCGGATGTTCCCGTTCATAAACACTGTTTATATAAACAAATTATTACATTAGGTTATACACGCGCATGCATTACAGAAAAGAATAAAACAAAAATTATTATATCAGAATACCTAACAAACGGTGCAACCTCGGCATAATTTAGAAGAATATAAGTGTGTGCTACACGAAAATCTCTATCGTCTAGCCATATTTCCACACATTTTCCAGAAGGCCGACCATGTTGTCTAAAAATAGATAACATTGCTTGAGAGGACTCTTGTTCGTCGCCTTCATCATTACGAGGAACACATTGAAATGAAATATTCACATGGTCACTGAAATAGTGAGAGAAAAAGAACGAAGCTTCTTCTTCGATGTAAGATTTACATATCGAACCTTCAACTCGTGCTTTTTGTCTCACTTTTTTCTTCAGATGATTCAAATATCTATGCAACATTAATTTATATTAACTTCATCTTTCAAATGCAATTAAATTACGTTATAACATATTACATACCTCTCAAATGGATACATCCATCCGTATTGGACATGACCTCGAAGTCGTGCTTCAGATGGAAGATGAACAGGTAAATGTTCCATCACATTAAAAAAACCTGGCGGAAATATTTTCTCTAATTTGCAAAGCAATATAGGAATGTCCACTTCAAGTTTACGTAAACGTTGCACTTTTAAAGTAGTCGAACAAAGCTCTTTGTAAAACATACTAAGCTCCGTTACTACCTTCCAAACTTTTAACGGCAGTAGTTCTTTAAACATAACGGGAAATAAATTTTCCATCATTATGTGACAGTCGTGACTTTTCATTCCGCTTAATCTACCATTTTTAAAGTCAACACATCTACGAAGATTTGATGATATCCCATCAGGAAATCTTAACCCTTCCACCCATTTTAACACAGCTTTAACTTGATTATTATCTAATTCGTAACAAGCTTTTGGTTTTTTACTGTCATTTGGTTTCATATGAAGCTCGGGACGTTTGCATAATTCTTCTATATCACGTCTTGATTTCAAATCATCCTTCGTCTTCCCTTTCACATTCAAAATTATGTTAAACACATTATCAAATACATTTTTCTCATTGTGCATCACATCTATGTTATGGCGAAGCAGAAGATGTTTCCAATACGGCAACTCCCAAAAAATAGTTTGTTTGCACCAGTTATGAACAACTGATTTGCCTTCAATTTCTATTTGCTCCCCAATTTCATATATCTTTGGATAGTCCTTAACAAGTTCATATATGTCTTCGCTTGACCATATCGTCGGTGGTTGTCTGGTTTCTACTCTATTAGCTAAAAAGTTTTTATTGTCTCCTCTGAAGGGATGATTTACATGGAGAAAACATCGATGACAGTCAAACCATGAAATTTTCTTACCATGAGGTAAAGAAAACGCTCTTGTTTCATCCATGCAATATGGACATGCTAGACGACCGGCAGTACTCCATCCCGAAAGCATTGCATAGGCAGGAAAATCACTTATAGTCCACAACAAAGAAGCAAATATACGAAAAATTTTCTTCTTTGACACATCGTATGTTTCTACTCCTTCGTTCCACAGTATTTTTAACTCCTCAATCAACGGTTGTAAATATACATCGATTCCTTGTGTCGGATCGTCGGGGCTAGGAACGACAACAGTAAGAAACATATATTGCGTTTTCATGCACATCCATGGAGGTAAATTATACGGTGTGACGATAATGGGCTAGGATGAATATTTAGAACCAAATTGAGAAAATGGAGAAAAACCGTCCGTACATAATCCTAATCTAACATTTCGACTCTCCGCTGCAAAATTTGGATACGTTTTATCGAAATGCTTCCATGCTTCTCCATCGGCCGGATGTGTCAACGTACCCTCTTCCTCCGTTCTCACGCTATGCCACCTCATATTAGACGCAGTTACAGAAGATGCATATAATCTTTGAAGTCTTGGAGTTATGGGTAAGTAGTGCATACGCTTGTACGGAACTTCCTTACCCTTCTTTTTTCTTGGTTTGTACCTCTCCTGGTTACAAACTTTACAATTTTTAAGATTTGCGTCTTCTTTCCAAAACAACATGCATTCTTTTAAACATGTATCTATTTTCTGATACGGTAAACCAAAAGCCGACATAAGTTTTTTAACTTCGTAGTGATTTTCACACATTAGATTATCGGGCGGCATATGTCTTTTTGCAGCTTGTACAACAGCCGTAAACCCAGCTTCAGTGATGTTGTATTTTGACTTCATCGCAATGTATTCTGCGATTACTGACAGCTGCGTGCCGCTTTTACAACCATCCCAAATAAGTTTCTTAGCTGCATCTAGTAAATCATAAATTTTCTTAGCTTCAATATTTGGTTCTTCAACATTTACATCATCGTCGTCAACTTCAACCATAGGAAACATTAATCGTGCTGCATCTTCGACCATATTTTCTATACGGGTCGTTGAAACTATTTCGTTAACGACACTTTCAGACTCTACAGAAGTATTTGCTACAACTTCTCCATGCCGATCCCAAACATAATATTCGGGTGTGAAACCGTGTTGGCACAAATGAACTTTCACAATATCTGGTAACAAAAACTTCAAATGTCTACACCTACTACACGGACAACGAATTTCTGGATCGTTTCCGTTATTACTTAAGGCGAATTCAACAAATACGTTTATACCATTATAAAAATCTTCTTTTATTGAGCCCCTCAGTCCTTTTCTTTGGTACATCCATCTCCTTCGATCAACAAAATAATCAATCATTTTTCCTATTTGACAAAATGAGAAGTTCAAAATTTAATATTTATTTTGAAGAATACATATTCGAAAAAGATTATTTTCATGTTCGTATAATATTTTGAATTTAAAGAACAACTTCACAAATTTAAAAATATTTTCAAATAGGGCACATTTCATTTTTTAACGTACGTAACGATTAAAAATATATATAATTTTTTTTCATTGGTCAGACATCCTACTTCCCATTACAAACACAGTAAGCATTTACATTTCGTATATTACTTCGTCTCAAACGATTCAATAAAATTTCGGCAGCATTTCCCTTTTGTTCCCTGCATTGTACACAAATGCGTGTACGCAGGAAACAAAAAAGAAAAGTTAGGGCGAAATTTTATGAACCGTTTGAGACGAAGTAGTATACAAAATGTAAATTCTTACTGTGTTCATAACTTGTCCAATACAGGGACAAATCCGACAAACATTGTACCAGATGAATATAAATGGTCGTTTTTCGAAAAAAACGACTATTTATACAACGATCATGTACAACACTCGTCAGACGGGGCCAAAAACTCTCTAAGGGACATTTGTCGGTTAACATGCGCGCATTTTACTCAAAAATACAGTTTTACTCACTGTTCACATTTACAAAAATATATAAAAATTTAACACAGTTATTCGACGTATTACGCATCAAAAAGGCTGGTTTAACATTTTTGTCTTTTTTTTAATACACACAATTATAATTTAGAGTAATGCATTTTTTTGTTTCATAAGTAAATACGTGCACAATATAATACTCCTAGTTCATTCAATCATTTTATCGTATGCCAAATAACGTATACAATCGTCGAATCAGGACATACACAACAATTTACATATGCATGAACAACCACAAAGTATACGTGTTTTTCACAATTTCACGATAAAAGATGAAATATGTATGTCATGTGATGCTATAAACCATTGTTACGCTAATGCAAACAATTTCAATCGCTAATTCGTCCTAATTTATCAATTTATGCAAATCTAAAATTAGGGTAAAAACTGAAATTTTTAGAAAAATAAGAGATTATACCTGAGATTGAGAGAAAGAGGTGTTGAATCAGCAGTGTGGAAGGAGAAAAAATCACGAAATTGGCGAATGGAGGTGGAAAATGTGAATTTGGGGGTTTTTGGTGAGATTGGGGGAAGCTGGAAAATGAGGAAGAAAGGCTCGGCCGGCTGCAGGTATTCGCGAATTTCCGACGGCTTCCGACGGCCCGTCGGAAGCCGTCGGAAATTCGCCGTCGGAAGCCGTCGCCCCCAGCCATCGCTATTTCGCTTTTTTCTAGTAGTGGTAGCATGATGGAGAGAGATACCCGCTCATTGAATTGAGGTAGTTGGCTTACTTTAGTTCCTCCATCAATTTCCAATAAAAAATTGACAAAATATGAAGGTTGGACAGCAAAATGAATTTATATAGTAATTTTTTCCCACATTAGACATTCGACGTAGTTTTCTTCATAACCAACCAATTTTACACAAGTTTGTCTTACGCACGTCCATCGGACGTGCCTTTGTACTTGTGCGTGTGTGCGCGCGCGCGCGTGTGGTTTGTATACACATATTAATAGTACTATACATATACATATATTTTAGACAAGTATATATTTATGTAACATGTATCCATATTTCCATATAAATTAAGTTTTTGTAAAAAATAATAACTCGAGCACAATTAAAAAATGATGTTTCCAAAATTATCTCTTTGATTAAGAAAATAAAAAATAGAATTTAAGAAAATGGAAAGGCCTTCCACCTTCCTTTCATTCAAACTCCTAATCAAATCTAGATCTATGTCATAAATATGAATTTGTATATTACACATCTAATCATATTGAATCATACTTTTTCTACACGTATGTGCATCACTTAGGTTCTATTTACAAAATGAAATGTATATACATATGTATTTTATACAAACAGATACATATGTACATATACATATACATATACACACATATACATATAAATATACATATAAATATACATATACATATACATATACATATATATACATATATATACATACATATATATATATATATATAGTTATATAATTTTGAATTTATATTAACATATATGTATATAATTTATGATTCAAAATGAATAATAAGATAAACTTTAGATTAACCCCTTTGACTAAGTAAGCATCAAAATATCATGATTTAAAATCAAAACATCGGTTTTAGATACACATAAATATACATGTTTGATCATAGCCAAAGTAAATGATTATAACTAATATAAATATATATATATATATATATAATATCTATGTATACATGTATATATGTATGTATGTATATCTGTGTATTTATATGCGTGTGTATAATTTAATATTACATAACAACATATTTTATAAAAAGATTGATTACATATATATTTATATATATGGCCAAAAAAATAGATCAAATTTTATTGTTTTTTAATTATGTTCACAAACAACATGTAGAACAAATTAAAATTTGACATTATAAAGTGCCAACGTATGATTTTAGCCAAAGTAAATAATTATTATTAATACACACAAACACACATATTAATACACACACACACACACACATATATATGCATGTATGTATGCATATGTGTATGTATATTTATATCTCTATGTGTGTGTATGCATATATGTATAATTTAATATTACGTAACAATACATTTTATAAAAAGATTGATTTGCATATACACAAACACACACACACACATATATATATATGTAAGTATATATGGCCAAAATAAACATATCAAATTTTATTGTTTTTTTTTATTCTGTTCAAAACATGTACAACAAACTAAAATTTGACAATATACATTGGCAATGTAAACATATCAACTGGGGTCAAGTGTGAACATATATGAATGTATAAAATATGAATTTACATTTGCAGATCTAACCTGTCGTGATACCTTGATTTGTGGACTGACACCTAGACTCCTTGAATTACCACCCAATTTTGATATAATTGAGTGAACCGGTTTATTTTAATTTTATTTGATGTTATTTGGGATAAAATTAAATTCGACCGTGGGAAGGAGAGGGCACAAAAATGGGGGAGATGAAAGAGAGGAGAGGAAAAAGGAATTAAAATGGGTTAATGTGGAAGGTTTGTTTTTATATAGAGAGAAAAAAAACCTCTTCTCCCTTCTCTTTTTAAAAAATTCCTTAGTAACTCCTAACTAAAGATCTAAATCAAATATTTAGACCATATTCCTCCTTCTATGCTCGGCGATACATGCATCTTCTATGGATAAAAAAATCTCAAAGCTCATTTAAGTCATTAACATATGTGTGTGTGTAACAAATATATTTATATGACATGTTATTAAATATGCACACTACATATATAATAGGATCATAAATCCTACTGGTCACATATGTACCCGATGTTATTTAGTTTATGTATTATTCAGATTAATATATAATTTTATCTGTATTTCATATATAATAATTTATTTAAATACATGATTGTCATATTAACTATAACATAATTGTTCGAATATAAAATTAAAATCAATTAAATTTAAAGTTAAAATTAAAGTAAATAAATTTAATAACTAATATATTAAAATTAAAATAAAATTGAATTCAAAACATAAACTCTCTTATGCTAAATCTATGTCAAATTTGATTTAATGTAACTATATTATTCATGATAGCATAAAGTAAGATTTAGTGCAGAATTAATAAAAAGGTAAACTTATAAAATTGCCCCTTTTTGCTCCACTGCCAATGTATTTGATCCACCAATCCAAATGTATGTACAGTAAGAGTTTTGAGAGACACATATTCATAAGTTATAGGAAGAAAACTATTGGATCATATCAAGACTCTATGACAGATATGAAGATATAAATAGGAGAAATAGTTGCCTTTTTGAGGAGATATTCCAATAGTTTTTGAACTTTGAAGATCAGATAGAAGTGTAGTGACTTGGTATATGAAAAAACGGAAATCCCTATATTGCATAAATGTTGTTACTTAATCTTTGATTATCGATATGAGTTGGCAAGTAGTGTAAAATCATATAAGTTATATATAATATTATAAAAAGTGCACACATCGATAATTTATGATCTTTTTCAGTTTGATGAGATTCATAAAAAGTAAACCACAATGGAGGTGTAGGAGGGGGTGCACAAGGTCGATAGGGAGGATAGTTCGATTGACTCTGATTGAGTTGATTATAAAACAAAACAATTTCTAGTCAGTTATGTATATAATCGAATATTTGATTTAAACATCCCTACAATACATGATATTAAATATTTGACATCTCTTATGAGGTATATGAAGTTATCTCTGATTATATCATTCAAGTTTAAAGGAAGCATATATATGGTTACGACAACAGTCCTACGGTAATCATTTCAAACTTAATTAAACATGTTTAGCCCTATGTCACTTAATCATAATTTAATTTAATTCAAATATAAATGGCTAAATAACACTTTTAAGTGTTATAAACTTAAATATAAAAGTGCCACCTGTAACATCAATAGCACCAACATACAAGAAGGATTGAGGTTGTAGGAGGAGCTAAGGATCGCTAAAGAGCAAGTTACGTGAAAAGTTGAAGAAGGTACAGGTGGAGATATATAACTTGGTGACGTTTTTTACATCAACATGCATTATAATTTCGATGCAAACATGATGCATTTAAACTTCTACTTTGAAGGCATAAAGAATATGCATGAGAATTAGATGTGATGGATGATCTAAGTTATGATGTCAGTGAGACAGAGTGTTAATGTCACTTGAAAAAAATATCAATGGTGAAACTTTAATGAACAAGGTGATCATTTGTACAAAGCATCTTTTATCTAATGTTGTAAAAGTGTTGCTCGCCCCATGCGATGATCCTTAATAGGGAAGGAAGAGGATAAAAATTAAAGAGTAAAATTTTAGTTTTATAGAAATAGAAATGGAAATCAAGCATTATCATATTATTATATCATTATGAACATAATGAAGAGTGACATTATTTGATGTATATACAAAGAAGATTCTTGTCATTGTCAACCATAACGTTGTCAGTTCCAAAATAAGAAGTATTAGCTGATTACATAAGACAATGGCAATATGGTGTGAAACAACACCACTAAGGATCCAATTTGAATATTAGTTTTGATAACCTCATTAAACATAACAGAAAGAAAAATGAAGAGGATTATCACTTTAATATATACTAAGAGATCACCATCCACATCACCAATATGTTTTGTGATAGTTAGTAGTTCTCCAATATATTATGCCTAAGCCAATTTTTGTGTTCTTAACTGCCACACATGCTTCCTGTTTCCTAAACAAACATGTGCATTTATACTCAAGCTACACCAAACGCACAGCTTGAGAACTAATTCGGTAAATGAATATTATTTTTCCTCAATATATATTAGTTGATTGATAATCTTAACTGCTCCCGTTTTTAATTTAAGCTTTTTCACTTCACGTCCTACGTTGGAAGATCATGTTTGTTCTTATTTTGCTAAGCCATCAATAAATGCTCAATAACCTTCTTAGATCTTTCTACCAATCTTGCAGTTAGAAAAAAAATTGGTCTAACACCCTCAATGGATTGATTTTGTGAACACGATGATTGCAAATCATTGTATCGATCTAATAACGGCAAATCAATATAAATGTAAAATTTGAAGAATATGATAAAGGAAAGAAGAAAACAAGACACAATAAAATTATAGTGATTCGGCCATGCCTACGTCCATTTTAATGATTCTTTATTGACGATTACAAACTAGATCCAGAAGAAATATCAATTGCAATCTCGAAATTCCATTAGAAATTATAATGGAAACACACCCCCTAAGATGTATCAGAGCAGTTGACCAAGATCTATGATCATCTTTCTTTTGCATGTAGACCCGAATTTTATAGCTGTATTTAGCTATTATTGGGCCTTTGAGTCATCAAATTGCATTGCATGTCCATTAGAATTCACCATAGAATAAGATCCAAGAAGATATGAGAGGGAAAAAGTAAGAAGTGCTACCTTATCGGATCGGTATCAAGCCATCTATTGGCCGGTGCCGATCCATAGAGAAAATGCTCCTCCCCCAACTTCCTTCAAGATATGTAGTTTCTTTATGTATTGATCTTTCGTTGATGTCTCTTAGCTTGTTCTTCCACATATTCATTTAGAATGATGGACAAAGAAGGGCCGATACAGATCCATCAATCGATCAATGCTGATCCATAAACTTTGTTAAGTTGCCTCTCTTTTCCTTTAGTTGCTCTTCATATTCAATTGTTTTTGAGTTTAGTATTCATTTTGAGATCCAATACCAATGATTTGTCACTTGTGAAAAACCTCGGATAACACTTGTCCCAATGAAATAAGCTTCTGCGTGTATAAAGCGTTCTTTGATTGAAGACAAGCAACCAAAAATCCTTAACTGGATAAATGCTTCCATTACTCATTTATTTCCATGAACGTCGTGTTTCCAAAACACTTTTATCTTCATAGAGTCATGTCCATTGGTAGATATAAGTTTCGAAAATATGAAACCTTGTTCCATTCGTTCATCCCCGAAAATCATTATGGATGAAGATAAAGCAGACACATTTATTCATTTAATATATATATATATATATATGTATGTATGTATGTATATAAAGCAAATACTTCCCTTTGAAGCCTTTTTCAATGTCCTCGAAATGCCCTCTGCTTTTCCATTTTTTCTTCGATCTAACTTGGGTCATTTTAGACTTTATCGCCCTCTGCTTTGGGTATCATTATAGCTTCACGACCCCAATTAAATGATCAATTGCCTCACCACTTTCTCATCCATTATCAGAAACGCGATGCCCAATTCAATCTTCTTCTCACCGTTTAGGAAAAAAAGGGTATTTGAGGAAAAAAATCCTTTCTTTCAATAGTCAACTTCGCTCGCCCTCCCTCTTCTAAATATTGAATCTAGAATGGTCAGTTGTGACTACGGTTAGGAGGTTTCTATGCTTTAATAATTATCTCAACTTCAAATTTGTAAGAATATTCATCTTCCTTCACTCGATTATTAATGTTCTTACTATTATTTTGAATTTTTTCTATTTAGCTATTGCGTCTTTAAGCATAAAACTGCATCCCTTGAGGAATTCTACTACTTAAGATGCACAAAAATTGTTAGATCATGTACTTTACTATTTGTCCATAATTGCTTTACTTTTGGGATTGGTTTTGTTAATTGTTAGGATTTGATTGCGCAAGAGGAACGATTGTGGTAAGGTCTTCTAATTCTTTTCTTATGCATGGTGCATGTATTCTGCAAGTTCAAGAAGTTATTTGGAGGACACTGTTTGAGAGGAATGAAAAATATATGAATAGTGATATTCTTCACATGTAAGTAGTTCGTTAATGTTCTATGTTATTCACTTTTCTTCACTATATTTCATTTGGTAAAGTTCAAGGTCATTTGTGGTTTAACTAAAGTCAAATTAAATATTATGATGATGTTTAGCACTCATATGAATGAAAACTGATATTGTCTGGCTGTTTGTATGAATGAGCAAGTTCTGAACAACATCTTTGTATATTTTTTGAAGGAGTTATAGTGCACCATGATAGATTACCACGAGTCTATACAAAATAATTATGCAAACCTTCACTATCATTTTATTATCTTCACAACTTACACATTATTTTGTTCTTCATAAGCTCGATGATCCTTTTTTCCCACCTGTTTTAGTTGTTTAATTTTTTATTCTCCGATTCTTACTGTGCATTATGTCTTATTTAATAATAGTACAAATAATAATAAAATTAATTATACTCATTTTAATTGTTTAAGCTCAATGGTTTTGTCTTCCCTGATGAATTCGCTCAATGCATAGGCTTTTAGTTCATTTTGGCTTGTGAGTGTATGTGTATTTCATGGATCAGATCCTCATAAATGATTGTCCAACAGCTGAAAAAAAAATTATGTACTTTTATTCCTAGATTATTTTTTCAGTTTAGCCTCCTTTTAAAACTAATCATCGCAAACAACCCCCTTTCGAAAGTAATATCAATTTTAGCACTATTTTGGCCAGCTCAGCACCGAGCTGGCCAAAACGTACTAACGACTTTTCAAAACTCGCCAATAAATTTTTTTTGGCCAAAAACATGTAGGCGGCTTTTGAGAAGTCGCCCATTGGCTACTTCCCAAAAGTTGCCTACGTGTTTTAAAACAATTTGGGCGACTTTTGATTCCAAACGGGATTCTGTGGCAAAACCAGAACCCCGCTTTCTTCCTCCTTTATTTTTTCACTTTCCTCCTCATTTTTAAAAAACCCCAAAATCCACCAAATCTGAAATTTTTGCCCAAAGCCTAAAATATTTAGCATTTTATTCAACAAATTACAAGATGGCATGCTCTTCAATGCGGGATGTGCCTCTAGGTATGATAAATCAATATTCTTTCGATTTAGGGTTTTGGAGAAAATTACAAAATATTGGTTTTTAGGATTTGTAAGCAATCATTGATTGTTGAGATATCTTAGTATGGATGAAATCATTGTTAAATTGTTAAAATCAGTGCGTAAATTCCTAATGTTGATGTTGGAAAATAAATTTGAAAATCTTGTTAACTTGTGTATGTGTAGATTACTCGAGATGCTATCTGGACCTATCGATGGACCTGTCCTATATTTGCAACAACGGCATCGAACGAATAATCCAGAATTCGTCGCTTTAAAATTCTTAGTGTTCAAAATATGCAAATACATGTTGATAATATTTTTGTGATATTTTGACAGAGCAATACTACAGACGGAACCATAGATCATTCGTTTAAAATGAATAGAGTAATATCTGCTCATCTAGGCGTTATATAGCTAATAGATCAAGCCAGATTTGGACTGGTTTTTAGGGTGGGGCACATCCAATTGGATCATCATCTTATCACCGCTTTGGTAGATAGTTGGAGGCCAGAGACATCTACATTTCACCTACATGTTGGGAAGATGACTATCACGTTGGGTGATGTTGCGTGCTTACATGGCATACCCATAGACGGTGCTCCGTTGACCAACCTCGATCAAGTTGATTGCCTTAGTTTATGCCAACAGCTCCTAGGTTTAACTTCTCCAACGCAGGAGTGGTGGGGAAACAAAATGATACGGACAAGATGGTTTAGGCAACAATTTGCGGATGACATACCAGCAGACACCAGGAGATTCAGATTCAGCAACAAGCCAAAGCCGTTATATTGCATATTATATGCTCGATGTTGATATGCGATCATTCGAAGACGTGGATATGGCTTAGATGGTTTCCATTTTTAGAAAACTTTGATGTTTGTCGCCAGTATTCGTGGGGCGGTGCAGTTCTAGCGTACGCGTACTACGAGTTGACGAGGCTTGCTTTGCAAGAGAGCGCAAGCATTGGTGGTTGTGTAAGTCTAATACAGGTGTTTCCATTATTTACTTTCGCCGACAGTTATTTCATATTCTCTTATCCAACTGAAATCATGTGTCCAATATTATTTGCAACTTTGTTGTTGGACTTATCTACATGTATGTAGAATAAAGACGAGGATGACGACGATTGATTTATCATTGCTATACGGTGCCAAGTATAATTAATTCTGTAGTATACTACATATTGTTGTTCAGATTTGAGAAGCTACAATTTTATATTTCTACAGGTGGGTAGGACCTAAAAGCACCGTTTCATCACGGAGATGTCATGTTACCTTCTACCGTAATGAGTTCGATGTGCTAGACTATCACTCTGTGACTTGGACCCCATACGCATACATGCTTGGAAATTTGCCAAACTTATGTACCACTTCCATTCAGCTGTGGATTGCTCGTGTTCCTCTTATTTGCTTTAATGATGTCATCTATCATCTTTCTGACTGAATAAGAGGCAGTTTGGTATGGCCCAGCATTTACGGAACAACCACTGCATTACAGGATTGTTATTGCAACTGGGGAGTATGCTATGGCGATTGAGACATGGACCGAGCACTACATGCACACGCAACAGGAACGCGAGTTCACATTGTACGAAGAAGAATATCTGTCTTGGTATTGGAACATCACGCGTCGATATGTTCTTCATGCCATCGAGCCACCTACAGCGTCTCCTATTGTTGCAGACCCTTACACTCCCAGAGCACCCCTCGAAAGGAATGTGGTACGTAGGACATACAGTCTTTATTCAAATATTTGAAATTTATACTTTTTTGAACTTTATGTTATGGCAGGTGGACGACATTTACCGTGCAATCGAGATTGTGGACGAGCTTGCACAAGAGGTTCCTGAAAGGTCGTAGGGGAAATGCTTTAGTGTAAAACGCATCTTAGAATCTATTTTGGAGAGAAACAAGTCAACAAGTTAACAAGACCATGACCGCCTCCGACGCCTCCTCCACCTCCACCACAGGCGCTTATCGAACATGTCATAGAAGCCGACGGCGTTCCTCCTACTACTCGTACATATCAGCGACGGAGATATCAAAAAGGCGCTTCTTCATCTCAAGAAACACAAATTGAAGTTGTTGCCGACCCCTCACAGCCTATATATCCTACGCAAGCAAGTGAAGAGGCGGATTCGCCGGATGAAATTCTACCGTCTATGAGGAAACCAATACAAACTTCACTAGAACTTCGTAGGTTGAAGTGGTGAGGAGGGTATAAGTTGTCTATATGCTTCGTCCGGTTTTGTTTTGTTTTGTTTAATGAACCGTTGAAATATTAGGATTAATTGTTTTGTTGAATTGTAGGATGTTGGAATTTGAATTCAATTGTTTAATTGGTGGCTGTTGTAATTTGAGTTGTTGGATGATTGAATTTGATTGAAATGTTGAATTTTGATTGCAGTGAAGTTTAGACCATTGTTGAAAATGGTGATGCAGAGTTTATGTTTTGAAACCCTACACACTCATCTGGGGCGAATTTTGAAAAGTCTCCACGGATGAGTGTGCAGGGTTTCAAAACAGAAACTCTGCCCTTCAACCTTCCTCATATTTCACTTTACCAAATGCCAAAGAATGAACCCAAAACCTAAGCCACATCTCTCTTTCACAATTTCAATATTTCCGGACGAAAACGAATTTCTTTTAGAGACTTGGAGACACAAAAAGAAGGTAAGTTCCATAAGCACTATTAAATTTGTTTAATCTTTTGTGATTAAGGCTAATTCCAACATTGATATTTTCAAGAAAAATGTTGTTGAAAATGGACAATTGGGAGCTTGATGATGAGCGATGATGAAAATGTATGACAAATTTGAACAACAACGAGGCATTGTGCCGGTTAATGAAGAAAATGTTGAGATTAATGAAGATGGTGTAGCTTGCCTATGATTTGAGTTCACTGTAGGGTTAATGTAACAACCCGATATTTTCAGTCATTCGCATCCGCACATGTCGGACTTGAATTGCTCAAATACCGCGTTGTAAATAAATTTGGAGCAAATGAAATACAATCACAGAATCACTGACACAGAAATATCAGAATAACTCGCAGCGGAAATAAAAATACCATAGTAGTTCATGAAGCTACCATAACAAACTCTCAAAACATAATACATAATATCAGTCTGAAAAAAAACATATACAATAGAAATCTCAATACATAACAGTTTATAAATACCAGAGCTGAAATAGAACAACGGAACTGAAAGGAAATAGATAACTAGACAAGTAGAATCTCTAACGATTCTTAGCTCCAGAAAAGAAATCCAAAGCTAAACTGTAAATACTCAGGCTGACCCGAGCGTAAAGTAAAACACAAAACACTCGAGTCAGGACAATATATACTTGTATAATATAAACCAACTCAAGTGAACTGTAGTAGAAATGCACAATAACTTAAAGGATGCTTGGGATCGCCCATCCTTTAAGAATCAGTTAAACTATAAATTAAATACATCCCGTGATTAAAATTTCAAAATGGTATTTTATACTTCAAAATCAAATATCATTTGAAAATTCAATATCATTCAAAATCCATTTCAAAATATCAAAAATATAATATCTTCCAAACCACATTCATTTCTATTTAATTTAAATACCATTACAAAACACATTTCAAAATAGTTTATATTTCAAAACAAATTACTTCATTTTAAATCATAAAATGAAGTTATTATCTTTAATAATTAAATTATTTAATTTACAAAAAAAAAATTAGTCTTTCAAAATTCATTTATTCACTTAATTAAATAAAACAGATGAAAATTCAACTTTCGCAGCATTCAGAAATTGCTACAAGAAGTTACATTCAAAACAGTTCAATTTAACAAAAGATAGCATATAAAAATGCTGTAATAGGGTTACATTAGTTTCAAATAAAACTTAGTTAAATTCAACAATTATAACATTTACAAAAATGCTATAATAGCCTTTAATTAAACTTAGCCATTTGGTTCATTATTATCAACTACAGCATTTACAAATGATGTATTATCATTTACATTAGAATTAATAGCACTTCAGAAATACAGTTAATTAACTTCAAATATTCGGTATAATTTCACAAAAAAATTTATATTTTTATTTAAATCATTTTCAACTTATAAAATCATATAATTTCACTTTTAAAACAATCATTCAAATACCCTTATATTCATGATTTTATAAAGTTAAATCTCCATTCAAAAATCAAAATTTAATAATAATTCACCTATTAAATTCCAACATAAAATTTCAAATTCATTAAATTAAATTTAACTTAACACTTAAGTTTAAAATTTTCAAATATAACTTAATTTCATTTTTATTTACTTAACTTAAAATTCACTTTTATGCCAAATTCACAAATTTGCAATTTTAGTTATATTTCAAAATTTCAGCATAAATATTCATTCATTTCACATTTTAACTTTATTCAAGAATCATTAATATATTACAAAATCATTTTAAATTCATTTAATTCAAAATATCATAAATTTATCATATTTTCATATTTAATTTAAATTCCATTTATCACCGAATTATAATTTCCAAAATAACTTACATTTCAGATTTTCTAACTTTACCATTTATTTATTTCACTTATAAATTTTCAAAAAATCAATAATGCTTTTCAAAAATCATTTTTAATCAAATTTAAATCAAAATATAATAATATTTACATTTCTAAAATATTTTAAAAAATTAAAAAAACATATTTTAACAACGGGTCTGTATTTCATTTTCTAGCCTAGGTAAAGTGATACGGGTAATATATCATTTCAACCCGTAATTTACAAAGAAAACCCGGGTTTGATCATTTCAAACCCGCAATCCCAAGTAAATGAAAATAATTGAAAATCATTCAGGCCTATCATTTCAGCCCATAAAGATTTTCTCCTATTCTAAAGTCCGTTCGGGTATGTATCATTTCAACCCATAGTGATTCTAGTCTACAGGGAACTTACAGTGTGATAAACTGATGAAAATAATAGAATAACATGAAATAACAGTAACATATGGTATAACAAGTGTAAATATAGGTGTGAACTTCATATGAATATAATATAGCAGTTATAACAGGATGATATGCATTTACAGATTCAGGTGATGTCAGTTTATCACTATATAAGTACATATTAGTCTGGTGAGATTTACTCACCTGTTTAAGCTGGAGATGACAACCAAAACACACGACAAGGAATCTTCGAAGGCACGACAACATGAATAAGATTTGCGATCGGGAGAGCCAAAGATTAATTTCTTAAATATATCAAACAAAACAAATACAAACATGAATTACAAACCAAGATATTACAAAACCATGCTAGGAATAACTACACAATTCAAAGCTAGAACTTTTGCACTTGCATTCAACCTTGTATGCTTCAGCTATGGACTGGAAAGGCACTGTTATGGGATGGTTTTGAATTAGGTTTGGATCAGGTTTGGGTTCAATAGGGTCAGCCATAACATGGATATGAAGGAGATGAATTGTATAGGCATGTATAACTCAAATCAAGGTAACCATAGTAGAATTTCTGTGCATAAATGGTTCGGCCCTAAGCATACATAGGCACGGCCAGGCCTGGTAGGGTCATGTACCGATGTGGCAGGGGTCTCAGGTCAGCAAGTGGCTGGTGGTGATGATGCAAAGGTCGGCTAAGGTGATGTGGTGGAGTGGTGAAGGTAAAGGAGCTTGGCAATGCATGTTTAGGTGGAGTTTGCTCAAATATTTGGTGGATCTACATAATGGATGGCCACGACTATGGATGGGCAGTGGGCTGGAGGGGATGGCAGCTGGTTGTGGCGGTGGTGGAGGTGGCTATGGTGGTGGAGGAGCAAGGGCCGAGCTACAAAGGTGAAGACAAGTGCAAAGAGATAAGGAAAACAAGAAGAATAAGCGAAAAAGAAGAAGAACTTTACCAAACTTTTGCTTCAGGAGTTCATGGCCGAAAATTTTGGATGAGAAACTTTTATTTTCGTGAAAAATGAAGAGAGAAGTGGCTGAAGCAATCAAAAAAGAATTGGCCAAAATAATGATGCATTGATTGAAAATAAAACGGCGGAATACAAAAGGACTTAGGCAAATAAATGGTCTCAAACTCTTCATATTTCCATAATTCCTTTTGCAATTTTTAAATAACTGAAAAATGCATATAAATTCAGATAAAAACACGAAAATTTATTAAATAAACAAAAATATATAAATAAATATTAATTATATATAATTAAATTAAGAAAATAGCAAAGAAAATGTAAACTAGGCTAGAAAATTTGAAAATAAATGAAATGAACTTTGGAAAAAATTTGTGTACTTGAAATTTTTTTATAAATAAAGATAAAGACACAAAAATAAAATGCATGCATATAGATAAATAAATATAATTTAAATGAAGAAAATAGCAAAAAAATGGAAACTAGCATTTAAAAATAGAAAATACATGCAATAAATTTTGGAAGAATTATATTATCACTTTAAAAATATCAAAAAAACAAAAATATATATAAAATAACATATTAGCACATATTAAAATAAAATATAACAAAGAAAATATGATTTATATAATCTAAAATAGACAAAATTGCAAAATAAAACAAATTATACTCAAAATTGAAATGTGCATAACTTTCACAGTTTAAGTCCATTTTCGACGAAAAAAAAAGCAGTATTCAAGTTGTTAAATATATTTTCATAATAAAAGATAAAATTTAGGAGTTTAAATATTTAAATTTGAAATTTAAAAGTCAAAGTTTGACTAGTTTGAATAGACATTCATCTTTCAGTAAAATATCCAATTTATACCTGTTTGAAATTATAATTCACATAATAATCAATACTTATATTTAAAAATGAAATGTTTGAAATGAAACAAGTTTTAAAAAAAATTCAAAATGAAATATAGTCAAAATTAAAATATACATAAAAATCTAGGGTTGTTACACTCTCCCCCACTCAAATCTTTTCGTCCTCGAAAAGGAAGGAAGCGGAGAAACAATAAGAAAGAGCAATAGGTTGGAATGCATCCCCGAAAGAAGGTAGGAAAAAAAAAGATAGCTAGGAGGTAAAGCAGGTTGAAAGACAAGGATGAACCATTATACATTTCAATTTAAATTTTTTTTTAGTATGATGAATAGTCATTTGATTCAAATCTGATGGTTCAAAGTAAACAATATTTAAAACATTTTAAATTTTTAGAAGGGAAAATAACTGATCAAAATATTCTTTATATAGTACTTTATCAAAATACTTTTATAACTCGATGTCTTAACAAGTTTATCCTCGTTCCTGTAGATTCTGGCAGTGCGTTGATCAGACGCAAAGCTAGACTTCTCCAGGTACTTAGTAGACTTGTTTCAACATCCAATGAAAATACTAGAAAACTCTTTTTTTTTTAAAGACGGATATGGAAAGTACAATCCAAACAAATCAACCAAACCGCAACAGTTGTCTAACCATGAATCGCAGATACACAATGGTTACGCCTGGATCTCCCAGAAAACAATCCGTATCCGTAAGCTTTCTCAGCCCTGCGAGTTACGCCATGATGACGAGTAGAATGCAGGATACACAATGGTTACGCCTGGATCCCCCAGGAAACAATCCGTACCCCCAGGCCAGCTCAGCCAGGCATTTGTGCTACTAATGCGACCTACATAGAGTGCAGGATACACAATGGTTACGCCTGGATCCCCCAGGAAACAATCCGTACCCTCAGGCCAGCTCAGCCAGGCAGTTACGCTATGTAGTCGCGATCATAAGACCATGGAGATCGCCATGGAATTCGATGGACACTCGAATATCATATCCGAAAAACCCAAATCAAAGAGAGAGAATAATATCGATAGAATGAATCCACAGTGTGGCCACAAAGCGGATATCAAGCAGAAGGCACTTTCCATATCTTTACTTCGAAAATATGTATCATATGGTACCTTTCAAAATCACTTCCAATTATCATACTTATATAAAGTTCATTTTATATAAGATTTCATTTCAAATCAAATACTTTCCAAAACAATAGTATATCAAATCACACTTATATAGATTTCGATTATATAAGATTTCACTTTTCAAAATTGGGTACCTTTTCAAATCAACAGTTTTCAAATCAATAGTTTTCAAATCTACTGCATACTTATACAAATCAATTTTATATAAGTTCGATAACTCCCAAATCAAAGTATTTAAAAAAAAAGGTTCTCAATTTTAATTCATTTCAATAGTATTTCGGTTTAAAAATCATATATGATTTCACCAAATCATTTCTTCCAAATTACATATATTCAGTTTCAAATTTCTTAAACCCATAGATTTAAAAAATAATCAAAATCAACAAAATTTAGGTCAAACAAATTCATTTCCATTTCAAACATATATTCACTTCAAAAATCATAATACTTTCAAAGTTATAAATCTTTCGAAACCATATACTTGAAATCAGTGCACATTGAGAATAATAACACTTTGAAATGATACATTTGAAATCATAAAACATTCCCTCAATTCTTTACATTTCACAAATTTATTCAGTTAAACCCAAATCTAAAATTTCCAATTTTAATTAAATTCAAACCATCAGTTTCAATTCAATTTAGTTTTCCAACAAAACCATTTCAAATATTGTAAAATTTCAAATAAAGATTTGATCCACAAAATAAACTATTAAATCTTAAATATATTTCAAGGCTTAAATATACAATATTTCAAAACTAAATTTTATAATTCCATATATCTCAAATTTTTCTTCATTATTACTTAGTGTTGAAATATTTATTTCATAAATCCATTGTTTTTAAATAAACACAAATTACAGGTAAACCAAATACCTTTCATACTAATACAAGCTTCAATTATTCATTTATTAAAATCAATGGTTTTCAAAATCATCTTATACTTACATAAAGTTTATCTTATATGAGAATCAAAAATTTCAAAAATAAATTTCGCTGCATGGAAAGCCATATGGGATTGAACATCTTTGCTTACTAATAGATTTTTAATTAAGAATAGTTTTGTGTATAAAATAGTTTGTATGAAAAATAGAATAAAACAGTTAGTTTAAGAAGAATAAAAGAAAAATGGTTTTGAAAAATGGTTTCAAATTTGATAGTAGTTTTTCATAAAAGAAAAATTCCAATTAAATTACAAAGATATCCAACCCAACAACTTTCAATTTCAGCGTCAAGTATACCAATGATATTAGGATATAAGATGTACATATGTCATCATCTCGCAACATTACATTCGATCGCTCGCTCGATCACACAAGTTCGCTTTCGAACTAGTATTGTCCATTCGACTTCCCTAATGCGGACTTCGATATGGTTTCTCGACTAGAAGCCATCAGTCTCCTTGCATAGTCATATACTATAATAGAGAATTCTAAAATCAAGCCCAAAATCCATATCAAATGTTCGCCATCAAGACTCAAATGAAAAATCCTAACACGAAATGGTGTAATTCACCTCGAACTTGTGTACTCAAACTTGGATCAAATTAATTATGCAAATAAAACAACATACGTACAACTTATGTATCTATTCCAACTTGTTAAATAAATAGTTTCATAAAGATGTTACTAAGTTAAAACATTTAAAACCGAATTTTTCTCAAACATTTGAAGACTAATTTTTATATCCAAAACATGTCAAAACTAAATTTCATATTAGTATAATTCAAAATAATCTTATTTATTTACTTAACAAAACAGTTTCAACTTATACAAATCATATTATTTCATACTTGAAACATACAAACTAAATTTATATAATTTAGCAAATACTTTATACTTTTCAAAATTACTTAGCTTTGAAAAGTTAACGTTGATTTGGAAGTGCTCGAACTTTCAAAATAGTCGAAGAAATCATATTTTCAATCCAAGAGTTGGAAGTCAACAACAAATCAGTAAACCAACTTCAAAAGATAGGGTTATACCAAAACAAATCTGAATCTCGAGGACTGAACACCGGCTTACTTTAAATTATTTCATATATATATATATATACATATATATATATATACATATATATATACACACGGATCTATCTTTCGAATATCAAACCATACTTCGAAATCTGAAATCAAAATTGGTTTCACGAAATCACTCGCATAGCAAAGCTACTAGAGCGGCCTCTCCCTCACTCAGAAACTCGAAAATCAATGTCAATGATGCATGCATTCATCATCGAAATTATTTTCCAGCGACATAAGTGTAACAACCCGCATATTTATCGATTTTATATTTAAATATTTTATTTAAATATTTTATCGTTCGTCGGATTTTGGTCCGAAAACCTACTTTTTGCATACGGTCGAATTAGGACTCGAGACCACTTCCATCGAGTTCAAAATGACGTTTGCGACCTTTTTGAGTATAAGCTTCGATATGTTTGGAGAAAGTTGATTTTTGCTACTTTTTCCCGCTTATGGCTTTGGTTGGGCTGAGCCAATTAACCACTTAACTCAGTTCCAACACTCTCCTCTTCATTCACTTCCCTTCTATTTTCCTAATACTCAAGCTTTTATGTTAATGGAGGGTGGAAGAGGAAATTAAAACTCCAAAACCCTAACTTCCCTTGCAAATCAAATTCCTAGCTCCAAACTCAAGAAGAACCCATTGGTAAGCTTCTCTTCTTCTTCTCCAACTCTTTCTCCATTCAATTTCAGAAATTTCCTAAACCTAACTTAGGGAATGTTCTTCTTTTAAGCTTAGACTCAAGCTTCTAGAGTTGGTTTTGAAGAGTGGTTGATTCCCCTTTGCTTTCAAGCTTCATCTTCATAAATTTAGTTCAAAGGTGAGATTTTTAATCTCATATCTAAGTCTATGAATTATCTTCGAATGTTAGGTATGAATTCCTAACACTTACTCGTGTGCATTTGCTTTTGGTTTGGATTGAATTGGTGTATATTCCAATTTTTGGTGTTTTGAGTTCAACTCGTTAAAAATCCTAACTTCTATGTTTGAACATGTTTTTGGTGATGCATCGAGGAGCATATAGGGCCGGGTAGTCGGTTGGCATAATCCCTTAGCGCCATTGCTCGAGAAAAATGCAATTTGGTCAAGATTGAACCTCATTTGTTATAGGCAGGGAAGAGGCTGGAAACAGGTTCGGCCGACCGACCCCTCTGGTCCGGTCGACCGACCTGCTTCCAAGTGCATAAGCACTTTCTGTTTTAAGGTTCGGTCGACCGACTCAGGGAGCCCAGTCGACCGACCTGCTGCCGAGTGCATAAGCACTCCTCTGTTTAAGGCTCGGTCGACCGACTCAGGGAGTCCGGTCGACCGACCTGCTGTTAATTGCCAGATTAGCCTATTTTGCTAATCCGTTTGAATATCCAACTTTAATCGATTCGTGTTGTCTCCCTTTTGTTGTTGTCATTTATTATCGACTTAGATGACCTTTTCTTTGGGAATTTTAGATATATCCACTTTGATGGATTTTATATCGATTTCTTTGGATTTTATTCACGTTTTCGAATGTGAATCTTAGTGATTGATTGTTCCTACAATCTTCTTTGTGATTTGTCACTTTAAAAATATAAAGGTTTTCTATACTAGTAGTAAATATCAAAACTCTTTCCCCAAACGATTTCAATACTATTTTAATACCAAATTCGTTTATAAAACCGTTTTCCAATCAATTAGTATATATAAACCTTTACCTCACTCGTATGAGAAATCCAATTAAACGACTTAGTAAAACAAGTGGTATGAAACGCTTGCGTTCACTTTGTTGGTTAATTCTTGGACTTGTTCGATTGAATCTCTTGTGACAATTTTATAGTGGAGATCTACAGTTTGTTCGTAAATATTTAAGTTAAGCAAGTGGTTATGGGACATGAAGCTAAACTCATATATTTACTAGCTTAGTGTAATTGACACTTCTCGTTGATCATGACGATCATCTTTGTGATTTAGACTAGCAATGTGCGATGTCTCTTTGTCTGCGAGGGAGACTAAACCCCGTTTTGTGGAGTTTCGACTCAATTTGATGGGGTAGCAACCCATGGTCTTCGGGCCGTTTGTGGAGCTTCGGCTCAATTTGTGATGGTTAGCGACCATGGAATTAGCGTTCCGTTTGTGATACACGTGTTGGTGGGCTTTATGCTCCCGTTTGTGATAGGCCTCCCCCCCTTTGTGATTTCTGGATTTCTTGTGTAGATTCCTAGAATTTGTGTTTCACCAATTTTCGTGATTTCCATTGATAAGTTTTATCAATATTTATGCATTGGTGAATTTGTGTGTCATTGACTTTGGTGATTTCTGGATTTCTTGTGTAGTCTTCTGGAATTTGTGTGTCATTGACTTTTGTGATTGACATGGATATTATCGTCAATATTTATGGTCTGGTGAACGAAATAGGAGTATGACGTTTCTTTGATTCTTGTGTAGATTTGGTGACATTGATTAATCTCTTGATGATTATCAACTAAGTATATATATATATCACAACTTGGCATTGTGATTATTATGTGTTTAGTCATATCTCTTATTCTATATCGTTTCATCTGATATTTATAGTTAGACTGATCCGTTTATTATTTTCTTATCAAATAATACTCGGGTCAGACCGAGATGTTACAGGTGCTTCTGCTTGACTTCTCATCCGGGATTAACTCCTTGACTTTTGGGTTAACTACTTAGATTAGTAGTTATTTTGTTGTATACATTTGAGATATAGACTCCTTAATGTATACTTATTCTTTTGTGTAGTTCGTGTAACTATTCTTTTGTGATATTGTGGATCTTTTCAGACCACTACTCTGATGTACACTTTCTAGTGTAATATTCATATCTTATTCCGCCTTTGTGATATGAATTGTCTGTGACTGATTTATGTTATGTTTATTTCTGTATTTGTTTCTGAAGATATTACAGCCACTGTGTAGTAGCTTTAAGTTTGTGTCGGAATGTCGGATTTCCCTCTTGGTAAAGAAATGCATGTTATACTATCTGACATATCGATGCTCGCGCAAAGCAATTACACGGATGGTCGCTCCTCAACAGCCTTATTCTCCGTGCTAGTTGACAGCATTCACCGTAATGTTCTTGGCTAGCGTGAGTATAGAGGTGGGGCGTCACAGCATGGTATCAGAGCCAAACTTCGGAATAATATGGAATATTATAACAAGGATCATCGTCCTAAGTCCATCTTAGGAGTCGTGCTTTAGGATTTTATTCGGGTCTACGTACCGTTCTATCCTATTTTCTTTTATGATTCCTTGTTTTGTCGATCAAGATTGCTTGATATTCAATTTGGTGAATAATCTTTTTCTTCCTCTTCTTTCTTTCTAAAGGAAGAGAAATGTCTAGACCTGGCCGCCCCAGAGCCGTGCCATCTAGCACTCCGCCCCAGGATGGAGTTTTTATGACTGCTCAACAGCTTCTTGATTTAGTGACGAATGCTCAAGCAGCTGGAGCTAACCCGGAACCTACTCATCCAAAGTCGGGATTTGCACGCTTATGTAGCGATTACACTAATTTGGGTGGGGAGCCATTCAAAGGTTCCGAAACTGTTATTGAAGTGCATGCTTGGCTAAGGTCATGCGATCGAATCTTTTCTCGCATGAATCTTATTGACCTTCACCGAGTTCAGGTGGCCTCTAGTATGCTCCGTGAAAGAGCATTGGACTGGTACGAGCTTCTTATTTCTGAGATTAATGAAGCGGATCTCACCTGGGAGAAATTCCGAGAACGCTTCGAGTTGAAATTTGTACCAGAAGCTGAGAAAGTGACATTGGCTCGACGATTTATAGACCTTGTTCAAGGTGAGTCCTCCGTGACTGATTTCGTCGCCTCCTTCGAGTCGCTTTCCAAATATGGGGTTGAATACATCAATACCCCATTGAAGAAAAACCAGAGATTTGTCTGTGGCTTGAATAAGAATCTTAAAAAGCCATTACTTCTGAAACTTGAGGTTTCATTTGATCAGCTTATTGATATCGCTCTTCGTCTTGAAGAGACCGATAATGAAGGTGATGTTGAAGTTGTACGTGCCCAACAGAACTTCAACAATAACTCGAAGAGGCCAATTAAGTTCAAAGGCCCCAATTCTAATAAGAAAGGGAAGCAACAAATTCCGGTAGCAAAGACTCCTACCTCTAGTCGTGGTCATTGCTACAATTGTGGTTCCACGGACCATTATGCAAGGGAGTGTCCGAAACCCCTCTTTTGTCGCTATTGCAAAGGTTCGGGCCATCTTTTATCTTCGTGTCCTAAGCTTCCAAGCAAGAGAGAAGGAAGGCTGCAAGTTACTAGCAACTCTTCTCTTGGTCAAGGTATTTCTCATTTAATCCTTGATTTCATTTATTTCGTGATCTTCTTATTCGAGTTCTTTTTGATATGGGTTTCATCTCATTATTTTTATATCAAAAGAACTTGTCGATTCTTTTTCTTTGGATATTTTGGGCTTGATGACTTCTTTGAGGATTGTGAATCCGGATGGTAGATCCGCAACACTCAATTTGCTTTTGTTTAGATGTCGAGATTGTTTTATGTGACTTTTCTTTCTGAGCCGATATTTACTTTGGCTTCGGAATTGATTTTTTGAAAGGATCGGCTTAATCATTGTGAAGCCTATATCCTATTTTCTGAGTGGACTTTTCATCTTCGACATTTTCTATCTGTTAAGCAGATTTCTGTTTTTTTCTTTGTGATTTTGATTCCATCTTGATGGCATCATTTTATTCTTTAAAGTTCTTATGGTGAGGAAAGTGTTATTTCTCTCATCTAAATAGTTTGAGAATTTTCCGGTATTTTTGAATTTGTCTTAGGACTATCACCTAAGCAATCTTTTGAGTGGTGTTAAGGTCTTTTCAGTTTGACTTTACCACCGGTTTTCGTTTGCTACGAGTTGCGGAAGTTAGCACCACTTACCGCATTCCGTACTCATTATGATTCTTATGAGTGACTTATTTTGTCATTCAATTTGTCTAGCTTATTTCATCCATTTTATAAATCGAATATTCTATGAATATTTCGATGAGACCATTCTTGTATTTATTGATTTTGGATGAAAATAGTAATTTAAAATTTTGCAAATCTTTTTCATAAGATTTATTTATAAGTAAAACTGGATTTTGTTCTTGAAACGAACAAAGAATATTCTTAAAACTTTTTAAGAGATTTATTTATCCTATAAAAGATGATTTTGTGATTGTATTGCCCGTTGAGTGCTTTAAGAATTTTGGTCGATGCGCTTGATCAACGTTATCGATAGGAATTTCCTAAACGCTTTGATGTGACAATCAGACACGATATATTGACTTGTAAAAATGTAATTTTGAAAGTTTTAACTTTTCGGAGAAGAGAATTATTTTAAAAGAAGTTCTTTCTTTTCAATACTCTTATTCCTTCTTGTGATTCCTGAAGGGGAACCAAGACTTTGCTATTTGTACCGATACTAGTCGTATTGGTTTGGATGTCATTCTCTTGCCATAGAGAACGTGCTATCACTTGTGCTTCTAAATCATTATAGTTTATCGAGACTAGATATGCCACTTATGATCTAGTGCTCTCGGCTATTGTTTTTGCTTTTGGAATTTGGCATCATCATATTTGGATGAGAAATTTGTTCTCGGCCTCGATCATAAATCTTTGGAATATTTATGTTCTCTTAAGGAACTGCATGTTGACTCGAGTTCCTAGCTTCTTATGATCTTGATATTCTTTTTATTCCCGAAGGGGAAATCGTGTTGCCAATGTGTTTAGTCGTAAGCAACAAGGGGTTGTTTCTTTGTTAATGACCGAATGAAATTATCTTTTTATCAAGTTCATCGGGCGTTTTGATGTACTTCGTTTTATTGAGTTTCATCTCATTTCTTTTATGAACTTGCGTTCGATGTTCTTTTATTGTGTTCGGTTCATTGGACGTACCGTTTTTGTACTGCGTCGGTGTTCCGAAAATCATTCGGGCTTCGGTTCATTGGACTTACCGTTTATGTACTGCGTCAGTGTTCCGAATTATTTGGGTTTTGATTCATCGGATGTACCGTTTGTACTACATCGATGTCTTTGCTTTTGATTCATCGGATGTACCGTTTGTACTACATCGATGTCTTTGCTTTTTGGATACATTGGATGTACCGTTTGTACTACATCAGTGTCTTTGATTCATCGGATGTACCGTTTGTACTACATCGATGTCTTTGCTTTTGATTCATCGGATGTACCGTTTGTACTACATCGATGTCTTTGCTTTTGATTCATCGCATGTACCGTTTGTACTACATCGATGTCTTTGCTTTTTGGATACATTGGATGTACCGTTTGTACTACATCAGTGTCTTTGATTCATCGGATGTACCGTTTGTACTACATCGATGTCTTTGCTTTTGATTCATCGGATGTACCGTTTGTACTACATCGATGTCTTTGCTTTTGATTCATCGGATGTACCGTTTGTCCTACATCGATGTCTTTGCTTTTGATTCATCGGATGTACCGTTTGTACTACATCGATGTCTTTGCTCTTGATTCATCGGATGTACCGTTTCTACTACATCGATGTCTTTGCTGTTTGCTTCATTGGATGTACCGTTTGCACTACATCCATGACTTGGCTTTTTGGTTCACTGGACGTACCGTCTTTGTACTACGTCGGTATTCCAGATTATTCGAGTTTCTAGTTTCTCGGGCGTACCGTGATTGTACTATGCCGTTGCACCGGCTCAATTTTCTGCTATTCTTGACGTTCCCCACGTCTTTTATCTACGGGAATGCCTTAGGGATTCCGGTTTTCATTCTTGAGCCCGGTGTTATTGTGGAAATTGAAGTTTCACCGGATTTCTTGCTAACTCTTTTGTGCACTTTATGGTGAACTTCCTATTTCAAATTTTCTTTTGTGTTAATATGCTTCTATGGTTGTTACTTCTTATATTTCCTTCTTACTTATTGCGAGGACGCAATTTCTTTAAGGAGGGGAGTCTGTAACAACCCGCATATTTATCGATTTTATATTTAAATATTTTATTAAATATTTTATCGTTCGTCGGATTTTGGTCCGAAAACCTACTTTTTGCATACGGTCGAATTAGGACTCGAGACCACTTCCATCGAGTTCAAAATGACGTTTGCGACCTTTTTGAGTATAAGCTTCGATATGTTTGGAGAAAGTTGATTTTTGCTACTTTTTCCCGCTTATGGCTTTGGTTGGGCTGAGCCAATTAACCACTTAACTCAGTTCCAACACTCTCCTCTTCATTCACTTCCCTTCTATTTTCCTAATACTCAAGCTTTTATGTTAATGGAGGGTGGAAGAGGAAATTAAAACTCCAAAACCCTAACTTCCCTTGCAAATCAAATTCCTAGCTCCAAACTCAAGAAGAACCCATTGGTAAGCTTCTCTTCTTCTTCTCCAACTCTTTCTCCATTCAATTTCAGAAATTTCCTAAACCTAACTTAGGGAATGTTCTTCTTTTAAGCTTAGACTCAAGCTTCTAGAGTTGGTTTTGAAGAGTGGTTGATTCCCCTTTGCTTTCAAGCTTCATCTTCATAAATTTAGTTCAAAGGTGAGATTTTTAATCTCATATCTAAGTCTATGAATTATCTTCGAATGTTAGGTATGAATTCCTAACACTTACTCGTGTGCATTTGCTTTTGGTTTGGATTGAATTGGTGTATATTCCAATTTTTGGTGTTTTGAGTTCAACTCGTTAAAAATCCTAACTTCTATGTTTGAACATGTTTTTGGTGATGCATCGAGGAGCATATAGGGCCGGGTAGTCGGTTGGCATAATCCCTTAGCGCCATTGCTCGAGAAAAATGCAATTTGGTCAAGATTGAACCTCATTTGTTATAGGCAGGGAAGAGGCTGGAAACAGGTTCGGCCGACCGACCCCTCTGGTCCGGTCGACCGACCTGCTTCCAAGTGCATAAGCACTTTCTGTTTTAAGGTTCGGTCGACCGACTCAGGGAGCCCAGTCGACCGACCTGCTGCCGAGTGCATAAGCACTCCTCTGTTTAAGGCTCGGTCGACCGACTCAGGGAGTCCGGTCGACCGACCTGCTGTTAATTGCCAGATTAGCCTATTTTGCTAATCCGTTTGAATATCCAACTTTAATCGATTCGTGTTGTCTCCCTTTTGTTGTTGTCATTTATTATCGACTTAGATGACCTTTTCTTTGGGAATTTTAGATATATCCACTTTGATGGATTTTATATCGATTTCTTTGGATTTTATTCACGTTTTCGAATGTGAATCTTAGTGATTGATTGTTCCTACAATCTTCTTTGTGATTTGTCACTTTAAAAATATAAAGGTTTTCTATACTAGTAGTAAATATCAAAACTCTTTCCCCAAACGATTTCAATACTATTTTAATACCAAATTCGTTTATAAAACCGTTTTCCAATCAATTAGTATATATAAACCTTTACCTCACTCGTATGAGAAATCCAATTAAACGACTTAGTAAAACAAGTGGTATGAAACGCTTGCGTTCACTTTGTTGGTTAATTCTTGGACTTGTTCGATTGAATCTCTTGTGACAATTTTATAGTGGAGATCTACAGTTTGTTCGTAAATATTTAAGTTAAGCAAGTGGTTATGGGACATGAAGCTAAACTCATATATTTACTAGCTTAGTGTAATTGACACTTCTCGTTGATCATGACGATCATCTTTGTGATTTAGACTAGCAATGTGCGATGTCTCTTTGTCTGCGAGGGAGACTAAACCCCGTTTTGTGGAGTTTCGACTCAATTTGATGGGGTAGCAACCCATGGTCTTCGGGCCGTTTGTGGAGCTTCGGCTCAATTTGTGATGGTTAGCGACCATGGAATTAGCGTTCCGTTTGTGATACACGTGTTGGTGGGCTTTATGCTCCCGTTTGTGATAGGCCTCCCCCCCTTTGTGATTTCTGGATTTCTTGTGTAGATTCCTAGAATTTGTGTTTCACCAATTTTCGTGATTTCCATTGATAAGTTTTATCAATATTTATGCATTGGTGAATTTGTGTGTCATTGACTTTGGTGATTTCTGGATTTCTTGTGTAGTCTTCTGGAATTTGTGTGTCATTGACTTTTGTGATTGACATGGATATTATCGTCAATATTTATGGTTTGGTGAACGAAATAGGAGTATGACGTTTCTTTGATTCTTGTGTAGATTTGGTGACATTGATTAATCTCTTGATGATTATCAACTAAGTATATGTGTATATATATATATATATATATATATATATATATATATATATATATCATAGCTTGGCATTGTGATTATTATGTGTTTAGTCATATCTCTTATTCTATATCGTTTCATCTGATATTTATAGTTAGACTGATCCGTTTATTATTTTCTTATTAAATAATACTCGGGTCAGACCGAGATGTTACACGTGCTTCTGCTTGACTTCTCATCCGGGATTAACTCCTTGACTTTTGGGTTAACTACTTAGATTAGTAGTTATTTTGTTGTATACATTTGAGATATAGACTCCTTAATGTATACTTATTCTTTTGTGTAGTTCGTGTAACTATTCTTTTGTGATATTGTGGATCTTTTCAGACCACTACTCTGATGTACACTTTCTAGTGTAATATTCATATCTTATTCCGCCTTTGTGATATGAATTGTCTGTGACTGATTTATGTTATGTTTATTTCTATATTTGTTTCTGAAGATATTACAGCCACTGTGTAGTAGCTTTGAGTTTGTGTCGGAATGTCGGATTTCCCTCTTGGTAAAGAAATGCATGTTATACTATCTGACATATCGATGCTCGCGCAAAGCAATTACACGGATGGTCGCTCCTCAACAGCCTTATTCTCCGTGCTAGTTGACAGCATTCACCGTAATGTTCTTGGCTAGCGTGGGTATAGAGGTGGGGCGTCACATAAGTGAGTTCTAGACTTCAATTAACTTTGAAAGACTTCTTCGAAATTCCTTCGAAATCATTGAAATTCATTCGAATACATTTGAAACATTTCTTATTTGAAAAAAAATCTTTAAATCATATTATTATTATATATTTTCCAAAATCTTAAAACCGATTTCAAAACACCGGAATACGATTGCTTGAAATTCAAATTCAGAACCCTTCAGTTATAAATCATTTTTGTATAAATCAAGTTCTTATAAAATTTTCAAAATTTCAAATTCTTTCGAAATTTCAAATTTTCATTTTTGAAAGGTACATAGTCCTTATCGAAAACATTTCACTTTTATATATAAAAATATGGCCATCCTTAATAATTTCGATGTATGCACAATTTCAAAATACAACCAAACACAAATTTCCAAAGGATGATTCAAGGAAGGATTTCAAACAAACAATGATTCAAAATTAGAGGAACTCTAATCGAATAGAATTCTAGTTCGAAGATAAACTCAAATGAAGATGAGATAATTTAATTACCAAATAGAGGATAGATAAGCCTATATAAATCACGGCCGACCTTAACCGGTCAACCATGACTTTAGGAATATAATCAATACGGAAATCTAAGTCAAATCGACCTTCGTTCGCTAGAGATAGAATCCGGGTAGAGCAGGAGATAGATAGCATCGACATCCGAGGATACAGAAATCTTTAGTGAATCAATACCAATTGTAAAGGAATTTCAATCCCTTACAAATCATTGAAAGATTGGCGGAACTGCCGATCTTTAGAGGTTATTCAAAGTGGAGTTATGGAAAGCTCCAAAAATCAAAAGAATGCAATTAGGGAAGGTAGGAATAGATTTCAGAACAAGTAGGAATGTTCCAAAATTCAAAGGAATCCTAATCGAAGAAATCCCAACCAAGATAGAAGTTCAAAATTTTAAGGAAATCCTAATCAACAAAACTTACTAACAAGGTGGATACGAAAGGGATAAAGTCCAGAAATTTTCTTTCAAAACAAGAAAATTTTATACCAAAATAATCTTTAAAAATCCTTCAAAATCATTTGGAAATCATTTTATACTTCGAAAATATGTTCTCTCACAAGGAAATGATTCTGAGATTGATTTCACTCATTTTAGGGTATTTCTACCCTATCTCAAATGAGTTTTTTTTTTGCTCTGCAGGCTAAGGTTTGTCTAAAACCAAAGCTCTGATACCAACTGTAACAACCCGATATTTTCAGTCATTCGCATTCGCACATGTCGGACTTGAATTGCTCAAAATACCGCGTTGTAAATAAATTTGGAGCAAATGAAATACAATCACAGAATCACAGACACAGAAATATCAGAATAACTCGCAGCGGAAATAAAAATACCATAGTAGTTCATGAAGCTACCATAACAAACTCTCAAAACATAATACATAATATCAGTCTGAAAAAAAACATATACAATAGAAATCTCAATACATAACAGTTTATAAATACCAGAGCTGAAATAGAACTACGGAACTGAAAGGAAATAGATAACTAGACAAGTAGAATCTCCAACGATTCCTAGCTCCAGAAAAGAAATCCAAAGCTAAACTGTAAATACTCAGGCTGACCCGAGCGTAAAGTAAAATACAAAACACTCGAGTCAGGACAATATATACTTATATAATGTAAACTCAAGTGAACTGTAGTAGAAATGCACAATAACTTAAAGGATGCTTGGGATCGCACATCCTTTAAGAATCAGTTAAACTATAAATTAAATACATCCCGTGATTAAAATTTCAAAATGGTATTTTATACTTCAAAATCAAATATCATTTCAAAATTCAATATCATTCAAAATCCATTTCAAAATATCAAAAATATAATATCTTCCAAACCACATTCATTTCTATTTAATTTAAATACCATTACAAAACACATTTCAAAATAGTTTATATCTCAAAACAAATTACTTCATTTTAAATCATAAAATGAAGTTATTATCTTTAATAATTAAATTATTTAATTTACAAAAAAAAAATTTAGTCATTTCAACCCGTAATTTACAAAGAAAACCCGGGTTTGATCATTTCAAACCCGCAATTCCAAGTAAATGAAAATAATTGAAAATCATTCAGGCCTATCATTTCAGCCCATAAAGATTTTCTCCTATTCTAAAGTCCGTTCGGGTATGTATCATTTCAACCCATAGTGATTCTAGTCTACAGGGAACTTGCAGTGTGATAAACTGATGAAAATAATAGAATAACATGAAATAACAGTAACATATGGTATAACAAGTGTAAATATAGGTGTGAACTTCATAGGAATATAATATAGCAGTTATAACAGGATGATATGCATTTACAGATTCAGGTGATGTCAGTTTATCACTATATAAGTACATACTAGTCTGGTGAGATTTACTCACCTGTTTAAGCTGGAGATGACAACCAAAACACACGACAAGGAATCTTCGAAGGCACGACAACATGAATAAGATTTGCGATCGGGAGAGCCAAAGATTAATTTCTTAAATATATCAAACAAAACAAATACAAACATGAATTACAAACCAAGATATTACAAAACAATGCTAGGAATAACTACACAATTCAAAGCTAGAACTTTTGCACTTGCATTCAACCTTGTATGCTTCAACTATGGACTGGAAAGGCACTGTTATGGGATGGTTTTGAATTAGGTTTGGATCAGGTTTGGGTTCAATAAGGTCGGCCATAACATGGATATGAAGGAGATGAATTGTATAGGCATGTATAACTCAAATCAAGGTAACCATAGTAGAATTTCTGTGCATAAATGGTTCGGCCCTAAGCATACATAGGCACGGCCAGGCCTGGTAGGGTCATGTACTGATGTGGCAGGGGTCTCAGGTCAGCAAGTGGCAGGTGGTGATGATGCAAAGGTCGGCTAAGGTGATGTGGTGGAGTGGTGAAGGTAAAGGAGCTTGGCAATGCATGTTTAGGTGGAGTTTGCTCAAATATTTGGTGGATCTACATAATGGATGGCCACGGCTATGGATGGACAGTGGGCTGGAGGGGATGGCAGCTGGTTGTGGTGGTGGTGGAGGTGGCTATGGTGGTGGAGGAGCAAGGGCCGAGCTACAAAGGTGAAGACTAGTGCAAAGAGATAAGGAAAACAAGAAGAATAAGCGAAAAAGAAGAAGAACTTTACCAAACTTTTGCTTCAGGAGTTCATGACCGAAAATTTTGGATGAGAAACTTTTATTTTCGTGAAAAATGAAGAGAGAAGTGGCTGAAGCAATCAGAAAAGAATCGGCCAAAATAATGATGCATTGATTGAAAATAAAACGGCGGAATACAAAAGGACTTAGGCAAATAAATGGTCTCAAACTCTTCATATTTCCATAATTCCTTTTGCAATTTTTAAATAACTGAAAAATGCATATAAATTCAGATAAAAACACGAAAATTTATTAAATAAACAAAAATATATAAATAAATATTAATTATATATAATTAAATTAAGAAAATAGCAAAGAAAATGTAAACTAGGCTAGAAAATTTGAAAATAAATGAAATGAACTTTGGAAAAAATTGGTGTACTTGAGATTTTTTTATAAATAAAGATAAAGAAACAAAAATAAAATGCATGCATAAAGATAAATAAATAAATTTTAATTAAATATAATTTAAATGAAGAAACTAGCAAAAAAAGGGAAACTAGCCTTTAAAAATAGAAAATATATGCAATAAATTTTGGAAGAATTATATTATCACTTTAAAAATATCAAAAAAAACATAAATATACATAAAATAACATATTAACACATATTAAAATAAAATATAACAAAGAAAATGTGATTTATATAATCTAAAATAGACAAAATTGCAAAATAAAACAAATTATACTCAAAATTGAAATGTGCATAACTTTCGCAGTTTAAGTCCGTTTTCAAAGAAACAAAAAGCAGTATTCAAGTTGTTAAATATATTTTCATAATAAAAGATAAAATTTAGGAGTTTAAATATTTAAATTTGAAATTTAAAAGTCAAAGTTTGACCAGTTTGAATAGACATTCATCTTTCAGTAAAATATCCAATTTATACCTGTTTGAAATTATAATTCACATAATAATCAATACTTATATTTAAAAATGAAATGTTTGAAATGAAATAAGTTTTAAAAAAATTCAAAATGAAATAAAGTCAAAATTAAAATATACATAAAAATCTAGGGTTGTTACAATTAACGCATGTATGATCACTAGGATATTTTTTAATAACCCATCATCCAGCCCGTGTCTTTTTTGAGTCTTCTCTACGGACAACTGTCATCGACGTTGCAAATGGCAGTGTATTTCGCTTTGTTCGACCTTATTGGCTTAAAAGACACCACATGTAAGATTGATCATTTTGATAGTTGTTGTATAAATTTAGCTTTACTCTCAACACCATGCCAACTTTAAAACCGGTTTGTACGCTGGAAGATAAAAATAGTTCGTTGTTGAAGTTTACATTTTCTACAATCGACCTAGACCATAATTTGTGCACTGCACAAATCATCATCCAACAGTATCTCCATTGCCGGTTCATCGTTGTCCACGCAATCTAGTTCTGCACTTCCAAAATCGTAGTCTAGTGTATCATCTTTTACTTGCATATTTTCAACCCAGGTTGTATCAACCTCTGGTATTGACACAACAGACATATTATCAAGTGCAGGAACAACTTCAGCTTATACATCTTCTTCATCATCTACATCCATATCATCGTTGTAGATAGTTTGACCCGCTGCTTCATTCGGTGGTTGCATGTGTGACTGTGTAGTAGTGTTATTTGCTGTGAAGCTGCAGTAAATTAATACATCAATTTTAGTTTATTTCTACATACCAACGATTTTGCAACATATTTCAATATTTAACTTACTTTTGGCTTAAATGGTGAAATTCGGATGGAGTTGGCTGCATTCGTTCAGATGTACGGCTACTCGATGCTCTAGCACTTCTTTGAGTGGAATTCTGAACTGGAATAAAACTGCACGGGAATACAAATTTAGTATAATAATTAAATCAATTCAATATACCAGATCTGTATGTAATCACGGCTAAATGATACCTCTGACTCATTCGTGTATAGCTGTCCTGCGTCAAATGGAGATAGGTAAATTGGACATTTGGCTGCAAACTCATGAATGAATGAAAACCATAACACATTTGTTATTGCCCGCATTGTGATATGTGCTGAGTCGTATGACTAAAACTAGGTGACGGAATTCCTTGCCCAGTACTCATGTTCCCCACCATTCTAGAATATTCTTCAACGCCAAAATTTGTTACGGATGCTGGTGTTGGTTGTTCTGCAACCGGTCTTCTATTTTTCCCAACAAACAACTCAATAGATTTAGTCGAAGCAGCAAACATTAATTCAACATCGTCGCCGTCAACAATTTTGATTGCTTTGGATCCAGAATCTGTTGGCAAATTGCAAACTATTTCAATATCGTACTCTTCTGGTTTATCTTTGTTGCTTTGTAAACCAACTCTTTCAACTGCTCAAAAGCAGAACATTTTCGAACTTTAGCCGGTCTGTAAGATCTATCGGGATATTTCCCACACTTTAAATCGGTAATAACCAATTCACCATCACAATAGCATATGGTTGGAATAAAACTAAGAGTCATTCTACATTAACCAAAAAAAAAAAATAGTTTGCAAACTAATTTGAAAACTTAGGTTTTCTATTGCATATCTTGATTGGATTCGACCTTACGACGGTTTGCTATGCTTGAGGTAGATCTTCGAAATCTAATACTTTTAAGGAGATTAAAGGACATTTAATCAGATTTAAAAAAAAATTAAGGCAGAGGACTTTAGGGGGTTTTTGGAGATGAAGAGAAAAGTGAAGGAGGACGAAAGTGGAGTTATGGTTTTGTCACGAAACCCGTTTGGGCGACTTTTGAGAAGTCGTCCAAATTGTTTTAAAACATGTGGGCGACTTTTGGGAAGTCGTCAATGGACGACTTCTCAAAAACCGTCCATATGTTTTTGGCCCAAAAAAAACTGTACTGGCCAAAAAGCTAAGATTGATATTAGTTTCGAAAGGGACCGTTTGCGATAATTAGTTTTAAAACGAGACTAAACCAATAAAAATAAATAAATAAATAAATAAATATCTTTATTCCTGCCATTGATGCCTCTCTTTCTTCAACCTTAGGACTTCTCCAGTTAATTCTCTTTCAAGCAATTGCTGCAGCACTCCGCTAGCATTTCGACAAAGGAACTGTACCACTGCCCTTGCAAGCCGCTCATCTTGAGTTTGCTATCGCCACCGCTAGCTTCCCCCTTGTCGCTGACTTCTAATTCATTGACTTGGGAACACACGGACTGGATCGGGGAGGTAGATGGAAGGTTTTGTTGGAAAATCGAGGTCGAGATGCACAAATGTGGCGAGAGCTTCCTTATTCCATTGATTTCAAGCCAATTTCACGAATTTGATATGATTACACAATTCCTGCATCGATTAACACCGATCGATGTGGGAAAAAATTGTGGATTTGAATATTTTATCAGGATATGACGCTGAAACATTCAGGAATACCTATAGAGGTATTCATAATCTTGGGATCTCCGTCTATTGATTTGTCTTCTTGATTATTTAGTCAGTCTTTTACTTGATTACTCGTTTATAGATATCTCAATGTCAGTTGATTTTATTTGGAATTAATTATAGCAAATAATTTGTACTAACAGACCAAGCCCGAGGACAAATAATTTGTACAAATGGATACGTCAGTGTTCATCTATGCCATGTATAAGCTCTCAAACAAAAGTCAATCATTTTGCAATGGAATCATTCCTACTGATATAATAAACATCTGTAGAGAATATTTGCAGGAAATGGCAAACACTCGACAAAAGCAGTAAGATTCATTTACCTCCTACGACTTATATATTCATTTGTTAGGTTCATCTATGTTATAATTCCTAATTGTATCGGCTACTTTGGAATTAAATATATTATACAATTTCCAGAACTCAAGTTACAATTTAATTGCAAGTTTGCACATTTCAAATTTAAAAGCTTTCTTATTTTCTATTAAGATGGTTATTTAAAACCATCTCCCTGCATGTCAACATTAATCACTTTAGTTGATAGCTCAACAGAAGCAAAGAAACAATCAAATAAAAGACCTATTAGAACACGGTTCTTATTATGTGTCAACAGAAATAGGGGACCGAACAAATGATAAACCGAAGCAGCTACTGCAATGTCATTAGTTAGCTATGTAGGATGTGTGTGTCTACACACACAGAGGATCAATAGTCCCCTTTATTTAACACAATTTGTAGCCCCTTGATATTAGCCATACATATTTAAATATTTAGTCCATGTAACAGGAAAGAGGAAGAATCAAATATTTAAATAGAAATTTGGAGTTGATGTCAGGGCCTATAAAATAGTGCTAAATAAAGGATGCTATTGATCCTAGTTTTTTTTATATATATATATCTTCAATTATGTATACATCAATTGTTATAGTTTTAGTTTTAACGTCAAATTCCATAACGAAATTTGTTTATACATGTTTTTTTACATTTAAGAAGTTTTACAACTTCATATTTCATACTCATGCCACAAGTACCTTCATAAATTATACACACAACAAATACTGCATTTGTACCATCGGCGCTGGGTGCATACTTATGTATAACAAAAAACATTGGGCTTAACCCAAAAAAAAAGAATGGGCTAGATTTAATTGAACAAAAGTTATCAAATAGTCATAAATTGTCCATATAATCAAAATTTTAGGTAAACATTTGGTTTGAAAACTATTTTTGTGTTTTGTGTTTTCAACATGTATTTTAAAATGCGTGGTAGATAATTAGTTGGTGGAAAACAGTCAATCAGGAAAATGGTTTTAACCTATAAATTGAAAATGACTTTTTTGTTTTCTGCTTTTGGAAAATATAAAAATGGCAAATTTTATTCGTACAACATAAATTAATTTACATGCATTGAAAATTTTGTCAAAATCATGTACACGGTATTTTACTTAATGTACACCATATATATAACGAAATTACCTTCGCCTTAAATTAAAATAAAATACTGATCCAATCTCTTGCGCTCCCCTCTTCCCTTCCCTTCCCTCTCTTCAATCAATCAAACTCATAAATCATAATTCTCAAATTTCTTAAATTTTGTTTTGTAGATTCCTAAATTTTGTTTCATCATAAATATCTTATGGAAACACGTTCTCAATCATCCCACCAATTGTCGGGGCTTATTTTTTAGTGATTGCAGCCTTTTAAATTTAGGCATAAATATGATTCCAATTTAAAGATTATGATGTATTAATATTAATTTTAAGGATAGATTTATCTGGTTGTGTAGTTAAAATTAAGGTTTGAGATTTCGATCGAAACACCGAGATTTCAGTAGGGGTCGAAACCAAAGCAAACTGAAACTTCGGTTCAATAAAAATATTGAACTTTAAATTTTACGGAAGAACCTCAAAAAAGAATTAATTTGAATTTCAAATATCAGATAACCAAATTTTGATATTTTAACATAGTAAACATATAAAATCATAAAATATATAAATGGATTAACTAAAAAAAGTTAAAAACGAAGTAATAAATAAATATTTGTTGATGTTACAAACATTTATGATTAATTGGCATTTTTCCTTTATATCTTATTTTTCAATCAAAGTTAAAAACGAAGAAACCAAAATTGATTCCAGGTTTTTGAAATTTACGAATTCAATCGAGATTCTTGAAGTTACAAAAGATCGACACCGAGACAAAAACCAATTCTTAAAACTACATGTATAAGTTTCTGAAATTTTGAATAAATTTTTCGATGTCCAGTAGAAATTAATTTTGATTTTAAGTAGAGAATAATTCCAATGTAAAATTAAACTTCAAATTAAAGTTTATTTTTCAGTTAAAATTTTGAATTTAACATTGAATTTAAACAGTAAGAATTTAGGATCGTTGAAATCTGATTGTTGAAATAGTTTAAATGGAGTTTATATTTTGAATCAATGGTTAAAATAGGGCCCCTTGAACTCAATGTCAAAACATAAGGATGCTTTTGTCCTAAATGTTATTTAATTTTTTATAGTGTGTGTAAATTAAGTTATGATGTAAATTACTACGATTTTCCAACTTCTCATTCTTTCCCACGTCATTTAGCATACATAAAACATAATTGTGTTATTGTTAACTGCTCATTTTGTTAGCTTTTGTTTCCTCTAACTTTGGATCCTCTTTGAATGAAACTACATACTCCACGCTTGTCCCCAGTAGGGTGGCTAAATTCAAGAGGAGAAAGAAGAAAAGATATTGGAAAAAATTCTCACTTATCCAGTGGTAAATGTGGTTTAAAAAAAATTGAGGAATGCCCTAAACGGTTTTCAGAAAACCGTTTAGTGCATTGAATATTAAAAAAATAAAATAAAATATTTATAACTAATCAGCTTTCAGAAAACCAATTAAAAACTAGGGTACTTTAGGCACAGGTCCTTGATATGTTTCAAAATTCACAAAAACCCCAATAGACAAAATGTATGTAAATTAGGTCCTTATTTTTCGAAAATCATCAAAAAACATATTAAAAAACAAAAAAAAATCCAAATTTTAAAACTTATTTTAATTAATATTTATCTTCGTATTCAAATGTCAAAAAAAAATCAAAAAATAAGGATGAAAAAGGAAAAAAATGACACAAACTATGTTTCAGAAATACTTGCATGCATGTATGCAATTGTAGAGAATAATTGCAGACATGTCTACACTTATTCTGGATAGCATGCCTTTGCAACTAAAAATTGTAGATATGTCTGTAATTTTAAGGAATAAGGGAGATATTTACGTAAATATCCTGATTGTTAAATCAAGGTGCTGTTATTCAATGGATAATTGTATACATGTCTGCAAATATATGGATTATATATATTTTTATTTAACGCAGTTATTCAGTGAATAAGTGCGTACATGTCTGCGATTATATTGAATAATTGCATACATATCTGCAATTATTCAGATGTTTATCGACTGCAATTATTCAGTGAATAATTGCAGTCATATCTGCAATTATATAGAATAATTGCAGATATGTTTGCAATTTCTTTTTTTTCTTTCAGAAACCTGATTATAATATTTACAATTTTTTTTAATTTTTTTTAAGCATTTGCGTAAAAAAACACGAAAAATACATGTTCTTACAGTAAAATAATTATAGGGTCCCGCTTTACAACTTTTTTTAGAGAGGACGCCGTTTGAATTAACTTTGGTTTTAGTAATGCGTGACTAATATTACCTAAAAACTAAACGGTTTTCTAAAAGCCGTTTAGGGATGCACACGCATAATTTTTTTTTGGAAGAATCGCCGCTTTTTTTTCTTCCCCACGTTCGAATTCTCACTGCTGGAGCGTGAGGAAAAAAAAAAGGGTTCTTCCCGTTCCTTGCTCTTTCCACGCTGCTGGAAATGCTCTTACCCACCATCATTCCAACTCCGCTTAACATAGAAGTGGTAATTCATTCATTCTTTATTTATGATCTATTCTCACTTAATCCATGTATCTCGATGTTAAAGAATTTATCCTTTTCTACTTATTGTCTACAAATCAATAGGTGTAATAGTCAAATTTTTTATTCCCCTAAAAAAGAATCCATTACAGCTGCGGTTAAATTCTTGAATAGAATCTTCTGCTAGATGTGGGATGCATACTGCGGCTTATCAGAGTAACTTTATGCTTGAATTTGCTTTTCCATTGGAATTCACGACCACCAAGACAGTTGCACCCGCAAATGATGATGATCTACGAACAAACTCACGCCAACATGCTTAGCATTTAGTGAATTCTTACGTGGTTGTGATGCTGATTGTTATTCTGACTTTTTTCTGATATCATTATCATCACCTGAGATGCTCACATTTTCAGCACTGAAGTTGAATAATGATCTGTGGTTTACCAAGCTCATATGATTATCTATGGTTTTGATAAGATGTTTATTTGATTAGATTTGATAGTGTTTTTTCAGTTGAATATTGAACTTAGCTAATGCAAGATGATTGGATGCCTGCTTGAAATGAGAATTTTGAAATTGTGCTGTCTCTTCTTTGATAAAAAAATTTATAATCTAATTATGTGTAATGTGTTTCTGATGTGGATTTCTTGAGATTGGGTAATATGATGTGCTTGAGAAAAAAAGGCAAAGTAGTTATGTTTATATCAAATGCATGCTTAGCCTTTACTGTTTGCAGTAATGTTTCATACACTGATTCTGCAAATAGTTTCTATCAGATTCATCCTTTAGCATTAAATATAAGGTGGTAGAGTGAAGAAGTTGCATGATCAAGATTATTATGAACCCTTCACTTAATGGGTCATGACTTGATGTTGTTACTTCTAATACCCAAGAATATTTTGATGTCTTAGTTGTACAATCCACTACAAATATGGTTACTCTGAATCCAAATAGTAATGTATTTCAAATAATGCATGTATTTACATTCCTTATTATGTTTGCACACCAAATATATGTTTTTCTTATTCTCTGTCATTTAAGAAAATCCTAAATTATAACAGCAATTCATTTATATTTTTGCACACCTAATATATGGTTTTCCATGTATTTACCTTTTTAGCGAGATATTGTGGTTGACTAGCGAATTTTAATATGTTGGTCTAAATCTTTTATATTTTGTTTATATCCTTTATTGTGTCCTAAATGCTGGATTCAGTAACTTGCATAAGAGTAACATAAATGTGGCGTTTGAGTAATTGGGTTGTTTCGGCTAAAAAATCTGAATTAATTAGTGTAGGGTAGACCATACCAGCCAAAGTTGGGTGAAAGCTGTAAAGCCTACAATTTGAAAGCTCCTCTTTAAAATAACGTGCACAATGATGGATGTTCATTGAACTTCATTTGACATTTTGATATATCGTTAAGAACAGTTAATTGTTTAACTAGTGTTATAACTTATAATTATATATGTTCTAATGCATTTTTGTATTGGTGACACCTAAATCTTTTTATATTGTTATCCATAAACAAACTAAAATTACGTGGGCATGAAGAATAAATTTTAAGAACTCAATCCAAAGAGATCATAAACTTTGTGCAAGGAGATTAAGAACTCCACATGCATAAAATGTTATGAACTCTGCTATAGATAGAGGAGCTGCTCTGCTGTAGGTAGAGGTCACACAAACATCCAATTTCTTCAGTGATTAAAGTCCAATATAATAGTTGTATCAACTTATGTATAAATAAATTCTCAAAAGTTTCACTGTCTAAGATTATCGATTATTGTTTTATGTAAAAACAATTGTTCATTGCTTCCATTTGTAATATATGCAATTTCCTATTTTTGATCTAGTAAATGATTGCCAGTATTACTTTATGAAACCTAAAGTATCATGTCACCGAGCTTTAAATTGAAAACAATTGTCTTCTTTGTCATGGATCGTCTTCTTTAGCTTAAACTAGTTAGCCGTCTTGCACTGGAACATACTTTTAGTTACATCAAAACTGAAGTACAATAGCCGAAACATATTTCTTTACATTTTCAATACTTCCCAAATTAAATATATAGCACTCATGCACTACACAGGCTTTCCTCTCGCGAGCGCTCGTGTATTTATAAAGAAATCAGTCGAAGACTGGTTCTATTCTCCTCCTATTTTCTTCCATTCACACTCCGTTACTTATCCATTTTCAAAATGTTCCAAAATGCTCTTATATCAAACCCATAACATATGATCACTTTTAGAAGAAACAATCAAAAAATAAACTTCAACGAAATGATGCGCATGTAAAATCCTAGCTCAGCGGCAAGGTTCGTGTAATAATCTTGTTTGGACCGAGAGGGGTTCTTATCATAATCAAGTTCGGATACATGGTTCATGAAAAAACCATATTTGAATGTAATTTTAAAAAGCGAGGGTATTTTCGTAACGAACTGGATGTGCGAATAGAAAAAAGCAGGGCGTGACAATCATTTTTAACTGAATGTGGGATGAAAGGAGGAAAAAGAAGAAGAATAGCACCAGCCTAAGTTGAATTTGTCATTTTTATGTCTAGTAACAACCATCCACAGTCCGCTGTTACATTGCATTCCTTTTTATGTGCATTTGTCTTCCTCACATTGGATTTGAAAATTCTACTTCGCTGAAAACACTACGCTCAGCATGCCCAGAATGAACCGATAGTTATAGTCTTATAGAAAGTGGGGTTGACTGAGCAAAAGTTCATCCACTTCACTGTTGGATTGCCAGAGCGACTAATTTTTCACTCGCCGACACTTTTGTCAGCTGTGCTCCTCACCGTTATTAAAGTGACTTCACTTGCGAGGGGATATTCGACGGATGATCATCGAATTTGGATGCGTTTTTGGTATGAGATCACCGTGCTAGTGTATTTTATTTTTTAATGGAGTCTGATAGATTTTTTTTTGCCCCTTTGCATCCGAAAACGAAGTCCCTTTACAATGACATAATATGCACTACTAAGCCACATGCAACAACATTCATACATTCCTTTGGAGTTGGCTGTTTAAAGAACTCCTACAATGGTGCATCAAGTTTTTAACGGTTTAGTTCGAAATTAAATTATGGATCTAATTTAATATAGTTTTGAAATTTGAATATATATATTTTTATAATGAGGGTTTCTAACCATGAAAATTCTTAATGTTGGCAGAAGTTTTAAAACGCGAAAATCGTACACGAGGCGTTATTATTGTTTTATTATTATTAATTTTTTATTAATACAAATAAATTAGCAATTAATCAAAAAAAGTAAATATATACAATATAAACATTAAATTTCAAGGAGTTCAATCGTAATGATTATTTATTATTCATCCATAAAATTATAAAAATAAACTTAAGCAGTTGATAAACACACATAGATATATACATACATAAATACACACACACACACTCCCAAACGCATCCCGCGCATGCACACGCGCGCACACGCACACGCGCACACATATATACACACACAAATATATATATATATATATATATATATATATATATATATATATATATATATATAGACATACATATACATACATATGTATGTATAAAATTCAATCTTTTGAAGAATTCGTGGTTCATTTTTCAACTCCGTAATGATATGTACTTTCTTTCATGTTATAGAAGTTTTCGATTTTCTTTTAGATTTTGAAAGTGATCTTTGATCGATTATATGAGAATCAATTTCAATTACAAGCAATAAAAGGTAATGTAAGTTATTATTGTATTTTCCTTCTACTCGTTCAAATTGGTACACAAATTTTTTCGAAGATTCGGTAATGTACATTCAGAAATTTTCTTTAAATAGCAAGGAGAAAACCCATTGCATTGCTCTTGATTGTTTTTCAAAAACAAGCTTAATTGTGTTGGCATAGAAATTGGAAAGGTCACTAGCTTGTTAAATTTTAGTGATACAAAATCACAAATAGAAGGAAACAAATATAAAAAGGAAAGTAATCGCGTGTGTTCATTATGGAAATGCATAAATTATTGGATTGCATTTCCATGAGATGACAAGGAAATAAATGCACACACGTTAAAAAATAATATATATGCAAAAGGATATGCATATTATTTATTTCTCAGTTTCGAATTGCTTTGGAATTATTTTCTTTCATCTTTGCTAATTAAAGGAACAAGTGAATTATTTACTATGTTTGCACCATTTGTAATCATTGTCACTTGCATCAATGATCTTTTTACCATATTTTGGTAATTTAATCGACGATTCTCATGAATTTGCACTAGTTATATATTGAGGGTAGACTTCATTGTAAACCCATCCTGCCATTCAGTCAACAATCCCCTAATAGTGTCTCTTCTTGTTAACCATAATTTATGGTTTTGGTTAAGTAAACTTTTTATCTTATAATCTCTTGTAACTCTCTTATGTATAATAAAATCTCTCTCTTTTGAACTGGACGTACACTATCTTGATGATAGTGGAACCAGTATAAATATTGTAAGTCTCTTTTCTTCTTATTATTATATACTATTTATTTAAAGTAATAGAATAATTGTTGTTAGATTGAGTGATGTTCAATTGACAAATCTAGATCTTGTTTATTGTTTTTCCGCATTTATGCAATCTTATCACAACAGATTGTTATCAGAGCAAGACGGTTTGTTTAAATTTGTATATCAATGGTTTCTAGAAAGAGCAGTAGATCCGATGGTAATTATGTTATTACTCATTTGGATGGAAAATGAGATTGTGTGCAATATGGAAGATAAAGATGTAGGAGATTATGTTGAGAGAGCAGAGCATTCCAGTCTTGGAACTTTGATGATAAGGAGTTTAATGCGTTGAAGGGACATCTGGATTTGGAAACCTATATCTGCTTCACGACTCAACGCTGATACGTGAGTCTATGTTGATTTTCATAGGAAATTTGGAAGATTGAAAAGGGAGATTCCATGTTCTTTTGATACATCATAATTGTAATCCATTTGGTTCTTCGAGTGTTGAGGGTGGTGCTCATAATACTGAAGAGTTCAGCTAATGTAGCTTATTTTGGTGATGAATTTGGCGTCGTTGAGACTTGTTGACTTGTGACGCTGTCTTACAGTTCATAGAGCTGATTTTTGGCGGATTTAGTGCCATTGAGGTACATCGTCGATTTTATGTCCATTGGCTTTTGTATTTTTGTGGGTGATTGAGAGGATTTTTTGGCTTTGGTGGCATTGAGATAATTTTGGTAACTACCTTCTTTTGATTTTTGGGTATTTGTAAAAAAAAAAAATTGTAGCTCGTTAAGAGATTTTGGTTGAAGGCGGAGTTCGTTATTTTTCAAAAGTTTTATGTTCAAAAGAGAATTTGAATCGAGGTAGGGTGTCGAAGATATGTGATTTTGCATCAAGGTGGAGTGTTAAATTTTAGCGATAATCATAAATAGGAAAGTAATCGCGTGTGTTCATTATGAAAATGCATAAATTATTGAATCACATTTCCATGAGATGACAATGAAATAAATGCATGCGTACGTTATAGAATAATATATATGCAAAAGGATATGCATATTATTCATTTCTCAGTAATCGCATTGCTTTGGGATTACTTTCTTCCATCTTTTCTAATTAAAGAAATGAAGAATTACTTGTTATGTTTGTACCATTTGTTATCATTATAACTTGAATCTATTATCTTCTTACCATATTTTGGTAATTCAATCGGCGACTCTCATTAATTTGCACTGGCATTCATTCTTACCATATTGAGTGTAGACTTCATTGTAAACACATTCTGACATTCATTCAACGATCCTCTAGTATATTTTCTCTTCTCGTTAACCCTAATTTAGGGTTTTGGTTATGTATATATTTATCTTGTAATCTCTTGTAACTCTCTCATATATGTAATAAAATTTCTCTCCTTTGAACTGAACGTACACTATCTTGATGATAGTGGAACTAATATAAATTTTGTGTGTCTCTTTTCTTTATAGTTAGTTACTTTTTATTTGGAGTAATAGAATAATTGTTGTTAGATTGAGTGATGTTCAATTGGTAAATCTAGATCTTGTTTATTGTTTTTTCTGCATTTGTACAATTTTTACACAACATAGCTTTCATTTTCATAAAATCTGTTCTTTTTTATTTTTCATTAAATAATTGAGGTTTAATAACTTCCGTTAATGTCAATATTTACAACTAGTGGTACAAAATTTCCTGAGTTGCTTGCCTCAACAATTTGAGGCATGCGAGACGTACGTTTTATATATACCTCAGTTTGTTGAGACGCAAGCTGTAGAGGTAAAAAGTCCTTTGGGACCTTAAAGTGTTTTATCTCTCATTTCTTCGATATGAATGGGAGGCTGGTTTTTTAAACAATGATCTTGACCAACTTAATGTTGAATGTGTGTCGTTGAGCGAGTATGTCTAGAATAACACATCTTACATTTTCAGGTTATATATGTTGGTCCTAGAATGTATGCGCAAGGGATGGTGGTTGCAAAAAGAATTAAAGAAATACAGTTTAGTTGGTGGTTACGAAATTAATTCAATCAGAGAGAAGGAAGAGTTTTACTACAGTTATGCATGTGACAATGCATTTATGTCTCAATTAATTCACAGCTTTGCTTGAGTGGCCGCTTCTTTATTAAAAATTAATAATTATTATACATGTTACTGCACTATAAATATTGTTTGGCTGTGAAGTAGATTGAGACATATGAGAGCAGAAAATATAAATAGCAAGTAGTGGAGAATTTGGAAGAAAAAGAAAGTAAAACAAAGCATTAGAAGGGAACTGTGGCTTGTTCTTGTGCTATGGGTTTAGTGATGGCAGAAATATTCCTAAAAATCTTGCTCCTGCTCAACATGCTAGGATTATTTCAAGGTAACGTCACTCTTCTCTGTTTTATTTAAACTGTACAGTAGGTTTAGAATTTGTTATTGTTTCCAGGTTACTTGGGAAAACTGTTGTAATTTTCTTTAAAAAATTGAAAACCAGTTAGATACACCAAATGTATTTCGTTGTCATTTTATTATTTTATATTTTCAAATTTTACACCCAAATCTCAAATGTTGAGAAATAATCTAGGTTTTCAACAGCTTAGCGCGATCTATTAAATAAGCTTGGAGCTTGTGCAAACAACCCCGTTGGTACAAGGATGCAGTTTCATACTAATGAATTTGTAAAGTATGTCCTTGTGTACTTTAAAATTTAAAAGTAACGGTTTTTGTAAATTTGCACTTCTACAAAAAATCTCAATCTTTTTTTTTCTCTACGAAGCTTGATTACAGTAGAAAATGAAGTTATTTGATAACAACTACTTAAATAACAATTATTAATACACATGAAAAGTGAAAATCAGTTTCTAAATCCAATTTAAACTTTTGAAAAAAAGACAGTCAGCTTACCCATTTTGTTTTTCAAAAACGAAAAAACGCAAGGACTTTTCTTACCATACCAAAAATAGAGGAGATATACTCAATGCTCCTTATTTAATTTTCTCTTCAATATTAAGACAGAATTGTAATAAATCTTGAAAGGCGGTCAATTATAGATACTTTTGTAAGAGCACCCCCTATGATGTATGAGTATAAATGTTGAAATGATACCTAACGGGGATCTCATTTGGGTCTTAATAACCAGATTTTTGCTATTTTGTAGTAGATGGCTATCCGGTAGCAAAGACTTACCAGAGTTTCAAAAATTCAAGTAAGTTCATACTTGAATTTGAGAATACTTACGGCTCTTTTTTCAAAAAACTCATAAATTACAGCTAAAATCTATTGGCAACGTGCAATTAAAATTTAATTGTCATATAAAATATAAAAAATAAAATAACAACAAGAAAGACGAAACCAAGAGCAAGAACAACGGGTTGACTCCATACTAAACTACTCTTAACGTGGAATATAGTTTGGTAACGACATGGCAACGATGTTGGTTGTTTTTTGAATTCCAATATGATTATTTGAAAGCAAGCTATAAAATGCAAACGGTAATTGTCAAATCGTCACGAATGTCTTTATGAGGCGGTATTACTTTATCCTTCCAAATTTGTATCACTTAATTTGTGTATCGATACCAAGGTATCAGGTTCCGGCCGGAACCACGAGATTCCGGCCATCTCGACTCGGTTCCGGCCGAAGGCAGGACGAGATTAGGTCAAAATCTCGTCCCGTTGCTCGTCTATAAAAAAAATCAATTTTTTTCTTTTCAAATAGCTGCTTTAATTAAAAAAGGTAAACAACAACAAAAATCAAAAGAGAATCGAATTTAACAAAAAACTAATCTCAAAATCGACTTCGACTTCATCCGTTCGAGCGTCTTACTGGACTTCGACTTCGACTATGTGCGACGAGATGTTCGCCTCTGACCTTCAATTCGACGTCGAGCTTGATATAATTTTCTTTCTTTTTCCGTTGCTCAGCGTTTTTCTCTTTTTCCCTAGTTTTCAAAAGGGGATTTAAGTGCGGCAAAATATTTAGTGGACAAATTGAAGTTTTTTAACTAGGCTGTGTTGTGTAACTTGTGTTGGGCTGAAGTTGGGCTGTGTTGGACTGAAATTCTTTAATTTAAATTAGGGTATTATTATTGTTAAGTAAAATTTGGGATTAATTTGGCTTATATATAATACACTGTGTTAAGTTTAATATTTAACAAACCATTGAAAACCGAAACCGGGACCGAAACTGAAACCAAAACCGAAACTTCCGAAATTTTCGAAATCGATCGAAACTAACAAAATTTCAAATGACCGAAACCGAAACCGAGTGATCGATACATCTTTTTACATTTGAATGTTTTTGAGATTTCTATCAATACTTATATTATATTTTGATATAGTTAAACTGGTATTTAGTTATGAACAAATGAAGAAATCCAACATAAAATGAAACTTAATTAGCTGAAACAGATCCGCCGGCGTGACACAATGGAAAATGGATGCCTAGGTCTGTTAGCAGAACCAGATTCGAGCCCTGCCTTGTACACATTTATTGCAAAAAATAATAATAACCAGAGTTATAGGTGTCATGAGTTGAAACGGACAGATACAACTTAATACCTCTCTAGAGTTTATCGGTTCGTCGGGTTCTCTAAGTATAATTCAAATAAAAAGCTAAAACGGAACATAAACCATGCAACATAGAACACAACATGAAAATACATGAAAAATGAAACACGACATAACAATTAACACATAAAACATTAAACATAGAACACAATAAACTAATTATTGCTCCTACGCATACGTCAAATTCTTGCAACAATGTTGAACTCATCATTGAACCTCTTTCGAAGGATCAAAAATTGACTTGTGTGAATATATTCACGATTTGGAAGTTCTAACATTCGTCAGATTTTGAACTTCTACAAAGGTGGGGATGTTTGGATTTTGGACGACATCATTTTGAACTTGATCTTGCATGATATCATTTTGGATGGAATTTTCATTTTCATCTTGAACTACTTTACTTTAATTGTATTCCATGTTGAAGAGGTTGGATGTTGTTAAAATTTAGATTTAGTGTTGGTGAAAGTTAAAACTTAAGAGAGTGAAATGAAAAAGATGAGAGGAAGAATTTCGAGCAAATCACTTTATATAAGCCTTTCCCTAGTTTCAAAAATTCAGGTGTTAACTTACTTGAGTTTCTAAACTTCGATTAAGTTGAGTAGTCGAACCTAATGATGGGGAAGTAGCGGGTTTTAACTATGTCACCTCAACAAATTTGAAATATACACCCCCAGTTGTTGGGGATGTTCTAATATAGTATAGGGAATTAAAATATTTTGAACAATACCTATATTTGAAGAGCTTACTTAAAATAAAAGTTCGGATTGTAATGTCACGCATCTTTTTTACCACTTGGCCTTTGAAGAATGTCAAAATATGTACACTTCATTTTCAGCTTATTTATGCAATCTCTGTTTCTATTATTAGCAAAATGATATTTGTAGTACACTCAAGAAATTAGAACTACTTACTACTATACAAGTAGTGCGTATGGAAGAATCGAAGAAGCTTTGACAAAATTTATACATGTTTCACATATATGACCGAAATAATTCAAATGTTTATTCACTTGGAATTGTCAAATTTTACAACTCAAATGTATCTTTACTTTGAACTTAAATATATTTGTTTAAAAGGGTGGTGTTAAGTGTACCACAATATATACTTTATTTCATCATATTGTTTTCTTTTCTTTTTTTAGTTTTTTCATATTACCCAGTTGGTCAACAATATGTTGCCGATGGACAATACATTTTTAATAAGAAATAGGATAACTACAATAATATATTATCAAAAGATAATCATTAAATCAACAACATAATATTGATAGGCAAAACATTAGTGGTCTAGTGAAGTAACTTGTTTTTTTAAGGGCGTTATTAACATGTTGGCACATTTGTTAACATTGATTTAATTTTTCAAGAAAAAAAATAGTAATTGAAAATTCTCATAGAATCCTTGTTGTGTAAAATGGATGAAGTAAATAACCAAAATACATATAGAGGTAAAATGAAGTACATACAACTAAAGGTACTAAAGTATGACCTCTCTCATCAATAAAAGAGTACATCTTTGAGCACGGCTCTTCTGTCCCAAAGTATAGAAAACAAAATGCTTCGGTCATGAAAAAAAGGCGAAGAACATAAATTGTTTTTGTTCACATCCGCTATGCACCTCTCCAATAGGGGTCTACATCCGCTATGCACCTCTCCAATAGGGGTCTACATCTCGAACCCTACTAGCATCCAAAATTAGACGCCCATGTCTTCGTAGAAAAGATACTTAGAAAAGATCTTTAATAGAAAATAAGATGGAGGGTGGATGCAGTTCAAGGACCTTAAGCCTGTGTATCCATGTAGCCATTGAATATTGTTCACATTTGATTTTGATCACGATTTATTCAACCATTGTTGGATGAACAGTTTATATTAACTAGGGGGTAGGGTCCCACGCTATTTGTGGCTATAATATTTCATGTGTATATCTTTTTGCTACAATTTCATCTCTTCTTCATCCTTAGGTAATCTCCAATAACCTAGGTATTAAGATCATAATGTTCAACATGTTATAAATGAGCTCTACGATAGTTAAATTACGTCATGCAATGTCGTTTAGCCTTACGTTTTCGCTTCAGGAAACATAAGCATTTTCATGCATGTACATAATGGACGCCCAAGCTTGGGGGTTTATAAAATAAGCACCACAATTTTAGGCATGTATTAAATTAGCCCATTAACCCCAAGAATGACAAGTTTTTTAAAATGCCCTACGCAAACAACATACCATCCAATACATAATTCATCAATTTCATCACATTATACTGCTTTTCTAAATTCTAATACTTAAACCATATATTTCAACAATCTCTAGTACAACATATGTATTCACGATGGGAGCCTATAACTCAACAATCAAATTTTAGTGATTACGAAAACACCTATGGGAGAGTTTAACCATTTGATTTTTGCATGATTTGTGTTGCATATGGATTCATTATTCGAAAGACTCAGTTTGCGGAAGCGTGCAGAACAGTAGTACTTCTCGAGGAGATATGGAAGATTTTGATTAATACTGCAATATGAATTCAGCTATATACTTAATAAACGCCTACGTTTAGGCGTTTATTTAAACAAATGAACTCAAACGTCTAGGTCTACGTGAAAGCAGTGTTCGACGGTGCATAACCATGAGTATATCGAAATGGTCTTGCGAACCCATTTACTGTCCAGTAGCATAGAATCACTTGGATATATGACAATTTTGTACCATAATTTTGATGTCTTTGGAGGTGCTCATAATTTCCTATTTCCAATTTCAATTTGGATTTTAATTTGAAACAAAATACTTTCTCGCTTTCCTCCATAATTGTTGTACCTTAAATGTTCGATAGATGATCACGTAGACCATTTTAGAATGACTAATTCTATCTGAACCTATAAAATTGTCGAGTTTCCACCTTTGTTTCAATAAAATTCTAGACAAAATTTCCTAACTTGCATTTCCTTTATTTATTCTATATTTTACCAAATTATTTATTCATTCCTAACCTTGACCAAAAAAATTCTTCTTCAACACAACACAACGAATCTTGATTAAGGAAGTAGATTGCTGTTTAAAAATAAATTGGAATATTATCGTTTTGTTTTCCATATTAATTAAATATATTACCATCTCATAGAAGAGCGGCTGTTCTCTGTACAATTTAGTAGATCACCTGTGTGGTAACCAATATCACTATTAAGTGCAATCGTATCCTACTATGAGTTTGCCTTTAAGTTGCCCTGCATGGTTACCCATCATACCGATTACAATCTCTTCTTCTTCACTGAAATTTATATTAAATTAAAAAAATCAAACTAACAATGTTACTCTAAATTTCTCATTTTTAAACCTCAACTTTAGAACCCTTAATTCTTTTTGATGAAATGAGTTTGGAAATGGTTGGAGGGGTAATTTTGAAATATTTGTTTTTTTATTCGAGGTTAAGGTATCTACATACTTATAAGCATGATTCAAATAGAATTTGGGCTTTAGAATTATCTCCTGTTTTTGGTACATTTAATTTTCCTTTTTTTAATTATCGACAAAACATTGATACCTTTCATTGTTTTCATTTACAATAGAAAGCTTCTGAAATGAACTTTGGGTTCACCCAAGCTATCGCAGATTCGTTTAAGTATTAGGCTTTGACAAATTTGCATCTATGAGTCATTTAAAGCACCAACGGCATTAAGTTTAAGTTCGATCTAGTTAAGAATCGTGAATTTTATTAATCATTTAAGAATCAATCCCCAATTTCAGTTGAAATTGTCTTCATCATATAATAGTCTCTTACAAATTTGCTGTTCTAAACTATCTTTGAAGTTCATCATTCCGTTGGCTGTTATTTCCGTCTGTTATGAGTTAATCTCACTTAATGCTTTGAAAACTAGAGATTCTGGTGTAAACCTGTTATAACAATGCTCATTATGTTGGTCTTAGCCAATTTTGATTGGTTCATGAATTTGAGTGGGTGATGCTTAATTATGGAGAGTTAAAAAAAAATTATATATGAAAATCTCGTGGTCTGACATAAGATTGAAAAGCTTTATACTGTTTTTTTTCCTGCACGACCTTGGCTTTGTTTGATACTTATATTTACACAATGATTGTAACGATTGAGTTGTGCAATAGTGTGTCTTGTTGATTTGAAGATGAATTGTGAACAGAGGAAGTGGGTTAGGTTTGTTATTCTTATTTCTTTTATTGTTGTCTGGAGCTGTGTTTATGTGCATGCACTACAGCTCAAGCAATTTTTTATATCTGAACTGTATGAAAATATAAATAGGTATATTGGAAGTTATTTACATGAATACGTCAAAGTGTGAATGTGAACCTTTACATTAATTAAGTACTTCGAAGTGCAAATGTTTGAAATCCAATAATTTAGTTTTTATTGTCTATTAGAAAGTGTTAGTATACCGACTTGAAAGAGTTATACGTTATGTATTATCTATTTTCTAAGTGCAATTATTTTGCATTAAACAATTGTAATTTTCATCGTTTACTGGAAAATACAGATATTGCATAAACATTGTCTTTTGCACTGTATGTATTCCGTGCAAGTACTTGCTCTAAAATAGAACCAACAAAGTGCAATTATTTGTAAACGTATGAAATTTTGCACATTCTTATTTAAAATGCAAGAAATACGCATTGACAAATGTTATTAAATGATTTTCACCTTCTATGTTTTTATTTATTATATGTCGAAGTCTCTATATTTTTCATTTGTACTCCCTCCCATTCAACGTTTTTTCATGTAAGAAAGTGTCGATATCAAAACTAAATAATTTAATTTTGCACTGGCTATTCTCACGGAGCAAGTATTTTTACATTAAGCGATTATCATTTGCATTTTGCTAGAAAATGATTTTTTTCTACATAAATACGATTTCTTTTTTCCTGCATAAATACCATTTCTTGTCTATTTTGGATCCGATGTTTCTAGAAAACAGAGATATCATTTTGTTTGTACCTGAAATTGTTTGATATCCATAATCAATGAAATGGCGGCAACATGAATTATGAGCCGTTACTTGAATTGCAAAATTAGTGAACTAGTTTTTATTTATTATATACGAGGAAGTTTTCAAAATAGAGATGTAGGACACAATGTTGTTCTAAAATAAGCTACTTTTTAAACAGGCTCCAAGCCATTCATGAAATCAAATTCGTAGGTAACATAGCTATTCTACAGTTTGATTCTGCAGTAAATGGAAAAAAAAAAAAAAATCCAACTCAGCATTTTGATTACTCAAATAACAATTGCAATAAAAGGAATACAATTGATGGTGAATAAAAACCACAGTTGGTCTTCTCCATTTTGAATTCTTCTCTTCATGAAATATTTTCACTCTGGTTGTTTTGATTGAAATTGTCCAGCTATAATCATGTTAAGTTGACTTCAGCGTTTCTATTTATTAAATTCAATTAATGTTATATCAATATGGATAAGTCTTTGGTACTTTACATTTATTTTAGTTGCATGTAGAGCATCCAAAAGAGAGAATCAAAATGCAATGCTCCTGTGTGTTTCTTTGTTTAATAAGAGAGAATCAAAATGCAATGCTCCTGTGTGTTTCTCTGTTTAATCTGTTTTTAAGTAATTTCAAAACACCCACCGTTTATTTTATTTTGGATAAAAAAAGGAATCTTGCTGCAAAATCTGTAGATAAACAGTTTCTGAATTTAAAGTTGTACTTTACAGGCAAGGAATTGAATGCTCTCAACCAACCACATTTAAGGAAGGCAAGCAGTTTCTCACCAAAACTATCACAGTTGCAATATGACTACATTATAGTTGGAGGTGGTACAGCTGGTTGTCCTTTAGCTGTAACTCTATCTCAGAATTACAGCGTGCTATTGCTAGAGAGGGGTGGGTCCCCTTATGGAAATCTCAATGTATCATACATGCAAAATTTTCACTTATCTTTGGCTGATATGTCGCTTGCTTCTGCCTCTCAATTTTTCGTTTCTACGGACGGTGTTTTAAATGCAAGGGCAAGAGTTTTGGGTGGAGGAACTTGCATTAACGCTGGTTTCTATACAAGGGCCAGTTCCAGGTATGCATATTGATGCATGACTAAGTACATATAACTGTTGACAAAGTATTTTAATTTTTAACTCTTCTAAGCTCTGACGGTTTACATTTTTACATTTACGGTTAGCTGCATAACTGGAACATAGTTTAAAGGGAGCATGACTTTTAGTTTCTTTTAGGATTTGGACTCACTCCTCAGATTGAAACTCAAAAGGAGGCCAACCTCAATCAGGGCCGGTCCATAACGTTGGGTTGCCCAAGACGATTTCAATTTTTTGTTGCCCTTGCGTGAAATGCTTTGAATTAAACATTAACCATTCTTATATTCGTGTTACAACTTGCAGTCATATGCGTCAAATGTGAACTTTTCGAATGTCAAAATCAGTTTATTATGGAAAATGTTATGAGATGAATATTTCTAAGCAATGTACTATGATATTAACAATAACTATTTTCTTTTCCTTTTTGCTACTATGTATTATTGAAAAAAAAAGCACGTTTTATCTTCATTTTACCCAATATACAAATATCAATTAGCTGACATGTTACACAATCAAGAATATATCATTTAATATTACAAAAAAAAGAACAGTCAAAAATTAAGATTAAGAAAAATATTAGATCTATAAATTCCTTCTTAACGTGAAGTACGCGCAATTCTATTCAAGATTCAACTTGTAGTCTATTGATGTTATTTCATAATACGAAGTATGTACAACACCATTCAATATTATACTATTTCACAGCATGACAACTTATAGAATATTATTATTTCATTCGTGTACTAGTACTAAGAAGACATGCCTCAATGCTATATAAGACAATAGGCCTTGTTACATAACATGTCAGTACTGTGTACTCTACTAATAAAAAGAAAAATATACTTCAATTTCATGGGGGGTTGCCTTGTTCTGGGGGGTTGCTCTAGGCATATGCCTTGCTTGCCTGCCCCTAGAACCGGGCCTGACCTCAATACTTTGAATAGTTGGATCATGGAATATAATGGTTCAGATTAAAAAAGAAGAAGCTGTATTTAAAACCTTGCTTGGTTTATTACATAAAGTAATACAGTGTTAATTTGGAAGTTGTATTTTATGAGTTTTAATTTGAAATATAGGAACGATCCAAATCCAAAGTTGTGATTCTATGTTTCTATATTATTTCCTAAAGCATTTCTACTTAATTTTTTCATTAAATTTTATCACCCAACACTAAGTGTTCACTGTTTATTGACATTTTGTTCACTAAATTTTTTCACTAAATTCTATTAATGCTGCTAACTTGTTGGTCCACTGATGAGGTGAAACAGCATGATCTTAATTGCTTGAAATATAGTTGTGTAATTAATAAGCATTGCAGAGAAAAACAGTAAGGCATTTAAAGGCAATGGGGGCAATTTGCCTCATGTGCCATACTTAATTGTTCTGTGAACATTGATCATCAGTGCTCATCTTGTTCTGTTCAGAACTTTGTATCAGAGCTTTAAAAACATATTAATGTGATATATTAAGTGCACAATATAACAAAATAATTCAAATACTATCTCTGTGCAGGCAAACAAAAGCTTATATCTTTGAGAACCGATTTCACTATGTGCCATATTTGATATTTTGAACCCTTTAAGACATAATGATGTCATAGTTTGCACAGTAGAACTAAGAAATGGCATTTGAACTGATCACCAATCACTTTTTGAATAATAAATTATTTCAAAGTAGGATATAACAAAAATGTGAGTTTCGGTTATATTTTGCATAATGAGAGATGGTTATCTTATTACAGAAAACATAAGAACGTGGGTGAGATACATCAGAAAATATATTTTACTTTGATTATCTGGTTTAGACTTAATAAAAGTTATGTGTGTGTGTGCGCGCGCGAGCATGCACACACATATACATACATACACACACATTTACATATATACATATACATACACACACAGAATGTATACATATGTATGTGTGTGTATATAGATATATATTTATATACATACGTATATATAGTGTGTTTATGTATGTATGTGTATGTGTGTGTATTGGTGAAGGATCTTGGTTCCCTCTCATATAAAGCGTCATAAAATCCACTCTTTTTATATTTTTAATTCTTTTTGCAAAAAGATAACGGATTCAACATTCGAAGTGATTTTTGATAGATAAATTATGTTCACTGGTAAGATCATCTATGCAAAATTTAGAAATGTTTTTAAAAAAATTTATGCCATTCAAAAATTTTCTCTGCACATAAGGACAAAAAGAAAATTTATCCCAACACTTAAATGTACGTCTATGTGTGTGCATATATGTATGTCTATCACTATATATTTGTGTGTGTTAAGGAATTTGGCTACACCCTTTATGCTACACCTAGATAGTTTTCAGAGTTATATAGTTTGAAATTAAACCAAACTTTGTAAATATGTTTTTATACCATTCAATACTATCTTCATGAAAAATTAGTATGTCTAGATAATCTAGTAATTTTAAAAAAATATATATATTCAAAATGGTTAAATTCAATGCCTTATGTTGATTTAACATCTGGAATACGCTAGAAATTTTGAGAAAAATCTTGTTTTTTGTGAAGTTGATCTTACAGGTATAACATATCTACAAAGTTCAGTTTCATTTTGAATTGTATTGCTCATGCAAATATTGAGATGTACCACACATGTGGTATCTATTGACTAACCAAGTGCTATGAGTTCGATTCCCATTAACAGCAGTAAACATATTTTCTAACAATTACCCTCAACCAATCTTTTTTTTTTTTATGGAATTATAAATTTAAAAACTTACAATTCTGGAAACAAGAACTTTATTAAGATACTTATCTACTACCCATTCAATATTATGAGTGTCAATCATACTGAATCCCTGTCTAATAATTAATCTTGAAATTGATTTTTTTTCCATTATTTTATTATTATATATTCCTTTTTTATTTTGGAATTTTCTCGAAGTTTTGACCATGTATTAACAAATTTTCAACTAAGTTAAAGATATGCATCAGCCTAATGATATTTGTAACATCTTTCTTAAATAAATATAATTTTTAATTTTAACCATGTTTTCCTTCATATTTGCGTGGTTTCAGCTAGTCTTTTATCTTCAGTACAACAACTGAAAATCTCAATATCTATCTGTTTAACTACAGGTGGTACTACCAACTACATGGTGGGAACCAGCAGTCAGTATTACACTTTTTATATTGATGTAAACAATATACTAAAAAAAGGGTTAAGATTCTTTTGAACAATGTAACGTAAAGGGTTAAGATTCTTTTTAAACATTGATGTAAACAATATACGAAAAAAGGGTTATGATTCAATAGTAATATAAACAACATACGAATAGTACAACGTGGTTAACCATTGATGGCCTAATGTTTAAACTTTATGATCCTTTATGAGTTTATGATCCTATAAGAATATATATTAACATGGTTAAGCATTGATACTAATGTAACAATATATGAATGGTAATGTAAAGGGTTAAGAAGAATCTTAACCCTTTTTTTTCATATATTGTTTACATTACATTGAAGTTTAACCATTGATGTAAACAAGATTGATGCAAATAAAGGGTTAAGATTTAACATAAACAATATAGGAAAAAAAATTAAATGTCAATTAAAATCAGGCCATTTAAACATAGATTAATATTGAATTTAGCCATTCATTTTAATTAAATAAACTTTTTAACTAACATAACTAGCCATATGTTTGAAATCAGCCCAGCCCATTAACGTTCAACCAATCCATATTTTATATCCTAATTAGCAACCTTAATTCCTCAATGCATCAGTCTATACGAAAAAAACAAATGACAATAAAACCGCACCTGGTCGACAACGAAGAAGAAGACGAGAGCGACGACTCAGTTTATCAAATTCCTCTATCGAATTATGCTCCTGATGCTCGAATTTTCTGATACTCAAATTCCTCCGGTAACTTTTGATCTCAATTTCCTGATATCATAGACAATTTTGTTTCGGTTTTACTGTATATTCCCGTTTTGCTTCATTTTTTTTGTTAATTTATGCTTGAATTGTTCGGTTGAGACTAGGGTGTTTTTTTTTCTTTCTATATTCGATTCCATTTCCTTTTTTTTTTTGCCTTTAGTCTTTACCTCTCCTTCCCACTCACTATAGCAGTTTTTTATTTTATTTTTATTTTTGTTACTGTCAATACATGGACGGGATTTTAACCTAACGCCGTCCCGTCGGAACCAGACCGGAACCTTGTATTGTTGTGAAACAGTAATTAATCTTTCTTGAAATGGTTTAATTATTTCCTAACACATTTTGAGTTTTTGAGTTTTTTTTTTTAATGAGGATATTTTTTCTAAAGGACGATCTTGTGTCCATTTTTAATCAATCCCTACGAGACTAACTTCAAACTTTCACCACAAGGATGATCTGATTTCAGACTATGTTTTCCCACATAATCAGACTTAATTGTCTTTCCACCTTGCCCCACTGCTCTCCTGCAGCTCTCCCCGTCACATCAACCGTTGCTGCCACCCTTTAGCTGTCACTCTCAATCACCAATTAGCCCTAAATTCATTCAAATTCCACCATGTCGCATCAGCCATCTTGGTTCATCACCTCACCGTGACAACAATTCTCATCACTTCATCATCAATAACCATTGAAGAAAAATGTAGTATCAGGTTCGAAAATGATACAATGCACTATCATAAATTATATGATATGATGTTTTTTTCATAAAGAAGTAACAGGCACAAATGATATCATACAATATATTTATTGAAAAAAATCAAAAAGAAAATAACGGTATTTTTTTCACAAAATAGCAAGTACAAAATGATACTATAGAGTAGCACCGTAAGAAAATTGTTTCATCAAACATGTAAAAAACAAAAATAAAATTTAATGGTAGAAAAGTGTAACATTACATCGTACAAAATTAAATAAACATGTAATCAAAAATGAAATGATAATACATGGCAGCATTATAACACAAATTGGCTATGCCACACTACAAAACACATGCTATGCACTACAAGGAAAACCGGCATTTGCGTCGGCAAGAAACCGACGCCGGCCGTCGCTAGCCGACGCAAAAGTAGACGTCACCAAACAGTATTCGAGTCGGCTTTTGCGTCGGCTTCGTTACCACTTTAGTGTCGGCAAGTGACGACTATATCCACGTGGTCGTTTTTTAAAATTTTTGTTTGTCGTAACAAGCTGATTCCGACCGACGCAAAACTGTAACCACAAAGCCGTCGCTAGCCGACGCCAACCTGTAACCCCTAAGCCGTCGCTAGTCGACGCAAGCCTGAGTTCCAGTTTATAAATAGCTGCTGTTTGCGCCTTCAAACCACAATATAAACAATTTCCATCGAACTATAACAACATTCAATCTTCCAACACAAGTATAACACCAACCTCTCATCAATCAAATATAAAATTCACAATTTTCTATCAAACAACAACTATATATCCAAAAACTCATCAATCAAACACAACGTTCACTAATATACATCATACTCAACAATACATATAAGTACCATCAAACAAATCATACATCATTGTCCTACTCATCATCATACATCACAACAATAAGTTCAACACAAAACAATACAATAAGTTCAACACAAAACAACCTTACCTACTCATCATCTCCAGACGCATCCTCTCCAGGCATTCTTCCATGCTCTGCCAGGTATGCCGCGATATGCGCATCGAGCTGCTGTGTAAAAGCAGTGCTCTTCCGCCAGTCATTGATCTCCGCAATCTGCTGACGCAACAACGCTATCTTCTCCTCTGTCTGGGATCTCCTGTAAGCCCTTTGGGAGGATATCGCCTGTGAAATAGTTAATGGCTAGTTATAATTTATGCTTCATATCATATTAAATGTATATATTAGTTAATGAAGTAGTTTACCTCCATATTTCTATAAATATATGGCCTATTTCGCGTAGGCGGATCTACAATGGCGTCCCAAATATGGTTTGACTTCTCAACGGTCAACTCCTCAACGGTCAACTCCTCACGTCCACTAGTCTGCGCCACACGTGTTCGCTCCGCCTCATATGACTCCTGCGACGATAGATAAAAGTTTGGCACGAAAAAAATTTAATTTACGATTTTTTAGCTGTAAAATAAAGTATTATCAAACACTATCATTACGGATAAGCATGTTTACCATTACAAATTGAGATTTGACGTCTGTCCATCTATACGAAACATTTCCTTCCTCGTTTGTTTCCTCCACCGCATGTGTGGCAGTAAACAACTCAGTCATCGTAGGCTCGCGATTGTACTTCTTAGACTAAAATTATACATATGAATAAACAATGTTACCAATATGATTAAATAATGTTACAGATATTTATAAACACAATTTATAAATTTACTAATTCGTTTTTATGTTGTTGAAAAGATTTCGAGCCACCACAATGTACAGCAGGATTCTTATTCCTGTTTTCGTGGTTCCGCGCTGATATTTCCTATACATTTAAACACAAGGTTAACTATATTAATGCAACTAATATACGAAATCTTAAAAGTTTTAAATTACAATTCGAAAGTGGATAGCTTACTTTGAATTCAGCAGTATCCCAGAGCCGAAGAAACTCGTTATATACGTCAGCGCTCATCCAACTTGGCTTTTTTCCCGCACTCTTTACTTTAGCTAACGTGTTTCTATAATTTTTTCTCATTCTTTGATTCCAATGATTTCTAAACACATCCAGATCCTGAAGCTCAACACGTACGGCAGCCTGCATATTGAAATTAACTTGAATTATAAACATTCTATTGACATTCAAATCAAATAAAAATTTATACTTAATTACCATCAAATCTGCCAATATTGCGTTCTTTACAGGCGCTGCGATGTCGTCCCACCGTGGCCAACAGCCGGACATCCTACTCGTAAACGTCTGTCTCGACGTTTGTAAAATGAAATCTGAAGGCTCCACCTCAAAGCCCCTGTGTAAATTCGATGTACATATTTAATATATTTTAAATAACATACTTGAAATATATTTGATACTTACCCTGTCGTCTTCGGAACTAACTCAGCAACGGGGCGTAAATTCGACGCACTGCCACTGGCACCTGCGTCGGGAGAAGGAGAAGGCTCAGACCTACTGTCGTGTCTCCTGTAAGACATATCTGCTACAAACATATCATATATCGTATATCATATCAGAATATATCATATCATATCAGAACATATCATATCAGAACATATCATATCAGAACATAAAACATTCCACTTAATTCAGACTAAATATTACATATGTCATAAAAATACATTATACAAAATGCAATTCAAATATTTACATATGTCATATTCAGACTCTAAATATTACATATGTCATAAAAATACATTATACAACATGCGATTCAAATATTTAAATTTATCAGTCTTCGTCGTTCTCTGATTCAAACTCGGTCTCGTACTCTATATCGTTTTCTTCAACACTTTCAAATGCATCTACCAAAACATTTGATTCATCATTCAACAACCCTACATCAATGTCATCGGTTATTATTACTTCAGTATTTGGCTCAAGATCCGCTTGATACGCTGTTTCGTCTGGAATATTATTTCCGTCAAATGTAAATTTTGCCTTTGTTTTAAAAACAACCGACCAATCCGTTTTATCTCTTTTCAAGGATGGATACGAAGCAAAATAAACCTGTAACGCTTGCTTGGCCAATATGAAATGATCATAATTATAGTAATGTGAGGTATGTTTTATTTCAATAAGTTTATAATCTTTGTGCACGTTGATTCCAGTACCACGAACATTGCTAAACCAGTTGCATTTGAATAAAAAAACTTTTCTGCAGGTCGTATGTAATATGTCAGCTCCAAAACCTGTGTTAAGACACCGTAAAAATCTTTTATATGCTCATCTAGATCGTCACTACCTTTGACAAATACACTGCTGTTATATGTCAATTTTTCGACACCGTAATCTTTGGTGTTGAATTTAAATCCATTGACGAAGAATATTGGATACGTCTTGACATTTCTTTTTGGTCCGATCGCAAGATGTCGTAATCCTTCGTCAACGACACAGTTTATTGGATCATAAACATAATTTGAAAACCATTTAGCAAATTCTTTACTGAAATCGCCAGATGTATGTAGTGATTCGTATATACTGCAAATATGTAATATGTTTTAGTATAATTAATATGTAAGTATAATTGAATTATATATGAATTTATAATTACCTGAAAAATGGTGCAACTTCTGAACAATTTAGAAGAACATGTGTGTGCTACATGGTGATCTCTATTGTCTAAGCATATTTCGACACATTTTCCAGCATGTCGGCCATGTTGTCTAAAAATAGATAACATTGCTTGAGAAGAATCATGTTCAACGACTTCTTCATTACGAGGAACACTTACAAACGATAAGTTCACATGATCACTAAAATAATAAGAGAAAAAGAATGAGGCTTCTTCTTCAAGATATGATTTGCAAATCGAACCTTCAACTCGTGATTTTTGTCTAATTTTTTTCTTCAAATGATTCAAGTACCTATTACAAATTTATTTTAAATTTAGGTATATAAAACTGAATTTTAAACTAACATAAATATTGCCGACATTCAATATTACCTCTCAAATGGATACATCCAATCATATTGAACATGACCTCTAAGAAGTGCTTCGGATGGAAGATGATCAGGTGGATGCTCCATTACATTAAAGAAACCTGGCGGAAATATTTTTTCCAGCTTGCAGAGCAGTATATGAATTTCTACTTGAAGTCTACGTATACGGTCGACTTTTAACGTCGTCGAACAAAGTTGTTTATAAAACAAACTTAATTATGTTATAACGCTCCATACTTTTACGGACAGCAGTTTTTTGAGAATCACGAGTAATAGATATTCCATCATGATATGGCAATCGTGACTTTTCATCCCACTCAATTTATTGTTTTTAAACTCAACACATCTACGAAGATTAGAAGAAATCCCATCAGGACATCTTAGTGCTTCCACCCACTTTAGCACGGGTTTTACTTGCTTACCGTCTAGCTCATAGCATGCTTTGGGTTTTTTATTGTCATTGTTTCATATGAAGTTCGGTACATTCACAAAAGTTTGCTATATCAAGTCTTGAATTCAAATCGTTCTTTGTTTTCCCCTTTACATTCATAACTGTACTAAACACATTATCAAACACGTTTTTTTCGTTGTGCATCACGTCAATATTATGTCGAAGTAGGAGATCTTTCCAGTAGGGTAACTCTCAAAATCTACTTTGTTTGCACCAATTATGAATGTCTGATTTACCTGGAATTTCAGTCTGCACTCCAGTTTCATGTATCTTCGGATACTCTTTTACAATTTCATATATTTCTTCGCTTGACCAAATCTTCGGTGGTTGCATACTCTCTTCTCTGTTAGCTATAAAGCTTTTTCTATCTCTTCTAAAAGGATGATTGAGATGGAGAAAACACCGATGACATTCAAATCAAGAATTTTTTTTTCCATACCGTAGCGAAAACGTCCGCGTTTCTTCCATGCAATAAAGACAAGCAAGACGACCAGCCGCACTCCAACCTGAAAGCATCCCGTATGCAGGAAAATCACTAATAGTCCACAACAAAGAAGCGAACATACGAAAATTCTTTTTTCTTGAAATGTCGTACGTTTCAACTCCTTCATTCCATAGCGTTTTCAACTCTTCGATCAATGGTTGTAAATAAATATCGATTCCTTGTGCTGGATCATCAGGCCCAGGGACGACAGTAGTGAGAAACATATATGGAGTTTTCATACACATCCATGTAAGTAAATTATAAGGAGTTGCGATAATAGACCATGATGAATATTTACTACCAAACTGAGAGTATGGTGCAAATCCATCCGTACATAAACCGAGTCTGACATTACGACTTTCGGCAGCAAATGCGGGATAAGTTCTATCGAAATGTTTTCATGCTTCTCCATCGGATGGATGTATCAAAGTTCTTTCGGTGTTCTCACCCTGTGCCATCGCATATGGCACGCCGTAGCAGAAGATGCATATAACCTTTGAAGTCTGGAAGTGATGGGTAAATAATGCATCCTCTTGTATGGAACTTCTTTTCCTTTTTTTTCTTGGTTTGTATCTTTCTTCGTTACATATTCTGCATTTTCTAAGCTCAACATCATCTTTCCAATACAACATGCAATATTTTACACATGTATCTATCTTTTGATACGGCAGACCGAAATCGGACATAAGTTTTTTCATTTTATAATGACCATCGCACATCAGATTATTGGGTGGCATGTGTCGTTTTGTTGCTTGTACAACTGCTGTAAATCCAGCTTCTGTAAGGTTGAATTTTGATTTCATAGTAATGTATTCGGCAGTTACTGATAATTCGGTTTCACTTTTACAACCATCCCACACCGGCCTTTTAGTAGAGTCCAACAAATCATATATTTTTTAGCTTCCACATTCGGTTCTTCTTCGACATTTACATCTTCATCGTCATCTTGATCAAACATTGAAAACATTGATCGTGCTGCATCTTCCACCATATTTTCTATTGAACATTATTGTCATCTAACGCTACATGATTAGGTGTGGGTACAAGAAGTTCTCCATGACGATCCCACAAGTAATAATTCGACACAAAACCATTTTTATACAAATGTACTTCAACTATATCTGCTTTCCAATGCTTGAAATGTTTGCACTTACTACACGGACAACGAAGTTCTTCGTTATTACGATTATTAGATTTAGCGAATCTAATAAATTCATGTACACCGTTACAGAAATGTTTCTTTATTGAACATTTCATACTAGTTCTGACTTCATGCATCCAACTACGGTCGAGAAAATAATCGAACATTTTTCCTGATTTGAAAATATATGTTAGAAACACAATAAAGTTTATCGTTTATTAATCCAAATAATCAATTCGATTTATTTTTTGCTTTTTGCTTTATTGTTTTAATTTTGATGGTCGACCATCCTACTTTCCATTACAAATACAATAAAGTAATTACAATTCGTAAATCATATCATTTTAAACGGCTCACTTAAGTTTAAATAAATACTTAAAATAAATATCATATCATACTATTTTAACAAATTCAAATAAATACCGCAATAAAATTTTCAAATCTTAAGTTTATTGTTTTTTTACTTTGACGGTCGGTTATCATACCTCCCATTACAAACACAATAACGTAATCATATTTTATAAATCATTTCAGATTAAACGATTCTAAAAAAATTCGGCAGCACTTTCCTTTTTTCCCTGTATCGTACACAAATGCGTGTATACAGGGAAAAAAGAAAGTGTCATCGAAATTTTCTGAACCGTTTAAACTGAAATAATTTATAAAATATGATTACTTTGTTGTGTTTGTAACTTTTTCAAATACTAGGACAAATCCAACAAATGTTGTATCAGATGAATATAGATGTCCGTTCCGTGGAAAAACGAATATCCATATAACGATCATATACGACACTTGTCAGACGGGGTCAAAAATTCTCTAAGGGTTCACATAAATAAAGCACAAATTAAAAAATATTAATATTGAAGTGTTAGTGGTCTGCAGTGAAATAATGATCTTAAATATTAATATTGAAGTATTAGTGGTCTGTAGTGAAATATTAATATTTTAACTTTTGTTTAACTACATAAATTTTAATTAACGATTTTGAGTAGTTAGCGCTTGCAACAGTATAACAAACATTCTCGTAAACTTATCAATAAACATATTATTCAATGATCATATATTATTTTTTGAATTTTAAATTAGCCATAATTTTTAACAACAAAGTGAACAATAAATTCACTAATTAATACCGCCAAATCAACACTAATCATCATCATCACCTAATACGCAATAATCACCATTTTCAAACACGTAATCAACTAATTTTCTAAATTAGGTTTACCATTATATACCCAATTCAAATAATAAACTATGTATCATAAAGTAATAACATATATTCATCAATTCCAAAACCCTAAATCATCCAATTTCAAATCTCTAAATCATCCAATTTCAAATCTTTAAATTATTAACTAATTTAATTTAAACCTAAATAAAACAAAGCTAATGGAAAATAGGAGATACCGGCAAGCGTGGAGAGGTTCAAATTAGGGACGGAAGGTTGCGACGGCTTCTGGTGGCGGAGAGCGGCGGCTAGATGCGGGAAGGAGGAGAAGGAGCTGAGTGAAGGGAAGGAGGAAAGTGAAAATGTTTCTGTCGGCTGGGAACCTGTATATTCACGATCAGAGACGGCTAGCGACGGCCGCATTTTTTAGCCGTCGCTAGATTGTGTCGCTATACGAGCCGTTTCTAGTAGTGTATGATAAATAATGCTACAATATAAAATGTTATTACAAGGTAGCATTTCAGCATTACATATTATATTCAATTTTTTTATTTAGTAATATTAATTTAACTAATATTAAAACATGAAATGGTATTTCAAAGCAATTTTATAAAATAAAATGATATATAAAAATCATAAAATGCTATTACAAAGTAAAATTATAAAAAGTTGCTTCTATAAATTACTACTACAAAATAGCTTTAAAGCCAATATTACATTTCGTAAAATACCACTACAAATTATAAGCTTTATGAGCTACATTATACACCGAGTAAAAAGGCTACTAAAAGTCTCTCCTACAATTCAAAATTACTACTACAATTCATAAATTGCTTACACAATTCATAGAATGCTACTTTAATAAAAACATTTTTGAGTTAATATATGCACTTCATCCTAAAATCAATATTACAGTTTTTAAAATGCTAACACAATTACTACTAAAATAGTAGAAATATGCTTGACTAATTTTTTGTTTAAAAAAAAAACATAAAATGATGCTAAACGGTATCATTAATGTTGTTATCTTCTTCTACTACAATTTGAAAATGCTTCTCCATGACCACAATTAACACACTATCTCCAAAACCTACCCGACCTCTTCGTTGTCATCGCTACCACCAGAGCTCTCCTAGTGTGAAATTATTTTTTGTTGTTTGATTTCAAAACCCTTGCCGACCTCTTCTACATCACCACTATAGCCGCCGCCGTCCATCTCCAATCTTGCGTCGGCATTTTCCTCTCTAGATCTCGACCTAGTTGCCACCACCAAATCTAGGTCGAAAGATTTTTTTTTTTGGAGTTCTCCGGCATATTGATTGTACTTGTCTTTGAGACGAATAAATTGGTTGTCCTTGTGGCCAAAATAAAGTTTAAAAGATAATTTGATTTGGGCACTAAAATCAATTTGATAAAGGCATATTGATTGTAATTGTCTTGGTCTGACCGTCTCACCATTTTCTTGTATTTTATTCTTTGTAAAATTTTTGAAGGCTTTTCAGTTTTGTTAAAAAACTTTGATTTGGGCACTAAAATTAATTTTTTATAGTTTTTTCTTCTTCTTATTTTTCAATCTATGTTTTCAGAATTTTGTTAAATAAACTAACAATATATATTAACAGATAATTCTGTGACAACTTTGTTAGACAAGAATATTTTTTTTTTCTTCTGTTAATTATCTTCATGTTTATATTGTTTTGGAAAGGTTGACTCTCTGTCCTTTCCATAAAAGGGAGTATTTTGCCAAAAAATAATCTGTGCAACGTATCAAACTATTTATTTTCTAACATTATCCAAGGTTGAATTTTTTTTACCAATAAATCATAATACTGACTACAAAGCTGCTGCCAACAAGTTCGTATATACCCATTCTTTCACTTCTGCTCATACCTTTTGTAAAGCCGAGGGACAATTTGAGCAACAAAACAGATTTCTGCAAAAGTAGTTTTAAAATTGATTTACCATAATCCACCGGACATAATCCTCAATTAATATCAATGTTACAGTATAGAAATACAGATACTGGTTTGGTAGAACTTATATAACTGAATACAAACAAAATTTACTTACCAAAATGTGACCACTAGCTCATTTTTCACTGCACTTAGGCTATTCATCAAAAGGGAAGGTTTGTTCGGGCTCTGTAACTGTTTTCTTGACCTTCTCCTTTAGATGTAATAAAATCAAACCTTTTATTTCATTCTATTCTTTTAAACTGGCATTTATGAATTTGTTCAAACTATACAGCTACGTGAAGAGTGCCAGATGGGATGATGAGTTGGTGAACAAATCATATACATGGATTGAAGACAGAATTGTCCATAAGCCTAAACTTGCACCTTGGCAAGCAGCACTAAAAGACGGATTGCTAGAAGCAGGGATATCTCCATTTAATGGATACACATATGATCACATTTATGGTACTAAGGTTGGTGGAACAATTTTCGATGAAAATGGGTATCGAAACACTGCTGCTGATCTCCTTACCAGTGGAAACCCCCAAAATCTCAATATTTTACTTCATGCCACTGTTCAAAAAGTTATCTTTGACGAGGTAAAAGGTAAAGAACTGTATTTTCTATATATTTACATTGGAGTTTATTATGCATGCATTCAACTTATTATTATTATTATTATTATTATTATTATTATTATTATTATTATTATTATTATGGTAGGGAAGAAGCCGAAGACAATTGGAGTTTTGTTTAATGATGAGAATGGAAAGCAGCATCAGGCATTGCTTAAACCTGGAAGAAGAAGTGAAGTAATTATATCATCAGGAACTCTAGGAAGTCCTCAAATTCTAATGCTGAGTGGAATCGGACCGAAAAACGAATTGAAGAGACTGAATATTCCTGTAGTTCTCAACCGAAAATTTGTTGGAAAAGGCTTATCCGATAATCCAATGAATTCTGTATTCATTCCTTCAAAAAATCATGTCGAACAATCTCTGATTCAGACTGTTGGAATTACCAAAATTGGCACCTTCATTGAGGCTAGTAGTGGGTTTAGCCAATCCTCTGATAGCATACATTGCCATCATGGAATTATGTCAGCTGAGGTCTTGCTTCCATTCACTTTTTCATTGATATTATTATTCTTCTAAGGCAGCATTTTATTTTTTTCATTATGATATATATAACATGAAAAAGCTAAGGTAGTGTTTGGTTTAAAAACGAATTTTGTGTTTTCGGTTTTCAATATGTATGTCAAATATGAGAAGAACGGAGGGTAAACGGAGGGAATGAAAGAAAGACGGATGGAAGGACGAAGGGGAGAGAGGGATTACGGAAGAATGGATTGTTTCACGTGCTTGTGTTATTTTTCAAAACGCAGAAAATAAAATAAAATTGTTTTCTATTTTGTATGTTAATTTCGTTTTCTAAATTGAACGTTTTCGGTAATATACATGTGTCGTGTGCAGTTTTGTATGGACGAAAACCCAAAACTAAAAATGGTAATCCAAACGTTACCTAAACGTTCTAAAAATTTAAAATAATATAAACATTATTCTGAACCAGACGAACAGTGGAGAAATCTCTATATCTCTTCTAACATTAAATTAACATTAATAATTATCTTTAATGCTGGGAAAGGTGTTTTTTTTCTCTCAAATCTCTTCTAACATCATAAATAATCATGAGATGTTCTTCCATTAGATCGGAATGTTTTAATACTTTTCCATTTAGAATTCCTAAGTTTAGTATTTTGGATGGAATGAATGAAAATGCGATCCCCTTCGCATCAAAGAAGTCGTGAATATTTTCAAATTTTCATACAATTGCGGTATAAACAGAAAGAAATGAGTACAACGAAACTACCCTTTAAACAACAGAATGAATCTTAGGAAAAAACAAAGAAAAATATTAAGTATTATTTGTACGTACTCAAGAAAAAGCAGCAACATCGTTGAATGAGATAATCATGCTTGTTTTTCCATTATCTTTAGGTTGTCAATTCTTTGAAGGAATTTTTCAAGTTAAATTTGTGTCTTATTTTATAATTTTTGCATTTCTTTTGTTTCATTCTTATGGTACATAAAAAGGAAAGGAGGGAATGTTTCAAAGATGGCAGATACTTTAAAGACTGAAAATTTGATTATGATGGAATATTTTTTTAAGAAGTCTTATTTTTGTTTCCAGTACACCAAATTTTGGTGTAAATATGATCTACCATTTTCTTTTCTTTTTAAATAAAACAAATTATTTTCATAGTTCGGCGTTGAATAATTATCGATTAAGTTGGCTAAAAAGTAGTATTTTGACAATCAGATTGGGCAAATCTCAACCATTCCTCCTAGGCACAGAACTATTGAAGCAATAAAACAGTACAGAGAATCGAAGCATGAAGTACCTCACGAATTATTTAGGGGCGGTTTCATCTTAGAAAAGGTATCAGGCCCTCTCTCTAAAGGCCACCTGACCTTAGTCAATTCAGATGTGAACACAACTCCAAATGTCACATTCAATTACTTCAAACATCCATACGACCTCGAACGCTGTGTCTACGGTATTCGTACCATTGAAAAGATCGTAAAGACAAAGCAAATCACTCAACTGACAGATGACTCCGAATACACATGGGACAGACTTTTGAATATGAGTGTTACGGCTAATGTGAACTTGATACCTAAGAACACTAACGATACGGCCTCTCTTGAACAATTTTGCAAGGACACTGTGATTACCATATGGCATTATCATGGCGGGTGCCAAGTTGGGAAAGTGGTGGATGCTGATTATAGAGTTATTGGAGTTGATGCTTTAAGGGTTATTGATAGTTCGACATTTGTTGATTCCCCTGGTACTAATCCACAGGCAACTGTTATGATGATTGGCAGGTAACTTTGTTGCTTAATCCAGTTTCAAAACTAATTACACAAAAGACCACATTTTTCCATGTTGCCATACAGTATGCGTTTTATACTGGCGCAATCTGAAATCATATGCGTTTTATACTGGCGCAATCTGAAATCATGCAATGTATTTTTTTTTCCAAAATATGAACTCCGGTGCACTTACTAGTCATGCCGTTTTTTTAATTGAAAAGAATATGTGTGTCTATATATATATAGATGTGTGTGTGTGGGGTGTGTGTGTGTGTGTGGGGGGGGGGGGGGGTGTGTGTGTGTGTGTGTGTGTGTCACATGCGTTTTATACCGGCGTAATCTGAAATCATGCAATGTATTTTTTTTCCAAAATATGAACTCCGGTGCACTTATTAGTCATGCCCTTTTTTTTAATTTAAAAGAATATATATATGTATGTATGTATGTATGTATGTATGTATGTATATACTATATGTATATGTGTGTGTGTGTATTAATGCAATTTGAAAATGCATCACAACGAATCACTGTTTTGATAACATAAGTTACATGAAACATAATCCTCAAAATTTACAAGTTGGATTAGTAGAAAGTTACTGATTTTTTTTCCTTCATTTCTTTAATTTTAATTTCTATCGGTGTATTGTCATGGGTAGGTATATGGGAATTAAGATCCTGAGAGAGAAGCTTGGGAAATAAGTAGGAGTATGGATGTTTATGCTGGTATTGAAGAACGTGATGTTTTTGCACCATATATTTATATGCTGGTATTCAGCTGTAAGAACTATAGACAGGAGAAAAGTGTGATTGTTCAGTACAAAAATTTGTTAGTATGTTATAGATATGTATGTTGAATGTATCATGTGGATGGTCATTAATAGCAGTTTAAATTGAGGTCATGCAAGCAAATGCACAATCCTTTAAGGACTCCCATATGTGCTTCCAGTAGCTAGATCATTATCGTCCAAAATGTTTGCATACTTCGACTTTCAATTGCAAGTTGCTTATAAGTGGCTGTAAACGTTGTTGAACAATATAGGAGCGAAAGGAAGTGTGAAACCCTAATCTGAATCACCTAACTTGATCAGCATGTATTTTGACATGTTGAAAACTATAACATGTAGCAAACGACATGCAGAGAGGAAATGTTAAATCTGTTTTATATTTATATTGAAATAAACAACAACAAAATATTATATAAAAAATTTGTCTCATGTTTACAGAGAGAATCTGGGCAAATTAATATAAATTTTATTTAGTAATGAACACGGCACTTTTGCTTCCTACTTTGCCACTTTGGTGCTATTTAAAAGATTATTCATGTGTTAGGCATGATTCAACTCGCTCAAGCAGGAACAAGTTCAGATATGAAGTTTCAGCAGGACCATTTGAATAGGATCCGACCCATTAACCCTTTTTGTAACTGGGTTGGATCAACCCATTCAATGAAAAGTGCCATAAATGAATATTTCATTTATCTATTTCTTAAAACCCTAAAATTTTAAATATGTGTTCTGTAGATTTGAATTTTTTAGTTTCGAAATTTTGAAACTATGCATAAATCGTTGTTTTCTTTATTCAGACTGCAATAACTTCTTCATGCTAAGATTTATGATAGATTTGACCAATAAATTCATAGCAATATTATAGTCAATATATAACATTTGGATGCTTCATATTTTGAACGTAAGTTGTTGTTGTACTTGACAAATACTTCAATGATTCAAACAATACTTGATTCAAACAACGTAACATGCTATATATATGTGTGTGTGTCCACGAATAAAGCTTGATTCAAACAATACTTCAATGATTTGTTAGTCTCCAGATCACTGGATAACCGTACGAAATTTGACGATAACAATTTGAATTTTAAAATTTTGTTCTAGAACGACTAGACATCTTCATTAATATCGAAATAATTTATTCATACTAATTCAAAATCAGACGAGAGTTTGACCAATGGACTCGTACCAATATTACAAACGATGTTGAACACTAAAACACTTCATATTCTGAACCTACACTTTGTTTCTCTATAGTGATTAACATTTGTATTTAGCATATAATATGCTACCACTATAAAAAAATAGTAAGAATACCTACTTGGTATTACCGATGTCGCGCCGCCATCTGAAAGATGGCATTGGTACATAATAGGTATATATATAAAAATACCTACGACCATTTACCGACATCATACTGAAGACCAGAACGACATCAGCACAAAGCTGCCCCCCTCCCCTAATTAACCATAGCCCAAAATCAAGTCTTCATCATAATTCGACGTCTTACAAAAATAAAAATCGTCATCATTCCTTCTTCCTGTCACAAACTCACCGCAAGCAAGGTCGCCGCCATACGTCAAACTAGGGGTGGGCATAAACCGCTCCGCCATACGGAAACCGTCCGTACCGGACCACCAAAACGGTGAGGAACCCGCACCGAATCTTCTAACCAAAGCATATACCCTCAACCGGACCGACCCGCATCGATACGGTTCGGTTGCGGTTTGAACGATCGAAACAACCATATTAAACCGGACCGAACCGAAAATTTATATTAATAATCTTATGATAAAAATATAAGCAACTCCCATCTTATATTAGATTCTGACGATGTACATTCTATCATTAGTATATATTGTTGTTATACTAATAATAATAGCTGACATAAAGGAAGAAGTTATAGTTTTGGTATAATATTTTTCATCTAATTTTTTTTTGTGAATAAATGCTAATTATAATATTATTCTTGTCATTTTCCTTAATAATTATGCATTGATTAATGCTGATGTTTGGTTAATCTACCCAAAAAGATCTCACTTGTAGGTAAATGTCAATTTGAAATATTCATACAGTTAAGAACTAATCTTTCATTTCAATATAACATTGTGTGTTTTAACCTTTAAGTGTAAAAGTTTCACACAGTTGCCTTCGTAAATTGATGTTGATGCAAGTAATTCTCTTATTTCATATATAATATATAATACATTCAAACCGGACCGAAACCGAACCGTATTACATTCAAACTGAACCGAAACCGAACCGTTTAAAAGATTGGTATAATGGTTTGTATTTTTGATTAATCGTTTGAGGCGGTGCGGAAGCGATTTGGACTCCAAACCGACCCGTGTCCACCCTAGTCACAACCACCACAAGCAAAGTCGTCGCCATCCGTCACAACCACCGCCAGTCTAGCATCTGCCTCCACATTCCGTCGCAACTGCATGCTGTGCTGCCACGACAAACATCGCAACCGCCACAAGCTGTTATCCTCTGCTAGCTGCTTCTCCCTAGCCCATATACAATTTCCCCCTCATTTTCTAAGGATGAACTAATTTGGTTATTTTCCCATTTTGCAAATCTGCAAGTAGGCTTTGGTACCCGTATAATAACTCAGTATCCTTATTTTTACGCATTTTAGGCAAATATAAAGCATTGATTGTGACCTAAAAGTATATGTATAACTGATATCATATGATAACCCCATCCACTTATTAGATATTTGGATGCAAACTTTAGTTAGATTTCAAGTTATCGACCGGTAGAGCATGATTTTTGCTTCTATTTTTGCTAATATGTATTTTGTAAATGCAGCCAAACATAGCTACATCATGAACCTACCTTGATTACATCTTATTTATTACTATGATCCTAGATTTGCAAACATCATGAATCCACATTGAAGAGATCATAAAATTTGTAACAATCAACCTCTATACCCATACCATCAAAGAATACTACATGGTAATACTGTTTGGTAATATGAAGAATAAGGCTTGTTATGGACCGTTGCACGTGAATATTCCATTAGGCTAACACCGATACGTATTCTTACCTCATATAATACATCAAGTACTCGGTGTCAGCACAAAACAATAAACATATGAATTTTCTAGGACAAAACTATTTATAATATAAACAAAGAACAAATAGCCTCAAAATGCATTGAAACATATAATACTATAACATATATATCACAAAATAATACAAATTGTGTCTTCCTATAATGATATGCAACATCATCCATATAAGTACATCATATTGCAAACATGATATCATCATATTTGAACATCACTAAGTACAAAATAATAGCATCGCTATCGTCCTTTGCTCCATCACCGACTTGAGTCTCAAGAGAAATAAACAATCACAATAAAACAACCTACCAAAAACAAGTTCGGTCTCACACCCGAGGTTGTTAAACAAATAACACACCTTAGGTCAAGCTAGAACTAATGTAGTGTATTAATGTGCAATACAAGAACATGGTGATAACATATGTAAATAAATATGGGTAAATGTCACACACTTGATAACTACCCATCTCGCATCTCAAGCACATAATGTCGTAACATCTGTGTCACGCCTCTATAATAATGTCACATGATCGTAAATCTACTCAATTGTGATTCATTAATCACAATTACTTACCGCCACATTATTATTAAGCATGCATCTTTAACTTTGATTGATATGTATTTATGTTTAAATAACTAGCACACCCTAGTCATTTTCTCCCTACTAGAAGCTGAGTCGTCACCAACAATTGGCGCTTAGGATACGACATCTCCTGTAATAGCCCAATTTTTTTTTACAAGTATTTTTCACTTGTATTTTTAAAAAAAAAACCTTGGGGTTTATTTAAAGTGAAAAATAAATTTTAGGATTAACTAATAAGATCTCTGGAAAAATCAAGCTTTAATTAAGAAAACATTTATAGCTTAGGTGGTTAAGACATCTGGGCTATTCACGACAGGTCATGAGTTCGAGTCTCGGCATGGTCAGAATTTCTAATTTTTTTGTATATAAATGAACTGGGTAATTACGCGTTAAAAAGGGCGCGTAAATTTAGGGAATAAGTACCGTATATATATATAAGATATGAAGAATGTAAACCAATTTGAATTTTAGTTAAGTATTAATTTTGAAGAATTTAGTGTATTTATAAACTGTTAAATATCGCGTTTAAAAGGACGCGTAAAATTTATGGTAAGTAATGTAATAAAACGTATAAAATTTAAAACGTTATTATATATATATTTTTTTGATGTTTTGTATTACGTCAGTTTGACGTACTTTTAAAATCATATATAAACACCTTTATGGATTAAAACATCAGTTAGTGATTTTTAAGACGAACGTTACTTTTGGTTGTAACTGACAGTTTTGGTTTTAAATAAAAGGTGTATATACGTTTCCATTTCCAAAAGCTTTGAAAAATTCTTGCCGTCATTTAATTAATCAAACTAAAAATATATATATATATATATATATATCAATTCTCATATAATTGGAACGGTTCATATTTTGCCATTCCTCTGATCACGAAACCTTATCTGCCTAAATCTTCAATCACACATATAAAGAAGCTGGAAGGGATATCAACGCATGCTTGGAAATGTCCAAAGAGATTTAATACTTGTTGCATGTTCAGTTCAAAGCCAATTTATTTGTTTACCGTTATTCCTAAAATCACGCAACTGTTTATTGGTAACAAATGTTGAAATCAAAAGTTTTGTATGTCTGGAAATAAAGCATGCATCTATGAAACATTCAATCAAATTTCTTGCCGTTCTTTGGTTCAATCAACATTTAATGCTTGCCAACATTTACGTAAGAAACTCCCTGCTTTTATCAATCAATTGGGCAAGTTTGAAATCTTAACATACCTGACCGTGAGAAATATTTTATCCACCTCATTTATAACTGTGTATTTCTTTTCGCCATTCAAATAAAAAGATTTATTTCCCACTTCTCATTTTCATTTGCGTTTAAAAATAAATTATATATAAGTTTTCTCTCTCCTTAATTCTTACTTTTTATTTGCCTAGCCTCTTTATTATTTTCCTATGTCTATCTCTTGACATTTATTTCTTTATTTTTCTAGATCTTATTTTATCTATTAAATATTTCTTATGTACATCTTTATTTAATAGCTTGTGTAACAACCCTAGTTTTAACAATTTATTTTATTTTAATTATTCAAATTTGAAATAATATTCTTATAGATTAGGTTTAACAATATGGTTAAATATTTGATTTGGAGATATATTTTATAAAATTTTGTATGCCAATAAAATTAAATAATAACTGTAAAATTTTAAGCTATTTTTGAACTGTTAAATTTCGCGTTTGGAAGACGCGTCAATTATAGGGTATAAGTGACGTAATAAAACGTGTGTTTTCAAAACGATATTTTCACACAAATTTTTGATGTTTTAGTTTGCGTCTGTTTAACGTAGTGTAAAAATCATATTTTCATATATTTTTGAAGAAAAATATCAGTCAGTGTTTTAAAAAGAAAATGTTACCTTGTTTTAATTGACAATTTGACTTTACACATATTGTATACGTTTCCATTTCAACTGCCTACATAAATTTGCCTTTTCATTTTGATATCAAACTAGAAAAATATCAAATCAAAATACATAAAACTGAAATAAATTCAACAAGTAGTAACGTACAAAATTTAAGCTAGACGTGTGAAACCTAACTGTCACTTTAAAGAAATCAACATGCACATCAATTCCTTTCCTCTGCCTCTATCTCATCAATTATCAACCTATAATCACGCAAGTTTTAATTTATAAGAATGTGTGTATTAACCCTGCCTTCATCACACAAACTTAATTATAGGGTAACATTAAAAACCTTATTCTCTCTGATGATTTCCTTTTTACTTAAATGCATGCAATTAAAGCTTGAAACCATACACACCATTTCTCTTCCTTTAGCCTCTGTTCTCATCAGTTATATATCAATTCAAATCCTTGAATCAAGTACGTAACTCACGTAGGAAATAAAATATAGTTTATAAACATCAACAAGTTTTCAAAAAAAAATAAAATCCTCTCGGCCTTCTCTTTATGCCTGCCTTCCATTAATCATGCCAGAAGATCAATGCTTGCAATATTCTTTTGTAACTGATGGGAAGAATTCTCGTCCATATCAATAGCATTTATATCAATAGAAACTGACACGTTATTTTTCTCATCTGCATATAAACTCATTCCCCTCTACCCATTTGTTCTCTGCATCGATCCAATTCTCTGCTCCTTCTCGTGAATCTATCAGGTAAATAGTTATAGTATTGTTCTTTTCTTTCGGTTCAGATATTTTTTCTCCCTTTCTCTTTCTCGAAATTTTGTCCTACCTGTGCCTTGCTCGGCCATTTCCATTGTTATGCCATGCATAAGATGTCTGTACATTCATCCCTATGCTGAGATATAGGCTAGTCTTGTGCATATTAGAGGGTGAAGCAGTAGATTGGTGGGAGAAACTGAGTGTTATGAGGAATGGTTGAAATTTTATACAATAGTGATAAGTTGCATTTAGGAAGTTTAGATTCAGTGACAATATAAGAAATAGCCTTGTATTGAACCTGTTGATTTTCAAACTGCATATAGTGATCAGTAGGCCTTTTTCATGTTGAGGGATGTGGGGTGAAGTAACACTGATATAAAGATGAGTGTAGATATAGGTTGAGTTTTGCATGCATTTTGTAGTTGTAGGCTAGTGAGTTTTAGCCAAGAACCTGGATATGATATTTAATGTATGGGAAGGACTTTGGTTGATTTGTTTAAGATTTTCCAGGATTTGATTTAGTTAGTAGTGGAAAAAAAAATTACATTTTTTTATATTATATTATATATATTATATTCTTTAAGGGAGTTAACTTGCATTTGTGTTGAGTAGTCTGCATACATTTATGTTGGGTTTAGGGGAGTCTTTCAGTTGCCTTTATATAAGAAAGGGGTTGTCTGTTTGTAGGGGAGAGGAGTCATGTTCTTTATTTTATTTTATTTTTTTTCTTTTCTGAGATTGAAGATCTGGACAGGAGTATTGATGCATAACTGAAGTGAAATGTTGATGCTACTAGGAAATAGGGGTCAGTGAGTGTGAGATTTGTGTTTCCAATAATTTTTGAAAAAGAGATGACTGGAAGTTTCTTTGCATTTTTTCGAAGAAATTTCAGTATTGGCTCGAAGCATGTGAGCTTGAGACGTGGGGAAGACTCGAAGTAGGTGGGTTTTGGCTCGGGTAAATGAGTTTAGTGGATACCTGTTACAGAGGAGTTGGGAGGTACTTGAAATTGAATAAGTGCGAAGCTTTGAAAAAAAAAAAAAAAAAAAAGAAAAAAGGAAAAAAAAAAGAAAAAAAAGAAGAAGAAAAGAAAAAGAAAACTGAAAAGATGGGAAGGGAAGGCTGCACAAAATTTTGGTCGTGTGCATGAATATAGAGTGGTGCACGTACGTGCATATATCCATATCACGTTCATGAAGAAAATTTGGTGCACGTGTATTCGTGTTCAACTTTTGCCGTAGTTGTTTAGGAAAAATTTTGGTCGTAAAATTTTAGCACGGTTCACAGTTTTGGGTATGTTTTGGTCACGTTACACGGTGAAGTGGTCGAGCAAAGCAAACATATTCTTGTTCTATTCTTAATTTTCCTTGACCATAAATTCTTAAGTCGCGTTTCAATATTTGAATTTTTCTAGATTTGAATCTAGGCGACGTCCGAGAATCTTTATCGTTACCCTCTGTCGGTCTGTACCGGTGAACTGTCATTTTTGAAATTCAAAATTTTCTGCAAAAATTCAGGTGAGTATTTCTCACCAGACATACGTATTTATATTTGGTAAATTATTGCAAGTGTATGTGTAAAATTGTATTTCACTATTATCTGTCTGTAATGTAATATAGAATGATGGACCCCATTTAAATTGACACCTCATCAGTATTATCTGTTATATTATTTCTGCAGTTATGTTATTGTTTATTTACTACTTAAATCACCACTGCAAGTTCCCTGTTATTATAGATGGTATGGGCTGAAATGATAGGCCTAATTGATTATTATTGTTCACTTGTTCTGTTAACTGCTGTAAATTGTCTTGGGATTGCGGGTTCGAAATGATAGAACCCGGAGTTGTGTAAATATCGGATTGAAATGATATAAATCCGTTTCACTTGACCTAGGCTAGAAAATCTTATACAGGCCCGTGGTTTATATATTATTTTCTGAAATTATTTTAAATTATTTAAATTTAGAAATTTGATGATATTCTAATTTAAATTATATAAAGGATTTTTATGAGATTTACAATGATTTAAAAGGGGTTAAATAAATAAATGTTGAGTTAAAATTTTGGAATATAACTTGTTTAGAAATTCTATATTTTTGGAAAGGTAAAGATTTCAATACAAAAATAATAAATAATAAGTTATATTTGAAATTTGATGTTTAGCTAAAAGTCTACTACAGCATTTAATTGCTGTCTTTTGAAACTTGACTATTTTAAACCCATACTTTAGATAGCATTTCCTAGATGCTGTAGAAGTGAAATTGATTTAAAAATTTATTTATTTAAAATTTCATCTCTATTTTGGGAATACGTTAAGATTTGGAATTTAAATATGAAATTGCTAATAAAGTATGAAATTGAGTTTGGAAAGATTTAAAAGAAGAAAATTGATTTCTATTCTTTTGATAAAAGAAATAAATTCCAGATTTAATTGAATAAATTGAAATGGTATATCTTCAAAGGAAATGTTTTAAATCAAGGATTTGAAATTAAAGGTATTTGAAATATATATATTGATTTGAAAAATATAAAAATACCATTTTTCAAACTATAACCACGGGTTATAATAACGTTTGGTTGGCAAAGAGACCGGGATCGGATATGGGCATACTCTCTGTGGATACCGAAAACCACTTTGACTAACCGTGTACGCGGTGGAGATTCCAGAATGAAGTAGGTTGGTGGTGACGGTTTCTTGAAAGGTATATACGTGGACCCAACTCCCGTGAGTTGGCATAAGGTGGCTAAAACAGGAGCGATTCTCGGATTAATGAGGTAGCTCCTCTGATCGAACGCACTTCTTCGTATGCCATTCTATTACTCTTGTGATTGTTTGGTGCGCACCTTTGATTTGGGAGTGTTGTTCGAGGTGGGCGGTAACTGCGGCTACGCGTTTCCACCGGTCCGGATAGCAATTGGTATATCTACCCTGGCATTGCCTAGTTGTGCCAAATCACCTACCCTAGCGAGCCTACTACGAGTTTCTATTTGTGTCGTACCTATGGAGTACCCTCTGGTAGCTTCCCGATCAGGAGGTATTACGGTACTGTATAGACTATTGGCATTATTTGTGTTAAGGTGGAAAATGTAAAGCCTTAACGCTATTTAAAAGTATGTTTACTTTACTATAGACACTATTATAATAGCGCAATATACTACATAGTAAATAGTTTAACGGATCCTTAGAGGATGGGCGATCCCAAGCATCCTTTAAGTTACTTGCTCTTTATTACAGTACACTTGATTTAGCTTACATTATATAAGTATGTATGTCCTGACTCGAGTGTTTTGTTTTATTGTACGCTCGGGTCAGCCTGAGTTGCAGCTTCAGCTTTCTTTCCGGAGCTAGGACCACTCATAGATCTCTCTTGCTAATTGGAAGCTTTTTCATCTTTATCTATTTTGTAATTCAAAGCATTAAAGACTTTATATTTGCTTATGGCTTAAAATTGTATCGAAGTTTATAAACAATGTATTTCTGTTTGGTAAAAGTTTCAGTGGCTTCATGAACCACTGTATTATTTTATATTCCGCTGTGAGATTCTGATATCTGTGTCTGTGATTCTGTGTATTTGGTTTCATTTGTTCCTTAGCTATATTTACAACCTATTGTTTTGAACTATTCCAGCTCGACAATTTTTAAGTTTTGTCGAATTCGAATGGTACAAAATAGTGGGTCGTTACATCTCCCTCGACCCAAAAATTGTGAGTGCCCTCACACGATCTATTTGTTGCTCTATATACCTCTCATATCCTCGTTGGCAATCCTCACTATTCATCAATCACATCATGTTTGTGTATCCTCACTTATTGTGTCCGTACAGCAAATCGTCGGACCTGTGATAATTGCCAAATTGTCATGACTTGGGGCGCTGCCCCCGTAGTTGGTCCGGCTGGGATGGATTTCTAACCCATTTGGTGTTTCGCACGCTTTGATCAAATTTAATTTATTCATTTTACATGTTCATATTTAGGACGGTAACTCACCTAACCATTGTTTAAACCGGTGTCACTAAGGGGTTATTAGCATAATTCAACGTTCGCCACGCTCGAAATTGATTCCAATGGAATATTATTATAAAATTCTCACTTCTCAAATCTTCATTTTTATTCCGAAGTCACTATGGATTTCAAAGAGGTTTATTTTATAAAATCCTCATATCATGTTTTTTCTTCAAAACCTCTTATTTATTTGTCAAGGGCGGATTTGGGCCTGGGCTGCAGCTCATGGTCAGAAAAAAATTACAGAGAAGGAATTTGTCTCGCTCCCGCTTCCTAAATCGATCCGCTTCCCAATTAACACGTCGCTTCAGCTTCCGTTCCCGAATTTGTCTCGCTCCAACTTCAAAAATCTATCCCGCTTCCCAATTCGTGCCTCAACCGCAACCCGACAAATGGGATCCGCGACTCTCAGCCCATGTTTCAATTCAAAAATCAAAACTATCTCAAAGTTGAATTCGAAACTGTGTTGTTGCCTGTCTTCATCTTGGATTCTTGTTGGGGAAAATCACGCCCTGTGCTGTTGTTGCCTGTCTTGGATTCTTCATTCTCCATTCAGGTTAGAATTAGAACATAGAACTTTGAGTTGGTACTTTATATCACCGTCATATCTGGGAAAATCGCAATACTGTATTATGCCAAAACGCATAATTTGCTACCTTAATTTTGCAGAAAAGTTGAGATACATAATTTTGTCATATAAGAGTTGAAACACATAATTTTGCATAATTGGAAATGTCACATAAACAAGCTTAATTTACTTTGCAGAAGAGTTGTGTTTGGTATTTTAATTGAAAATGTCACATAACTTTGAATTGGTACTTTATATCTCCAGGCCTTACTGTCATATGTGTATAAGAGTTGAAACACATAATTTTGCAGAAGAGACATAAATAATTGCTACCTTACTTTACTTTTTTCTTTTGGATGGAAGTAAATATTCACTCATTTTAATGTCAGTATTCACTTAACTACAAAGTACAATAGTTGTTGGATTTCACTCATTTCCTGTTACTACGACATCCGTTGAAAGAGCATTTTCAGATATGAAGCATATCAAAACGGCAATTCGTAATACTATGGGGGGTGAATTTCTTGCTGATTGCACGAGTCTTTATTTGGAGCGTGATTTCACTTACAAGATTGATTTAGATTCTATACTTAAGGAATTTGATTTTGTACAATTAAGCTAAATGTTTTGTACTAAAACGTGAATTGTGATAGCGATGTTTGATATTAAGTATTTTTCCCTTTTCATTTGCGTTTTATAGTAATAATATTGATAACACTATAAAAAAATTAAAATTTAAAAATCAGCCCACCCCTTTGTTAATTCCTAGATCAGCCCTTGTTATTTGTACATCTCAAATCCGCTAGCTAGACTCCCTTTTAAAATAAATAGTTCATACTATCAAAATTTCTACTATACTACCATGAAAATGCTATAAAGGAGTTTGAAATTTTCAAACTATTAGAATCAAATTAGAAATATATTATTTCTAATTCAAGAAATATTCTCAACAATCAAATATTTAATTCCAAAATCAATATTTAAAATCCTTATTTATTTTGTAATCGTCTTAAAACATCTATGTAAAATAATTTATTAAATTGAATTTCCATTCTATAAAGTCTTCCTAATTTTTATATCAACTTATATAATTCACCTTCTTTTTTCAACCAAATTCCCAAAACTTCCCTTTCCAAAATAAATTCCATTAAATCGGTTTTATAGTATTTTCAAATGGTATATAAATTAATTTCCTTATATACGAGATAATCAAATACAAAGTGAATTACTTCCAAAGATTGTACTTCACAGAATATAATAATAAATTTTGATTAATGATGTTTTTCATATAATAAATAAATCATATTCAACTTTTTATTATTTCAAAAGTATTATTTCATACAAATTAACTTCTTTTCAATTTTTACAAAAATGAACTCCTCACTTCTGTAATATAAATTTTAGAATCTTTTTTTTTTATAAAACTCCAACAATTTTTTTTATAAACATAAATAATTAAAGTAATCAAAAATCAGCTTATAGACAAATACCATAATTTCTAAAAATTAATTTCCTTTCAGAAGTTTTAAAAATATTCATTTTAAAATATATATCTTCGCCTTTATCAAATTCTTTTATACAACCAAATTTTCAAATCATTTATTTCAAAAATAATATGATTAAAGAAATTCATATTTTATAATTACTTCCAAAAGTAATTAACTCAAAATTTCCCCTATTTATTCATTTTCAAAACTTCTTATTTATTCAAATACCTTAAAATATTATCATCGTTTTTGAAATCTATATTTTTAAATCCTCTTTATAAAAGATTATAACTTTATATATACTTCAAACAAATTCATATAAATATTTTCTAAGCATTTTAACTTATTTTCCCCATTTTAATCAATTATGACACAAATTCTATAACATGCATGTATATTACACATGCATGTACATACACACACACACATATATATACTTACATGTGTGTGTACCAAAGCATCAAAATGATGCATCACAAGAACAATTTAACAATGGCATGCATTTCCATCTCTAGCAAACCAATCCATACCAAATAACTTTATCGAAACAACCATCGATTAGCATGAAAAGGTAATATAAAGTTATAGAATTTACTCACCTAAATGAAGAAATAAGGCCAATCCTCGCCCACTTAGAAGTAGAACAACTTCTCGGCTCCTCCAAGGAACCTTCGCAACCACCATACGCCCACTATCGCCTTCCAGGTTTGCACCCTTTTCCTGCCACCGCGCACGCACCAGTGCAGACTCCTTCATATCGTCGCGTTCCACTCGCCCGAACGCCACCAGATGCGCGCCTCACCTGCTAGACAATGCCGATGTCGGGACATTCCTTCGCCAGCCACTTTGCCCTCCTCCCCCAGCTCGGTTGCCAGCCACACGTGAGATCGTGCATTAAAAAAAAATTCTTCTTCTTTTCGTCGATTTAAAAATTAAGGCTAGGCAGAAATGAGGAATAGGGGTACGGGTTTGGGATTTGGGAATGGGAGTATGAGTTTTTAATGGCTGGATTTGGATTGCAAGGACAAAGCTTTGTTTTACACTTTAGTCCCTCAAAAGGTAAATAATTCAATTTCCTTTTATCTATTTTTTCCTTTTAAATTACTCTTTTATTTATTTGTGCATATGTATTTTGATCCAATTTAAATTGATCTACACTTTATTTTACTAAATACGTTTCACTAATTTACACAATATTTAAATTCAGTACCTGCTTATCTTTTTTTATTTATTTCTTTTATTAATGTCGAATAAAATTCAATTTTATCTATTACAACCATCTAAAAATCATTTGCTCTTTTATAATATTACATACTGATTGCAAACATTTTATTCAAATTTAATATATTATCCGAAAAGAATTTATTAATAATTCAACCTATTAAAACAAATTTTTTTTTATCAGATAGACATTAGTTAAGTGAAAATATATTTTCAAAAATAAAAATGGTTAAAAATCGAATTCAAACATTTTATTTAACTGCATATATTTATTGTTAAGGCAAAGAAAGAAGGGTTGTTACAAACCATCCCCCCCTATTAAAATTGTATCCTCACAATTTTTTACAATATGACACCCGCCTTTTTGGTCAATTCAAGTCGACATTTAACCACATATGCCCGACCCGAATCGTGGGTTTAAAAGAACAGAAAGAAAACAATATATAAAATCTCATAGTGGGAGGATAAAATATAATAATAACATAATTACAAAGCTGTCTATCAATATACATTTGATTCCATTTCAATATTATCGGAGTTATAAATTTAACCGGACATGTCAATATAATGCAGCAGTATAATAGTAGTAAGTACCGTCTTCCAATCTCCATCTTCGTCTTCAGGTAACTAAGCTCTTCGAAAACTGAAATAACTCGGGCTGACCAGAGCGTAATGGAAAGACAATACACTCGAGTTACTATATTTTCTTATGCAAGTAAATTCAAATCAAACAGTTAGGTACAGAAGTTTAAGAGACTAAACAAATTTACATCGACTTCGTGTGAGCAATCAATATATAAGTTTGAATTCAATTTTCACACTTCGATATACGAATTCATGTTAAGCTTATTAGATACTCATTCTCGGAAATAATCTCTTCGACCAAATTCTTGATTTTATTTCACATAACCATTTTATTCAAAAGATAAAATATCTTTTATTTTCCAACATTTCATTCTTAATTACCGTCTTTCAATTAACCTTTTAAAAATATATTTTTGTGAAAAATCCTATTTCATCATTACACAATTGCCAAATTCTCATTAATATTCAAATTAACAAAGTTAATTAAATCTTTAAATACAAAAGTTTTATTATTAAATATTCAATGTAATTAACTTCGGAATTAATTTACTTAAGTTCTTAATTTAACACATTTTATTGAACCTTAATTCAAAACAATTCAATTTAATCATTATATTTTAATTCAATAATCAATTTAAAAGTTCTCTTTTAATAGAATTAAATATTTAATCAAAATTTAATTACATATACAATATTAACACTTCATTAAATTTCAAACCACCAGCTTAGCGAGTTTTGAAATCATTAATATTCAACATAACCATTATTAATTAATTTCATAATTTAAAACAGTTCAATTACTCTTTCATTTTAAAATCTAAATTAACTTAATAGATTTCGGAATAAAATATTAACTTCAACATAAAATTTAAATTATAAATTCACATTAAATTTCCAAATCATTTCTTAATTAAATTTAAATATTACATATCCAAAATAAATTTTAATTGATCAATCGGTGTTTATTATTAAATTTTCTATCCTAGGTCAAGTGATTTAATTTAGGTATTTATCATTTCAACCCATATTCCGATTCAAATTGCAATGTCGAAATCAATGCATACAACAACAATATAACAGTGACAGATATCAATAAATCAATCAATATCCAATATTCAAACCTTTCCATAATTATCATGTTTCACATGCAATTGGGATTCTAATCAAACATTTAAACTATTTCAGCTAAATCATATATCATAGTGTCAAATAACAAAGGTTCCCTATTTCGATATCGATCGTAATCACCAACCAACTATCTATAACTATCAACCAAGTATTTATAATTATCAACCAAGTATTTATAATTTCGTTGGGTAATTGCATATGAAAATCTAATCGTGAGCTTAGAATCGCTCACCTTTTGAGGCAAGAGAAAATAGACAACACGACAAGCTACGAATTGAATCACGACCTCCACAATCGACCAATCCAAATGACCATTCAAAGCAAAGCAAGGCTGGAACTTGGTAATCGATGAAAACAAAATATATAATCTTTGAAAAATCTAGAATTTTCTCATATAAATTTTTTATATTATGTATTTTATTTTAAAATCAATACTCAATTTGAAACACATATCAAAATAAATTCTTTATATGTATATATTTTAAAATCAATTTTTTTTTCTTTTTCAAAACCCATATAAAATTTTTTTTTATATATATATATATATATATTAATTTCAAAATATTTACATAACATATTATATATATACACACACATTTCAAAATACTAGCATAACATATTATATATAAAAATATACTTTTCAAAATACAACAAAACATATTATATATATATATATAAATATACTTTTCAAAATACAACATAACATATTATATATATATTTCAAAATACTAGCATAACATATTCTATACATATACATATATACACATAAAAGGGAGGTTGCATGTTAAGGTGGCTGGAGTGGAGGCTGAAACGAAGGCAGAGGCGGTGCTTCACTAGTGAGAAGGGCTGCTGGGCTGAATCAACGGCTGATAGGTGACTGGTCATAGGCGAGGCAGAGATGGCTCGGTGGGTTGTTCGGCTGAAGCGGGTTCGTGGGTTGGTTCGGTGCAGGCTGAGGCAGTGGCGAAGGGGTGCGGTGAACTAGGTGGTTGGTTGGGCTCGGTGGGGTAGTGCAGTGGTAGGCTGGTGCAGCGAGATGATTCAGGTGGAGGAAGCGGAGGGCAATACAGGTGAGGTGGCGGGCAGTTGGTGGACTGAGTCGGTGTTCGGGTTGTAGGGCGGAGCAGGTGGGTTGCAGGTTGGCTAACGGAGACTAGCGGTAGTTGGACAGGGGTGGTTTTGTTCTTGCAAGGGGAGGGAGGTTCGACAAATGGTGTTCCTGTTGGAGGCGGAGGGGCTTGTGGGAAAGCGGCTTCGGGTAGGCGAAGGCTGGAAGGAGGTTCGAGATTCGGTGCAGGGGAGGCTAGGAGGCGGAGCAGGGTGGTGGCGGTTCGCGATGAGGTGGATGGAGATGGGGAGGTGAGTCGGGCGAAGGGGATGGCTGATGCGACGAGGAGGATGCGACTGGTCGGTCAGTGGTGACAGCGGTGGGGGGGGGGGGGGGGGGGCGGTGAAGGGCTGCTAGTGGTGACATCATAAGGGAGATAATAAAATATGAAGGGGACGGGTTACATTTAGTTATGTGGATGCTTGTATATCGTTTTATTACTATTATTTTTTCAAGCAGCAGAAAGAAGATAAATGAAGGGAGTAGGAAGCATGCATGTATATAGAGAAGAAAAGGCATGTATGAAGGAGCTAATAAATGCATCATTTAATAAGTTAGGGGGCACACGCAATAAATATGCATGCTGAAAGGATGTGTTGTAGGCTGTGAAAGGATATACGCAATTATGACTCTAGGGCACGGTTACAGACCACTATCATAGCCATCTAGCGTTTTGCAACGGAAGCCAAAACACGAAAAAAAAAATACCGGGCGATCAGCACAACGTGACGATTTCAACAGATGTAATCAAATTCGTGCTACGACGTTCGTAGCAAAATTCCATCTGCCGCCGCCGCTACCGTTTCGAAATTTAACGACAAACGCAATTCTAGATAAACAGAGCTACAAAGTTCGGAATTGGACGGAACGAACTCGATGTTTTAATCAGAATTTTTTTAGATCATTTCAATGTAAAAATATTCATACTTTAAATTTTGATAATTCACACTACTAAATTGTGCTGATCGAGTTTCGAACGAATTTTGATGTAAAATAAATTTTATTGGTCTTATTTCAATGGACACATTTCAATTATCTAGTTTTCGTTGTCAAAAATAAATTTTATTTCAAAATCTTCATTAAATTCTTATTTAAATCCTTGAAAAATCCATGTCGTTAGAATCTCCCCCACTCAAAACTTTTCGTCCTAAAAAAGAACGGAATATGGGAACAGAAAGATAAACAGAAATCTATTTTTAAATATTCAAGAATCGAAAATTTTCTTTGTTAAAAATTCTTTTATAACAAATACTTTTATATCGAAATAGTTTTCTATTGAAAATACTTTTGATAACTCGATGTTTCAACAAGTTTGTCCTCGTTCTTACAGAATCTGACAATATGCTGATCAGACGTAAGGTTAGAATTCTCTAAGTACTTAGTAAACCCGTTTCAACACCCGGTGAAAGTATTTGAAAAAATGTTCAAAACAGATATGGAAAGTACAATCCAATCATCGAAATTAAACGAACGGGATCGTCATGGAACACAGTCCCTAAGGTCGCTCTCTCGCTAAGTCGAGAGGACAGCGACGCGGCCTCAGGTGACTTTAAGCAATCAGTGCCTTATGTCTTACGCCACGACATCCAAACAACTATAGATCTTAGATATACAATGGTTTCGCCTGGGTCCCCCATGTAACATCCGTACCTGTGAGCAATCATTGCTCTACGAATTACGCAATGCAAAACACTCGCATGGATCGTAGTCTACTTAACAGTAACACCGATGGTTATGTCGCTATTACCCATAGACTCAAGACAATCATTTGCCCCCTCGAATTACGCCATGTGGACCGTAGATACACAATAATTTCGCTTGGTTTTCTAGGGAACATCCATACCTCATGGCAATCGCTCTACCCAGGCGGATTACTCCAAAAAAGACTACAGATCACAGTTACACAATAGTTTCGCCTGGTTCCCACATGTAACATCCGTAACCGTAAGCCTTCACAGCCCTATGAATTTCGCTATGCAACCGAGTCATAAGACCATAGGTTATGCTATGAAATTCGAAGTCCGGATGACCTAAATCAATCAATAGAATTGTATCTACAATGTGGCCACAAAGTAGATAGTCAACAGAAGGTACTTCCCACACCTTCAGTTTCAAAATGTATATCATACTACACACAGTATCTTTTCAAATCATCAATTTCGAATATATCATTCTTATATAATTCCGTTATATATAAGATTATCGATTTTCAAATCGAGTACCTTTCAAAGTCAATAGTTTTCGAAATAACTTCATACTTATACAAACCAGTTTCATATAAGAATCGAAAACTTTTAAATCAATTATTTATATAGAGTCAAAGGTCTTCGCAATCAATCCATTGTCATATGTCAATTCAGTCTCAAATCCATATATGATCTCAACAATCGTTTTCTCTTTCAAATTGAATATCATTCATAATTCAAAATTTTAAAAATCTCTAATCAATTGTTTTTCACAACTTCAGTTCTATGTTTATGTCAAATCATATAAAATCAAATTTCTTTCCGACTGGATACTTTTTAAAATCAATAGTCTCGAATATAGCAAACCATTCGTATATAAATTCCATTGTATATAAGATAGTTTGTAAAATAGTTTAGTATATAAAATAGTTTGTAACAGAGTTTTGTATACAAAATAAAATAAGATAGTTTCGTATATAAAATAGTTTTGTATATAAAATAAAATAAAATAGTTTCATATATAAAATAGTTTGTAAAATAGTTTTGTATATAAAATAGTTTGTAAAATAGATTTGTATATAAAATAAAATAAAAGTAGTTTTGTATATATAAAATAAAAAGAGTTTTGTAAAATGGTTTTAAATAATAGTAGTTTGTATAAAAAAATTCCAACTTAAATTACAAAGGATATTCAACTCAACAACTTCTCAATTTTATTAGAACATAAGATGTACATGTTGTAACGACTCATAATTTAATCACTTTGAACATGAGTAGTTAATATGTTTTCAAATGATTAAATAATTGATTTTATATCTAGAAGTATTAACCTTGCCTAATAAAACAAGAAAGAATTATTAACGTAGCCTAATAAAACAAAATAGTATAATTACTTGCCTAATAAAATAAAATAGCATAATGATTATTATATTCCATGCGGATAGTTGCCCTTGGACCAAAATCTGATCGAACCAGGTTATGTCATGCGGATGGTTGCCATTGTACCAAAATCTGGTCAAATCAGGTTAGACCATAGTTGATAAGGAGGATTTCTGTTGGACCAAAATATGGTCGAATCAAATTATGCCATATGGCTAGCTTCTATTGGACCAAAATCTGGTTGAATCAGGTTAGGCTATATAAATTACTAAGGTACCCTTCTCTTCACCTATAAATAGCCAAGTCCATATATCATTTTATTTCATTCACAAACTAAAGAAAAGAACTAAAATTCATTTTAAAAGGTGAAGTATTCCAAGTCTCCATCAAAGCAAATAGGATGTGAGTATATTTCATGTTTTCATAGTTTAGTGGGTATAAATTATTCTGTTGAGTATATTTCATGTTTTCATAGTTTAGTGGGTATAACTTATTCTGTGAGTACATTCCTTGCTTTCATAGTTTAGTGGGTGTAACTTATTCTGTGAGTACATTCCATGTTTTCATAGTTTAGTGGGTATAACTTATTCTGTGAGTACATTCCTTGCTTTCATAGTTTAGTAGGTATAACTTATTCTGTGAGTATAATTTAATTGTTTTACAATCAGTGTAATCTTAATCTCTTTCCTTTTACTCATTCATATTTTAACAAATGTTGTGTTAACTATTGAATGTAAATTGTTAATAATAATGAGTCTGTTATTATTCTTGTTATTATTCTTGTTTGGTTGTTTGATTTGTGCTCGGCCAGTTTATGAGCAATAACTTTGATGTTTAGTTAAAGGGAACTAACACCACCTTTTAACTTAGGATTGACATTTAGTGACTTTTTGGTTAAAAGGAAACAACACCCCTTTTAGCTATCTCATTTGATTAAGAGGAAGCTTCACCCCCTCTTGGTTGTAATCTCCTTTAAAGATGATGGGTTTAAGTTATGATTTGAATGGAAGTTTTAAATCTTTGTTTAAAGTATTTTAAAGGAGCTTCAAAATTTATATAATAATTTAAATGAGTTATTTATGGAAAGTAAGTAGTCTTATACTTGGCACTAAAAGCCGACGAGTAGATTGATTCTCTATCTGTGAGATCTGGAACCGAAGTGTCTAGGCAAGGCTAGGAGCAACCAGTGCCCTGACTTAACTGGCTTTGTCTCTGGGCGAGGGATAGAGTAAGTCGAGATTATCAGAAACGTGACAAGTATAGGAGATTTGATTTCCATAAATGATCTTTATAATTATAATGGAAAACTTTTGCATTTCTTATAGACAATTGTTTTTGACCCATCTAAGTATGCTTTTGAAATATGAAATCCTCTTAATTGTTTTTAGAATATGCTTATACCGCTGGAATAAGTATATGGGTATTTTCCAAGTATTGAAAGAGTATAGGATTTAATTTCCATATGCGATCGTTTTGTTATCCCCGATAGTCGATATCTTGACTATCAATTTCGATACCCTTCTTCCTTTTATTTTTGTTTCGTCAATCTAAGACGATTTGTTGCTCAATTAGAGCATTGATATCCTTTATCGGAAATGACTAAATAAAGAGCGAGTGGGGGCCAAGCTATGTGGGGTTGCTCCCATTAGGATATTTTCACATCTACTCTGGATTTGTTCCGGTAGTATGCGCACGGAGATGTGAAATACTCGGATACTTGGTAAGGATGGCGGGGTCCGGCTTGGAGGTTTCCAAGAGCCATCGTAGTTCTTAAGTATATTTTCTAGAGGTATACTTTTGATAAAGGGGGCGCACCCTCCTAGTCATTGTTGGAAAAATTCCTTTTCCTTATTTTTGATTCAAATCTTTGGATTGATTCTTTCTTAATTTCATCGGGAAGCGTCTTGCACTCTTCGCGATGTTTAATTATCTGTATCCATTCTTTTATACTTGGATGTAGGGCTGTCAATGGGTCGGGTCGGGTCGGGTTTGGGTCGGGTCAAGTCGGGTTCGGGTTGGGTCAAGTCGGGTTCGGGTTGATTTTAAATGGGTCGGGTCAACCCGTTTATTAAACGGGTCGAAAAAGCTCAACCCGAACCCGACCCGTTTATAAACGGGTTGACCCGACCCAACCCGTGTAACCCGATTATAAACGGGTCAGGTCAGGTCGGGTCGTAAATGAGTCAGGTCAACCCGAATAAGGTGTAAACAGGTCGTAAACGGGTCAGGTCAACCCGTATAAGGTATAACTGGGTCGTAAATGGGTCGAAACGGGTCGTAAACGGGTCGGGTCAACCCGTATAACCCGTATAAGGTACAAACGGGTCATAAACGGGTCGGAGCGGGTCGTAAACGGGTCAGCTCAACCTATATACTGTATAAACGGGTTGTGAACGGGTCAGTTTCGGGTTAGCGGGTCAACCCGAAACCCACCTGTTTATAAACGGGTCAAATTCGGGTTGACCCGAAAATGACCCGTCAATTAAATGGGTCGGGTTAACCTGCTAATTTCCGTGCGGGTTTCGGGTCGTGTTTCGGGTCGTGTAGGAAATTGACAGCCCTACTTGGATGTTGTCCTTGTGAGGGAAAAACTCGTTCTGCGTTTTTACGATGTAGTCTCACTAGTTACTTTGTGTGTTCTATTTTTGGAGTTTACTCATACCAGACTTATTGTCTGACCCGAATTGTTGTTTTCCCTAAACGTTCGGGTACTCATTTATATTTGAGTAGTCCAGAAATGACAGGTTTCTTTGGGCTCTTTTGAAGATGGTAGACGAAAAGGAGGCTCCTTATCTATCTAGCTATTTATTTCCGCTATTATGAGATGTGGCTCTATGTATGTATATATAAAGGCAGGTTGTTATAACTGCCTAGATTGATAGTAGTACTTTTGTTGTAACTCTGATAACTCCATGTTGGGGAGTAACCTTATGTACTGTCTTATTTTTATGTTATATTTAACCGTTCCGTTGTGAGATTATTATTCCGTTCTTATATTTTACCCCATGGCAACTCGTCTTTCGGATACTTGGGCAACGACACATGAATATCATGGATGTATTAAGTGTCGTTCTCAAGGGTCAGAAAGGTGGGTCGTCACACATGTGTCATCATTATGCAATATCACATTCAATCGCTCGCTCGATCACACAAGTTCGTTTTTGAACTAGTATTGTTCATTCGACTTCCCTAATACGAATTTTGATAAGGTTTCTTGACTAGAAACCACCATTCTCCTGCATATCCATATTAAATATTCGCCATCAACAATCGAATGAAAAATCCTAACACGAAATGGTGTAATTCACCTCGAACTTATGTACTCAAATCTGGATCAAATTAAATATGCGAATAAAACAATATACATACAACTTACATATATATTCCAATTTGTTTTATCGTGGTTACCTTTTAATTTAAATTCCTTATTAATCTCATTGATTAACACAAATATCACTTCATACTGTAATATTTGTTTCATGGAATTTCTCCATTTAATATAAAACATTTATATATTCATTCTCATAACATTGTCTATATTTCTCTTCATTTTAAATTACATTCATTTCCACATGTGATATTCCTCATTTAATACTACATTTATATGCGAATCATTTCATAAAAAATTTCCTTAAGTTTATAACCAATTTATAAAGGCTTAACTCCTTTTTATAAGACATTACTCGAGTTTAAAGTTACCATAACTTTATTTTTAGGGTAAGTTTGGCTCACATCTCTAATAAGTTTCGAAATAGAGAAAACATCATCCCAAACTAAACTTACATTTCCAGTTCATATTTTCAAATTTGCGCACGCAAAAAAACCCAAATACCCTTTATGTTTTTAACATTTCAAACGCGTATAACTTTATGTAAAAAAATCGGATCAACATACCGTTTTCATCAAAAAATCATAAATTTTACGATCTTTAAAATGATATCCATTGTTGATACCAAAAATTCATATGTAGTAAATGTACAATTATTTCATATATTTGCAGACAATTCAGCAAATTTTGAACACTTAAGATTATTTCTCAAATTTACAACATTTGTAAATAATTGCAGACATTTCTGCAACTATATGGTATAGTTGTAGAAATGTCTGCAACTACTGCATATAGTTGCATATTTGCAGAAAAGCAACTATTGCATATACTTGCAGAAAAGTCTGCAACTATTGCATATAGTTGTAGAAATTTCTGCAACTATATGGTATAGTTGCAGACATTTCTGCAATTATTGCATATAGTTTCAGAAATGCAACTATTGCATATAGTTGCAGAAACGTCTGCAAGTATTGCACATAGTTGCGGAAATTTCTACAACTATTTTATATAGTTGCAGACATTTCTGCAACTATTGTGTATAATTGCAGTTTTTCATTGTTTACCTTGCATTCTAGTTATCATTTCATTAATATTATTCCCAATTTTATTTCTTTCAATATTAATTACACAATCATATTAAATTAACAAATTATAATGTTTCCACTATTTCTTTATTGGGATTTCATTCCAATTGTCAAAAATTAATTTTAATTACCATTGCTGCATTTCATTTTTAACATTTTCTTCATTATAAATTATAAAGTCTTATTTCCTTCTAAATTTAATTACCAAAAATCTTATTAAATTAACCAATTTAATTAGCGAATTTTACGGGTCGTTACATAATCCTTCAGCTATTGTTGTCTTCCCAACCCCTGAATTTCCTAATAAAATTGGATTTTTTCTGTTCTTCGGCATACAACTTGAACATTTCTCTGTACTTCAGATTGTTCTTCGGCATCCAACTTGAACAATGTACTTGCCAATTATAGGATCAATCAATCCTTCAACATCACGTGCATTCAGATCCTCGCAGAATTCATTCAACATTATTCTATATGAAGGTTCAGTAGACAAAATATTTTAAACCACCTGTTACTTTTCAAACAGGAATAAAGTTGACTACAGACTGAGATTATCCCACCCAAAACCATAATGGATGTTCCCTATTACGATTTTATTTGACCGGTGATAAAAAGTGATATTGCATTTATCCATGTAGAGAACTTTTCATAAATTAAACTTACTTAAGGAAACAGGTAAAGAAAACAAATTTTGATACAGTAGACAAAAAAGTAAAATATGAAATATGAAACTGTTATAGTCATATATTATTACATCGCATCTTATTGTGTATTATCTGAAACAAAGCCAGCATCAATATTCCTCCTCCAGAGCCTGCCAACTACATATCAGTGTTGAGATGCAATTAGAAATAAAAAATTTATATAGTAACTTTGTATCTAAAAGTAATTCAAAAAAATTTGTAGCCAAAAAACACAGTAATGCACCTGTCTAAGAATATGAGCACTAGAATGTCAAAAAGTATTGTCCTTCTTCGCTATCAAACTTAAATAACTTCAGTTTATTATCATCCTCTAATGGCTTGAAAAGTCCAAGATTTAAAAGTACTTAGGAAATCAAAGTGATGAATATATTGAGTGGGAATAAATTATTCTAAGCATGTATATTTTTCAGAGCAAGTAACAAAGAATTAAATTGTTGGTAAGGCGTCAAGAAATTAAGAGTGGGGTCATAATAAAATGCTTTACAAAGCATGCGAAAGATCATAATAAAATCTTTACAGAGTATGCCAAAAAGATATGTCAGAAACGGCATGCCCATGTGTGATTTGTTGGTATATATTCATGCACTCTCTACTTAAAACACATGAACAACTAAATACTCAAAAGAAATCCAACTTGAAAAAAAGATTCGATACATAAAAGATGTATCTGTAGCTTTTTTAAAGTGTTCACTTCAGCTTACTTCTTATGTAAGCTTACATTTTTCAGTTTATTTTATTCTTTGTGATTCAAAATTTTATATATTTAATTAATTAAATTTTATCACAAACTATATATTCAATTCATAAGTTATTCAATAAATAATATAAATCATTGTTTAATTTTTATAGTAATTGACTAATTATTTATTGAATTATATACAATTAAGTATTTGATTACTTATTTAATTAAGAACAAGTTGAAATAAAATAATGCAATATAACGACAAAAGATATATTATACGAATAATTGAGAATAAATTAAAATAATATAATATAATATAATGATAATATTTAAATATTATATGAATAATTACATTTACAATCTTAAATCCGACTTTTCATCTCAACTTTCAGTAATAATTCAAAATTTTCAGAAATACAAATTCATATCATTGATAAGCAACCATTTGTACCATCGTATCAGTATTACTTTTGACTTTATAGGCCATCCAGGTCATTAATTTTTGTTACTAATACCACCAAATATTGGATACCTTAATGATTAGTCAAACTAAGCTTAGCAGCCCATTTGTCAACAGAATTAGTATTTTTGACTTTTTATGGTGTGTACACACACCATTTTCTATTTAAGACTTGGTGAACACCTAAATAAAAAGACTTGAATGAAAGAGGAAATCATTTATGTTAAAAAATGACAATGTAATTTGCAAAAAAAATATATGAGAAGTTGAAAGAAAATATCTGAATAAGGAGGGACATCATTATACTTTAAACAAAACTTATATATTGAAGTTATAGAGTCAGTTAAGCAAAGAAGAAGAAATAATAGAACTTACAGCATATTGACATTATGGAATATTTATGAAATTTAGACTAGAAATGTACAATCGCTAGTTAACTGAAATAGCAAATGATGCAACCAGAAAAATGACATCTCAAAATACCATTTCTTTTATGCACTTCGGGATACAGAACTGACGGCCAAAGAGCTAAACCTAGCTTAACAAAGAACTTATATAGATCAACTATATATTATGGGTTAACACAAGTTGAACAAACCAATAAGGATGACTAGATGTTAGATGAACGCAGCATTAATAGGTGGTGCATCAAAGAACTAGAGATAGATGACATAGAGAAGAGCCTACGACATTGTCAACAAGAGGAACCAAGGCCCGGAAATTAACAAAAATACCATATGAAGGGTTGGAGGTCTCAAGTAAGTTGAATAGTAATCTCACAAACCAATAATGATTTGAATTTTACAAAGGATGCTTCTTATGTGAACTTGCAGGCAAGTATAACATGGTTGAGCTAAAGTAAGACGATTATGCAGTAGCAACACATCCAGATAAAAGTAACAATATAGGAAACATAGGTAGCCAAAATAACTTGCAATGTGAAATGGTATAGCTTGAACCTGATAGAACGCACATAAAGGTGGAAGAAGTTGAAAATATATGCTGCAACACTGAAATGCAGCGAGATGGTTGGTGAAGGCGTGTCACCATACATGATTTTATATACCTAACTGAATGAATAATATATAACAAACCAATCCATGTTTTGTAAACAAGATGTTCTTGTTGTCTAGCTTCAATATAAACATTAATCAATAAGACAAAATGAATACAATTGTAGGGCTCCAATATTCCAATTGATTATGCATATCTAAATATATATTCCCATTCATGAAGGCGACCTCAAAAACTAGAAAGAATTTGAGTGGAAGTTGCAATGAATATCCAAAAGGATATAGTCAAAATTGAGTCTATTGAGTCCTTTGATTTTCTCTTATTACCAGCAAATAAACGGCAGTTCCTTGCTAATTGCCACCCTCTCTAGTTATCATGTGTTTGAATTCAAATTCAAAAAAATATTGGTGTCGAATAATTAGATGAAAATATGTGTGTGTGTTTGCTCATTTTACATCATCTTGGTGTGTATTGTCTCTTTTGGCATATCATCAAATTCAATTCATTGGGCATTTGATTAGAAAGAAATTAGAGTTTTAAATTTATTAGCTTTTCCCATTAACTCAAAAAATTCCCGAGTAAGCAAAAAAAATACCGATGCAATCTATTGGGCAAAATTAGGAGAAAAAAATCCATAAAATTCATTGCATCAACTGACTCCAAAACTCGTATATTTCAAACTCAAATCCAACTCTTTCGCTAAATCAAGCATAAGTGTTAATACTAATTTGCATATCAAAATCAGTTAGAACATAGTAAAAAAAATTAACATAAAATACAGTAATGTTGTTTGCTTCAAATATAACTATTAGGGCAACAATTACCAGTATCACATTGGGTCTAATTTTATTTTATTTTTTATATATCTGAACAACTTATGGTTTAAAATCAAGTCGATGTCAGAAATCAACCAGATGGATAGCTAGACTATTCAATTAGATTGAAAAAAAATAGGATTTAAAATATCACTGTGGCAGAATAGAATAAAATTAGGATCGCAATGTATAGATTTAGAATCACTTACAATAAAGGAAGAAAATCGTAGTAGATAAGAGGCTTACCTGTTGTGATGTTTCAAAACGAGACATGAGGGGAGCGTATTTAGGGTTCCACGTAGTCTTGGAGGATAACATAAAAGTTTTCATTCGATAGGACTAAAATTTTTGGATTTTTTGGATTTTTGGATTTTCTTTATTGTGGATTTCCTATGAAAGAGATAAAGTGAGGGGAATGAGAAGATGAGAAACGTGTTTTTAATTTGCCGCTTAAACTAATCGGTTTCCCTCTTTTATAAAACAGCGTTTCATACATTACATTGAAGTCAAAAGCGCCGTAAATTGTTGCCATAAATAGCGTGTTTTCTTGTAGTGAAAAAGAGGGAGAATGTTGGAATCTCAATTTTACATCGTTTTGATTATGACAAGCTATATAAAATATTCTGTGTATACTAATCATTTTTGCAGGAGATTTGTTGCAGATTCATATTCAGAGTTTTTGAAGCTAATTATGTTGTGTCTAGAGTCTTTATTTCATTTAGAATTTTGTTAAAATCTCTCCTGAATTGATATATGCATAAATTCATATACACACATGCACAAACATGCACAACTGGCTGAATTCAGATGGCTGAATATATTCATTCAGACGTTTGAATGCTGAAACAAGAATATTGTTTCACAATATTCAACCGTCTGAATGAATATATTCAGACGTCCGAATAAGGCCAAAAATAGCCTAAAACCTTGCTGTTTGCGTTTTAATCTAATTCAGATGGCTGAATTATTTTGATTCAGACAGTTGAATATTTCCAACTGCAATTTTCATGAATAGACGCTTCTCTTCATCGAAGAGAAACGTTTTCAAAATCAACGGTTGCACCTGTTCTTTTCAATATAGTTTTTCATCTATGGTTGCACCTTTTAAACTCTATAGATAGATTATAGAATTCAACAAACAATTTATTGAAAACTATTTTAATATTCTTGAATTCTTATCTATTCTCTAGTTTTCAAATTGCACTCAAATTGCTTATATTCTCTGATTATTGATCATTTTATCTTCCATAATTCTCAAGCACATTACATTATATATCATAAAGGAGAAGATTATAGGAATATTGTACTTAATTGACTTATCAGTGCTATTCAAAGAGCACGTTAAAGTCAAATACTTTTTGTTATTTGTAAAGAAGTCCTGTTCGGTTGCTCAGGCGGTAGAAGTCCTGTTCGGTTGCTTAGGCGGTAGAAGTCCTATTCGGTTGCTCAAGCGGTGTAAACCTATTCTTTCGGGTTAAGTGAGGGTTGCTAGTTTAAATCCAGAAGGAGTCTGGGACTGGACATAGAACGGGAGTTCGAACCAGTTTAAAAATATCTGGTGTCATTTACTTTACTGCTTTTACTATTTACTTATTTATTCCACACAAGTAGTTTATCAATATTACATGATACTATAGCACAGACACTTTCACTTTCATCACTCTTAATTATAAATATGAAATCTTATTAGCCACTTAATACCTCAACACTGAAGTAAACACTTTTAGAGATACCCCACATCGCTCCCAATTCTAAGTTTGGACCATTTAATACCTTCCAATTAAGAAAGCAAATCCAATCTCTTATGTCGTCATGGATCCTGGGATTAGTGATACTTCACATTAGTAGTAAGTGCATCCGACTGTTGGTAACCTCAAAGTGAAAGGCAGTCTTTCATCGAGTGACCGTAATGATCTCGCATCACTAACCTACTAAATCCAATTAACTATCCTAAGACTTTACTTATACCATCTTAGGTTGACATAAGACTTATCTTACCAATTCCTTTTTATTTAAGGCAGTAAGATTACCCTAAATACTTATCTACCTATAAATCCTCTTTTAATGCTCACAAATGTCAGTTTGTCTATAAAATCTTAATGAACATTTCCTAAGACATTTATATCTCATTGCTAATTTCAAATTAGTAACCTTTTTATATCCATTCCATTTTTATCAATCACATTAATCCATTTATCTCTATTAATTGTAACCTCTAATTTAATACTATCCGTAATTTCTCATTAGTTGCCCGTTAATTAAGGTTACAATCTTTCATTTCCTATTAACTAATTAATAGGAGTTCCCAATTTATTCCACATTAATATGAATTACTACCGTTTCTAATTCTAACCATTCGCTTCCTTAAATATAATAATAACTAAGGAACGTTACACATAAATAACGCACGAATAAGCATTTTTCTTCTTTATCAACGTAATAAATAAGTGTAAACTGCTTAACAAAACTAGCTATTCGTAACCAAATATATTCTAGTCATAAACATATAACCAGAATATGTTTTTCATATTTAATTTGCTGGAATTAAATTCCTTAGGAAGATTTTCCACTATGATTTCCATAAATTGGTTTAACACAAAAAGGAAAGATTGACTCCGTTTGAAATTACTAGGAATGGATAATTTCTTTTTAATTGGAATAGACATTGTAAACTATGGAGAATAAATCTATACTTTACACATCTCTTCCTTTTTGTTTGTGGGTATCCTTGTTAAATCAAATGTCGTCCCTTTTGAATGAAAAGCAGAAAAAGTAAATAAATTTATAAAAATCAAACGAATGTTCCTTCCACAAATTAAACTATGGGAAATCTTCAACATAACACAAATTGGACAATAATCCAAAAATCCTATTTTACATTCAAGTACAGATCTGTAATAAAAATATACAACATTCAAAATTCTAAAATCTTTGGAAATGATTTCTAGATCTAGGTGTAAACATATTTCAAATTAAATCTAAAACAAGAATATGTAGGCAATAGTTTTCAACTCTAATTTAAGCCTCTAATCCACAAATAAAATTGATTTAGGCATAAAAATCAAACGTATGCCAACAGAATAGATTATTCATAAACAATATATAAAATTTCCCACTCGCTTTTTATAAGCAGTCCAATCCAGATCTGAAGTAGATCCTTTGATTCATCTCTACATCCTTTTAATCGGAGAAATATGTATAAAAAAGGTGTTTGTGTGTATATTAGAATTACAGATCTGAGAAAAAATTTACGATTGTGAGAGAAAATAGATACAAGTATATATAAATTACCTCAACTGTGCATATAGTTGATTCTCTTCTCTTCTTCCTTTTTTAGATTTATATTCTTCTCCAATTTGTATGAGTACAGATATACGCATGTTATTTTTATAATTTAGAAAGAAAGTTGAGAAGAAAAAAATGGCAGAGCGTTATTGCTATATTCAGAAAAATATGAGAAGAGAAGGAAGGGTTAGGCTTGTATTTATAGGCGCTGGAATCAACCAGAACCATTAGATCAAAATATATTAAATCCGGGCCATTGGGAGCGGTGGACCGTCCGCCTCGTAGGGAGCGGTGGACCGTCCCCTACCTAAGGGTCGACCGCTCATATTGGTGGGTCGACCCGTGGGCCCGGATAATTAATATAAAACGTTAATTAATTCTAATCGAATTATTTTTGTTCTGAATTCGTTTTTTGTCCATGCCTTCTCATTTGGACTCTAATTGCAAAACTCCAAATATGAAAGTTGCTCGGAATTTCGCCACAAATGCAATGGTGCAAGTTTCGTTGTCAAATTCCATTTTTGAACAAATTCCATTTTTGAAGCTTAACTAATTAACTAATTAAATAAATAACGTCAAATTACTAAGTGTTGCAACAGGTATGATAAAGCAAATTATTGCTATTAGATAGGTTTTCATGGATGAAAATTCAAAGGTAAGAGTTTGATTCACTGATACTACTCTAGATATTTTTTTTTTGCGTGACCATCTATTTCTTCATTTTGTACAAGCTTCTGAATTAATTTAGTTTCTTTTTTATAAAAAAAGAATAGATGCTTCTTCTAATACATTCATATTACTTACTGCCATATATGCCACTAGAGATTAGATTAAATACTTAAGCACTTGCAGCCTAGCTTAGTTGATTATCATTTTGACGCTAATTTCCAATGACAGTATCTTCTTACTTATGCTACCACTTCTATAGACAATACTTCGCACTAACACAACACTAGCAAGTTTTTGGATACTTCGTTTTATGCTCTTCTACCAATGTATGGCGCTTATCAAAATAAAATAAACTGGTTTACATTATCATTTTTACTGCCCATTGTCTTTTGGGCATCCAAACCATTCTTCCTTTTTTAACATATACGTTACTTTGTTGTGATGTTTATGTAATTGAGTCGTAAATTTTCTCTTTGAGCATGAAATAATGCAATCAAATATTTGTACTTTGCATGTTCCATTGAGCATTTTCTTTAAAACATAGATCACCATGCCGGTATCATACTTTATATACAGGGTAAGATGTCTTTTAGCATGGAAGTGTAGAATTTTAAAAATGCCACTTTAAAAGTAACGATAAAGGTACGTGAAATTTGAAATAGGTTCTTAACTAATTTACTATGGTTACATTATATAATTGAAATGCATTTTTTTGAGGTTCTAATGTATCACCAATAGTATGTGTTTCAGTTTAATGACATATAATCTAAATGCATTCTTTTTTGTTTTTGTTCATCTAGTTAGTATGCCTAGGTAATTTATAGGATATTGCTAAATGTACCCAACATCGTCTACTTTACCTAAAAGGATAACGGAAAAAGCATTGGAATTTGTAACGATCGGCCTTTTCGACTCTCAAAAGTTCGACACTAATACATTCACGATATTCATGCCAAGCATTCGAGTGCCGGAAAGATAGATTGTTGGAGTGAAAGAAAATGAAAGACATAACAAAATCTTGCAACATGATGAGTAATATATAATATATCAATGAACTTTACCAAATAAACTATAATATAAATATACATCAATTAGAGTAACTAACCTGTCATAAGCCAGGATTATTATAACAACTTATGCTTACAAATGTTGATAAAACCACGCCACATACGTGATAAAGTTGAAACATGAAGTAGTTGCATTAATTATATTCCAGCATAATAGGTATACACAAAGTGTGTAAAGGCAATTATTGGAGAATAGGTTACATACAATGACAAGATAAGAGACTACCTTCCGTACAGTACACCTCTATATAAAATATACCAAGGCTGCAAACCTTGCACCTCTACCAACACAATGGCGGTTGTCCCTTTAACATGGCATATAGATATTTCATCCCTCAGGCACCGAGGTTGCAAACATTGCCCCCCGATCGCTCCGCATGCAATACCTAATCCGTAAATTCCAATCTAGATCGAGGAATGATGCTCCTGATGATAGCGAACCATATAGTTCTACTGCATCCACCTTGTTTTAGCCAATACTTGGTTGTGAGACTTGTAGGGTCATGATTATCCTTTTCACCTCTTAGCAATTCCACGTGGAACGCTAACACTACCCTCCAAGCAACAATACAATATCAGCATTCATCCATGGAGGTTGTTTAGGATATGAACAAACCAAAGGCACAAATTCTACACATCATTTTGGAACCACCTTCATGATTAGTAACAAATAGCCCTTGCACTTCAAAGAACTATGCCTTCAATATTATCTCGGACCAGTCTCGAATCTCTTCCAAAGATTCGAACACGTATATGGTGTTGGAGTGGTTACAGTTTTGAGTCATTTTATAGAAGTACAGTCCCTGCTTATTAGTCGCTTGAAAACCAATCGATAGATTCCGGTACTCAACTCCACTTCTTTTAGAAATAAGTAGACAATTCATAAGAGCGGAGATCACCTCCTAATGGCTTAAGCAGACGGATTTCCTTGTCATTTATCCTGAAGAACACAATGAGTTTATACGTATAGTATAACATCACCGAAGATAACTGTACCATATAATTTTCGTGTTTCTTTTAGATATTTCCAATGGTCAAGATTTGGTAGTCGGTTATTTAACTATCAAATAAACAAACACTCAAATCATAGATTTAATTTTCACAAGAAACCAAGTACGGTTAATCGCATAAGCAACCACTAAGCCTCTTTAATTAATCCTTTCATTAATTAAAAATCACTTTAAAAATACTTGAAAAATATGCATATACTTATGTCAACGGTATAAGTATATTCACAAACAATTTCATTTCCAATACTTAAAAAACATTTTCCAATTTTCCAGAATCATATTTAACTAAGCCAAAACAAATGTCATTTAAAACATTGTTACTATAAACCCAAACCACTTTTCCTTCGGCGTAGTATGGAAAGAATGTTTCCATACCACCATAATTAAGAAGGATTATTTATCAAAATCAAATCGTATTTCTTTTATAAAATTCTCTTTTTATAAACTCATTCCATATGTACAAGCCCTTTTATAAATCTCCAAATTAATTTATAAAACTTCTTTTATAAATCTCTAAAATTAGTTATGAAATTATTTATAAATATAAAAAATTACTTATAAAATACCTTTTATAAATCTCCAAAATTATAAAAATCCTTTATAAATCGCCTTTTATAAATCCAAAATCATTTTTATAAACCTTATATATATAACATAAATCTTTGTTATTATAAAAAAAATCACTAATAAATCCATTCTTTTATTTATAAATTATAATTTATAAATACTCTTTTATTTATACAATAACATTTACAAATATTTCTTTTATTTATAAAATACCATTTATAATTCTCTCTTTTATTTATAAAAAACAATTTATTTTCTATACAATATTTTATGTAAAACATTTCACCAATATTATTCCAAAATACTGACATCTTGTTTCAAAAACATAATCACTTTGTAATAAAAGATAAATCCACTATTTTCCTCTAAAATAAACACTCATCATTTTATTAATATTTTTGAAAAATAAATACTTCCCAAAATACTTTTAAAACATTACCAAAATAGTCAAGATCAAAAACAATTTCTAAATAAATGCCATAGAAAATCCCAAATTCACTTTTAAAATAATTCTTCAAATTAAAATCATTTTTAATTAAAAAAAAGCGAATAATAGATTTCAAAATATTATAACGAGACCCAAAACTACCATAGCACTTAGCCAATGCTTTCATTGTTTTCGCTTTAAAAAGAATTCAACTTTTGTGACACATCAAAGTCACATCCAATATGGTCAGAATACCATGCTTCTGGCGCTCAACAAATAATAATCAATAGTTAATTCATCATTTATCCAATATTAATTAATTCACGTATTAATTAACTTCAAAAACCATTATTTTACTTTGAAAGCAAAGAACGGAGATTTATTCTACTCAATAGATATACAAAATAATCTATCTAATTTAATTATAGCAGAACGGTTTTTTATTCTGCCAGATAGATGTCTGAAATATTCTATTCAATTTAATTATAGCAAAACTGGGCTTTATTCTGTAAAACAGATATCACAAACGTAGCATAATTTATTTAACCACGTTATTACTAAAATCAACGTAATTATATTCGTTGCAATTTTTATCAATATTCATAATTCATCAAACTATCAATATTTATGTCAAGATGCTGTACTTGTAAATACAAGTCTAACGCAAAAATCCATGGGTCAAACGGATTTAAAGTGGGCAAACTAACTCAGTTTGAAGTTAAAACTTAATAAAATTAAACAACCAATTTAAATGAGAATTCTCACCTAAATCGTAAAGCCTAACTCCCAACTCCACACCAACCCATTAGCTATAGTAGCTCATCTTCCCAACTCCCAATTCGTTTTCAGCTTCATGTACATGTGTACGCCGTGCACATGCACACCACTAATGCACCGTCGTTCGATAAACAACCACCACCTGCAAACTTCTCTTGCCGTGCCCGACTCAATGGATCCCATCGCCTCATCCCCATTGCCCCCAATCAAATTCCGACGTCATTCCCAAATCAAAATTTTCATCCAGGCATATTCAAACCGCGACCACTAAAACCCTAACTCTCGCTAGCCTCTGCCGCCACAACCATCGTCTTCCCCATCAATATCGCGTCACCTTCCAACACAACCTTGTCACCCTCGATTCGCCCCATCAATGCCAGTAATGGAAAAAACCGAACCCACAAACTTAAAATCCGAAAACCCTAACTCAAGCTCAGCCCATCAACTCCGACCACCGGAGGTTCTTTGACCACCACCATCTCTCCACCATTACCCAACATCGCTTCTAACACTAGTCAGAGCCCCATTAGCTGCCTACGTTGCCAGAATTTGTGAGATGAACATAAACTGTTCGTTTAACTTCCCACAACGATTCCGACCACCAAAAATCTCGAGACCACCTCAAATATTCATGATCCATCGATTTGAACGTAACCCTGTCCTCCAATGTTCCTTCATGCTCTTCGAAAAACTGCCATTATTCGACCACCACTGTAATCAAATGGTTTCTTCCACCATACTCAACGAAACGACGAGCGACCATTTTTAAAAACCACTGGAGACCTAAACAAACAACTTTCATGTTGGAAAGTTTGGCTAAAAGTGAATAGATTGGGAGATATTGAATTTAGAAGTTCGATGGAAGAGTTGTTTTCTTTGTTTTCATTTGTACCGAGAAGATTAAAAATGAAGTAGGAGAAAAGGAAGACGGATGGAGAAGTGAAAACTAAAGTAAATATTGAGTGGATATGCTTGCTTATAACCAAAACAACACATTACTTCAAACTCAAATAAACCAAAATACACAATTCAAGATAACCATTTCATCCAACTCAAATCAACGTTAATGCTTGTTCATAAATTTAAATTTGATTTGATTTGAAATTTTTTGTAAAAAGAAAGTTTTGTGGTACTTTGCTACACAATATCACGTTCACGTACAGACTGCGAACGACGGAAATAAAATTATGATCATGCACAACAATGTAACGCGATCACGCACAACAATAAAAATCACCTATTAACTAGTTTTGTAAAATTTCAAAAATACCAACGTTTGCCGTAAAATAAGTCAAATGATAATTTATATATTTTCAAAATTAAAAATTATGGAAAAATCCTATAAATTCATTTAAAAATACCTTAATTAAATTAAGTCATTTTTACTAGAATTTGATTTTCTCATTATTTATTACATCTGAATCAAATCCGAATATTTAAATAAATTGAATACTCAAATTCGAGACATAAAAAATTCCAGGTCATTACGGAGTTGATTCTACAATTTACCCAGTTTGGATGACATTGTAACGACCCGATATTTTCAACCATTCGCATCTGCACGTGTCGGACTTGAATTACTCAAAATACCGCGTTGTAAATATAATTTGGCAAATCTCAGAATATACAGTACATAAATAATCACAGATCACAGACATGGAGTATTTAATAATGCAGCGAAAGTAAAAGAGATAGTAGTTCATGAAGCTACAATATATATATATATATATATATAAGATACATCAGAGTTAAATAAGATAAAATAGAAGAGCAACAAGATACATCAGGTACAAATCAGAATACATCACTGAAATTACTGTATACTGAAAGCAAAACAGATGGCTGGATCTTCAAGCAAAGCTCCAACTCCGAAGGTGAGTCTTGAATGCTGAATCATCAGTCTGATCCGAGCATAAAGCAAAACACAAAACACTCGAGTCAGGACATACATACTTATGAACTGTAAATCAACTCAAGTGAAGAGTAACAAAATGCATCAGTAACTTAAAGGATGCTTAGGATCGCCCATCCTTTAAGGATCCGTTAAACTATTTACTATGTAGTAATATTCACTATTATAATAATGTCTACAGTAAAATAAACATACTTTAAAATAGCATCAAGGGGTTACCCATATAGCCCTTAACACGTAATAGTGTCAGTAGACTACACAGTACCTGCGTACCTCCAGATCGGGAGGCTACGAGAAGATACTCCATAGATACGACACAAATAGAAACTTATAGTAAAGCTCGGTATGGTAGGCGACACGGCACACAAAGCAATGCCAGGGTAAATATACCAATTACGCACACGGACTGGCGGTAATGTAGCAGCCACTACGCCCACCCCGGAACACACTCGCAAATAAAAATCGAAGATGGCCACCAAATCAATCACAAGGCAAGAGTATAGTATAGAAGAAGTGTGTCCAACCAGAGGAGCTACCCCTTTTGGCCCGAGAATGCTCCTGTTTTAGCCACCTTAAGCCAACTCACGGGAATCGGGTCCATGTAATATACCTCAAGAACGTCGCCACCATCCTACTTCATTCTGGAATCTCCACCGCGTACACAGTTGTTAAAGTGGTTTTCGGAGTTGGCAGATAGTATTACAACTTCTGATCCCGGTCTCTTTAACAACCAATCGTTATTATAACGCCGTGGTCATTTCAAAATAGTTCATACTTCAGAATCAAATCATTTCATTTCCAAACTATATCCTTTCAAAATAGTTTATACTTCGAAACCAAAACCATTTTATTTCAAAACTATATTCATTTCAAAATAGTTTATACTTCCAAACCAAAACCATTTTTATTTCAAAACTATATCCAAAACAATACGATATCATTTCCATTTCAAACATATATTCACCTTTCAAAAATCATAATACTTTCAAAGTTATAACTCTTTCGAAACCAAAATACTTGAAATCATTACACTTTGAAAATCATAACATTTCGAAATCATACATTTGAAATCATGGTACCTTCTTTTAATTCTTTACATTTTACAAATTTATTCAATTAAACCCAAATTTTCAAATTTCCAATTTAATTCAATTCAAACCATCAGTTTCAATTCAGTTCAGTTTCCCAACAAACCATTTCAAATCTTATCAATTTCAAATATAGATATGATCCACAAAATAAACTATTCAATCTTTAGTACATTTCCAAGCTTTAATATCCCACATTTCAAAACTAATTTTTTTTATAAATTTCATATATCTCAAATTTAACTTCATTATTACTTAGTCTTGAAATGTTCATTTTATAAATCCAATATCATTTAAACTCAAATTACAAGTAAACCAAATATCCTTTCATACTAATATAAACTTCAAATATTCATTTATAGAATAAATCAAAATCAAATATCATTCCAAATTCACATTCTTTATCAAAATAAAGATCATGTCATTCAAAACCATTTCAATCATTAAAATATCATATCCTTTCAAAACCTCATTATCAAATCATTGTTTGAATTCAAAATCAAATATTCAAATTTAAATACCTTTAAAAAATCAATTATGTCATTCGTTTATTATTTCAAATATCATTACAAAACACATTTCAAAATTTCATTCAAAAATTCATTTATCTCATTACATTTCATTCCATTTAACACATAACAAAGTAAACACTACTTAAATTCAAATTCAATTTAAATCCCAAAAAAGTTCAAATTTAAATATTAAAATATATTCAAAACTCCTTAAATTTCACAAATAATCAATTCCGAAAATTAAATCATTTAACACTTTAAAATATAACTCAAGTAGTGTTAAAATCTATAATATTTCAAAACATTGTCAAATTATAGCAACGACAACATTTACAAAGTGTTATGGTAGATATTTAATTTCCAGAATAGTTCATTTCAGAAACAACAGCCTTTATAAATGTCGTAATAGATATTTAGTTATTTCAAAACTTAGTTAAATTTCAGAAATGATAGCACTTAACAAATGGCATCGTAAAACCATAGCATTTTTGGAAATGCTATCAATAAAATTTCAGATTTTATTATAACTTTTTAGAAACAATAAAACTTCAATTCTAGAAAATTTAAACTTATAAATCATATTTTTAGGCTTCCAAACTTCACATGTAAATCATTTTAACATATGATTTATCACAACAAAATTTTATAATTAAATATCCAATTTAAAACTCAATTCATTTGTTAGGTCAAAATTTCACTGTTTCTTAACTTATAAATTTAACAAAACTTAACATTTTTATTCAAATATCATTTCAAAACTTTAAATTTAATTTCCATTATTTACTTACATTTTTAAAAATATAATTTAAAGTCAAAAATCACATTTACTTCAAATTTACATACTTAAATTCAATTCAAATATTTAACTTTCTTAAAAATATAAGAAAAATATTTAAATCATAATTTCATACTTCAAAATACATGTTTGTATAAAAAAAATCATTTAAAATATACCACGGGGTCTGTATATAATTTTCTATCCTAGGTCAAGTGATACGGATATGTATCATTTCAATCCGCAATTTATAAAGAAAACCCGGTTTCTATCATTTCAAACCCGCAATCCCAAGTCAAATAAAATACAATAAAAATCACTTGAGCCTATCATTTCAGCTCATAATGGTTTTTACCGATTCTACTGTCCATTCGGGTATGTATCATTTCAACCATAATGATTCTATTCTAACAGGGAACTTACAGTGTGAACATATACATAAACAATACAATCAAATATTCTAACATGTCAATGTCATAATATACTATCATTTATCATAGGTCAGGTGATAATTAACAGAGTTAACATGGTAATAACATGAGATCATATATCATATAATCATCATTAACTTGCATAAATTTTTTAATTACTAATCACTTGTCATCCATTTACCATTTCATATGTAATAATGTCAGAGTAAGAAGGACTCACCTTTATCAAAGCTAGAGACCCAAAATAACACTCAAGAACGATTTCAAAAGCATGACAAGCACGATTAGATTTGAATGGATGGAGAGCCTTGTAAACAACACAAAATATAACATACATAAGCACAAATATAAATATTGACATACAAATAAAGTCAACAACTTTTGTTTGCAAAACAATTGCAAAACAAGAGAGATAACCAAACCTTAGAAGCAAAAGACTTGTACAAGACAACATAAGCTTGGTCAAAATGCAAATGGACTTGATCTAACCACACCTAGGCTCGGGCTAGGTCATGTGTGCTCGGCCATGAGTCATGAGACATGGCTATGGACATGAAAATGGAAGGCAAAGGCATGGAGAGGCAAAGGTATGCAAGGAGTCAAAGGATGGAAGGTTTTGGTGCAACATAGGCTCGGCCTATTCCATTATTTGGCTCGGCCATGGTCACTACAGGTCAAGTCAGAGGTTGATGTGATGTCTAGATGTGATGTCATGCACTGGTGGTGGAGCTAGGGGTGGTGGCCTAGGCTAGACATGAAGGTGATGGTGGAACATGGTTTGGCTAGGCATTGTTTGGAGTTTTTGCAAAGTTTTTGTGGTGCTTGATCACCTAGATGGTCACGGCTAGATCTAGACAGCGGGGTAGGTGGTTGACCGTGGATGATGAGGGAGAGGAGATATTGGTGGTGGTGGTGGTCGGTGAAGGTGATGGTGTGTGTGGCCGAGCAAACTAGAGAAGAGCAAGGCAAAAATCAAAGCAAAAATGAGGAAGAAAAGTAGAAAAATGGAAGCCATAACTTGCAAAAAAAAAAATTCAGAAATGAAATTCGTGAGAATGAAGAGAGTGAGAAGGTTTTTTCAAGTGAAAGGCAATGGGAATACACGGCTATACCAAGAGAATATGAAAGGCCAAGGCAATGAAGGGACAAGGATAAGGAAAAGTCACAAGATTAAAAGCTTAAGTCTCTTCGAATTTCCAATTCTTTTAAATCCAATATAAACAAACAGAAATTATGTAAATAAAATAAAAATGAAAACAAAATAAAGTAGAAATGAAAATAAATAAATATTTTTAGGAAAAATAGAAAATAAATAAAGAAAATACTTTATTTAATTGAAACTAGAATTAAAATTGTAAAAAAAATACAACTAACATTGGAAAATTTTCAGCTACACTTTAAAAATGTTTTAAAATAAAATATATATCAATAACATGTCATGTTACACATGTAAACATAAATTAGAACATGACGTGACAAACAAAAATATTATTTATATAAATTAAAAATAAACAATTTTGTTAAATAAAACAATTTACATACAATGGTTTAAAAAGCATAACTTTCACAATATTAATCAGATTTCAACGAAACGAAAAGTTGTATACTTAAAATTTTATTTACTTTCATAAAATATAGATAAATTTCAAAAATTAAACTTTTAAATTTTAAAATTAAAAGTCAAAGTTTGACTACATTGACAAAAAAATACATTTCTGGAAAATATTCTATTTATTCATGTTTGAAATTATAATTCACATAGAAATCAAAGTTTATTTAAAATAACAAAAATTTATTCATTTTAATAAATAAAATAAAATTTTTAAATCATAAATTCAATTAAAATAATCAAAATATACAGTTAAAATAATCACAAAATACAGGGTTGTTACACTCTCCCCCACTCAAAACTTTTTATCCTCGAAAATGAATGAGGTACGGGAAAACACAGAAAAAGATAGAATGAAATAAGATTAAGACAAGATGACAAGAAGATTAAAATTATACATGATAACTGTTGTTATAGGTAAGTTTAACAAGGTGGAGATGATCTTCCCAAGATCCTCCAGAATCAAGAACACAAGCACGAAAAAGATCTTCTAGAATCTGATTCACCCTTTCCTCTTGATCGACGGTCTGTGGATGGAAAGCTGTGCTCAGATTCAAAATCAGTACCAAAGATTATTAAAGATTATAGAAAGATTTCTAAATAGACTGGTATAAGCAATATCCTCCCCATTCTGTAGCAAGATAAGGGTAATAAGGACAACCAAAAGATAGTTTGAAAAACAAAATGAGATAATAAATTTGAAACCATGAAAATTTCAACTTAAATTGATAATTAATCTTACATAAGTTAAATAAATCTTAACTATCTCTAGTTTCATTATCTTATCATCCAACTACCTTAAATAAACAATCTCTAAAATCATGGATTTGAAAAAAATTCATTTATTATACTCATAATGTACTCAATAAAATTAATTCTTCTTTATTCCTAATTATAATTAGATTTATTCCTCTCAATATATTTTATCACCTATGTTAAATATATTTATACTTATTATAACTGCTTTAAATTTATTCTTAGTTCCTTTAACATCATTTTATATTGTAAATTATTCCATTACCCTTTTTTTCTCTATTTACCTTTGTTAATCTTTTTATAACTAAAATTTAAGTGTATAACATTTATTATAACCACTTAAATTTTATTTAAAAAAGTCTTTTCATACTGTATATTATCCAATTACATATTCAACTTCTGTATAATTTAGGTAAGTTATATTGGAATGAAATTGTATTTTATACAAATAAAATTTTCCAATTCAATCATTTCAAGCTTGAATATTTATCCAAATCTTGAAATTATACTTAAAATTATCCTTCAAGATAAAATTTAGGAATTAAATTTTCGATAAATTCCAAACTATTTAGAGATAAGTAAATGCACATATACTATATGTATATCCATTCAAATTTAAATCATATATCAGCATATGTTATAAATCCAGTCTTATTTTAGAAATTCAAATCAATTAAATTCCCCAAAACAAAACTGTAGCAAGACTAGAGAACGGTCTCTTCACTTCGAAACTCGAAAATGAATGTCGATGATGCTGCAATCATCACCGAAGTTATTTTCCAACGAAAACTAGTTTTAAACTTTAAAATTCTTTGGAAACAAATTTCTATTCGAAAATACATTTAATAATATATCCTTTAAAACTTTAAACACAAGGTTAGAAATCCATCGGAAATTTAATTCTCAATTCTTGTTTTAAATTCATTTTAAATTTCGAAATAAATTTATAACCATGTTTATAGTTCAATTATTTATATATGAAACAAGAGATAATGATATGTAAAATCAATTATTATTTCTTAACAACCAATTCAAATATAAAAATCTAGAAAAATTTATAATATAGTTAAAAAAAATTCATCACTAAATTTGAAAAACCATATTGTGTCAGTTTGCTCTGTTCAAGTGTTTTGGAAATCTCATCGATAACGTTGGTCAGGCGAATCGATCAGAAACCCAAATCAACATCAACAACTCAAACAACACAATATATAAAACATTTTAAATATTAGTTTGCAAATACACTTCCAGAATGATTTGAAGATAAGTTGGAAACAAAGATGAGATGATTAAATAACAGAATAGGAAGATGGATAAGCTTATATAAATCGCGGACAACCTTAACCGGGTCTACCGTGACTTAAAGAATAAGACTGATGTGGATTTCTGGGGAAAATCTACATTCGGTCTCAAGAGATAGAGTTCGGAATTGTAAGAGATACTAGCATCTAAACAGAGGATATAAAAATCTTTGATGAATTGATGCTGTTGTAAAGGAGTTTCATCCTTTTACAAATCAGTTTGAGATTGGCGGGACCGCCGACTCATTATAAAGATCATTCGAAGTGGAGTTATGGAAACTCCATAATCAAAAAAGACGAATAGTGAGGGACACGAATGGATTTTGGAACCGCAGGGAACGTACCAAAATTCAAAGGAATCGAGTCAAAAAGGAAGAAATTCAAACTCGAATGAAAGCGATTCTGTAAATACATTTACCATATATATGCTAAGTTTTGCCAAGAGCCAAAGCTCCGATACCAACTGTAACGACCCGATATTTTCAACCATTCGCATCCGCACGTGTCGGACTTGAATTGCTCAAAATACTGCGTTGTAAACAAAATTTGGCAAATCCCAGAATATACAATAAATAAATAATCACATATCACGGACAAAGAGTATTTAATAATGCAGCGGAAGTAAAAGAGAAATAGTTCATGAAGCTACTATATATATATATATATATATATATATATATAAGATACATCATAGTTAAATAAGATACAACAGAAGAGTAACAAGATTCATCAGGTACAAGTCAGAATACATCACTGAAATCACTGGAAACTGAAAGCAAAATAGATGGCTGGATCTTCAAGCAAAGCTCCAACTCTGAAGGTGAGTCTTGAATGCTGAATCACTCAGTCTGACCCGTGCGTAAAGCAAAACACAAAACACTCGAGTCAGGATATACATACTTATTAACTGTAAATCAACTCAAGTGAACAGTAACAAAATGCATCAGTAAATTAAACAATGCTTGGGAACGCCCATCCTTTAAGGATCGGTTAAACTATTTACTATGTAATAATATTCGCTATTATAATAATGTCTACCGTAAAGTAAACATACTTTAAAATAGCGTCAAGATGTTACACATATAGCCCTTAACACGTAATAGTGCCAGTAGACTATGCAGTACCTGCGTACCTCCAGATCGGGAGGCTACGAGAAGATACTCCATAGGTACGACACAAACGGAAACTCGTAGTAAAGCTCGGTATGTGTAACGACCCGTAAATTTTGATAACTAAATTTGTTAAATTTAAAGGATTTTGTATTTAAATTTAGGAAGAAAAAAAATGTTTATATTTCATATTGAAGTAAATGTAGAAATGGTATGCAACATTTGAAATTTAAGCTAAGTATTAAAAATAAAAATGAAATTACGATGCATTGAAGTAATGTGAATTGTTATTCTAGGCTAAGAAATTTAATATAAGAAAACAAAAGAGAATACTGTATTAACTAATGCAATGATATAATTAGTGATAATTTAATGAATCAAATATTGTAGCAACCGTTGAAGAAATACGTAATTTATGGAAATTTTATACAATCAATGTAGATAAGAAATTTTAATGACTGTTGTAGATAATAAACGTTACCTTAATGGTAATTAATGAAATAACGGGAGTGAGAATCGTAAATTAAAATAACAATTGATGTAATAAAGTATGAAACCAAAAAAGTAAATTAATTAAGAATATAAATAGTAATTAGTGTACGTATTTGGCAAACATAACTAAATAGTATGGAATGACGCATGCATTAATGAAATGTAATATAAGGCGATGTTAATTTCACCCATAAATGTCAATTTATTGAATAGCAAGGTTTTAAATCAAGTATCGAATTTGTTAAAAATTTCAACTGATAATTTATAAAATTTAAAGTGAAATCAATTGCGGTTAATTGACCTAATTGTGCAGTAAGGATAAATTGATTTGTCATTTAAGATTGTTAATCCCATAAGATGTAACCAATGTTAATTTCATTTATAATGTAACAAGTGGTGGATTTTAGGAGTGAAAATCAAGATTTATTAATTTATTTGAAAGTGAAAATTCAATAAGTGAATTAATTGCAAATAAGTGGAATTTAATATTAAATTTTACATTAATAGAAATGTGGATGGAATTTGTGGATATTAATGAAACTAATCAATGAAAATTCATCCAATCGATAATAGGACGAGGACGGTGTATGTAGTCAATCTCAACACTTGTCCGTTAGTGATAACTTAAATGAAATTTAACGTTAATGAAGTCTAATAAATTAAAATGGGTAATCAATAGAAATTAATCAAATTAAAGGTTATATTAGTATTAATTAGGGTAATCAAATGTTATCCTTGTTTATTTGATAATAATTGATTGGGTAAAAAGAGTTGGACTAAGGAAGTTTGATTAATTGGTTGTAAAACCTTAATTAATATGTGAAATAGACAAGATTTCACATTTTTAACCATTTATACAAATCTAAGATGTATATAGAAGTATCAATGTAATGAAAAGTAAACAAATCATAAATATAAGATAATGGTTGTTCAAATAATAAGAACGGGAATCAACATTTATTTATTTAATTGAATTTAGTTTCGATAGTATGATTTTTTGCAATTAAATGAAAATTTAATATTTGCCTAAAAGGGAATGTTGATGAAATCTAAGAAAATAAATGTAAACAATCGTAAACCAATGTAAATTGCACCCTTTTGATAACAATGAATTAAATAATAAAATGGAAAGAGAATTTAATAGAATTATTGCAAAATCACGAAAATAGGTACGAGGAAAAAGTTACAAAAAAATTTAGTCGCAGGGACGGTAAGTTTGTTTTTTAGTCCGAAGGACACTTTATAGTGTAAACAGAAAATGATAGCTAGATCTATCATTCTGTGATTTACACTACAAAGTGTCCTTCAGACTAAAAAACAAACTTGCTGTCCCTGAGACTAAATTTTTTTGCAACTTCTTCCCTGTGCCTAAAAACCCCTGTTGGAAATTTTGTTATAATTTTGAATTTTATGAAATTGAGGATTTATATTGAAATTTATAAATTAATCTTCTCTAAATTGAAATTTAAATTTGGTTTAAATCATTGTAAATGATTGAAAAATTTAAAATGATAAGAATTAGTAATTATCGAATTTAAATTGAAAAATGGATTAAATTGACTAAATTTTATTTATTTAATTAATATAAAAATAGCCATTTTGGTCACTGACTCGGATTTTGACGAAACAAGTTTCATCGGATCCGTAATGGTGAATTATTGTAGGATTTCAAGTTTCATATCGATCGGACTTGTCGTTTGATCGTACGGACGCGAAACACCTTGAAATCGATAAATTGAAATCAACTGAAATCAATTTGAAATAATTTGATTTTGTCATAACTTCTTCATATGATGGAATTTGAACGTGAAACTTTTTTCATCGCATTCAGAATATTTTAAAACATCTATTTTGATATATGGATTGACCCAATTTCGTTCCGGAGTCGAAATGGGATTTTCGGGCCATATATCGTTTAACACGTATATCTAATAAATCCGATCCATTCTTTTTTCAACTTTCTCTATAAATATCCTGCTATAAACCCTAGCCTATGTCTATTCTCAATTGTCTGCGCATAAAATTTCATCAGCTCCTCCTCTTCTTCAATGGATGCAAACCCTAGATCCAATTCAAAAATCTAATGAAAATTCAAAATCGTCAAAAAAATTCAAAAAAAATTTAGGTTGAAGCTCTTGAAATGCGTAATCTTCTGGTGAAATTCGTTTTTCGTTTTGGATTGTCGCTTGACCAGTAAAAATTGAAGTAGTCTCGGCCGTTCATCACGTCGAAATCAAACTCGACGGATCGACGAACCATTACTGGGTTTTGAAGAGGAGGCCGAGGGGATCGCATCTAGGTGGTTAGCTTATCGATTCAACATTAGATCGTCGTAAAATCGTGGATTAGGGTTTGAAACCCGGTGGCGGCGGCGGAACAGGGGAGGCGTACGACCTCGTCTTTCGAGGCGGCCTGGGAGGGTGAGCTCGTAGTGGTGGTCGATTGGAAGTGGAAGGCGGCGTAGGCGGCGAATTTTGCGGTCAACGATCGATCAAGGTGGGGTTTGTTACTACGTGTTCTTCACGTTCGAATGGTTCTGCGCGTATGGGAGAGGGAGTGACGATGACGTGGCAACGCATGGGTGAGTCTATTTTTCTGTTTTAATTTTAATTTTGATTTTTAATCGTTCTGAATCGCATAACTTTTGCATACGATATTTGTTTTACATGCAGTTTTTTTTGTTAGGATTTTATTGAAATTCCGAAGATTTTGGCGTTAGTTTGGACGGATTCCGAGACTGTCCAATTTTTGGGTTTAAATTGAATTTAAATTCAAAAGGTGAGTGTTTTTAACACACTCACAACTTCTAAAATTTGTTGTGTTTGTTAAAATGACATATGATGTGATTTAAAATTTATTTATGGTTGTTTGACATATTTTTAATCATTATCTCAGTTAAATTGTTATTTATTTATTTATTGCATATTTACTGCCAGTTAAATTGTTATTTATTTTATTGCATATAAACTGCCAGTTAAATAGTTATAATTTATTTTTGAATATAAACTGATAGTTGATACCTGTTATTATCACCTGTTATATATTGATGTATTGTTTGAATTTGGATGATGATTGTGATAAATGGTTGATGGTTGATATTGGATGAATGGATGTTGTAATTTATATTGTTATAAACTGCAAGTTATATGCATTTTCATCTCATTCGGGATTGCGGTTTGAAATGATATACAACCGCATTTTTATTTTTAAATTGCGGATTGAAATGATAAATATCCGTATCACCTGACCATAGGATAGAAAATTATATACAGGTACTGCGACATATATATATATATATATAATTATTTTGAAATAATTTTTCTATGGTTTTGTAAAGAAATATATATAATGCTTTATGAAATATTGATGTCGGATATTTGTAAAGGTTATTTTCAAACCATATAATGCTTTATTTCTATGGTTTTAAACTATGTATAAAATTGTTTAAAGTATGAAGTAAGTTTAATAATAAAGTGGATTTGATTAAAATATATTATGGATAAGTATTTACTAAAATTATATTCTAATATAGAGTTTATATTGATTTTTATAAATCAATGGTGAGGAGATAGTTTGAAATTGATTTGAGATTTCATTTAGTTAAAATCTTATTGAAATTTAGATTTAAAAAGAATATGGTGTTATAACTAAATTCAGGTTTAAGATGATTTAAGTGAATATATCTAGTCTAAATAAATTGAGGAATATTCAATTATTGAATTTGGAAGTTTTATGTAAAAGACACTGGATTTATTAAGTAAGTATTTCAAAACTAAATAATAGAAAAAGGAATTTGACATATATATATGAATTAAAAATTTAGTTTTGAAATTGTGGAATATTTGAAACTTTGAAATATATGAAAATTTAAATGGTTTATTTGGGAGTCCAAATCTGTATTTGGAATTGATTTAAGAAATTAAAAGGCTAATTTACTTTATAAAGTAACTTATTACTAAACCATTAAGTATTGAAAATTTTGTTTCGAAGCTATGGGTTTACAATATATTTATTTGAAAGTACTATGATTTTGAAAAATATATATTTGAAATAAAAATGATATCATATTGATTTGGGTTTTAAAATAAAAATGATATCGTATTTATATGGTTTGAAATGAATATTTTATTCTGGTTTTAAAGTATAAACTATTTTGAAAATACCGCGGTGTTATAATAACGTTTGGTTGTTGAAGAGACCGGGATCGAAAGTTGTCATACTCTCCGCCAACTCCGAAAACCACTTTAACAACCGTGTACGCGGTGAAGATTCCAGAATGAAGTAGGATGGTGGCGACGTTTCCTTTAAGGTAAATACGTGGACCTAACTCCCGTGAGTTGGCATACGGTGGCTAAAACAAGAGCGATTCTCGGGCCAATTGAGGTAGCACCTTTGATCGGACACATCCCTTCGATTTTATATTTTGCTTTCGGATTGATTCGGTGGCCATTTTTGATTTTTCTTTTTGGGGGTGTGGCTCGAGGTAGGCGGTAGCTGCGGCTACGCGTTACCACCAACCCGGATGCGTAATTGGTGTATCTACCCTGGCATTGCCTAGTTGTGTCGTGTCACCTACCCTATCGCGCCTTGTACGAGTTTGGATTTCTCCCGTAGCCCGTGTGGTATCATCTGGTGGCTTCCCGATTAGGAGGAACTATGATATTGGATGGACTATTGGGACTATTACGTGTTAAGGTGGAAAATGTAAGGATCCGATTCTTCGACTTTCGAAAATCGACATCAATACGGCCACTGTATCAACTGCCGAGCAATCGAATGCCGAAAAACCGAATTCTTAGGGTTTAAGAAGAAGAAAAAGATAGAAGAAGAAAGAAAGAAGAGCAACAAAAACAAAATTAGAATCTCACAGTCGCAGCGGAATAACATATAATAGATACATGAATAATCTTTAAATCAAAGAACAATATCAGTTATTACATCACATCACATTACATTACATTATCAGAGTTTATAACAACAAATAGCGGAAAAGAAATACTATATACTAGTTGATACGACATGCCATCCAGCTTGCTCTTGATCTCCACAGCAGCTCCTGAATTCTGGAATATCCCGATAACCTGACTCTAGACTGCCCATGTGGAAATTGGTGGGCACCCAGAGTTTAGGAAGGGAAACAATAAACTCCAGGTCAGTCATGGGACTGGTGTGAGAACTTAAAATAGTTATTTATCTTTAAAACAACAACAAAGGAAGTATTTTAAAATAGATTCGCAATGCTTTTTGGAAAATGAGACTACCATAAGGCCTCCCGCACACACACACAATGTAAACGCAGAATCGGAGGAGATTTCTCCTTATGATAGTCAAAGATGCTTGATACGCATTAAAAAAACATTTAATATTATTACTAGTGCATAGTGCAGAAAACATTTCGAAAGTATAATATAAGTCTTGACCAGCATAGGCATTCCGCACTTATGCCTACTATAGCTACCATCTAAACAGTGGTGACCAACATAAGTAAATGGCAGGTTCTAAACTAAAACCGTACAAACAATCGTATTGGATTTTGGATTTCCAACTAATGGTCAGGCCAAGGAACTTCCCATTGCCACATAGGTACCCCTATGGAAGGATGCCTCGAGAACCTAACCGGATCTCTGCCAACACAAGGCCGGGTTACCCCTAGCCGGGTAACTACTGACACGAATATGTCATCCCTTGATCGTAACCGATCTATATCCCAGGATTCACCAACAACCACAAAGTAATAAGTTTGCAGCAACAACATGGGTTAAGTATTTGGGCTCCATTCCATGATACCACCTCTATCCTGAAGGAATGACATACACTAAGGGGGCGCTATCCCCTAATAACCTTGCTGCATCTTTCCTGTTTTGACCATTACCGGGGTGTGAGGTCTGACGAAGTCTCGTCCACAAAGTCACGCTTTATACAAAAGCTGTGCTTTGATCAACAAATGCTCAACGGCACTCAGCATGCCACGTTACCAAATTGGGAATATATCACTAGTAACCATCAACTACATAACCTCTGAGCTCGTACGTCTCAGAGAATGGTGTTAAGCTAAGCGAATAAATTCTCCGCCACCAACAGAAATGTATTTGATAGAAATCGGCTTTACATCTCAAATTGTAACGTCAGACACACAACCATACAAGTCCGTTCCGGGATCGAACGGAACCGAAGGCACTTCGAAAGAAGCCCTTACAACCTAGATATTCACTAATCACGTCCGGATTTCTCATCACAAAGGGTGATAAAATTTCTATATTGGAGATCAGCTGATGCAGAAACATTCGACGACAATCCTTCCGTTTTCATAAATATCCGGTCTTCAACACCGTTCTTCAAATGTTATCCATTACGACGTATCACTATTCAGAATGGGATTTATGACACAAAGGTCCTCTCCCGGCTAAACCGAATAACGAGCGCTTATTTTTAAAAATAAGTGTAGCATTCAAATTCAAGCAAATCACAACAAATACCCATTCAAAGGTAAATATTGATAGTCAGTTATTTAACTATCAATAGATATGCACAACATCACCAGATCGCAAATAATTTCCCAAATTATTTATTTTCCAAAAATATCTTTACTAGATATTTTTTTTCCACACTTCAACCGTTTGAAAACAAATTTCAAATCACTTTTCAATTTATCTTTAAAAGATATAATCTCAAAACATTTCACTTCATATTGGAAAAACATTTCCATACTTATTAAATAATAAGTAATTCACAAATCTATTTATTTTCAACATTTGGAAAATATTCTATATACTTAAATCAAGTTAAGTATATACTTCATTCTTTAAGGAAAACATTCTCTTAAACACATTTATTTGAATCAAAACGAATGTTGCGTAAAACATCGTTACGACAACCCAAAATCACTAGTATAGGGATTCGAAATTTAGATAGATATATAAATCGCAATATTATATAAAACGTTTCCTTTCGGAAATCATTTACTATAACAACAGTGTTATAGTCCACAATTTCCTTATTTCTCGAAAACGTCTAATGTTGAAATCTATGGTTTCGATACTTAATACACTTAAACCATTTTTAAGTCGTTTTAATTCTATTTAAATTATCACTTCCCAAAAATATTTCTTTAATATATTATTCACTGTCCAGAATCGTGAATATACTTCGTTAACCAAATTCAACATTTCTACACATTTTATTTAAAGGATTTTCCACTGTCCAAAATCGTGAATATACTTCCTTTAATAAACTTCTATATTAAATTTATCAAATTTAATTAATTTCATATTTATAAAACAATGTTTATAAATTCCATTTCTATTTATAAAAACTTCGATTTATAAATTTCCTTTATTAACCAATTCAATTTATAACTCAATTATATTCCAAAAATCCATATTATAAGTTAAATACTTATAATTCATTTATTTACAAAATCGTTCTTTTAAAACTTCACAAATTATAAATCTTATTACTTATAAGATTCATTTATATCTCCCTTTTTACATTTATAAAAACTTCATTAAAATTCCATTATTCCGATTCATAAAAATTCAATCTTTATTCTTATTTATAAAACCGTTTATAATAAATTCAAAAATCTCCATTTATACTATTTTACAAAACAATTCATTTCATATTTCAAAAATAATATTCTGGTTTTATTTCACAAAACCCATAATTTTTATAACCTAAAAATTATAACGTTTATTTATTTAAAATGAATCAATTCCAAAATTCAATAAAATGTATATTTTCAAAAATCACTTGAAAATCCTTTTAAATTAAAAATCGTTAACATTTTTAAAACTCCAAAAATAGACCCAATGATGCAACAACACCAAATAATCAATCACGACATTCAAACATCATATATCAATATGATAACAGAATATATAAAAATATCTGTAAATAAACCAATACGGGTGAGGAATCCAGCTGGATCCCTCTAACCTGTTTCCCTGCATCCACAGACATTAGCACAATACCAATTCCGTTTCAAAACGGAATATTGCGGTATATGGGATTTATAAAATATTATCCGCTATTATGCGACGCAATAGGGTCTCATCCGCTATATAATGCGGGAAATCAACTCCAAGTACATATATAATACCAATTCCACTTCAAGGTGGAATATCGCGGAATATGTGTTTAATAAATAACCTCCGCTTAATATGCGGCGTATAGGGTCTATTTCAATACAATAGATAGCAATCATCATTCAAGCATACAATCAACACAATCAACAATTTTAAATCTAACTATTTAAAATTTAAACAAAACCCTTTTAAGTGAGAAGATCTCACCTTAGCTTTTATTTTGCAATCCATTTACATTCCAAACTCGATTTTCTCGATTTAAGACCTTGCATAACAATTATATGATTTTATAAATATTCGAACAAAATCGAACAATTTAAATTCCTATTGGGTAAATTTAATTAGCCAACGATTTTATTAATTAAATTTTAAACCAAAAATTCCCTTTTTAGTATCTTAAGATAATTAAATAGATTAAGTTTAAACCTATACTTTTAATTTCTAAAGAAATCCCTTTTAATAAATTTACTTATCTAAAAATTAAATTTAAAAACTAAATTTCCTTTAATAAATCATTTCACCTAATAAATTGAATTTCTAACAAATTTTCTTTTACAAATTATTTTATTTTATTTTATTTTATTTTGCAATCTAAAATAATTAAACAAATTTATTAGTCAAACCCATATCCATAATACATCATTGAAATAACAAGTAGATTCAATATGAATAAATATATCTTTATATAGATAATTTTATATTTATATACATCCTATATTCCTGTTCATGTATATATATAAATTAAAAAAATTCATATATACTTTTACTGTATATAACTATATACAGTACAGCTACATTATTTAATTTTTCTTTCTTTCGTAAAATGTATATATTCAGTTAAATAATTTAACAAATGAATTGTATACATAGATACCTCACGGCCCTCCAGTTTGCACGCCGATGTAGTCGCACCCTAGCACGAGCCTCTACGCCCTAGTTCTGGCCATCGCGATCTCCCCCCAAGCCCTAGTTGTTATCGTCGACGATGGCTGCCAATCGCCGCCCTAACGTCGCCGCAATCCCCATGTTTGAACGCGACAAGCCACCACTACATCTCCGTTCGAGATCCCATCTCGAAACCCACAGCGTCGCGAATGTCGCCGGCAATGAAGCCCCATCTCGCGGCCACCATCCATGAACTCAATTGGCTCCAGCGACTTGAAAAGTGATACATATTGAATAAATGAAATTCGATTTAAGGCTTTGAATCAAAGGGGAACTTGATTAAGTCGTCCGCCATTTTCTCGATTTTAAACGAAAATAGTTTTCGTTTGGTAATGAATTCGGTTTCGTGAAGTTATAGAAAAGGAGGAGACAAGATTACGTGACTTTGCAGAGAAAAGGTCGTGTTTGCATTACCTAGCTACAGTGTTTTGATGGGGAAAGTAGTACCGATGTTGACCAAATACAAATTTAAATTTAAATTGAATTCGATTTAAATTTCAATGCGTTTACTTAACGTACGCTCACACAACTACTCTAGACACTACCAAATTTGAAATCCGATAATAATACAATATTACGGATCCAATGAAACTGGTTTCGTCGAATTCCGAGACTGTGCCTCGGAAGGCTATTTTTAAATATCGATTCAAACGATAAAATTCCAAAATTGAACAAATCACTTTTAAATTAAATTCTGAAGCTTCTATTATCTTCACTATTATCAATATGAATTTTACAAGCCTTTGAAATATTTTTAATCAGCTTAAAACTGAAGATTCAAATTTCTATTCAACTTTCAATAGATTAAATTTTATAATTTAATCGCCAAATTCATAGTTATATTGGTAATTCAAGCTAAACCATCATTCAAATATTTAAAATTAATTAAATATTTTCAATTTAAATTGTCCAAAATTTAGGGTCGTTATAGAAAATGTAAAGCCTTAATGCTATTTAAAAGCAAGTTTATTTTACTATAGACACTATTATAATAGCGAAACATAGTAAATAGTTTAACGGATCCTTAAGAGATGTAAATCCTGAGTATCTCTTGAGTTACTGCACTCATATTTATTTCTGTTGATTTAACTTACATAAGATCTTTTAGTTCTGACTCGAGTGTTTTGTCTTTTCAATTCGCTCGGGTCAGTCCGAGCATTTCAGGATCGAAGACTTTATTCCTGAAGGACAGAGACGAAGATTTCATTATTATTACTTGTATTATATTCCACTACACTGTATTCCGCTACATCGATTTTATTCGTTGGTATGTGTAACTCTGATATATATTGTATAAGTAAAATTAAATATTTTGTAAACAGCTTCATGAACTGTATTTATTATTATTATATTTTAACCTTCTGCTGTGAGATTCTATTTTGTTTTATTTCTTTATTGTTTTTCTTATTTACCCCATAACAATCCGCCCTTCCGTAAGGTTTGAATTGGCACGTGTGTCGATTTAAAGCGTCCGAAAAGGCGGGATGTTACATCTGGTATCAGAGCTTTGGTTTAGCGTTAAACCTTAGCTTTGTGGGGTTGGACTCTTTACTGATAGAGTAGTAATACCCTATGGGAGTCGCTGAGTGTATATACATGAGAGAGCGTATTTGTTAGTGTTATAAAAGGTTTTAATATTGTGTTAATTTGTTCCGTTTTATATTTATAAATTCTGGTTGATGCATGAGACGCTATGACATCAATAGGGATTTCTAAACACCTAATAGGATAGACCGACATAATATTTGTTTTTAATATAGGTGAATGAAATAATTTTGCCTATTATATTTTCTATATATATATAAAGGAAATTTTTATAGAGGTTATATTTGGTTATATTATATTGGTTGTTAAGTTGAAATAATATTGAAAATAAAATAAATGAAAATTGGAAATTTTGAACTTAAGTCCTGGGGTTTTGAAAAATTCCGTTCAAATGATTTTGGAATATAATAATAATATTTTAAAAGAATTTTCTGGTATAAATATTTCAATATGATTTGAAAGAAATGTTTTAAAAAGAAATGTTGGAAAGAAAAAGTTTTGTACTCCCCTCTCTGTCGCTGGAAAATAATTTCGGTGATGAGTGCACGCATCATCGACATTCATTCTCGAGTTTTGAAGTGGGAAGGCCTCTGTAGTTGTTTTACTGCAGATTCATTTTGATAAACAAATATAAATTTTAAATTATTTTAATTATAATTGGATGTATAAATTTTGGGTATATATTTATCTGTTATTTTTAAAATGATTTTAAATTTAAACCCGGTAGTTAGTTCTTAAGTTTCCATTAACTAATAGTTTAGTTATTGTAGTGAATTTGAACGTAAGTAATTAATAATTGAAACCTCTAAAGGAAATAAGAGATTTAATGCTAAGTTATAAATAAAAGAAATTAAAGGATAGGTTATAAATGAAATAACAAGAAAGTTGAAATTGTAACTTATAAAACAAAATATATAATTGCTGAACATTAATTAATTTAGAGAATCGAGGAAACTTGTATAACTTTCAACTACATTCTTAAAAAGCATATTTATAACTTACCAAATATTAAAAGTTGAAATGTTAATAAGAAAATGTAATATATATTATACAAGAAATAAATTTGAGGTAATGAAAGTAATTAATGAAATTCCTTAATAAATAAGAATTTGATGTTGTAATATTATAATCTTAAGTGTAATTGAAAAGACTACTAATTGAAATAGAAAGATATGTATTATAAATGAAATTTAGAATAAATGAAAGTAAATAAATGAAATTAAGTAGTAAAAAAGAAAGATAATAAACGTAAGTAAATGATTGAAGCTATTTATTAATAAAATAAGCAGAAAGATGAATACTGTAAATAAATGAAAAAAAAGGATAAACCATTATATGTATAAATAAGAAGTCAAACAACAATAGTATGAAATAAAATTGACAAGAATAAACTTAGTTTATTGTTTCGATTTGTTGTTTGTTTGATTTATGGTTGTTTAGGTAAGGATACTTTAAAATTGTTTGGATGCATGAATAATCTATTTAGTTTCACCTAAGACTGTTGAGTGAAGGGTACACTTAGTAGATATTTTTCATTTCGTACAATTTAAAGTTTGAACCCGGACAACTATTTGTTTTGTTGGATATGAATGAATCATTGATTTGGGTTGATTTTATGTGATGGTTGTATGCCTTGTTGCAAGAGATTGTTGTTGTATTGATTTGGTTGTTTATAATTGAAACCACTTTAAATATTTCACTTTATATATATTGTTAACCCTTTTAGAATTATATAAGTGAAATGCAGGTTTTGGAAGCAATTCTACTGCTTTTGGTTCCATAAAATAAGCGTTATTTGCCCGATTAATAGGTACGTTTACGGATTACGTTTTATAGCGCTATTATATTGTTTCCCGTGTTGGATATATATTATTTGGGAAAATACATATTGTATATTGTTATTTTGATATTATATTTTCTCCAGAACCTTCCCCTACAAAGGAGACTCTGCCGAAATTTTTCGTAAAATTTTGGACTTAGAGAATTTTTGAAAATGATTTCCAAACTTTATTTATTTAAGTATAAAAAGATTTAATGGTTATAAAATGGGTATATTTTGTTTAAAGTAATAAATTTTGTAAATTATTTGTTTATAAAGTTAATATTTTGAATAAGACGTATTGTTTTTTAAATTTTTTCTTCTCCCCTCTTTTTCCTTTTCGGGGACGAAAAGTTTTGATTGGGGAAGAGTGTAATGACCCGTAAATTTTAATAACTAAATTTGTTAAATTTAAAGGATTCTGTAATTAAATTTTGGAAGAAATAAAAAAATGTTTATAATTCATATTGAAGTAAATGTAGAAATGGAATGCAACATTTGAAATTTAAGCTAAGTATCAAAAATAAAAATGAAATTACGATGCATTGAAGTAATAGGAATTGTTATTCTAGGCTAAGAAATTTAATATAAGAAAACAAAAGGGAATACTGTATTAACTAATGCAATGATATAATTAGTGATAATTTAATGAATCAAATATTATAGTAACCGATGAAGAAATACGTAATTTATGGAAATTTTATACAATCAATGTAGAAAAGAAATTTTAATGACTGTTGTAGATAATAAACGTTACCTTAGTGGTAATTCATAAAATAACGGGAGTGAGAATCGTAAATTAAAGTAACAGTTGACGTAATAAAGTATGAAACCAAGAAAGTAAATTAATTAAGAATATAAATAGTAATTAGTATACATATTTGGAAAATATAACTAAATAGTATGGAATGAAGAATGCATTAATGAAATGTAATATAAGGAGATGTTAATTTCACCCATAAATGTCAATTTATTGAATAGCAAGGTTTTAAATCAAGTAACGGATTTGTTCAAAATTTCAATTGATAATTTATACAATTTAATGTGAAATCAATTGTAGTTAATTGACCTAATTGTGCAGTTAGGATAAATTGATTTGTCATTTAAGATTGTTAATCCCATAAGATCTAACCAATGTTAATTTCATTTATAATGTAACAAGTGGTGGATTTTAGGAGTGAAAATCAAGATTTATTAATTTATTTAAAAGTAAAAATTCAATAAGTGAATTAATTGCAAATAAGTGGAATTTAATAGTAAATTTTACATTAATAGAAATGTGGATGGAATTTGTGGATATTAATGAAATAGCTACGAATCAATGAAAATTAATCCAATTGATAATAGGATGAGTATGGTGTATGTAGTCAATCTCAACACTTGTCCGTCAGTGATAACTTAAATGAAATTTAACGTTAATGGAGTCTAATAAATTAAAATGGGTAATCAATAGAAATTAATCAAATTAAAGGTTATATTAGTATTAATTAGGGTAATCAAATGTTGTCCTTGTTTATTTGAAAATAATTGATTAGGTACAAAGGGTTGGACTAAGGAAGTTCGATTAATTGGTTGTAAAACCTTAATTAATATGTGAAATAGACAAGATTTCACATTTTTAACCATTTATACAAATCTAAGATGTATATAGAAGTATCAATGTAATGAAACGTAAACAAATGTTAAATATAAGATAATGATTGTTCAAATAATAAGAATAGGAATCAACATTTATTTATTTAATTGAATTTAATTTCGATAGTATGATTTATTGCAATTAAATGAAAATTTAATATTTAAAATATTGCCTAAACGGGAATGTAGATGAAATCAAAGAAAATAAATGTAAACAATCGTAAACCAATGTAAATTGCACCCTTTTGATAACAATGAATTAAATAATAAAATGAAAAGGGAATATAATAGAATTACTGGAAATTTTATTATAATTTTGAATTTTATGAAATTGAGGATTTATATTGAAATTTATAAATTAATCTTCTCTAAATTGACATTTAAATTTGGTTTAAATCATTATAAATGATTGGAAAATTTAAAATGATAAGAATTGGTAATTATCGAATTTAAATTGAAAAATTGACTAAATTTTATTTATTTAATTAATATAAAAATAGCCATTTTGGTCACCGACTCAGATTTCGACGAAACAAGTTTTATCGGATCCGTAATGGTGAACTATTGTAGGATTTCAAGTTTCGTATCGACCGGACTTGTCGTTTGAACGTACGGACGCGAGACACATTGAAATCGATAAATAGAAATCAACTAAAATCAGTTTGAAATAATTTGATTTTGTCATAACTTCTTCATACGATGGAATTTGGACGTGAAACATTTTCCGTCGCGTTCAGAATATTTTAAAACATCTATTTTGATATGTGGATTGACCCAATTTCGTTCCGGAGTCGGAACGGGCTTTTCGGGCCATATATCGTTTAGCACGTACATCTAATAGATCTGATCCATTCTTTTTTCAACTTTCTCTATAAATATCCTGCTATAAACCCTAGCCTACGTCTATTCTCAATTGTCTGCGCATAAAATTTCATCGGCTCCTCTTCCTCAATGGTTGCAAACCCTAGATCCAATTCGAAAATCGAATGAAAATTCAAAATCTTCAGAAAAAATTTATGTTGAAGCTCTCGAAATGCGTAATCTTCTAGTGAAATTCGTTTTTCGTTTTGGATTGCCGTTTGACCGGTAAAAATCGAAGAAGTCTCGGCCGTTCATCATGTCGAAATCAAACTCGACGGGTCGACAAACCGTTACTGGGTTTTGAAGAGGAGGCCGAGGGTATCGCATCTAGGTGGTTAGCTTATCGATTCAACAATTTGATTGTCGTAAAAGGTTTGAAACCCGGTGGTGGCGGCGGAACAGGGGAGGCGCGCGACCTCGTCTTTCGAGGCGGCCTGAGAGGGTGAGCTCGTGGAGGTGGTCGATTAGAAGTGGAAGGCGGCGTAGGCGGCGAATTTTGCGGTCAACGATCGGTCTAGGTGGGGTTTGTTACTGCGTGTTCTTCGCGTTCGAATGGTTCTGCGCGTATGGGAGAGGGAGTGATGATGACGTGGCAACGTGTGGGTGAGTTTAATTTTCTGTTTGAATTTTAATTTTGAATTTTAATCGTTCTGTATCGCATAACTTTTGCATACGATATCCGTTTTACATGCGGTTTTTTTGTTAGGATCATATTGAAATTCCGAAGATTTTGGCGCTGGTTTGGATAGATTCTGAGACTGTCCAATTTTTGGGTTTAAATTCAATTTAAATTCGAAAGGTGAGTGTTTTAACCCACTCACAACTTCTAAAATTTCTTGTGTTTGTTAAATTGACATATGATGTGATTTAAAATTTATTTATGGTTGTTTGGCATATTTTTAATCATCATCTCAGTTAAATTGAATTTATTTAATTAAATTGTTATTTATTTATTTATTGCATATTTACTGCTAGTTAAATTGTTATTTATTTTATTGCATATAAACAGCCAGCTAAACAGTTATAATTTATTTTTGAATGCAAACTGATAGTTGATACCTGTTATTATCACGTGTTATATATTGATGTATTGTTTGAATTTGGATGATGATTGTGATAAATGGTTGATGGTTGATATTGGATGAATGGATGCTGTAATTTATATTGTTATAAACTGCAAGTTATTATGCATTTTCATCTCATTCGGGATTGCGGTTTGAAATGATATACAACCGCGTTTTTATTTTTAAATTGCGGATTGAATGATAAATATCCGTATCACCTGACCATATGATAGAAAATTATATACAGGCACTGCGGTATACATACATACAAAGATATATATATATATATATAACTATTTTGAAATAAGTTTTCTATGGTTTATAAAGAAATATATATAATGTTTTATGAAATATTAATGTCGGATATTTGATAAAGGTTATTTTATATATGGTTAAATTCTTGGTTTTAAACTATGTACAAAATTGTTTAAAGTATGAAGTAAGTTTAATAGTAAAGTGGATTTGGTTAAAATATATTATGGATAAGTACTTACTAAAATTATATTCTAATATAGAGTTTATAATGATTTTTATAAATCAAAGGTGAGGAAATCGTTTGAAATTGATATTAGATTTCATTTAGTTAAAATCTTATTGAAATTTAGATTTAAAAAGAATATGATGTTATAACTAAATTTGGGTTTAAGATGATTTAAGTGAATATATCTAGTCTAAATAAATTGAGAAATATTCAATTATTGAATTTGGAAATTTTATTTAAAAGACACTGGATTTATTAAGCAAGTATTTCAAAACTAAATAATAGAAAAAGGAATTTGACACATATATATGAATTAAAAATTTAGTTTTGAAATTGTGGAATATTTGAAACTTTGAAATATATGAAAATTTAAATGGTTTATTTAGGAATTCAAATCTGTATTTGGAATTGATTTAAGAAATTAAAAAGCTAATTTACTTTATAAAGTAACTTATTATTAAACCATCAAGTATTGAAAATTTTGTTTCGAAGCTATGGGTTTACAGTATATATATTTGAAAGTACTATGATTTTGAAAAATATATATTTGAAATAAAAATGATATCATATTGATTTGGGTTTTAAAATAAAAATGATATCGTACTTATATGGTTTGAAATGAATATTTTATTCTGGTTTTAAAGTATAAACTATTTTGAAAATACCAAGGTGTTATAATAATGTTTGGTTGTTGAGAAGTCCGGGATCGGAAGTTGTCATACTCTCCGCCAACTCCGAAAACCGCTTTAACAACCATGCACGCGGTGGAGATTCCAGAATGAAGTAGGATGGCGGCGGCGTTTCCTTTAAGCTAAATACGTGGACCCAACTCCCGTGAGTTGGCATAAGGTGGCTAAAACAGGAGCGATTCTCGGGCCAATTGAGGGAGCACCTTTGATCGGACACATCCCTTCGATTTTATACTTTGACTTTTGAATTGATTCGGTGGCCACATTTTATTTTTATTTTTGAGGGTGTGGCTCGAGGTGGGCGGTAGCTGCAGCTACGTGTTACCACCAGCCTGGATGCGTAATTGGTATATCTACCCTGACATTGCCTAGTTGTGCTGTGTCACCTACCCTATCGCGCCTTGTACGAGTTTGGATTTCTCCCGAAGCTCGTGTGGTATTCTCTGGTGGCTTCCCGATCAGGAGGGACTATGATATTGGATGGACTACTGGGACTATTACGTGTTAAGGTGGAAAATGTAAAGCCTTAATGCTATTTAAAAGTAAGTTTATTTTACTATAGACACTATTATAATAACGAATATTACTACATAGTAAATAGTTTAACGTATCCTTAACAGATGTATATCCCGAGTATCTCTTGAGTTACTGCACTCATATTTATTTCTATTGATTTAACTTACATAAGATCTTTTAGTTCTGACTCGAGTGTTTTGTCTTTTCAATTCGCTCGGGTCACTCCGAGCATTTCAGGATCGAAGACTTTATTCCTGGAGGACGAAGACGGAGATTTCATTATTATTACTTATATTATATTCCACTACACTGTATTCCGCTGCATCGATTTTATTCGTTGGTATGTGTAACTCTGATATATGTTGTATAAGTAAAATTAAATATTTTGTAAACAGCTTCATGAACTGTATTTTTGATTATTATATTTTATCCTTCCGCTGTGAGATTCTATTTTATTTTATTTCTTTCTTGTTTTTCTTATCTACCCCATGACAATCCGCCCTTCCGTATGGTTTGAATTGGCACGTGTGTCGATTTAAAGCGTGCGAAAAGGTGGGATGTTACAGTATGGTAGGTGGCTCGACACACAAGGCAGTGCCAGGGTAGATATACCAATTACGCACACGGGCTGGCGGTAACGTAGCAGCCACTACGCCCATCCCGGAACATACTCCCAAATAAAAATCGAAGATGGCCATCAAATCAATCACAAGGCAAGAGTATAATATCGAAGCAGTGTGTCCGACCAGAGGAGCTACCCCTTTTGGCCCGAGATCGCTCATGTTTTAGCCACCTTAAGCCAACTCATGGGAGTCGGGTCCACGTAATATACCTCAAGAACGTCGCCACCTACCTACTTCATTCTGGAATCTCCACCACGTACACAGTTGTTAAAGTGCTTTCGAAGTTGGCAGAGAGTATGATAACTTCCGATCCTGGTCTCTTTAACAACCAATCGTTATTATAACGCCGTGGTCATTTCAAAATAGTTCATACTTCAGAATCAAATCATTTCATTTCCAAACTATATTCCTTTCAAAATAGTTTATACTTCGAAACCAAAACCATTTTATTTCAAAACTATATTCATTTCAAAATAGTTTATACTTCAAAACCAAAACCATTTTTATTTCAAAACAATATCCAAATCAATACGATATCATTTCCATTTCAAACATATATATTCACCTTTCAAAAATCATAATACTTTCAAAGTTATAACTCTTTCGAAACCAAAATACTTGAAATCATTACACTTTGAAAATCATAACATTTCGAAATCATACATTTGAAATCATGGTACCTTCCTTTAATTCGTTACATTTTACAAATTTATTCAATTAAACCCAAATGTTCAAATTTTTAATTTAATTCAATTCAAGCCATCAGTTTCAATTCAATTCAGTTTCCCAACAAACCATTTCAAATCTTATCAATTTCAAATATAGATATGATCCACAAAATAAACTATTAAATCTTTAGTATATTTCCAAGCTTTAATGTCCCACATTTCAAAACTATTTTTTTTTAAATTTCATATATCTCAAATTTAACTTCATTATTACTTAGTCTTGAAATTTTCATTTCATAAATCCAATAACATTTAAATAAACTCAAATTATAAGTAAACCAAATGTCCTTTCATACTAATATAAACTTCAAATATTCATTTATCGAATAAATCGAATAAATCAAAAACAAATATCATTCCAAATTCACATTCACTACAAGAAAACTGATTTTTTGTAGCGCCCAAAAACCGCCACTACGTATTTTTAGTGGCGTTCCGATAATCGTTACGATAAAACATGCCACTAAAAATCCTCGAGTATTAGTTGCACTTTTTTAAACGCCGCCAAATTTGTTTTTTTGATAGCGTTTTTATAACGCCATAGAATTCCTTTTTTGTAGCGCCTATTTACCGCCACCGAAAAGGTTTTCTCCTCCATGATACTTTTTTATGGCGTTATCTAAATTTTTTGTAGCGCCTGTTTAACGCCACCGAAAGGGTTTTCTCCTCCACATTACCTTTTCATGGTGTTATATACATTTTTTGTAGCGCTTAATAAACGCCAACATAAGTGTACTTGAGTTTTTAATCACTCTTTTGTAGCGACATTTTAACGCTACCAAAATAAATAATATCCAGTAGCGTTTGTTTCCGTCCACCTACTACTCCAGATTTACCCCTGATCTAACATCCAATTATATAATAACAGAATACGCAAGCACATACACTTTTGAACACAATATATTAAACAACTACAAAATACGTATACGCATTGAAGATCCACAAGATACATAGACATTCATACATCCACATACATAGGTGTCGACATAAAGCTACCCGTACACATACACAACCAAACTACCATAAGTGTTATAACCAAACTACCATAAGTGTCATAACCGTACATATACATCCGAAATAAACGTCTGAAATAACCAAAGTACCGAGCAAAACCTGAACCACCATAAAAACCTGAACTACCTGTCATTGCTGATGTCTTCAAAACCTGAACTACCTGTCAACAAAGAACAGAACAAAAGAGTGAGAAAACAAAACCTTAACTTAAAATTGCATCACTAACATTCCACCACAATCCATACATAACTCCTCACCATCAATTATTTTCCCTCCCCTGAACCTGTACCACCAATCACAATCATTCAATCACAATTAGAATATAACACCCCTACTTATGTACTTTTATCATTTTACCAAAAATCTATCTGCACTTTAGCTGCTAGCATTCCTAATGTATATATAAAAAAAATTATATACCTTTCATTTTGACTTAATAATGATTTTTTCCATTGGCCAAGCTATGGGAACGCCAAAGCAATCATCCATGCACGTCAGACCCGATGTTGGTCTCCATATCTCTGCATCTGGAACTATCACCAGTTCAATCCAAACTTTTACAGCATTACGTCCCAATGGACGACAATGGACCATCGTTATCGGATCAGTTGATGCAATACTTCCTTCAGCCACTACGTCTGCTCCACCCAAATCGATCAACTGGCATTTGGCATCCTTTTGCATGGTTGCAATCGGCTGAAAGAAAAGAGATTATTATGCACGATGTGTACATGCACATTAAATAAACTTTCATACACAGTTAACTTCTTCAAATTTGAAAATTAATACTTACATTTTGCGATTTATTCATGACCATATGTGCGGATTTCATGGGAGAATACACAACATTTTCAGTATCATCACGACTCTCATCTAGTTTTTCTTGATCGGCTTCTACTTTTGATCTTGGCCATGCTACTTTCCTACCAGCTGCATCTCCAATGCACGACATATCAGATGTGGGTCGCCACAAATAAGCATCTTTATTTACTACTTTGTCCACCCAAATCACAACAGCAGACGGACCGAGTGGAATACCATTAACAGTATATTTTGGATCAGTGGCGTGGATTCTTCCTTCGACAACTACACCTTCACCCTCAGTCCAACCGTAAATCTTGCAAGTGTCTTCGATGATGCTGGTACTCTAAAAATGAGAAGTGAAATTCAAGACTTTAGTATGCTATACAAAAACAACGAATATGTGTTAAATTTTTATTCAGATGGGGGGTGTGCTCGCTGCATTTTAGACATCAATAAGCTCGCAGCATATTACACTAATATACTTAACGTGAAAAAAATTACCGTACCGGCTGCGTGTTCGTAGCGGGACCTTGATGCAAACTGATGGCCAAGCAACTACCTTATTCTTAGCGTCTTCTAAGACTGCCATTTCAGGTGTAGACCTCCATAAATAAGTATCTGCTTTATCCGCTGAATCTATAACAACGCTCCCAGCATTTGGTCCAAGACGAATGCCATTGACAACGTCATCTGGGTCCATGGACAACAGCCTCCCATGGGCAACAACTCCGGAGGTTCCATCCCAATTCAACAGCAAACATACTTCGTCGTCGCTCTACAATTAGTCAACCGAAAATTAAATCAATTACTGGATTAAAAAATTAAAATATAAATTTCATTTATTGAGTAATATAAATATTATTTTTACCGAATCAGGTGAGTTCCTTCTCGAACTTTCTTTACCCTGCAGCGAAGCACGAATATAAATTAATATTTTACGAATATAAATTAATTTCCAAAAATTTACCTTCTGGTCCATCAGAGTCTGTATCATTCCCTTCAATTCTGCTATTTCCTCTCGACACCGAGACACTTGTTTATCTTTGGACTAGGCCAAAGCTAGCTTGGTTAAAGTGCAACCCCTACCCAATGCCCTTAACCGTCCCGGTTTATCTTGTCCCAGTACATGTACAAGAGCATCTTTTCCAATATCAGTCTGTGTCGAGCCGGATTGGGATAGTCTACCATATTTTTTGATCTCCTCCTATATAAATAAATACAGATAGATAATGTACAATGGTAAAAATATCATAGTTTCAAAAAAAATACACCAATAAAATTAAAAACAATTTTACAATAGTATTCGTAGCTTCCATGTTCACTGGTTCACCATTTTTTTAATGTGAGATCTAATCCACACATCAGCTCTACTTATGGACGATGAATCTACACTTTCTTTTTTCTAAAAATAGAATAACATTAAATTAATAAACTGACAGGTATAAAATAATGTTAAATAATGCTATAGTTAATTAACTTACCATGTCTTCGGTCTTTCTAGCCATTCCCGTACGACCAGTTGTATGCGAAATTTGTGTGTACCTAAGGGATGAATATTTCTCACTTTTTTGCTGAAAATATTGAAAGATGCTAGAATTTAACAACCAAAATCATAAAAAGAAAAACTATCTAATATTTATAATGCAGGGTAAATATGTATGGTGAAGATTGCAATTTATTTGAAAATCAATTCATCATGGTCATATACTTATTTGGTATTATTAATGCTGGATAACTCAGTGACATATACAACATTCCATATCTACTAATAATATTTATAGATTGAACTAACTTGCAAAGTTTTTTTTTACTTCATTTAAAATGTTCCTGTGCTTGTCATAACGCATTTGTATTTTGTACTGTCATAGGTTCCTGCAGCTAATACCTAAACAGGAACCCTCAGCATCCACCAACGCTTGGACTTCACTTCTAAAGAAATTTATCGGTTGCTAACTATGTAGATGGATTTGCAGAAACATGCCAGACGAGTTCAGTAGGAATGATTTACCTTAAACTCCGGACTTGTTTTCGCCTTCACAAACTTCCTCCAATCGGTTATGCTTTTTATGTTCCTAGGTTTCAGTTTAAGTCTTTCCTCATCGTTCTCCGCTTTTTGCAAATTTCGAACCAATTTTCTTTTTGACGATCTCCAAAGTACTCCCATTTGTTGAAATATAGCTTTTCTTTGCCATTCCTCTTCCAATTTAAATCTAGTCTGCAACATTACATCAAAACATGATATTAGTAAAATTTATTTAATTTAAATACGACATATTTAATTAAATCTGAAAGGTTTTCTGAAGTTATTAGAGGGCAATTTCAATTTATAATTGGCAAGAACTATTTTTCAATTTATCCAGAAGTTATTAGATGGCAATTTCAATTTATAATTGGCAAGACCATGCAATATTAGAAGTCATTTTCAAAACATATTAGAGTCAGAATGTTAAATAATAGATGCCTGGTTCATACCAGAACCGACTGCCACAAAACTTCTTTTAAGTCATCACTAATATTCCTCCAATCATCAATGGTGTATGGAACCTGCTCCCGCACAAGCGGTCCAAGAAAAGAGGATAAATATACCGACCCTTGCCCTACTGGTATACCTAGATCATTGAACTCAACTTCAATTCGATCCTGACTGCATGACGGGAGTCCTTTTGCTTTTGCTGGACCTCTACCGCCTCTTTTCTGAGATGTACTTCCGATTTCAGCTTCACTTTGTTTCCCAATTTCCAGCTCGGCATCACCAGTTTGTTCAGGACGGGTTTCATTTTCTGAGTGGAGTCCTTCATTTGGGTCAGAGGGGATATCATCTAGTGATTGTTCGTCTTCTTCATTGTGAACAGTGGCTTGCTTCTTAGCATTGTCTGATTGTTCTTCTATTTCATTTATACTAGCTGGAACTTTACGTTTTCGCTTTGACTGTTTGTTCTTAGCTTTGACTGTTTGTTCTTCAGCCTTTCTCTGCAAGCGGGTACGTACAGATGTTGTAGACATATTTTTCTGCAAGTGACAGAAAACACAGTATAAACCAATAAGCACATGTAAACAATAAGCAGCGATAAATATTAACAAACAACACTTAAATATCATCAACATGTAGCTGAAAAGAGATGTGGCAGTTTGCAAACCAAACAAGCAGGCCTAAAAGCCTTGAGATGATGAACAAATTTGTAATTTTATGAGAAAATGTACATGTAATGCAAACAGAATTGATAAAAACACTACTCATTATCAAGCAATATATGCAAACAGAATTGATAAGAACATATAATGCTTTGTCTATGGAAGTATACAAAGATCAAAACACAAAGAACAAAAATTGAATGGTACATGCATTTGCAATGGATTAGAAAATTAAATAGTGCAAACTAACAGCCATTCGCAACATTAAAAAAACAAAGCATTAGTGCAGCAAATGAACAACAATCACTAAAGAAAATCAATACAAGTTCAATGAAATTTCCAAATAGCCCGGATTTAATATATAAGTTCAACCATCACTAAAGCAAATGAACAACTATGCTCAAGTAGAACATATAATCTACTCAATTATGCCCTCGCAATCCTCTCTAACATAGCAAACATCTTCATCATCCGCTTCAGTTATTTCATCTTCCACCACTTGAATATCTTCCTCGATGCAATCGTGCTCCTCTATATCATTAAAAGTTCTTGATGGTGCTTTCATTACAACGTACCAATTAGAAACATCGTTCTCTCTTGAATAAAATACTTGTTTTGCTTGAGATGCAAGTATGTATGGGTCTCGTGAAAATGATGCTTGATGTAAATTAACAAGAGTGAACCCATCATCATCAACTTCTACTCCATTTCCTTTATACGTCCAACGACACTTGAAAACTGGAATATAAAACAAATGATAATCTAATAAAATTATATCTGTCAATATTCCATAATAAGTGACCACATCAACCACTTGGGACATATCTTTAGCACTTGCTCTACACATAGTAGTTGTATTAAAAGTCACCCCACATTCTGAGTTTCTCTCCCTAAATCTTTTACATGAAAACGTTGCTCGTTGATGATATATCCTTTGAAAGACATGGCATCATCCTTCAGACCATAAGCAATCCATTTTAACATGTCATCATGATCCTTGGAGGTAATAGGTATCTACAACAAATTTCATTTAGCATGTAAATTTATATAGTAATATTGATAGTTGAATGAGAATATATTTGAAATCTAACTAACCTTCCTTTTAATCCAATCGACAAAACTTTTTGTATGTGTTTCCCAAAGTAAGGTCGCATTTTTTGTCATGCGTTGGTCTGAATTTTCTAATTCCTCCAAATGCAAACTAGTATTGAATAATTGATTATAAGTTATATATATCATTGCGAACACATCAAAATATTTAAAACAATATAACATAAACTTACTCTATAAACGGTTCCACCACGGCCATATTCATTAACACAGCTAAATGAGCACTTTCTTTCTCATTAACTGGCAATTTAATTATCTTCGATACTGAAATTGGACGTCCCTCTAATATTCTACTACTTTCATAATCTTCATTTCGAGCTCCTTTCTCCTCTATATGTCCTGATTTCTTCAAAAATTCATTGAAAAACAACATGCATTCTGTTGCAAGATACGATTCTGCAATACATCCCTCTGGTCGTGCATAGTTTCTGACATAATCTTTGAGTGTCTTCATATATCTTTCGAATGGGTACACCATCGAAAATGAATAGGTCCACACATTTGTGCTTCTTTTCCGAGATGAATGGATAAACGTATCATTATATCAAAGAAAGATGGTGGAAAAAATATTTCAAGCTCACATAAAACGTCAATAAATTAAACATTGATTTGTTCTACCTTCTCTCTATCAAGAACACGTTGACATAATTTGTTGAAAAAAGAACATAAGCGAATTATCGCTTTTCTTGCCTTCTTTGCCATTAACCCTCTCGATGCTACTGGCAATAAATGTTGCATTAATACATGGTAATCATGTGACTTCAATCCACTAATTTTGCAATCCGACAACGAAATCCGATTTTTTAAATTTGAACAGTAGCCATCCGGTCCTTTGAAATCATACAGTCTTTTGCAAAATATTTTTCTCTCGGATTTTGAAAACATATATGGAGCCGGTGGAAGATATGTTTTATTCGCACGAGGTTGTGTATGAAGCTCACTTCGAATTCCCCAATCCTCTAAATCCTTTCTACAGTTGGTTCCATCTTTGGATTTATTTCCATGCAACATTGTGCCCAATAGGCTTTCACCAATGTTCTTCTCCACATGCATCATGTGATGTCCCGGAAATTTAGGCAATAATTATTTAATAATTTCTTTGATAATTTTTTTAAAAAAAATGTGAAATATTGATTGAATAATTTAATTTAAACTAGAATTCTCTTTTGAAAATTTATAATTATTTAATTTGTTAAATGGTATTCTTTTCAAAGATTAAAATATTTATAATGTATAGATGTTTATGCATTGTAAATAGAGATTTGGTTTTAATTTTAATTTATATTTAAATGAAGTATATTTTCTAATTATTATATATAAATGTAAATTTGTAAATTGATTTAAATTAGTAAGTAAGTATTTATTTGGTTATAAGAATAAATATAGTTTAATTTTGTTTTATAATAAAAGTTTGTTTTGTTTATTTTAAAATTGTTTTTCTTTTGAAATAGATCTAATTCAATCTTTTCTTTTGAAATTTAGTTTTAAAAGAATATTATTTTGAAAATAATTAAACAAACATTTTAATGTAAGTGTATAGTTTATATGTTTGTATTTCAAAGCTAATGTTAATAAACATTGAAAATCATGCTTAAATAAATTTGAAATGTTTTAAGACAAATTTAAATACATATATAAATTTAGAAATCTCTTTTATTTGAAATGTACATGTGTTAAATTTTTAAACTAATAAATAGACACTTGTAAAATTTTGAGATAACAAGACAACAAGTGGCATTCTTGAAATTTATTCTTTGTAAACATGAGAACATAACATAGCAAAGCATTTGATACAAACACACTTTCTCTTCAAAATTGAAAATCTGAGAATCAAATTACAGTAAATCAAAAAACCCCAATGCAAACTACAAAATCTGCAAACAACTTCATGATTGCATTCATCTTCAAATCTGCAATCAATTCCCAAATCTGCATATCTGAATAACAAAGTACAATTGGAAGTTCAACTTTAATTTGAATCTGAGCAATAAGTATGGGTTTGCATGCATCATCAGCAACAAGTAATTTCAGTGATCAATTATCAAATGCAAGTCAGGACTTGGAATTGTGATCTGCTTCTCTGGAAAATGAATCTGCATCTCTGAAATTTGTTTCTGCATCTTCTAATTTTAGTGAGTAAACTTCTTTCCAAAAACAGATCCTTCTTTTAAATTAAATGCTTAAGTGATAGACTTAAACTCAAGTTCAACAAAACTGTCATGAAAAATTAAATCAAACTGCTATGATTGAAAACTGCAGCATCTTCATTTTTGATGAATAACTTCACTATTGAAAGTTGTTTTAAACTTTCTGTTGCATGTGAGTAAAATCTTTACTGTGAATACTGATTTTTAGTGAGTAACCTCACTATCATATTTAAACACAAATTATCCTTAAAAAAAATAAAACATAAGTAACAGTTATATGTGTTGCAATGAACACTGTTTGATGATTGCCTTGCTTTATGTACATTTGTGTGCCTGTAAGTTTTCAGATTGATTTTATCATCTCTGTGTTTATGCCTCTGTACTAAAAACTGTGAGCATGAATCAATTTAAGATTTGATTCGTATACAAATGTCATAGTAAATTCATGGAGTATGTTGGAATTTTTATGCATGATATTTTATTCTGAACAAATGCATGATTATTAACCTAAGAACATATGTGATACATTGTTTATATCATTGCTTCTCTGATTCATTATTACAGAGTATAAGTGACAGTAGTAGAAAATTTTTCAAAATCTTTTCTTCTAATCTTTGTTAGGACCAGGATTTAAAACAAAAAGGATGTTTGTTTAGTAAGACATTATGTTTATAAATCAAAATTAAGCTAAATTGGAAATATGTTGCCTCTGGAATCAATAATAACAGCTATTGTTTTAAATAAACAAAAATCTCAAACAACTTGAATTATTAAAACAAGTTTAAAATTTGAATGCACTATAGAAATCTTGAATATTAAAATAGGAATCACAATTTTTAGTTAATTATTGTGTGAGCATTTCTGGGTGCAACAAAAATGGGAGTTTTTGGGTTATATGGTGATCTAGTGATTCTGGGTTGTAGTGGTGCTTCCTGGAAGTGGAAGGCAGATGGATGGGTAGGGGAAAATTATTAGATGGGCTGTCAGTGGGTTGTGGCGACGGTGGTGGCTTGTTACAGGTTCTAGCCCTAGTTTTTAGGTGGTTGAAGTTTTGATTCATCTCGTGTTCTATGATTCACCGAGTGTTGCAAGCCTTTGGGGATTGGTAGAGGAGGCGTAAGTGAAGTGATTGCCGGAGTTGTAGGTGATCAGGTGATCGGAGATGGAATCGCAAGTGGTTGACAGGTTTGGGTGGTTGAACTCAGGTGAACTTCTGGATTGTGTGCAGAGTTTTAATTGACTCGGGTAATTCTCGGGAATTTTTGCTTCTCACTCGAAGCAATGGGTAGGAAAACTCGAAGTAAATATGATAGGTTCTCGGGTTAGTTGATTACAGAGTTTAACCTGTAGTTAGCAGTTTTTATGAATTGGAAGAAAAAAATTCATAATTTAAAGATTGTAATTTGATTCAAAAATAAGTAAGTCTGAATTCAAATGAAGTTTAGAATTCAAAGTTTTTAAAAATTGAATTCTTAAATTTAAATTCAGTTTTAAATCAAAATTTAAACAGTTTTGCAGGGTTTTAAAATCAGAGAATTATGCAGTTTAATGTTTGAATGAATTCATATTTTTAAAATCTGGGTTGATTCAAACATAAGTTGTAACTGAATTTAAATGTAGTTGAGGATTCAAAGTTTTAATAATGAAAATCTAAAATTTAAACAAGTTAAATTCTGTTAAAGTTAAGTTTTAAAACAGTTTTCAGGTTTAAAGACCTGGGAGTTATTTTGTAGTTTTTTTTTAAAATGTTGATTGAAATTCAAAACTTTAGTGCAAATTTTGATTTAAGAGGGAGCTAAATTTGAATTCAAATGCAGTTTGAGTTCAAAGGTTTTAGAAAAATGAATGAAGATCTTAAATTTAAACAAGATTTTAAATCTGGTCTTAAATCAAGTATAGAACAGTTTCAGGTTTGTATTAAAACCAGAATTAGATTTAAGTAGTTTTTGTAAGTTTTTGAAAGTATGAACAGATTTAAAGTTTAAGCAAACTTAAATTTGTTTTTGAATTCAGATTAAAAACTGTTTTCAAGTTAACTTTGAAAACTAGTTTGATTTCAAACAGTTTATAAAATAAAATAAAAATGATTGAACATAATCAAATGTTTTAAATGAAATCTGATTTCAAATGAGTTTTAAAACTTGAAAGAATTTGTTTCCTTTAGCATTTGAATAATGAAGTGTTTAATTTAAATTTGAAATTTAAATAACCAATTAAATCTTTCTTTATATTTAGGTAATGGATGTTCTTTAACATTCATTTTGTTGTAAGGTTTATAATTATTTGACTTAATGTTTAATGATTAAACATTTTAAATATCAAATGTTTAAATAGAATTTGAATTTAAATTTAGTAATGTATTGTTTTAATACATTTTGAATTTAAATGAGTCATTTGAGAATACTTAAACTAATTAAGGATTTTACTTAATTATTGATTTAAATAATGTTTTAGATTAATATTAAGTAGAAAGGATTTATTGATAATTAATCTAACTCAAATTTTCTTAAGTAGGTAATTATGAAATGTTGTTAATTAATAATTGGTGACAATTATCTAAGGATAATTTAGTAATTAATTAATGTAATTAATTTTGATAATTAACTAGATTAATTAATTAAATATAATTAATTGTTAAAGTAATTAAGGATTTAATTACTTATTGTAATTAATTTTAATATTGTGATTTAATTAAGTTAATTAATTTAGTTTAATTAATTTAAATAAATCATTTGATGATTTAAGTGTAATTACTTAATGTAATTAATGGAGCAGGATTACTTAGAGAAGTAATAATGATAATTACTGGAATGTAATTAGTAATTTAGATAATTACTTTTGTAATTAATTAAGGAATTAATGAATGATTAATTATTGGTTAATTAATTTATAAATAAGTAATTAAGATAGTTAATTACTTAATTAGATATTAATCAAGGTGATTAATAATTAGATTAATTATTAAATGTAATTAATTTTAATTAAGTAATTTATTGAAGATCATTAATTATTATAATTAATGATGTAATTAAGAATTGTTTAATTAAGTAGTAATTGATTAATTAGTGATTAATTAATTGTAATTAATTAAGGAAAAATATAATTAATTATAATTAATTAATAAATGAGTAATTAAATGTTAATTACTTATGATTAAGATTAATTAATTAAGGACTAATTACTTATTGTAATTAGTAAATGATTAATCAGGGTTGTTTAATCAAGTTAAATACTTAGTGTATAATTAATTAACTGGGTTAATTAATTAATGGATGTTAAGCAGGATTTAAATGTGTTAATTAATTTAATTTATTTTAAATTAATTAGAGATGGTTATAATTAATTTAATTCATTTTAAATTAATTATAATTGTGGGTTAGAAAATCATTGCTTATGAATGCTATTGATTGAATGGTTGTGATCTCAGTAATGAGATGAGTTGTATGATATGAATGCTTGGTTTGTGTATGATGTTTGTGATGGATTGTTTGGTTGTGATGATTATCTGTTTATGGATGATACAGGTTATCTGTTATAATATGGATGTGCTTATCTATTGTTAGATGTAGTTTATCTATCTCTGTAAAGTAGATAGTAATGGAATAAGTTAATTGTTAAACCCTTAAGTACAACTTGGACATTAAGATGGCGTTTGGTTTCGGTGAGACCGGGATCGGGTTTCCATATTTGGATATCCGAAAACCACATCGATTCCAATTAAACGTTAGGTCGTTAATCCAAGTGGAGCAAGTGAAGACTCGAGGTGTAAGGACTATACGTCAGTATAACTCTGTGGGTGATTCCGTAATGAGTTTGACGGAATAGTACTTATAGGTTCGAGATGGTGATTTAGAGTGCAAGGGTTATCGTCGTTAACTCTGAGGGTGATTCCAATACGAGTGTAACGAGATAATGCCTTCGGTTTCGTTCGAACCCGGAACGAACTTGTATGGATTGAATGCTTTCAGAACATCGTCAGGTGGACGATGAGCATTCTAAGATTTGATATGTCCTATAAAGGTAATCGTAACCTCAAGCCTCATCAACCGGGAATGGCTAAAACAGGGGAGGTGCAGCAAGGCTTCGTGGGTAGCGCCCACTTGAGAGCAAGATTTTCCCCTGTCTAGAGGTCCCTTTTTTTATTCGGCTTAGTGGGCAGTTGTTAGCGCGCGCCAACTGCGGGGTTGTCTTGTTTGGGACTGTTCAGTAAGGAACGGTCCCGGCCTTGTGTTGCAGGGGAGTTAGGGTGGCTCCTCGGTACGGTGATCTAGGCCACGTACTGTGACGGGCGGTACCCCAGTAGCCCTGCCATTGATGGAATCCATAATCCAATAAGTGCCTGTACGGTTTTGATTGTGCCCAACTATGTTGGAACGTGAGATGTAAGCATTCCAGCTATTTCTGTATTTTATTTTGAAAACCCTAGACACTATTATAATATCACTGGATTTCCTATCAAATGTTTTGGTTAGCGTAAGGTAAAAACTTTTCCATGTTTATGTGTGGAAAGTCTTACGTGATACCTTTTGTTTTCAAAGGATTTTCTAAAGTTAAGCAATTTTTAAACCCGTTTACTCACACCAGACCCCTGTCTGACCTGAGTGTTTATTTTCTGTTTTATTAAACTCTTGGGTACTCATATTACGTATGAGTAGTCAAGTGTTTCAGGATTTCTTTGACGAGTTCTGGAGGAGATAATGGAGCAGGAGGCTTCAGCGTGTAGAGATTTGTAGTTGTTCCGCTGTGTTTGAGATGTATTGGTTCTTACTGATGTACTTGGATTGTAATTGCTAGACAGATGTCTATAACTGTCTAGTTTATGTTGTATTGGCTGATTAACTCTGATGTATATGATACTATGTAAAGTTTTATGTGATATATTATAAATTATTCGATTCCGCTGTGAGATTCTGATGTTGTTTGTTCTTTCTTTCCTTTCTTTTCTCTTTTCTATCCCTTTCTTTCTTCTTAACGAAGCAACTTTCTGGAGTTAGGAAGTTGGGTCGTTACATTTTGGTATCAGAGCGTTAGGTGGAGTGAATACCTAGGCTCTGTAGTGGTGTTTTCTTGAGAGAGCGTATTTGTAATTTTGAATATAATATATATTTATTTCTGCCTATTTGTTGGGTTACCTGTTCAGGTTTTCCAACATAAGTAATAAAGGTAGATGTGGTAGTGGTGAGTGTAACACAACTACCAATGATTGGAGTTTGAGTGTTTGAGGTTGGAAGTGATCTGCTAGGGCAGATTGGGTATCTTGAGTAGCTTGGCAGTTGGTGTGAAGGATTTCACCAATCTCTGAAGGAAATCTTTTTAAGATTCGGAGTTTATTTTGGATTGTAAGCTTGGTTGCACTTGTGTGAGTGGTTTTTCTTGAGTTTGGGTTGTTGGAAGTTCTGAAGCCAGAATTGGTATTTTGGCAACCTTAGGAAGGAGTTCTGTCTATATTGGAGTTTTGAGACTCAGTTTGGCAGAGTGTTTTGAGCTTGGTTTGGGAGCGAGTTCCCTGAGAGACATCTGTCTATCTGGAAGGCTCTATTTTGGAAGAGGCTGGTGTAGCTTTGAGGTTTGATGAGTTTTTGGATAAGGAAGTTTTTGGGCAGCAGTAGCAGCAGTGAGTGGCCTGTTCTTCGATGGTTCAGAAATCTCTGTGATTCTTCTGATAGTAGTCCGGGCATATGTTGGAGCTTGTCCTTTTCTTCTAGAAGCTCAGCTGGGTGTGATGTTTGTGGTTAAGAGGTGGACCACTAGTTTCTTCTTTTGAGGCTTTAGCTGTTTTGATTGTTGAAGTGAGAACGATTTCTTGGATTCTGAACTGAGTGGAATCGCAAAAGTGACTTGCGATGGTTCGGAAGTTCTCTAAGTGACCTTTGTTTGGATTGAAGCATCTTTAGATGATGTTTGAGTTTTCGAAGTGGTATTTTCTGGATATCTTTGAAGGAATCAAGATTGACATCCGTATTAAGAGATTGAGTTCTGTATCAACTTCATTCTTGGAGCTTTACCGGTGATTCAGCATTGTAGGAGATTCTTTGAGTATGTTCTGTTTAAGTTGGCAGGATTTATCGGATCTGGTTTCTGGTTGAATTTTTGCTTTGTTGTGACCGAATCGGATAGGTCACCGAGAATTTATGGAATTTGATGAAAAATGTTTCCGGGATAAGTTGATCAAGTTATACTTGTGTTCATCAACAACATTCTCGAATCAGAGTTGCGCAGTGGAAGCATGGTGGCAGCTATTCCAGAATAGGAGCACTCGATTCTTTGGGAATTTGAGTTTTGTTTTGGATCAGAGGATTTCTACAGGAAATTCATTTTGGATCTGGAGACTTGTTTGTTTTGTATCTGTTTGTTTCCAGAAAGAGTAGTTGTCTGAAGACTTCTGATATCTGTAGTAGAGTTTGTATGGTGGATTTTGATTGATCTAGAGGTTGGAGGCAGCCCAGGATCGATATGAGAGATTTGTGGATTTGAGTATTGGATCTTTCTGTTTTCTTTGAAGTTGAGTGTTTGATCTACAAGATTGAATTTCCAGTTCGGATGGTTGGAATTTGTTTTGTTTTTCGCGTATCTCTGAGGGAGTACGTGTATGGTTTATCTCTGGTTTTAGAATCAGTAGTTCTGAGAGATTTGGGAGTTGATCAGGACTTGTCTGTAGTCCTGTATTCTGTTTAGATTGGTAGATCTAGATATATAGAAGCTCTAGATCTGAGTAGTGTTGCTAGTTTAGATTCTATAGGACGAGTATCTCGGTGTTTATACCTGGGAAACTCTAGGAAATTCTTATCCAGAATTTTGTCTGGATAATTAGAATTGTTTGTTTGAATTGGTTGTTATGATTGCTAGTATTTGGTTGATAACATATGTTTGCTCTTTTAAAATTTTAAAATCTGTATGAATTATTAAATTACCTTTGCTTTTAAATTTCGGGGACGAAATTCTTTTAAGGGGGAAGGAATGTGATGTCCCGGAAATTTAGGCAATAATTATTTAATAATTTCTTTGATAATTTTTTTTAAAAAAATGTGAAATATTGATTGAATAATTTAATTTAAACTAGAATTCTCTTTTGAAAATTTATAATTATTTAATTTGTTAAATGGTATTCTTTTCAAAGATTAAAATATTTATAATGTATAGATGTTTATGCATTGTAAATAGAGATTTGGTTTTAATTTTAATTTATATTTAAATGAAGTATATTTTCTAATTATTATATATAAATGTAAATTTGTAAATTGATTTAAATTAGTAAGTAAGTATTTATTTGGTTATAAGAATAAATATAGTTTAATTTTGTTTTATAATAAAAGTTTGTTTTGTTTATTTTAAAATTGTTTTTCTTTTGAAATAGATCTAATTCAATCTTTTCTTTTGAAATTTAGTTTTAAAAGAATATTATTTTGAAAATAATTAAACAAACATTTTAATGTAAGTGTATAGTTTATATGTTTGTATTTCAAAGCTAATGTTAATAAACATTGAAAATCATGCTTAAATAAATTTGAAATGTTTTAAGACAAATTTAAATACATATATAAATTTAGAAATCTCTTTTATTTGAAATGTACATGTGTTAAATTTTTAAACTAATAAATAGACACTTGTAAAATTTTGAGATAACAAGACAACAAGTGGCATTCTTGAAATTTATTCTTTGTAAACATGAGAACATAACATAGCAAAGCATTTGATACAAACACACTTTCTCTTCAAAATTGAAAATCTGAGAATCAAATTACAGTAAATCAAAAAACCCCAATGCAAACTACAAAATCTGCAAACAACTTCATGATTGCATTCATCTTCAAATCTGCAATCAATTCCCAAATCTGCATATCTGAATAACAAAGTACAATTGGAAGTTCAACTTTAATTTGAATCTGAGCAATAAGTATGGGTTTGCATGCATCATCAGCAACAAGTAATTTCAGTGATCAATTATCAAATGCAAGTCAGGACTTGGAATTGTGATCTGCTTCTCTGGAAAATGAATCTGCATCTCTGAAATTTGTTTCTGCATCTTCTAATTTTAGTGAGTAAACTTCTTTCCAAAAACAGATCCTTCTTTTAAATTAAATGCTTAAGTGATAGACTTAAACTCAAGTTCAACAAAACTGTCATGAAAAATTAAATCAAACTGCTATGATTGAAAACTGCAGCATCTTCATTTTTGATGAATAACTTCACTATTGAAAGTTGTTTTAAACTTTCTGTTGCATGTGAGTAAAATCTTTACTGTGAATACTGATTTTTAGTGAGTAACCTCACTATCATATTTAAACACAAATTATCCTTAAAAAAAATAAAACATAAGTAACAGTTATATGTGTTGCAATGAACACTGTTTGATGATTGCCTTGCTTTATGTACATTTGTGTGCCTGTAAGTTTTCAGATTGATTTTATCATCTCTGTGTTTATGCCTCTGTACTAAAAACTGTGAGCATGAATCAATTTAAGATTTGATTCGTATACAAATGTCATAGTAAATTCATGGAGTATGTTGGAATTTTTATGCATGATATTTTATTCTGAACAAATGCATGATTATTAACCTAAGAACATATGTGATACATTGTTTATATCATTGCTTCTCTGATTCATTATTACAGAGTATAAGTGACAGTAGTAGAAAATTTTTCAAAATCTTTTCTTCTAATCTTTGTTAGGACCAGGATTTAAAACAAAAAGGATGTTTGTTTAGTAAGACATTATGTTTATAAATCAAAATTAAGCTAAATTGGAAATATGTTGCCTCTGGAATCAATAATAACAGCTATTGTTTTAAATAAACAAAAATCTCAAACAACTTGAATTATTAAAACAAGTTTAAAATTTGAATGCACTATAGAAATCTTGAATATTAAAATAGGAATCACAATTTTTAGTTAATTATTGTGTGAGCATTTCTGGGTGCAACAAAAATGGGAGTTTTTGGGTTATATGGTGATCTAGTGATTCTGGGTTGTAGTGGTGCTTCCTGGAAGTGGAAGGCAGATGGATGGGTAGGGGAAAATTATTAGATGGGCTGTCAGTGGGTTGTGGCGACGGTGGTGGCTTGTTACAGGTTCTAGCCCTAGTTTTTAGGTGGTTGAAGTTTTGATTCATCTCGTGTTCTATGATTCACCGAGTGTTGCAAGCCTTTGGGGATTGGTAGAGGAGGCGTAAGTGAAGTGATTGCCGGAGTTGTAGGTGATCAGGTGATCGGAGATGGAATCGCAAGTGGTTGACAGGTTTGGGTGGTTGAACTCAGGTGAACTTCTGGATTGTGTGCAGAGTTTTAATTGACTCGGGTAATTCTCGGGAATTTTTGCTTCTCACTCGAAGCAATGGGTAGGAAAACTCGAAGTAAATATGATAGGTTCTCGGGTTAGTTGATTACAGAGTTTAACCTGTAGTTAGCAGTTTTTATGAATTGGAAGAAAAAAATTCATAATTTAAAGATTGTAATTTGATTCAAAAATAAGTAAGTCTGAATTCAAATGAAGTTTAGAATTCAAAGTTTTTAAAAATTGAATTCTTAAATTTAAATTCAGTTTTAAATCAAAATTTAAACAGTTTTGCAGGGTTTTAAAATCAGAGAATTATGCAGTTTAATGTTTGAATGAATTCATATTTTTAAAATCTGGGTTGATTCAAACATAAGTTGTAACTGAATTTAAATGTAGTTGAGGATTCAAAGTTTTAATAATGAAAATCTAAAATTTAAACAAGTTAAATTCTGTTAAAGTTAAGTTTTAAAACAGTTTTCAGGTTTAAAGACCTGGGAGTTATTTTGTAGTTTTTTTTTAAAATGTTGATTGAAATTCAAAACTTTAGTGCAAATTTTGATTTAAGAGGGAGCTAAATTTGAATTCAAATGCAGTTTGAGTTCAAAGGTTTTAGAAAAATGAATGAAGATCTTAAATTTAAACAAGATTTTAAATCTGGTCTTAAATCAAGTATAGAACAGTTTCAGGTTTGTATTAAAACCAGAATTAGATTTAAGTAGTTTTTGTAAGTTTTTGAAAGTATGAACAGATTTAAAGTTTAAGCAAACTTAAATTTGTTTTTGAATTCAGATTAAAAACTGTTTTCAAGTTAACTTTGAAAACTAGTTTGATTTCAAACAGTTTATAAAATAAAATAAAAATGATTGAACATAATCAAATGTTTTAAATGAAATCTGATTTCAAATGAGTTTTAAAACTTGAAAGAATTTGTTTCCTTTAGCATTTGAATAATGAAGTGTTTAATTTAAATTTGAAATTTAAATAACCAATTAAATCTTTCTTTATATTTAGGTAATGGATGTTCTTTAACATTCATTTTGTTGTAAGGTTTATAATTATTTGACTTAATGTTTAATGATTAAACATTTTAAATATCAAATGTTTAAATAGAATTTGAATTTAAATTTAGTAATGTATTGTTTTAATACATTTTGAATTTAAATGAGTCATTTGAGAATACTTAAACTAATTAAGGATTTTACTTAATTATTGATTTAAATAATGTTTTAGATTAATATTAAGTAGAAAGGATTTATTGATAATTAATCTAACTCAAATTTTCTTAAGTAGGTAATTATGAAATGTTGTTAATTAATAATTGGTGACAATTATCTAAGGATAATTTAGTAATTAATTAATGTAATTAATTTTGATAATTAACTAGATTAATTAATTAAATATAATTAATTGTTAAAGTAATTAAGGATTTAATTACTTATTGTAATTAATTTTAATATTGTGATTTAATTAAGTTAATTAATTTAGTTTAATTAATTTAAATAAATCATTTGATGATTTAAGTGTAATTACTTAATGTAATTAATGGAGCAGGATTACTTAGAGAAGTAATAATGATAATTACTGGAATGTAATTAGTAATTTAGATAATTACTTTTGTAATTAATTAAGGAATTAATGAATGATTAATTATTGGTTAATTAATTTATAAATAAGTAATTAAGATAGTTAATTACTTAATTAGATATTAATCAAGGTGATTAATAATTAGATTAATTATTAAATGTAATTAATTTTAATTAAGTAATTTATTGAAGATCATTAATTATTATAATTAATGATGTAATTAAGAATTGTTTAATTAAGTAGTAATTGATTAATTAGTGATTAATTAATTGTAATTAATTAAGGAAAAATATAATTAATTATAATTAATTAATAAATGAGTAATTAAATGTTAATTACTTATGATTAAGATTAATTAATTAAGGACTAATTACTTATTGTAATTAGTAAATGATTAATCAGGGTTGTTTAATCAAGTTAAATACTTAGTGTATAATTAATTAACTGGGTTAATTAATTAATGGATGTTAAGCAGGATTTAAATGTGTTAATTAATTTAATTTATTTTAAATTAATTAGAGATGGTTATAATTAATTTAATTCATTTTAAATTAATTATAATTGTGGGTTAGAAAATCATTGCTTATGAATGCTATTGATTGAATGGTTGTGATCTCAGTAATGAGATGAGTTGTATGATATGAATGCTTGGTTTGTGTATGATGTTTGTGATGGATTGTTTGGTTGTGATGATTATCTGTTTATGGATGATACAGGTTATCTGTTATAATATGGATGTGCTTATCTATTGTTAGATGTAGTTTATCTATCTCTGTAAAGTAGATAGTAATGGAATAAGTTAATTGTTAAACCCTTAAGTACAACTTGGACATTAAGATGGCGTTTGGTTTCGGTGAGACCGGGATCGGGTTTCCATATTTGGATATCCGAAAACCACATCGATTCCAATTAAACGTTAGGTCGTTAATCCAAGTGGAGCAAGTGAAGACTCGAGGTGTAAGGACTATACGTCAGTATAACTCTGTGGGTGATTCCGTAATGAGTTTGACGGAATAGTACTTATAGGTTCGAGATGGTGATTTAGAGTGCAAGGGTTATCGTCGTTAACTCTGAGGGTGATTCCAATACGAGTGTAACGAGATAATGCCTTCGGTTTCGTTCGAACCCGGAACGAACTTGTATGGATTGAATGCTTTCAGAACATCGTCAGGTGGACGATGAGCATTCTAAGATTTGATATGTCCTATAAAGGTAATCGTAACCTCAAGCCTCATCAACCGGGAATGGCTAAAACAGGGGAGGTGCAGCAAGGCTTCGTGGGTAGCGCCCACTTGAGAGCAAGATTTTCCCCTGTCTAGAGGTCCCTTTTTTTATTCGGCTTAGTGGGCAGTTGTTAGCGCGCGCCAACTGCGGGGTTGTCTTGTTTGGGACTGTTCAGTAAGGAACGGTCCCGGCCTTGTGTTGCAGGGGAGTTAGGGTGGCTCCTCGGTACGGTGATCTAGGCCACGTACTGTGACGGGCGGTACCCCAGTAGCCCTGCCATTGATGGAATCCATAATCCAATAAGTGCCTGTACGGTTTTGATTGTGCCCAACTATGTTGGAACGTGAGATGTAAGCATTCCAGCTATTTCTGTATTTTATTTTGAAAACCCTAGACACTATTATAATATCACTGGATTTCCTATCAAATGTTTTGGTTAGCGTAAGGTAAAAACTTTTCCATGTTTATGTGTGGAAAGTCTTACGTGATACCTTTTGTTTTCAAAGGATTTTCTAAAGTTAAGCAATTTTTAAACCCGTTTACTCACACCAGACCCCTGTCTGACCTGAGTGTTTATTTTCTGTTTTATTAAACTCTTGGGTACTCATATTACGTATGAGTAGTCAAGTGTTTCAGGATTTCTTTGACGAGTTCTGGAGGAGATAATGGAGCAGGAGGCTTCAGCGTGTAGAGATTTGTAGTTGTTCCGCTGTGTTTGAGATGTATTGGTTCTTACTGATGTACTTGGATTGTAATTGCTAGACAGATGTCTATAACTGTCTAGTTTATGTTGTATTGGCTGATTAACTCTGATGTATATGATACTATGTAAAGTTTTATGTGATATATTATAAATTATTCGATTCCGCTGTGAGATTCTGATGTTGTTTGTTCTTTCTTTCCTTTCTTTTCTCTTTTCTATCCCTTTCTTTCTTCTTAACGAAGCAACTTTCTGGAGTTAGGAAGTTGGGTCGTTACACATCACATCTAAATTGTGACGTAATGGAAGTTCCTATGAAAACCAAAACAATAATGCATTATTGGGTTTTTCTTGTATTAAAAGAATGAAAAATAAATAAATTAACCACTAACCTCCCAATAATACAAATCAAAGAAAATTGATCGTTTTTTCCACCTTGATAGCTCTACTTCTGTAGAACTGTTAGTATCATCATATTCATCTTCTTTATCATAGACATGCTTTCTCTTCTTACTTTTCTCCTCTATTCCTTTTCCAAAATCATTTGGATAATCCTTCAATAATGCATAAATGTTTCTCCCAGAAAGCATTCTAGGAGCACCATCTGTCTATATGGTATTATCAAACAATGCCTTTTGTTTCCTCCGTGAATCTGAAGGAGGTAGAAATCTTCTATGACCCATGTAGGCGAACTTTCGACTATGTTTCAACCAACGAGAATGGGTATTGACACCACATAATGGGCAAGCTTTTTGCCCTTTCACACGACATCCAGCAAGATTTCCATAAGCCGGAAAATCATTAATCGTCCATAACAAAATTGCATTCAGTTTAAATAAAGTTTTACTAAATGCATCATAAGCAGTAACTCCATTAGACCACAAGTGATGCAAGTCTTCCACCAAAGGCGCCAAATATACATCAATATCATTCCCGGGTTGCTTCGGGCCTGGAATAAGTAAAGTTAACATAATATTTTCTTTCTTCATACACAACATAGGCGAGAGATTGTATGTCACAAGCATTACCGGCCAGCAACTATATTTCGAACTCAACATGGAAAATGGATTGAATCCATCTGTAGCAAGACCAAGCCTAAAATTGCATGGATCAGATGAAAAAGATTTATACTTTTCATCCACCATTTTCCATGTCATAGAATCCACGGGATGACGCATTTTTCCATCGTTACATTTATTATTAAAATGCCATCTTAATTCTTCAGCCATCTTTTGAGATCTATACATTCGTCTGAATCTCGGAATGATTGGGAAATATCTCAATACTTTAACTGGAACACCTTGTATAACCTCTTCAATATCTTGATTTTTCTTCCATCTCGAGGAACCACATTTTGGACAACTTTCTAAATTTTTGTATTCTTTTCTGAAAAGGCAACAATCATTCTGACAAGCATGTATCTTTTCAAAACCCATGTCGAATGCTTTAAGAAATTTCTTGACTTCATATAAGTTTTTGGGAAGCACGTTATCCTTCGGCAGAAATAGATGTTGCACAACTAAAAGCTTATCAAAACCACTATCGGACAAGCCAGTCTCGCATTTAAGATTATACAAGACGGTGATGGCAGATAATTTTGTGTGATCTGTGCAACCAGGATATAATGGAGTTTCTGCATCTTCCAAGTTCTTGACTAACTCATCCTCTTTTCTTCGAGAATCAACATCGTCTTTATCATCATCAAAAAAATCTTGATTCAAAAAATCTTCATCTTCATAGTGAATCATCTTGAATAGTTCATATACGTCAAACGTATTTGTTTTATTCTCTACATTTATCTCTTCACCATGGTTAAACCATACACCGTCAATGTATTTAGGATCCATTCCTTTTATAATCAAATGTTCAACGATGATTTGGTCATCATGACGACTAAGATTCCGACAATCCTTGCAAGGGCATAAAAATTTTTCTACACTTCTTACATTCCTCTTTGCAGCATGCACGAAATTCATTGCTCCTTGTCGGTATTTTATACTAGTTCTATGAAAAAAGTAAAAAAAAAAGTGAGCTTTAGTATTAGATTATATGTTCTAATTCTCAAAATACATATTAAGTTAATCATGGTTTTATCACCTGTTTAAAAATACCCAGCCTTTTTCCATTATCGACATTTGAAGGCAAATAAGTTTCCAATCTTTGACGTATAAATTGGTTATCTGTTGTAATCAAAAAAATAACTAGACGTTGAAGTACAAATACTTGTAGCACTACTGCATATAACCATGGTGGTTTAGTAGAAAAAGGCAAAGAATACTTTTCCAAAAATATAAATTTTACACTTATATTTTGCATTTAACCTCAGATTTACATGTATTTATAATTAATCCATGCATGAATTCAAAGCCTAAGTCTAGCAACTTATAGAATTACTGCATATAAATTCAAAGCCTCAGAATGTACAAACCAACAGTTTCCTCTTACCAAACCAACAGTCAACTTCACCGCCTCCTCTTCACTACCTCACATCCACACAACTGACATATTTCCAGTGCCTGCCGCTCCACAAAAGACTATTTATGCTCCAACATTTACCACTCTCAACCATCGAGCCAGCCAATACCCAATCGCAAACAAACCCGCGACCTCCATCAATGCTACTTGAACCCACCAAATTCCCGAAACACGCAACCTCAACCTCCTCTCAGCAAACAACCATTGATTCACTGAACCACTTCAACAGAACATTCATATACTCAAAGAAATCAAAGCAGATATCCCAACAGATCATTGCAATTAGGGTTAAATCAACCATTTCAGTAATAGTTTAGGAAAAAATACGAAAATAAGATGCATTCAAATTCATATAAAATCCAAATAGAATCACAAAGTCGATTTAAAAGATTCATACCTAAATATACCTAATCGATTTAAAAGATTCATACCTAAATATACCTAGATCTGCTGGCTGCCGCGACTCGATGTTGAGTAAGGGGGAAACGATGGAGTTGACGATGATACTTGAGTGCGATGAAAATTTAACACGATTAAAAGGGGAAACTTTTTTTCTAAAGAAGAAAGCAAATTAGGGACAAGAATTTTGTTAAGTACGAGAGTAAAATGATAGGCTACGTTTATTTAGTTCGCGCGGACTCTTTTTTTTAGAAGCGGGAAACGTGAATTATTTTTTGCCACATTTATATTATTTGGTAATCTATTTTTTGTTGCATTTACAATAAAACGCCACCGATTTTTGCAACTATAAATGGTTTTTCTTGTAGTGATTCTTTATCAAAATAAAGATCATGTCATTCAATACCATTTCAATCATTAAAATATCATATCCTTTCAAAACCTCATTATCAAATCATTATTTGAATTCAAAATCAAATATTCAAATTTAAATACCTTTAAAAAATCAATTATGTCATTCATTTATTATTTCAAATATCATTACAAAACACATTTCAAAATTTCATTCAAAAATTCATTTATCTCATTACATTTCATTCCATTTAACACATAACAAACTAAACATTACTTAAATTCAAATTCAATTTAAATCCCAAAAAAATCAAATTTAAATATTAAAATATATTCAAAACTCCTTAAATTTCACAAATAATCAATTCCAAAAGTTAAATCATTTAACACTTTAAAATATAACTCAAATAGTTTTAAAATCTATAATATTTCAAAACATTGTCAAATTATAGCAACGACGGCATTTACAAAGTGCTATGGTAGATATTTAATTTCCAAAATAGTTCAGTTCAGAAACAACAACATTTGTAAACGCCGTAATAGATATTTAGTTATTTCAAAACTTAGTTAAATTTCAGAAATGATAGCACTTAACAAATGCCATCGTAAAGCCACAGCATTTTTGGAAATGCTATCAATAAAATTTCAGATTTTATTATAACTTTTTAGAAACAATAGAACTTCAATTTTAGCAAATTTAAACTTATAAATCATATTTTTAGGCTTCAAAACTTCACACTTAAATCATTTTAACATATGAATTATCACAAGAAAATTTTATAATTAAATATCCAATTTAAAACTCAATTCATTTGTTAAGTCAAAATTTCAAACCCGCAATCCCAAGTCAAATAAAATACAATAAAAATCACTTGAGCCTATCACTTCAGCTCATAATGATTTTTATCTATTCTACTGTCCATCCGGGTATATATCATTTCAACCCATAGTGATTCTATTCTAACAGAGAACTTGCAGTGTGAACATATACATAAACAATACAAACAAATATTCTAACATGTCAATGTCACAATATACTGTCATTTATCATATGTCAGGTGATAATTAAAAAAGTTAACATGGTAATAACATGAAATCATATATCATATAATCATCATGAACTTGCATAAACATTTTAATTACTAATCACTTGTCATCCATTTACCATTTCATAAGTAATAATGTCAAAGTGAGAAGGACTCACCTTTATCAAAGATAGAGACCCAAAACAACACTCAAGAACGATTTCAAAAGCATGACAAGCACGATTAGATTTGAATGGAGAGCCTTGTAAACAACACAAACTATAACATACATAAGCACAAATATAAATATTGACATACAAATAAAGTCAACAACTTTTGTTTGCAAAACAAGAGAGATAACCAAACCTTAGGAGCAAAAGACTTGTACAAGACAACATAAGCTTGGCCAAAATGCATAAGGACTTGATCTAACCACACCTAGGCTCGGCCTAGGTCATGTATGCTCGGCCATGAGTCATGAGACATGGCTATGGACATGAAAATGGAAGGCAAAGGCATGGAGAGGCAAAGGTATGCAAGGAGTCAAGGGATGGAAGGTTTTGGTGCAACATAGGCTCGACTTATTCCAATATTTGGCTCGGCCATGGTCACTACAGGTCAAGTCAAAGGTTGATGTGATGTCCAGAGGTGATGTCATGCGCTGGTGGTGGAGCTAGGGGTGGTGGCCGAGGCTAGACATGGAGGTGATGGTGGAACATGGTTTGGCTAGGCATTGTTTGGAGTTTTTGCAAAGTTTTTGTGGTGCTTGATCACCTAGATGGTCACGGCCAGATCTGGACAGCGGGGTAGGTGGTTGACCGTGGATGATGAGGGGGAGGAGATATTGGTGGTGGTGGTGGTCGGTGAAGGTGATGGTGTGTGTGGCCGAGCAAACTAGAGAAAAGCAAGGCAAAAATCAAAGCAAAAATGAGGAAGAAAAGTAGAAAAATGGAAGCCATAACTTGCAAAAAAAATTCAGAAATGAAATTCCTAGAGAATGAAGAGAGTGAGAAGGTTTTTTCAAGTGAAAGGCAATGGGAATACACGGCTATACCAAGAGAAAATGAAAGGCCAAGGCAACGAAGAGATAAGGATAAGGAAAAGTCACAAGATTAAAAGCTTAAGTCTCTTCGAATTTCCAATTCTTTTAAATCCAATATAAACAAATAAAAATTAAGTAAATAAAATAAAAATGAAAACAAAATAAAGTAGAAATGAAAATAAATAAATAGTTTTAGGAAAAATAGAAAATAAATAAAGAAAATACTTTATTTAATTGAAACTAGAATTAAAATTGTAAAAAAAATACAACTAACATTGGAAAAATTTCAGCTACACTTTAAAAATGTTTTAAAATAAAATATACATCAATAACATGTCATGTTACATATGTAAACATAAACTAGAACATGACATGACAAACAAAAATATTATTTATATAAATTAAAATAAACAATTTTGTTAAATAAAACAATTTACATACGATGGTTTAAAAAGCATAACTTTCACAATATTAATCAGACTTCAACGAAACGAAAAGCAGTATACTTATAATTTTATTTACTTTCATAAAATACAGATAAATTTCAAATATTCAAATTTTAAATTTTTAAAATTAAAAGTCAAAGTTTGACTACATTGACAAAAATTCACATTTCTGGAAAATATTCTATTTATTCATGTTTGAAATTATAATTCACATAGAAATCAAAATTTATTTTAAAATAACAAAAATTTATTCATTTTAATAAATAAAATAAAAATTTTAAATTAGAAATTCAATTAAAACAATCAAAATATACAATTAAAATAATCATAAAATACAGGGTTGTTACAGACATTGTAATATCGGCTGATAATATATGGTTTACAAAATAAAAATGCTAATTTGACTGACATCGGGTTGCTGGCCAGTAATATTTTGCCAAACGAACTGGGAAGTGTTAGAATAACATATGTGGTAAATTAAAGTGGATAAGTGGAATTATATATGTATTTTTGTATTAAAATAATATATACGACAAATACTTGTAGGATGTGGCAACAAGATCTCATTTTTGTATCTGTGTGTGTGTGTTTGTGCTATACACACGTGTAGGTGTGTGTATTTGAATGCTAGGTTAGCCCAGTTTTGATGTCTTTCTTTTATACAGAATCTAGTATGTTAGTTTAAAACAATACGTGGACATCAGTCGATGACAAGCATATAGATTGCATGTGTATATTACATTACACGTGTTCAGTTCATTATTATTTCAGTGAATAGGTGGAATGGATGAAGAAGATAGAGGCAACCTCGAGAAGGAAACTATCGCTAAGACCCATTAGAACATCTTAATTACTATAGGCTTGGAGAAATCGAACAAAATCAACTTTAATTTTAATCATGTATATATCTATGTGTGTGTATGAAAATTAATATGGACGAGGACTTTTTGTAATTGAATAATTTTGAGTTGTTAAATATTAGGTATATGAGTCAATAAATTTCCATGATTATGGCAAAGATATACAAACTAACATTTTCAATATCTTGAATGTTAAAGGCTGACATAATAAACTATATTGGCAATGATTATATTGTTATTAATTGCAACTGTTATAACTCTTACAATTTAACTATTCTGAGATATTATAATAGTTAGAATCTCAATCACCAAAGGGTTTAATGGTTATTACTATTATAAAAAATAGTGCTTGTAACGATTATTAACATTAAAAAATCAAAATTTACAATGGTTATATCTGTTAAAATTGGTGCAATCGTAATAGCAACATCTTTAACAATTGTTTCAATCCTAATGGTAATAACCATTGCAATTAGTAACAACAAAAACTATTATAATTTTCATGACAGAATTAGCCATGCACATTGTAACCATGGATATAACCATTACAAATTTAATTTGTAATGGTTATAACCGTTACAATTTCCCTATTCTAGTGTTGAATATCTTGATAATTATGATAAATACCTCTTATAATGAAGTCTTGAATTTGGACATGGTGGTTTTGTGATTATTTATTCCATCTTACTAACTAATTCTAGAATGAGGCACTAAAAATAGCATATACTTTATTAATATTCTAAGCGACTTAAAAGCTATAAACTTTATGAACTCACACCAAGGAAAAAAATTGGATGGGATCTGCAACAACTTTTTTGAGAATGTTGAGTTTGTAGAAAGAAATAAAATATAAAACATTGTCTTTAAGGATGAATCATTATCATTGATTTCAACTACGGTTACTTCTTCTAACACTGTATAGTTTTTTTCTCTTATTGAAGAGAAGTTAATTAGGAAGCATAATAAGACAATGTCAATCTGAATTCTCTACAAGTTGAGGTAATGTTTCAGGAAAATTAATTTGACAACATTAAAGTGCAATGTCTAAGGATATTCGTTGGAAACGGAGAAATACCATTTTGGATGATGATGTAGTATTTTTCTATAAAGATAAATAATGGATTGGTGAAGATGAATTTGTGGACATCTATGCAGTAAAAGTGTTTAGCGGTTCTACAGTGGTGGAGGTGCAAAAGGTTGTAGCAAGATAAAGCGGGGATATAGTAGAATATAGCGGAGGTGCAAAACGCTTTATTGAAAATAAAGTTAAATCTCCACAGTTAATTAATTCTCGTTCTCTTATCATTTATGTAGGAAAAAGAATTTTTTTTAATTTTATATACCAAAAAAAAGAATATCATGATTTATGTTGTCCTGACTTGGTTACTAAAATACATTTCAAACTTACATTGGATACTTAGGTCCTTATCCTAACTTTCTTGATTTGGTTTAAAAGTGGACTAGTCAAATTAACCATTTTGTTTTAATTTTACTAAAGTAGGTGCTAAAAACCATTGATTTAACGGGTGTAACGGAATATAGTGGGGCTTTAAGCGAATCTACTGTTCAATGGCGTTAAATTGAAAAGGCGTAGCGATCGAAGAGCACTACATGCTTTAGTGAGGCTTTAACTACATATGTGGACATACATCTATCCAAAAAAATACTAATTTGAACTATGGATTTAAGATATGAATATATAGTGTAAATTTATAAAATATAATAAAGTTTGGGATCTTTTCCTTTACCTTAAGATAACAAGACCTTTGGTTTTGAGTGATTTTTCAAAACCAAATGGGATTAAGTTGGTAATGTGGAAAGGTATAAGGCTCATTTGTACAAAAGACTACTCACAAAAGCAAAACAATTTTTTTTTTAAAAGAGACTTTCTTTTCGCTTTTACTGAAGGACTCTGTAAAATCATTTTGGTGATTGTTGCAGATTTTAAATTTGAGCAAAATTATAGAGATAATAAAATCATGCTTCTCAATGGAAATATTGATGAAATAACTTAAGAAATCCACTTATGGCTTAAATAAACTTCTCGACAGTGGTACCATAATTTTTCATCATGTTATCATCTCATTTCGTTTTAAGGGAAAACAATTATAGATAATATGTGTATTATAAATTTTAAGAGAGTAATTTTTGTTCTTGATTTTACAAGTTTACGATATATTGTTGGTCAGCACTATTCAGCTATATTGCATGAAACCAAGATATTGCTTTTTGATTTTTATTTAGAATAAAATAAATCTCAGCTGCGACTCTTTTGTATTAGGGATCCAAACTCACAGTATTATTAGTTATGGGATAATATTTGGATTTTCATAAAATAGCTATGCAGATAAGTGCTTAAAAATGTTTGGTATGCAAACTATGGATCAATTGATTCACTTTTTTTTCCAAAAAAGACAAATTTTGTTTTATATAGTGGCATAAGAACATTCTTGAAGCTAAAGAATTCAAAAGATTTCTCATGCTTTTGCGGTATGGAATCTAATGCATGTTAGGGCATGTACATATCCGACTATTACGTGTATTATTGTTTTGTGTGGCAGATATCTTGCTGACCCTTAGAGTGGATCACTAGATTGTAAACGAAATGGTTACGAGATATCTTTAAGGAAAAAAATTATATGCTTATAGTTAAATGATCGGATTGGTTGGAGAACATAATGCATTATGATCCAATTTTTTTGATGAGAAGAGAGCAAAAGATCCATTTCAGGCTTAATTTGTTTTTAATGGATGGAGCTATATAGGAAAGTTATCATAGGACACTTATAGCCTACCCCATTATGGAACTAATATTCATTTCTTGTAATGAGGCATCCAATAGTGGATAATAATTTCATAATTTCTATCACAAAGTTGTGAGAATATTGAAAAAGAAATAAGAAACAACATATTATTTTAAAACGAGAGAAGAGTGCAAAATTAATTGTAATCCTTAGAGCATACTATGACAAACTCCCTTATGGCGGATCCACTTATAAAAATGATTGTTACTTAAGGTCTTTCATGAACATGTTGTTAAAATGGGTATACCTTTTACGTAAGAATATTTTAGTTGGGAAGAGTTTATATTTGGTACTATCATATAACACATTCCTCTATACTTCGGTTAAGATATATTTAGTATTTTTTTATCATAACAAAGGTAATAAAGTTTTATTTTCCCTCTATGTTCAAATGTTGAACTTTTTTTCGATCTCACTAAAGTACGACTAGTTGGAAATAGACATGTGTAGATCACATTTCATGTAATTTTCATGCTATACATCCACGATTGATTTATGTCATTTGGTTGTATTGGTATACATGATCATTGATAAGTTTAGTTACATTAAACGTAACGAAAGTCGCTTTGATCTTTTGTCAACACATTTAACATATGGGATTGTTTTGAAAACACCTTATGTTATATAAATATAAAATTTTGAAGCTTATAAAGTTATATGCATTTATAAGGATATTACAACGTGCCCTGAGAGAGATTGTGGAATATTTCAACGTTTGGGTCGTATGTATAAAATAAAATTTGTTGTGCTATTTGTTGTAAAGTCTAATTAAAGTAATCGAATTTTGAGTTTGCTAAAAGGTTAAGGATATAATTGTCATAACATCATTGTGTTGATACCGGAACATCCAAATTTGTTGAAGGGCCAGATTAGAAAAATGCCAACATAATAAACAAAGGGTTATGGTCCTCAAACTATATAAGCCTTAGTAACTCTCTAATCCTTTTCTATGGAGAGTTAATGTCAAATCTAGGGTTTGTGTCAATTTGGAAGATCAGACCAATTCTTCTTCTCTTTCAATCAGTGTATATGAATTTAGATATGACTTCCGCAAATTTATTTACTTTTCTCTTGATTTTTTGAATTAAATCGATATATGTTATATATTTTAATCTAGGGTTTAATGATGAATTAAATATAAAGAGTATTAAATGCTAGCAATAATAACTTCTAACTCAATCGACTCCTCGATTTAGACTGCATTTGCCACTTATAAGCAAGAAGGTATTGTTGGTTCAAGTATCAATATGATTACGATATGCGAGCATGTACAATTTGATGATCTAGAGGAACAAAGTATAATGCATAAACAAAACTGATTACCACATCCACTCTACAAAGCACACGCCTTCAATAATCACTAATGGACGCTCACAGTTGTAGTTGGTATTTGTTAACATTGTTTTAATATTTCAAATTAATTGTTGCGCTAAGATCAAACTTTAAACCATCTACCTCATAATTTAGCTTCACATGACAATAAGAATTTTCAATGCAACATAAAAAACACTATATACGACATCACTAACGCTATTTCAAAATATTTCGGTAGTTCAACTAAAGTTTACCAGTAAAAAAACATTTACCTGATATTTCAACTAATTGGCAAGAATATAAGACTAGACGAGGCGGATGTAGATGACGAGCGGCAAGGGATCTGGTATCGGCTTTAGCAAAGGTGATGGATCAATGGCAGTTTAGGAGTTGTTTCTATGGGCGATAGTTCAAGAGATGCTTTTTATCGAGTTAATTCTTATCAAAACTTAACCCTAATAGTAGAAACAATTTTGTCCCAAAATAAATAAAAGATCTAAATCTGCCTTCGCCAACCTTTCTGGCTTTTTAATTATTTAAAAAGGGTTGGAAAACATTAAAGGAATAGATCAAATTTTGGATAGTTTTGCAATTTTACTTCTATTTTGTACAAATTTATATACTGTAATTGTATTTCTAAAATAATAAATAATTTTAATTTTAGTAAGTGTCAAATATTCCTTTAAACAATATTATGAATATTTAAATATTATTATAATTAAATGTTAAATATATTACAATTAAACTTAATTTTTAAGTATTAAAATATTATTATAAGCCAAATTAATTTCTAAAAAAGAATTTTTTAAATGATTATTATAAATTAAATTTTAAACATTCGCTATATTGTATGAGAATCTTAAATATATGATTTCGTATCATTCTGACTCAACTTAACATCCATCGTAACATATTACCTTATTCAACGATTTCACTTAATTATCGACAAAATTAGTTTACTTATACAATTGATTATGTGTCAGAACACGAAATTATATATTAAATATTTTTTGGCAATAATAATTTTCTTCATGGATGGATTTTATAAATTCAAAATGTAAATAGATGTGCTCGTTTCATACCGATCGTTTTCAATATCATTTACTTAGAGTTTAATCGAAAACAAAAAATCAAATCTAAAGCCACATTATTTATTTTATTTTGTGAAGTATTGGTCTAAATTTAAAGCTAATTGTTGAAATAGCAATTTAATTTATCAAATGTTAAAATATTTTCCAAATAGTATATAGTTAAGTTATAATCTTAAGTATAATTTAATAATGAAATCGTAGCAGGCATCACAAATGTGTAGGTAATTTCCTACGCCATTGTAACATTAGAAGAAAACTAAATATGGCATCGCTGGGGCGTCGCAAAGACATAGATAATTCACTATTAGCGTTCTTAGCGTCTCTAAGGCATAGCTAATAAGCGACGCCTTTGTAACATCATGCTTGTTGGAACTAGTCCAGCCCGTAGTAGAAGATATGCTTTAATTTCAAAAAAAAAAAAAATCCCTTATTGGATTTGTATTGGGCATATGAAGTCAAATTTATTTAAAACATTTCTAAATTTAATTTAAATAAATTCTTTTATTTTATTTAAATTTATAAATAATGAGTTGAATTTATCTAATTTATGTTTAATTAAATATAATTGTACATATATGTATTGTATGCATGTGTAACATAACAATCCATGCAAGGTATAACATGCTCATATATAAATGTTGGAATTTACATCGCAACGGACATGTTTGCTCATCTTATATGTATTGTATGTTGTTCAATTGTGTGTATGAATGTATGTATAAAACTTGTTATTTAAATAAGTATTAAAACAATATATATATTTACTTATATGTATACATACATATACATATATATATATATATATATAATACATGTATTGCATAATTGTAAGAATAACATACACACACGCACACACTAAATTAGATATTAATTAGATGGACGACTACACACACACACACACACACACACACACAAATATATATATATATATATTCATGTATGTATGTATTTATATATAATTATATTTTAATATCTAAAGTACCTATAAATATGTGTAGTTAAATGTATGTGTGTGTGTGTTTGTATAATTTTTTTTATTTACTTAATATTGGCCGCATGATCAAATGATTTTTTTTTAAAATAATAATATTGACTTTTAAATTTTAGGATTTTGGCTTAGAGATAACATGGTGATGAAGAAATTTTTTTAAATTCAAAATATAATTTTTGAAATATACGTTATTTTGTATGAATTATTCAACTTATATTTTGATTTAAATAATATAAAAATAGAAAATAATTATCAAAAAATAATTTATTGTCACATAAAATTATAATTAGTATAGATTTGCATATATAAAATACAAGATCTACTTTTACCACAATGTGAAGGCATAATTAATTATAAGTCATTTAATACATACAAACAAACCATTCAATATGTGGCAACATTCATACAAATAGGAATCTCACCTAACTAATAATATAATTGCAGTATATATAAATAAGAAATAGAATATTTACACATAAAGTTCAAGTAATATGAAATAATAAAACCATATCAAAACTTATGCCATGTGTATGGTATACCTTACTGTGATGAATATCTCCTTAGAACTTTTCTCAATTCGGCAGACTGCCAATCTTTGAATTATAGACCATTGACTATCAATAGTTGATTTGAAATTGATTTGAGATGAACTTTGTTGGAGCTTTTGTTTAGGTGAATTCAGCAAGCTAAAAATGAAATGGCAGCCCAAAAAAAGGATCTATATGCATTATTGTTAGGAGCCCTTTTATAATGGAAGGAATAGAGAGAGGTGGATCATACCTATTCTCCCTAAATCAGAGCCATCTATCTAAGATACTTCTACCCCATTTATAGCCACCCCCAAATGCTTGTTGATGTCGAATGTATCATTTTACATCATGGGCTAATAATACATTAAGGTCAAAATAAATATTGCTAATTAAATTTGATTTAATTGCTTGTTGATATCGCATATCGATCGATATTTTTTATTATAAATATATATACAATAATATTTATTTCTCAAATCATATTCAAAATTTTGTAATCAATATTTCATAAATATTAATTAATTTATAGCAATTATAAACTAGTTAAATCATTTGGGCTAAAAAGAATTCATCATATCGATTGTGTGACAAGTTAGGTGTGTGACATTTTGGCTAAGTTTATCGCTTACATAGTTTTGGTAAAGTACAATTTTATTTAATTAAGCGTTGCCCGGTTTTAACATTTATTTACGGCAATTCTCTTCATTAAAACTATATCGCTTTGGACTTATTGAATTTGGTAATAGTCAAAATTCCAACATCATCCATATTCAACTCTACGATCCAAACACAAATTCTTTGATTCAGTAATTACAATTATTATTACCCGTACTACTTTGGCCAGAGATTTTGACTTTGGCATGACTTGAGTTAACTGTGATACTAACGATGCCACGACCCACTTTTCCATACGGTTTGAACTGATAATTTACCACACATGTCCATCACAAATTGCACGGAAAGGCCGATGGTAAGAAAAGAAAGTAGAAAGAAGATAGAAAAACCAAACAACACAGAATCTCACTGTGGAAACGAATAATCTATAATATAGAACAAATCTTTACATAAAACAAAACTGTAATATTTACATAACAGATAACAATCAGATTACACCAACCTATACAGCACAGACAGTTGTAACACCATGTCCTTACAATTGCTGATAAATACAACTAAAATGCAACGGAATATAATCATCTACGTGAAAACGTCTCTGGGACTCCAGCTACTGTCCTGAAGATCAGCCCTTCCAGCTAAAACCTGGAAATACGCTCAGCCTGACCCGAGCATATAGGAAAAACCACGCCCGGGTCAGTCTGGTAAAACCAGCATGAGAATTTAAATCACAAGGAATTTTATTCATTTTAACTTTCAAAATCCTTCTAAAATCAAAAGTACCCCGTAAGAACACACCCCACATAAATACGAGGGGTTTTTCCCTTACGGTAACCAAAACCTTTTATAGAAAATCCAATGATATTATAATAGCGTCTAAGTACAAATATATATTCAAATAGTCGAAATTATTACATTAATTAAATTCCAGCATACTAGGCTCTACAACTAAAACCGTAAAGGTTCGTATTGGGGAATGGATTCCATACAAATGACTAGGCCCTGGGGTACCACCTATCATAGTACGCATCTAGACAAATGTACCGAGGACCACGCCGGGATCCCCTACAACACAAGTCCGGACTACCTCTAACCTGGATAGACTGAATATGCTATCACCCTGTGTGTTCCCACCATTTTCGAGTTCTTCCGTACACCGTAGTAATAATATCCGAGGGCATCTAGAAAGGTGGTAAACATACCTTAATCAGGAGCGACCCACTTAGTCTTGCTGCATCTCCCCTGATTTTTAATCATTTTCGGTTGATGAGGCTTGAGGCTACGATTACCTTTACTAAGGAATTTACACTTGGAATGCTCATTGTCCTCCAATGACAATGTACTGATGCCATTCATCCAAACAAGTCCATTCAGGGTCTGAACGAAACCGAATGCACTATTCCCACTTTATCCGTTTTGGAATCATCCTCAGGATTAGTAGTGACTAGCCCCTACACTTCAATGCTCCATCTTCAATTCCGTGCTCTTGTCTTCATTTCAAAAACGTATTTGTTGGATCGAAGTGGTGTTTAGATAACTTATCTGATCTTGGTCTCTTGGAAACAACATTCGATATTTCTAGTAAACTCAATCTCAGTTCTCTAGGAAATAAACAGACAAAAATAAGATCGGAGATCATCTCCTAACCGTTAGTGGATGCATTTCCTTAAAATCATGCTAGAAGAACGAAACGAGTTTATACGTACAGTATAGCACCTTGAACGGTAACTGTACCATATAATCCTCGTGTTTCTCCTAGATATTCCCAACGTTACGTTTTGGGTCCAGATTTGATAGTCGATTATTTAACTATCAAATAAACAATCATTCGATCAAAGTTCCATTTTCCACTGAAATCATTAAGCCTTATTTGATTTAAAATTTAATTAAGTTAAATCTCTTTATAAAAAGGTATATACTTATTTCACCGAAACAAGTATATTCACAAACAGTTTCCTTTAATAATATTTGAAAATCTTTTTAAATAAATATGGAAAGTATTCTACGGTATCAACCATGGACTCGTAGCTCAATGATTACGTCTCTATCCTAGAGAAGTCCAAACTTAACTGTAGGCACTCACTACCTCCGATTATGCTATGAAAGTATACCATTACTTCCTGAAAACTTTATTTAATAATTATCTCAAAGAATACTTATAAAGTTTCTATATATATTTTCCAAGTTTAAATTTTGGAGAAATACTCTTTTATAACAGTTTACTATAATATATAGTATTTTAAAACATAATTAATATTTAAATAAATTATCTTTGGAATAATAATAATATCCTAAAATTGATTAATCTGTAAGTAATAATTAATTTTAAACAACCCACTATAAATATACTTTAATCATTAATTAAATATACTTTAACAACTTAAATAATTAAATAGCTTTGAAACAATAATTAAATACTTTTTAAAAAAATTTCAAGAATCATAAAATATTAACTGAAATCATTATCGAATAATTATTAATTAACTTTAAAATATCATTATTAAAAATCAATTTTCAAAAATTGGAAAGAGACTTGTAATTTCACCAGTGCTTAATCAATTTAAAATATCATTAATAAATAATTTTGGTTTAAAAATCAATTTTCAAAAATTGGAAAGAGACTTGTTAATTTCGCTAGTGCTTAATCAAGTCACCGTTTATTTCATAACCAATTCAGAATAACCGATGTAGATATTCACATATAGAATCAATCCACTTTAACAATCAATTCGACATCACATTGCCCAATATAATTAACAAGATAATAATTAGATGCCCATACAAATATAATAGCAGAACAGGGTTTATTTCTGCTGGTCAACGTCCAAAAACACACATATTCGGTAGTAATGGCAGAACAGTGATTTGTTCTGCCAATAGGGGTCCAATTAAATACAATTAGCAGAACGGTACTTTATTTCGCTAAATAGATGTCAAAACATCGTAATTAATTTAAAATAACTCATTGTTATTTTTATCTAGGCAAAAATTTCAATAGAGGTTATATACATTTAAACGACGTCATTTGTTTAAATCGGGTAATTTAATTCCCGTCCAATTTAAAATACCGTAAATTTTAACTTGTTCAAATTCTACAACAAGTCGTACGACAATGTAGTATTCGTCAATACGAATCCATCGCAATGAATTTCGCGTAAATAAAAATTCGTACGAAGAAGTAATAGTGTTTTCAAAATTTTCTAAACATTTATAAAATTAATAACCTTTAAAATTTTTAATTTCCCTTACCATCTCTATGGGTCGAAGCCCATTACTAATGCGCCCTACCCGATCCATCCCCCTTTCCTCCTTCCATTCCTTTCACATGGAAGCAACCCACTTCCAACTAAAAACAAAAATCCAGATCCAAATCCCACGCAAATTCTTCGATCATTTGGCTCCCTTCTCCAATCACATAACCAACCCCTCACGTAAGCCTTTAAGAACTCAGTTGAAGCCAATGCGACCCATCACCAAAATACGATCATCTTCCATTGCTTGGAACGTTGCCCTGTATACGAAATGACGTGCATGCGTGCACGTGCACACGAGATCCACTCACCCAACCCCCAAACCGAGACCGGCCACCCATCATCCGTCACCTTCTCGACCGATCGCCGTCCTCCTCGCCCCTCCTGTATGCCTCGTCCTCAAATTCAAACTCAACCCAGGCACGAATACAATAAGCCAACGCCTAATTCTCCACTTCCCATCACCTCCGGCCATGCTAGCGCCTACCACCTCCACTTATACAATCGCCACGACGCACGCTATCCCCATGCCAGGTGCGGTGAACTCCGATGCCACCTTCCTTCGCCCACGATGAAGAACCCGAGCCTCTCCTAAAACCTTCCCTTAAACCCTAAATTCCCTCGCTGCCTTAAATCAAACCCAAAATCAACATTTGGCCACAGTGAACTCCTCTTCCTCTGCTCCTCCTCGACCAAGCCGTACCCCTCCTCGTCGACGAAAATGCCGGAATCTATTTTTTTAACGAATTCTGATCATCTCTCTATCTCTCACAAACCAAGCCATTAAAAGCTACAGTTTCTTCGCTAAAAATCCTATCTTCCTATGGCGATCACGCTTACGTAACTGACTCGATGATTTAAACATGTCTAATTTTGTCAAAAACTTGGTTTGTCTGTTGTATTTGGAAATTACATGACATATAAACAAAACAAGCTTCAAACTATTTTTAGCATGATCTATACTTAAAAACAACCACTAAGTTAGTTTACATCATTTGCAAATTCAAAACGAAATGGGAGATACTGATTTGAACTCTGTTAACATGACAGGGTATTGGTTTGAACATTTCAGGCATTCAAATTTAATTATCACCATGATCATTGATAAGAGCCTTTCAAATCATCTATTTAAACTTTAGTCTTCGATCTGAAATTTGATTACTTGCTTTACTTTTATATTCGAACAGGGTGTTCTTTCTCCTTCTCTTCTTACAGTGATTTGTTTTTACAGGTTTTTAAAACTGAAGCATACATTCTCAAACCCATACCTATATATATATATATATATATATATATATATATATATATATGTATATCTCTATGTGTGTGTGTGTATGCATACATACATACATACATACATATATATATATATATATATATATGTTCATATAAAATGTAACAATGTATTGTGCAAGGTTTTTGATCAATACCATGATTTGTTGGATTGAAGCGATTTCTTGGTGGCTGTTGAGGTGAGATTTTTTTTTGACGGCTGAAGTGAAGTTGAAATGAAATAATTTCAGCTTGCATTAATTCTTTGGCTAGGAAATGTTTATGTTAGTATTTTCTTTCCTTCTTTGGCCAGGCAAAGTTAAATGTATTTTATTTTCTTTTTTTTCTCTCATTTGACTTGCAAGTTTATTTACTTTTCATTTTTTTACTAATTTGGTTTTGCAGTTTTTGTTTTACTTTTAACTTGAAATTTTGACTTTACTTTTGTTTTTACTTCCATGATCTAAAACATGCTTTCATATATATTTTGAAACAATTTGTAAAGTGGTTTTGAATAAAACAATTTTGAGTCTTCAGATTCATATTTATTCCTATTTAAAAAAATATAACTCCAAGCAATAAAAGATTTTGCTATTCCATTTTTATACAAAAAAAACATTTTTGTTAACACTTCTTTTAAAAGATTTCTTATTCAAAATGGTTTAAATGATTGTATAAATTTTCTCATATCCATCATGTAATATTTTCATATATATTTCTTCTTTCATTTTTCACTTACCATTTGTGCATTATTTTTAACATACTATTTTTATTTAGTTTGTAAGTATTTCATATTTCTTTCTGGACTTTTATATATTTATATGCATAAGAAAATCCGAAAGTAAAACTCTTTTCTATTTACACTACATTATATTTTCATATGCCATATTCATTTCTATTCTTCATAGATTATTTTTATTCATTTTATATTAATTTTAATTTTTTTAATTTTTAAATATGAATTCTATTGTTGTTATAATATAAATTCTATGTTATAATATATATAAAAAAGGGACAGTTTGGCTGAAGTCGTTATTAATTTTCAAAATACACCAAACATCCTTATCAAAAAAGTATGTAAATTAGGTCCCTAAATTAAGTTACTAAATAATTGCATACATTTATGCAATTATTCAGTGAATAATTGCAGACATTTATGCAATTATATTCAAAAATCGTAGAAATTTCCGCAATCATTCATCGAAAAATTGCGGAAATTTCCGCAATTGTTCACCAAAAAATTACGAACATTTCCGTAATTTTTTCAAAAAATAGCGGAAATTCCCACAATTATTCACTGAATAATTGCAGATATTTACGCAATTTTTGGATATAATTACATAAATGTTTGCAAATTTTCACTGAATAATTGCATAAATGTATGCAACTATTCAGTATCTTAATTCTAGGGACCTAATTTACAAGAGTTTTTGTGTATTAAGTTTGATTTTAAGGACCTGAGCCTAATATTCACTATAAAAAAATTCCATTTTAACCGATTTTTCTATTTTATAAATAAAATCCAGAAAGTACAAAATATTATTTGGGTTAGAAACTACTTTTTTTTTACCAATTATCACTTAATAAGGATTATATTTTGATTAAAGATCGTATTATTGAATATTAAAAACATGTATTCATAACTCAAGACGACAAAAATTCTGGGTCGTTATATCCGATATAACTGAAGAGATGAATCCTCTCTTGAATAGTGCCGCACATTCAATACTTTCATTCGATCCAACTATAGTCATTCGATGGACATCGCGCCATTATTTGACTATAATTAAAGCAGAGCTTTCATATTGAAGATGACAGTATTCTCAAGTCGAGAGAACTATGCAAATTAGTCACAACGATATTGTTAACGCTAAAATTGGACGCTAACACCCCGGCGTAAGTTGTATAGTGAAAATGTGAAAGCACCACCCGTTGGTACGGGAACTAGAGATAAGCAGAAGATAACAGAAAATCAAGTAAAGAGACAGCAGTTTTTATAGTGGTTCGGCTTAATGTCAAGCCTACGTCCACTTTAATCCTCTTTGTTGCTGATTCGATTACAACTTTTACAATGATCTCTGATTACAACACAACTAAGACAAGTAGCTAGAACTTCAATGTAGAAGAGCTCTTCGAATTCATGTTGAATGTGTTAGATCTCTATCAAAGTTCGTTGTAGTGTCTTCGGTGTTTGAAGTGTTGAAGGAGTCGAGAAAACAACAAAGTATAGGCGTTCCAGAAATGATCCAAAAGTCCCCTTCCAGGTGGAGTAGGCGGGGTATTTATAGGGATATTCTGGAGTTAGGTCGTAGGTCGTGGGTGACATAGGAGTGGGTTAGGTCGTAGGTCGTAAGCGACCTAATGGACACGGGCTGTGGCTTATAATGGTTGCGTTTTGATCAATTGCTTCTGCTGGTAGGTCGTAGCGACCTATGAGAGTGGTGAGCGACTTAAATGGAGCAACTAATGATAGTTATGGGTGAGGCTGCGACCTAAGGTTGGGAGCGACCTATATGCAAGCGGCTTAAAGAGATGCGGGTTATGTAGGTTCTAGGTCGCTAGGTTACCTCGCTGAGTCGCTAGATCGCTTAAGTCGCTTAGGTCGCCGGCACTTAGGTCGCTTAGGTCGTTAGCACTTAGGTCGCTTAGGTCGTTGGCACTTAGGTCGCTTAGGTTGTTGAAAATGCTTAGGTCGCTGAGATACTGTAGTGTTTACTCCACTGTTATGTTATGCTGTTGATCTGTATGGATTGCTAGGTCATTAGGTCGTTGAGTGGCTTAGGTCGTTAACTCGTTAGGTCGAGCATGTCGCTAAGTTGTTGCCACGCTAACTCGCTGTAGGTCTTATACAATGTTAGCTCGCTCATTCTTTAGGTCGTTAGGTCGCTGGACCTTCTAACCCGTTAGGTCGCTGAGTCGTAAAAAAGAGGAGTTAACACTTGCCCCTTGAAGTATACGCCTAGGGAATAGGTCGTGTGCTTCGATACTTCTTAACTCATGCCTTGCTGAAACGTTAGGTCGTAAGTGACTTAAGAAGCTCATTAACTCGCGCGCCCATTCATCTTCTCCTCTGTCTCCTATATAAATCGTTAAGTCGCTTCGTCCTTCTCACTTTATCGCTTATACTCTGCCGCCATTGTTGCATTTGAGCTCAGAAGTTAACACGAAATCTTCTCCTTTTCATCCTCAATCGTTGATTCCAACAGCCAATTTAGGTAATACTGATCTTCCATCTGTCACGTTTACCATCGATTCCTCCATAATCAGCTCCATACAATTTTCGTTACCTTGTCGTAAGATTATATTATGATTCTCCCTCCGACCATCGTTGAATCGCTGGCAATTGCTGTAAAAACGAATCGGCCTAGGGTTTCATGGAGTTATTTGGCGAATGCTTGAATTTGTAGAGCTAACGATGGTTTCTGGAAATTTGGAGGAGATGATGAGGTTTTAGGTGTTTGGAGGAGGTGAAGAGGTACTTAGTTAACGGGTTATTGGATTTTAGGCTATGTCATGGCGTTTTTGGTGAGGCAAGGGAGATGGACACGTGGCAACGTGTGAGTGGAGAGTAGGACTTAGGATTTCTTGATGGAAGAAAGCTCGGGATTTTCAAACTACTCTTGGAGCGACCTAAGGCACGAAGCGAGTTAACCATGTAGAGTGCCCTACCGCACTGAACGACCTATGAACTTTGCGACTTAAGGAAATCTGAACGACCCATCTTAACGACCTATGAACTTTACGACTTAAGATGTATGGCATGTTGCTTCGGATGAGTTAACCCTTTTAACGACCTACCTTTAGGTCGCATTATGATTTGGGCGAGCTAACACTTAAGCAAATTTGCCTTGTAGTGACTTAATTTTGCCAGAACAGCATATGGATTCTAACAGAATGACTTAAAGAAAGCCTGTAACGACCCGTTAAATTTATGATATTTAATAAAATGAATTAATATAATTTCTAATTTGGTTAAGAATAAATGTAGAAATTTGGTAGTGGTTGCAATTTAGTGTAACTATAAAATTTTATGATAATAGATGTGGATAATGTAAATTTTCACAACTTGATTTAAAGTAATTTTGAAGAAACAAATAAATGTTGAATTTGTGAATGTTAGTATAAATATTAACTTAAATGGTGTTCATTAATACAAAGATGTAATTAGTGTAGATAGTAATAATTTATGCCTGTAGTGAAAGGAAAAGAAAACTAATAGAAACATAAAATTTATTTTATGTAAACAAAAGTATAGTTTTGAACAAACTTATGAAAATTGATAGAAACAGTGTTTGTAATCAGTTTGGTTATTTTATATTTGAAAGATAAAGATGTGTAAATACGTTAATGAATTTAAAATGGGAAGGAATGGTAGAATAAAAAGAATATATATAATAATAAGCATTTGATTCAATTAAGGGAATTAAATTATAATAAATGGTCATTTAATAAATTCAACGTTTGTGAGAAATCATAATAGTTGTGTAAAATGTGTACAAACTTGGATTTGGAAGTTTATTGGATTTATAACGGTTTTGTTATTAAGTGTATGAGTTTAAAAATTATTCCATTTTGTAAAGTAATAGAAGAATGCATGTAAATATAAACAGGGCTTAATAGAATTTGATACTTAATGAATTGAATAAATTACCCATTTATGTAGATATGTATAGTGGACTATAAATGGCCTAAGCAAATATAAAATGGAATAATCATTGAGATTTGTACTATGAAAATAAATAGTAACATTTATTTGCAAGGAATAAAAGACTATTTAGGTGACTAGAATTTGGAGTAATGACTATTGTATGTTACCTACCCTTGTTTCTTGTTAATTTAGATTTTGGGAATTATTCAATTTATCCGCCAATTTACCGCAGTTAAAGTGAAATAATTGGTGATTGAGAAACGTTAAATACAGATAAGATGAAAACCAAAGAAAATCCCATTTGTAATAAATTATGTAGAATAAAGTAAAGAAATCAGTAAGTGGAAATGTGAAAATGTGAATGCAATGAGATCATAAGTGATAATAACTTTGTTAGGTAAGTGATAACGGAAATTTTGTGTATAACCAAATAAAAATCCAAATTTGTTTGCAATCAATTGAATTTATAGCAATTTAATGGATTTAATATTAAATAGTTTATGTAATTATTATTTGGAAGAAATTGGAGTTATTTGTAAAAAGGTATGAACCAAATGTTAATTTTTCTTATGAAATTGACAATTGATATGAATGAAAAGAAGATAATTTGGGACAGTAAAATTTGGAATTTATGCATAATAAAACGGATTCTAACATTAATTATTACGTTATTGAATTTAAAATGGAATTTGTAAACAATTGAGTGAATTTAATAGATTTATCAAACTTATAATATTGAATTCATTAAGATTGGAAATCAAAATTTACTTGTTTGAATGTAACTTTAGGGAAATTGGATTTAATTAAAATAAAAAGGAAGAAAAAAAAATTGGATGAAATTTAATGTTGGAATATTATGTAAATATAAACTTAGATAAAATTTAAGGATATCTACGTAATAGAGTGTAAAACCAATGTTAATTTCATCTATTTAATACTAATAGGTTATTAATAGAATGAAGAGTAAATTTAATGTTAAGTTAATATGAATTTAGGTAATATTGGGGAATAATGTGAATTTTCTTCATAATATGATAAGTTGTAGAATACAACGTAAACTTAAGTATAACCTTTGGATTGAAAACATTGTTAAGGGTTACCTGTTAAATTTGGATGGAATTGGCAATAAATGTTACACTTATGGGTAAGGAAATAAAAATGTCCAGAATTTGAGTATATTAAGAAATGGGGATGGAAATTGAAATCTCGCAACGAATCTAATAATACGTTACATAAGTGTTAAATTAAGGTAACATTTGGAAAATATAATAATGATTTTCAAATTGAACAAGTTGTGGAATTAATAAGGATGGAAGAAAAAATAAAAATCAAGATTTATTTTATTTATTAGAATGGAAAATTTATAATTTGATTTATTGCGAACAATTGAAATTTAATTTGGTAATTGGCGAAATGATTAATGATTGAATTAACATAGAACTTGTTGTTAGTTATTAAAATTGTTTAAGAAATCAAAGGAGAGAAATTTTATAAAATTTTAAATTTTGTAATTGGATTGGCTAAAGTGGGAAAGTGGAATTAATCAATGTTGTTACTTTTATCTCCTTCCCTATTAGATCCTTATGTGATTGCATCCACATTTATTGTTGATTATTCCTATATATTGTCACCAATTAATCGTACTTGATGTATGTTTAGCAATTTTGTCACACAGTTAAAGTATGAATATATATATATATATGATGTATTCAAATTTTTCTGTATCTAGCACTTAATTAATTTAGAATCAAACTAACGGAACGTGTAATTTATTTTTGTCCCTCCATATTCATTTTCTTTCTAATTAATAAATACCTCTTTTTTTATACCTGCTACTTTAAAAAAAAAAAAAAAAAGGGGACTGTTCATATTTGCTATATTTCAATACCAAGTGTTCATATTCACTTTATTTCTAATTAATAGCAGCCTCTCCTTTCAAATCTATTTGTCCCTAAACCTAACTCTAACCTTATAAATAACCTACTTATTATTCTTCTATTACATTTTGTTTCTCCTAACTCTAACCCTAGCCTCCATGCTATTCTTCTTCTTCTTCTTCTTCTTCTTCTTCTTCTTCTTCTTTTTTCTTGTTTTTCTCAAAGCTCCTTATTATCTCTCATTTTAATTTTTTTTCTTTCTCTTCAAATATTCTTCTTCTTCTTCAAATTTACTTCTATTTCAAACTTTCTTCTTTTCAAATCTAGATCTTCTCTTCCGTTTTCAGTTCTTATTTTAATCATTTTTTTTCAATTCTTCTTTTTCAATTCTTCTTTTTCTTTCAAACCTTTTAAAATACATACATTCATATAATAAGGAGGAAAATTAAAGTAAATCGAAATAAAAGAAAAATTACGGAACAAAGTTAGCAATCAAGAAGAAGCATATGCGTTTTTCACGAGGGAAGGTGGATGTGGCACGGTATTTTATTTTTGTTTTGTTTATTTTTTTAATTTTTTTTTTATTATTTCAATTGCAAATCGTTTAATTATGATAACTTTCACATACGAACTCCGTTTCACACGAAATTTCTTTTGTTAGGATCGTAATTAAATTCCGGATCTGATGACGCTGGTTTGGATAAATTTAGAGACCGTCAAATTTTGGGTTTAAATCGGATTTACATTCGATTTAAATTCAAAAGGTGAGTGTTTTGACCCACTCACAATTACTAGAAGCTTTTATGTTTGTTAAATAAATTTTAGAAATGAATAGAAATTTATTTATGAGCTTTTGGCATGTTATTTCATTCATATCTGTAGAATTGCATTTTATTGAATTTAACTGTTAATTTAATTGATTTATTGCGTGTTAATTGGCTGTTAGAAATTATTGTTTGCATATGAACTGCTAGTTAACAGTTATGTCAAATTATCACTGAATATAAATTGTTAGATTAATAGTTGATAAATATAATTTGAAATAAAACTGCCAATTATTACCTGTTGTATATTACCAAACATATATTGTTATTGATTGATATTGCTTGATGTGTGATTGGATGATGGATGTGTTGTTGAATGAATGTTTTATTTGGATATCATTAAACTGCAAGTTAGTATGCATTTACATTTCATTCGGGATTGCGGTTTGAAATGATATACAACCGCAGTTTTATTTTTTAAATTGCGGATTGAAATGATAAATATCCGTATCACTTGACCATAGGATAGAAAACTATATACAGGCACCGCGGTCTATATATAACTATTTTTAATGAGATTTCTATGGTTTGGATGGAATACGGTTTATAAAAATCTTAAATTTAATACTGAATAAATGTTTTCTTCCATATTTATATACATATGAAGTTGAAATTTTGAAATTAAAAGGTGAATAAATTTCTTTATTAAAAATGGAAGAAAATTAAGAAAATGGAGTTTGATGATTTATATCCTATGTTTAAATATTAAGTTGGAAATTTTAAAGATATGATATTTATAATTGGATTTTTCCCAAAATATTTTGAAATGAATATTCTAGTAAAATTTGAATTTGGAAATATATATATATTTTACTAGAAATTAAAGTCTTATTAATTATGGATTCTATGTGAATATTCAAGGCTAATTAATAGAACATTTGATTTGAAAGAATAAAATCCAACTTTAGTTGAAATATTTATACTCAAAATGGATATACGTATATATATGAATTTATTGAAATGGCTTTGGAACTTGAAGCGATATTAAATTTTGGTTTTAACTTTAAATAAAGAAATGTATTGTAAAGCCACGAGAAATATTTCTTTTCAAAGCAACATTTAAGTTAAACCACCTATTTTATATACGGTTGAATATCCAAACCATTTAGTTTTGAAAGTAATGGTTTTAAAAACTATGGATTTCGAAGTATTACGTTGAAAGTTAATGTTCAAATATTTGGTTACAAGGAATTATAAATTTTAAAAGTGGCATAATTTTTGGAAAAGATTTATATTTGGGAAATGATATCATTGATTTGGGTTTATAAAAATAATATCAAAATGAATCTTTTTGGGTTTTAAAGAAGAAATGATATCGTAATATTATGGTTTTGAAATGGATTTTATTTTGGTTTTAAAAGTATAAACTATTTTTAAATAACCGCGGTGTTATAATAACGATTGGTTGGCAAAGAGACCGGGATCGGATATGGACATACTCTCTGTCGATACCGAAAACCACTTTGACTAACCGTGTACGCGGTGGAGATTCCAGAATGAAGTAGGTGGTGGCGACGTTTCCTGTAAGGTAAATACGTGGACCCAACTCCCGTGAGTTGGCATAAGGTGGCTAAAACAGGAGCGATTCTCAGGCCAATGAGGTCATTCCTCTGATCGGACGCTCCTCTTCGATATTATACTTTGACTTGGATTGATTCAGTGGCCACTTCTATATTTTGATTTTGGGGAGTTAGTCCGAGGTGGGCGGTAACTGCGGCTACGCGTTTCCACCAGCCTGGATAGCAATTGGTATATCTACCCTGGCATTGCCTAGTTGTGCCGTGTCACTTACCATACCGAGCCTTTACTACGAGTTTCTATTTGTGTCGTACCTATGGAGTATCCTCTGGTAGCCTCCCGATCAGGAGGTATTACGGTACTGTATAGACTATTGGCATTATTTGTGTTAAGGGCTATATGGGTAACCCCTTAACGCTATTTAAAAGTAAGTTTATTTTATAAATAGACACTATTATAATAGCGCAATATACTACATAGTAAATAGTTTAACGGATCCTTAGGAGATGTAAATCCCGAGCATCTCTTGAGTTACTGTACTCATATTTATTTCTGTTTATTTAACTCACATAAGATATTCTAGTCTGACTCGAGTGTTTTTGTCTTTTCAAATTCGCTCGGGTCAGTCCGAGCGTTTCAGGATAGCAGATTTTAGCATTGGAGGACGAAGACGAAGAATCAGTATTATTTTACATATAGTATTGCACCACACTCTTTCTATTCCGCTGCATTGCTTGTATTGGTATGTGTAACTCTGATATTTATTGTAAAAGAAGAATCAAGCTTTTGTAAACTGTTTATGAAACTGTATATTTGTTATTATATTTTATCCTCCCGCTGTGAGATTCTATTTTCGTTTTATTTCTTCTCCATTTTTCTTATTTACCCCATAACAATCCGCCCTTGCGTATGCTTTGAATTGGCACGTGTGTCGTTTTAAAGTGTGCGAAAAGGCGGGATGTTACATCTGGTATCAGAGCTTTGGTTTAGCGATAAACCTTGGCTTTGTGGGGTTTGACTCTTTGTTAATAGGGTAGTAATATCCTATGGGTGTCGCTGAGTGTATATATATGAGAGAGCGTATTTGTTAGTATTAATAAAAAGATTTTTTTATTGTGTTAATCTGTTCCGCTTTGTATTTATAAATTCTGGTTGATGCATGGGACGCTATGTCATCAATAGGGATTTCTAAACACTTAATAGGACAGACCGACATAATATTTGTTTTAATATAGGTGAATGAAATAATTTTGCCTATTATATTTTCTATATATAAAAATATTTTATAAAGATATATATATATATATATATATTTGGTTGCTATAGATTTGGTGTTAGGCAATAAAATATTTATAATAACTGAAGCTAAGTTGAAATTATGATAAATCAAATTGGAGATTTTAGAACTTAAGTCCGGGATTTTTTCCAAATCTGCTTTCAAAGAATTTGTGAAATTTATTGATTTGGTTTATAAGAAATTTCTTATATAAATATTTCGTATAATTTGGAAGAATTGTTTTAAAGAAGATTTTGGGAAGAAAAAAATTTAAATTCTGTACTTTCCTCTCTGTCGCTGGAAAATAAATTCGGTGATGACGGCCGCATCATCGACTTTCATTTCGAGTTTCGAAGGGGAAAGGCCACTGTAGTAAATTTTACTGCAGATTTATTTTGAACTTTTCTAAAAAATTTCTTTTATTGCTCTAACTACAATTAGAGATATTGAGTTGTAAGAACTTATTTATCTATTATTTTGTTGAAATTTAACCCGGTATTTAATTCTAAATTTTTCCGTTAATTAATTGTTTAAAATTTGTTAGTGAAATAAAAGTTAAGTAATAAATGAATTGAAACCTCTAATTGAAATAAGAGAATAATTGCAAAGCTATAAAGAGGAATTTGCATACATATGAGACAAAGAGTAATATGGATAAACATTAAATTTAATTAAAAGAATGGAGATTAAACTTGTATAAGTTCAATTGCAATTTCCTTAACATAAATAACTTACCCAAATATAAAAGTTGAAGTGTTAAATGAGAAACTGGAATTGAATATTTTACAAGTAGGAATTTAGAAAAATGAAGTATTCAATAAATTACTGTTATAATAAGAATTTAATGGTATAAACTTAGGTTATCATTGAAATTTTACTGGAAAAGGGTTAAGAATTATTAATAGATGATATGAACCTAAGTATATAAAATGAAATTCAAAATAAGAATTGATTGTATGATTATTGACTTAAGTATGTTTTAATCTTCCCTATTCTAATATAATGGAAAGTAGGAAGAATTGAAATGACTGTAATCCATAGTTAATAGATAAATAAAAACTTCCACTTATAAGAATGAATGTTAGCAGATTAAGAATTTAAGGGAAACCTTACAAGTAAAGAGTAAAGAAAGGAAGATATTCAAAATATTTGTTGTTATTAATGAGAATTATTTTATAAACTTAAGTAATAAAAAGGAAATACAAATATAATAAATTTGGTGATAATTGGAAAATAAAACTTGTAAGAACTAAGAAATCCCTCATAAATGAAGGGAAGAAAATCAAACCACTGAAGTATGAAATAAATGTATAATAAGCTATTTTGGTGTTGATTTGAATTGTTGGGTTGATGTATGGTTGTTGGGTAAGGAATTTTGAAGTTGTTGGATGGAGAAATAATCTATCTTTGTTCCATCTAAGACTGTTGAGTAAAGGATACACTTGATAGTTATTTTACATTTCGTACAATTTCGGAATTTGAACCTAACAACTAATTGTTTGTTTGCTTGAATGATTTTGTTTGCGATGTGTGCTGTTTGTTAAAATGTATGGTTGTTGCATTTGATTGGATATGAATGATTGAATCCACTAGAATAGTTCATTTTAAAATAAATATTTAACCTTTTAGGCTTATAAGTGAATACAGGTGATGGAAGCAACTGCTACTGCTTTTGGTTCCAAAATAAAAAAAAACGTATAGTGTCCGACAAATAGGTACGTTTCCGGATTACGTATAAAGCGCTATTTTATATATTTTCCCGTGTTGGGATATTTTATTTTGGATATATATGTAATATATTGTATATTTGGATATTATATTTTCTCCAGAGTCCCTCCGTACAAAGGAGACTCTGCCAAAAAATTTCAAAAATTTTGGACTTAGAATTTTGTTAAAAATATTTTTCCAACTTTAATAATTCAAGTATTAAAGGATATAATGATTATAAAACAAGTATATTTCATTAAAGGAAATTAATCCAGTAAAATATTGTTTATAAGTTAATATTTGAAATAAGATGCACTGTAAATCTTCCTCCTCCCTTCTTTTTCCTTTTCGGGGACGAAAAGTTTTGAGTGGGGGAGATTGTAACGACCCGTTAAATTTATGATATTTAATAAAATGAATTAATATAATTTCTAATTTGGTTAAGAATAAATGTAGAAATTTGGTAGTGGTTGCAATTTAGTGTAACTATAAAATTTTATGATAATAGATGTGGATAATGTAAATTTTCACAACTTGATTTAAAGTAATTTTGAAGAAAAAAATAAATGTTGAATTTGTGAATGTTAGTATAAATATTAACTTAAATGGTGTTCATTAATACAAAGATGTAATTAGTGTAGATAGTAATAATTTATGCCTGTAGTGAAAGGAAAAGAAAACTAATAGAAACATAAAATTTATTTTATGTAAACAAAAGTATAGTTTTGAACAAACTTATGAAAATTGATAGAAACAATGTTTGTAATCAGTTTGGTTATTTTATATTTGAAAGATAAAGATGTGTAAATACGTTAATGAATTTAAAATGGGAAGGAATGGTAGAATAAAAAGAATATATATAATAATAAGCATTTGATTCAATTAAGGGAATTAAATTATAATAAATGGTCATTTAATAAATTCAACGTTTGTGAGAAATCATAATAGTTGTGTAAAATGTGTACAAACTTGGATTTGGAAGTTTATTGGATTTATAACGGTTTTGTTATTAAGTGTATGAGTTTAAAAATTATTCCATTTTGTAAAGTAATAGAAGAATGCATGTAAATATAAACAGGGCTTAATAGAATTTGATACTTAATGAATTGAATAAATTACCCATTTATGTAGATATGTATAGTGGACTATAAATGGCCTAAGCAAATATAAAATGGAATAATCATTGAGATTTGTACTATGAAAATAAATAGTAACATTTATTTGCAAGGAATAAAAGACTATTTAGGTGACTAGAATTTGGAGTAATGACTATTGTATGTTACCTACCCTTGTTTCTTGTTAATTTAGATTTTGGGAATTATTCAATTTATCCGCCAATTTACCGCAGTTAAAGTGAAATAATTGGTGATTGAGAAACGTTAAATACAGATAAGATGAAAACCAAAGAAAATCCCATTTGTAATAAATTATGTAGAATAAAGTAAAGAAATCAGTAAGTGGAAATGTGAAAATGTGAATGCAATGAGATCATAAGTGATAATAACTTTGTTAGGTAAGTGATAACGGAAATTTTGTGTATAACCAAATAAAAATCCAAATTTGTTTGCAATCAATTGAATTTATAGCAATTTAATGGATTTAATATTAAATAGTTTATGTAATTATTATTTGGAAGAAATTGGAGTTATTTGTAAAAAGGTATGAACCAAATGTTAATTTTTCTTATGAAATTGACAATTGATATGAATGAAAAGAAGATAATTTGGGACAGTAAAATTTGGAATTTATGCATAATAAAACGGATTCTAACGTTAATTATTACGTTATTGAATTTAAAATGGAATTTGTAAACAATTGAGTGAATTTAATAGATTTATCAAACTTATAATATTGAATTCATTAAGATTGGAAATCAAAATTTACTTGTTTGAATGTAACTTTAGGGAAATTGGATTTAATTAAAATAAAAAGGAAGAAAAAAAAATTGGATGAAATTTAATGTTGGAATATTATGTAAATATAAACTTAGATAAAATTTAAGGATATCTACGTAATAGAGTGTAAAACCAATGTTAATTTCATCTATTTAATACTAATAGGTTATTAATAGAATGAAGAGTAAATTTAATGTTAAGTTAATATGAATTAAGGTAATATTGGGGAATAATGTGAATTTTCTTCATAATATGATAAGTTGTAGAATACAACGTAAACTTAAGTATAACCTTTGGATTGAAAACATTGTTAAGGGTTACCTGTTAAATTTGGATGGAATTGGCAATAAATGTTACACTTATGGGTAAGGAAATAAAAATGTCCAGAATTTGAGTATATTAAGAAATGGGGATTGAAATTGAAATCTCGCAACGAATCTAATAATACGTAACATAAGTGTTAAATTAAGGTAACATTTGGAAAATATAATAATGATTTTCAAATTGAACAAGTTGTGGAATTAATAAGGATGGAAGAAAAAAAAAATCAAGATTTATTTTATTTATTGGAATGGAAAATTTATAATTTGATTTATTGCGAATAATTGAAATTTAATTTGGTAATTGGCGAAATGATTAATGATTGAATTAACATAGAACTTGTTGTTAGTTATTAAAATTGTTTAAGAAATCAAAGGAGAGAAATTTTATAAAATTTTAAATTTTGTAATTGGATTGGCTAAAGTGGGAAAGTGGAATTAATCAACGTTGTTACTTTTATCTCCTTCCCTATTAGATCCTTATGTGATTGCATCCACATTTATTGTTGATTATTCCTATATATTGTCACCAATTAATCGTACTTGATGTATGTTTAGCAATTTTGTCACACAGTTAAAGTATGAATATATATATATATATATGATGTATTCAAATTTTTCTGTATCTAGCACTTAATTAATTTAGAATCAAACTAACGAAACGTGTCATTTATTTTTGTCCCTCCATATTCATTTTCTTTCTAATTAATAAATACCTCTTTTTTTATACCTGCTACTTTAAAAAAAAAAAAAGGGGGACTGTTCATATTTGCTATATTTCAATACCAAGTGTTCATATTCACTTTATTTCTAATTAATAGCAGCCTCTCCTTTCAAATCTATTTGTCCCTAAACCTAACTCTAACCTTATAAATAACCTACTTCTTATTCTTCTATTACATTTTGTTTCTCCTAACTCTAACCCTAGCCTCCATGCTATTCTTCTTCTTCTTCTTCTTCTTCTTCTTTTTTCTTGTTTTTCTCAAAGCTCCTTATTATCTCTCATTTTAATTTTTTTTCTTTCTCTTCAAATATTCTTCTTCTTCTTCTTCAAATTTACTTCTATTTCAAACTTTCTTCTTTTCAAATCTAGATCTTCTCTTCCGTTTTCAGTTCTTATTTTAATCATTTTTTTTCAATTCTTCTTTTTCAAATCTTCTTTTTCTTTCAAACCTTTTAAAATACATACATTCATATAATAAGGAGGAAAATTAAAGTAAATCGAAATAAAAGAAAAATTACGGAACAAAGTTAGCAATCAAGAAGAAGCATATGCGTTTTTCACGAGGGAAGGTGGATGTGGCACGGTATTTTATTTTTGTTTTGTTTATTTTTTTAATTTTTTTTTTATTATTTCAATTGCAAATCGTTTAATTATGATAACTTTCACATACGAACTCCGTTTCACACGAAATTTCTTTTGTTAGGATCGTAATTAAATTCCGGATCTGATGACGCTGGTTTGGATAAATTTAGAGACCGTCAAATTTTGGGTTTAAATCGGATTTACATTCGATTTAAATTCAAAAGGTGAGTGTTTTGACCCACTCACAATTACTAGAAGCTTTTATGTTTGTTAAATAAATTTTAGAAATGAATAGAAATTTATTTATGAGCTTTTGGCATGTTATTTCATTCATATCTGTAGAATTGCATTTTATTGAATTTAACTGTTAATTTAATTGATTTATTGCGTGTTAATTGGCTGTTAGAAATTATTGTTTGCATATGAACTGCTAGTTAACAGTTATGTCAAATTATCACTGAATATAAATTGTTAGATTAATAGTTGATAAATATAATTTGAAATAAAACTGCCAATTATTACCTGTTGTATATTACCAAACATATATTGTTATTGATTGATATTGCTTGATGTGTGATTGGATGATGGATGTGTTGTTGAATGAATGTTTTATTTGGATATCATTAAACTGCAAGTTAGTATGCATTTACATTTCATTCGGGATTGCGGTTTGAAATGATATACAACCGCAGTTTTATTTTTTAAATTGCGGATTGAAATGATAAATATCCGTATCACTTGACCATAGGATAGAAAACTATATACAGGCACCGCGGTCTATATATAACTATTTTTAATGATATTTCTATGGTTTGGATGGAATACGGTTTATAAAAATCTTAAATTTTATACTGAATAAATGTTTTCTTCCATATTTATATACATATGAAGTTGAAATTTTGAAATTAAAAGGTGAATAAATTTCTTTATTAAAAATGGAAGAAAATTAAGAAAATGGAGTTTGATGATTTATATCCTATGTTTAAATATTAAGTTGGAAATTTTAAAGATATGATATTTATAATTGGATTTTTCCCAAAATATTTTGAAATGAATATTCTAGTAAAATTTGAATTTGGAAATATATATATATTTTACTAGAAATTGAAGTCTTATTAATTATGGATTCTATGTGAATATTCAAGGCTAATTAATAGAACATTTGATTTGAAAGAATAAAATCCAACTTTAGTTGAAATATTTATACTCAAAATGGATATACGTATATATATGAATTTATTGAAATGGCTTTGGAACTTGAAGCGATATTAAATTTTGGTTTTAACTTTAAATAAAGAAATGTATTGTAAAGCCACGAGAAATATTTCTTTTCAAAGCAACATTTAAGTTAAACCACCTATTTTATATACGGTTGAATATCCAAACCATTTAGTTTTGAAAGTAATGGTTTTAAAAACTATGGATTTCGAAGTATTATGTTGAAAGTTAATGTTCAAATATTTGGTTACAAGGAATTATAAATTTTAAAAGTGGCATAATTTTTGGAAAAGATTTATATTTGGGAAATGATATCATTGATTTGGGTTTATAAAAATAATATCAAAATGAATCTTTTTGGGTTTTAAAGAAGAAATGATATCGTAATATTATGGTTTTGAAATGGATTTTATTTTGGTTTTAAAAGTATAAACTATTTTTAAATAACCGCGGTGTTATAATAACGATTGGTTGGCAAAGAGACCGGGATCGGATATGGACATACTCTCTGTCGATACCGAAAACCACTTTGACTAACCGTGTACGCGGTGGAGATTCCAGAATGAAGTAGGTGGTGGCGACGTTTCCTGTAAGGTAAATACGTGGACCCAACTCCCGTGAGTTGGCATAAGGTGGCTAAAACAGGAGCGATTCTCAGGCCAATGAGGTCATTCCTCTGATCGGACGCTCCTCTTCGATATTATACTTTGACTTGGATTGATTCAGTGGCCACTTCTATATTTTGATTTTGGGGAGTTAGTCCGAGGTGGGCGGTAACTGCGGCTACGCGTTTCCACCAGCCTGGATAGCAATTGGTATATCTACCCTGGCATTGCCTAGTTGTGCCGTGTCACCTACCATACCGAGCCTTTACTACGAGTTTCTATTTGTGTCGTACCTATGGAGTATCCTCTGGTAGCCTCCCGATCAGGAGGTATTACGGTACTGTATAGACTATTGGCATTATTTGTGTTAAGGGCTATATGGGTAACCCCTTAATGCTATTTAAAAGTAAGTTTATTTTATAAATAGACACTATTATAATAGCGCAATATACTACATAGTAAATAGTTTAACGGATCCTTAGGAGATGTAAATCCCGAGCATCTCTTGAGTTACTGTACTCATATTTATTTCTGTTTATTTAACTCACATAAGATATTCTAGTCTGACTCGAGTGTTTTTGTCTTTTCAAATTCGCTCGGGTCAGTCCGAGCGTTTCAGGATAGCAGATTTTAGCATTGGAGGATGAAGACGAAGAATCAGTATTATTTTACATATAGTATTGCACCACACTCTTTCTATTCCGCTGCATTGCTTGTATTGGTATGTGTAACTCTGATATTTATTGTAAAAGAAGAATCAAGCTTTTGTAAACTGTTTATGAAACTGTATATTTGTTATTATATTTTATCCTCCCGCTGTGAGATTCTATTTTCGTTTTATTTCTTCACCATTTTTCTTATTTACCCCATAACAATCCGCCCTTGTGTATGCTTTGAATTGGGACAAGTGTCGGTTTAAAGTGTGCGGAAAGAGTGGACGTTACAAAGCCCGACCTATGTTAAGTCGCTCGAGCATAATCTGGACGACCTAAAGAACCCCGAGTTAACTTAAGTCGTTCCTGCGACCTAAGAAGTGAACAGGACTTGAACTCATGTAAAATTTTGACAGAACTTGATTGAATTTTCAACTTGAACAGCTGGAATGAACTGCTTGAACTTGTTGCACTTCTTTACAGATTATATTAACTTTAATGCTATCAACCTGTTAAACACAACATTTGCAGAAAAATGGGACGAATATACTCATCATCGACTGCCCACATCGAGTGATGGATTAGATCAAAGAAATGATATTTTACTTAAGTAAAATAGTATGATTCTGATTACAGATGAAGTGATGTGAATTAACTGATTTAAATGAAGCATCAACGCAAAATGCACACAATTATATCTGCTTATTACTAAATATCATCTGCATTGATACTATTACTTAACTTTGGTTTAATAACAAGCCTCGAAACTTCCTGAATTGACATGCATCAATTAATACTATTTCAAGTTTTATTTCATTTACTTGTTATTTCAATAGTTTTGCACAACACTTCACACACTTTTTAGGAAACGTGCACCTTCATATTTGAATATCCAGTTCCTTGTGTATAATGACTTCTCAACAAGAAGAGACAGTAGGGCAAGCCGAAGAAGTCTTCCCAATAGCTAACCCCTTGGATAATTCCCCGGAAAGACCTTCAACCACTCTGAACCAATGGGTTTTTAGCCAGTTATGCATTCAGTTTGGTATTGCTGAAGCGGACGCCCTGCTTCCTGGGGTTAATGAAACTACTGACATGCCACCTCTTGGTTTTATTGCAGTTAATCGTCAAATGTGCTTGAGTTGAGCTATTTCTCTTTTTAACGATTTTCTTCGACAGCTCCTCCTCCGATTAACTATCTCTCCCTTCTAGTTGCATCCCAATGGCTACGCCATCTTGATGGGACTTTGTGTACTGTTCAGGAGGACACTTGACCGACTTCCAAGCTTTGAAGAGATTTTCTACTTGTGTACATTTGCGAAGAACAAAGATCATCCTTCTATTACACTTGTGAGGAGCGCTAGAAACCGTAAATTGATTATCGATCTTCCTGAAAGTGCCCATGGGTTCCTGAACCAATTTTTCTTTGTTCGTTGCCCCCCGGGATTTTACAGTATCCGGCGAGTAGGAAGTAAGATTGCCCATCTCCATTCTTTTCATTTCTGAGCTTTTCAAAATCCAAGTTGCCAAGTGCTAACTTCATTCTTTACTTTTACAGCACTTTCTCCTCTTTCTAAAGATTCCAGCCACAAGCCAACTTTTAAAAGACTGAGTGTCGTGTCCGTCGAGGAGAGAAGCATTAATTCTTACTGAAAGATGAATTTTTGCATCAATTCGGACTTCTGCACTCTTCTCGATTCACTCAGCTTCGTAATATCCCCGGTTCTCAAGCAGAAACATCAGATGCCCCGGTTTCCGCAAACGAACTTACACCGAAGGAACTTGTTGCAGAGGCCTCATTGGTGAAATGTTCTACTCCTATTGATGGTGTAGGGTCATCTGGCAAGCTTACACTTCCCCCGGTTATCGAAGAAGACGAACTTCCTCAAAATTCCGAGAAGGCTGCTGATGAGGGAGCTGAGAAAGAGAGTTCTGCTAGGCATGATGGCGATGACATCTTCGAAGGGCTGAGCGACTTAGTGATGACTTCACATGAGCTCTTCAGAGATGATACCACTTCTTCTAAACTTGCTTCTCCAGCAGTCGAAGTGACATCAGTATTGCAAACAACTCCATCAACTCAAGAGATAACTCTTAAGCCGAAGAGTAGTTTGTAGTTTGACGCGCGTAGTTCACACGCCACACACACTTAGGATTTTGGCAATTTTGTGCACTTAGCTTCTTTATTTTGAAGATTTCTAAACTTTGTCTCTTCTTCATTTTTAGGTTCTCCAATGGAACGCAACGGTTCATACTACGACGACTTTCAGCGCTATGGAAGACGCGACTTTATGATCCCAAGCGGTACCTTCCTGTCCCTAGGGAGACCAACGAAGAAAGAGCTGCAAGAAAAGCTCGCGAGAGGCGGGCTTATGAAGAGCGCTATGGGAGAAGGGATGAACGACATGATTCTTCCCAGAGAGATGATGATTCCCACAAAAGTAAATCTCATGATGACAAAGGGAAAGGTCATATCGCTGAAGATCCAAGCAAGCGGGCCAAGCTTAGTGGAAGGCCGGCGTCTGCAATTTCTAAAAAGCCCGCTGCTCCCATCTCTTTGGAAATCTCCTCTAGCTCTCCTGCCCTTCAAAGAGCTGATATTCAAATGATCATCAACAGGCCTCCGTATCAAATTGAGAATGCCCCGCCTGCACTCCAAAGCCGGTTTCCAAACTAGTGTTTAAAAGGAGTACGCTTCGACTTGGACTTGATTCCCATTGACAAGCAGGCCATGCTAAGGAATCTCGACGCTGCTAAACTTGACATTGAGAGAATGTCTAGATGGCAAAAGCTAGTTGATGAGCTTCAACGGGTGAATTGCTTAAATCTCGAGGCTATGTTAGCCATGGAGAGTGATAAGTCCGAGTGGCAGAAAACTCTCAACCAGCACGATGCAGAGATGAAGAACATCACTGCTTACAATGAGAAGCTTGAAGCGGAAATTGAAAAACTCAATGAAGAGCTTGCCACTTCTTCCACTTCCTATAATCAAAAGGAAGAAGTGCTTCAAAAACAAGTGAGAGATGCCCATGCTGGTCAAAGAGGCGCTGAGGCTAGATTTGAGGCACAACAGCAAATTGTAGAAAGCTACCGCGCTGATATTGCTCAGTTGCGGGAAAAAACTAGCTCTCAGGGCATGGAGATTGAAATGTTAAAAGCTCGGCTTTCTAAAGTTGAAAAAGAGCACGATGAAGCCATTGCCGGCAAAGCAGCAGCCGAAGAATCTCATGAGGAAACTAAAGCCAACATCAGCTCTACCTTATTCGAGTTTTACATTCATAGTGTCTTAGGGCATGGCAGTCTCTCATTCTTGGGCCCGAAGTACGAGATTACCTTGGCCGAAGTGTGGGAGGCAGAAATTGATATGCTTGGAGGCGTTGGCTATACTGAGGCAGATTTTGAGGCGCACTATCTGGATGATGAGGCACGTGCCTCCCTTGCCGGGGGAAAGGAGCAACTTGCTAAAGAGCGAGCCGGAACGACGGAAGGATAACATTTAGGGAAGGCACATTTGACCGACCCGACTCTTCCTTCGGTTTCGGCCGACATTGATATCATTGGCTCTAGTTCCCATTCTTCGCCTCCTGCCAAAGCTGACATTGAAATTGTAACTGCTCATACTGGAGATGAGGCTCAAGAAAGCGCTGAAGCACAAGGCTTTGAAGTTGACGTGATAAAGCCAACTTCTTTAGGTAACTTCAACGTTGATTTAGCTCAAGTGGACTACTTGTTCGCTTCACATGAGCTTGATGAACTTTCTAATTATTACTTAAGCCTTGACGTGCCACTATCTCCTCTCTTTGCGAGGAATACTGATTTTAACTTCTCTTCTTCTATAGTGAAAACGCCAAGTGCTGCAAGACTTCTCCTCTTCCAGCAGTTCCATCTCCATCTCTTCAAATTACGCCACCTTCTGCTTCTCAACTGGGGTTGCAAGAAGAATTAATAGAAGCTCTTCAAGGCTTGGATGACTCGGCTGCTTCACAAGAGCAGAAGGCTGAGGAACTTGAAGAAGGTGAAAGGACTCCGGAAAAATTTCATGATGACACAAAGCTGTCTGAACTTAAAACTCCAGGCAGCGAGTCTTCTTCAAGGAAGAAGGGGAAACGTGTAACTTCGAAGAAGAAAACGAAAAGCACTTCTGTTAGTGAAGAGAAGGCGGAAGTAGACCCAGTTGTACCTCTATCTCCTTCTTCCCCGACTCGTTCAAATCGGCTCCCAAAGTTAACCACTAGGCCGGGCGAGGGCTCTAAAGGTGGCGGGAAGAAGAAATAACAAGTCTCGCTTTACCCTTCTTGGTTTGCTTTTTGCTTGTATATAAAGGCTTGTATTGGCCGAAGATTGTGCGGGTACCTATCCCCGCTCTTTTATAACCTGCACATGTATAAAAAATTTATAGTATGGAATAAAATGATTCTTTTTACTTGTACAATCTTTTGACTGTATTGTGAATGCATTTATTCCTTATTTTCGCACAAGTTTCTTCATTTTCTTTATGTGATATTGCAATAAGTTTGTGGTATGTTGCTTGAGCGTTGTTTTTATTAATGTAGCTATATTGTATTGCCCCCATACCACGGCTTATTGCAATTTCTTTCATTTGGTAAGACTTTGGAGAACAATTCTTCTGTTTCGAGAAGACTTGTACTCTTAAGTTGGAGAACAACCCTTCCATTTTGAGAAGGCTTGCACTCTTACTTTAGAGAATAATTTTTCCATTTTGAGGAAATATTATTCTGCTCTAGTAGAGTGTGCCTTGTATTGGAGAAGTCTTCTCTCTTTTTAAGAGAAAATTTGTACACTTCAACTTTCGGAGATGATCACTTTTTTGAGTAGTGGATTCTCCTACGCGGTGAAGTGGGTTTCCAAAGAAGGCTTTGAATTAGCACTACAACTTCTGGGGAAGAATATTTTCAAGATGGGGAAACTGATCTTCCCTTGAGAGCTGCAATGTGCCTCCGAAGAGGGCTTTCTTTTTTTTCTTTTTCTTTCTTTTTGCTTCGTTCGCTTGAAAGTGCTTTTCTCACAATTAAATGGATCCACGGGGCGGACGTAAGTTACTTAGTTAGATGTCCGTTTGCACAAACGATCGCTGCCAGTTAATAAGGGCCCTGTGCCTTCTATCTTGAGAAGGTGCCCCTCCGGTGGTTCCATCAACCTTGTTGGTTGAGGAAAGCATCTCTTCTTGGGACGTGCCTCTGAAGAGGTCTTGTGCCTCCGAAGAGGTCTTGTGGTGCCTCGGGAGAGGTCTTCTGCCTCCGAAGAGGGCAGGTGTGCCTTTGGTGAAGGCTAGTGCCTCTGAAGAGGGCTTGTGGTGCCTATGGAGAGGGCTTTTGCCTCCGAAGAGGTCATGTGCCTCCGAAGAGGGCTTGTGCCTCCGAAGAGGTCTTTATTTGATTGTCTGGAAGTTACTTTCTCACAGTTCAATGGATTCACGGGGCGGACGCAAGTTACTTAATTGGATGTTCGTTTGCACAAACGATCACAACCAGTTAACAAGGGCCCTATGCCTTCCAATTGGGAAGGTGCCCCTCCGGTGATTCCACCAACCTTATTGGTTGAGAAGAGCACTTTCATTTTCGACGTGCCTCGTTAGAGGGCTTTTTCCTGCGAAGAGTTGTGCCTCCGAAGAGGGCTTTGAGTGGTTGGTTCGCCATGAAGGTTGCGTCTCACGGTTAAGTGGATCCATGGGGGCAGACGCAAGCTATCCAACCGGATGTTTGTTTGCACAAACGATCGCAATCAGTTAGCAAGGGCCTGGTGCCTTCACTTTGGGAAGGTGCCCCTCCGGTGGTTCCACCATCCTTTTTGTTGAGAGGCAAGACTCCTTTTTGGCTGTTTTCTGTCTGCTCGCCCTTATCTGTTCGTCATTTGCTCGTCAGCGATTCCCTGTCATCATTTCGAAGCACATGTTCCATTCTTTTGCAAGTAGTTTGTTTTATCCGAAGAAGTGTACTTCATTGTTAAGCGAGTCCACGGGGCAGACGCAAGCTATCTAACCGGATGTCCATTTGCACAAACGATCGCAATCAGTTAGCAAGGGCCTGGAACCTCCATGTTAGGGAGGTGCCCCTCTGGCAGAATCGCTAACTTTTTGCATGAAGCACTTCTTGCTTGGGATTTGAATCAGAAATTTTTACGGCTTGGCATTAGCTTATTGAGTGATTTTAGGGATCGCTTGGCCTTGTGATAGGTAAGCTTTGTTTTAATGGCCTGCAATATTAAATCGACATTTTAGCAATACATTTAAGGAATTTACACTCGAAATAAAACAGGCATTTTATAATAGTAGAGAACGCAAGATTTATAGTCGTTCGGCCAAGAACTGGGCCAACATCCACTTTATAGTTCTTATTATTTATTTGCACTGATTTTACACTGGCTTACAATACAAGAATCATACATCCGTAATCATTTTACCAATTTAAGCAAAGCTTTTAAGTAAAATATGGACGCAAGTGATTGCTGTTCCAAGCTCTTGGAATTGGATCTCCTTCGACAGTTGTTAGTTTGAAAGTGCCATCAAGAAGTTTTTTGCCTATGACATACGGCCCTTCCCAGTTTGGCGCAAACACTCTTGTTGCTGTTATGATCCTTTTCAAGACTAGATCCCCAATTTCAAAGCTGCGTTGGCGAACTTTGGAATTGAAGTGCCTGGCAATCTTTTGCTAATGGGCTGCAATTATGAGTTGAGCCTCTTCCCTTCTTTCATCATGGAAGTCAAGTGCTTCAAGTTGCAACTCTTCATTTTCAGCTTGGTTGAAATGAATTCTTCTGTGTGAGGGGACCTCTATTTCCACTGGAATCATTGCTTCTGATCCATATGCTAATGAGAATGGAGTGTGCCCAGTCGCAGTTTTGTGGGTAGTTCTATATGCCCATAGTGCTAGTGGCAGCTTATTGATCCAACCACCTTTTGCTTTTTCCAACTATTTTCTGATGGTTGATTTGATAATTTTGTTTACTGCTTCCACTTGCCCGTTTGCCTACGGATGAGCCACTGCTGAGAAGCTTTTTCGGATCTTGAATCGCTTGCAAAAATCCTGAAACTCTTCGCTTTCAAATTGGGTATCATTGTCTGTGATTATCTTTTGAGGCACACCATACCTGCAAATGATATTCTTAGTCACAAAGTTTATCATCTTTTTAGAGGTAATAGTAGCTAATGGTTCAGATTCAGCCCATTTAGTGAAATAATCAACATCACCAATAGCATATCTGATTCCGGACTTGGCAGTTGGCAAAGGCCCGATGAGATTTATTCCCCAAATGGAAAATGGCCATGGACTGACCATCTGCGTTAACTCGGTGGAAGGTGCTCTTGGGATTTTTGCAAATCTCTGGCATCTGTCACACTTTCGAGAGTAGCTAGCAGCATCTCGATTAACGTCTGGCCAAAAATACCCATAGCGGAGAATTTTCTTTGCTAGAGTTTGACCACCTGAATGATCTCCACACTCTCCTCCGTGCATTTCAGCTAAAATTGTCTTAGCCTCTTCCTTGGTTACACATCGGAGTAATGGAATCGAGAATCCCCATCTGTACAACCGGCCGTCTTGAATTACATACCTTGAGGCTTTCCTTAACAGTTTCTGACGCTCCTTTGAATTTTCTGGAAGGAAGCCGTTTAGTAGATATTCCTTGATCTGGGTCATCCACGACTCCTACTGTTGAGAGGCAGTCATGTCCCAGTCAATCTCCATTTCATCGGTACTTGGGGATGACAAGACTTCCACAGGGACCAATCCCAATAATTGAGCTTCGTCAGTGCTTGCATACTTCGCGAGAGAATCTGCCTTCATGTTCTCTTCCCGGGGTATGTGACTTATCGTATAATGATCGAAATCATCGAGAAGCTCTCAGGCCTCGACAAGTAAGCAGGCAGATTTCCTCCTTTAGCTCGAAACTCTTTCTTGACTTGGCATACAATAAGCTGGGAATCACTGAAGATTTGTAACACTTTGATGTTCAGTTCTTTAGCAATCTTCAAGCCGGCAATAAGAGCTTCATATTCTACTTCATTATTTGTCGAAGGAAATTCCAATCTCAATGCGTAGCACAATGATCGCCCTTTGGGGGTTACAAGCACGACCCTAGCTCCAGAACAATGGCCGTTTCTTGCGCCATCAACATATAATTTCCATCGGATCGGGATGTCATTAGTCACCTCTTCCTCACTGTCACCTTTATCTGTATATTCTGCAATAAAGTCTGCTAAAGCTTGTCCATTGATTGCTCTTCGGGGATGGTAGGTGATATCATACTGGCTGAGTTCAATATTCCACTTCAGAAGACGACCCGAAGTCTCAGAGCGAAATAGAACTTGCTTTAGAGGCTGATCAGTGAGGACTTTGATAGGATGAGCTTGAAAATATGGCCTCAACTTTTTGGAAGCTATCAGTAGGCAATAAGCGAGCTTTTCTAGCTTTGAATAATTCATCTCTGCCCCCAATGAATCTCTTGCTGATGTAATAGACCGGGCGCTGAACTTTGCATCTTCCCGTACTAATGCTGCACTGAGAGCACGAGACGAAACTGCTAAATATATGAAAAGATATTCACCATGCTGGGCTTAGAAAGTATTGGAGGCGCTTCCATGTGACGAATTAGTTCATCGAAAGCTTTTTGACATTGTAGAGTCCATTCAAAGTTTTTCTTTCCTTTCTTTAGAGCGTCAAAGATTGGAATGCATTTGTCCGTGGCCTTGGAAATAAACCGACTCAAAGCAGCGACTTCCCATTGAGGCTCTGCAATTCCTTCTTTGTCCTAGGGGCTTTGATTTCTCTCAGAGCAGTAATTTGAGCAGGATTAGCTTCGATGCCCCTAGCACTCACAATGAAACCTAAGAATTTTCCAGACTCTACCCCGAATGTACATTTCAAAGGATTAAGCTTCATTCCATACTTTCGGAGGACTGCGAATATTTCTGCCAAGTGATCCATATGATCCACTGCCTTCTTTGATTTCACCAACATATCATCAACGTAAACTTCAATAGTCTTGCCAATCTGTGGTTTGAACATAGCATTAACAAGTCTTTGGTAAGTTGCCCCCACATTCTTCAGTCCGAATGGCATGACTCTATAGCAGTAAAGACCAACATCGGTGATGAAGCTCGTGTCCTCCTGATCTGGCTCATGCATCATGATTTAGTTATATCCGAAGTAAGCATCCATAAAAGACAACAATTCATGCCCGGCTGTTCCATCCACCAACTGATCAATCCTGGGTAAATGGAAGTAGTCTTTGGGGCAGGCTTTGTTTAAATCTGAAAAATCGATGCATGCTCTCCACTTTCCATTTGCTTTTTTAACCAGCACCGGATTAGAAACCCAATTTGGATAAGTGGTCTCTCTGATGAAGCCATTCTCCATGAGCCGATCTGCTTCTTCCTTTAATGTTGCTGACCTTTCTGAACCCTGGGTTCTTCTTTTCTGCTTCACAGGTGTAAATTTCGGATCAATATTTAGAGTGTGTACTGCGATTTCGGGAGATATTCCACACATATCAGCATGACTCCAAGCAAATACATCCAGATTTGCTTTCAGGAATGATATCAAAATATTTTAAACTGTCACACTAAGTTGAGAACCCACATTCAGCACCTTGTTTGGATCTTTCGGGTCAACAGATACTGGCACCGTTACTTCCACTGGCACCACTCTATTCTCCCCTGTACTGGCTTTTCTGGGATCCATTTCTTTTCATGCACCACTATGCTCGCCAGTACAGGGTCCACCCTATAATTGCTACAAGGTTGGTTTTTTGATGCGGAGTGAAGCTGCCGTATCCTTTCCCATCTCTCTCTTCCTTGCTTCCCGCAACTCTATAAGATAACATTCTCGCCCAGCATTCTGATCCCCTTTAATAACACCGACGCCATTATCCGTGGGGAACTTCATAGTAAGGCACCACAGGGCGAGATTTGCCTTGAATGCTGCAAGATTTGGCCGGCCCAGGAAGGCAATGTAAGTAGAAAATCCGTCAATAATCACAAAAGCCTGCTTTCGAACCACCTTTTTCTGCCCCTCTCCAAGCTCCACGAATAAGTCAATAGTTCCAATTGGCTGCTTTGGTTCCCCAGTAAACCCAACAATCTTCTACGATGAAGCTTGAAAATCAGCCATAGGAATCTTCATTTGATCGAATGTCTTTTTGAAGAGGATATTGCAAGAGGCTCCGCAGTCAACAAGCACCCTTCTTACAATAGCAGGTCCGATACCTGTAGAGATGACCAGGAGATCCATGGTAGGAGCTTCAACACCCATAGAGTCCCTGGCCCTGAACACAATGTCATCATTAAAAGTTCTTTGCTGCTTCAAAGGTGCAGCATCTTCCAACACAAAAACATTTTCTTCTACTGGGGCATATTTCAAAGCACGAGCATATCTTTCCATCTCGCCCCAGCTTCTTCCTGTTGGGTGACGACCTCCCGTGGTTACATTAATAACAGGCCTCTCTGATTCATGCGCGGTAGTCCTCTCACCCGAGGCAGATGGATGAGCAGGAAGTTACTGGCCCTCAGTAGATGAAGTTGGGTCATTCCCATTTCTCTTAACATATTGTTGCAGCTTGTTCTCTCTCAGCAGTTCTTTAATCAAACTCTTCAAATGGCGACATTCGTTAGTATCATGACAGGGTTGATTATGAAACCGACAAAATCTCCCATTTCGAACAGCATTTTTCCCAAGCTTCAACACAGATGGTTTAGGGTATTCCACGGCATCTTTGGTAGCGAAAAAGATATTCTCCGGAGTATCAGTTAAAGGAGTGAAATCTGAAGGCTTAAAGAAGCGAGGTTTCTTCACATCCTTTTGCTTCTTCCCACCGTTATTCTCCCTCTTCTGACCTCCGGATTCCTTTTTGGTAGGGCAGCAGTGTTATTCTCAACCTCCGTCAATACCCTTTTCACCGGCACGGGAAGGCTTTCCAAGCGCATGAACTCGTCAACTTTCTTGTAGAATTTCTCAAGCGAATTTGGCTCCTTCATCTTCAGCCATTTCCCAAACTCACTCGATTTGTCGATAGCCCTCATCAAGTAGGTCAAAATCATTTGTGGCTCCGCATTGTCGACCTCAGCCAAGGCTATGTTGAAGTGGTTTAAGAAAGATCTAATGGATTCTCCGGGACTCTGTTCCAGGCTGGACAATGACATTATGTCCTTCGCCTTTGAAGCATATAACCTGAATTGTTCTTTAAACTTTCGAGTTAAATCGAAGAACTGGTCCACAGATTGGACTGGTAGCTTTGTAAACCAGAGTAGAGCCACTCCTTCCAAGTATACCAGAAAGTACCGGCATTTGATCTCATCTGAAGCTCTGGCACCAGTCATGTGCCAGTCATACTTATATAAGAATTGGTTAGGGTCACTCGTTCCCCTATAAGCCGGAATGGTGGGGGGAACAAACTTCCTTTGAAATTCCGCCCTCAGAATTCTTTCGGTGAACAGAGCCTTACTTGGAGCGAACCCCCATTCTTTTTCATCTTCTTCCCTTTGCATACTTTCTTTCATAATCTGTCGAACCATTCCCGAGAGGTATTCCTCATCGTTTAGAGGCTCTGCGGGACAGACTTCAACCATTTTCTCGGAAGTTTGCCCAGACAAAGGTTTGCAGAGAGTCGGCTACAGTTGATCCTCCAGCTTGGGGAGGTTCCCCTTCAGCGGGGCCAGCTTCCCTTTGAGGAATATCCCTCCCTTCAGGATTATGAACATCATCGGCAAAGTTTTCTTCATTATTCACTGGTTGATGGTTAGCTCCGAGCAAAGCATTCAACCTGTCAAGCATTAAAGTGTTATGGGCTTCCATTTGCTGATATAACCCAGACACTGCAGCATCTAACTCTGCCCGTGTAATTCCAACACTTGGAGCTGCTTGACTTAACGAAGGAGAAGTGGCCGTATTTTCATGGGCATCATCGGGCTAGTAGATCTGCGCTTTCTTCCAGAAGCCATAATCTCTGATAGACTTCTGGTTTTGAGAGAGATTTTTTCAACGAACTTTTGCAAAGCAATGATGAGAGCACCCTGAGTTCAATTCTCAGTAATAGCACCAAAAATGTTAACGCTAAAATTGGACGCTAACACCCCGGTGTAAGTTGTAGTATAGTGAAAATGTGAAAGCACCACCCGTTGGTACGGGAACTAGAGATAAGCAGAAGATAACATAAAATCAAGTAAAGGGACAACAGTTTTTATAGTGGTTCAGCTTAATGTCAAGCCTACGTCCACTTTAATCCTCTTTATTGTTGATTCGATTACAACTTTTACAATGATCTTTGATTACAACACAACTAAGACAAGTAGCTAGAACTTCAATGTAGAAGAGCTCTTCGAATTCATGTTGAATGTGTTAGATCTCTCTCAAAGTTCGTTGAAGTGTCTTCGGTTTTTGAAATGTTGAAGGAGTCGAGAAAACAGCAAAGTATAGGCGTTCCAGAAATGATCCAAAAGTCCCTTTCCAGGTGGAGTAGGCGGAGTATTTATAGGAAGATTCTGGAGTTAGGTCATAGGTCGTGGGCGACATAGGAGTGGGTTAGGTCGTAGGTCGTATGTTTGACCTAATGGACACGGGCTATGGCTTATAATGGTTGCGTTTTGATCAATTGCTTCTGTTGGTAGGTCGTAGCAACCTATGAGAGTGGTGAGCGACATAAATGGAGCAACTGATGATAGTTATGGTAAGGCTGCGACCTAAGGTTAGGAGCGACCTATATGCAAGCGGCTTAAAGAGATGTGGGTTATGTAGGTGATAGGTCGCTAGGTTACCTCGCTGAGTCGCTAGATCGCTTAAGTCGTTTAGGTCGTCGGCACTTAGGTCGTTGGCATTTAGGTCGCTTAGGTAGTTGGCACTTAGGTCGCTTAGGTCGTTGGCACTTAGGTCGCTTAGGTTGTTGAAAATGCTTAGGTCGCTGAGATACTGTAGTGTTTACTCCACTGTTATGTTATGTTGTTGATCTGTATGGATTGCTAGGCCGTTAGGTCGTTGAGTGGCTTAGGTCGTTAACTCGTTAGGTCGAGCATGTCGCTAAGTTGTTGCCACGCTAACTCGCTGTAGGTCTTATATCTATGTTAGCTCGCTCATTCTTTAGGTCGTTAGGTCGCTGGACCTTCTAACCCATTAGGTCGCTGAGTCGTTAAAAAGAGGAGTTAGCAGATATTATCTATTTGACCTGGGTTATATTAACCAATAGAAAACTATCGAGTGAGTCGTTCCATAGCTATCCAATAACTATCGGTACATAACCTCTTAGTGCTTCCAACAGTCATGAGTAATGCACTACCCAATATTTGGAGAGCGTTACGCACTCTAGTCTTAACGGATATATAGATATCCAGTCTTAATGCATCTTGACTAAGAACACTTAAGATGATATGTTTTATAAAATATTTTGATATCATACTCAACTATTTATAATTACTACCACTAACACAACATTTATGGATTTTTTTGTTACAATGTTTTATTAAACATTTAGTTATTTATAACACATTATAACAAAGCATATAACAAAAAGAAAAACACCTTTACCATGAACATGAATTGATTACAGAGTTAACTAATTTACAATAAATTATAGAATTTCCCCAAGACATACCCCTAACTCTATCAATCTCTCACATTCAATTAGGGCCAATTGTGGAATCTCAATCTACCCTTCAATCAGCTTTTTAAGAGCCAATCGAGAAAGGCCTTTAGTGAACGGATCTAGTATGTTGTCCTTAGTATCCACCTTTTGTATCACGATTTATTTCTTCTTAACGGACTCTCGGGTTAGGTGAAACTTTCAAAGAATATGCGGCGACTTCTTGTGTGCTCTGGGCCCCTTTGCGATCGGTATAGCCGCATTGTTATCACAGAACAATGCTACAGGATTCTCGGTATCTGGAATCAACCTAAGCTCATTCAAAACTTACGCATCCAAATAGCCTCTTTAGATGCTTTATTGAGGGTGGTGTACTCGGCCTCCATCATGGAATCAACAATTGTTTCCTGCTTGGAACTTTTCCAACTAACGGCCCCGCCGTTAAGTGTAAAGACATAACCGGACATCGATTTACTATCATGTATGTCACTTTTAAAACTTAATTTTGTATAACCCTTCATAAAGAGGTCTTCATTCTCCCATATAAGGAATAAGTCCTTAGCATTTCTCCAATACTTAAGTATACATTTTACAGCCGTCCAATGTTTTTCCTTGAGATTAGACTGACCGGCTTACGCATCCTGATGCATATGCCATATCAGGTCTAGTATATAGCATAACGTACATTATGGATTCTATGGTCAAAGCATAAGGAATTCTCTTCATACGCTCCTTCTCTTCATCGGTACAAGGAACATCCTTCTTAGGAAGGATGACTCTAGATTGCGTTGGAGTTTTTCCAAGCTTGGAATTCTCCATATTGAACTTTTCGGTATGGTGTCTATGTCAAGGGATTAGGACAATCCCAATGGTTTCTTAGATCTATCTCTACATATCTTTATACCAAGTATATAGGTTGCTTCTCCCAAATCCTTTATAAAGAAGTTCTTGGAAAGCCAATATTTCATAGATTGCAATAACATAATGTCATTGTCAATCAATAATAGATCATCGACATAAAGTACCAAGAATATGATGGTGTTTCCCTGTTACTTTCTATATATGCACGCTTCCTCTGTGTTCTGATAAAAACCAAACCATTTAGTTACTTTATCAAAACACTTGTTCCAATTGCTTGAAGCTTTTTTAAGTCTATAAATTGACTTCAACAGTTTGCAAGCTTTGGTCTCCCTCCCACTGACCACAGAATCCTCAGGCTGCGACATATAAATAGTTTCCTCTAAAACACCATTTAGAAAAGCCGCCTTTACATCCATTTGCCTTATTTCGTAGTCATTGAATGCAGCGATAGCTTGATTTGAATAGATTTAAGCACGGCTACGGGTGAGAAAGTTTCGTCACACTCAACACCTTAAATTTGACGAAATCCTTTCGCACTAGCATTGCCTTATAAGTCTCCACTTCCTATTCGCATTTAGATTTTTCTTAAAAATCCATTTGCAGACGATGGGTTTTATCCCTTGGATACGTTCAACAAGGTCTAAACCTTGTTTTCATATACGGAACCAATCTTGGATTTCATTGCGCCAAGCCCAGTGTAGAGTCTATATTCTGCAATGCTTGTTGGAAAGATATAGGAGTGTCATCATCTAAGACACAGCCTTCCTTCTCGCCATCCACGAGAAAATCGTGTATTTCTCTAGTGCACGAGATTCTCAAGTAGACCTTCTAATAGGCTGTGTATTTTCATATACAGGTGAACGTGATTCTCCTACTGCTTTAGTTTCAGTGTTAATTTCTTGTATCTCATCCAAGTCTACGACTTCACTACTAATTTCCTTCGACAACAATCCCTTTTCTAAAAAGACAGCGTGTTCGAGAAACAATAAAACCCCGTTTGGCTTGTCGTTTTTAGTTTTGCGTTTTCGTCTATGCAAAAGCGTGTCCTTTGTATATATTGTTGAAAAGCAAACAATTTTGAAAAATGAAATTAACATGAAAAATAGAAACCAAGATTATTTTGTTTTTCGTGTTTCAAGAGTTAACAAAAGCACGGAGAATAATCCAACTCTTTATTTGACCGTTGGTCGTCACAATGGCTAAGAATTGTAAATCTTCTTCTCTTATTTCTTGCTATTTCTTAGTGCAAGTTGAAAACACAAAACTCAAAAATACAAATGAAACCAAACGGTCCCTAACCTTTTGTTCCTCGGTGTTGTAGAATATGTAACTCATCGCGTTTTTAGGATATCCTATAAATATACACAGTATCAATCTTGCCTCTAGTTATTCGAACCAACATTCTTAACGTATGCCGGGAAACCTCATACTTTCAAATTTTTGAGTTGTGGTTTCTCACCACATCTCATATGGTGTTTTAGGCACAGATTTAGTGATTAACAAGTTCAACATTTGTGTTGCGGTTTTAGCGCATATCTCCAATAGGGCAGATGTAACTTAGCCTTACTCATCATGGAACGAACCATATCTAATAGGGTTCGTTTTCTTCACTCCGACACACCACTGTGTTGTGGAGTCTAGGATGGAGTTATCGGAGAGATAATCCTATTAACTTCAAGGTATTGTTGGAAATCCTGCCCAACATACTCGTCTCCTTGATTTAATCGAAGAATTTGAATCTTACGACCCATGATTTTCTATTATATTTTGTATTCAATAAATTTCTCATAGACGTCGGATTTGTTCTTCATACGATACACATATCATAGTCTTGAGAAATCGTCGGTGAAGGTAACAAAGTAAGAACTCTAAGAGTACCAGATCACTATATCCTAGTCTTGACAAATCCTTATCTTTGATAGTTATATCTATCGTGTCATATATATCACTATCTACAAACTGTAAGAGTTCATCAACTCATTCATTGCTCTCACTGAAGGGATGCTTAGCCAATTTACCTTTGAGACATGACTCACACATGTCAAATAATTCAAAATCAACATGACCTAGGCTACAATGTCAAATATAGTTATCATTTATATTGTTAGAAGCATTGTTAACAGAACACACATAATTAGTATTAGTTACATAAATGCTATTTTCAAGAACACTTTAGCAGACTTTATTTTCATCCAAACCAGTTTGCACAATGAAATATATATCTAGTCTTAGACAATCTAGAAACAAAAATAATCCCACAAATAAAGTCTTTTAGATAGTAGCAACTATTTACTACTAATACTAATCCATTAGAAAAATCTAAAAGATAGTCTCCTACTATCGTTGCATCTATCATAGATCCATTAGCAACTTGGAGTCTCATCTCTTCTTTTGTCACGCGATGCTAGTTCCTAAGCCCTTGTAAAGAATTACATATATGAGTACTAGATCCAGTATCTAAAACCCATGACATTTTATTGATTACAAATCAATTTTGAATCATAAATGTACCTGAGAGAGCCGTAGAACCATTCTGCTTCTTTTCCATAACAATCCTCAAGTAGTCGGGATAGTTACTTTTCCAACAACCTTTCTTGTGGAAGTGGCGACATTCACCCTTGTCACCGGTCTACTTATTTTTATTTTTCTTGCCATCGCTTTTCCGCTTCCTCAAACTCTTCGAAGGTGACTCTATGCTTCACAGCAAGTACCGCATGTTGATCCTTATATGTAGACTCAACCGACCTTAACATGTTGAGGAGCTCCACGAGATTCACATTTAGTTGGTTCATGTTATAATTCAATATGAACGGTTCATGCTGAGAAGTAAGGGAAGCAAGGATCAAGTTTACTTGTAGTTCATTGCTTATTTGTACGTCCAACTATGAAAGCTTATCAATATAGCCCTTTACATTAACACGTTATCGGCCACTTTCTGTCATTTGGTTATTTTGGTAGTGAACGGTTTCTTTGTAAGTCTTTACCATGCAGAATGTGATTGTTCACAAAATAAGGCCTTAAGACTATCAAATATCTCATGGACAGACATATTTTCGTGCTACCTCTGTAACGGCTTGTCTAACATAGACAACATGAAAACTTGGGCGATATCTAGGTCTGACACCCATTTTTCATCAGCAAACCTTAGTTCGAGTTCCACATCATCGGCGGGTTGTTCTTTAGGTTTGCATGTAATAGCAATCCAAAGGCAATCGTAAGTCAACGCTATTTTGATTGCTTTTAACCAGTCCATATAGTTAGGTCTGGTAAGTTTGTCGTTATCATAAAACTGTTTTGGAGTTATCGTTTTCTACAAGTTTAAGAAGTATACTGTTAGGACGAATCATTGTAGATGTTATTATAATATTAGTATGGTTAAATTTTACGTTTCATTTTACTAATAAACTCCTACTACTCTTTTGTGTTTCGCCAAACCCTAAGGATCCGCTTACGAGTTTTGTGGTATCTTTTATGAGAGGTTTTGAGAGTATCGATTTTGACCGTAAATGATCATAGCGGTTTTGATTAGTTTATATTAAGTGTTGTTATAACCGATCGGTACATGTTGATGGTTTAACATACACCGGTCCTGAGAGTATTACACTAAAGTAATGTTATATATATATCCTTATATTTATTCTCTAGCTTTGTGAAGATTAATCCTACAATATAATTAGTGGGGGTATAATTGAAAAAAAAATTTATAACCCTTCAAAACACCCTATTTGATGGGTTGAAAATTGTCATCAATATTACGCTGCACTTGGCTTTCACTGATTTTATAACCAACAATAACCAGTGTAAAAAAATAACTAGTAAGGGTTATGATAACACCTGAATTATAGAGCCGTCCAAAAATAGTATAAAATAAACTCCTAAGCGGAGCCTAAGTCGAAATATGGAAGTCTTTATATTCACTAGTAGGTGTTAGGACTTGTCCGTCTTGGAATTCTGATCTAGATTTTGCTCAACTAGCCATAGCTCCCCAATGATGGATAAACTCCTTACCGGTTGTATCATATACAACTCCTAACCCTTGATACCTTGTCCTAATTTCATTTCGACCTCGAGTTTGCTCAACAAATCAAAACGAAATTATTCACTTGTACCTAATATATCACAACGGCTCAGTATATGTACCTTGAGTTTGCTCAACGAATACATATAGTTATCTTACCTTGTCTATTTAATATATTAATAATACTACACATAGCATTACTAGCTTGAGTTTGTTCAACAACCAAGGAGTATTCAAGTAATTCATACATACATAGATATATATATATATATATATATATATAGTAGAGGACAGCATTATATTAAAAATTTATAATCTTTAATATTGACTGATGTCGACTTATTAAATAATAAAATTCTTGTGGATTACTCTCGTGATTCAAATGTCGTACACATCGAAAACCACGGTATACGTATATTTATGTAAGTATTTATTCCTCTAGTTTATTTGGATTTCTTTAATATTCCACCTTTTTAGTTTATATGTTCACATTATACAAGTTTTATTATATATATAACTTTTATATTTCATATTTCTTATATAATAGTCTTATGTATAGTATTAACTAATTAAATCTTATTTAATTAATTTTAAATTTTATTGATATAACATTTGTATTCAACATTTATTATATATTATAACCTTTATTGTACAACACATATACCATATATGTGTTTGTATGTGCGTTACTTAATTAATAAACTTTTAATTAACTTACTTAATCAAACTATTTTAATTATATTGTTTTAATTTTGAAAATCACTATTTATACATACAATATACTTATGTTATCTTAAACATTTTAAAATATTATAACATACATCATAATATAAAATACATGTATACGGTTTCCATTAATTAACTAACTAATTAATTCTTTAATTATTTATAAAGTTATTTTCGAAGATTTTCAATTTATTATATTATGACTTTTATAATATTTTATATCACGTTTTAAATTTAAATTTTAAACTTAAAAAAATTATTTAAATTTTCAAAACAATTATGAAAATTAGCCAAATGCCCAATTCAAATTGAGCTACTTCTATTAGGGGCAACCTTTTAGGCTTACATATCTGTTTGGACTAAGCTAGCAGCCAGGTAGGGTCACTACTAGAAAAGCTTGAAATACCATCAACACTTGACGACGGCTTCCGACGACCTATTGCATGGTTTTCGATGGCTTTCAACGAGCCGTCGGCGGCCATCGGGAACCGTCTGAAAGATGTCGTCGGTGGCCTTCGAAAATCGTCGTTCGCGTTATATAGTTCTTAGGCGAGAGCATTCTTCCTCAAATGTGCTGAATGAAAATTCTTATCCTAAAACCCCATTTTCAAGCTTTCAAACCTCAAATTCAAGCTTTCAAATCTTACACGGCTCCTGAATCAATCTCTATTGCTTCCAATCTCAAGTATAACCTCTAATTTTTACAAAAAACCTAATTTTTAATCTAAATCTCGATTTTCCTAATTTGATAAATTAGGGTTAATTAGTGATTCTAATTATTTCTAATACCCTAATGATGGTTTATAGTATCCCATTGAAAACCTATTTCATTTGTTAGTTTTAAATTGTGAAAATTAGGTATAATTCGTGAATTTGTGTATATGTGTAAACCATTATATATATGCTATTTTTAGCATTGTCTTGTGTTAACTAGTATGTTTATGTGTTCATATATCTGTATGTATATGTTTGTATATGTGTTAATCATCATACATATATATATATATATATATATATATGTATGTATGTATATATATTATATCTGTGTGTAAATGTGTTAATCATTACACACATATACGCATCTAATAATTAAATAAATTGTTTTCGATCGAAAACATCGTAAAAAAATTATTTACATATCTACTATTATAAGTCGAATTAACCTTGTTCGATAAAATACGTGGGACCATCTGGTAAATTAATAATTTTTCAAAATATTAAAATTAGTAAATTTTCAACCATTTACAAACAATAATATATTATATAATAAATAAGAAGAAAAAATATAAAACTTTTAACTTTCATATAAACTACTTTTTTATATGTCCCTTAGAGAGTTTTCGGCCCTGTCCAACAAGTGTTGTACAAGATCGTTATATAAATATTCATTTTTATCACAGAACGGACATTTATATTAATCCGGTACAATACTTGCTGGATTTATTCATATATTGGACAAGTTATAAACATAGCAAACAATTACATTTCGTACATTATTTCATTTTAAACGGTTCACAAAATTTGGCCATCACTTTTCTTTTTTGTTCCTGTGTACACACATTTGTGTACAATACAAGAAACAAAGGGGAAGTACTGCCGAAATTTTGTTGAACCGTTTAAAACGAAATAATTTACGAAATGTAATTTTTTTAAATGTACTTGTAATGGGAAGTAGGATGATTGACCATCAAATAGAAAATCATAAACCAACATTTCAATATTGTATTCTTAAGTTGGGTTAAATTGACGCGTATAAGATTATGTATCAATACATTGAAAAATAAAATCTCAATTCATAAAATGGCCAATATTTATTTTTGAATTTGTGATATATTTTTTAAAATAGGGAAAATGATCGATTATTTTGTTGATCGGAGGAGATGGATGTATCAAAGAAGGGGACTGAGAGGTTCAATAAAGGAAATAATTTATAATGGTATAAATGTATTTGTTGAATTCGTTTAACGTAATAACAGAAACGGTGTAGAAATTCGTTGTCCTTGTAGTAGGTGTAAACATTTGAAGTATTTGTTACCAGATATTGTGAAAGTTTTTATGCAAAAACGGTTTCGTACCAGAGTATTATATTTGGGATCGTCATGGAGAACTTGTAGCACATACTCTTGCAGAGTCTGAATTAGAGGTTGCCAGTAATGAAATTGTTACGACGAATCGTATAGAAAATATGGTTGAAGATGCAGCATGATCAATGTTTTCTACGGTTGAAGTTGATGGCGACGATGTAAAGTTGAAGAACCAAATATTGAAGCAATTTTTTTTATGATTTATTGGATGTGCTGAGAAGCCTCTTTGGGATTGTTGTAAAAGCGGCACCCGGTTATCAGTAACTGCAGAATACATTGCGATGAAGTTAAAATACAACATCACCGAAGCTGAATTTACAGTTGTTTTACAAGCTGCAAAATGACATATGCTACCCTGTAATTTAATGTGTGAAAATCACTATGAAGTTAAAAAAACTTACGTCGGCTTTTGATTTACCATATCAAAATATAGATACATGTTTAAATGGCTGCATGTTGTTTTGGAAAGAGGACACTTTTAGGAAGTGTAGAATATGTAACAAAGAATGTACAAACCAAGAAAAAAGAACGGAAAGGAAGTTCCGTGTGACGACCCAGAATTTCTATCAATTTAATTAGGAATAATTAATCGATTTTAAAATATTTAAAAGTTAATTTTTAACTTGAATTTTAGAATATCAATATTTACTGAATGATTAAATCATTGAATTGTATAGTTTAAATATTGAATTTAATAATTTAAATTGGGTATATTGTTGAATTTGAGATTCTAAGCCCGCTTAAAATAATTTGAAGGCTTATAAAATCTATAATGGGGATACTGAAGATAATAGAATGGTTGGAATTTAATTTAAAGGTAATTGGTTCAATTTTTATAATATATCGTTTAAATTGATATTTAAAAATAGCCTTTCGAGGCACAGTCTCGGAATTTGACGAAACCAGTTCCATTGGATCCGTAATAGTTTGTTATTATCGGATTTCAATTTTGATAGCAATCGGAGTTGTCGTTTGACCCTGGCAGCTCGAAACGCTTAGATTTATTTTAATCGATGTAAGTTAATATCGATCGTTTAATTCCGTAATTCGCACATACGTTCCAATTAGCCTCCGTAACACGTTCCATCGTGTTCGGAAACGGATCACACTTTATAATTGCCTCGCCGTATTGCTTAAGTGGAGTTCGAAAATTTGACTAGCAATCGATGAAGCATTTTGAAGTTTTTTATAAGTTAAAAACAATAATCATAATAATATATAATATAGTTATTAAAATAAAATATTTAAGATATTTTTTCCAGCAATCGTGCTCGAGAAGCCTCCTTCAGCCTATTTCTTATTCCCTTCCTCTTTCTTTCCCCAGGAATGCTGAGAATCGAACTAAGAGGAAAAAAAAACAAACAAACAAAAGGGGGGAGGGCCGAAACCTTCACTTTTCAACAACATAAATAAAATTCAACTCAAATAAAAATGGCGATCGAAAGGGGAAGGGGGCCGCATCGTTGTTCGTGTGATGGAAGGGGAAGAGGCTTCGGCACCTCGTTCTCACTCGAAGCAGGTTGCGTATTAATGTACGATGACGGTTAGAAGGCTGCGGCGGCAAAAGAGCTCGTGTTCGAGCATCAGTGGGGGCGAGGGCGAAGTCGCGACAAACTCGAAATTGTAGCTTGCGTGCGATGGGGGGAGACTCGATTGTCGTGATGTCGCGAGGGTGAGGGGCGCACTGGGTAGGGAAACGGCGACTCAAAATTGGGAATTCGAACTAGGGTTCGTCGAAGAGGCAGAGTCGCCGTATTTGTGAGGCCGCGTGTGTGGTAGTGGAGTCAGCAGTAAGGTATATTCTTTGTTGAAGCTTAGCATTTGATTTAATTCAGTTTCAAAGTAAAATATAAGAATACTATATATATATATGTGTGTATAACAGTAGGTTATTTTCTTTTAAATTTTAGGTTTATGTAGTGTGTATTTATATGAAGATAACTGAAATCATTTTAGATTTGGGATATAGGAATTTAAATGAAATATTAGATTTTAATAATCTATGTAGGTATTTTTACAAATATATACGTACATATTTCATTTACTAGCTTATAGTTTTTTTATATAACGTATGTTGGAGAAATTGGTTTAAATATAATTTAATGATTTAAAATGAAATCAGTGGTTAATTAAATTATCAAATGAAATTTAAATGGCTCAATAGACTCGAATATTAATAAAACATCTAATGTTTTACAAGGTCAATGGTCGTGAAAAGCAAGTCATGAAGGATGGGCCGCAAAATGACGAAGGTGAGTAAATCTCACTCTGTCTGGTTCTTATTTAAATTTATATGGTTAGATTTAAATAATTGGTCGAACGTTTTGGTTGATTGGATGTATACTGATGATGATGTGATTTTGACTTTGATTGATTCTCGAGTTAATTGTGGATTGACTCGAAGTATATGGTGTTTTAAATTGTTTTAAACTTAAATCATAAATAAGACAATGATTCCATTGTAGATTTGGAGAAGGCTTGATGTGTTGTGATTCATTAAATTAGTAGGGAATTTGAAATGAAAAATTTGATTGATTTAATTAATTAATTAATGATTAGGCTTAACTGATTTAGTAACGAATGAGTTGAATTAATTAATTAAGGTTCAAGTAAACTAATTAAGTGTAAGTAATACAGAATAATAATCGAATGGTGTGTCAGTTAATTTCTTAATGAAATTAACGAAATAAAATTTATTTTGCGGAAGAAAGCAAGAGATTAAATGAGATAATTAATTAAGGAGTAAGTAATTTATTTAATGAAGTAAATAAAAGATAATTAAATATAGGTAGAGGGTGTTTGAGAAGGATTAATATCGGGTTTTAATTAATGTAATTAAGTTGGATTGGAATAATGGAAATGAAATTGGAACTCATAATTTATATAATTAGGGATGTAATTAAGGATAAATTAATCAAAATAAGTGACTTATGACGTTAATTAATAAGTAATTAAGGATTAACATAACTAAAATAGTTAATTAATTCATGAAGTAATTAAGATTACCTATTGACTTTGGTTAAGAACAATAAAAAAAAATCGTGAAGCTAATTAAAGATGATTACTTAAATGTAATTGAAAGATAATTAATCCAGGATGATTAATTAAGATGAATGAGGATGGGTTGACAAATTAATTAACTTGGAATTTAATTAACGTTGAATGACGGGATATAGGTAATTGAGACTTGAAATTCAATTGAGTAAATTGAATTGTTTTGTATATGATGGATGATTGATTGATATTGGATGTTTTGAATGTGGGTATCTCTGATATGGATGTTGTTTATTTCAATTGAATAATTTAAGATAGGATAACATGAGTTTCGAAGAGACCGGGTCGGGTATTGGGGAATACCCGAAACCCCCTTCGAATTTGTTTTAAATTGATTTCTTAAATCAATAGGATGGAATGAATTGATTTAAGTGGATTAGACTATTTTATCTAAGTTTGATACTTAGGAATTTATATATGAAATAAGCATTGTCTATAGCAAATTGTGAATCGGTAAATGGATATAAGTTACCCCGGGTTATATGAGATGATTGCTTTGGTATTACATGTTAGTTGAGTTTACTCACGTTGGTTTCCAGCCTGACCCGGGTGTTACTTTGGTGTAATGCTCGGGTCAGACCGAGTATTACAGGTTTTCAGGTAGGTACGTCCTGGAGCCCAGGAGGTGAGCTGGATGGCAATATCGTATAGAGTATTTCGCTGTATTTATATTATTGTTAATTTGAGAATTGATAATTGTAAATATTCAGTGACTGTATATAATGTAAAACTCTGATGTAAATTAAAATGTAATCGACAGATATAGTATTCTTTTGTAAACTGTTATTATTTATTATTATATTTTATCCGCTGCGAATGTGAGGTTTTTGGTGTTTCTGTTCTTCTTCTTCTATCTCTTTCTTTTTTTTCATAACTATCTGGAATTTTCGGGTTTGAAAATTTCGGGTCGTTACATTTGGTATCAGAGCAGGAAGGTTAAGCGAGAACCTTGGCTCTGGTGGGGATTACTCATTAAATAGAGTTCGTAGAACTCTAGAATGAGTTGAGTGTATATATATATATATATGAGCGCGTACTTGTAATTTTCTTATATAAGGTTTTTAATGATTTTATAAAAAAAAATATTCTTGATATATAAAGCGATATTTCCTTCTAATAAATATTAAGGTGATTGGTTGTAAAAAAATCTTTAGAATTAAATTAATAAGCAATATAATACGACCAGACTGAAGTCTTGAATTAGAATTAAATGAAGTAATATAAAATACAACCAAATTAAAATTAAATTAATTAAAAGTGAAATTCTAGAATTAGAACTCAGAAATTAGAATTGTTTGAAACTTTAAATAAACAAAGTCAATTTGGTTTAAAAAGGTTAAACCAATCCTTGAGAATTTAACTCGAATTTATATAATTCGAGATGATTTAAATTTGAAGTTGGTACATTCAAATTGAACCCGATTTGAATGAATTGAATTTGGAATTGAAGACGTATAAGTTCAAAAATTTAAATGGAAGATTTGAATAGAATTGTAATGATTGAAATTGAAGTGGATTCAATTGAATGGATATTAGCCCAAAGTAATTAGAATAACTTTGGAATTGTAATTAAAGTGGAATTGGTTTAAAATCAGAAAGGAATTTGGAATATAAATTGTAAATGTAATTTATAAATTGAAATAAACCTCATAAATAAATGAGATTATAATTTGAAATAGAATTCCGGAGAATATTTGAAATAAAGTGAGATGAAATTCCAGAGTAATGTTTAAATATGAATTGGATGGATGGGGAATTTGGGATTTTTGGGAAAAATTTAGAATTCCTTTGGAATTGGAAGTGGTTTCCAAAGGTTTTGGAGAAATAATTGTATTATTTCGTAAATATTTTTGGTGTTGAATTGGAAATCTGAAAGATTTGAAATTAAAAATATTTGGAAATGTTTTTAAAGAAATAAAAGCATTGAACTCTTTCGGTCACTAGAAAATAACGTCGGTAATGACTGCAGCATCATCGATGTTTATTTTCGAGTTTCTAAAAGAGAAATTGCTACCAAAATGTTTTTAATTGGAATTGTTTGTGAACTGGGTTTGGATTTGAAATTCTGGAATCTTGATAAAATGTTTATGGAATAATAAAAAATTATAAGTAGAGATAAATTGAAATGAAGAATTGGGCTCCGAAATTTGAGATTGTTTAAAAACTTTAAATAAAAGACAACTTGGTTTAAAGGTTAAATCAACCTTTGAGAATTTAACTCGAATTTATATAATTCGAGGTAGTTTAAAATTCAAGATTGATTCAACTTGAATTGGAAATTAATCAAGTCCAATGGAATTTGAAGTTATTTGGATTGGAATTGGGTCACTTTAAATGGAGATTTAAATTGAATTGTTGAGGAGGTGAACAGTTGGCTCTTGACTATTTTCAATATAAATTGTTTTGATATAAACTTATTTTCTAAGCTATTAAATATATACAGCCTTCTTTTTAAAGCTAATTTATTATATTTGTTTTACCATTATTTTTGGAGCTATTTAAATATTTTTCAATTGTTTCCTAAACTATATATTATTTTTCCACTACTTTACAAATAAATTACTATTTTTTTTAATTGTCTAAAAATCTCTGGAACTATTCAATTATTTTTCGACTATTTTACAATTAGTTAACTATTTTACAATTATTTTGCAACTAATAATTATTTTTCAACTACTTACCTATTTTTTTTAAATTTTCAAGCTATTTTTCTAAACTGGTCGGAGTTCAAACTGTTATTAATTAAAGTACCCAACTGAGATAAGGATAGAAGTAATAATCCAAATGGGGATTAATATAAAGGTGAATAAGGAATATGAAATGGTTCTTTTGAACTGAAAGAATATTTTGAGAAATATGAAATGAATAAAGATGGAAATTGAATATTTCTATGGTTTTTGAATGTGTTTGGAGTATAAAAGGTGTTTTATACAAGGAAGTAAGGATCCAAAGTTTTAAAATTTATATATATATATATATCTGAATATATATAAAGGGTCTTATGAAGATTTGAGAAAGGCTTTTGATTTTTGGAAAAATCAATATTGAGTCTTGGAAAGCCTATTTTGAGAATTATCGATTTTGGGATAATCGATTTTGTGTAAAGGAGCTTTGTATAATATTATACTAGGTGTATGATTTAAAGATACTATATGTGTATAGTATAAAATATTTTGATGATGGCTCTGGGGAAAAAGGCGTCCCCTTGAAATGAACTTCTCAGGAGTGCCACTGGATGGTGCTGCCTAGAGCCCAAGGGGGTTCTAAAGTTGATCCTGTGAGGAGTCCGGACAAAACTAGTTCCTGGGGATTATGAGTAGTGTATACCATAGCGGAAGTCGTGTGTGCCGCGGAGAGCCAACAGTTTACGTTTGATTCTATATCGGTAGACTGCGACCTATGGTATAACATAGCGGAAGTCGTGTGTGCCGCTGAGAGCCAACAGTCTGCGTTTGAGTTTATCTCGGTAGACTGCGACCTATGTAAGATTGGAGAAGTTTCATTTTGATAGCGAGATCAGAGGCCGTGGAGAGCCTGCAGTTACATGGACTTTTGTTGTGACTGCAACGTAACCCTGGTATGTAACTGTGACCATGGAATGGGGGTGATGATTTCCAGAGCATCCTCACTAAAAAAAAAATTCCTCTATTTTCAAAATTGTTTTCTATATTTCAATAAAATTGTTTTCCAAGTATTTTCATTGGGTGTTGAAAACGGGTTTACCAGGTACTTATAGATTTTCAGTCCTACGCCTGATCAACGTATGACTGAATTTCTGTGAGAACAAGGATGGACTGGTTGAGACATCGAGTTATAAGAAATATTTTTATAAAAAACTATTTTAATTGTATTGTCTAAATTTGAAGGCATTCCTAAATTTTAAAGTAAAAAGGGGATTTCAAGCTGGAATTATAAAATAAAATTGGACTCGGGAAATTTCAATGAAGCGATTTTTTTTGAAATAAAATCGCATATTGATTTGAAAGTTGGAAGTAAGCTAATTAACAAAACAATTACTTGATGAAGTATGTTAATAAAATTTAACTTTGGTTAATAAATGAATTGTAAATTAATAATGGAGTTTGGAAATGAATTCAAATTGTAAATAGAACTCGACTTGGATTTAATATGAAATAAATTTGAAGAGATGTTGTAACAATAAAGTAAGGCTGGATTGAAAAAGAAATGTGATGGTTTGAATTATAAATAAAATTCAAGGGTGATTTGAATAGTATTTAATGGAAGTTGCAAGTAAACTGGATATATGAGAAGTGTTGTCAAATGAAATGGAAGCGATTATAATAGAAATAGTTTGAGCTGCAAAGCAAAATCCAAGTGAATAGAAATAAATTGAGATGGTCTTGTATTAATAAAATAAATGGATGAAGCCCGATGAAAAAAAAAATTTAATCAAACTTTAATTGGAATTGGATTAGCAGACTGGCCTTAAGTTCGGTGGCATATGTGCCTGGATATTGTTTTGATAAATTGAGAAGGTGGATTAAATTTACAATGAAGGAAATGGGCTAACTGAATTAAATGGAATTTGATTTAACAAGAATCAAATTTAATTGACGTGAACTTAAGTTGATGTTGGAATAAATTAAAGTAATTAATTTAAGTTTAAAGTTTATGGAAGCTTGGCTTCGAATAAGGATAAAAGCCTATTAAATTAAAGCTTGGATAAAATTAATTTGGAAATGGTTATAAATTTAGACATATTGAATATGCTAAGCTTAATAAATAGTTTGAATGAAGTCAATAAGGTGGTGAAATGAGATGCGTATGTATGGTTGGTGAATTAATTAAAATGGAATTGAATTAAATGAAACTGAGTTGGAATCAATTTTAATTGGTTATAAAACTTAAACAATTAATTATTCACATGGATATTATCAAATTAAATGCTATAAATTAGTGGAAGCGATATAATTGATTTTTGAATCAATTGAAGTGAATATGAGATTGTTTCGCTTAAAATGAGTTGAATGCAAGTAATTGTGTGTAAACCATTAAAATTGAATGAAAAGGCATATAAATTTGATTGGAAATAATTAGATATGCTTTAAAACATATAAATTTCTTATTGGAAATGTTTTGTGTAATGCATGTATTTGGCTTTTGAAAGTAAGTGTTAGGTTAATAAAATTTCTATATATGGCACTTACATATTTAAATTGAGTAAGTACAGGTACAGGGAAGCCGTTTGGCTAGATTTGGGTATGCAATTGCTAGAATTTATAAGCTGCTTGCTTAAATGCTAAATAAGGTACGCCTACGCAATAAAAATATGATATATGAATTGTTTTGGCTTTTTCTGACCGTGTGGGTCGATGTATACATATTTATATATATTGTCAAATTGCAAAAGCTCCTCCGTACAAAGGAGACTCTGCCAAAATTTTCTAAAAATTTTGGGAGTTAGAAATTTTTTGAAATTTTTTTGGAAAAATTTTGTTAACGACAAAACAATTTGAAATTGAAAATTTAAAACAAATTAGTAAATGAACTAATATGAATCGGTTATAAGTAAAAGATAAAACTAAATTGAATTCATATGAAATGAGAAAGATAATTTGAAATGAAGTAGGTATGATGCATATGGGAGGAATGTACAAATGATTGGGTAGGTTACGATTGGATATTATTGATAAATAAGATATGCAGGTATTAAAAAGGGAAAATGAATTGGATTTGATTCCAAAAGATAAATTTGTATTGCCCAACAAAAAGGTACGTATTTAAATTTCTAGATGAAATTGAATTGGGTTTTTGATGCAGCCACTTGGCTTTTGTTTTCTTTTTGGAATTTGGGAGCCCATAGAGGCCTTTTGTAGTAGTACCGAGCTAGCCACGCAAAGGAGACGCTGGCAAAAAATTTCGGGAATTTAGGGAGTTAGAAAAAAAATTTGAGAAAATTTTGATAATTCAAATTTGGTTTTAAATTGAAATTTAGACAATTGAGTGAGGGGTGTTGGTTGAAACCATAGAAGGTTTTAGGAAGTTGGTTAAGGTGATAGTGGGTTTTTAATTAAGGATATTTGGTAAGACTGTTGAAGTGTGGGTTTGGGGGGAAAAGTGAACGAGTATTGGACCATTCTTCCTAATCTAGTAATTTCGGGGACGAAATTCTTTTAAGGGGGGAGGAATGTGACGACCCAGAATTTCTATCAATTTAATTAGGAATAATTAATCGATTTTAAAATATTTAAAAGTTAATTTTTAACTTGAATTTTAGAATATCAATATTTACTGAATGATTAAATCATTGAATTGTATAGTTTAAATATTGAATTTAATAATTTAAATTGGGTATATTGTTGAATTTGAGATTCTAAGCCCGCTTAAAATAATTTGAAGGCTTATAAAATCTATAATGGGGATACTGAAGATAATAGAATGGTTGGAATTTAATTTAAAGGTAATTGGTTCAATTTTTATAATATATCGTTTAAATTGATATTTAAAAATAGCCTTTCGAGGCACAGTCTCGGAATTTGACGAAACCAGTTCCATTGGATCCGTAATAGTTTGTTATTATCGGATTTCAATTTTGATAGCAATCGGAGTTGTCGTTTGACCCTGGCAGCTCGAAACGCTTAGATTTATTTTAATCGATGTAAGTTAATATCGATCGTTTAATTCCGTAATTCGCACAACGTTCCAATTAGCCTCCGTAACACGTTCCATCGTGTTCGGAAACGGATCACACTTTATAATTGCCTCGCCGTATTGCTTAAGTGGAGTTCGAAAATTTGACTAGCAATCGATGAAGCATTTTGAAGTTTTTTATAAGTTAAAAACAATAATCATAATAATATATAATATAGTTATTAAAATAAAATATTTAAGATATTTTTTCCAGCAATCGTGCTCGAGAAGCCTCCTTCAGCCTATTTCTTATTCCCTTCCTCTTTCTTTCCCCAGGAATGCTGAGAATCGAACTAAGAGGAAAAAAAAACAAACAAACAAAAGGGGGGAGGGCCGAAACCTTCACTTTTCAACAACATAAATAAAATTCAACTCAAATAAAAATGGCGATCGAAAGGGGAAGGGGGCCGCATCGTTGTTCGTGTGATGGAAGGGGAAGAGGCTTCGGCACCTCGTTCTCACTCGAAGCAGGTTGCGTATTAATGTACGATGACGGTTAGAAGGCTGCGGCGGCAAAAGAGCTCGTGTTCGAGCATCAGTGGGGGCGAGGGCGAAGTCGCGACAAACTCGAAATTGTAGCTTGCGTGCGATGGGGGGAGACTCGATTGTCGTGATGTCGCGAGGGTGAGGGGCGCACTGGGTAGGGAAGCGGCGACTCAAAATTGGGAATTCGAACTAGGGTTCGTCGAAGAGGCAGAGTCGCCGTATTTGTGAGGCCGCGTGTGTGGTAGTGGAGTCAGCAGTAAGGTATATTCTTTGTTGAAGCTTAGCATTTGATTTAATTCAGTTTCAAAGTAAAATATAAGAATACTATATATATATGTGTGTATAACAGTAGGTTATTTTCTTTTAAATTTTAGGTTTATGTAGTGTGTATTTATATGAAGATAACTGAAATCATTTTAGATTTGGGATATAGGAATTTAAATGAAATATTAGATTTTAATAATCTATGTAGGTATTTTTACAAATATATACGTACATATTTCATTTACTAGCTTATAGTTTTTTTTATATAACGTATGTTGGAGAAATTGGTTTAAATATAATTTAATGATTTAAAATGAAATCAGTGGTTAATTAAATTATCAAATGAAATTTAAATGGCTCAATAGACTCGAATATTAATAAAACATCTAATGTTTTACAAGGTCAATGGTCGTGAAAAGCAAGTCATGAAGGATGGGCCGCAAAATGACGAAGGTGAGTAAATCTCACTCTGTCTGGTTCTTATTTAAATTTATATGGTTAGATTTAAATAATTGGTCGAACGTTTTGGTTGATTGGATGTATACTGATGATGATGTGATTTTGACTTTGATTGATTCTCGAGTTAATTGTGGATTGACTCGAAGTATATGGTGTTTTAAATTGTTTTAAACTTAAATCATAAATAAGACAATGATTCCATTGTAGATTTGGAGAAGGCTTGATGTGTTGTGATTCATTAAATTAGTAGGGAATTTGAAATGAAAAATTTGATTGATTTAATTAATTAATTAATGATTAGGCTTAACTGATTTAGTAACGAATGAGTTGAATTAATTAATTAAGGTTCAAGTAAACTAATTAAGTGTAAGTAATACAGAATAATAATCGAATGGTGTGTCAGTTAATTTCTTAATGAAATTAACGAAATAAAATTTATTTTGCGGAAGAAAGCAAGAGATTAAATGAGATAATTAATTAAGGAGTAAGTAATTTATTTAATGAAGTAAATAAAAGATAATTAAATATAGGTAGAGGGTGTTTGAGAAGGATTAATATCGGGTTTTAATTAATGTAATTAAGTTGGATTGGAATAATGGAAATGAAATTGGAACTCATAATTTATATAATTAGGGATGTAATTAAGGATAAATTAATCAAAATAAGTGACTTATGACGTTAATTAATAAGTAATTAAGGATTAACATAACTAAAATAGTTAATTAATTCATGAAGTAATTAAGATTACCTATTGACTTTGGTTAAGAACAATAAAAAAAAATCGTGAAGCTAATTAAAGATGATTACTTAAATGTAATTGAAAGATAATTAATCCAGGATGATTAATTAAGATGAATGAGGATGGGTTGACAAATTAATTAACTTGGAATTTAATTAACGTTGAATGACGGGATATAGGTAATTGAGACTTGAAATTCAATTGAGTAAATTGAATTGTTTTGTATATGATGGATGATTGATTGATATTGGATGTTTTGAATGTGGGTATCTCTGATATGGATGTTGTTTATTTCAATTGAATAATTTAAGATAGGATAACATGAGTTTCGAAGAGACCGGGTCGGGTATTGGGGAATACCCGAAACCCCCTTCGAATTTGTTTTAAATTGATTTCTTAAATCAATAGGATGGAATGAATTGATTTAAGTGGATTAGACTATTTTATCTAAGTTTGATACTTAGGAATTTATATATGAAATAAGCATTGTCTATAGCAAATTGTGAATCGGTAAATGGATATAAGTTACCCCGGGTTATATGAGATGATTGCTTTGGTATTACATGTTAGTTGAGTTTACTCACGTTGGTTTCCAGCCTGACCCGGGTGTTACTTTGGTGTAATGCTCGGGTCAGACCGAGTATTACAGGTTTTCAGGTAGGTACGTCCTGGAGCCCAGGAGGTGAGCTGGATGGCAATATCGTATAGAGTATTTCGCTGTATTTATATTATTGTTAATTTGAGAATTGATAATTGTAAATATTCAGTGACTGTATATAATGTAAAACTCTGATGTAAATTAAAATGTAATCGACAGATATAGTATTCTTTTGTAAACTGTTATTATTTATTATTATATTTTATCCGCTGCGAATGTGAGGTTTTTGGTGTTTCTGTTCTTCTTCTTCTATCTCTTTCTTCTTTTTCATAACTATCTGGAATTTTCAGGTTTGAAAATTTCGGGTCGTTACATTCCGTACAAACATATGCATTACTTACCCATTACTCCTAGGCTTCAAAGATTATATGCATCTTCTATAACTACGCATCATATGAGATGGCATAGTGTGAGAATAGAGGAAGAAGGTACGTTAACACATCCAGCGGATTGAGAAGCATGGAAGTATTTTGACAAAACTTATCCCACTTTGTAATGGAGAGTCGTAGTGTTAGACTTAGATTATGTACGAATCGTTTTTCACCATTTTCTCGATTTGGTGCTAAATATTCATCTTGGCTCATTATCATCACGCCTTATAATTTATCTCCGTGGATGTGTATGAAAACTTCATATATGTTTCTTACTATTGTCATTCCTGACCCCAATGACCCGACACAAGGAATCGATGTTTATTTACAACCGTTGATTGAGGAGTTAAAAACATTGTGGAACGAAGAAGTAGAAACATACGACGTTTCAAAGACAATTTTTTTGTATGTTTGCTTCCCTTTGTGGATTATAAGTGATTTTCCTGCTTATAGAATTCTTTTAGGATGGAGTACATCCGGTCGTCTACCTTGTCCTTATTGCATGAAAGAAACAAAGGCGTTTTCTTTAGCGAATGATAAGAAAATTTTATGGTTTGACTGCCATCGATGTTTTCTTCATGTCAATCATTCCTTCAGAGGAGATAGAAAAACCTTTTAGCTAAAGTAGAAACCAGACAACCACCAACGATATGGTAAAGCGAACACATATATGAACTTGTAAGGGACTATCCAAAGATACATGAAACTGGAGTACAAACTGAAATTGCAGGTAAATCGACTCTTCATAATTGGTGCAAACAAAATATATTTTGGGAGTTGCCTTGTTGGAAAGATTTTCTGCTTCATCATAATATCAATGTGATGCACAATGAGATAAATGTATTTGATAATGTTTTTAACATAATTTTGAATGTAAAGGGTAAGACTATTGACGATTTGAAATCAAGATGCGATATACAAGAATTATGAAAATGTCTCAAGCTTCATATGAAACCAAATGACAATAAAAAAACCAAAGCGTGTTATGAGTTAGATAATAATCAAGTTAAAGTTGTGTTAAAATGGGTGGACGGACTAAAATTTCCTGATGGGATTTCATCAAATCTTCATAGATGTATTGACTTAAAAAGGTAGATTGAGTGGAATGAAAAGCCATGACAGTCACGTAATGATGGAAAATTTATTACCCGTTGTATTCAAAGAATTATTGCCCTTAAAAGTTTGAAAGGTAATAATGGAAAATCTGTTTTACAAAGAGCTTTCTTCGACTACGTTAAAAGTTCAACGTTTACGTAAACTTGAAGAAGATATTCCTATATTGCTTTACAAATTGGAGATAATAATTCCACCAGGTTTTTTTAATGTAATGGAGCATTTAACTGTTCATCTTCCATCAGAAGCATGACTTCGTGGTCCTGTGCAATATGGATGGATGTATCCATTCGAGAAGAATGAAATATGTTACCTATTAATTTAATTATACTCGAAAGTAAAAGTTAATGTAAATTAATTTTTCATAGATGCTTAAATCGTCTGAAGAAAAAAGCGAGGCAAAAAGCATGAGTTGAAGGTTCGATCTATAAATCATACATCGAAGAAGAAGCTTCGCTCTTTCTCTCTCGCTATTTCAGCGACCATATGAACATATCATTTGGAAGTGTTCCACATAATGATGAAGGCGACAAACAAGAGCCCTCTCAAATAATGTTACCTATTTTTAGACAACATGGTCGGCCTTTTGGAAAATATTTATACGTATGGTTAAATAATAGAGATCTTCATATAACACACACTTTTATTCTTCTCAATTGTGCAGAGGTTGAACCATTTGTTAGGTAATATGAAATAATAATTCTTAATTTATTCATTTCAATAATGCATGCGCGTGTAGAATTAAATACAATATTTTATTTATATATGCGGTATTTATGAAAAGGAACATCCACATGGAGATCTCAGTAAAGAATTTTTTGATTGGTTTTCAAAGTACGTTTATGAACCGTGAAATTGTATGGTCGACGAAGGATTGAAACATCTTGCGTTGGGACTAAAAAGAAATATCAAGGCATATCCAATATTTTTTGTCAATGGATATAAATTTAACACCAAAGAATATGGTGCTAAAAAATTAAGTAATAATACAGGTGTATTTGTTAAAGGTAGTGACGATCCAGAAAATCATTGCAATAATACAGGTGTATTTTTTTTAGGTTCTAGAATTAATGTGCACAGGGATTATAACCTTATTGAAATAAAGCACACATCGCATTATCACAAGTATGATCCTTTTGTATTAACCAAACAAGCATTGCAAGTTTATTACGCTCGTTATCCTTCTCTAAAAAGAGATAAAGCAGTTTGGTCAATAGTTTTAAAAACGAAGGCAAGATTTACGTTTGATGGATAGAATATTCCAAACGAACAAGTTTATCAGACAGATCTTGAGCAAAGCGACAAAATAATAATAATAATAATAATAGACGATTGTACTGATTTTGGATCATTGAATGATGAATCAAATGTTTTTGTAGAAGCATTTGAGGATTGAGAGGAAAATAATGTAGAATATGAGACCGAATCAGAATAAGAAGACGATGAGGGTTGATAAAAATATTATATTGAGTTCTGATGTATTATGCAATTCATGTAATTGATGACATTTGTTTTGCAAGTTATGTAATTTATGTCATTTATGAAACTAAATCTCCTTATCGTCATTTACGTACTTTATGTCATTTATGTAATTTATATCATTCACATCATTTATACCATTTATGTCATTCAGTTAGCAATTTATGTTGAAAATGCTATATTCTGCTTATCGTCGGAATATGAGATCCAATCTAAATCAGGTATATTATGTAATTTTGCAATTTATGTCATTATTATACAATATATGTCATTATTATGCTATTATTCTCTTATCAAATGATGTGTCTCTTGCCGGTATCATGTTGTTCAGAAGGAGGAGCTCATCCCATTCATCCGGGGGAGATGGCAGCGGCCCATCACAACCGCCACAACATTCAGCTGTGTATATGGTGCATAAAGCGGAGGGGTAAGTATTAAAAAAAATTCAACATCATAAGTATTCTGTGTATGACATAATAATCTGCATCATATTTACCACATGGTGTTCGACCTACAGCGGTCAGCTGTAGTTCTATCAGTTTCTAGAGACTCATATAAGAGTTGGATGACGGCTTGTTGGTCCAAGTGGTATAATATCCCTTCCCACGCCATGGAGTGCATATAGTAGGATATCATTGTAAGTATAATCTTGTATTTTCCATTCTCAATTTGTTTGTCGCTTATTTATTGTTCATCTTATATTGTTTAATTTTTTTGTCGGTTGTTTATCATGAAATGTAGGCCACAGTCGACGTCCAAGCAGATGACATGCAGTTGGTACGACACCACTGGATGTAGAAGATGAGAAAGAATTACTAGAGTTCTATGTCGGATGTGAAGCATAAAGGGGAGAAGCCGAATTGGATGGGAGCGAGCGTGTAGGAGGGTTGGTTGGCGCATTGGGATTGTGATGAAGAGAAGGTAAGTGTGCTAAACTTTTATTAATTATTTGATTGATATGTAGATATAAAAAAATATTTGGTAAGTAAATAATATATTGGCTATCTAAATGTACAGACAGAGTCGTAGAGAAACTCTGCAAATAGGAATAGAAATCATGTCACTCATCTAGGATGGTCCAAGTCGTTCCAACAATATCGCCAGGAGTTGGTAAATTTATTAACTGCGAATTGTAAATATTTATTATGTTGTATAATTTTGAGTATACAATAATAGTACATAATAATCAATTTCAGAAAGTGGAGGCGTAGGTTCCCATATCGTATATGAATGTATTTACCTATACTCATGCTGTCGAGCATGTAAATCTAGACGGGACTGCTTCATATACATGGCATGACGATAAATCGTGGAAGAGCCATGTAAGCATATTTTAGTTTATATACTATTAGTAATGTTTTAATTATTAAAGTATAATGAATTAAAATATTATGCTATTAATTTCAAATGTATTTTTATTTGTTCATGCAGGCATGGTTTATAGAACAAAGGTAGAAACTCCTGGAGGAAGCAAGTCGAGAGCAGCTGACTACGGATGAGGAATATGTCATTTTTGAGTCAATCATGGACCCACCTTCATAGAATAGCGTAACGGTTTTGGCAATTAAGTGGCAGTGAATAATATATTTAGATATAACAATACAGTAATATTTCAGTTCTAAAGAATTTCACATCGCTTTAGTTTCGATATTTAGTCTATAGATAAACAATTAAAATATTATGTTGTAGCTTCGATAGTTTGATTATAGTAATTGAGCTTTTACTGAACTAAATAAGTATTGTAGGGTAGACAGACGAGAGCCAGACAAAGCAAAGCTCAGATCGATCTAGTAGAGATCGAGGAATTGAGAGCTAGGGTGGCACGGCTGAAGGAGCAGAAACGTCGGCAAGCTATTGAGATGACACAACTGCTAGACCAGCGTATTGCTAAGTACATCAACAATATGGTGGCCACTTTTCATCTTCGGTTGGTTTCGGAGGTTCTGGAGGTGATTGACAGGAGTAATAGATATGTTTTATTGTTATTCGACGTTGTTTAGTATTGTTTGATGATACATTGAGATTTGTTTTGTATATTATTTGATGGTACATTTGAGGATGGTCAGTTTGACATTTGTGAGGTGTTGATGATAACATTTGAGCTGTTGCACAGTGTATATATTGTATGACACACACACACACACACACACACACACATATATATATATATATTATGTTAATGAAGTTTTAGTTGGTTTAATGTTATGTGAGTTATGGTTGGTTTAATTTTCTTTATGTGATTTGAGTATATTTGTATGATTTGAGATTATATTGAATATTTGAATTCGATATGTGGTTATGCATGACTATATTATATTCTTGAATTGTGTATGTGAGGTTAGTATGTAGCAGAATTTTGGAAAAATGCTTCAGCTTTTCCTACGGTTTCCAACGGTTGGCGACGGCTTACTGGTCAACAATTTCCGACGGCTTCCGATAGCAAGCAGCGGTTTTGTTGCTTCCTCTTGGTCAGCCACGTGTCTTCGACGGTCGTATAGAGCCATTGGGTCTTCTGTCGACCGTCGTCGAAAATTGTATAATGAATGACGTTGGAAGCCATTGACAACACTGCGCACTGACGGGACAACTTGCATTGTTTTTCGAGGGCTACCGACGGTCGTCGAAAATTTTTAGCCGTCGGAAATCATACTATTTCTTATAGTGGGTAGAGTACTGATTACCCAAACACAATCCTAAACATGACCTTTCTAGACACCTTACTACCTAGGTTGTGAGTTTAATTAGTTAACTCTAACATGACTCGTTAGATTGCGTAGGCTATTGGCCTCTTATGCCATTGTTGAAGCTGGGCCAGCTCATAGGGGAAGATATGAGTTAATTTCAAAAAGAAATTCCTTATTAGATCTATATTGGAAATATGAAGTCTAATTATTTAGAACATTTCTAAATTTAATTTAAACAAAATCTTTTATTCTATTTAAATTTATAAATAATAAAATGAATTTTATTTAATTTATGTTTAATTAAATATAATTATAAACATATAAACATAATATTATATACATATATGCATTGTGTGCATGTGTAACATAATAATTCGTACAAGGTATAACATGAACGTAGATAAATGTTAGGATTTACATCGTAACAGACACGTTAGCTCATCTTATACATATTGTATTTTGTCTATATATATATAAAAATTTCTTATTTAAAAAGTATTAAAACAATATAAATATATACTTATATACATATATATAATAACATGTATTGCATAAATGTAAAAATTAATATATATATATATATAAACAAACTTCTTATTTAAAAAAGTATTAAAACAATATAAATATATACTTATATACATATATATGATAACATGTATATATATTAAATTAGATATTAGACAGATGAATGACTATATATATATATATACACGCACAAGCATTACGACACGTGCTTCACGCGTAGTGATGGCACGTGTTTCACGCGTGAATTGTTTTTCTGCAAATTGTACATGTTTAGCACATTCAAGAGAAAATGTTTTATAGAATTTAACCATATTTTTGAATTGAAATTATTTTTGTTAGTTTAAATTTTATTTCTAAGTTGCAACATCTATTTTTTTTTTGAAATTTTGTTTATACTATTAACTAATAATTTATTTTAGTGAAAATTATGCCCACGTCCTTTTAATTAAACTTAATCCACGTAAACTCCTCCCGTTTGAAAACTTATATTTCCGATCCCTATTTTTATTTGCGGCTAAATTTATTCCATAAATACCCCTGTTTACCTATCGCGCTAATTTTAGTGGTGGTCGTGATTTCGATTGCAAATTTTTAATTCCGATTTAATTCAATCATTGTTTTAAGATATTATTTCGGATTCCTGGCTTTATCTTCTTCCAGGTAAAATATTGTTTGGATTTGTAGTCGATTTTGTTTGTTTTTAATTGATATTGCGATATTGGTTGATAATTTTGTTATTTTTGTTTCGTTTGTTTTTGGTTTAAAGTAAATGGAAATTACAAGTATTATATTGTTTATTTTAGCTGAAAAATTAATCCATGTGTATAGGGTACTATTCGATGATATATTTTGTTAGCTTTGATTAAGTTTAGATTTGTCTGGAATTATTGTAGATGTTTTACATACTTTTCTACAAATAATTTGAATATGTATGGTGAAAATGGTACAAATTACTAATGATTACTGGTTTATCTGCAATTTTTTACAATTATTGCTTACATATCAGCAAGTAATGTTCGTATTTTACAGTGTTTGATTAAGCTCAGACTTCTGCTTATTTATTTGCTTTTTTTTAGAAATATTGCTTGCATATCAGCAAATGATATTGCTTACATATTAGCATATTATTATTATATGCTGATTTGTCTGTAATTTTTAAAATTATTGCTTACATATCAGCATATAATATATATATATATCCTGGTTTTTTATTTCATTTTTTTTGTAATTGTAATTCTGTTTTGTTTTTAAATTTAAGTGTTCATGGTGATGCTGGAGTGCCTGTGCTGTTGAAGTTTGGATATGATAGGTTTTCGTTACATCTTCAATTTGACAGTTCAGTTGTTATGTTGAGAAGTGCTATTTGTGGTAAATGGACAGAATTGAGTTCATTGTCATTTGAATTATACCACGTTAGAGATGGATTGAGAAGGAATATTGAAACTAATTTTAATCTTCAATCTACTTTGTTGTTGGCTGCTCATAACCATGAGGACTACTTTGTTATTTTTGTTGATGTTGTTCCTGCTAGTTTTTCAGCAACCAATATTAGGTCAGATATTGTTTCTTGTAGTAGCGATTCCTTATTTGTTTGTACGATGATTCTAATATTCAATTCAGGAAGTTATTGAGAAATGATTCCAATCAATCTGTTTTTACGGGTGTTGGTCAATAATTTCCAGGCGGTGTTACTGAATTTAGGCTCAATTTGATGATATATATTATTAAGACTGGGTAAAAGCTTGATTTGGTTTAGAATGATAAGGAAAGAGTTACGATTGTTTGTTCTCGAACAAACTGTACTTTCAGGATTCATGATTTTTTCAAGTTTAATCTTCATGGCTATTTTGTTATAAAGAGATTTCATCCTAAATATACTTGTGGTGCTGGAATTCATGATATTAATGATCCTCCTGTTTCAAGTAAATTGATTAAATTATTGGTTTATGATCATATTCAAGCTAATCCGTTAATGAAGACAAAGGACATTATTAACCTATTTCAAACTGAGTATAATATCATTTTGAAGTATTATTTTGCTTATAGTGGGAAGAGATTGGCTTTAGAAGATTTACATGGAAGTGATATGATGTCTTATCACCATTTTGAAGTCTTTTTGTGATGTTGTACTCGAAACTAATCCAGGTAGTAAAGTAGTTTTGGAGTGTAATCCTGATATTCGTCAATTTGAGAGGGTTTTTATTGGTTTTGAAGCTTGTGCACATGGTTTTCAATTTTGTCGGCTTTTAATATTTGTTGATGCTACATTTATGAAGGGTAGAGCTCAAGGTGGTTTGATGGCTGCTACTAGTAAAAATGGCAACGAAGGTATGTTGTTTGTTTGTAGATTAATATATAATTGCATCAATATCTGCAATAATTATTATTTGTTGCTGCAATATCAGCATTTATTAAAAAGTAAAAATATCTTACTGACGGAAAACATTACAGAAAGCGAATCAATTTTACATAAAAAATTGCTGAAAAGTCCACAATCTTTTTAATATAGTGAAAAAAAATTCTGCAGTAATATATGGTAATAGTTGTAGTTTTGTCTGCACTTTTTCAATATAAGTGCATAGTATTGTGCAATTTGTTCTGTTATTTATATATTTGTTGTTTTATCAGGATTACCTATAGTAGTCGCAATTGTGTTTGGTGAAGATGAAAATAATTGGATTTGGTAGCAGAAAGTTTGTTTTCATTTCTAACCGTCATCCTGGTATTCTTGTTGCTATTCCCAAAGTGTTTCCAAATTCAGTTCATGGATCATGTTTTTATCATTTAAACAATAATTTAAAAGTTGCTTTAAAATCTGAATTTTCCAAATCAAAAAAGAAATGGTTGATAATTTGTTTGGACGTGCTGCATATGCTTCTAATTTGGATGATTTCAATGTTGCATTGAAGAATTTTAAAGATGATGGTAGTTCTACTGTGACAAACTTTTTGAATGGAATTCCCTTTGAGAAGTTTGCTAATGTTTTTTTCCCGCTTGTCGTTATGGTGAAATGTCATCAAATTGTTCGGAGAGTTTCAATAAATGGATTTTGGAAGAAAGACATTTACCAATCACTGCACGCTTGGATAACATTAGAGTTAAGTTAATGAAGCTAATTTCTGATCGTCGAGAACTTGCTAATAGTTGGAATAGTGTTGTATGTCCAGTGAAAGAAAATCAGTTGAAAAGTCTTCATTTGGAAGGAGCTTCGTGGTTTGTTATAAAATCAAGTGAACATGTGTTTGAAGTTCATTCTCTTGTTCGTCAATCTGTTGATTTAAATAATCGGATTTGTTCTTGTAATTTATGGCAAATATATTGTTTTCCTTGTGCTCACGCTGTTAGATGTATTTTGAGTTGTGGAAAGTTAAATGTTTACGATTACATTGAAGATTATTTCAAAGTTGTTTATTTTCGATCACCATATTCTCATCCAATCAATCCTATTATAAATTTTGTGAAAGAAGATGTTTTGATTGAAGATGTTGTTGTAGCACCTTCTAAAGGTAGAAGAATGCATGGTCGACCATCATCATTTAACAGGATAAAATCTGCTGGTGAAATTTCAAAGACTATTAGATGTAGTATATGCAAGAAATTAGGTCATAATAAAAGGACTTGTTCACTAAAACGCATGTAGTTTTTTCTTTTCTTTGGGAAAGCTAAAATGTATGGAGTTGAGTTTATGTTTTTGTTTGGTATTTAATGTCTATAATGAACCATGGTATGCTTCTATTAATCATTATTGTAGTGTTTTATGCAATTATTACGATTAATTGCACATATTTCTATAGTTTTTCTGAATTTTTGTTTACTGTATATACCTCTTTTGTGAATATTGCTTGTTATATAAAGATGATATTTGTATCATTGTTTGGCACGAAACAAATATGGTATATCCATAAGTATGTGAAATTTTTGTTAATAAATGTAGAGGTGTCTGCAATTATTTATTTTTTGTGCTGACATTTCCGCACCTATTTGGTGCAAGAATTTGGAATAATCAAATATTTGTGGAGATATCTGCAGATATATGCTTTTTATTGCTGACATTTCTGCAATTATTATGAGCAAGAATTTTAATAACTAAATATTTATGGAGAAATCTGCAGATATGTGCTTTTATTGCTGACATTTCTGCAATTATTGTGAATAGCTGTGATGTGCCTTAGTATTTTGGTAACTGAATTCAATTGTAAGAAATTTATATGTAAATTTTTCGATAATAAACTCTAATATTGTGTTAACATAGTAATATCGTCTTCCAACTACATAAGTTTAGCAAAATATGTGTATACATTTCAATATTCTTAGAGAAAACATTACGGTTTGATACATCAAATATTTTGGTTTGCTTCAGAAAGTAAAATAATTTGTGTCAAGCTTTCTTCTAAGCTCCAACTATAAGGTTTGCAAGAAAGAATTTGATGTGCCAATTCAGCTCTTTGTAATTCCATAGCTTTATATGTGAATTGAGGGTCATCATTGTTGATTTCTTTGCCATCACTTTTTTGTTTCATTATGTTTATTACAAACATGCCACAGTCAACTCTGCAATGATTGACAAATATTACGAAATTATTAGAATAAATGTTCTATGATATGGAAATATTTGTACATTTTTTGTTGTTGTGTACTTACGAATCAGAACGTTATTGTGTGCTACTAGTAAAAGTGATTTGGTTTGACGGTTTATGCTCTGCTTCTTTCAATTTCTTTAGTAAGACTGTGATATAAACTCTTTGTAAAGAAAAACGAAGATTTTGTTAAGCAGTTTATTTTTCTCTGATTTATTCATTTTTTAATTTACATACCAGCTTTCTTGCTGCCTTCTAATATTCTCCTTCGTGCCGTGGTATTATGGAATCGTAGTGAATCCATATTCTATCTTGTTTGATAAACTCCAAGAGTGTAAAATGTGATTTTTGGTGGATATGGAAGAACATTTTATTGCAGCTTGCAAAAAATTTAGCTACTGCATTATCGATTAGGGCTTATGTTACATTCTTTGAATTGCTCAGTAGAAATGTCTGTAGGAGAATATATTAGCAAATTGAATTTACGAATATTTAAACTAATTCTTCACTAGAAGATTATAAGACTTACAGCAACGTAAAATTTGAAGTACAAGTTTTCTGCATGAACTTTATGCAATTCATGTGAATACCAGTCAATGATCTACAAAAATTAATATAAGAAATAGTCATAGTATATTTGTTAATAGAAGACTATAATATGTTTTGTAGAAAAAACAACAAGTTCATGGTATTTTGCATAAAAAACAACAGGGTTGATGAAATGTTGCTGAATAATCTACAGATAAATGTAATTGTTTCAGATAAATGGAATTTTGCTGACAAAACAGTTAGTTTAATGGAATGTTGCTGATAAATATGCAGATAAATGGATTTGTTGCGGCTAAATGGATTTTTGTAAATAAAACAAGTCCAATGAAATATTGCTGATAAATTTTCAAATAAATGGAATTATTGAGTAAAGTTTTACCTAGCCTTCAAGAAATCTTCCTATAATTAGTTCACCAAGTGTTGTTCCAGTTATAATGATGTCATCGTCTCTATTCAGGTATGCACTTTTGTTGTGATATAATGATCAATAGTACTAAATGTTTGCATTTTTTAAATATTTGTCGATATGATAGTAGCAACTTTAAATAATTACTTTTATTTGAGCAATTATTGGTATACTTGGTTATTTAAAGAATTATACGGTTTTACCTGAGGTCGAAGTTATTAAAAAAGTTCTCAAGCGGCTTGATTTTTTATTCAGATAGACTTCGTACATTTGACCTTTTCTTGACATTTATCTTTGTAGTGGTAGATAATTTAGTTGATCTAGGTTCGAATTCGTATTCTTCAACTATTATTGGTATGATTTCTACTTGCTATTTTTCCTTCTTTGATTTCTTTTCAGTTTGGAAATCCACTTCTTCAGCCGATTTATACCTTTTTTGCTTTACAAATTCCAATGTTTTCTCTTTGCTTTCTTCAGTTTTTTTTTCTACTGAACTAAATATTTCATCTTCTGCTTGTTTGCCTTGTAGCTGTGGATAATTTTGAAGGCTTTCACTGAAATTAATTTGAATGTTGGTTAATATTTCATGATTGGTTTTCGAAATACAATTTTTGTGATTTGATTTTCTTAAGGTTTTTCAACTTCTATAAGTCTGCATTCTTGCTTAATATTTTTGTTTTAATATGCAGTATTAGTTTGATTTTCTATTTCCTCGGTGCTTTGAGCTGAAAGATATATTTTCAGTTGAAATATTTACTATTTCTGAAATGATAATGACTTTTATTTGTAATTTTGTGAATAATTATGAAAAAATGAAGAATATGCTGCACTTTATAATAGTTGTTGCATTAATATCTGCAGTTATTCCTCAACAGCGTACTTTTGATATAATAAGAATATTTGCGAATATATCAACAAATTTGTTTAATTTTTGCTGTCTTGTTGAAAAACTATAATTTTTCAAAGCATTACCAAATGAAGAATTTTGTTCAATTGCTTTATCTTCCTCAACTGTTTTTGTTTGTTCATCATCATTTGGATCCTTTTATTTTTCTTCAAAATTTATTTTTTTCTCATTGTCAACATCTTTTCTTTTTTTTCTTCCTTTTCTTCATCTTTATCTTTCTCCATAAGATGCGATTTATCTTCAACAGTTTTGTCTTTAGTTTGAACATCAGTTTGATTTTCCTTTTCTTCTGTCCTTTGAGCTGAAATATATGTTTGCAATTCAACTCTTTAGTATTTTTGAAATAATTATGGATTTTATGTGTTATATTGCATGGTATTATGTAAAATATGAAGAATGTGCTGCAATTTTTAATAATTATTGCAATAATATCTTCATTTATTTTTTAACAATGCTTTTGTCATATAGTAAGAATATTTGCAGATGTATCATCAAACATTTTAAAATTATGCATTCTTGTTGAAAAACAATATATTATTGAAAGTGTTACCAAATGAGTATTCTCTTCTGTTTCATTATCTTCACTTTCTTCATTTTCTTCGGTTTCATTTTCATCTGAGGAGTTTAGTTTGCTACCACTTAGTTCTTTTATTGGTAGCTCAACGTTGTCAGATTGTGTGGATGATGTTTCCACATATTGTTTCAATTGCTTTCTTAGCAACGTATTTTCAGCTTGAAGTTTTTGGTTGTCCAATTCAAGCTTTCTTATTATTTCTTTGTATTATTCTTCTCTTTTCTTGTATATCGCTTCATATTCTTCGTCCTTTTCAACTGCATCTTTCAACAATTTTAGTTCTTCTCCTTGAAAATCCTGAAATAAAGAATTGAATCAAAATTGAAGCTTAAGAATATTTTAAAAATAATTATGTAAGAACTGTGAATAATTGGAAAAATGTATATAATTTTAATTATGATTGGCATGTATGTCCATAAATATTTTTAATAATGGCAGAAAAATCTGCAAGTATTATGCAACATTGTAGATATATCTTTAATTATTGTAAATACTTATAGCCCTATGTTCAGATTTCCTATTTATAACTGCAGATAAATATACAATTGTTTATAATAATTGCAGATAAGTTAGCATCTGTAGTGAATAATTGCACCGAAAATGCTCAGCTGCTGCTAATAACTGCAGATATATCTGCAACTATTGTTAATTGTTGCAGGTAAGTTTGCAAAAAAATAGAGTACTGGCTATTTTTGTGCTATAACTTAACAATTCTACAAATTATATTGCAATCGTATTTACCGAGTTGTACTCTATGGTCATTAATATTATTGGCTTGAGTTTTGATATATCCCATTTGCCAGCCCAGGGATATGAGTTGTTGTATTGCAGTTCAGCAGATTTCAAAATTTGTGTTTTCTCACAGATCCACCACTGCAAAAAAGACAATTAGTATTAGAATAAATTATCAATTAATAGGATATTTATGTAATTAATCAAAAATTTAATACCAGTAACAATGTAATGCAAGCATTTATTTTCATTGATGTGTCAATATATTTTTCAATTTGATTTATCAAATGTTTGTGAATCATTTTTGGCTATGATATCTGCTGCATTTTACCTTCACAAACACAATGTGGAATTATATTTCAAAATACAGATGAGTTTGGATTTGATATTAAGAACATGGCAACCAAATGCAGTTGCAAAAGCTTTGCCGCATCTGCTTTTTCTTCTTTTGATGTTCCTTTTATTGTTGTAAACAACTCCCTTTCTATGTTTTTTTTGTTGACACTTGTCTCTCCTTCAAAGTGTATGTTGATGAATGATGTATATTGAGCATTGCTTTTGTCCTCTTTTTCCATATGGCCAAAAGTTTTGATTTGCTGACTATCCGTAGGAATTGATCAAAATTGGCTTACATCATTCTCTGTGAATATTAGTATCATATCTCCAAATTGAAAGCAGTTCAAGTTGTTTCTGTAGGCTTTGATGATTATGTCTATAGTTGTTGAGTTTTTTGTGTTTTCCTTTGCTGGTATAATTCCAACAAAGATCGTATGAATGAATTTGTAGAAAGATAAATTTTGAAGATATTTTGTATGTGATACTGTCAGCAATTCTTCCTTCTTAATCCTGCCAAGGACATCAATGAAAGGCCTTAAATTATTTCTGTAGTTGTCTTCCCTTGAAGTAATTTTCTCTTCACTGATTGTTTTTCCTTTTTCTGTAGAATATTTGATCTTGATTGTTGTTCAACAGGCACAATTGATGTTTCCAGAATTACTTTTTTTTCTTTTTTTATTTCTTCTTTTGTGTTTTCTGTAAAAGAACATTAAAAATTATTAAATAAATATGAAAAATATAATAATATGATAGGTGATGTTAAATACTTGTAGTTAGAATGAATATGCAGAAAAAACAGAAATGTATGTAATTATCTTAAATAATTGCAGTCTGTTAGGCAAATTTTAATGTATATGCAAATTTTCTTATATGTGGAATTGTTGCATATATTTTAGCAGTTTTAAAAAATAATTGCTTAATTTTCAGCAATTATTTGAATAATGTGATATCGAAATTTTATTGTTTCTAATCATACAAATTTCCAGAATTTTCTTCATTTTTGCAAATAGATTGGTAATCCAATGAAAGTAGAAAAAACTGTTAACTTATACAAAACTTTTCTTGTATATGTAGTTGCATATATGTCGGCAGTTTTAAAAATTAATTGCTTAATTTTCAACAGCAATTTGAATAATTGTAAACTTTAAAATATGGCATATGTAATTACAAATATTATCAAATTTTTCTTCACTTTTTTCGAAATAGATTGGTATTTCAATGAAACTATTCAAAAAGTAGCATATAAAAGTGAGATTACTCTGTTTAATTGACTTATTGCTGAAAAGTAAGCAATTAAACTGAATTATTGCAACCATATGTGATATTGTCAGTAATGCTTATTTTTATTCATACATAAATGTTGCAGAGATATTCAACAGTGCTCAGTATAGTTGTATATCTTTCTGCAATAACTATGAATAATTGACATTAAACTATTCAAAAAATTACATATAAAAGTAAGTTTATTCCATTTAACTGCTTTATCACTGAAAAGTAAGCAATTAAAGTGAATTATTGCAGCCACATGTGATATTGTCAGTAATGTTTACTTAATTTCGTTTATACATAAATGTTACAGAGATATTCAAAAAAATTCAACACAGTTGCATATTTGTCTGCAATAACTGTGACTAATTGACATTATTATGATATTTACTGTTATATTGCTTAATAATATGCAAAAAACACATTAATAACATTTGCTTTGAAATTTGAAGAGCGAAACAGTTTTTTAAATAATTTTTAACAGAAATTGCAGTAATTAGATGATGTTTTGTAGTTTATCGTCTGCATTCTCAATTTTCTCTGTATTACCATAAAAGAGATCGATTACATACACGGCTAGCTCGAAAATCTCTAAATCACTTGCATAAACCCTAAGATATGTAGATTGAAAAAAGTGTAATATAAATCGACTACTCTTGAAATTGAGATATATCACCTTCGATCTTCCCATTTTTCCTTGTTTGATTTTGAAAACGTCGGATCTCGACTTGATTTTGGTTGTTTTGCTGTTCGATTTTGTAGATTTTTCAGATTTTGTTGAAGAAAGTATGATTTCAATTGGAATAAAGGTCAAACGATAAAAAAGAGTGGGTTTAGGGTTTTAGGATGATTTTTAAGGGTAGTTTGGGAAAAGAAAAAGCCGCGTTTAAAAATAAGAATGAAATTTATATGTTTTGTATCTAAGGGATTTTTGGTGAGTTATGAAAGTTATTAAGGATGTATGGCAAATGTTTCCTTTATTTTAAGTGATATTAAGATTTGATAGTATCTATAGTTGAATGTTTTAAATTTGTAAAAGAATTTTATTTGTTAGATCCTATTTTTATGTGAAATTAGATTAGATAATATTTGTAGACAGACGTTTTGAATTTGTAAAATAAGTTTAATTTCTAGATCCTATTTTCAAATGATATTAAGATTTGATATTATGGGCATTTTTTGTAGTTCACGCTGACATCAAAAAAGCGTGACACCGAAAGTACTACAACTATATATAACAAGAAAAGTGCTACAGGTTTCTATTTTTGGTGTTGTTATAAGAAAAATTCCTAAAGAAATGAACATGTAAATTCGGTCTCTATATTTGAAAAATAGAAAAAGCAAGGTGACGTGCACTTTTCTTTTTTATTTTAATTTTTTTTCCTTCTAAAAATTGCAGCTTAACTTATGCTTTCTTTTTATGAGGAATGACAAACTAGTTTGCGCTTTCTAATTCAGACAAAAACATAAACCTAATTTACATATTTGCTACCGGAACTTTTTTATAACACCACAAAAAAACAGGGATCTTTTGTGAAGCCTCTACGGATTTCCCAAAATGCGCCGTGTGCATTCTAACATTATTGATTACGTTGGACTATTTTAGTGAAGTCCAAAAACTTAGTAGACATGATCCGCTTTCACGTTTCCTCATTACATCCATTGTTTGCTCCCTAATTGATAGTTACTGTTCGGCAAAAAAATCAATGGGGGAAATATTGGAAAAATTACAACAAAAGTAAGATCTCTAACTTCCTTCAATAATTTCGTTGCTAGGGTTTTGTTTCATTCTCTTAGGATCAAATTCATTTTTTTTTTTTTTCTATTCGGAGATTTATGTTCGAATTCGGCTGTATTTTCTTTTTCTTTCAAATTTTAATTGAGAGAACTAACCACAACTATGTTTCTTCTTCCCGTCTTTATCATGAAAAATTCCTAATCTGGGAATTATCTATTGTTTCTATGTTGTTATTATAAGTTCCTTTCGTTTTGGTTAGTTATATTCATTGGTTAACCTAATTGAGTCTTTTTTTCTTATGTACAATTGTTAATCTTTTATATCCAATGAGCGTACGAAGTACTTGCATAGTTAACATATTGTTCTTATTGTTGCGAAATGAATTCATTTTGGAATGCTTTTATTACTATATATACAAATATTTCTCTTATTCTTTAAATTTAGTCTCAATTTTTAATTACAGTGCTGCATGCCTAGGCTATTTGTATATTGTATATGTCATCTCCAAAGCATGTGTGTGTTCTATGTTGTTGATTACATTAGTGATAAATGGACTGTGATAACTATGCATGAAGTTGACATTACTGACGGTGAAAGTAATTTGTTTTGTCCATTATCCATAAAGATTCTTTAAGTGTTATAGTTGTTACTATGATTAAATGGTGTACACACTTTATTTACACTTCCCATAACTATGCTTGACCTATAATTTTCTCTTCTTTCACTCTGTCTCTACTATGAACCCCTCTGTCCGAAGCTAATTTATTTGTTATGGCATAACTAAATTTTTCATGGTATATGAGGTTGAATTCATGGTATAAGAGGTTCAGTCTATAAATAGCTTTATATTATAACTACTCATATACATATACACTATGAAAGAACTTTGGAGAAGACAAACATGAAATTCTTAAATGCGGAACTAAAATTGGTGAATTTCTTCTATTTTTTAGTATTTTTTATTGTGTCCGATTTTGTTGTACGGTTTTGTCTGTTAAGAACTATTGAGAAGCACAAGAGCACAACGATTCATCTACTACTAGGAAAAAACTCAACCCATTTTAGAGTTAAATCAATAATTAAGTTGATTTTTGGTTTAAAATGAAATGGGAAATTGATCAGCTTTTATCTGCTATGAACTATTTATTTGAATGATTTTGGATTTCGTAGTATCATAGTTGATGGGTACTATTGTTCGGGTAGGAAGATCAAGCATGATATGCAATAATTTCTAACAGCATCTAATCATTTTCACTTCTAGGTTTAAAGGAAGTGGTCAACAATAGTTATATGTAACATATCAACGTTTAAATTTGATTTTAAATTAGAGTAAAAACACAGTATGGATTTTAAATGAATGATTTTTGTATAATGTAATATTTTAAAGGTTTCTCATTCTAGCTAATTTTAACAAGGTCAAGGAAAGACCTTAACGCAGGTAGGAAGACTCGAGAAACATGAGATAAAAGAAAAGAGTTGTAGAAATTATGTTGAAGTTAAGATAGGTAAAAGGAGCTTAATTCATCTCTGTGCTACAGGTACATTTTCAGTTCCATCTTCATTTAGTAAAATCTACGATGAGTGGTACAACTAAACTAAGATTAAATATGATGCTTTATAGTTTGACAATATCTTCACTATGTTGAAAAGAATGTGTGATAATTGATTTAATATGAACTTCAATTTTTTGGTAGTTTACTGCAAACAACTTCTTGTTGTACCATTGATTTCTAATAAAAAGTATACATTTCGTATACGTTTTATAAAATTTGATGAAATATATAATTGAGTTAAAACCAATGTATAACTGATATAACATGATCATGAAACCAAATTAAAATTTTATCATCTAACATTTGTTAAATAGTTAAATCTGAAGTACTCACTAATAATAATGCTGCACTATTATTTATATGCTTAACTAGATGTTTACTACTTCAGAAAACTATTAACTTATTGGTAATGTATAGACATATTTTCACATATCACTTCTTACTGTCATAGTTTACTATAGAATTTTGAAGCAATTATTACTCTAAGATTTTTGACTTCTAAATGATACTTTGTTTATGCATGCAAAAGCATAACTTAGCTATTCAAAAGCATAACTTAGCTATTCGCATCAACTGCCTAATTACGATGATAATCTCTTATCAATGTTACATCTATCTGATGCGAACCTTAATTCCAATACATGACTGGATGAAGCTACTGTTAACATTATTATCAAGGAAGGAAAGCTTGGCTTGAAGCAGCATGTCTATTTTTGTTGTATATACCTTTGTATATATGTAAATACTGTAAAAGTTAGGTTAGTATTATATTTGTAGGCCTGTTGTTAATTGGTGTACGTGAAATTACATCAAGTTAGCTCCTTTCGGTTTGTTGTTATGCTTTTGTAACATTTTTTATGTATCCTTCTATAATTTGTAGAAATTAAATTTTCTGACTATGACTACAAACGGATGAATAAAAGTAGTCAACAGATTTTTTCTACGAGAAAATCATGTATCGTAAGAAAGAAAAAATGCTCACTAAGGAATTTTATCATTACGCATTTATTGTTCAGCAAGCTATCGTTTTGTTTTATTCCAATAGAATTTATCAGTACCGTGCATTGTTACTCACGTATCTTTAGTTTGGTACCATTATATACATCTGATGGTTTTTATTAATCAGAGAGGGTGAGTTAACCATAGTTTTGAGATAGGACCATAATAGTCCAGAGTCGAAGGTTTCGGAGGTTCAACCAATCGGACCGTACCGTTAAAACCGTGCAATTTTTTTTCATAACTAACATATGAATTTAATAATTTTCAAAAATTTTGTTGTAAAATAAACTTTACTGAAAAATTATTTTATACCCTTTTTAGCCTAAAATTTTTAAAAATTTAAGAATACATGCTTAAAAAGCAAATCAGTTACCTTCAGCATGTTTAAAACCTAAGATGTTGTTCATAATATTAGTTGGGTTTTACTTTAACACTAGGGAACTGACACTGATGTTTAAAAAGCAAGGATGTTTATCTCACATCGTGAAAAATGAAATAAAAGTTTGTCCACCCCTCTATATCAATATGTATGGCCTGCCTATTCTTTTAAGTCAGCAACCGCTGGAATCCACCATGTGGGCTTTAAAGTTTGATCTGCATTTTTTTTTAAACTTGGAATCCTAATTTCAATGTTTAGAACCCGGTTTAATTTATATCGGACCGACGGTTTGGGCCGGCTTTTGCGGTTTTTGAACGGTCCATACATATCAACGGGTCAAATGCTTTCTGGGCCTTCTTGGCTGATGGCCCGCGGTTCTCTGCGGTTGAACGTGGGCCGGGTCCGGTTTTCAAAACAATGGAGTTAACAATACCACTTTTGACAAGCAGTTTACTTTTCTAAGCAATATTGTCCCAACAATCATCTGATTAGCAAGTGCGTTGTTGATTGATAGATGAGTGGAAAGCATGATAACGGTGGTTAGTAATCAACTGGGTGCTTTAGGAGGAGATTTTTCAGCAAAAGTTATTTAAGCAGTGTTAACCCCGTTTGATCAACGAGTTAAGACCTGAGACGACTCACGACTTAAAGAAGCAGAGCAACTTAAGGAGTGGTCCGACTCAATAAGTAACCGACTTAACAAGTTAACGACTCAAGGGAGTTACACGACTTAACGAGTCAGGGATTGGTCGACCTAAAGGAGTCAATAGCTTACGGAAGTGAACGACTTACGACATATATGAGTCTACGACTTAACGGTTTAAGAAAGAAGGGATGGATCACGACTTAAGGTTTTTACGGCTTAAGGAAATCCACGGCTCAAGGCCGGAATGGTTTAACGACTCAAGATAACTGCCTATGCCCTAAGAAGGATACCGACTTACGACTCATTCTGAGTCGTTCACCACCCATGCAAATGAGGGTAAGTTTGGTACAACTACTTAGCACGCAGCCTCTTGACTCGTACACGGTTCAGAACTTGTGCTATCACCTGAAATGAACAAGCCTACCAGTTAAGCAACGACCCACGACCTAACTTGAGTCGACCACGACCTAAAACTACTGAGTTAAAATCCAATGCCGTGAAACTTATGCCGGATCATCTTAGTGCATTGGCGCCTTAAGACTTATGACATGAATTCAGACAAGCTTGCCTCTACTAAACCGTGGACTTGACTCGGTAGGTCGGCCAGGACTTATCTTAAGTCGGCCACGACTTAGGACTTGACAATAATTCCTGCCCAGAATTCTCTATAAATACATGGCCATCTTCAACTTTCAGGGGACTTTTGGCCGATCATTTTAAGCGCTGATACTCTGCTGAATTCTCGACTCATTCAACACTTCAAATACTCCAAACACCAAGGACTCCATGCCGATCTTCAAGAGAAAATTTACATCATTCAACATGAATTCGGAAGATTATTCTCCATCAAAGTTTGGTCTACTGGTCTAAAGTGTGTTGTAATTGAAGATTGTTGTAAAGCTGTAACCAAATTCAGTAATAAAGAGATTTAAAGTGGACGTAGGCTTACCCTAAGCCGAACCACTATAAAAACTGTTGTCTTTTCTGCTTTTTCTGTGATTTCTCTACTTGTTTGTAGTTCCCGTGTACACGGGTGGTGCTTTCACTTAACTTCAACTTACACCGGGGTGTTAGCGTCTGATTTTTTACGTTAACATTTTTTGGTGCTTTCATTGAGAGCCTAACTCAGGAAATTTCCACTATTGCTCCGCAAAGGATTGTTGAAAGAATTTCTTTTAAAACCAGAAGTTTATTGGAAATAATGGCTTCTGGGAGAAAACGAAGTTCTGTAAGATCCGACAATGTTCAAGAGAACACCGCTGCCTCTCCTCCTTCAAGTCAAGCAGCTCCAACTGTTGGAGTTACACGGGCAGAACTGGACGCCGTAGTTTTGGGATTGAATCAGCAATTGAATGCTCAGAATGTGCAGTTGGAAGCCGGGAATGCCCAGAATGCCCTGATCTTGAGTAAGTTGAATGATCTACTTGGGGCAAATCGTCAACCAGATAATAATGATGGGAACCCTACTGCGGGAGTTCAGAATGTTGAAGGTAACACTTCTCAAAGAGCCGCAGACCCTATAGAAAGGACTCCTCTTCAAGCTGGAGGATCAGGGCCGCAGCCGACCCTCCGTGAACGATTGTCAAGGCAGAATTCAGAGAAGGTGACTGATGTGTGCCATCCAGAGCCTCTAAATGATAAAGAGTATTTTTTCGGGTATGGTTCATCAAATCATGAAAGAAAGTATGCGAAGAGATGAAGACGAGAAAGAGTGGGGATTTGCTCCGAGCAAAACTCCATTTACTGAAAGGATCTTAAAGGCAGAGTTCCCAAGGAAATTCGTTCTCCCTACTATTCCAGCTTACAAGGGGACAAGTGATCCAAACGAGTTTCTGTATAAGTACGACTGGCATATGACTGGTGCCAGGGCGTCTGATGAAATTAAATGCCGATACTTCCTGGTTTATCTAGAAGGCGTAGCTCTATTATGGTTTACGAAGCTGCCAGTAAGGTCCATCGATCAATTCTCCGATTTGACCAGGAAGTTCAAGGAGCAATTTCGATTGTATGCTTCTAAAGCAAAGGATATAATGTCGCTATCAAGTCTAGAGCAAAATCCGGGAGAATCCATCAGATCATTTTTGAATCGCTTTAACATAGCATTGGCTGAGGTGGATAATGCTGAGCCACGCATGGTCTTGACATACTTGATGAGGGCAATTGATAAGTCATGCGAGTTTGAAAAATGATTGAAAATGAAGGAACCAAACTCACTTGACAAATTCTACAAGAAAGCAGATGAATTCATGCGCTTGGAGAGCCTCCAAACACAGGCTAAGGTGGTATCAGCGGAAGCCGGGAACAATGGCACTGCTTCGAATAAGAAAGAACCTAACACTCAGAAAAGGGGAAACGATGGTGGGAAGAAACAGGGAGACTCTAAGAGAGGCCGTTCTTTCAACTTCACACCCTTGACTGATACCCCTGAAAACATCTTCTTCGCGACCAAAGATGATATCAATTATCCGGCACCACCTAAAATGAGAGTTGCGATTAAGATGGAAAAAAGTGGAAGGTTCTATCGGTTCCACAACCAGCCCGACCATGACACCAACGAATGTCGTCAGTTGAAAGAGGTAATTGAACAAATCTTGAAGGAAAACAAACTCCAGCAGGATGTGAAAAGGAACAGAAATGCCCCAGCTTCGTCAACTCAAGGACAACAAGTTCCCGCTCACCGTCCTGCCTCAAGTGAGAAGGCCGTGGAACATGAGTCAGAAAGGCCTGTCATCAATATAATAACTGGAGGACCTCACCCAGCAGGCAAAAGCTGGGGCGAGATGGAAAGGTATGCCCGGGCCTTGAGGCATGTACCAGCTGAAGAGAATGTTTTTGTCTTAGAGAATGATGTGCCTTTAAAGCAACAAAAAACTTCCACAGATGATATCGTGTTCAGTGCCAGGGATTCTTTGGGTATTGAGGCTCCGACCATAGATCCTTTGGTCATATCCGCTGGTATTGGGCCGGCAACTGTGAGAAGAGTTCTAGTTGATTGTGGAGCCTTATGCAACATCCTCTTCAAGAACACCTTTGATCAAATGAAAATTCCAATGGCTGACGTTCAAGCTTCATCACTTAAGATCGCCGGGATCGCAGGGGAACCCAAACAGCCGATTGGGACCATTGATTTGTTTGTAGAACTTGGAAAGGGACCAAGGAAGGTGGCTCGAAAGCAAACGTTTATAATTGTTGAAGAATTCTCTGCCTACAACGCCTTTTTAGGCCGACCAACTCTTGCTGCATTCAAAGCTGTTCTTGCCTCATGGTGCTTGACTCTAAAATTCCCCACAGATAAAGGAGTTGGTGTGGTTAAGGGAGACCAAGATGCGGGGCGAGAATGTTATTTTGCAGAACTGCGAGAATCCAGGAAGAGAGAGATGAGAAAAGATGCGGTGATTCCAGTCCGCATCAAAGAACCAACCTTGTAGCAATTACAGGGTGGACCCTGCACTGGTGAATGTAGTGGGGCACGAAGAGAGATGGATCCAAGGAAAGCCAGTGCAGGGGAGAATAGAGTGGTACCAGTAGAGGTAACCGTATCGGTGCCCGTAGACCCAAAGGACCCAAACAAAGTGCTTAATGTGGGTTCACAACTCAATCCGACAGTTCAGAATGTTCTGATTTCATTTTTGAAGGCTAATTTGGATATATTCGCTTGGACCCATGCTGACATGTGCGGAATATCCCCAGAGATTGCAGTACATACTCTGAATACTGATCCAAATTTTACACCTGTGAAACAAAAGAGAAGGACTCAGGGTCCTGAGAGAACAGCAGCATTAAAAGAAGAAGTGGATCGGCTCATGGAGAACGGGTTCATTAGGGAATCTACTTATCCAAATTGGGTTTCAAATCCAGTACTGGTTAAGAAAGCTAACGGAAAGTGGAGAGTGTGCATTGATTTTTCAGATCTGAACAAAGCCTGCCCCAAAGACTGTTTCCCGCTGCCCAGGATCGATCAGTTGGTGGATGGGACGGCAGGGCATGAATTGTTATCTTTTATGGACACATACTGCGGATATAACCAGATTATGATGCATGAGCCGGATCAGGAGGATACAAGCTTCATCACAGATGTTGGACTCTACTGCTACAAGGTCATGCCTTTCGGACTCAAGAATGCAGGGGCAACTTACCAGAGGCTTGTTAACGCCATGTTTAAACCACAGATTGGCAAGACAATGGAAGTTTATGTTGATGATATGCTAGTAAAATCTAAGAAAGCAGTGGACCACATGGATCACCTGGCAGAGATGTTTGCGGTACTCCGCAAATACAGAATGAAGCTTAATCCCCTGAAATGTTCATTTGGAGTGGAGTCCGGAAAGTTTTTGGGTTTTATTGTGAGCGCTAGGGGCATTGAAGCCAATCCAGCTCAGATCACCGCTCTGAGAGAAGTCAAGGCTCCTAGAACGAAGAGGAATTACAAAGTCTCAATGGAAAAGTTGCTGCTCTAAGTCGGTTCATTTCCAAAGCCACTGACAAATGCATTCCATTCTTTGATGCTCTGAAGAAAGGAAAGAAAAACTTTGAGTGGACTCCTGAATGTCAAAAAACATTTGATGAGTTGATTCGTCATATGTAAGTGTCTCCTATATTTTCAAAGCCTGATAGTGGTGAAGATCTCTTCATATATTTGGCAATTTCGTCTCATGCTCTCAGTGCAGTGTTGGTACGGGAAGACGCAAGGATTCAACGCCCAGTCTATTATATCAGCAAAAGATTCACTGGGGCAGAGATGAACTATTCAAGGTTGGAAAAGCTCACCTATTGTTTGTTGATTGCATCAAGAAAATTGAGGCCGTATTTCCAAGCTCATCTCATCAAAGTCCTCACTGATCAGCCTCTAAAGCAAGTCCTATTCCGTCCTGAGACTTCGGGCCGTCTTTTGAAATGGAATATCGAACTCAGTCAATATGACATCACATACCACCCCCGAAAAGCAATCAATGGACAAGCTTTGGCGGATTTCATCGCAGAGTGTACGGATAAGGGTGATAGTGAGGAAGAAGTCACTAATAGCGTCCCAATCCAATGGAAATTGTATGTTGATGGCGCAAGAAATGATTACTGTTTCGGAGCAGGGGTTATCCTTGAAACCCCAGAAAGGCGATCGCTATGTTATGCGCTGAGACTAGAATTCCCTTCGACAAACAATGAAGCTGAATATGAAGCACTCATCGCTGGTTTAAGGATCGCTAAAGAACTAAACATCAAGGCATTGTAGATCTTCAGTGATTCTCAACTTATTGTCTGCCAAGTTAGGAAGGAATTTCAAGCTAAAGGAGGGAATCTACCCGCCTATTTATCAAAAGCCTGGGAGCTTCTTCAAAATTTTGACCGTTATTCAATAAACCATATCCCCGAGAAGAAAATATGAAGGCGGATTCTCTTGCGAAGTATTCAAGTACTGGTGAAGCTCAACTATTGGGTTTAGTTCCCTTCGAAGTTTTGTCAGCTCCAAGCACAGATGAAATGGATGTTGATTGGATTATGAATGTATCCCAAGAGCAAAAATCATGGATGACTCCGATACTTGAATATCTACTCAATGGTTCTCTGCCAGAAAATTCAAAAGAGAGACAAAAGCTGATGAGGAAAGCCTCCAGATATATAGTTCAAGATGGTCATTTGTACAGACGAGGATTTTCAATGCCATTACTCCGATGTGTGACAAAGGAAGAAGCTAAGACAATTCTAACTGAAGTACACGGAGGGGAATGTGGGGATCATACATGTGGTCAAACTTTAGCAATGAAAATCCTCTGTTATGGGTACATTTGGCCAGAAATTAATCAGGATGCTGCTGACTATTCCCGAGAGTGTGATAAATGTCAGAGATTCACTAAAATCCCTAGAGCACCTGCCACTGAGCTAACACAAATGGTCAGTCCATGGCCATTTGCCATCTGGGGAATAGATCTCATTGGGCCTTTGCCGACTGCCAAATCAGGGATTAAATATGTTATCGTTGCTGTTGATTATTTTACTAAATGGGCTGAGGCCGAACCATTGGCCACTATTACCTCTAAGAAAATGATAAGTTTTGTGACTAAAAATATCATTTGCAGGTATGGTGTGCCTCAGAAGATAATCACAGACAATTGTACTCAGTTTGAAAGTGAGGAGTTCCAAGATTTTTGCAAACGATTCAAGATCTGAAAAAGCTTCTCAGTAGTGGCTCATCCGCAGACAAACGGGCAAGTGGAAGCAGTAAACAAAATCATCAAATCAACCATCAAAAAGCAGCTGGAAAAAGCAAAAGGTGGTTGGGTCGATAAGTTACCACTTGCACTATGGGCATACAGGACCACTCACAAAACTGCGACTGGGCATACTCCATTTTCATTGGCATATGGATCAGAAGCGATGATTCCAGTGGAAACTGAAGTTCCCTCACACAGAAGGATCCATTTTGATCAAAGTGAGAATGAAAAATTGCAACTGGAAGCACTTGACCTTCTCGATGAAAGAAGAGAAGAGCAAGGCTTAGAATTGCAGCTCACCAGCAAAGAATAGCCAGGCACTTCAATTCCAAAGTTCGTCAGCGTAGCTTTGAAGTTGGAGACTTAGTCCTGAAGAGAATCATGACAGCCATAGGTGTGTTTGGGCCAAACTGGAAAGGACCATATGTTATAGGCGCAAAGCTTCTTGATGGCACATTCAAACTCACAACTGTCGAAGGAGAACCAATCCCAAGAGCTTGGAACAGCAATCATTTGCGTCCCTATTTTACTTGAAAGCTTTGCTGAAATATTGTAAAAGAATTGCAAATATATGATTCTTGTATTGAAAGCAATTGTAAAGCAAGTGAATAATGAAAAGCTATAAAGTGGATGTAGGCCCAGTTTTTGGCCGAACCACTATAAATCTTGTGTTCTCTACTATTATAAACTGCTTTGTTTTATTTCGACATATAAAATACATTGATTGTGTCATTAAAATGTCGATTTAATAATGCAGGTCATAAAAGCAAAGCTTACCCATCACAAGACCAAGCAATCCCCGACATCACTCAGCAAACAAACACTAAACCATTCAAAATTTCCATGTTCAAATCCTACAAAAGAAGTGCTTCAAACAAAAGTTGGCAATGTGGATGGAAGTGGACCATTTCTAACTAACTGTAAATGTTTGAACAAACAAACAGCCAGTTAAATAAACTGTGTCTACCACCACCAACTCACTTAACTATGAAGTATATTTCTTCGGATAATGGAAATTATTGGCAACTAGAAAGTGAAAACACTTGCAAAAAGACAACGGGGATCGTCAACATGAATCAATAGCAAAGAGACATGGGCGAGCAAGCATCAATCAGCAAAAGACATCTCAGAGGCACAAGCCCTCTTCGGAGGTACAACTCTTCGGAGGATAAAGACCTCGAGCGGGCCTAGCCAGAAAAAGAGAGATCTTTCTCGATACAAAGTTGCGGAATGATCGGTCGATACACTCCCGTGAATCCGTCCAACCGAGAGAAAGAAACTCCAAACTTCCAGGCAAAAGCCCTACTCAGAGGCACACGTTTCACCGAGATTGAAATAAAACTTCCAGGTGTTGAAACGTGAAAAGCCCTCTCCGGAGGCCCATTTCACCACAGTTGAAATGCTAAAAGACCTCGAGTGGGCCAACCAGAAAAAGAGAGATCTTTCTCGATACAAAGTTGCGGAATGATCGGTCGATACACTCCCGTGAATCCGTCCAACCGAGAGAAAGAAACTCCAAACTTCCAGGCAGTAACCCTACTCAGAGGCACACATTTCATCATCAGTCGATACACTCCCGTGAAATGAAATGTGAAAAGCCCTCTTCGGAGGCCCGCTTCCCAGCGAACAGGGAAAAATAAAAGCCTCTCCCAAGGGGCAGAAACAAAAAAGACCTCTTCTCAGAGGCACAACAAAACAAAAAGACCTCTTCCTAGAGGCAGAAATGAAAAGACCTCCTTCCGGAGGCACAATCGAACAGAAAGACCTCTTCGGAGGCACACGTTTCGCCAAGATTGAAATAAAACTTCCAGGTGTTGAAACGTGAAAAAGCCCTCCTCGGAGGCACAACTCTTCGGAGGCGCACGTTTCATCGAGATTGAAATAAAACTTCCAAGTGTTGAAACGTGAAAAAGCCCTTCTCAGAGGTGCAACTTGTCAAAGAAGCAAAAATCAGAAAGCCTTTTACTGTGGCGTAATAAAAAAAAAGCCCTCTTCAAAGGCACACTTTAACTCTCAAAGGAAGAATGATTCACTTATTTTGAAAAATACTCTTCTTCAAAAAGAAGTTAAAGTACCATTCAGAGGCCCGCTTTACCACATAGAAGAATTCAGTTGGTAAAATGTGTATATGCACAAAAGAAAAAGTGATATCTTCGAAGGATGAAGCGTAAAAACTTATATGGAGGGAGTTGTACTATATTTTTAACGAAATAATATTCTTCCAAGTATGGAATAATTATTCTCCAGAAAATAAAAGTACAAGTCCCCTCAAAATATAAAAAATATTGCAACAAGCTTATGGTATAGGGGCAACATGGTATAGCTACATACAACATGGTATAACTATATTGGTAAAATTACGCTCGAACAACATACCACAAGCTCGCTGTAATATCATGTAAAGAAACTTGTACGACAATGAATAATAAATGCATTCTCAGATACAGACAGAAGTTTGTACAAAGGAAAAGAATCATTTTATTCAACACTGTTAAAATTTTGTACAGGTACAGGTTTCAAAGTAAAAGAAAAAGAAAAAGAAAAGGCGGAGGCCGGTACCTGCACAATCTCCGGCCAGTACATGCAAAAAGCAAAAGAGCGATATAAAAAGCACAGGACCAAAGCCATCATTTCTTCTTCCTTCCGCCTTTTGAGCCTGCGCCTGGCCGAATGGTTAACTTCTTAGGCCGGCTTGTAAGAGTAGGAGAGGAAGGAGAAAGGGATACAATAGGTTCTTCTCCCGCTTGTATCTCGCCAGCAGAAGCCTCCTTCTTTTTCTTAGAGACTCCACGCTTCCCTCTCTTCCTGGAAGAAGACCCACTACCTGGAGAGAAAAGTGTAGTTAATGGTTCATCATCGGAACCAGTTGCTTCTGGAGTCTTCTCACTCCCCTCAGTTTCTTCTTCCATGTGTTCTTGTGAAGCAATGGGATCGTCCAAGTCTTGGAGAGCTTCTATTTGCTCCTCTTGTGATCCTGGTTGCGAGGCAGAAGGAGGAGTGACCTGAAGAGACGGAGAAGAAATAATTGAAGGAGGGGAAGTTTGAACAATGCTCGACGTTTTCTCTACGGAAGGAAAAAAGTTTAAGTCATTTAAAAGAGGAGATAAAGGCTCGCTGAGGTTCAGAAAATAGTCAAGAAGCTCATCAAGCTCGTAAGAAACATATGAGCAGTCTACTTAGGCAAGATTAACAGTAGAGTTACCTGGAGAAGTCGGTTTCCTGACATCAACCTCATAAGCCTGTGCCTCGGCACTCTCGTCGCCTTCATCTCCACCCTGTATACTTGTGATCTCGGTGGTAACTTTAGTAGGGGATGGAGAATGGGAACTGAAACCGATGATATCGATTTCGGCCGAAGGAGAAGGATGAATCGGAGCAGTTAAGATAGTTTTTCCTGAATGTTCCCCTACCGCCATTTCGGCCCTTAATTTTGCAAGTTGTTCCTTTCCCTGGGCGAGAGCGGCGCGAGCATCGTCATCAAAATAATGCTCCTCAAGAGCTGGTTCGACGTAGCCAGCACCTTTAGCACCGAGCATATCAAGTGCGGCCTCTCATACCTCAGCCAGAGTAATTTCGTACTTGGGGCCTAGAAAGGCGAGGCTACCGCGCCCCAAGACACTATGCAGGTAGAAGTCAAATAATGTTGAGCTGATGTTGGTCTTCGTTGCCTCGTGAGATTCTTCAGCTGCAATTTTGCCGGCAACGGCCTCATCACGCTCTCTTTCAACTTTGGAAAGTTGAAGCTTAAGCATTTGAATTTCCGCCTCCTGAGAGCTGACTTTCTCCTGTAGTTCTGTAACCTCAGCACGATACATTCCTGTTGTTTTCTGCTCAGCTTCAAGTTGTGCCTCGGCATGTCGCTGAGCTGCGTGAGCATCGCGAACTTTCTTCTGAAATACTTCTTCTTTTTGAGTATATGTGGTAGAAGAAGTAGCAAGCTCTTGTTTAAGTTCCTCAACTTTCGCTTCAAGCTCTTCATTGTAAGTAGCGATGCTCCTCATTTCAGTATAATGCTGCTCAAGAAGCTTCTGCCATTCAGCTTTATCGTTCTCCATAGTAAGCATGGCCTCTATATTTGCACGGTTGACCCTTTGAAGCTCGTCTACAAGCTTTTGCCAGTTCGACATCCTTTCAATATCAAGCTTGACGGCATCGAGATTTCATAGCATGGCAGGCTTGTCGATAGGGACCAAGTCAAGATCGAACCGCACTCCCTTCAGGCACCACTGTGGAAACCAGCTTTGCAAAGTGGCTGGGCCCGGTCTAACTTGGAATTTAGGCCTGCTAATTATTGTTTGGATGTCTGTCTTCCCGAGGGCGGGAGAGCCGGAAGGAATGTCAAGCGAGATGGGGGCAGTGATCTTTTCGGGAGTTGTAGAAGTATGCTTCTCACCGTGTCGGGCACGTTCGCTTAGTTCCTCAACCATATGACTTTTTCCCCGGTCATCGTGGGATTTTCTCTTATGGGAATCATCGCCTTTATGGGAAGAATCGTGGCGCTCCTCCCTCTCTTTTCTCTCAGAACGCTCTTCTTGCGCCCTCCTATCCTGAGCCTTTCGGGCGGCTCTCTCTTCATCGGATTCTCTGTAAGAGGGGAGGTAGCGCCTATAGTCATATTGGCTGTGTCTCCCGTAGCGCTGGAAGTCATCATAGTAGGAGCCGCTGCTTCCCATCGGAGAATCTGAAATAAAAAGAGATAAGTTTTAGAAGTCTTCAAAGTACAAAGAGTCAGAAGCATAAAAGTGCCGAAAGATTCTAAGTGTGTGTGATGTGCAAACTACGCGCATCAAACTATGAACCACTCTTTAATTGTGGAGTAGTTGTGGGTGTAGTAGTTAGCGTCAACTCTTGAGTCGACGGAGTCTATTGCAGAATAGAGGTCGCCTCAGCTACTGAAGAAGAAACCCTGGTGGTAACGGGGTCGTCTTTAAAGAGCTCCTGTGAAGTGACAAACAGGTCGCTCAACCCTTCGAAAGTGTCATCTCCACTCTGTTTGGCAGGGCTTGTTTTCCCAGCTTCTTCGTCACCAGACTTCTTTGAATGCAGGGGAGATTCCCGAGGCTCTTCTTCTTCAGTGACCGGGGCAAGTTTGCCAGATGACCTCGCGACATCAACAGAAGTGGAGCACTTCACTAGAGAAGCCTCAGAAGCACGTTCTTTGGGTATGGATGCGTCAGTAGAAACTGGGGCATCCGACGCTCTAGCCGGGGAGTCGGGGACCTCATGGGGGTGTGTAGAGCGAGAAGCGTGCAAAAGCCCATACTGATGCAAAAGTTCATCCCTCAACAAAATTTTTATGCTCCTCTCTTCTGCGGCCACAGCAGTCAATCTCTCAAAAACTTGCTTATGGCCTGGATCTCTAGAGGGGGGAGGAAGTGCTGAAAAAGGAAAGAGTGAAATTAACGATTAACAACTCGAAATTCAAAAAGCTCGGGAATGGAAAATAGAAGCAGGTAATCTTACTTCCTACTCTCCAGATGGTATAAAACCCTGGGGGGCAGCGAACAAAGAAAAACTGATTTAAAAATCCATGAACACTCTCGGAAAGGTCAGTCACGAGTTTGCGATTCCTAGCACTCCTTATGACGACAATAGAGGGATGGTCTTTAGTCTTGGTGAAGGAACATAAGTAACAAATTTTTCGAAGCTCGGTAGCCGATCCAGGGTTCTCGTGAATAAAACACACAACCCCATCAGAATGGCGTAACCATTGGGGTGCAGTTGAAACAGAGAGATGGTCAATCGAAGTAGAAATTGCTGAAGAAACTCGTTGAAGGGAGGAATAGCACCGCACAATCACATTTGGCGGTTGACAGCGACGAAACCACGGGGAGGTCTATCGGCAAAATCATTTGGCCCGGGCAATATAGCATCCGTTTCAACGATGCCAAATTGAGCGCGCAATGAGCTAAACGTCCGGTGGTTCAAGGAAGTTGAGACTCTTTCCGGTGGAGTAGTCAGTGGAGCAGCCATTGGAAGAGCCTCTCCAATCTGTTTCGTTACTTCTTCTTGATGTGAGGCCATTCTACATAAGCAACTGGATATTCAAATTTGAAGGTGCACGTTTCCTAAAAGTGTGAAGTGTTGTGCAGAACTAATAAAAATAAACAAGTAAATATAACTGGAGTTAAGCTTGTCGACAATTAATCGACTATCAAATTTCAGGACTTGTTAATTTGAAGTTCAAGTACAGTGTTAATGCAAACAGGAAAGTTTGGTTGACTATTCCAATGTTGCCTTGATACTTTGCCTGAATTCTTTGTTTTAAAGCACTTCGTTCACACAATCTGTTCAAATTGATTATTTGTTAATTAATTAATCTGTCATTTGATGTGGGCAATCAGTGGCAGTATATTCGTCCCAATTTTCTGTAAATGTTGTATTAAACAGATTGTTAGCCTGCAAGTTAAAGTGATCTGTAAAAGAATGCAGCAAAGATTGATAGATCAAAGTTTAATAGTTCAAGGTTCAAGCAAAATTGTAAACCGCGACAACTTAAGTGTTGACTCGGCGACGACTTAAGTGTTGGCAACGACTTAAGAAATTCTTCCTACGGGTTAAATCAAATCATTGGTTATCTGGCTAACTCATCCACGACCTAAGGATTACGAGGCGAGTTAAGTTAGGTCGTTTCAATCTTGGATTGTTGGTGCCTTAAGCCGACTGTGCTCTAAGTCGTAAACCATGGAAAATAGAAAAGGCTTCAGTCCGAAGCAACGTGAAATTCTCCAAGTCCTATCCCGGCTACGACTTAAGACTTATGTCGTGAAGGTTGGTAAATCGGTCAAAGGATAAGTCGCGATGGTTATTGAATCGCTCAAAATTACTGCGCTCAAGATTACTGAATCGCGTCCAAGCTAGTGTCACGTTTCCTTCAACCGACCAACCTCTTCTCAAGTTAGTAACCCGTTATCCTCCTAACTCCTAACCCATTATCCTTCTAACCCTTAACCCGTTATCCTCCTATCTCCTAACCTGATAACCCATACAAGACAGTATCATCTCCTCTAAATTCATGGATCAACTGACTCGAAATATAAAAACCCATCGTCTCCTCCTTGCAAATCGTCTAAAAACTCAAAGCAAACCGCTCCAAGCTTGTCAGAAATCAATCATAACATGACCCGAAATAAAGCATGGTGCGAGGATTTGGATTGAGGTTAAGAAATGGGAAGTCCATGATCGAAGGGTAACGGTAATTGCGAAATAGAGCGGGCGATGAGTTTACTTACGTAGCGTAATGATGAAGATTGTAGGAATTTGGTTGGAAATGAGGTGAGCTGGATGAATTCGGCTCTGAAAGCTTCGAAGGTTGCTAATGGCGGAAGTAAACAATTAAGCAGGAAGGTGAAGTAGAAGGAGCGACTTAAGCCTTTTATACACCAGGACAGTGGAACTCGAAACGGCACACGTGGGTCAAGGGAAAGTCGAAGCACGCGACCTACAACTTAGGCGCGCACTTCGAGGGGCAAATGTTAACCCCGTTTGATCAACGAGTTAAGACCTGAGACGACTCATGACTTAAAGAAGCAGAGCGACTTAAGGAGTGGTCTGACTCAATAAGTAACCGACTTAACAAGTTAACGACTCAAGAGAGTTACACGACTTAACGAGTCAGGGATTGGTCGATCTAAAGGAGTCAACAGCTTACGGAAGTGAACGACTTACGACATATAGGAGTCTACGACTTAACGGTTTAAGAAAGAAGGGATGGATCACGACTTAAGGTTTTTACGGCTTAAGGTAATCCATGGCTCAAGGCCGGGATGGTTTAACGACTCAAGATAACTGCCTATGCCCTAAGAAGGATACCGACTTACGACTCATTCTGAGTCGTTCACCACCCAGGCAAATGTGGGTAAGTTTGGTACAACTACTTAGCACGCAGTCTCTTGACTCGTACACGGTTCAGAACTTGTGTTATCACCTGAAATGAACAAGCCTACCAGTTAAGCAACGACCCACGACCTAACTTGAGTCGACCACGACCTAAAACTACTGAGTTAAAATCCAATGCCGTGAAACTTATGTCGGATCATCTTAGTGCATTGGCGACTTAAGACTTATGACATGAATTCAGACAAGCTTGCCTCTACTAAACCGTGGACTTGACTCGGTAGGTCGGCCACGAGTTATCTTAAGTCGGCCACGACTTAGGACTTGACAATAATTCCTGCCCAGAATTCTCTATAAATACATGGCCATCTTCAACTTTCAGGGGACTTTTGGCCGATCATTTCAAGCGCCGATACTCTGCTGAATTCTCGACTCATTCAACACTTCAAATACTCCAAACACCAAGGACTCTACGACGATCTTCAAGAGAAAATCTACATCATTCAACATGAATTCGGAAGATTATTCTCCATCAAAGTTTGGTCTACTGGTCTAAAGTGTGTTGTAATTGAAGATTGTTGTAAAGTTGTAACCAAATTCAGTAATAAAGAGATTTAAAGTGGACGTAGGCTTACCCTAAGCCGAACCACTATAAAAACTGTTGTCTTTTCTGCTTTTTCTGTGATTTCTCTACTTGTTTGTAGTTCCCGTGTACACGGGTGGTGCTTTCACTCAACTTCAACTTACACCGGGGTGTTAGCGTCTGATTTTTTTACGTTAACAAGCAGTATGCTACACTACCATATTTCTCAAAGTTTACTCGGCACTTTCAGCATGTGTAAGTTGGCATTTTTCAAATGCCTGTAGAGTACTTTTTGTGCCCTGAAAGAAAATTATTTGTATCTCTATATAAATGATTTACCTACAAAGCGACAGACTAACGCCAAAGCAGCGACGGTTTAATTTAAAATTCAATTTCAAATTTGATCAAATAATTCTATGGACATGTCCATTGGACATGCATGTGTACTGGGGTGTGTACATACATATGCATGTACGTACTGGGGCGTGTGTATATATAATATATGTGACATATTTGTACATTTTTCTATGTATGTGTGTATATATGTATATGTACATGTGTTTATCTGTAGACCGCATCTATGTATACGTGTGTGTCTATTGTGTATTTATAGACACACACGTACATACACACACACACACATGATTATATCAATTGTGTAAACTAAATAAAGTAAACTAATATATAGTTGGAGATAGAATCTTCATTAAGGTATCATTGATGAAGGGTGTGGTACGATTCAGAAAGTCAGGGAAACTGGCACCGAGATATGTTGGTCCGCTCCTAATTATAGAGAGGATCAGAAACGCGTATATAGATTACTAAGTTGCCATCCACTAGTACTTAAAAAATATTGTATCTCGTCAGAATTAAGGAAGGATTCCGTAAGGAACCAATGCGACGCTGATTTCAAAGGCCACCGGTAATAAAACCATGAATCATCTAGGAGGCAGGAATGTCATGCATCATCAAGATTAGGATAGATGAGATGAATCAAAAACACAACACAATGCCATATATTAACAACATTATGGAGGGGGGTGGGTGGGTGTGTGTGTGTGTGTGTGTGTGTATTAGTCGGAAAAAATAAAATAGTGTTAAATATATTTTTGTAAAATATTCTTCAAAATCTAATTTTTTATTTTTCTGAAATTAAAATATAATATTATAAATTCAAGGAAAAATTCTCGTAATTTTTTAGGACAAAATTTTACTTTTCTGGTACTTAATTAACATCAACCACATGATTAAATGATTTATTAAAAATAAAAATATTGATAATTTAAAATATAATTTTGGCTGAGAGATAATATGATGATGGAGAAATTTTATTAAATTTTAAATATAGTTTTCGAAACATATGTTATATTCTATGAATTAGAATTATTCTACTTATATTTCGATCTAAATAATATTAAAAATAGAAAATAATTGATTAAAAAAAATACTTTATTGTTACATAAAATTATAATTAGTATTAATTTTCATATATAAAATACAAGATCAATTTTTACCATGATATGATGGCATAATTAATTATAAGTCATTTAATTCATGTAATGTAATATGACATGTTAATATAAGTATAATTAATTAAAATAATAATAATAAAATAAACTTATCTTGCTATGTATACATCTGGTATATATTTAAAAAAAAATATACATACATATAACTATTCAATATCTGACAACATTCATACATATAGGAATCTCACATAACTAACAATATAACTATGATATATATAAACAAACAATAGAATATTATACATAAACTATAAGTTATATGTGTAAAATTGCGGAATAGGGATGTCAAGGCTAAATAACACTAGAGGAGGGATGAATAGTGTTTTCTAATTTATATGAATCTTTTTGAGATCTTTTGAAATTATTCTTAGAATCTTAATCGCAGAATCAAAAAACAAATAAAACTAAATGCACTAAAAGTAAAAGGAAAGAACACACTAGGATTTTATACCGATTCGGAGTTATCCTACATCCAGGCTCGTACAATTCCTTGTACAGATTTCTTTTCAACTAGTAAATACAAATACAATCTCTATTTCAAGGCTACGAGATACACCCTCCAAAATCTCGACCTTTGGTTGGAGTCGCTTGATTTCCAGGCAACAAGCACACCCGCTAAATTTACGGGCTATTAAGCACACTCGATTGATTTACGGGCTACAATCTTACCCACAAGTATAGGGATTTGATTTGATAGAATTTTACAGACTCGGATCTTTAATCTTGATTGCAAATTATTTTATAACTCTTGAATAACACTTATGTAACAACCCGATATTTTCAACCGTTCGCATCCGCACATGTCGGACTTGAATTTCTCAAAATACCGCATTGTAAATAAAATTTGGCAAATCTCAAAATATACAGTAAATAAAAAATCACAGATCACAGACATAGAGTATTTAATAATGCAGCGGAATTTAAAAGAAATAGTAGTTCATGAAGCTACTATATAAAAATAAGATACATCAGTGTTAAACATGATACAACAAAAAGTAACAAGATACATCAGGTACAAATCAGAATACATCACTGAAATCACTGGATACAGAAAGCAAAATGGATGGCTGGATCTTCAAGGAAAGCTCCAACTCCGAAGGTGAATCTTGAATGCTAACTCACTCAATCTGACTCGAGCGTAAAGCAAAACACAAAACACTCGAGTCGGGACATAAATACTTATGAAATATAAATCAACTCAAATGAACAGTAACAAAAATGCATCAGTAACTTAAAGGATGCTTGGGATCGCCCATCCTTTAAGGATCCGTTAAACTATTTACTATGTAGTAATATTGCGCTATTATAATAATGTCTACAGTAAAATAAATATACTTTTAAATAGCGTTCCGAGCTACCCATATCACCCTTCACACATAATAATCCCAGTAGTCCATCCAATATCATGCCATCTCCACTCCGGGTGACTGTCAGAGGATACAACACGGGCTACGGGAGAAAAACAAACTCGTAGTAAAGGCTCGGTATGGTAGGTGACACGGCACACAAGGCAATGCCAGGGTAGATATACCAATTACGCACACGGGCTGGTGGTAACGCAGCAGCCACATACGCCCACCTCGAAACACACTCCCATATCAAAATCGGAGGATGGCCATCTAATCAATCACCAGTAAGAGTATAGTATCGAAGGAATGTGTCCGATAGGAGGAATGACCTCACTTGGCCCGAGATCGCTCCTGTTTTAGCAACGTTATGCCAACTCACGGGAGTTGGGTCCACGTAATATACCTCAAGAACGTCGCCACCATCCTACTTCATTCCGAAATCTCCACCGCGTACACGGTTGTTAAAGTGGTTTTCGGAGTTGGCAGAGAGTATGACAACTTCCGATGCCGGTCTCTTTAACAACAAACGTTATTATAACGCCGTGGTCATTTCAAAATAGTTTATACTTTAAAAAGATCAAATCATTTCATTTCAAACTATATTTCTTTCAAAATAGTTTATACTTCGAAACCAAAACCATTTTTATTTCAAAACTATTTATTCAATCAAAATAGTTTATACTTCAAAACCCAAAACATTTCAAACATATATTCATTTCAAAATCATAATATTTTCAAAGTATAACTCTTTCGAAACCAAAAATACTTGAAACAATTACACTTTGAAAATCATAACATTTCAAAATCATACATTTGAAATCATCGGATATTCATTTAATTCTTTACATTTTACAATTCATTCAATTAATCCCAAAATTTCAATTTCCAACTTAATTCAATTCAAACCATCAGTTTCAATTAAATTTCCCAATAACCATTTCAAATCATATCATTTTCAAATATAGATTTGATCCACAAATTAAACTATTCAATTTTTAATAAATTTCAAAGCTTTAATATCCCGCATTTCAAAACTAAATTTTATAATTTCATATATCTCAAATCTAGTTTCATTATTAATTAGTTTTGAAATATTCATTTCATAAATCCAATACTATTTAAATAAACTCAATTTACAATTAAAGTAAATATCCTTTCATACCAATATAAACTTCAAATATTCATTTATCAAAAGTACATATCATTCTAATTCATATTCTTTATCAAAATAAAGATCAAATCATTTCCAAACCTTATTATCAAATCATTATTTGAATTCAAATTCAAATACTCAAATTTAAATATCATTTTTAAATCAAATAAGTCATTCATTTGTTATTTCAAGTATCATTATAAAATACATTAAAAATTCCATTCAAAATTCATTTATCTCATTACATTTCATTCCATTTAACACATAACCAAGTAAACCTTACTTAAATTCAAATTCAAATTTAAATTCCTTAAAAATTCAAATTTAAATATTAAAATATATTCAAAACTTCTTAAATTTCACAATTTATCAATTTCCAAAATTTAAATCATTTAACACTTTAAAATATAACTCAAACAGTGTTAAAACTATAACATTTCAAACATTGTCAAATTATAGCAACGACAGCATTTATAAAGTGCCATCGTAGCTTATAGCTTCCAAAAATGGTTTAGTTCAAGAATAACGGCATTTATAAAATGTCGTAATAGATATTTAGTTATTTCAAACATTGTTAGATTCAAAACAATAGCATTTAAAAATGCTGTCAAAAGACTACAACATTTTGAAAATGCTATGAATTCCAGATTTCATTTTGCTTTTCAAAAAAATAATAAAACTTCAAATTTTATTATAACTCAAAAATCATATTTCTAGACTTCAAAATTTCATATTTAAAATCATTTTAACATATGATTTAACACAACAAAATTTTTAGATCAAATATTCAATTTAAAAACTCCATTCATTTATTAAGTCAAAATTCACTGTTTATTAACATATAAATTAAATAAAACTTAAAATTTTACTTCAAATATAATTTTAAAATTTTAAATTTAATTTCCATTATTTATTTACATTTTAAAATAAAATTTAAAGTCTAAAATCTCAATTATTTCACATTTACGTACTCAAATTCACAAGTTCAAGACTTAATATTTAATTTTCTTAAAACCATAAAATATATATTTTTAAATCAAAATTTCATACTTTTAAAAATACATATTTTAATAAATATCATTTAAAAATATACCACGGGGTCTGTATATAATTTTCTAACCTAGGTCAAGTGATACGGATATATATCATTTCAATCCGCAGTTTACAAAGAAAACCCGGGTTCTATCATTTCAAACCCGCAATCCCAAGTCAAATAAAATACAATAAAAATCGCTCAGGCCTATCATTTCAGCCCATAACGATTTTTCCCTAATCTAAAGTCCGTTTGGGTATGTATCATTTCAAGCCATAGTGATTCTATTCTAACAAGGAACTTGCAGTGTGAATATATGCATAAACAATATAAACAATGCCAGTGTCACAATATAATGTCATATATCACATGTCGGGTGATAATTAACAGTTTTAACATGGTAATAACATGGCATAGCATATCATATGATCATCATTAACTTGCATAACATTTTATATTACTAAACACTTGTCATCAATTCACTATTTCATAAGTATAAATGTCAGAGTGAGAAAGACTCACCTTTTACGAAGCTAGAGACAAACAACACACACAAGAGCGATTCCAAAGGCACGACAAGCACGATTTGATTTGAATTGATGGAGACCCTTGTAAACAACAAAAAATATAACATACATAAGCACAAACATAGATATCGACATACAAATATAATCAACAACTTTAGTTTGCAGAACAGTTGCAAAACAAGAGAGATGACCAAACCTTAGAAGCAAACGACTTGCACACGACAACATAAGCTTGTCACATGATCAAATGGGCTTGCTCTCATCATACTAGGCTCAGCCTAGATGCCAACATGGCTCAGGTTTGGGTCAATATGGTTTCATATGGCTCGGCCTAACTTGGATATGAAGGAGTGGAAGTTGTGACATGAGAAATACAAAAGTCAAGGCAATTAAGTGGATTTTTGGTGCAACTATAGGTTCGGCCTACCATGGCTTGGGCTTGGTCATGCAAGGGGATGGTCAGGTGGTGGATGGAGTGGCGGCCAGAGGTGGTGGAGGGACTGGTGGTGGCGGCCATGGAGGTGGTTTAGGTTAAAAATGAAGGCTATGGCCTTAAGGGTTTGGCTAGGCTAGTTTGGTGGAACTTTTGTGCAAATTTTGTGGTGCAACATCAACGGATGGTCATGGCTACTGTCTTGGTCAGAGGAGAGGCTTATGAGCTACTGGAGATGATGGTGGAGAGGATGGTAGTGGTGGTGGTAGAGGCTAGGCCTAGCGAAACACAAGAAGGATCAATGCAAAAATCAATAGGAAAATCATAAAAACAAGAAGAAAGATGATAGAATTTACCAAATTTTTGTAAAACAAATGGCCATGAGTTTTTTTCTCAAGAAAGATGATAAAATTTTCGTGAGAAAGAGTGAGGAATGTGGCTGAAAGATGGAGTAGGGTACGGCCAAAGCATTGATGAATGGAGTTTGGAAAGTGAAAGGTCGGAATGCAAAAGGACTAAGCATACAAAAGATCTCAAACTCTTCATATATTCATTATTTCTTTTTTAAATTTTTATATAACTGAAAAACATATATAAATTCAGTTAAAATACGAAAATATAGTAAATAAACAAAAATAAATTAATTAATTATTAATTATATATAGTTTAGGGGGAATTAATTTAAAGGACAAAATTTTCTGTATTTTTTGCCTCAAGGACACGACCTCAATATTTTTATCATAAGGACAAACATTCTTCTAAAAATTATTCACAAGGACAAACATTTTCCAAAATTATTCATAAGGACAACAAAACTGATACCGAGCTAAAAACTGATATCTAAAAACTGCTACCGATAACTGCAAACTGATACCTAAAAACTGCTATCAATAACTAAAAACTGATACCTACAGAGAATTGTCCTTCAGGATAAAATATTGAAGGTCTGTCCTTGAGGCTAAAAATCTGTGAAATTTTGTCCTTGACAATAATTTCCTGTATAGTTTAATTAAATAAAACAGCAAAATTTGCAACCAGTCTTGAAAATATGAAAAATAAGTGCAATGAACTTGGGAAAATTTTTATGTACTTAAAATTATTTATAAATAAAGATAAGAACACAAAATAAAAAGGAAATCACAAAAATAAATAAATAAATTTTAATTTAAATATAGTTTAGATGAAGAAAATAGCAGAAAAAGGAAAACAGCCTTTTTAAAATAGGAAATCATCATAGTAAATTTTAGAAAAATTCTATTATCATTTCAAAAATATTTAAATATCAAAATATACATAATATAACATATTAAAACATATTAAAATAAAATATGACAAAGAAAAATAAATTTATACAATTTAAAATAACAAAATTGCAAAATAAACAATTTATACTCAAAATTGAAATGTACATATCTTTTGCAGTTTAACTCCGTTTTCCACGAAACAAAAAGCAATGTTCAAGTTATTAAATCTATTTTCATAATAAAAGATAAAATTTAAAATTTCAAACTTTTAAATTTTTAAGTTAAAAGTCAAAGTTTGACTATTTTAACCAAAATCAACATTTTCTGGAAATATTCAATTTATGCATGTTTGAAATTCTAATCCACATCAAAATCAACATTTATATTTAAATTAACAATATATATTAATTTTAATAAATAAAATAAATTTTTTAAATTAGGAATTTAAATTAAAATAATTAAAATATACAATTACAATAATCAGAAAATACAGGGTTGTTACAACTTAGATCTTGATTGGAGTGATAGAGATGATAAAAATCAGAGAGCAAATGATAGAGAACCAAACTAATGATGATTGAGTTTGATTTTGGTTGAAATTTGGCCAAGTATGGTTATATTTTTGTTTAGAAAATGAAAGAGGATAAGGAGGAGAGAAGAAGAAAAAACAATAATAATATTCGTTGGGAAGACGGGTATTTATAGAGGAATAACGGTCATGTTCGTTAATAAAGAGATACGACGAATAGACACTTCTTTTGAAATTTGGTTTTTGAAAATCACGGCTAGTATGTCACATATAGAGGTAGAGTATGTCGACATACTCTTCGTAATTTTGAAAACGCTTTAAAATATTATTTTGCAAATGTATTGCATTATAAAATAATTTGATACTTTGTAAACATGCTTAATATTATTTATACACTTTTAAATCATAACAAAACTTGAGTAAATTATATGATTAGATTTTTGAAAAATAAACCAATATAAATCGAAATTTAATCAAAACAATAACTTAGTAAAATATCAAAAACTTAAAATAATATTTATAAGTATAAGAAATTAAAAATTATTTAAAAATTGTTTCGAAAAGAATATTTAAAAACTTATTTAAAAATAGAGAGAGGGAGATGAGAGAGAGAGAGATCAGATGCTATTAGAATTTTAACATAAATCCACGACTCTATAACTTATCCGGAATATCTTGAAATCTTGAACTTTTCAATACTTGTAAGTCTTCATTCTCTAGCTCTTGAGTCTTCGTATCAAAATCTTGAATCTCTTCATTCTTTATTTGATATTATATAGTCTTCTTAACTCATTATCTGTCTAATATCCTTCACTGTATATTATATACCTTGATAAAACATTAGTATTTATATTTTATATGATTTTCTAAAATTGTTTTCGTCAAAACCAATATCTCAGGTACTAGCAATCTCCTACTTTTTGATGACGACGACTATGATATAGAATATACTATAACTCCCATTTAATCTATGCATAATAAAACTCCCCATTAATTTATACCTAGTATTTTATATATTTTTCCCCGTTGTCATCAATCAAAAATAACTAATTATGACTACAATTCTAACCGTAACTCTTAATACAATTCTAACTCCCCTTAAATAAACACTATATACTCATAATGATATAAATATATATGGAAACGATAAGTGATATGATCATGAAATGCAAAATGACAAGAATGGTATATAAGAAATGATGAGTGAAGACAAATCATTAATAGCAACCAAACCATACTATATATTCAATGCATACACACAATAAAGTCAAATTAAAGTTAAAATACACACTATTCTTAAATTTAACGAAGAATACGTCCTATTTTAACAAGCATTCTTAAAGATAGGAGACTTATAATGGGACAATGGTGATAATGAAGGCAGAAGTTTTTCCTTTTGTTCGACGATGTTTCCATCTCGATCGAAGCATACCTCTCCCACACATTGAACTTCCCATCATCCTCCATATGTTCTTTCTCTTCTTCTTCTTCTTTTTCCTCCTCCTCCTCCTCCTCCTCCTCCTCCTCCTCTTCTTCGCTGCTTTGAAGAGTATTATGGATGACCAAATTTGCGGAATCATCTTTGATAACTATTGGGTTCGTAGGGTTATCCAATATTTTTGCAAATTACAAAGAATTCTACTATGTTTCTCTTGTTCCTTCGACATACGGAGTTGATGACTTGAATTTTAGTCAGCATCTCTGAACATTCTTCATATTTCCTTCCGGTTCGATGACTTTGGCCACAATAGTATTTTGGAAGGGTCCGGGGATAGAAGAATGGAACTAAAATGTTGAATTTTGGTGGGATTTGAAGAGGAGGCTATAGTTTGTTTGATTCAGAAGTTCAAAACAGAGAAAATGAAGAAAAATGGAGAAGAGATTTGAATTATAGTGTTTATATAACCACCAATTTAAATTTTAGAGGGAAAATTTTAAAAATGATTTTTACAATTACATGTCGATATACATGTAAAAATTTTGTTTATTTTATTTTTCTTATAAATTATGTAATTTTATGTTATTATTTTTAAATTTTTGATAGAGAACAAATTCCTAATTCTCTTCTTAACTTAATAAAGGATGTTTGATTCAATTGTTTAGTTAATATATCAGCCATTTTATTTTCAATATTTATAAATTCAGGTAATATTGTTTCTTTATTTACATTATCTCTTAGAAAATGATATCTTATATTAATATGTTTAGTTCTACTATTAAAAACCCATAAGATTTACTTCTATTTGATTATCCAATAAAAATTCTTTTATCTGATTTAGCAATAAATTTATCTAACCTATCTTTAGTAATTAAAATAAAACATTGCTACCAAAATCTCTAAAATATGACACTTTAGGTTTTTTATTATAAAATAGTTCATTAGGAGTTTTCTAAGTTAATGGTCATATTAAAATTCTATTTAGTATATAACATACAACATCAACTGCTTCGGTCCAAAAAAAATTAGGTAAATTACTATCATTTAGCATAGTTCTAACGCACTCTTGAATCGTTCTATTTTTACATTCTACTACTCCGTTTTGTTGTGGTTTCTTGCAAATATAAAATTATGTGTGACGACCCGAAATTTTTGAGCATTTAGAATCGGAATATTTAATTGATTTTAAATATTCAATAGGGTAATTTTAACTTGAATTCAAATTTCACAATTTATTTGATAACTAAATTATTAAACTAAATAATTTGAAGTTGAATAAAATGTTGAATTTGGAGTTTTAAGCATGTTAAAAATAATTTGAAGGCTTATAAAATTTATATTGATAACACTGAAGATAATAGAAGTTGTAAAATTGAATTTAACAGTGATTTCTTCAGTTTTGAAATTTTATAGTTTAAATTGAAATTAAAAATAGTTTTCCGAGGCACAGTCTCGGAATTCGACGAAACCGGTTCCATTGGGTCTGTAATATTGAATTATTAACGGATTTCAATTTTCGTAGTATTCGGAGTTGTTGTGTGAGCGTACGATATATAAACGGGCTCAAATCTATATTGAAATTTAATATAATAAATCGATCCAAAACACTATCTTCTCCATACGATCGAACTTGACCTCGAAACCTTTTTCATTGCGTTCGGAATAGGAGTATAACCTTAGGAAGCTAGCCGTCATGCCTCGATAGGGGCCCGGGATTTTAGGGTGCTATAAGCGAGATATTTTGGAAATTTATAATGTTATAAATTTTCCAAAGTCAACAACTAGTACTCTCAGTGCCACCCTACATCTCTGAACATGCCGACCTCTTTCTTTTTCTTCTTTCTTTTTTTTCTTTCTTCTTTCAGAAAAATCATGAAGCCCTTCTTCTTCTTTTTTTCAAAAAAATCAAATCGACATTTGAAATCATAAAAAAAATTAATTAAATCAATCGAAGAGCGGGCCGAGCTCGAGTTCGTCGCGTTTGGCAGCAGTATGGCGACTCGTTCGTGGGATGGCGTGCGACCTTGAGCAGCAAGCTAAGGTTTAGGAGTATCACATCATGGCATACTCGGCGACAACAATCAAGACTAGGGTTGGATGAGAGTGCGGCGGCGCCTAGGGGAACGATGTCGACTTCGAAGACGAGATCTAGGGGTGCGAACTCGAGATTAGGGTTTTGGTTTGTGTCGCGTTCGTACGTGAGGACTCGGCAACCTGGTGATGTAATTTCATACTCGACCGATGAGGTATCATTTATTTTAATCTTGTTTTTTTTATACAAATTGATAGAAGAAGTATTTGATTTCAAACTTGCGTTAATTATTTTTAATTTTACTCTGATTGGATATAATTTTACTGTAACTTTTAATAGTTATTATGATATGTATAATGAAAATAGAGGTATCAGAGCTTAGGTATTAGAGCTTAGGAAGAAAATATATATAATGAACATATACATTTTTAATTTTACTGTAAACTTTTAATAGTTATTATGGAGGTATATCTACTGTAAAGCACGATAAAAACCAAATATTTACAAATTCATAAGTTGTTATGAGATGGTTAATTCATTTTATACGTTTTAATCTAATGATATGTAAGTTAAAACTATTCATTTAAATTGTTTATAGGAAGGGAAGTAAATTTCGAATTTTCCTAATCCATTAGATTTGAATTGTAAATAGGTAAGATTTTGAAAGTGTAAGTTAGAAATGGAAATTGTCGGGTTAGAAAAGAAAATGTAAATGAGGTTAGATATTGTTATTGTAATCAGGTTTAAATTGGAATTGAAAAGAAAACTAGTTTAAAATAATTTACTACTTTGGTTAAATTAAATCAAAGGTTTAAAATTTAATCACTGATTAAATGAATAAATAAATGGTGAACAATTGTTTGATTGGTTCAAATAATAATAAGTCGTGAATTGTTATACAAGGTTTAAAAATCAAGGGAACAAACCAGTTTGGAATGGATTGCAAATAGCAAAGCAAAGGTGAGTTAATCTCACTCAGTTTAAATTTAAATTTAAATGATTAAATTTAAATAATTGTTTGGATGGTTGAATTGATTGATGTGATATAGTATGATATTTTGGAATTGGTGTATTATATTGTGCTAACGTCTGTGGATGCAGGGAAAACAGGTTGGAGGGATTCAACTGGATCCCTCAACATTTATTTAAATTATTTAATACCCTCAAGTGTGATTATTTGATATTCTATGATGAATTATATTGGAATATTGAATGTTATGGCTCGATTGGATATAATTGGGTATAATGAATTGCTAAAAATATATAAATTGAATTTTTGGAATGATAATAAAAGAAGTGATGTTGTAAGTAAAATAATTATGGAAATGTGAATAAATTTAAGAATGATGGAAAAAGAAATAAAGTGGCTTAAAAAATTCTAATAAATAAATCTTGAGTATAGAAGGGTAATTTGGAACAATCAGAAGATTAATGAATTTTAAACTTTAGTGTCATTATTTAGAAGAACAAAACTTTTTCTTTAAAATTTAAGATTTAAATTATTTAAGAAGCATAAAGAAGAAATTGGGAATATCCTGAAATTTATATATTTCAGTTAAAAGATTTAAAATCAAACTGAAAATAATAATAAAGTCCATAATTAACCAATTTTGTAATGAATTGAGTAGGTAAAGAAATTTATTTCAAATGGAATAAATTGGAAATCAATTTGGAAAATTGATTTAAGTGATTGAAGTTGAAAATTCTCCCTGAATAACCAAGTATGTTTTCAAAGTAAATTTTCAAATATAAATTAAAGGTTTTAAAGTTGTTGTTTTTTAAAAGGCAAGTTTTGAAAAATTATTATTTCTAATATTTAAATTCTAAAGTAAGTATTTCCTTTTAATCTATTATGGTTATAATTATTTAAGGAGTGACCTAGTATTTTGTTTTTTTTAAAAGTGAAAATTTAGTTTTATATTCTATTAAGTAACCTTATTTTCAAATATTCATATAGTATGTATTTTCAACAAAAATTTTGGAGTAGTTTTACCTTAAATATTTTAAAGTATATATCAAAGTAAAGTATTTTAAATTATTTTAAAAATCTAGTTTTGTGCTTGGTGATTTCAATGGAGATAAAAATATTTGGGAAAGTTTATTTTGAAAAGGAAAGATGGCTTGAAACTGTTTTGAAAGAATTGAAAATAGAAATATACCTTGTGAAGGTATCTTTGAGGCTAATAAATAATTTGGGAAATTATTTATTGGTGGATGGTTGTTTGTGAATATTAATTGATAGTTAAATCACCGACTATCAATATTGGACAAATGCGTTGATCGTTTCGAAGAGACCGGGATCGAGACTTATTTCTAGAAAACCACTTCGATTAGGTTTGTACGTTTTCCTGGAAAACGATTTTTGAATTCGAAGATGGAGCAGTGAAGTGCAAGGGCTAGTCGCTACTAATCATGAGGATATTTCCAAAATGGATGTAGCAGGAATAGTGCCTTCGGTTCCGTTCGAACCCGGGACGGACTTGTATGGATGAATGCTTGCGAAACATCGTCAGGTGGACGATGGGCATTCTAAGGGATATGTTCTAAAAGGTAACACTTAGCCTCAAGCCTCATCAAATGGGAATGACTGAAAATCAGGGGTTATGCAGCAAGGCTATGTGGGTAGCACCCAAGCAGGGTGAGGTCATCCCTCTCTAGATGTCCCTTTTAATTTCGGTTTAGTGGGCGGTTGCTGATCCCAACCGCGGCTCACTTGGGATTATCCAGTAAGGGGTAGTCCCGGTCTTGTGTTGCAGGGGAGTGGCCTTACTCCTTAGTACGGTGATCTAGGCCCCGTACTGTGACAGGTGGTACCCCAGTGCCTAGTCATTAGTTGGAAATCCATTCTCCCTACGAGCCTTGTACGAGTTTTGTTTGTATTACCCACTCTGTGGCTAGTAGCTGGAATTTAATGAATGTAACAATTTCGGCTATTTTATAAGTATTTGTATATAGACCCTATTATAATATCAGAGGGTATTTATAGAAATCGTTTTAGCTATCGTAAGGTAAAAACCCGACATGTTCATTTGTGGCATGGCCTTACGAGATGCTTTTGTTTCCAAAGGATTTTGAAACTTTAATAATCAATTGGGTGTGATTTTCTCATGCTGGTATTCCAGACTTACTCAGGTGTTATTAAGTATAATGCTCGGGTCAGATCGAGTATTATAGGATACAGGATGTGATGCTGTGGAGCTCAAGAGACGAGCTGGATGACGATGCGTACTTCCGTACTTGATATATATATATATATATATATATATATATTCCGCTGTGTTGAGTTGATGTGTATCCATTTGTATGTTGTTGTTGTTGAACTGTGATTGATGTACTCTGATGATGTAATATATAAACAGTGATATTTGATTTTGAGTAAAGATCATTTATTATCTATTATATTTTATTCCGCTGCGATGGTTAGATTCTGTTGTTGTTTTCTATTTTCTTCTTCTACCTCTTCTTCTTTAACCCAAATGGTTTGTATTTCTGTACAACTTGAGTTAATTGACGTAGAATTGTGTTGACTCAAGGGATACGGATTTGCGGGCTTTTACAGTGGTATCAGAGCTTAGGTTGGTGATAGCCTTGGCTCTGTTGGGAATTACTCATAAAATAGAGTCTATAGTACTCTAGAATGAGTTTGAGCGTATTAATAGATATGAGTGCGTATTTGTTAGTGAATATAAATTGTTTTAATATTGCGTTGATTGATTTATTGAGTGGCATATGAACCTTCGTCGGCATAGTCTGCACAACTGTATCGAAGGGGTTTCTAAACTCTTGAATAGAACAATCGACACGGTATTGTTTTAGATGTGGGTAAACGAAATAATTTTACCCAAAAATATATTTTGATATAAAGTAAAGTTTTTGTAAACTATTTTAGCTAACATATGGTTGCTTGGATGTTAGAAATGATAATATTGAATTATTATCATTGTTAAGTGAAAATTTAACTAGAAATTGAGAATATAACCAAAGTTTAAGGGAATAAACTTATTATAAAATGAAATTTATAAATACGAATTATAAATATAAATTGAAATATAATCAAATGAGAATTTTATAAGCATAAACTATACAAATGCATTATAGTTAAAATTTGAATTAAAATAGAATTTGAAACTTTAAAACCCCGGAGATTTTGGAAGTATTTTGAAGATAAACAGTAGCACTGTTGTTTTTGGGGGTATTTCTAAAAGGAAATTGTTTCAAATAAATTTTGGAAAAGGATATAGCATTAAATTCACTTCAGTAGCTGGAAAATAACTTCGGTGATGACTGCAGCATCATCGAGGTTCATTTTCGAGTTTCTAAGTGACAGATTGCTGCCAAATTGATTTGTTCAGGAAAACCTGTTTATTTTTGAAATTTCAAAGGAGATTTGTTGGGAATAAAACTAGGATTGGTTTAACTTTTGAGAAATGTGACTTGAGAAGTAGAAGATTTAAAGATGATTTGAAACCAAAGCCGGGAGTTTAAAAATCCTGATGAGATATGTTGTAAGCTTACAAATTGAGATGAGTTTTAAATCAGGAATGAAATATAAGCTTTGAATGTTGGAATTTAAGTTTAAGGTGAAAAGTTAAAAATGAAATTAACTTAGACTGGGAATAAAAATTTGACTGGATTGAAAAATAAAATGAAACTCAAAACTTGAATTATAAAATAAATTGAACTAAGAAAATTAAATGAAGTGGTATTCGGAATTAAAAATCAAGTATTGAACCATAAATAGGGGAGAACTAATTTGATAATAAATTAGTTAATAAAATGTGTAAGTGGGAATGTAATGTAGTTTAATAAAAGCTGAATTGGAGAGTTAATATTGAAGTTTGGAAATAAAACTCAGGTTATAAATCAAATTCGACCTGGATCGATAGTGAGGTAAATGAAATTGAATTGTGAGCTCGTGAAATTGGGTGGTAAATTGAAAATGAATCGTGGATTCAGCACTTGAGTTTTAAATTAAAATTTAACTTGAAGTGTTAACAAATTAAATATAATTGAAGTGTATCGAATAAAAATGTAAATGGATTAAAATAGTAATGGTTTGAATGTGCAAATAAAATCCAAATAAGTGGAAATAAATTGGAGATGGCCGTGTAATCAATTGAATGAGTTGAGTATGAAAGTTAAATTTTATAATAACTAATCAAAGGAAATTGTAGATTTAAAACGAGATTTAATTGAGATAGAATCAAGTTGAATAAAAGAGAAAAATATTTATTTGTGAAATGAAAATGAGCTTAAGTATAAAATTTGAATAAATCAAAATAAATTGACTTAAGCTAAATATAAGGGAGAGAGTTGAATTGAACTCAATTTAAAACCAAGTTTAATGATATTGGATTAAATTTGAATCAAGTAAAAATAAATTTGGATCGAAATAGAATTTGGTGGGTTGTAAATAATATTTAAGGAAATGAAAATTCATAATGGATTGAATGGATAAACTAATTATATTGAATAAATAAATGGATGGGATAAATAAGAATCAAATGGAAGTGTACTTAAGTTTAAGTGGAGTAAATTAACTTTAGTCGAGAATAATTAGAAGCTCGACTACGAGTGTAAAAAAAATGGAGGACCATTAAAATAAAGCTTGATTTGAATTAATTCGGGAATGGTTAGTAATATGCAAGCCTGGAAAGGATCGAGCTAAATAAATGGTCGTGAATGAATTAAAATAAAAGGGAAATTTAATTGGTAATGAAGATGAACCTAAGTTGTTAATGGTTTTGAATGAACTAGTTTGGTTAGTAAAATGAAATGCAAGTGAAGGGATTCGAATTTAAAATGCAATGAAAATGAGAATATATGGATGGTGAATAAATTTAAAAGTGAAATAGAATTAAGTATAAATTGAGTTAAAATCCATTTAAATTGATTATAAAACATAAATAGTTATTTATTAACATAGATCTTGTCAAATTGTATAGAATAAATTGTCTTTTGACGTAAATGGAAGTAATTAAAATGCTATGAATTGAAGGGAGTAAAATAAATAAATTTTGAGAGCAATTGAATTAAATATGAGTTCAGTTGCTTAAAAATAAATTGATGCAAGCTTGTGAGTTGTTAACCATTCGGATTAAGTGAAACGATATGTGATTGGTTATAAGCAAATGAAAATTAATGTTGGAATATTTAAATTTGCTTATAAAGAGTGTTTAATATGCATTGCTGTTAGAATTTATGTGTTTAATGTGTTTAACTATTGCGAATAAGTGAAATATTGTTAAACTCCATATGTTTAGTACTTACATGTTTAAATTGAGTAAGTACAGGTACTTAGAAGCCGTGTGGCTGGATTTGGTTGCGCTAACGGCTAAATAAATAAGCTACTTGCTTAAAAATGCTAAGTAAGGTACGCCTACGCAATAAAAATAGGAAATATGAACTGTTTTTTGTTTTTCCGACCGTGTGGGTCGATGTATATATATTTATCTCTTTTGTCAAATTGCAAAAGCTCCTCCGTACAAAGGAGACTGCCAAAATTTCTCGAAAATTTTGGGAGTTGGAGAATTTTTGAAATTTTGTTAACAACAAAGCGGTTTCAAATTTGGAAATTGAAATAGATTAGAAAATGAAACTAATTTAAAACAATGTCATAAATTAGTTATAAATGAAAAATAAAATTCAAATATTCAGAATTGAAGATAAAATTGAATTCATATAGAAATGAAAGAATCAAATTTGAATATAATTAGATATAAACTAAGTGGTAAAGTAGAAATGAATATAAGAAGCACATAAAATGCTATTACTAACCTAAGAGAGAATGGTGAATTCTTAAATGAAAATTGATACTACTAATATAATTTAAGTCAATATTGGAATGAATAGATATTGACATTTTGTAAGAAGTCGATAAAATGTTTATGAAAGTTGTGATTGGCTATTAATACTAAGCAGGATATGCAGGTATTATAAAAAGGAAAAGAGAGTTAGTTTTGATTTCAAAGATAAATTTGAATTGCCCGACCAAAAAGGTATGTGTTTAAATTTCTGTGAAATTTGATTGGGTTTTTGGATCGAGCCACTTGGCCTTTTGTTTTCTTTTTGGATTTGGGAGGTCGTAGGTCCATTTTGTAGTTATACCGAGTTAGCCGCGCAAAGGAGACGTTGGCGAAATTTTTCGAAAATTTAAAGAGTTGGAAATTTTTGATAGTTCAAAATTGGTTTTAAAATTAAAACTTGAATGTTTGGGCAAACAGGATTGTTTGCAAACTATAAGAGAGTAGAGAAGTTAATAAGAATGATAGTGGTCTTTTATAAAAAGATAGTAGGTAGAATGTTAAATTGTTGGTTTTGGAGAAGCAGTAACGGGTATTGGACCATTCTTCCTAATTAGTAATTTCGGGGACGAAATTCTTTTAAGGGGGGAGGAATGTGACGACCCAGAATTTTCGAGCATTTAAAATCAGAATATTTAATTGATTTTAAATATTCAATAGGGAAATTTTAACGTGAATTCAAATTTCACTATTTATTTGATAACTAAATTATTAAATTAAATAATTTGAAGTTGAGTAAAATGTTGAATATGGAGTTTTAAGCATGTTAAAAACAATTTGAAGGCTTATAAAATTTATATTGATAACACTGAAGATAATAGAAGTTGTAAAATTGAATTTAACAGTGATTTGTTCAGTTTTGAAATTTATAGTTTAAATTGAAATTAAAAATAGTCTTCCGAGGCACAGTCTCGGAATTCGACAAAACCAGTTCCATTGGGTCCATAATATTGAATTATTAACAGATTTCAATTTTCGTAGTATTCGGAGTTGTTGTGTGAGCGTACGATATATAAACGCGCTCAAATCTATAGTGAAATTTAATATAATAACTCGATCCAAAACACTATCTTCTCCATACGATCGAGCTTGGCCTCGAAACCTTTTCCATTGCGTTTGGAATAGGAGTATAACCTTAGGAAGCTAGCCGTCATGCCTCGATAGGGGCCCGGGATTTTAGGGCGCTATAAGCGAGATATTTTGGAAATTTATAATGTTATAAATTTTCCAAAGTCAACAACTAGTACTCTCAGCGCCACCCTACATCTCTGAACATGCCGACCTCTTTCCTTTTCTTCTTTTTTTTTCTTTCATTTTTTTCTTTCTTCTTTCAGAAAAATCGTGAAGCCCTTCTTCTTCTTTTTTTCAAAAAAATCAAATCGACATTTGAAATCATAAAAAAAAAATTAATTAAATCAATCAAAGAGCGGGCCGAGCTCGAGTTCGTCGCGTTTGGCAGCAGTATGGCGACTAGTTCGTGGGATGGTGTGCGACTTGGAGCAGCAAGCTAAGGTTTATGAGTATACGAGCGTGGCATACTCGGCGACGACAATCAAGACTAGGGTTGGATGAGAGTGCGGCGGCGCCTAGGGGAACGATGTCGACTTCGAAGAGGAGATTTAGGGGTGCGAACTCGAGATTAGGGTTTTGGTTTGTGTCGCGTTTGTACATGAGGACTCGGCAACCTAGTGATGTAATTTCATACTCGACTGATGAGGTATCATTTATTTTATTGTTTTTTTTATACAAATTGATAGAAGAAGTATTTGATTTCAAACTTGCGTTAATTATTTTTAGTTTACCTCTGATTGGATATAATTTTACTGTAACTTTTAATAGTTATTATGATATGTATAACGAAAATAGAGGTATCAGAGCTTAGGTATTAGAGCTTAGGAAGAAAATATATATAATGAACATATACATTTTAAATTTTGCTATAAACTTTTAATAGTTATTATGGAGGTATATCTACTGTAAAGCACGATAAAAACCAAATATTTACAAATTCATAAGTTGTTATGAGATGGTTAATTCATTTTATACGTTTTAATCTAATGATATGTAAGTTAAAACTATTCATTTAAATTGTTTATAGGAAGGGAAGTAAATTTGGAATTTTCTTAATCCATTAGATTTGAATTTTAAATAGGTAAGATTTTGAAAATGTAAGTTAGAAATGGAAATTGTCGGGTTAGAAAAGAAAATGTAAATGAGGTTAGATATTGTTATTGTAATCAGGTTTAAACTGTAATTGAAAAGAAAATTAGTTTAAAAAAAATTTAGTACTTTGGTTAAATTAAATCAAAGGTTTAAAATTTAATCACTGATTAAATGAATAAATAAATGGTAAACAATTGTTTGATTGGTTCAAATAATAATAAGTCGTGAATTGTTATACAAGGTTTAAAAATGAAGGGAACAAACCAGTTTGGAATGGATTGCAAACAGCAAAGCAAAGGTGAGTTAATCTCACTCAGTTTAAATTTAAATTTAAATGATTAAATTTAAATAATTGTTTGGATGGTTGAATTGATTGACGTGATATAGTATGATATTTTGGAATTGGTGTATTATATTGTGCTAATGTCTGTGGATGCAGAGAAAACTGGTTGGAGGGATCCAACTGAATCCCTCAACATTTATTTAAATTATTTAATACCCTCTAGTGTGATTATTTGATATTCTATGATGAATTATATTGGAATATTGAATGCTGTGGCTCGATTGGATATAATTGGGTATAATGAATTGCAAAAATATATAAATTGGATTTTTGGAATGATAATAAAAGAAGTGAAGTTGTAAGTAAAATAATTATGGAAATGTGAATAAATTTAAGAATGATGGATAAAGAAATAAAGTGGCTTAAAAATTTCTAATAAATAAATCTTGAGTATAGAAGGGCAATTTGGAACAATCAGAAGATTAATGAATTTTTAACTTTAGTGTCATTATTTAAAAGAACAAAACTTTTTCTTTAAAATTTAAGATTTAAACTATTTAAGAAGCATAAAGAAGAAATTGGGAATATCCTGAAATTTGTATATTTCAGTTAAAAGATTTAAAAATCAAACTGAAAATAATAATAAAGTCCATAATTAACCAATTTTGTAATCAATTGAGTAGGTAAAGAAATTTATTTCAAATGGAGTAAATTGAAAATCAATTTGGAAAATTGATTTAAGTGATTGAAGCTGGAAATTCTCCCTGAATAACCAAGTACGTTTTCAGAGTAAATTTTCAAATATAAAATAAAGGTTTTAAAGTTGTTTTTTTAAAAAGCAAGTTTTGAAAAATTATTATTTCTAATATTTAAATGCTAAAGTAAGTATTTCCTTTTAATCTATTATGGTAATAATTATTTAAGGAGTGACCTAGTATTTTCTTTTTTGTTTTAAAAGTGAAAATTTAGTTTTATATTCTATTAAGTAACCTTATTTTCATATATTCATGTAGTATGTATTTTTAACAAAATTTTTGGAGTAGTTTTACCTTAAATATTTTAAAGTATATTTCAAAGTAAAGTGTTTTAAATTATTTTAGAAATCTAGTTTTGTGCTTGGTGATTTCAATGGAGATAGAAATATTTGAGAAAGTTTATTTTGAAAAGGAAAGATGGTTTGAAACAGTTTTCAAAGAATTGAAAATAGAAATATATCATGTGAAGATATCTTTGAGGTTAATAAATAATTTGGGAAATTATTTATTGGTGGATGGTTGTTTGTGAATATTAATTGATACTTAAATCACCGACTATCAATATTAGACAAATGCGTTGATCGTTTCAAAGAGACCGGGATCGAGATTTATTTCCCGAAAACCACTTCGATTCGATTTGTACGTTTTCGTGGAAAACGATTTTTGAATTCGAAGATGGAGCAGTGAAGTGCAAGGGCCAGTCGCTACTAATCATGAGGATATTTCCAAAATGGATGTAGTAGGAATAGTGCCTTCGGTTCCATTCGAACCCGGGACGGACTTGTATGGATGAATGCTTGCGAAACATTGTCAGGTGGACGATGGGCATTCTAAGGGATATGTTCTAAAAGGTAACGCTTAGCCTCAAGCCTCATCAAATGGGAATGACTGAAAATCAGGGGTTATACAGCAAGGCTAGGTGGGTAGCACCCAAGCAGGGTGAGGTCATCCCTCTCTAGATGTCCCTTTTTATTTCGGCTTAGTGGGCGGTTGCTGATCCCAACCGCGGGGTGATCTCACTCGGGATTATCCAGTAAGGGGTAGTCCCGGTCTTGTGTTGCAGGAGAGCGGGCTTACTCCTCGGTACGGTGATCTAGGCCCCGTACTGTGACAGGTGGTACCCCAGTGCCTAGTCATTAGTTGGAAATCCATTCTCCCTACGAGCCTTGTACGAGTTTTGTTGTATTACCCACTCTGTGGCTAGTAGCTGGAATTTAATGAATGTAACAATTTCGGCTATTTTATAAGTATTTGTATATAGACCCTATTATAATATCAGAGGGTATTTATAGAAATCATTTTAGCTATCGTAAGGTAAAAACCCGACATGTTTATTTGTGGCGTGGCCTTACGAGATGCTTTTGTTTTTTAAGGATTTTGAAACTTTAATAATCAATTGGGTGTGATTTTTTCACGTTGGTATTCCAGACTGACTCGGGTGTTATTTAACTATAATGCTCGGGTCAGACCGAGTATTATATGATACAGGATATGATGCTGTGGATCTCAGGAGACGAGCTGGATGACGATGCGTACTTCCGTACTTATTTTATATATATATATATTCCGCTGTGTTGAGTTGCTGTTGAACTGTGATTGATGTACTCTGATGATGTAATATATAAACAGAGATACTTGATTTTGAGTAAAGATCATTTATTATCTATTATATTTTATTCCGCTGCGATGGTTAGATTCTGTTGTTGTTTTCTATTTTCTTCTTCTACCTCTTCTTCTTTAACCCAAATGGTTCGTATTTCTGTACAACTTGAGTTAATTGACGTAGAATAGTGTTGACTCAAGGGATACGGATTTGCGGGCTGTTACATTATGAGTTATACCTTTCTTGTTACAGAGATTCTAAAAAAAATTCACTTTTGAATTCTCCACTGTGATCACTTCGAATAGTTTTAATTTTTCTGAGCATTTGATTTTGAGTTCGTTTAACAAAGATCTTAAATTTTCAAAAGCATCACTTTTAAGTTTTAAGAAAATTGTCCACGTAAACCTAGAATAGTCATCTACGACTACAGTTACATATCTACTATGATTTATAGATTATATTTGAGAGGGAGCAAAAGGATCAAGAAGTTCAAGGGGATGAAAAGTAGAAATCATATCTTTTGATTTAAATGAACTTTTTCTAAGTTTACCTAATTAGCACGCATCGCATAGATTATTAACTTTGAAGTTCATTTGGGAAGACCGCTAACTAAATCATTTTAGCAATTTTAGAAATAAGTTTGAAATTAAAATGACCAAATCTTTAATGTCAAATCCAAGAGTCACTTATTTTAGCCAAAAGACATAAGTTATCATTTGATATTTTCATATTTAATATATAAATTTTTTATTTCCTAATACCTTCAAGATAATGTTTGACTCATTATCTTCAATGTAACATTTATCTTTTAAGAATTTAATTTAAAAGTCTTTATCGCGCAACTGACTAATACTTAATAAATTGTATTTTAAATTCCTAACTAACAAAACATTGGAAATAGTAGGAGTTTTAGAGTTACTGTCATTCCGATGCCAATCACATATCCTTTAGAATTATCATCAAATTTGACTGATCCTTCATCTTTGTAAACTATACCTTTCAAAATCTCCAGATTTTCAGTTATATGTCTTGGACAACCACTATCCAATATCTATTTATCCTTTTTGATTTGTAGCATCTGATTATCATATATTTGTTCATCAAAAGCCTTGTAACACATTTGTTCATGCAATTCATTCCTTTTCAATAGGTCGCGTGACTTTTTACAATGAATAGTTGCAAACCTATTAAATAGTATAATGATGATTTTACAAATTATCCTTTCGAAAAATAGTGTTAAAAATATTATTAAAGAATGCCATAAAAACTTCTAAAAAATCAGATTATGAATACTTTGAAAAGCATTGCTTTGATGCCAAATGTAAGATTGTGGAATAGAGATCTTAATGCTAAATTAGCATTAGAGGAGGGGGTGAATAGCGTTTTCCACTTTATATGAATCTTTTTGAGATCTTTTGAAATTATACTTAGAATTATGCAACTATTACTCACAGAAACAATCACATAATCAAAATACAGATAAAAGTAGATGCAGTAAAAGTAAAAGAGAAAAACATACCAGGATTTTGTACTGATTCGGAGTTACCCTATATTCAGTCCCACACAATTTCATGTATGGATTTCTTTTCAACTAATAAATGCAAATGCAATCTCGATTCTAAGGCTACGAGACACACCCTACAAAATCCTGACCTTTGGATAGAGTCACTTGATTTCTGGGCTACAAGCACTCCCACTAGATTTACGAGCTACTAAGCATACCCAATTGATTTACGAGCTAAGGTCTCACTCATAAGAATAACAATTTGATTTGATAGAGTTTTATAGACTTGGATCTTCAATTTTGATTATAAACGATCCTATAACCCTTGAATAGCATTTTGACCTTGACACTACTAGAACAACAGTAAATAACGACGGAAGCTTCCGGCGGCCCCGACGGCATTTTCCAACGATTAACGATCTTCGTGGCATTTTCGTAAATAAATATAGTGACCGTCACAAGCCACCGAAAATCGGCGTAAACTAGCCGCTAGCGGCCGTCGAAAGCTGTCGGAAAAAAGGTGTATATAGGCTCCAGACCGAGAGTCATCTTCATTATCTTATTTCCCCTAAAATCAACCAAATCCCTAACTCTACCACCTCCTCCCTATCGTCAGCCAGCCCCCGTGCCTCCTCGATCATTTCCAGCAGTTGTATTCTCCACTCTCGATAAGCCTAGGCCCTTCATCAATCTCCAATACGGTTTTATTCCTAAACCTTAGTTAATTTTAAATTAGGTTTAATTTGTTGTTATAGTTGTGTAATACCTTATTGATTGTTTGTTATACCCCACTGAATGCTAATTAGGTTGTTATTATAATTGTTTATCATTTAGATATTGACAAAAATAAATTATTTAGTGTATATGTGCATTAATTGGTGTATATGTGTTAATTAATGAGTGGATACGTGCATTAGGTCTGGTTTGGATTTATTAGAGTCGATGCTCAGGATTTAGTGTATGCGTTTTTAAGATGGCAAAAATGACGATTTAGTGTATGAGTGTATCATCCCGTATCTGGAGGCCAAAAGCTAAGCGCTATAGATGTTGTAGTCATCCATAGTATTAAGTTCTAGTGACAAAATACGGTAATGATAATGGCATCCATAATATCAGAAGCACTTGAATATGAACAAAATCATAGATTTTCAAAAATAACATTTTTGTGATAACATTTCAAACAAATTCATATCCAGATTATATAATTTCATAATCATTTCCCAGGTAAAGATCAATTATAGTTACAATATTACGCCAAGAACGACATATAACGATGCCCCCTTGGTTGACTAGAGATACAGTCTCTAACTTAATATACAAAGTGGACTTAAAACAAAAATGAAACTATGAATCCTAATTAGCTACCCGTCAGCCACCTGCTCATCTCTGGAAGCTTTATTCGCCAAAATTTCAAAATTTTGAAAACCTTAACCCTCAGCCTACTCAAATCAATTTTGAGTACCTGATAGTTTAAGGGGAAACAAAAGCTTCGAGTTGAACATAAAGCCTTTATGAATAATTTTGTTACATCTTGGTTTATTGTTATTAAGTGAGACCACGCAGCTTAGCGAACGGGTTTTCCCTCACTAGTATCTTTTTCGAAACATATATTTTGCAATCATTTCCTATAACCAAACTGGTTAATCAAAATGATTGTATCAAAATAGCAATATTCTTTATGCTAATAAGTGGAATATCTGCCTGTAAAACAAGTAATATGTGAACTACCTGTCCACAACATAATAGTAAGGTCCGTTATATTACAAATGGACTATCTGTCCATAAAACTGGACTAACTGCCCGCAAACTGACTACTTGGAAACTGGATTAATTGTCCGAATCAAAATGGACTAACTATCCATATCATTTTTTTAGGGTTAACCGCCCTTTCTCCTTTTTCTTGAAAACCTTTACAAAATGTTTTAACCTTTTAAATCATGTTTATACAAGGAAAATACATTCTTAGCTTTACTTTAAGTTATTTTGCCATGATATATATATTTTACTCAAAATAATGTTGATGAGATTTAATAAGGATTAACGATCCTTCTAAAACAAGTTAAAACCCCTTTTAACTTGAAAATACTTCGGCCATATTGCCTATTTCATACATTCGAAACCTTTGTTTAAAACCTTTAAACAACCCTTTCGAAACACATGAGGGTAACCCCTTCGAAACCATTGAAAGTGACCTCTTCGAAACCATTAAAAGCCTTTCCTTCGAAAGCTTTAAAACAATTGACATCGCTCTTTAAAAACTTTAAATATTACCTTTAGAAAACATCGGAAAACTTTTCCTTTTAGTCCTTTCGAAACCCTGGGGAACCACCCCTTTCGAAACCATTTATTAAAACCTTTCGAACAGTCAAAACTCAATCCTTTCGAAAGCACTTTGATTCAATTTAAAACATGTGGAAATCTTTCGAAACCATTCAAAATTTCATCCCTCCGAAACATTTGAAAATTGTCTCGGTCGAAACCATTTGGATTCTGCCTTCAAGTAGAGCAAAAGAATTAGAAACCTATTAAAGTCAAAAGCATCTGTTTCAAAACCACTTAAAACTATCCCTTTCGAAAGCAATTTGGGTTTTACTTTACTTATAGAAAATAAGTCTTAAAAACATTCAAGTCGAAAGCATCTGTTTCGAAACCATTTTCGAAGTAATGAAGGGATGTTGTCGAAACCATCCCATCGAAAGCATTGGAGAGGTAGCCAGGTTTTTAGAAAACAAAACAAACCTTTTGAAACCATGTGGGTCGAAAGGTAGGAAGCGGCAGCTAAAGGCTTTGATCGGTCGAAAGCAATCACTTAAAACGAAAGCACAACCTAATCAAAACCATTCCTTTTAAAACCATTAGATCTAGTCGAAAGCCATTTTAGTCGAAAGCTAGCAGACGCATTTTTAATTTAAAAACAAAGTACCGCCTCAACCCCTTCGAAACCCCTAGTTTTGACTACATACCTTCCACCTACATCCAATTCACTACATACCAGTTTCTTGATACCATGTGCGTTGGTTTCGACTGGGTCAGAAGCGAAGACGGGGAGGCGGAACCTGGTGCTACCGGTGTTGAAACAGTAAAAAACATGTAACAAATAGTTATTTTCACCTAACCTACTTCATGTGTCTAATTTTGATTGGTAGCCTATTTCTTTACTAATAAAAAGTACTGCATTTTTTGAAAGTCCTGCCCACTTTCTAGATTTAATAATTTAAATTATTTTACAAAAAGCCAATTTTCCTCTTTTAATTATATAAAACATTTATGTCTCATACCTTAAATAATTTTATATAACAGGAAATTATTGTCAAGGACAAAATTTCACAACTTTTTAGCCTTAAGGACGGACCTTCAATATTTTATCCTGAAGGACAACTTTTTGTAGGTATCAGTTTTTAATTATTGATAGCAGTTTTTAGGTATCAGTTTGTAGTTATCGGTAGCAGTTTTTAGGTATCAGTTTTAGCTCGGTAGCAGTTTTGTTGTCCTTATGGATAATTTTGAAAAATGTTTGTCCTTGTGAATAATTTTTAGAAGAATGTTTGTCCTTGTGATAAAAATATTGAGTTTGTGTCCTTGAAGCAAAAAACATACAAATCTGTGTCCTTTAAATTAATTCCCCCTTTATATAACCCTTAAAACACTTAGGAAAATTCTACAAAAGTTCCAGAATATCTTTTAATATGTTTTCCAATATATATAAATTTCAGACTCACATCTTTTATTATTTGGCCGTAAATAATTATTAACCTAGATTAACATTTTGTTTACTGAAAAATTTATACAAGTTCCACGTAAATTCAAAAAAAATTGACTTTTGAAACCCATTTGCAAAACAATATTTGTGACCTTCATAAAAATTCGCAAGGATGTTATTTAATAAGGTTTTTCACCTTAAAACATATCATAAATTCAATATGAATAACCAGGGTTCATCAATAAGTATAGATATTCATTCCGTCATTCAAAAACATGGCAAATCAATGCAAAATATTCAGAATTCATTTTAAAACCGAAAACACAATTAAAATTGAGATGCAAACATTATTCACCTTAGCTTTAGAGATTATAGAGATTGAGATGTGAATGGATTTGATTTGCTTAAGCTTCTTCCTAGCTTTCTTCCTCTTTTCATTGTTAATGATGGCTGGCCTCTTTAAAAAAAATTGAAAATAAAAAGTGAACGTGTATAGAAATACACGACCTTGTTTTAGGGATATAGGAATGGCCTTTTCCTATTTTACCCCTCCTTCATTTCAATTTAACTCTTATTTTAATTCATTGTTAAATAGCATGGCTATACCTTAATTAAATATCAAATCTCAATCTCATAATCAACATATTATTTTATTTTATTTAGCTAATTAAATATTCTAAATAAAGTTACCAAAAATTTGGGGTGTTAGAATGCTTTTCCTAGAATGTAAATAAATTATTGTACTATATGCTTTAACTTTTATAAATTCCTTAGAGAGTTTTTGGCCCCGTCTGACAAGTATTGTATATGATCATTGTATGAATATTTGCTTTTATCACAGAATGAACATTTATATTTATCCGATACAATATTTGTCGGATTTGTCCCTGTATTGGACAAGTTACAAATACAATAAAATAATTATATTTTGCAAATCATTTCATTTTAAACGGTTCACAAAATTTTGACAATACTTTCTTTTTGTTCCATGTGTACATGCATATGTGTACGATACAGGTAATAAAGGGGAAGTGGTGTCAAAATTTTATTGAATCGTTTAAAATGAAATGATTTACAAAATATAATCACTACTGTGTTTGTAAGGGGAAGTAGGATGATCAACCATCAAAGTGTAAAAATAATTTAAAAATCATAGATTATTTTATATAATTATTTGTGTAAATCCATTTGAGAATAATTAAATAGAATAATATTATATATCTACAAAAATTAAAATGTATGTTTTAATTGAAAAATAAAATGTCATTACGTAAATGAATACGTTGTTATGTTTTAAAGTAGGAAAAATTTCTATTATTTTATCGATCGGAGCTGGACGTACCAACGAAGAAGAGAAATTGGAGGTTCAACAAATGAACATTTTCAAAATGGCGTACACGTATTTATTGAATTCGCCTTAAGTAATAATGGGAATACGAAGTAATTCGTTGTCCATGTAGTACGTGAAAATTATTGAGGCATTTGATACCGGATATGGTAATAGTTCATTTGCGCCAATATGGTTTCGTGTCGAATTATTTGGTATGGGATCGTCATAGAGAACTTATAGCACTTAATCACGTACATTCGGAGGAGGAGGTGGATACTGAAATTGTTTTGACGAATCTCATAGAAGACATGGTTGAAGATGCAGCACGACCAATGTTCCTTATAGCTGTAGTTGATGGCAACAATGTTAATGCCAAAAAAGAACCAATTATTGGAGTAATTTTTCTTTATGATTTATTGGATGCTACTAAAAAAAACCTTGGGATGGTTATACGAGCGGTACTCAACTATCGGTAATAGTAGAATACATTGCGATGAAATCAAAGCACAACTTCACAGAAGCCAGTTTTACAGCTACAGTATAAGCTGCAAAACGGCATATGCCATCCGATAATTAAATGGACGAAAATCATTATAAAGTGAAAAAACTTATGTTTGCTTTTGGTTTGCCGTATCAAAAAATAGATACATGTTTAAATGGTTATATGTTGTTTTGGAAAGAAGACATCAATCTTACGAATTGTAAAATATGTAATCAGGAAAGATACAAACTAAGAAAAAAGAATGAAAAAGATGTTCCGTATGAGCATATGCATTACTTACCCATCACTCTTATGCTTCAAAGGTTATATGCATCTTCTGTAAACGCGCATCATACGAGATGGCACTGTGTGAGAACATAGGAAGAAGGTACGTTAACATACCTCACTGATGGAGAAGCATGGAAGATTTTGATAAGACATACTCCGCTTTCGAAGCGGAGAGCCGTAATGTTAGACTTGGATGGATTTTCACCGTTCTCTCAATTTGGTTCAAAATATTTATATTGGCCTGTAAGCGTTACACCTTACAATTTAGATCCGTGGACGTGTATGAAAACTCTGTATATGTTTCTCACTACTATCATCCCTGGCCCTGATGATCCGACACAAGGAATCGACGTATATTTACAACCGTTGATTGAACAGTTGAAAACATTAGGGTATGAAGGTGTTGAAACATATGCCATTTCAAAAAAAAGAATTTTTTATGTTTGCTTCTCTGCTGTGGACTATAAGCGATTTTCCTACGTATGCAATGCTTTTGGGTAGGAGTGTGGCTGGTCGTCTAACTTGTCCTTGTTGCATAGAGGATACGTGAGCATTTTCTTTACCACATAGGAAAAAATTTCGTGGTTTGACTGTCATTGGGGTTTTCTCCATATTAATCATCCTTTTAGAAAAGATAAAAAACTTTACAGGTAATAGGCTTGAGACCTTGCGACCACCAATGATTTGGTCAAGCGAAGATATTTATGACCTTGTAAAGGTTTATCTAAAAGTACATGAAACTGGCGAACAAATTGAAATTAAAGGTAAATCGACGATTCATAATTGGTGCAAACAAAGTATATTTTTCGGAGTTGCCTTATTGGAAAAGTCTCCTAATTCCTCATAATGTGGACATGGTGCACAACGAGAAAAATGTGTTCTATAATGTATTTAACACATTTTCGAATGTTAAAGGGAAGATTAAAGACGATTTGAAATCAAGACATGATATAGAGGCAATGTGCAATCGTCTTGAGCTTCGTATGAAGTCATATGACACAAAAAAAGCAAAGCATATTATGAGCTAGAGGTAACTAAGTTAAAGTACTGTCAAAAGGGGTGGAAGGATTAAGATTTTCTGATAGGATTTTCTCTAATCTTCGTAAATGTGTCGACTATAAGAATGATAAACTGAGTGGGATGAAAAATTGAAACAATCCCGACTCGACCTTCGAAAATCGGCACCGAATACGACACTCATATTCAGATGCCGCAGATTCAAACGTCAAATCTGGTTCGTCGGAGCTTATAACACAATTAAGTAAACAACACAGTGGAAGAAAAATGAATATCATATACAACATCTGATAAAATATCCAGATACAATGATGATACAATAGAATGATACAACTGAATATAAATACTATCAGGGACACAAAGAATAGCAGCGGAAAGAATAACTATGATCTCCAATAGAAAGAATAGTCTTTAGAAGAGAACTACAATGCTTGCATTCTCTAGCTCAAAACACCAATCCAGAAATAGCTACTAAACCTGATTGTCTGGAAAACCCAACTCTAGACTGCCCGTGTGGAAAATTATGGACACCCAGAGTTTAGGAAAGGAACAATAAACTCCAGGTCAGTCATGGAACTGGTGTGAGTAATAAAAACAGTTTATCTTTTTAAAGCAAACAAAGGAATTTAAGTTTGAAATCCGCAATGCTTTTAGAAAATGAAACTACCATAAGGCCTCCCACCACACACACACAATGCAAACGCAGACTTGGAGGAGATTTCTCCTTATGGTAGTCAAACATGCTTGATACGCGAATTTCTTTGATATTATTACTATAAGTGAAAAGTGCAGAAAACATTTCGAAAGTATAATATAAATCTTAGCCAACATAGGTACCATTATATTATGCCTGCTATAGCAACCATTTTAAATGGCAGGTTCTACAACTAAAACCGTACAAGGCGCATATTGTTTTGTTTGGATTTCCAACAAATGGTCGGGCAAAGGAACTTCCCGAATAAAATGGAACGCCTCTTGAGGGACGCCCCCGAGAACCTAACCGAATCTCTACTAGACAAGGCAGGGTTACCTTTGTAACAGGTAACTACTGACACGAGCATGCCATCCCCCGGTCGTTTGTGACCTTTATCCGAGGATCCTCTCAACCAACAACCACAAAGCAATAAGTTTGCAGCAACCACGAAGTTAAGTATCTGGGCTCCATACCATAATACAACTCATAATCCAGAAGGAAATGACATACCCTCAGAAGGTGCTACCCTCAAATAACGTTGCTGCTACGATTCCTGTTTCGACCATAACCGAGTTGTGAGGTTCGACGAAGTCTCGTCCACAAAGCTACGCTTTTCACAAAAGCCATGCTTTGATCAATAAATGATCATCAGCACTTCGTATGCCACATTACCAAATTAGGAATGTATCACTGGTAACCATCAATTATATAACCTCTGAGCTCGTACGTCTCAGAGAAGGGTGTTAAGCTAAGAGAATAAATCTCCGCCACCAAACAGAAATGTATTTGATAGAAACCAATTTTACATCTCAAAGTGTAATGTTAGACATACAATCCATACAAGTCAGTTCTAGGTTCGAACAGAAACGAAGGCACTTCCAAAGAATCCCTTGCAATCCGGGTATTCACAGTCCCAATCAGACTTTCCATCATTTAGGGAATCTCTATACCGGCGCGACTTAGTGCAGAGACAATCGATAGGTCATCCTATCATTCTCTCAAATACCCGGTCTTCACCACCGGTCTTCAAATGCTATCCATATACGTCGTATCACTATTCGGAATGGGTTATATGACACAAAGGTCCTCTCCCGGTTAAACCGAACAACGAGCGCAACATTAAAAATCTTATGGATACTGAGGTCTCGGTTAAATCATAGCTTAAAGCCCAAAACCTTTCATTCAAATGGTTAAAAACAAATTACCATTTCCAATCTTTTAAATAAAAAGATTCATTTCAACAACCTTCAATAGTTTAAATAATTTCCACACTTTTAATCTTTTAAACAAAAGATTTAATTCACAAAGTTCACCCCGTTCACAAAGATCCATTCGTGGATTTCAAAACAATTTCCATTTCAATTGGATTCACTCGTTAAATCTTTAAATCAAGATTTAACTTATAGCTTTCAAAACTCATTTCCAAAGATTCATTCATAGCCTTTCAAAACAATTCCATTTCAAGTTAGATTAACTCATCCGGTCTTTGAATCAAAGACTCATTTCATAGCTTTCAAAACATTTCAATTCCATTTCAAACTTGAAACCTTTCAACACAGTTTGGAAATCCTTTCCTTAAATTAAAGCTATCATTATTTGAAAACAAGTAGGTTTCATTTTTGGAAAAGCTGATTACAATTACATAAGTTAAAACCATTCAAGTACAAAACTTGGATTTAAATTTAAATTTCCCAAACCATACTTTTTAAATGGTTAAAAACCCATATAAACATCCTTATAATTTGCATAATCATGTTAGAGCATAATTTCCAAATCATTGGATTCAATTTCAAATATTGAATTCGAATTTAAATCAAATTATTTAAATTTCCAAAACTTTATCAAGTGATTCAAAATAACTTTTATTGTCAAAAACACCTTTTCAAAAGCTCTTCATATTTAACCCAGTTCCATTTCCAAACCATTTGAATTCAAATTGTCTATTTAGAAATCATTTCAAAAATCTGTGACTTAACCGATTTCCTCGTAAAATCCATATTTATGTGTGTATGGTGTGGTCCAGGGGTTTTACACAACAGTGCAATAACATTCAGTCATTACAGATTGCAATCACAACAATATCGATAAGCGGTATATTCCAATAACGCTTATCTATATACACAGATTCACAAATAGAAAATATGAATGCATTATAAATAAATAAATTACATTCATCACAGATCACACAGAAACAACTCATAGCACAAAGCATAGCATATGGGAAATGTCAAACAGTTCAACAATCAATAGAATTCAAACATTTACAAGTGAACTCAATTAATTATCTAATTATTTTAAATCAGATAGGTCATCAATCATAATTACTTCAAATCATTTGATTAATGGTCCTTTAATCAATTATTAATTAAATTAATCAACTTTAAATTATTAAATAATTGACCTTTAATTATTCAATTATCCTTTAATTAATTCATTAGCAAATTAATCAGCCCTTAATTAATTACTATTTAATTGATTATTCTTAATTAATTACCATAAGTGGTTATTCCTAATCGCTAAATTAACTTTAATTAAATTATTTACATTAACAAACACTCTTTAATTATTAGTAATAATTGAATTGGTTTAATTATCTTCACACATTTATTTATCTTTAATTAATCAAAGTTCTTGATTACTTAAGATAAATCTTTATCGTGATTGATTACTAAATCTTTATCTTTGAACTTTATATTAAATAAAATACTTTAGAATTTAATTTTAATTAATTAAACATTCAGATTTAACCTTTCACTCTTTAAAACTTTTCTAAGTCAATAACAATTTTTAATACAAACATCACTCAAAAACTCGTTTATTACATACTTAAAAACTTGTTTATCTTTGTTTTGAAAGTTAAATTATTTACAAAATCAAACTTCTTTGTTTTTAAAACTTGAACACCCTGTTAAAAACAATTGTTCTTTAATCATTTACTTCCATAAGTAAAACTTAGTCTACTTTTTGTTTAAAACTTAGAGATCCTTTTAACAATCAAGTTCTTTTATTTAAAACTTTTTTCTCAACCTCCTGTAACAAGCCCTTAAAGCCTGTTCAATCCAGACTCGAGCAAACACCCGCATTCTCACCGAAACAACATGCGAGCGAACTCGACTTCGATTTACATCACCATTTCCCCGCGTTATTACCCGAGGCTTCCCTTTCTTCTTCGATCGACACCATTTCCAACCGCACCAAAACTCACCTGTGTACGTGTACAGTCGCACGGCGATGTTTCGGCCATCACGTCCTCCACCGACAAGTCACTGTCCATCGCCACCACCGATCTTAACCACCCAAAATCCAAAATAAGTTCGAAATCAAAATCGAGAAGTCGAACCCAACCTGGAAACGAACGATAACCCATCACCATCCAAACCCAGAAACTCGCCGTTCACCCAACCTTGACCGCCAAAACGCCTCAAACTCCGGCCATCACTTCGTCGACACTCCCTCCACCATCCTCCCGAACCACGTTGCACTCGGTCGTCCAACGACGACGAACGAGACAAAAACTCAACCCCCCTTAAAATTAGGTTTAGAAATTAAAAACCCTACCGCTGCCACCCCTTTCACCTGCCGACCACCCCACTATTTTTCCTCAACACCCGTTCACTCCGCTACCACCCCTGAGAACTCCGACCTCCCCCATCGACGAGATCGCCAAAATTCGCCAATATAATGAAATTTGGACAAACTCGAACTGCTCTCAAACCCTAACTCGAAAAATTATGATTTAAGCTTTGAAAATATATTAAAGTATAAGAATTCCATTTATACACCTGAATTCGTAAATCATGAAGTTTGAATTTTGACTCATTTAGAATTTGCTCAGATTATCTTGTTTTCCAAAAAGAATACTAAGTTGTTTAAACTCAAATAAATTTTTAATCTTCAGTTTATGTTATAACAAACAATGTTTGTTTTAGTACCATGTCCAAACATTGAGTAAATCAAGTGGAAATGATTTTTTTTGAACTCAAATCTTAAGTTTGGGATTGTAGGCAGAGGACAATATAATCATCAGCCTGCATAAATACTTTCAACATTCAAGTGTACACAGAGAAGTCATATAGATATACCACCGTGCTTAGTTACAGATATGCTTGCAACAGATTTATATCTTTAAATTTTAAAGAAAATGTTACTCACCTTGCTTCAGGAGAAAGAACAGAGGGCTGCTATTGTTTGAACTGCTGTGAAAATTTCAAGCTGAAGCCTTTTGATTCTTTGGTTGTTAAATGAAGTTGTATTGTTGTTTAAAGTTTGAATTTTGTTTAAAGTTGAAGATGATGTTTACTCAGTGGTGCTTAGTTTAAAATGGACGAACTGAAATGAGGATTGATATATAAGAAAGCAAGTTACAGGGTACACATTTTTATTGTACAATATAGGTAAAAGGTCTTCTTTATTATGCTCAGATTTTTTTTCACTTTGGTGGCTGAAATGTTTCTTATTTCGGCTGATGTAAATATGTTGTGTACCAAAGATCCTAACATTAATTGCTTACTACTTTATGTTTCCATGTGTACATATTATTTTATTTTTACTTTGTCCATGTTCTTTCACTTGCCTTTGTTTGTTTATATACTTCTTGTATAGATAAAAAGTAGTTTTAGTTATATTATAAAATTTTAACTTAAGTATAAATATATACTTTTATACTCAAATAATTTAAAGTTTTATCTTTCTTTTATTTTCAAACTTAATTATTAAATACTTCATTACTTATTATTATTTTCGTACTTATGTTAATATTTATAAGGTTTATTTTTTTTTATTTTTGTAGTTTTAATACATATTATAAGAGAATGTTTTGAATTTAAACACATATTTTACTTGAATTTGGAGAAACTCAAATCAATTTACCAATTAATTTCACAAATTTTTAATCAAAAATTAAATTAATTATCAATTCAAACTCAGTTAAAATTTGGGATCGTTACAGATTCCCCCCTTAAGAAATTTCGTCCTCGAAATTTGAAAGCAAGGAGTCAACAAAGATAGATACACAAAGATCGAGAAACAGTTTTCCATGTCAAACTGGATATCTATTCTGTATTTGGCTTACCAAACTAGAATATCACCAATATGAGAACAAACTCATTCGATACTACACATAATACTTGGGTCACTAGGTCTACGAAAAGTGCAGGGCACTGGTTAGTTCGAAGGATAACTAACCGTTCGTAGAATATATCGAGACCCAAAAATAGACAGATATATGGATACAATTTTAAAACTTTTAGTTTAGAAACTAAAGTACACTTATCAACCATAGCAACCAATGCAACCAATTCATCCAAACAACAATTTTGACCTATTTGGAGTTTATGTCCCATGCAAATATATCGAATCTTCCTCCTGGATCTACCAGGAACCATCGAAGAATGGAAAAGAGATGCTAAACAAAAGAGATTGATAGAGAAAAGATTGTTTCCTTGTTGTTACAGAGTATCGACCATTTATATTCGTATTCCCCTGTCCCCTATCTCATCCTCTTCTTGCACTCATATCTACTGTCGGTGGGTAGTAAGAGAATTTACTAAGGCATACGGACAGATATCTTAGGGATATACTCATTCTAGGGTATACTTCACCCTATCTCTAATGAGCTTCTTAATGTGTTATACTCCAGAGCTAAAGTTTCAACCTTCAGCTCTGACACCAAATGAAACTATCCTGACTCGACCTTCGAAAATCGGCAACGAATACGACACTCATATTCATATGCCGCAGATTCAAACGTCAAATCTGGTTCGCCGGAGCTTATAACACAATTAAGTAAACAACACAGCGGAAGAAAAATGAATATCATATACAACATCTGATACAATATCCAGATACAATAATGATAAAATAGAATGGTACAACTGAATATAAATACTATCAGAGACACAAAGAGTAGCAGCGGAAAGAATAACTATGATCTGCAATAGAAAGAATAGTCTTCGGAAGAGAACTCTAATGCTTGCACTCTCTAGCTCCAAACACCAATCCAGAAATAGCTACTAAACCTGATTGTCTGGAAAACCCAACTCTAAACTGCCCGTGTGGAAAATTGTGGGCACCTAGAGTTTAGGAAAGAAACAGTAAACTCCAAGTCAGTCATGAGACTGGTGTGAGTAACAAAAACAGTTTATCTTTTTAAAACAAACAAAGGAATTTAAGTTTGAAATCCGCAATGCTTTTAGAAAATGAAACTACCATAATGCCTCCCGCCACACACACAATGCAAACGCAGATTTGGAGGAGATTTGTCCTTATGATAGTCAAACATGCTTGATATGCGAATTTCTTTGATATTATTATCATAAGTGCAAAGTGCAGAAAACATTTCGAAAGTATAATATAAATCTTAGCCAGCATAGGTACCATTATATTATGCCTTCTATAGCTATCATTTTAAATGGCAGGTTCTACAACTAAAACCGTATAAGACGCGTATTGTTTTGTTTGGATTTCCAACAAATGGTCGGGCAAAGGAACTTCCCGAATAAAATGAGAACGCCTCTAGAGGGACGCCCCCGAGAACCTAACCGGACTCTGCTAGACAAGGCCAGGTTACCTCTGTAATAGGTAACTACTGACACGAGCATGCCATCCCCCGGTCGTTTGCGACCTTTATCCGAGGATCCTCTCAACCAACAACCACAAAGCAATAAGTTTGCAGCAATCACGAAGTTAAGTGTTTGGGCTCCATACCATGATACCACTCATAATCCAGAAGGAAATGACATACCCTCAGAGGGCGCTACCCTCAAATAACGTTGCTGCTACGATTCCTGTTTCGACTATAACCGGGTTGTGAGGTTCGACGAAGTCTCATCCACAAAGCTACGCTTTTCACAAAAGCCATGTTTTGATCAACAAATGATCAGCAGCACTTCGTATGCCACATTACCAAATTGGGAATGTATCACGGGTAACCATCAATTACATAACCTCTGAGCTCGTACGTCTCAGAGAAGGGTGTTAAGCTAAGAGAATAAATCTCCGCCACCAAACAGAAATGTATTTGATAGAAACCGGTTTTACATCTCAAAGTGTAATGTCAGACATACAATCCATACAAGTCTGTTCTAGGTTCGAACAGAAACGAAGGCACTTCCAAAGAATCCCTTGCAATCCGGGTATTCACAGTCCCAATCAGACTTTCCATCATTTAGGGAATCTCTATACCGGCGCGACTTAGTGCAGAGACAATCGATAGGTCATCCTATCATTCTCTCAAATACCCGGTCTTCACCACCGGTCTTCAAATGCTATCCATATACGTCGTATCACTATTCGGAATGGGTTATATGACACAAAGGTCCTCTCCCGGTTAAACCGAACAACGAGCGCAACATTAAAAATCTTATGGATACTGAGGTCTCGGTTAAATCACAGCTTAAAGCCCAAAACCTTTCATTCAAATGGTTAAAAACAAATTACCATTTCCAATCTTTTAAACAAAAAGATTCATTTCAGTAACCTTCAATGGTTTAAATAATTTCCATACTTTTTGTTAACTCCGCCCCGGTTTTGACTCAACGACTTGAAAGATTACCGACCCAAAAGGTTGCCGACCTAACATGGATGCCGATCTAACGGCCTAAGCCCTAAGAGGGATACCGACCTAACAGGCTTGAGATGGATGCCGACCTAATACCTCAACAAAAGTTACCAACCTAAGATGGCTACCGACCTAACACGGGTACCGGCCTAGCGCCTTAGAGGATGCCGACTTAACAGGAATGCCGACCTAAGATTTGAGGGGGTACCGACCTAAGGCTTAGGTGGGTTACCGATCTAACAAGGATGCTGGCCTAAGGAAGATGCCGATTTAACTGTCCAGGGAAGTTGCCGTCCTAACTGCTCAAGACAGGGACAAGATCACGAACTACACTGGGGTCGCTACCGACTTACGACCTATGCTAGAACGTTCACGACACAGGCAAAGGAAGACAAGTCCGATGCAGCTACTTGGCACAGTGGCCTCTTAACTCGTACACAATTCAGGACTTACCAGTTAAGCCATGACTTGAGACTTGCTAGTTAACTCGTTCACGACTCACGACCTAGCTTGAGTCGTCCACGACCTAAAGCTACTAAATATAAGCCCGATGCCGTATTACTTATACAAGGTTGTGTTGACTCGGGGGCGACTTGGGACTTATGCAAGAGAACCTTTGTGAAACCATGGGGTTTGGCCAGATAAGTCGGCCATGACCCACCATAGGTCGGTGACGACTTACGACCCAAGGGGGGAAATTTCCCTATAAATACCAACCTACCTCAAGCATGGGGTGATCTTTTGGCTCATTTCAGAAACGACGATACTCTGCTGAATTCTCGACTCACTCAACACTTCAAATACGAAAGGCATTTCAACAAACTTCAAGAGGGAATCTAACGCAATCAACATGGATTCAAAGAATCTTCTACATCGAATTTCTAGTTGTTTGTCTCATCCGTATTGTAATTAGAGATTGTTGTAAAGTTGTAATTGATTTAGTAATAAAGAGGATTGGAGTGGACGTAGGCTTACTTAAAGCCGAACCACTATAAAAACTGTTGTCTTTTCTACTTTCTCTGTGACTTTTCTACTTGTTTGTAGTTCCCGTGCTCACGGGTGGTGCTTTCACTCAATCTCTATATACACCGGGGTGTTAGCGTTCGATTTTAAGCGTTAACATTTTTGGTGCTTTCACTGAGAATTGAACTCAGGATACTTCCATCATTGCTCCGCAAAGGTCTGTTGAAAGGATTTCTTTTAAAACCAGAAGTTTATTGGAAATAATGGCTCCTGGGAGAAAACGAAGTTCTGTAAGATCCGACAATGTTCAAGAGAATACTGCTACCTCTCCTCCTTCAAGTCAAGCAGCTCCAACTATTTGAGTGACGCGAGCAGAATTGGACGTCGTAGTTTTGGGATTGAATCAACAATTGAATGCTCAGAATGCGCAGTTGGAAGCCCAGAATGCCCAGAATGCCCTGATCTTAAGTAAGTTGAATGATCTACTTAGGGCAAATCGTCAACCGATTAATAATGATGGGAACCCTACTGTGGGAGTTCAGGATGTTGAAGGGAACATTTCTCAAAGAGCCGCAGACCCTGTAGAAAGGACTCCTCCTCAAGCTGGAGGATCAGGGCCGCAGCCGACCCTCCGTGAAAGATTGTCAAGACAAAATTCAGAGAGAGTGGCTGATGTGTGCCCTCCAGAGCCTCTAAATGATGAAGAGTGTTTTTCGGGTATGGTTCGTCAAATCATGAAGGAAAATATGCGAAGAGATGTAGATGAGAAAGAGTGGGGTTTTGCTCCAAGCAAAACTCCATTTACTGAAAAGATCTTGAAGGCAGAGTTCCCAAAGAAATTCGTTCCCCCTACTATTCCGGCTTACAAGGGGATGAGTGATCCTAACGATTTTCTGTATAAATACGACTGGCATATGACGGGTGCTAGGGCGTCTGATGAAATCAAATGTCGATATTTCCCGGTATATCTTGAAAGTGTGGCTCTATTGTGGTTTACAAAGCTGCCAGTCAGGTCCATTGATCAATTCTCCGATTTGACCAAGAAATTCAAGGAGCAATTTCGATTGTATGCTTCTAAAGCAAAGGATATAATGTCGCTGTCAAGTCTAGAGCAGAATCCGGGACAATCTATCAGATCATTTTTAAATCGTTTTAACATAGCAGTGGCCGAGGTAGATAATGCTGAGCCAGCATGGTCCTAACATACTTGACGAGGGCGATTGACAAGTCGAGTGAATTTGGAAAATGGTTGAAAATGAAAGAACCAAACTCACTTGACAAATTCTACAAGAAAGCGGATGAATTCATGCGCTTGGAAAGCCTCCAAACACCGGCTAAGGTGGTATCAGTGGAAGCCGGGAACAATAGTGCTGCTTCGAACAAAAAAGAACCTAACACTCAGAAAAGGGGAAATGATGGTGGAAAGAAACAGGGAGATGCTAAGAAAGGCCGTTCTTTCAATTTCACACCCTTGACCGATACCCCTGAGAACATCTTTTTTGCGACCAAGGATGATGTCAATTATCCGACACCACCTAAAATGAGAGTTGGGATTAAGATGGAAAAAAGTGGAAGGTTCTATCGGTTCCATAACCAGCCCGGCCATGACACCAACGAATGCCGTCAGTTGAAAGAAATAATTGAGCAACTTTCGAAAGAGAACAAGCTCCAACAGTAAGTGAAAAGGAATAGAAATGCCCCAGCTTCGTCAACTCAAGGACAACAAGTTCCCACTCACCGTCCTAGCTCAAGTGAGAAGGCCGTAGAGCATGAATCTGAAAGACCTGTCATCAATATAACAACTGGAGGGCCTCACCCAGCAAGCAAAAGCTGAGTCGAGATGGAAAGGTATGCCCGGGCCTTGAGGCATGTACCAGCTAAAGAGAATGTTTTTGTTTTAGAGAATGATGCGCCTTTAAAGCAACAAAAGACTTCCACAGATGATATTGTATTCAGTGCCAGAGATTTGGTATTGGGCCGGCTACTGTGAGAAGAGTTCTAGTTGATTGTGGGGCTTCATGTAACATTCTCTTCAAGAAGACTATTGATCAAATGAAAATTCCAATGGCTGACGTTCAAGCTTCATCACTTAAGATTGCTGGGTTTGCTGGAGAACCCAAACAGCCGATTGGGACCATAGATTTGTTTGTAGAACTCGAAAAAGGACTGAGGAAAGTGGATCGAAAGCAAACCTTTATAATTGTTGAAGAATTCTCTGCCTACAATGCCTTTTTAGGCCGACCAACTCTTGCTGCATTTAAAGCTGTTCTTGCCCCGTGGTGTCTGACTATAAAATTCCCCACGGATAATGGAGTTGGCGTGATCAAAGGAGACCAAGATGCGGGGCGAAAATGTTATCTTACAGAGCTGCGTGAATCAAGGAGAAGAGAGATGGGAAAAGGTGCGGCGACTCCAGTACGCAACCTTGTAGCAATTACAGGATGGACCCTGCACTGGTGAATGTAGTGCCGCACGAAGAGAGATGGATCCAAGGAAAGCCAGTGCAGGGGAGAATAGGGTAGTACCGGTAGAGGTAACAGTGCCGGTATCCGTTGACCCAAAGGACCCGAACAAAGTGCTGAATGTGGGTTCACAACTCAACACAACGGTTCAGAATGTTCTGATTTCATTTTTGAAGGTAAATTTGGATGTATTCGCCTGGACTCATGCTGACATGTGTGGAATATCCCCAGAGATTGCAGTACACACTCTGAACATTGATCCAAAGATTACACCTGTGAAACAGAAAAGGAGAACTCAGGGTCGAGAGAAGACGGCAGCGTTAAAAGAAGAAGTGGATCGGCTCATGGAGAACGGTTTCATCAGAGAATCTACTTATCCAAATTGGGTATCAAATCCAGTGCTGGTTAAAAAAGCTAATGGAAAGTGGAGAGTATGCATTGACTTTTCAGATTTGAACCAAGCCTGCCCTAAAGACTGTTTCCCGCTGCCTAGGATCGATCAGCTGGTGGATCGGATGGCAGGGCATGAATTGTTATCTTTTATGGATGCCTACTTCGGATATAACCAGATTATGATGCATGAGCCAGATCAAGAAGATAGTAGCTTCATCACTGATGTTGGATCTACTGCTACAAGGTCATGCCTTTCGGACTCAAGAATGCAGGGGCAACTTACCAAAGGCTTGTTAATGCCATGTTTAAACCACAGATTGGCAAGACAATGGAAGTTTATGTTGATGATATGCTAGTAAGTCTAAGAAAGCAGAGGACCACATGGATCACTTGGCAGAGATGTTCGCAGTACTCCGAAAGTACAGAATGAAGCTTAATCCCTTGAAATGTTCATTTAGAGTGGAGTCCGGAAAGTTTTTGGGTTTCATTGTGAGCGCTAGGGGCATTGAAGCTAATCCAGCTCAGATCACTACCGTGAGAGAGGTCAAGGCTCCTAGAACGAAGAAGGAATTGCAAAGTCTCAATGGAAAAGTTGCTGCCTTGAGTCGGTTCATCTCGAAAGCCACTGACAAATGCATTCCATTCTTTGATGCTCTGAGGAAAGGAAGAAAAAACTTTGAGTGGACTCCTGAATGTTAGAAGGCATTCGATGAGTTGGTTCGTCATATGGAAGTGCCTCTGATACTTTCAAAGCCTGACAATGGTGAAGACCTCTTCGTATATTTGGCAATTTCATCTCATGCTCTCAGTGCAGTATTGATACGAGAGGACACAAGGATTCAACGCCTAGTCTATTATATCAGTAAAAGATTCACTGGGGCAGAGATGAACTATTCAAAGTTGGAAAAGCTCGCCTATTGTTTGTTGATCGCATCAAGAAAATTGAGGCCGTATTTCCAAGCTCATCCCATCAAAGTCCTCACTGATCAACCTCTAAAGCAAGTCCTATTCCATCCTGAGACTTCGGGCCGCCTTTTGAAATGGAATATCGAACTCAGCCAATATGACATCACTTATCATCCCCGGAAAGCAATCAATGGACAAGCTTTAGCAGATTTCATCGCAGAATGTACGGATAAAGGTGATAGTGAGGAAGAAGTTACTGATAACGTCCAAATCCAATGGAAATTGTATGTTGATGGCGCAAGGAATGATTACTGCTCTGGAGCAGGGGTTGTCCTTGAAACCCCAGAAGGGCGATCGCTATGTTATGAGCTGAGACTAGAATTCCCTTCGACAAACAATGAAGCAGAATATGAAGCCCTCATCGCTGGTTTAAGGATTGCTAAAAAACTAAAGATCAAGGCATTGCAGATCTTCAATGATTCTCAACTTATTGTTTGCCAAGTCAAGAAGGAGTTTCAAGCTAAAGGAGGGAATCTACCCGCCTATTTATCAAAAGCCTGGGAGCTCCTTCAAGATTTTGACCGTTATTCATTAAACCATATACCCTGAGAAGAGAACATGAAAGCGGATTCTCTTGCAAAGTATTCGAGTACTGGTGAAGCTCAACTATTGGGATTAGTTCCCGTCGAAGTCTTGTCAGCTCCAAGCACAGATGAAATGGATGTTGATTGGATTATGGATGTATCCCAAGAGCAAGAATCATGGATGACTCCGATACTTGAATATTTACTCAATGGTTCTTTGCCAGAAAGTTCAAAAGAACGACAAAAGCTGATGAGGAAAGCCTCCAGATATGTAGTTCAAGATGGTCGTTTGTACAGACGAGGATTTTCAATGCCATTACTCCGATGCGTGACAAAGGAAGAAGCTAAGACAATTCTGACTGAAGTACACGTAGGGGAATGTGGGGATCATACAGGTGGTCAAACTTTAGCAAAGAAAATCCTCCATTATGGATACTTTTGGCCAGATATTAATCAGGATGCTGCTGACTATTCCCGAAAGTATGATAAATGCCAGAGATTCGCTAAAATTCCTAGAGCACCTTCCACTGAGCTAATACAAATGGTCAGTCCATGGCCGTTTGCTATCTGGGGAATAGATCTCATTGGGCCTTTGTCGACTGCCAAATCGGGGATTAAATATGCTATCGTTGCTGTTGAATACTTCACTAAATGGGCTGAAGCCGAACCATTGGCTACTATTACCTCTAAGAAAATGATAAGTTTTATGACTAAAAATATCATTTGCAGGTATGGTGTGCCTCAGAAGATAATCACAGACAATGGTACTCAGTTTGAAAGTGAGGAGTTTCAAGATTTCTGCAAACGATTCAAGATCCGAAAAAGCTTCTCAGCAGTGGCTCATCCGCAGGCAAACGGGCAAGTGGAAGCAGTAAACAAAATCATCAAATCAACCATCAAAAAGCAGCTGGAAAAAGCAAAAGGTGGTTGGGTCGATAAGTTACCGCTTGCATTATGGGCATACAGAACCACCCACAAAACTGCGACTGGGCATACTCCATTTTCATTGGCATACGGATCAGAAGCGATGATTCCAGTGGAAACTGAAGTCCCCTCACACAGAAGGATCCATTTTGATCACGATGAGAATGAAAAATTGCAATTGGAAGCACTTGACCTCCTCGATGAAAGAAGAGAAGAGGCTAGGCTTAGAATTGCAGCTCACCGGCAAAAAATAGCCAGGCACTTCAATTCCAAAGTTCGTCAGCGCAGCTTTGAAGTTGGGGACTTAGTCCTGAAGAGAATTATGACAGCCATAGGTGTGTTTGGGCCAAACTGGGAAGGGCCATATGTTATAGGCACGAAACTTCTTGATGGCACATTCAAACTCACAACTGTCGAAGGAGAACCAATCCCAAGAGCTTGGAACAGCAATCATTTGCGTCCATATTTTACTTAAAAGCTTTGCTGAAATGTTGTAAAAGAACTACGAATATATGATTCTTGTATTGAAAGCAATTGTAAAGCAAGTGAATAATGAAAAGCTATAAAGTGGATGTAGGCCCAGTTTTTGGGCGAACCACTATAAATGTTGTGTTCTCTACTATTATAAACTGTTTTGTTTTATTTTGACAAATAAAATACGTTAACCGTGTTACTAAAATGTCGATTTAATAATGCAGGCCATAAAAACAAAGCTTACCCATCGCAAGACCAAGCGATCTCCGACATCACCCAGCAAGCAAATGCTAAACCATTCAAAATTTCCATACTCAAATCCTACTAAAGAAGTTCTTCGAACAAAAGTTAGCGATGTGGATGGAAGTGGACCATTTCTAACTAGCTGCAAATGTTTGAACAAACAAACAACCAGTTAAATAGCCTGTGTCTACCACCACCAACTCGCTTAACTATGAAGTATATTTCTTTGGATAAGGAAAATTATTGGCAACTAAAAAGGGATGACACTTGCAAAAAGATAACGGGGATCGCCGACATGAATAAATGGCAAAGAGACATGGGCGAGCAAGCATCAAACGGCAAAAGACCTCTTCGGAGGCACAAGCCCTCTTCAGAGGCACAACTCTTCGGAGGATAAAGACCTCGAGCGGGCTTAACCAGAAAAAGAGAGATCTTTCTCGATACAAAGTTGCGGACCGATCGGTTGATACACTCCCGTGAATCCGTCCAACCGAGAGAAAGAAACTCCAAACTTCCAGGCAAAAGCCCTACTCGGAGGCACACGTTTCACCAGGATTGAAATAAAACTTCCAAGTGTTGAAACATGAAAAGCCCTCTTCGGAGGCCCATTTCACCACAGTTGAAATACTAAAAGACCTCGAGCGGGCCAAACCAGAAAAAGAGAGATCTTTCTCGATACAAAGTTGCGGACTGATCGGTTGATACACTCCCGTGAATCCGTCCAACCGAGAGAAAGAAACTCCAAACTTTCAAGCAAAAACCCTACTCAGAGGCACACATTTCACCGTGATCGGTGATACACTCCCGTGAGTCGAAATGTGAAAAGCCCTCTTCGGAGGCCCGCTTCCCAGCGAACAGGGAAAAATAAAAGCCTCTCCCAAGGGACAGAAACAAAAGACCCCTTCCCAGGGGCACAATCAAACAAAAAACCCCTTCCCAGGGGCACAATCAAACAAAAAACCTCTTTCCAGAGGCGCAATCAAACAGAAAGACCTCTTCGGAGGCACACGTTTCACCGAGATTGAAATAAAACTTCCAAGTGTTGAAATGTGGAAAGCCCTCCTTGGAGGCACAACTCTTCGGAGGCACACGTTTCACCGAGATTGAATTAAAACCTCCAAGTGTTGAAACGTGAAAAAGCTCTCCTCAGAGGTATAACTGTTCAAAGAAGCATTTCATCAGAAATGCAAAGCAAAGATCAGAAAGCCCTCCACCGAGGCGCAATATAAAAAAAAAAGAAGCCCTCTTCAAAGGCACACTTTAGCTTTCAAAGGAAGACTGGTTCATCTATTCTTGAAAATACTCTTCCTCAAAAAAGAAGTTAAAGTGCCCTTCAGAGGCCCGCTTTACCGCATAGGAGAATTCACTTGGTAAAAATGTGTGTATGCACAAAAGGAAAAGTGATATCTTCGAAGGTTGAAGCGTAGAAACTCATATGGAGCGAGTTGTACTCTATTTTTAGCAGAATAATATTCCTTCAAATATGGAATAATTATTCTTCAGAAAATAAGAGTATAAGTCCCCTCAAGGTATAAAATATTGCAACGAGCTTATGGTATAGGGGCAACATGGTGTAACTACATTGGTAAAAATTATGCTCGAACAACATACCACAAGCTCACTGCAATATCATATAAAGAAACTTGTACAAAAATGAATAGTAAATGCATTCTCAAATACAGACAGAAGTTTGTACAAACAAAAAGAATCATTTTATTCACTCAATAGTGTCAAAATTTTGTACAAGTACAGGTTTCAAAGTAAGAAGTGAAAGAAAAGCGGAGGCCGGTACCCGCACAATCTCCGGTCAGTACATGCAAAAAGCAAAAAGCGATATAAAAAGCACAGAACCAAAGCCATCATTTCTTCTTCCTTCCACCTTTAGAGCCTGCACCCAGCCGGATGGTCAACTTCTTAGGACGGCTTGTAAGAGTAGGGGACGAAGGAGAAAGGGGCACAATCGGACTTTCTTCTGCTTTTCCCTCGCCGGCTGAAGATTCCTTCTTCTTCTTTGAAACTCCACTTTTCCCCCTCTTCTTAGAAGAAGACCCGCTTTATGGAGTGAAAAGTGTGGTTAACGGCACATCATCGGAACCAGTTGGTTCTGCAGTCTTCTCACTCCCCTCAGTTTCTTCTCCTTTCGGGTCTTGAGAAGCAATAGGATCATCTAAGCCATGAAGAGCTTCTATTTGCTCCTCTTGAGACCCGGGTTGAGAGGCGGATGGAGGAGTGACCTAAAGAGACAGAGGAGGAATAACTGGAGGAGGGAAAGTCTGAGCGATGCTCGACACTTTCTCTACAGAAGAAAATAAGTTAAAGTCAGTAAAGAGAGGAGATAAAGGCTCATTGAGGTTCAAGAAATAGTCGAGAAGCTCATCGAACTCATAAGAAGCAAATGAGCAGTCTACTTGGGCAAGATTAACAGTAGAGTTACCTGGAGAAGTCGGCTTCCTGATATCAACCTCATAAGCCTGTGCTTCGGCGCTCTCTTCGCCTTCATCTCCACCCTGTGTGCTTGTGATCTCAGTTGTAACTTTAACCAGGGATGGAGAATGAGAACTGGAACCGACAATGTCGATTTCGGCCGAAGGTGAAGGCTGAACTGGATCAGTTGAAGTAGTTTTTCCTAAACGTTCTCCTTCTGCCATTTCAGTTCTTAATTTTGCAAGTTGTTCTTTCCCCTTGGCGAGAGCGGCGCGAGCTTCGTCATCCAAGTAATGCTTCTCAAGAGCTGATTCGACGTAGCCAGCACCTGTAGCACCAAGCATATCAAGTGCGGCCTCCCACACCTCAGCCAGAGTAATTTCATATTTGGGACCTAGAAAGGCGAGGCTACCACGCCCCAAGACGCTATGCAGGTAGAAGTCAAATAATGTCGAGCTGATGCTGGTCTTCGTTGCCTCATGAGATTCTTCAGCTGCAATTTTACCGGCAACGGCCTCATCACGCTCTCTTTCAGCTTTGGAGAGTTGAAGCTTAAGCATTTCGATCTCCGCCTCTTGAGAGTCGGTTTTCTTCCGAAGCTCTGCAATATCAGCAATATAGCCCTCATTGATCCTTTTTTGCACTTCGAGCCTGTCTTCGGCGTCTCTTTGGCCGGCATGAGCATCTCTCACTTGTTTCTGAAGCACTTCTTCTTTTTGAGTGTAGGAAGTAGAAGAAGTGGCGAGTTTTTCTTTAAGTTTCTCGACCTTCGCCTCAAGCTCTTCATTATAAGCAGTGATGCTCCTCATCTCGGTATCATGCTGCTCAAGAACCTTCTGCCATTCAGCCTTGTCATTTTCCATAGTAAGCATGGCCTCTAGATTCGCACGGTTTACCCTTTGAAGCTCGTCGACAAGCTTTTGCCAGCTCGACATTCTTTCGATATCAAGCCTGACGGCACCGAGATTTCGCAGCATGGCAGGCTTGTCAATTGGAACTAGGTCGAGGTCGAAGCGAACCCCCTTCAAGCACCATTGTGGAAACCGGCTTTGCAGAGTGGCTGGGCCTGGTCCAATCTGAAATTTAGGCCTGTTAACTATTGCTTGAATGTCTGTCTTTCCGAGAGCAGGGGAGCCAGAAGGGATGTCGAGTGAAACGGGGGCAGTGGCCTTTTCGGGAGTGGTAGATGCATGGTTCTCACCGTGCCGGGCACGCTTGCTTGGGTCCTCAACCATATGGCTTTTTCCCCATCATCATGCGACTTTCTGTTGTGAGAGTCGTCACCTCTTTGGGAAGAATCATGGTGCTCCTCCCTTTCTTTTCTCTCATAACGCTCTTCTTGAGCCCTCCTCTCCTGAGCCTTCCGAGCGGCTCTCTCTTCGTCGGTTTCTCTGTGAATGGGAAGGTAGCGCCTATAATCATATTGACTACGCCTCCCGTAGCGCTAAAAGTCGTCATAGTAAGAGCCACTGCGTCCCATCGGAGAACCTGAAATTTAAAAAAACAAGTCTTAAAAGTCTTCATAGAAAAGAAGCGTAACTATAGAATTTTCAAAGTACAAAGAATTAGGTGCATGAAAGTGCCGAAAGATTCTAAGTGTGTGTGATGTGCAAACTACGCGCATCAAACTACGAACCACTCTTCGATTGCGGAGTAATCGTGGGGGTAGTAGTTAACGTCTACTCTTGAATTGACGGAGCTTGTTGCAAAGAAGAAGTCGCTTGCACCACTGAAGAAGAAACCCTAGTAGTGACAGGGTCATCTTTAAAGAGCTCCCGTGAGGTGACAAAGAGGTCGCTCAGCCCTTCGAAAGTGTCGTCCCCTCTATGCTTGACAGGGCTTGTTTTCCCGACTTCTTCACCAGACTTCTGTGAATGTCGGGGAGATCCCTGAGGCTCTTCTTCCTCAATGATTGGGGCAAGTGCGAATTTGCTAGACGACCCCGCAACATCGACAGTAGTAGAGCACTTCACCATAGAAGCTTCGGAGGCAGTTTCTTTTGGTATGGGTTCGTCAGTGGAAACTGGGGCATCTAATGCTTTAGGCGGGGAGTCTGGAACCTCATGGGGGTGTGTAGAGCGAGAAGCGTGCAAAAGTCCATATGATGCAAAAATTCATCCCTCAACAAAAATTTTATACTTCTCTCTTGTGCGGCCACGGCGCTCAATCTTTCAAAAATTTGCTTATGGCTTGGATCTCTAGAGGGGAGAGGAAGTGCTGAAAAGAGCAAAGAATGAAATTAGCAATTGGTAGTTCGGATCTCGAAAAAGTTTGAAAACGAAGAAAATAGATACAGGTAATCTTACTTCCTACTCTCCAGATGGCATAAAACCCTGGGGGGCAGCGAGCAAAGAAAAACTGGTTCAAAAATCCATGAACACTTTCGGTAAGATCAGAAATAAGCTTGCGGTTTCTAGCACTTCTCACAATAATAAGGGAAGGATGGTCTTTACTCTTTGCAAACGAGCATAAGTAGCGAATTTCTTCAAAACTTGGCAAGCGATCAAAAGTTCTCCTAAACAAAACACACAACCCCATCAAGATGGCATAGCCATTAGGATGAAGTTGGAACGGAGAAATTGTCAACCGAAGGAGAAGGGTTCGAAGGAAGTCGTTAAAAGGAGGAATCACCCCGCTTAGGCACATTTGACGATTGATTGCGACAAAACCATGGGGAGGACTGTCGGCAGTGTCATTTGGCCTGGGAAGTAGGGCATCATTTTCAGCAAAACCAAATTGAGTACGTAGTTGAATAAACGCTCTTGGTGTAAGGATAGTCGAAGTCCTCTCTAGAGGATTCTCTATAGGAACAGCTATCTGAAAGGTCTCTTCTGCTTGAGCTTCCACTTCTTCTTCTTGGTGGGAAGTCATTCTACACAAACAACTGGGTATTCAAACATGAAGGTGCACGTTTCCTAAGATGTGTGGAGTGTTGTGTAAAATCAATCAAGCAATAAGCAAATATAACTGGAATAAAAACTAGCAAGTATTTGTCAGTTATAAAGTCCAGGGTTCATTGTTTTAATATACAAGTGTAATGTTGATGCAAACAAATCAGTTCAAGTTAGCGATGCTTTGCATTAATACTTCACTTTAGTTGATTGGTTCACAGCATTTCATACAGTGTATTTAAGTTGATTATTCTATGTCGACTAATCTGTCATTTGATATGGGCAGTCAATGGCAGTATATTCGCCTTGGTTTTCTGTGATTGTTGTTTTCAACAGGTTGTTAGCCTGTAAGTTAATGTGGTTGTGAAATAAAGCAACAAAGTTAAAACAATCAGAGATTTAAGCAATTCAGTCCAGCAGATCAAGTTAAGTGTTCAAATTGGAATTATGCTTCTAAGTGAGAATTCGAGTTGGGTATCCAAGTGTTAACTCGGCTGCGACCCAAGGAATCTTTCACGAGTTAAGATTAGGTTTCTGGTTCCTTAAATCGGCAGTTCTTTAGGTCATGAGGAGTAGTAAGGAGGAAGGCTCCGGTTCAAAAGGTAGTGAAAAATTCCACAAGTGTTAATTCGGCCAAGATTTGAGAATTAGGTCGGCAAATTTCCCCAAGTGTTAATTCGGCCACGATTTAAGGGCTAGGTCGGCAAGCTTCCCAGAATGCTAGTTCGGCCACGACTTAAGGTTTAGGCCGCGTCAACTTAGATCGGCCAAAAGTTAAGTCACCCAAAATCACTGGGTCGCGTCCAAACCAATGTCTCACTCCACTCAACCCGTTAACCCAATAGTCGCTCCATCAACGACAGCCTTCATCTCATTCATGATATCGGATTATGCAATAAACAAATTCGAAACCACTACAAGTTCAACACCTTATAATCCTAACGCAAATCAAAATCAACTAGCCTGAATCAGTAAACCATCTTCATCGTCTCATCGGTCATTTAAAGCCAAACCGAGCAACCTAAGCTCCATCAGCCATAGGTGTAATGGGATTCGTGATGAAGCATCATACAAGGAAGCGGTTTAAGTTTGGGTGACGGAATTCATGAGCCAACAGTAATCTATGATCGAAGAAGAAGGTTTACTTACGCGATGAATAGCAGAGGTTGTCAGTGAAATCGCCTTTTGGAGCTTGGGAAAGTTTTTAATGGCAGAATCAGGAGAGTAAGTAATGAAGAGGAAGATGTGTGACTTATACCTTGCAATGGAGGGACCTAAAGCGGCACATGCGATCTAACTTTTAGGTCGTACACGACCTACCGACTTAGAGAGCGGACGGGTTAGAAGATACCGAAGCACACGACCTAACCATTAGGCGTATACTTCGAGGGGCAATTGTTAACTCCGCCCCGGTTTTGACTCAATGACTTGAAAGATTACCGACCCAAAAGGTTGCCGACCTAACATGGATGCCGATCTAACGGCCTAAGCCCTAAGAGGGATACCGACCTAACAGGCTTGAGATGGATGCCGACCTAATACCTCAACAAAATTTACCAACCTAAGATGGCTACCGACCTAACACGGGTACCGGCCTAGCGCCTTAGAGGATGCCGACTTAACAGGAATGCCGACCTAAGATTTGAGAGGGTACCGACCTAAGGCTTAGGTGGGTTACCGATCTAACAAGGATGCTGGCCTAAGGAAGATGCCGATCTAACTGTCCAGGGAAGTTGCCGTCCTAACTGCTCAAGACAGGGACAAGATCACGAACTACACTGGGGTCGCTACCGACTTACGACCTATGCTAGAACGTTCACGACACAGGCAAAGGAAGACAAGTCCGATGCAGCTACTTGGCACAGTGGCCTCTTAACTCGTACACGATTCAGGACTTACCAGTTAAGCTATGACTTGCGACTTGCTAGTTAACTCGTTCACGACTCACGACCTAGCTTGAGTCGTCCACAACCTAAAGCTACTAAATATAAGCCCGACGCCATATTACTTATACAAGGTTGTGTTGACTCGGGGGTGACTTGGGACTTATGCAAGAGAACCTTTGTGAAACCATGGGGTTTGGCCAGATAAGTCGGCCATGACCCACCATAGGTCGGTGACGACTTACGACCCAAGGGGGGAAATTTCCCTGTAAATACCAACCTACCTCAAGCATGGGGGGATCTTTTGGCTCATTTCAGAAACGACGATACTCTGCTGAATTCTCGACTCACTCAACACTTCAAATACGAAAGGCATTTCAACAAACTTCAAGAGGGAATCTAACGCAATCAACATGGATTCAAAGAATTCTTTTACATCGAAGTTCTAGTTGTTTGTCTCATCCGTATTGTAATTGGAGATTGTTGTAAAGTTGTAATTGATTTAGTAATAAAGAGGATTGGAGTGGACGTAGGCTTACTTAAAGTCAAACCACTATAAAAACTGTTGTCTTTTCTGCTTTCTCTGTGACTTTTCTACTTGTTTGTAGTTCCCGTGCTCACGGGTGGTGCTTTCACTCAATCTCTATATACACCGGGGTGTTAGCGTTTGATTTTAAGCGTTAACACTTTTAATCTTTTAAACAAAAGATTTAATTCACAAAGTTCACCCCGTTCACAAAGATCCATTCGTGGATTTCAAAACAATTTCCATTTCAATTGGATTCGCTCGTTAAATCTTTAAATCAAGATTTAACTTATAGCTTTCAAAACTCATTTCCAAAATACATTCATAGCCATTCAAAAGAATTCCATTTCAAGTTAGATTAACTCATCCGGTCTTTGAATCAAAGACTCATTTCAGAGCTTTCAAAACATTTCAATTCCATTTCAAACTTGAAACCTTTCATAACAGTTTGGAAATCCTTTCCTTTAATTAAAGCTATTATTATTTGAAAACAAGTAGGTTTCATTTTTGGAAAAGCTGATTACAATTACATAAGTTAAAACCATTCAAGTACAAAACTTGGATTTAAATTTAAATTTCCCAAACCATACTTTTTAAATGGTTAAAAACCCATATAAACATCCTTATAATTTACATAATCATTTTAGACCATAATTTCCAAATCATTGGATTCAATTTCAAATATTGAGTTTGAATTTAAATCAAATTATTTAAATTTCCAAAACTTTATCAAGTTATTCAAAATAACTTTTATTCCCAAAAACACCTTTCCAAAAGCTCTTCATATTTAACCCAATTCCAAACCAATTGAATTCAGATTCTCTATTTAAAAATCATTTCAAAAATCTGTGACTTAACCGATTTCCTCGTGAAATCCATATTTATGTGTGTATGGTGCGGTCCAGGGGTTTTACACAATAGTGCAATGACATTCAGTCATTACAGATTGCAATCACAATAATATCGATAAGCGGTATATTCCAATAACGCTTATCTATATACACAGATTCACAGATAGTAAATATGAATGCGTTATAAATAAATAAATTACATTCATCACAGATCACACAGAAACAACTCATAGCACAAAGCATAGCATATCAGAAATATCAAACAGTTCAACAATCAATAGAATTCAAACATTTATAAGTGAACTCAATTAATTATCTGATTATTTTAAATCAGATAGGTCATCAATCATAATTAATTCAAATCATTTGATTAATGGTCCTTTAATCATTTATTAATTAAATTAATCAACTTTAAATTATCTTCACACATTTATTTATCTTTAATTAATTAAAGTTCTTGATTACTTAAGATAAATCTTTATCGTCATTGATTGCTAAATCTTAATCTTTGAACTTTATATTAAATAAAATACTTTAGAATTTAATTTTAATTAATTAAACATTCAGATTTAACCTTTCACTCTTTAAAACTTTTCTAAGTCAATAATAACTTTTAATACAAACATCACTCAAAAACTTGTTTATTACATACTTAAAAACTTGTTTATCTTTGTTTTGAAAGTTAAATTATTTACAAAATTAAACTTCTTTGTTTTTAAAACTTGAACACCCTGTTAAAAACAATTGTTCTTTAATCATTTACTTCCATAAGTAAAACTTGGTCTACTTTTTGTTTAAAACTTAGAGATCCTTTTAACAATCAAGTTCTTTTATTTAAAACCTTTTTCTCAACCTCCTGTAACAAGTCCTTAAAGCCTATTTAATCCAGACTCGAGCAAACACCCGCATTCTCACCGAAACAACACGCGAGCAAACTCTACTTCGAGTTACTTCACCATTTCCCTACGTTATTACCCGAGGCTTCCCTTTCTTCTTCGATCGACACCATTTCCAGCTGCACCAAAACTCGACTGTGTACGTGCACAGTCACACGGCGACGTTCCGGCCATCACGACCTCCACCGACAAGTCACTGTCCATCGCCGCCACCGATCTTAACCACCCAAAATCCAAAATAAGTCCGAAATCAAAATCGAGAAGTCGAACCCAACCTGGAAACGAACGATAACCCATCACCATCCAAACCTGGAAACTCGCCGTTCACCCAACCTCGACTGCCAGAACGCCTCAAACTCCGGCCATCACTTCGTCGACACTCCCTCTACCATCCTCCCGAACCACGTTGCACTCGGTCATCCAACGACGACGAACGAGACAAAAACTCTGCCCCCCTTAAAATTAGGTTTAGAAATTTCAAAACCCTGCCGCTGACACCCTATTCACCTGCCGACCACCCCACTATTTTTCCTTGACACTCCGTTCACTCCGCTACCACCCCTGAGAACTCCGACCTCCCCCATCGACGAGATCGCCAAAATTCGCCAATATAATGAAATTTGAACAAACTCGAACTGCTCTCAAACCCTAACTCGAAAAATTAAGATTTAAGCTTTAAAAATCATATTAAAGCATAAGAATTCCATTTATACACATGAATTCGTAAATCATGAAGTTTGAATTTTGACTCATTTAGAATTTGCTCAGATTATCTTGTTTTCCAGAAAGTTTACTAAGTTGTTTAAACTCAAATAAATTTTTAATCTTTAGTTTATGCTATGACAAACAATGTTCGTTTTAGTACTATGTCCAAACATTGAGTAAATCAAGTGGAAATGATTTTTTTTTGAACTCAAATCTTAAGTTTAGGATTGTAGGCAGAGGACAATATAATCATCAGCCTGCACAAATACTTTCAACATTCAAGTGTACACAGAGAAGTCATATAGGTATACCACCATGCTTAGTTACAGATATGCTTGCAACAGATTTATATCTTTAAATTTTAAAGAAAATGTTACTCACCTTGCTTCAGAAGAAAGAACAGAGGGTTGCTATTGTTTGTACTGCTGTGAAAATTTCAAGCTGAAGCCTTTTGATTCTCTGGTTTTTAAATGAAGTTGTATTGTTGTTTAAAGTTTGAATTTTGTTTAAAGTTGAAGATGATGTTTACTCAATGGTGCTTAGTTTAAAATGGACGAACTGAAATGAGGATTGATATATAAGAAAGCAAGTTACAGGGTACACATTTTTATTGTACATTACAGGTACAAGATCTTCTTTATTATGCTTAGATTTTTTTTTTTCACTTTGGTGACTGATATGTTGCTTATTTCGGCTGATGTAAATATGTTGTGTACTAAAGATCCTAACATTAATTGCTTAGTACTTTATGTTTCCATGTGTACATATTATTTTATTTTTAGTTTGTCTATGTTCTTTCACTTGCCTTTGTTTGTTTATATACTTCATGTATAGATAAAAAGTTGTTTTTAGTTATATTATAAAATTTTAACTTAAGTATAAATATATACCTTTATACTCAAACAATTTAAAATTTTATCTTTCTTTTATTTTCAAACTTAACTATTAAATACTTCATTTACTTATTATTATTTTCATACTTATGTTAATATTTATAAAGTTTATTTTTTTTGTAGTTTTAATACATATTATAAGAGAATGTTTTGAATTTAAACACATATTTTACTTGAATTTGGAGAAACTCAAATCAATTTACCAATTAATTTCACAAATTTTTAATCAAAAATTAAATAAATTATCAATTCAAACTCGGTTAAAATCTGGGATCGTTACAAAAGTCATGGTTGTCATGTAATGATGGAACATTTATCACCCGTCGCTTTCAAAGAACTGTTGCCCACAAAAGTTTGGACGGTTGCAATGGAACTTAGTTTGTTTTATAAGGAGCTTTGTTCGACTACGTTAAAAGTTGATCGTCTATGTACACTGGGGGAAGAATTTCCTATACTGCTCTACAAACCGAAGAAAATATTTCCTTCGGCTTTCTTTAATGTAATGGAGCATTTACCTGTTCATCTTCCATTTGAAGCACGTCTTCGAGGACCTATGCAATATGGATGAATGTATCCGTTTGAAAGGTATTAATATTGAGTATGTTAAATTCTAGTTTAACTATACGTAATAAAGTTTAATTATACTCATTCTTAACAGGTACTTAAATTATCTAAGGAAAAAAGTTAGATAAAAAGCACGAGTTGAAGGTTCTATATGCAAATCATATATCGAAGAAGAAGCTTTGTTTTTCTCTCTCATTATTTCAGTGACCATTTGAACTTATCTATTGAAATCGCTTCACGAAATGATGAGAGCATTGAACAAGATTCTTCTGAATCAATGCTCTCCATTTTTAGATAGTAGGGACACCCTAATGGAAAATGTGTGGAAGTATGGTTAGACGACAGAGATTACTATGTAACCCACACATATGTTCTTCTTAACTTTGCAGAAGTTACCCCATCTGTTAAGTATTGTTAAATAACACATCTAAAATTATTTACTTGAATAGTACATGCATGTATTAATTATAATGCAATATATTATCTATATATGCAGTATTTATGAATCACGGCATCCAAGCGGCGATATGAGCAAAAAAAATTCTACTTGGTTTTCGAACCACTTATATAATTCAATAAATTGTGTTTTCGACGAAGGGTTGAAGCATCTTGCGATGGGACCAAAAAGATAATTCAAGGCATATCAAATAATCTTTGTCAATGGATACAAATTCAACACCATAAAGTATGAGGTTGAAAAATTAACTAACAATACCGGTGTATATGTTAAAGGAAGTAATGATCCAAATGATCACATAAATGATTTTTACAACGTGTTAATTTAAGATTTTGCAATTAACATATTTCACCGGACCTAGGGAAGAAGTTTATTTGTTTAGATGAAACTAGTTTAATAATATTCTAGGTTTTGGAATCAACGTGCACCAAAAATGTAATATTATTGAAATAGAGCATACATCATGTTATCATAAGTACGATCCATTTATACTAGCAAAACAAGCCCTACAAGTTTATTATGCTCCTTATCTATCTCTAAAAAGAGATAAAGCATATTGGTCGGTAATTTTTAAAATGAAAGCAAGATTTACATCTGATGGAAAGAATATTCCAAACGAACAAGCGTATCAAGCGGATATCGAGGAAAACGACGAAATTATAATAACAAATGATCAAATCGATTTTGGACCTTTAAATGATAAATCAAATGTATCGGTAGAAGCATTTGAGACTATAAAGGAAAACAATATAGACTATGAGACCGATTCTGAATCAAAAAATGATGATGACTGATTTAATAGTATACATGTTGAAAAAAAGTAATTTATGAGAGTATTGATGTTATATTTTTTGCATGTTATATGCGATTATTGATGTTAAATCTTGATATGTTTACTCATAATTGAATGATATGTTCTGCCATAATAAAATAATATGTATATGACAGGTGTTACAGATGCCTTTCTTTAGGCGACGGAGTTCTTCACAGTCTGGTTCCTCATCTTTGTCTCAAAGAGGGACCATTCCCAGCGGAGGTGATGACAGCAGCCCGTTACAGAAGGCGCCGCATACGGTGGTTAGATTGCTACCGGAAGCAGATGGCTTATAAGTATTAAATTTACTTCAGCATTATAAATATTTTATATGATATATTAGTCACGATTTGTCTGTATCATATTTAATGCAGGAGTTTTGAGCTTGAGCCTTCAAATATAGTGATCAGTATATCTAGGCAGGCATACATGTGCCATACGACTGCGTGATGGTCGAAATGGAGTAGGATCCCAAAGCATTTGGCAGGACTTCTTGGTCAATGTAAAATTATATATCATTATATATAATCACATTAAAATTTGCTGACTAAGTATAAATGTATAACTTATATTTTTTTCAACATATATACAGGGTGCGGTAGACCTACAAGAGGAGGATGTTACTTTTTCCCAACGCCACTTGAACTCCAAAGATGAAAAAATTTATCGGGATATGATGTTTACCATCAGAAAATTCGGGAAAAAGCCAAATTGGATGGGTGCCAACGTATGGGATGCTTGAGTCGCATGGTGGGGTAGCGATGAATTCAAGGTAAGTCTATCAGATGTCATCTTAATTTGTTCAGTAGAGAATACATAATTTATACATGTAAATTATAATTTAATTTTTAATTTGCAGGCGGAGTTGACAGGAACACGGCGAACAGGTAGAAAAATCCAGCCACATACCGTAGGCTCGAAATCATTTCAACATCATCGTGAGGACTTGGTAAATTGATTAATTGCAACCACGAAAAGTTGTTACATTTTCTGCATAAATTTGTATGAACAAAAATAATATACACCAATCATTGCAGAAAAGAGGGCGTGGGGCTCCTGTTCGTATATGAATGTATTTACGTATACTTATGCCGTTAGGGAGACCGACGACGAGGGATCGGCGATGTATGCCTGACATAAGGATGATAAAGCATACGCCGTACATGTAAGTATATTTTAAGTTATAAGTTATTAATAGTGATCATTCTGATCAATTAGTTATATAATATTATAACAGTGTCACGTAATATTTACTTGTATTTAATTTGCATTGCAGGAAAAATTTAGGCAAGCATGTGCGTAGATGCTTGAGCATTCGGGATGGGAACAATTGACCACTGATGAGGAGGACACTATCTTCGACTCCGTTATGGACCCGACACAGAGAAATAGACGCTATGGCTACGATAATCGATCAATAATCTACAAAAATTAACTAAGCTGTAAAAATTGCTTAATTTTTATAAAGGTTACGCAATAACTTAAACAGATTTCGACTTGTTTCGTAGGCTCGAGCCTCACAAAAGGCCCATCAAAAGGCTCAGGACAATGGGATTAATGAGCTACGATAGCAGACTGCACAGCTGTAGGAGTAGGACCGTCTCCGAGCAGCACAAATGAAGTAACTGAACCAGCGTTTGACCGTATGGAGCATTCCCTTCGTCTAGTGGTTCCAGAGCAGATGACGAGTCATGAGGTACGTTTTGCAGTTTTTGTTTTTGGCACTTGTGTATATATACAATGCGAGATGGTGAGGTTAATTTGTGGACAAGTTGTAACTGTCCGTATTTTTAACTAGTTTAAATTATTAAATTTAGCATGATTATTAAATAAAAATGGTTAGAAATAAAAATTTAATGATTTAGTAATGTCATTTATTGAATATAAACTTGAATAAAAAAATTGAAATAACCAATTTCGAATATTTTGGCAATAACACGTATTGAAATGAAATTTTATGTATTAAATGTGTTTATAATCGGTAGCTGGAATTGAATAATAAATGTTGAATTACTATAAAATGGAAGTATTTGTTTTATTATTTGAATTCGTTTTAAAAGTTAAATTTTAAAAGTTAAATAATTTATATTTAAAATATGGTGGTTTATTGGGTAATTAAATTGTTCAAATTTAATATTGAAAATTGTTTAAATAATTGAATCCTGAATTTAACATGAATGAAAATGATTTCAAAAGTTGATTTAAATTTTATTTAAAAAAGAATGAAAATTGTTAACTTTTAAAATTGAATTTAAAAGTGATTAAATTGATTTTGAAAATTTCTCATTTTAATTAACGAGTAAAAATAGTCTTTTTGGTCACTATCTCGGATTTCGGTGAAACTAGTTTCATCGGATCAATAATAGTGAATTATTATATGATTTCAAGTTTCGTAGCGACCGGACTAATCGTTTGGCCGTGCGAGCTTAAGACGTGTATGATTTATTTTAAGGAATTTAATTAAAATAATTTGATTTTGAAAAGTTATCTTCTGAATATGATGGAATTGGCTCACGTTACCTATTCCATTATGTTCGGAATAAGGGTATAACATATAGAACGTCAGGCGGCATGCTTCGTTTGGAGTTTGGAATTTTCGCTGGTCTATTAGTCGGAAACTTATAAAATAAGCCGTTCATTTTCATTCTCGCAAACTCTAAGCTCAACCGTTTTCTTTATATCGTTTAATGGCTAAAAATTCACGATCTTCTCTCCTCGATTTCTCTCAATCCACTCATTAAAATCAAATGCCACCAAAAGAGGGTTTGAAGATCTTGTCGAGCTTTACGATTTGTGTGGTTGGATTGTTGGATTGCGTCGTGTGGAAGGCGAGATTCGTCCGCATTCGTTGATCAAGTTCCAATGTTTTGCCGTTCGCTTCGCACGTGGCATGCGCATTTGCTACTGGCGATGGTAGCTCTGAAGGGGGCGGTCGCTATGGAGTGCTCGGATGGAGGTCCAGTGGCCGTCTATAGGGGCGCGCGTTGATGAAATTGGTCGGTTGTTGGGTTCGTGTGCGTTTCTGTACATGAGAGATGGAGGGAAACGAGACTTGAGAGAGAGGTTACTGTTTGAATTTAACTAATTATACTGATTGAAATTTTATTAATTGCAAATGCAAATTATCATATAACTTTTTTATGCGAGGTTGGATTCGAGCTGAACAAGTCGTGTTAGAGTCGTATCGACATTGTCTTCAACATGGAATCAAATTGGAATTTATCTAAAGTTGAAGAATTTTCAGCTTCAACTAAAAATAGGTGTTTTATACCTCTCACGACGACTAAAATATTTTTATGTTGATTAAACCGAAATCATGAAGTTAATTCTTTTATTGCTGTTTGATAATATAATTGACATTTAAATTGACATTTGACTTAACTGTTAGGAATTAAAATTGGCAGTTAAAATGTGATTAGAAATAAATTGCTAGTTAAACTTCCGATTGTTGATAACCAATTAACTGCTGTGTTATGTTAACTGTTTGGATGTTGATTGTGATGAATGCCCATTGGTTAATATTTTAGATGATTAGATATTTATTTAACATATATATATATATATATATATATATATATATATCCTATTTTCACCTGGTATACTATTTGAACTGTTATTTGAATTATTTCGAATAAATCAAGAAATATGTTAAAATGATATATACATATAACGTTTATTTTGGAATGAAATGATATATATCAATCCTTGAAATTAAGATCGAAATAACTGACCACTCGCCATAGGATAGAAATTATATACAGATACCGAATTGGTTAAATTAAATGGTTTTAAATTCTTGATTTGAATCTATTTAAATAATTTTGATTTAAAGAAATAAAAAGCGAATTTATGAAGATTGAATTAATTTCAAATTTGGCTTTCAAAATGTCGAATTTAAAAATTAGTTAAAATAAATTGTTTTAAAGAATTTAATTTGAAACTTGAAGTTATGATTGGAATATGACTAGAACTATAGAAATTAAATTGCTTTAAAGTTTTGAATTTTTATTTCGAACTTTAAAACATTGCCGAGTAATGGGATTTGAAATGATATTTCGAACTTTGGCTCAAGATTGAATTATTTTAATGATTTGAACATAGAATTGAACATCAAAGTTAAATTTGATTTAAATGATTCAAATCAATAATTTTAAATCGAACTCGAAATTGATATAAATTGAAACGGTTTAAAATTAATAGTTGAATTGAAATTAATTCGAACTGGAATTGAAATCGAAATTAACTGGAACTGAAATCGAAATTAACTGGAATTGAAATGGAAATCGAATTAATTTGAAACAGGAACTGGAATTGATTTGAATTGAAATCGAAATCGAGTCGATTTGTATTGAGATTGAAGATGATTTGGATTGAAAGATTTGGAATTTAATCAGTTTGATCTGAACTATTTTCAAAATAAATTATTTTAATATAAACTATTTTAAAATCTAACTTTTAAAATATTCATATTATTTTGATTTTCCAATCTATTTTTCTATATAAACCTTTTTCAATACTCAAACCATTTTATATCAAACTTTTTTTAACTTTTTAAACTATTTAAAATTATTCAAACTATTTTCTAAAAGTTTAAATTGTGCAAGGGTGGAATGTTTATACTTAAATCATTGATTTAAATGTGGGTTAAATGAAGTTATAACTTAAGTTGAAATTCGAAATGATTTTGGAAGTGAAATTGAGATAGTTGAGGGAAACTTTATTTTCAAGTGAAATTGACATATTTTAAGTAAATATGATATTTTAAAGTGAAAAGGGTATTTGAAGTGAATATGATATTTTGATATCAAGTATGAATCGTTTTCGAAATATAAAAGAACCAATCGGTGTGTAAAATGACGTTTGGTTGTTAAAATGACCGGGGTCTCTTATTGGCATACTCTCTATCGATATTGGAACCACTTTAACAACTGTGTACATGGGGAGACTCTAGAATGAAGTGGTTGGATTTTGTGGACGTTTGCTGGATTTGAAGAAAGAGAACGATGATGGATAGACTTGGCATTTGTGCCAATTTGAAATGACTAAAACATAACGGTTTGACAGGGCCAAGTAGGCAAGCTAACCCTAGCGGACATCCGTTCTTCTATTTTATATTACTTGGTCCATAGTATTACTTTTGATGTTGGTTTCGATTGATGCACCTTGAATGGATGCGGTGGGCAGTTGTGGCTATGAAGCATTACCACTAGCCCTACGACCTGAACTGGTAGTATCATACCTTGGGCATTGCCTCACTTGTCTTGTCGTACTTTTATCCTTATACGAGACCACTACGAGTTTGGTGTAGTGTTGTCCCTCTACGTGCTATTGGGGTGTTATATGCAAGTTGTATGACAATGCTTAAAAACACATTAAAGGGGATTAATGTAAAGCCTTAATCCTAAGAAAAATATTTATTACGGATTAAACACTACATATATAGTGTATTCTACTATATATAGATATTTTGATGGATCCTTAAGAGATGGAAAATCTCGTAGCATCTCTTGGTTATTACACGTACGTTATACACTGGATAGGGGATGTAAAACCCCGTAAACATCCTTCACGCTATTACACTCTTGTTATATGTGATATTGGCTTGACTCACATAAGGATATTTTAGTCCTGACTCGAGTGAATTATTTTACTTTATGCTGAGATCAGCATTGAGTTTTCAGCATATTGGAGATCATATTTTCTTAAGGACGAAGACGAAGATTTGGTATATTATATTACTAGTATTATTTCACAACATTGTTTGTTCCGCTGCATTATTCTATTGTTCTGTTGTATATACAACCCTGATAAAAAAAATTAAATTTTTAATCAAATGTATAGTATAAACAGCTTCATGAACAATTTATTTGAATATTGTATTTTGTCATTCCGTTGGGAGATTCTTTATTTGTTTTCTTCTTTTCTTATTTCTGTTAATAAACCCCATTGATTATGTATTCCGAATTTGTTTGAATTAAACATGTGTGGATTATTGTCGATTTAAAACTTCCGAAATATGGGTCGTCAAAGTTGGTATCAGAGCTTTGTTTCGGCGCTAACCTTAGCTTTATGGGGTTTGACTCATTAGAGATAGGGTAGTAATATCCTAGAATGAGTTTGGTTGAGTGTGTGTGCATATATATGAGAGGGCATACTTGGTAGTGTTATAAAACGTTTTATATTGTGTTTACTTATCCATTGAGTCATTCCTAAATTCCGGTCGGTGCGTGTGACATCATGTTATCAGTAGGAGTTTCTAAACGTTTAAACGAGACAAGTTGACACAATTTTGTTTTACAAAAATCGAATAAATGAAATAATTCTACCTAAATTATATTTTATATATAAGATGATAACTTTCGTAAACCCGTATGATTATTAATGATTTTTTTGTCAAGAGATGACAATATTTAGTTATCATCAATTATTTGTTGAATTAAACTAAAAACGAATACTTTGTGAACTCTATTTCACGAAGCATTCATTCGTTAAATTGAATTGAAATCTAATTGCAGTAAGAATTGTTTGCAATAACAAAGGCGTAATTTAATGAAATGAAATGTTTCGTAGTAAGGTAATGAAATTGTATAAGTATATTTATAATATAGCTTATAAATAGAAAGGATTTAAAAGCCGAGAATTTTAAAATTTAAATCCCGTTGATTTTCAAAATTGTTTTCAAAGTCTTCAAAATCAATAATATTATTATTTGAAAGCGTTTTGACTAGAAATATATTTTGAAAAGATTTTTGAAAGAAATAAAAGCATTAAACTCGCTTTAGTCGCTGGAAAATAATTCTTGGGATGACTGCAACATCGCCGGTATTCATTTTCAAGTTTTTGAGTGAGAATTACTACCAAAAGAAATTTACTTCCTGTTAAAATAAGTTTTGATTGTGAAACAAATTCCAAGTATGATTTGATAAATATTTAAAACTAGTTTTAAAATTATAAATTGAAAATAGTATAAATAAGAAATAAGTTTATAACTTATGAATTTGAATAGGAAAGTAAAACCGAATTTTAAAAACCGTTGAACATTTTGGTTAAGCAAACAAAAGAAAATTTAAATCTGAGATATGAAATAAAAGAATTAACCTAACAAATGTTAAATCAATTGAGTTAGTGAAATGAAGTAAACAAAATGAAGTTAACTCAAGAAAGCTTAAATAAAGGTGAATTGTATTTCAAATGAATAAGATAAAATAATGAAACAAAATTTTAAATGAATAAGTTTGTATAACTTATAGATTTGAGAAATAGTAAGCTAAAAACAAATTTTAAATTTGTTGGATGTGAATGGTAAGAAAAGAAATTTTTTAATTTAAATAAAGTTAAATAAACTGGGTAATGGATTAGATGAAATAACGTTTAACTTAATAAAGATTAATTGAACTGAATTGGATTTGAATGGAACTAAATGAATTAGTAAAGTAGATTAATTCCACCTAAGCTATAAAATAAATTTATAGAATGAATACGAACTTGAGTTATAAAATGAAATGCAATTTGAGTTGTGAAAGAAATTGAATGAGAATAAATGGTTGTAGGTAAAATTTATATGAGTAATTTGAATTTGATTTATATTGAAGTAAATAAATTAAATGCAAATGGAATGATTTTTATTAAAAGTGAATGGCAACTAACTGAATATGAAATAAGTTAATGAAGTAAATTATAAGATGGAAGTTAACTTAAGAAAAGTTGAATGAAACGGATTGCGATAAAAAGAAAAAAATTATTAATATGAATTTGAGTTCTAAAATAAAATTTACTTAAGTGTAATTATTAATATGAATATGAATTAAAGAAATAAACTAATGACATGAATCGATGTATTAATACGAACTTAAGTTGTTAAGTAATGATAAACATGAGTTGTATTTTATAAAATATTTATAATAAACTTAAATAGTTTTGTGAAATGGTTATAAATGATATTAGTATTAAAGAGAATATACTAAGTGGTAATGAAATAAAATTTGACTTAAATAAGGTTAAATGAATGATTTATAAAATTATCCAGAAATGATTTGATAAGAAATAGTTAAACAAAAAAAGTGAAGTAATTGAAACTGAATAAATTGAATGTAAATGAAACAGATGTGAATAAATTGATAGTAAACCAATTAAATGTTAATAAATTTGAAGCAAACCAATTGGATGTTAACGAAGAATGAATGTTAATAAGAAATGAAAGTGCATAAATAAACTGTTGACATTTGATAATGTAAATTGATATAGTTCGGATTAATTCGATGAATATTAATTGTTGGATGGTTTCTTTTGCCATAAATTATTGTTATTACTGTTTTTGGTTGCATATGATTGTTATTGTGTATATTCATGCTCATATTTATGGTTTGGATTCAGAATTCATGCTATATAGTTCTATTAAACTTATACATCTTTCTATATCAATTTATATGCAATTAATATTCTAATTTTAGTGGAGATAGGTACAGTGAAGGCCGTTTGTACGTACACGTGGATTTGATTTGCTTTTGCTTGCTTAATATGAGTGAACTTTCCCGTACTAATAATAATAAGGTACATATCTCGGATTACATACCACAATTTTATATTTTTTTCCTACAGGATGCCTTATCATTGAGATGAGATGTACATTTGGTATATTTGTGATATATATTTATATTGTAAAAATTTAACGATCGAGTCGCGCAAAGGAGACGCTGCTGAAATTTTCCGTATATTCGGTTGTTAGAAAATTTTAGAGATATTAAAAATTTATAACTTTTTTTTTTAAATAAGTTGCAATTCCCGTAAAGCCGGTATCAGAGTGGCGTAGTGGAAGCGTGGTAAAGGTTTTGTAAATAGATTTTATGTTTTATATGTCGATTATTTTTGATGAAATATATAAAATGTTAGATTTCTTACTAAACCCGTTTTCGAGGATGAAAATTTTTGAGTGGGGCAAAGTGCAGCGGCCCGTATTTTTAATTATTAAATTTAATATGATTATTAAATAAACATTTAATGATTTAGTAATGTAATTTGGATAAAATTTTGAAATAATAATTTCGAAGAGTTTGGCAATAACAAGTATTGAAATGAAATTTTATGTTTTGAATAAGTTTATAATCAATAGTTGGAATTGAATAACAAAAGTTGAATTACTGTAAAATGGAAGTAGCTGTTTTATTATTTGAATTCGTTTCAAAAGTTAAATTTTAACAGTTAGGTAATTTATATTTAAAATATGGTGGTTTATTAGATAATTGAATTAATTAAATTTAATATTGGAAATTGTTTAAATAATTGAATGCTGAATTTACTTTGAATGAAAATGATTTCAAAAGTTGATTTAAATTTTATTTAAACGAGAATGAAAATCGTTGACTTTTAAAAAGTTGAATTTAAAAGTGATTAAATTGATTTTGAAAATATCTCATTTTAATTAACGAGCAAAAATAACTTTTTTGGTCACTGTCTCGGATTTTGACGAAACATATTTCATCGGATCCGTAATAGTGAACTATTATAGGATTTCAAGTTTCGTAGCGATCAGACTTATCGTTTGGCTGTACGAGCATGAAACGCGTAGGATTTATTTGTATGAAAATAATTAAAATAATTTGTTTTGAAAAGCAATCTTCTGAATATGATGGAATAGGCTTTCGATACCTATTTCATTGTGTTGGGAATGAGGGTATAAATTATAGAACGCCAGGCGGCACGCTTCGTTTGGAGTTTGGAATTTTAGCGGGTCAATCGGATTGGAAACTTATATAACAAGCCATTCATTTTCATTCTCGCACACCCTAAGCTCAGTCGCTTTCGTTTATATCGTTTAATGGTCGTAAATTCACGACATTCTCTCCTCGATTTCTCTCAGTCCGCCCATCAAAATCAAATACCACCAAAAGTGAAGTTAAAGATCTCGTCGAGCTCTACGATTTGTGCAGTTCGATCGTTGGATTGCGTCGCATGGAAGGCATGATTCGCCCGTATTTGTCGGTCGAGTTCTGGGGTGCGAGCCGTTGAAAGTGGTCAATTGTTGGTTCGTGTGCATTCTTATACGCGAGAAATGAAGGGAAACGAGACTTGAAAGAGAGGTTACTGATTTAAATTTAGCAAATTGTTTTATTAAAATTTTATTAATTGCAAATGCTAACTATCGTATAACTTTTCCATGCGAGGTCAGATTCGAGCGAAACAAGTCGTATTGTAATCATATCGACTTTGTCTACGACATGGAATCAGATTGGAATTTATTTGAAGCTGATGAATTTTCGGTTTCAAATAAAGGTGAGTGTTTTATACCGTTCACGATGACTAAAATATTTTTATGTTAATTAAATCGAAATCATGAAGTAATTTAATTTTTTTGGTTGTTGTTTGATAAGTTAATTGACATCTGGATTGATCGTTAGGAACTAAAATTGACAGTTAAAGTGAGATTAGAATTAAATTGCGAGTTGAACTTTCGATTATTGATAACCAGTTAACTTTTGTATTATATTGACTGTTTGGATGTTGATTGTGATGGATGCCCATTGGTTGACATTTTGGATGATTGGATGTTTATTTATTTTATATATGTCGTATTTTCACCCTATATATTATTTGACGGTATATAAATTGTTATCTGAATTATTTCGAATAAATTAAGAAATAGGTTGAAATAATATATACATATGACATTTATTCTGGATTGAAATGATATGTATTCATCCTTGAAATCAATATCGAAATAACTGATCACTTGGCCATAGGATAGAAAATTATATACGGACATCACATTGGTTAGATTAAATGGTTTTAAATTCTTGAATTTGAATCCATTTAAATGATTTTGATTTAAGGAAAAAAAAAAGCAAATTTATAAAGATTGAATTAATCTCAAATTCGAATTTTGAGAAGTCGAATTTAAAATTAGTTAAAAAGAAATTATTTTAAAGAATTTAATTTGAACTTGAAGTTATGATTGGAATATGATTGGAATTATAGAAATTAAATTGCTTTAAATTTTTGAATTTTTATTTGCCAAGTAAAGGGAGCTCGATATTGAATAATTTCAAAGATTAGAACATGCATGGAAATGAACGTCGAAGTTAAATTTGATATAAATCGATATTTTGAAACGAACTCGAAATTGATTTAAATTGAAATGGTTTAAAATTGAGAATTCAATTGAAATTTAGTCGAACTGGAATTGAAACAAGAATTAATTGAAATTAATTGGAAGTGAAATCGAAGTCTAGGAATTGAAACAGTTTGATTTTAACTATTTTCAAAAAAAATTATTTTAATATAAACTGTTTAAAATCTATCTTTTTAAATATTCAATCTACTTTGCTTTTCTTAACTATTTTTCTATATAAACCATTTTCAATACCCAAACCATTTTATATCAAACTATTTTAACATTTTAAACTATTTAAAATTATTCAAACTATTTTCTAAAAATTCAAATCGTGCAAGGGTGGAATGTTTATATTTAAATTGTTGAGTTAAATGCGAATCGAGTTAAATGAAGTTATAACCTTAGTTGAAATTCGAAACGATTTTGAAAGTGAAATTGAGATAGCATAGCGAAACTTATTTTCAAGTGAAATTGACATATTTTAAGTAAATATGATATTTTGAAGTGAAAAGGATACTTGAAGTGAATATGATATTTTGATATCAAGTACGAATCGTTTTCGAAATGTAAAAGAACCAACTGATGTATAAAATGACGTTTGGTGTTAAAGATTCTAGGATCTCTAATTGGCATACTCTATGTCAATAATGGAACCACTTTAACAACTGTTTATGTGGAGAAGACTCCAGAATGAAGTGGTTGGATTTTTTGCACGTTTGTTGGATTTGAAGAAAGAGAACGATGATGGATAGACCCTGGCACTTGTGTCAATTTGAAATGACTAAAATAGAACAACTTGATAGGAGCAAGTAGGCTAGCTACCCCTAGCGAACCTCCATTCTTCGAATTTCTTCTTGGACTTGGTCCATACTATTACTTTTGATGTTGATTTCGATTGGTGCAACTTGATTTGGGATAACATCGATTTGACTCGATATGAGATGGATGGACACGGTGGGTGGTCGTGGTTACGATGCGTTACCACCAGCCCTGCGATTCGAACTAATAGTATCCTACCTTAGGCATTGCCTCACGTGCCATGTCGTACTTTTATGCTTATACGAGACCACTATGAATTTGGTATAGTGTTGTTGTATCATGGCACATCCCTACTCCTCGACATGCTACTGGGGTGTTACATGCAAACTGTATGGCAATGCTTAAAAAAGAGTTAAGGAGGATTAGTGTAAAACCTTAACTCTAATAAAAATATTTATTTTACCGATTAGACACTACAAGTATAGAGTATTCTACTATATTTAGATATTTTGACGATCCTTAAGAGATGGAAAATCCCATAACATCTCTTGAGTTATTGCATACACATTATACACTGGATAGAAGATGTAAAACCCCATAAACATCCTTGACGCTATACACTTTTATTATATGTGATATTGATTTGACTCACATTAGGATATTTTAGTCCTGACTCGAGTGTGTTGTTTTGCTTTATGCTTAGGTCAACCCCGAATTTTCAGCGTATTGAATATCATATTTTCTAGAGGATGAAGATGAAGGTTTGGTATATTATATTACCAACATTATTTCACCACATTATTTGTTCCGCTACATTATTTTATTGTTCTGTTGTATATATAACTCTGATAAATGCTGTAAAATTTTAATCAAATGTATAGTATAAATAACTACATGAACTGTTTATTTGATTACTATATTTTGTCATTCCACTGTGAGATTTTGTATTTGTTTTCTTCTTTTCTTATTTTTCTTAATTAACCCCATTGATTATCTATGTCTCGGATTATTTGAATTGGACATGTGTAGATTATTGTTGATTTAAACCTTCCGAAATGTGGATTTTCACAGTTGGTATCAGAGCTTTGGTTTAGCGATAACCTTAGCTTTGTGTGGTTTGGCTCATTAGAGATGGGGTAATGATACCCTAGAATGAGTTTGTTTGAGTGTGTATAAATACATAGGAGTGCATACTTGTTAGTGTTATGAAATATTTTATATTGTGTTTACTTATCCGTTGAGTCATTTGTGAATTCTGATCGGTGCGTGGGATTTCATGTTATCGATAAGGGTTTCTAAACGAGGCAAGTCGATATAATATTGTTTTAAAAAAATAGTGCAAATGAAATAATTTTACCAAAAATATATTTTTTTTATATAAAAATATTACTTTCGTAAACGTGTATGACCATTAATAAAGTTGTTGCCAGGAGATGATAATATTTTGTTATCATCGATTATTGGTTGAATTAAACTAAAAACGAATACTTTGTGAACTCTATTTCACGAATCATTCGATAATTAAATTGAATTGAAATCTAATTACAATAAGAATTGTTTGCAATAACAAATATGTAAACTAATGAAATGTTTTCATAATAAGCTATTGAAATTGTATAAATATATTTACAATATAGCTTATAAATAGAAAGGATTTAAAATCTGAGAATTTTAGAGCTTAAAATACCGTTGATTTTCAGAATTGTTTTCAAAATCTTCAAAATTAATAATATTATTATTTAAAGTTTTTTGACTAGAAATATATTTTGAAATGATTTTTGAAAGAAATAAAAGCATTAAACTCGCTTTGGTCATTGGAAAATAATTATGGGGATGATTATAGCATCGTCGGTTTTCATTTTCGAGTTTCTGAGCGAGAATTGCTATCAAAAGAAATTTATTTTCGGGTAAAACAAGTTTTGATTGTGAAAAAAATTCTAAGTATGATTTGATATATATATATGAAAATAGTTTTTGAACTTACAGATAAGAAATAAGTTTATAACTTGTGAATTTAACCAGGAAAGCAAGACCGAATTTCAAAAATGGTTGAACATTTTGGTTAAGCAAACAAAAGAAATTTTAATTTTGAGATATAAAATAAAAGAAGTAACTTAAAAAATGTTAAATAAATTGAGTTAGTGAAATGATGTAAACAAAATGAAGTTAACTCAAGAAAGCTAAAAAAAAGTGAATTGTATTTGAGATGAAGTAGATAAAATAATGAAATGAAATTTTAAGTGAATAAGTTTGTATAACTTGTAGATTTGAGAAATATTAAGCTAAAAATAAATTTTAAATATATTGAATGTGAATGATAAGAAAAGAAAAAATTTAACTTTAAATGAAATAAAGTTTAACTTAATAAGGATTAAACGAATTTAATTGGATTTGAATGGAACTAGATGAATTAGTAAAGTAAATTAATTCCACTTAATCTATAAAATGAATTAATAAAATGAGTACGAACTTGAGTTATAAAACGAGATGCAATTTGTGTTGTGAATGAAAAAAAATGAGAATAAATGTTGTAAGTAAAATTTATATGAGTAATTGAATTTGATTTAAATTGGATGTAAATAAATTGAATGCAAATGGAATGAGTTTTAATAAAATTGAATGGTAACTAACTGGATATGAAATATGTAACGACCCGCCGCTCTGACCGCCTCTAGTCGGTAATTAAACCAACTAGAAACGTTCAAAATGACGAATTGTTAGTCAGTTTATAAAGTTTAAACAGAATCAGCCACAGAATCACAGAATAATCATAACATTATTCATAATTGAATTTTTCTTACATACATATATCAGAGTTTGTACAATGCATTAAATTTTTTTTTTATACAGCGGAATATATATCTTTTTAGAGTACAAAGAAAAATTTTACTGAAAACTTTAGTAGAGCTTTAATCCCCCTCTCTCTAACTTCGTGGCCTGAAAATCTTCAAGCTGTAAAAATACTCGGTCTGACCCGAGCGTTAATTGCAAAACACAAAAACACTCGAGTCAGGATTAATCTTTATTCAAGTAATTAAATTTGAAATGAACTGAAATAAATGGTTACAGTTATGGTGAACAAATAAATCAGTTAAATCCTATTATAGATTTTCACATTAGCGATTCCAAATTTTTATACACATGTGTGGCTGCAGTACACACGTGTACTCATACCCATGTGCAGACAACAAAAGAAAGATACAAGGCAACACACAAAAGAATACACAATACTTATGTGCAATTGTGAAATATCACAATGGATAGGCAGTGGTGAATATGCAGACCCAAGGCACAATGCCATAGCACTAGGAACAGACATGAAATAATCCATGTCGAAAGTAATACACAAAGTAAGCAAGTGCAGACAATAGTATGCACTCAAATGCAACATATCAAACAGTCCCAAAATGGAAGCAACAGGTGAAACAATTATGGCAGTGGAACTCAAACCAGACAGCAACATGCATCAGAGAATAGGTATGGTAACAGACAGTAACCAACGCAAGTGACAGTGTCACTTTGAACACAACATGAAGCAAAACTTCAACCAGGCAACGGCACAAAGGATTTCAACAACCAGTGCCAAAATGAATGAGACGGCAAGTCAGTGACACGCACTTTTGAATTTATTTGGAAACAATGTTTTGGAAGAAAAGGTAAACTGGGCACAGAGGCATTTTTTTCTTGCCTGTACAGATTTTTTTTCTTGCCTGTACAGATATATACACATTCAAACAACATAGCACTTCAAAACAACACAGACTTAAGAGGCTAAAGGAAAACATAATATGATTATGAAAACTGAAACAACATCAGTGAAATACTTAATGCATGCCTAATGTCCACAGGCCAGAGATAACAAGTTCAAGCCAGGGTGATGAACAAGGACATAGTAACCTACATGATGAGCAAGTGCAGACAAAAATATGCACTGAAATGAAGTAATGCAGGTCATGGCAGAAATGCAAGCATGACAGAAGTGCAATGACCAAGCACTGCATTTAACATGAAACAGGACTATAACTAGGCAACAGAGAATAGGAAATACAAATGTGTGGCTGCAATATCAAGCTCATATACAAAGTGCAAAGGTGGATGCATCTACGAATGCAGACACAAAATGAAATAGCCATGTTCCAAACTTAATACAGTGGACTAAATGAAGAACAAGTATGCATAAACTTTTGAACAAGACTGCAACTCAACTAAATAGACATGAATGCAACAAACAAGCATGCAGCTGTAAGCATGCAACTCAGATCATGTACAAGGGCAGTGAGGCACAATGTAATAAATAAATGAAACTGAACAGTGGACAAAAGAACATAAACATTATCAAGCATAGCTTATCTTAACTACAACAGCAGTATACACAAAGCAATTACAAATGGTCCAGTTTAAACATGAATTCATAGGAAATGCATCAAATTTTAAAGTGGTTTATAATTATAGATTTTAAACAGAGGCTTGTAAAATAGGAACAGATATTAATTTGTTTGGGTTGCATTAAATCTGTGACTTAAGAACAGACTCAATATTTTCATATATGCAAACATACATATCAATGTATGCATATACATTCAAAACTGCAGGCATAATAAACAACCATATTCATAACACACCTCAAGTACCAGTCCAAAACCAAAGTATATAAATAGATTCAAGTGTATTTGTCCACATTTAAGGGTTTGAGGCAGAGACAAAGATCAGAGAATTGTTGATGCTTATCTAAAGTTTAAGGCTGTTATGAATATAACTAGAACAAGTGTGTCTACAGGCATGCATTCATATGACTACACCTAAATACAGGCATGCAGCAATATTCATCAACAAATCAACCAAATTTTCTTTCCATCACACATCAATAACAACTCAAAGCAAGTCAAGTTTTCCGATAGCATCTGTGCTCATCAGTTTAAAACAAAGTATCAAGTAGCATCTGTTCTTATCAATAAAAAAAAAATTAATTTTAAAAAAAAGCATCAGTTGTTATCAGTTTAAAACAAATCACAAATATAACATCTGTTATTATTAGTTTAAAAGCAAATATCAATTAGCATTTGTTCTTATCAATTTAATCACAATTTCAAATAGCACCTGTTCTTATCAGTTTTAAAAAAAATAAAATTAGGTAGAATCTGTTCTTACAGTAAAAAAAAAACGGGGTAGCATCTGTTCTTTTCATTTTTAAATTTCAAAAGCATCTGTTCTCAACAGTTTTAAAATTCAAGCAAATCGAGCAAATGACAGCAACTAGCAACCAAAAATCCAACATGCAGTCACAAATCTGAGCATATCAGTTTTAAAATTAAATTAGCCGAGCCAAAGATAACCAAATCACCCCAAAAACATAGCATGCAACCAAGCAATTCACTTCAAACAAATTCAAAAACTTGCACGAAGATTATCGTGAGCTTAGAAAACTCACCTTTAACTCGAATCGAAGCAACGCAAACGAAAAAGAGAACGAGAAGCAAGGATCTCGAGCATAACAGAGCTTCAATTAAGCTCCAAATTTCCCAAGCCCTAATTTTTGAATCGCAAGAAGCCAAAGCCCCAAATTCCAGACGAGTGATCGAACGAGAAGAACACGGAGCTGCCATTATCTTTATTTTTTTTTATCTGCTTTGAAATGATGAAGGGGTAGGGTTATAAAACAGAAGAGAACGTGATTTTTTTTTTTCCGTGGGTTATGGCGTGGAACACGGGTATGGAACACGGTATGTTGAAGGTATGGAGGAATGGTGACTTATACTTGTTATTTTATTTATATATTTATTTTTTTTATTTTATTTTATATTTTATCTTTCTCTTTTATCTTTTCTTATTTAATTTAAATTCAAATAAAATTCTTTTTCTTTGCTTTGTTTTTGTTTTGTTAAAATTTTAAACTAATATATTCTTTATTTATTTTATCATATATATATATATATATATTTTTATTTATTTTCATATTTTATTTTCATTCTTATTTTAAATCCAAATTATTTTTCTAAATTATCAAATTCAAATTTAAAATATAAGTTAAATATTAAATTTCAACTTCAAAGTCAAAATTCAAATTTCTATTCAACTTTTAAATAGATTAAATTCTAAATTTTAATCACCAATTCATTCTGATAATTTGAAATTTAAGTCAAATTATCATTTAAATATTTAAATTAAATTAAATATTTACAAATTTAATTGTTCAAAATTTAGGATCGTTACAATCTCCCCTACTTAAAAGAATTTCGTCCCGAAATTATAAGTTAGGAAAACGATTGCTAAAATCTCACCGATATTTTATATCCTACATAATTTTACTCAGTTTCAAACTCATAAATAAATATAGTATTCATTCCATTTATTTCACTTTACTAGTTTTGTTTATCGATTTCAATAATCAAGACACAAAAGTCTTTTACTAAATTTTTGATTTACAAAACTCAGATTTTTAAACTTGAAATCTTTCATGCTAAATATTTGCATAATATATCTTATCCAAAAACTATGGATTTTTCAAGATATTCAAAAAGATCTTCTTCCTTAATTCATTAAGTTAGAATTATGTAATTCTAATTTCAGATTATTGATTTTCTATTTAAAGTTTTGAAAATACTTGATAACTCAAAGTTTAACAAGTTCATCGTCGTTCTCACAGACTTTAGGCATACGCTGATCAGACGCAAGACTAAAAATCTCCAAGTACTAAACATACTTGCTTCAACTCCCAGTGAAAATACTTTTTAAAAATTCTTTTAAAAATGGATATGGAAAGTCCGTTCCCCCATGGATCACAGTCACCCGGCGGTTCCGCTACTATCTCAGTAGAATCGCTTGTAACTTAGATTTCTCATCACTCCTGAATTTCGCCATGGTTGTCGCCTTAGATCGCGGTCCACACGGCGGTTACGCTACTATCTCAGTAGAATCGCTCGTAGCCTTAGGCATCACGCCCCTCGAATTACGCTTCGGTTCCCAGATCGCAGTTTACTCGGCGGTTGCGCCACTATCTCAATGGAATCGCTTGTAACTTTAGGTATCACACCCCTCGAATTACGCCAGCATCAATCACATAATCCCAACACAATGGGATAATCCCAACACAATGGGATATCAAATCAGTCCCATTGGACATTCCACTAAGGGAATTCTACGTAGCTACGATTTACACTGGACACTCCACCGAGTTCCAATCACCTTCACACATAATAAATTGGAAGGTACATTTCCATATCCTCAGTTTTTAGAAAACATATGTCATATACATATAGTACTTCATTCACATTTCGTACTTATCATATCTATGTAACCCTACACCGGATTTTCATAATAATGATTTTCTAAACTGATTATTTTCGATTATATTCACATATATAAGTTACGAAAACTCATTTCACATTCACAACAAATAGAGGATTCAAAATTTACTATCACGTTTAAAATTTTCCTCTCAATCGATTTGAAAATTTAAGGTTATCTCTAACCTAATTCACATTCACAATCCAATTCATTATCGATTTCACATTCGATTTGGATTTCACGTTACATCGTCAATTCTCAACATATAATTGATGTCTATCGATATATAACCTCTAAGCTCGTACGTCTCAGAGAAGGGTGTTAAGCTAAAAGAATAAATTCTCCGCCACCACAGATATATATTTAATAGAGATCAAATGATATGTCATCAATTCACAACATTAGACATACAATCCCAATCGACTATCCAAAATTCAAAGCTGAACTTATATTGTTTTTGGTGTCAAAGTTAAACTCAATTTTAACTCTAGATTCAATCCTTTGAAAAATTTCCAAGTTGAACTAATTGTTCACATTTCTCAAAATAATATCTTTACAAGATATATAATTTTCACACTTAATCATTTGAAACTAATTTCAAATATTCATTTCTCAATTTATCTTTAAAAGATAAAATTTCAAACCTTTCATTTCACATTGGAAAATATTTCCATACTTATTCAAAAATAAGTAATTCACAAATTCTTTCATTTTCAACACTTTGAAAATATTCAATATACTTGAATCAAAATTAAGTATATATTTCATTCTTTAAGGAAATCATTCTTTTAATCACATTTATTTGAGTTAAAACGAATGTTACGTAAAACATCGTTACGACAACTCAAAATCATTAGTATAGGGATTCGGATTTAAAAATAGATATATAAATCCCAATACTATCAACAATATTTCCTTCCGGAAACCATTTACTATAACAACAGTGTTATAGTCCACCATTTCCTTAATTTCTCGAAAACGTCTATTTCAACAATGAGTGTTGAAATCTATGTATTCGATAGTTAATGCATTTTAAAACATCTTTAAAACTATTAACTTTTTCTACTTCACTTAATTCATAGTTTGAATTCCTCATACTTTTCACAATATCAGTTTTAAACCGATTTCAAACTTTTCAATATTAAGTTTTTCACTTAATTTAATTCTCCACACGTTTAAATTCAAATTCATCACTGAATTTATTTAAACCTATAATGGATTATCATGTTGACAATTTCAAATTTGAAATCTAAATTCTATTTGAACTTTGCATTTGCTTTCTATTTCAAAAATAGTCAACTAGTTCTTTAGTAAATTGTTCATCAATTTAGCTCCATTAAATTCATATCTCCACATTTACTATTTTAGACAATAGTCTAAACTTAAAATATAAACTTCACATCGAAATTAGTTTGATTCATACAGTTAAATCAACAATTAAATTTCATTTCATAATATCACTTCCCAAAATATATCTGTTTTATTCACTAATATATTCACTGTCCAAAATCGTGAATATACTTTGTCAACCAATTTCATCATTTCTACAACTTATTTTTTTATTTTTAAAGGATTACCCACTGTCCAAAATCGTGGATATATCTCCTTTAATAAGTTACAACAAATTACTTATCAAATTCAATTGATTTCGAATTTATAGACAATCTTCATAAATTCCTTTTCTATTTATAAAACTTCGATTTATAAATCTTTTATCAATTCAATTCAATTCCATTTATATAACTCAGTTATATACCCAAAAGTTCATATTATAAGTTAAATACTTATAATCCATTCATTTAACAATTCGTTCTTCACTTTTAAAAACAATTCCTCCAAATAATTCAGAATCAAATTCCCAAGTTATAGTTCAATAATCCGCTTGATTATAACTAAATTAACATGTCATTTTATTTCACAATTATTACTCGAAATACTCAAGTTATTCGATTTAAACCAATTTAAACCAATTTACTAATTTATAAGTTCACTTTACTCATATTTCATTTTTCATAATCTCAATAATTCGATAACGAGTTTCTGAACGATCGAAACTCAAATCTAACGAGACCTCACCGAATATAAACTATCGCAAACTCACATTTAGAGAGGGGAATTTCAAAATAATTTTAATTTCCAAAATACCTTTTATTTTAAAGAAAACAATTTTTATACTTCTTTAAATTTGAAAACACTTTATTTATAGTGGTTCTAGTAACTATTCGTATTAAACATCATAAACTGAGCTTTGAGTAAACCAAAGCTCTGATACCACTTTTGTAACGACCCGCCGCTCTGACCGCCTCTAGTCGGTAATTAAACCAACTAGAAACGTTCAAAATGACGAATTGTTAGTCAGTTTATAAAGTTTAAACAGAATCAGCCACAGAATCACAGAATAATCATAACATTATTCATAATTGAATTTTTCTTACATACATATATCAGAGTTTGTACAATGCATTAAATTTTTTTTTTATACAGCGGAATATATATCTTTTTAGAGTACAAAGAAAAATTTTACTGAAAACTTTAGTAGAGCTTTAATCCCCCTCTCTCTAACTTCGCGGCCTGAAAATCTTCAAGCTGTAAAAATACTCGGTCTGACCCGAGCGTTAATTGCAAAACACAAAAACACTCGAGTCAGGATTAATCTTTATTCAAGTAATTAAATTTGAAATGAACTGAAATAAATGGTTACAGTTATGGTGAACAAATAAATCAGTTAAATCCTATTATAGATTTTCACATTAGCGATTCCAAATTTTTATACACATGTGTGGCTGCAGTACACACGTGTACTCATACCCATGTGCAGACAACAAAAGAAAGATACAAGGCAACACACAAAAGAATACACAATACTTATGTGCAATTGTGAAATATCACAATGGATAGGCAGTGGTGAATATGCAGACCCAAGGCACAATGCCATAGCACTAGGAACAGACATGAAATAATCCATGTCGAAAGTAATACACAAAGTAAGCAAGTGCAGACAATAGTATGCACTCAAATGCAACATATCAAACAGTCCCAAAATGGAAGCAACAGGTGAAACAATTATGGCAGTGGAACTCAAACCAGACAGCAACATGCATCAGAGAATAGGTATGGTAACAGACAGTAACCAACGCAAGTGACAGTGTCACTTTGAACACAACATGAAGCAAAACTTCAACCAGGCAACGGCACAAAGGATTTCAACAACCAGTGCCAAAATGAATGAGACGGCAAGTCAGTGACACGCACTTTTGAATTTATTTGGAAACAATGTTTTGGAAGAAAAGGTAAACTGGGCACAGAGGCATTTTTTTCTTGCCTGTACAGATTTTTTTTCTTGCCTGTACAGATATATACACATTCAAACAACATAGCACTTCAAAACAACACAGACTTAAGAGGCTAAAGGAAAACATAATATGATTATGAAAACTGAAACAACATCAGTGAAATACTTAATGCATGCCTAATGTCCACAGGCCAGAGATAACAAGTTCAAGCCAGGGTGATGAACAAGGACATAGTAACCTACATGATGAGCAAGTGCAGACAAAAATATGCACTGAAATGAAGTAATGCAGGTCATGGCAGAAATGCAAGCATGACAGAAGTGCAATGACCAAGCACTGCATTTAACATGAAACAGGACTATAACTAGGCAACAGAGAATAGGAAATACAAATGTGTGGCTGCAATATCAAGCTCATATACAAAGTGCAAAGGTGGATGCATCTACGAATGCAGACACAAAATGAAATAGCCATGTTCCAAACTTAATACAGTGGACTAAATGAAGAACAAGTATGCATAAACTTTTGAACAAGACTGCAACTCAACTAAATAGACATGAATGCAACAAACAAGCATGCAGCTGTAAGCATGCAACTCAGATCATGTACAAGGGCAGTGAGGCACAATGTAATAAATAAATGAAACTGAACAGTGGACAAAAGAACATAAACATTATCAAGCATAGCTTATCTTAACTACAACAGCAGTATACACAAAGCAATTACAAATGGTCCAGTTTAAACATGAATTCATAGGAAATGCATCAAATTTTAAAGTGGTTTATAATTATAGATTTTAAACAGAGGCTTGTAAAATAGGAACAGATATTAATTTGTTTGGGTTGCATTAAATCTGTGACTTAAGAACAGACTCAATATTTTCATATATGCAAACATACATATCAATGTATGCATATACATTCAAAACTGCAGGCATAATAAACAACCATATTCATAACACACCTCAAGTACCAGTCCAAAACCAAAGTATATAAATAGATTCAAGTGTATTTGTCCACATTTAAGGGTTTGAGGCAGAGACAAAGATCAGAGAATTGTTGATGCTTATCTAAAGTTTAAGGCTGTTATGAATATAACTAGAACAAGTGTGTCTACAGGCATGCATTCATATGACTACACCTAAATACAGGCATGCAGCAATATTCATCAACAAATCAACCAAATTTTCTTTCCATCACACATCAATAACAACTCAAAGCAAGTCAAGTTTTCCGATAGCATCTGTGCTCATCAGTTTAAAACAAAGTATCAAGTAGCATCTGTTCTTATCAATAAAAAAAAAATTAATTTTAAAAAAAAGCATCAGTTGTTATCAGTTTAAAACAAATCACAAATATAACATCTGTTATTATTAGTTTAAAAGCAAATATCAATTAGCATTTGTTCTTATCAATTTAATCACAATTTCAAATAGCACCTGTTCTTATCAGTTTTAAAAAAAATAAAATTAGGTAGAATCTGTTCTTACAGTAAAAAAAAAACGGGGTAGCATCTGTTCTTTTCATTTTTAAATTTCAAAAGCATCTGTTCTCAACAGTTTTAAAATTCAAGCAAATCGAGCAAATGACAGCAACTAGCAACCAAAAATCCAACATGCAGTCACAAATCTGAGCATATCAGTTTTAAAATTAAATTAGCCGAGCCAAAGATAACCAAATCACCCCAAAAACATAGCATGCAACCAAGCAATTCACTTCAAACAAATTCAAAAACTTGCACGAAGATTATCGTGAGCTTAGAAAACTCACCTTTAACTCGAATCGAAGCAACGCAAACGAAAAAGAGAACGAGAAGCAAGGATCTCGAGCATAACAGAGCTTCAATTAAGCTCCAAATTTCCCAAGCCCTAATTTTTGAATCGCAAGAAGCCAAAGCCCCAAATTCCAGACGAGTGATCGAACGAGAAGAACATGGAGCTGCCATTATCTTTATTTTTTTTTATCTGCTTTGAAATGATGAAGGGGTAGGGTTATAAAACAGAAGAGAACGTGATTTTTTTTTTCCGTGGGTTATGGCGTGGAACACGGGTATGGAACACGGTATGTTGAAGGTATGGAGGAATGGTGACTTATACTTGTTATTTTATTTATATATTTATTTTTTTATTTTATTTTATATTTTATCTTTCTCTTTTATCTTTTCTTATTTAATTTAAATTCAAATAAAATTCTTTTTCTTTGCTTTGTTTTTGTTTTGTTAAAATTTTAAACTAATATATTCTTTATTTATTTTATCATATATATATATATATATTTTTATTTATTTTCATATTTTATTTTCATTCTTATTTTAAATCCAAATTATTTTTCTAAATTATCAAATTCAAATTTAAAATATAAGTTAAATATTAAATTTCAACTTCAAAGTCAAAATTCAAATTTCTATTCAACTTTTAAATAGATTAAATTCTAAATTTTAATCACCAATTCATTCTGATAATTTGAAATTTAAGTCAAATTATCATTTAAATATTTAAATTAAATTAAATATTTACAAATTTAATTGTTCAAAATTTAGGATCGTTACAAAATAAGTCAATGAAATGAATTATAAGAGGAAGTTAACTTAAGAAAAGTTGAATGAAATTGATTGTGATAAACAGATAAAAATTATTAATATGAATTTGAATTATAAAATAAAATTTACTTAAGTAAAATTATTAATGTGAATATGGATTAATGAAATAAACTAATGAAGTGAATCAAAGAATTAATATGAACTTAAGTTATAAAGTAATAATAAACATGAGTTGCATTTTATAAAATGTTTATAATAAACTTAAATGGTTTCATAAAATGGTATCTAAATGATATTAGTATTAAAGAGAATATACTAAGTGGTAATGAAATAAAATTTAACTTAATTAAGGTAAATGAAATGATTTATAAAATGATCCATAAATGATTTGATAAGAAATATGTTAAAAAAAATAGTGAAGTGATTGAATAAATTAAATGTAAATGAAATAGATGTGAATAAATTGAAAGTAAACCAATCAAATGTTAATAAACTTGAAGCAAACCAATCGAATGTTAATGAAGAACGAATGCTAAAAAGAAATGAAAGTGTATAAATAAACTGTTGACATTGGATAATGTAAATTGGTATAGTTTGGATTAATTGGATGAATATTAATTGTTGGATGATTTGTTTTGTCGTGAATCATTATTATTACTGTTTTTTGCTGCATATGATTGTTATGTTGTACATTCATGCTCGTGTTTATGGTTTGGATTTAGAATTCATGTTATATAGTTATATTAAACTTATACATGTTTTTATATCCTTTTATGTGAAACTAGTATTCTAATTTGAGTTGAGATAGGTACATACGAAGGCCGTTTGGACGTATACGCGGATTTGATTTGCTTTTGCCCGCTTAATATGAACGAACTTGTTCGTATTAATAATAATAAGGTACGTACTCGGATTACATACCGCATTTTAATATTTTTCCCTATTGGATTCCTCATCATTGAGATGATATTAAGGTTTTAAATATCGGATTTCGGTAACATTTCGTCTCAGATTTTTACATAAGTTATCTCGCATCGGACGAGATCTCGGACGGGAAGAGTACATATCGGGTGTACGTCTCGAATTGGCATCTCGGCTCTTATAATGCATCTCGGGAATATCTCGGATGTACTTATGCGTCTAAAATTAATGTGTCAAAAATTTATTTAATGGTTATAACTTTCTTAGTAAAAATAAAAATGGTAGCATACTTGATTTATACTGAAAAGGAATATTTTTAGAAGAGTAGTAACTTGATTAGCTTAATTGATTTGGTAATGATGGAATAGTATCCTTTTATTTGAACATAATAAAGAAGTGAAACCTTTCGCGATGACTCGCTAAGATAAAAAGTAAAGAATATGTTTCAAGAAGTTGGTGCATTATAATTGGATTGAGTAGTTTCTTTTGAGTCAATATGAAGATAAAAAAATATTATGCAAAATAAGAAAAATGTATAATTTCGGGAGAGATCTTGGATTGAGATTTTGATCTATATTTCGGATGAGATTTGTATATTTTGGATGAGATGAGAGTCGAGGGAGATATGGGGAAGAGTTGATGTCTAGTCTCATTTAAGTGTGAAAAGGAGATCTCGGACGATATATAGGAGATTTTAAACCATGGATGAGATGTATATTTGGTATATTTGTATTATAAATTTTTACGACTGAACCACGGAAGGAGTCGCTGTCGAAATTTTTCGTAAATTCGGGTGTTAGAATTTTTTTGAGATTTTAAAATTTTACAACTTGTTTTTATAAATATGCTGCAATTTCCGTAAAGCCGAAATCAGAGTGGCATAATGGAAGCGCTTTAAGTTTTTGTAAATAGATTTTATGTTCTATATGTTAATTATTTTGGATAAAATATATCAAATGTTAGATTCCTCACTTAACACCTGTAACAGCCCGCAAATCTGTACCCCTTGAGTCAACACTGTTCTATCTAAATCAACTCAAGTTGTACAGAAATACGAACCACTTGGGTTAAAGAAGAAGAGGTAGAAGAAGAAAATAAAAAACAACAACAGAATCTAACCATCGCAGCGGAATAAAATATAATAGATAATAAATAATTTCACTCAAAAATCAAATATCTCTGTTTATATATTACATCATCAGAGTACATCAATCACAGCTCAACATCAATATCATACAATGGATACACAACAACTCAAGATACACAACAACTCAAACAGCAGAATATATATATATATATATATATAACAAGTACGAATGTACGTATCGTCATCCAGCTCGTCTCCTGAGCTCCACAGCATCATATCCTGTACCCTATAATACTCGGTCTGACCCGAGCATTACAGTTAAATAACACCCGAGTCAGTCTGGAATACCAGCGTGAGAAAATCACACCCAATTGATTATTAAAGTTTCAAAAATCCTTTGAAAACAAAAGCATCTCGTAAGACCACGCCACAAATAAACATGTCGGGTTTTTACCTTACGATAGCTAAACATTTTTTTATTAAAGTCCTCTGATATTATAATAGTGTCTATAGAAAGTAAAATAGAATCTAGCTGAAATGCTTGCATCTCACCTTTCGGCAATAGTTGGGCACAATCAAAACCGTACGGGCGCAAAGGAAAAATGGATTCCAACTAATGGTTAGGCACTGGGGTACCACCTGTCACAGTACCTGGTCTAGATCAGCGTACCGAGGAGCCACCCTAACTCCCCTGCAACACAAGACCGGAACCATCCCTTACTGGACAGTCCCGAGCAAGATCACCCCGCGGTTGGGATCAGCAACCGCCCACTAAGCCGAAATAAAGGGACATCTAGACAGGGATGACCTCACCCTCCAGTGGGGGCTACCCACGAAGCCTTGCTGCATAAACCCTGATTTTCAGCCATTCCCATTTGATGAGACTTGAGGCTAAGCGTTACCTTTAAGAACAATATCCCTTAGAATGCCCATCGTCCACCTGACGATGTTTCGCAAGCATTCATCCATACCAGCCCGTCCCGGGTTCGAACGGAACCGAAGGCACTATTCCTACTACATCCATTTTGGAAATATCCTCAGGATTAGTAGCGATTAGCCCTTGCACTTCACCGCTCCATCTTCGAATCCGAAATCGTTTACATGAAACATACAAACCGGATCGAAGTGGTTTTCGAGAAATAAATCTCGATCCCGGTCTCTTCGAAACGATCAACGCATTTGTCCAATATTGATAGTCGGTTATTTAACTATCAATTAATATTCACAAATAACCATCCAACAATAAATAATTTTCCAAATTATTTATTAACCTCAAAATATCTTTACAAGATATATTTCTATTTTCAATCCTTTGAAATCAGTTTCAAATCCATCTTTCTTTCAGAATAAACTTTCCCAAATATTTTCTATCTCCTCTGAAATCACCAAGCACAAAACTAGATTTCTAAAATAATTTAAAACACTTTACTTTGAAATATACTTTAAACCATTTAAGTTAAAACTACATCAAAAATTTATTAAAAATACCATACTATATGAATATTTGAAAATAAGGTTACTTAATAAATATAAAACTAGATTTATACTTTTAAAAAACATAATATTAAGTCATTCTTTAAATAATTACTGATATAATAAATTAAGAGAAAATACCTACTTTAGAATTTAAATATTAGAAATAAGGAATTTTACAAAACTTGCTTTTAAAAACAACTTTAAAACCTTTAATTTAAATTAAAAGTTTAGTTTGAAGACGTACTTGGTTACCCAGGGAGAAATTTCCAATCCCACTCACTTAAATCAATTTTCGAAATTGATTCCTAATTTATTTCCATTGAATTAAATTTCTTTACTTACTCAATTCATTTCAAAATTCATTTATTATGGACTTTATTGTTATTATTAGTTTCTGTTTGATTTTTTAAATCTTTTAACTGTATTATACAAATTTCAGGTTATTCCCCAATTTCTTCTTATTGCTTCGTAAATAATTTAAAACTTAAATTTTTAAATAAATGTTTTGTTCTTTTAAATAATAACCCTGAAGTTTAAAATTCATTAACTTTCTGTTTATTCAAATTTTCCTTCCCATACTCAAGATTTATTTATTAAAATTTTAAAGTCACATTATTTCCTTTCCAGATTATTCTTAAATTTATTCAACTTTTCCATAATTATTTTACTTACAATTTCACTTCTTTGTTTTCATTATTGCCCAATTATAACAATCAAGCCATAACATTCAATATTTCCACATAATTCATTTCAGAACATCAAATATTCAGAACAAATATTATTAAATAATTAAATAAAGTTGAGGGGTCCAGTTGGATCCCTCTAACCTGTTTTCCCTGCATCCACAGACGTTAGCATCACATAATATGGCAATTTCAAATTATACCAAACTATAACACATCAATCAATTCAAGCATTCAAGCAATTATTTAAATTTAATCATTTAAATTTAAATTTTAAATTTACTGAGTGAGATTAACTCACCTTTGATTTTTCGATTATGCAACTCAATCCAACCCGGCTCGTTTCCATTGTTTATGACCTTGTATAAACATTATAGGATTTTATTAGTATTTGAACTATCGAACAATAAATTTCCCATTTAATAAATTTAATTAACTAATAATTTTATTTAAACTAATTTTACCCTATAATAAATAAATTTTTAAGTTACAAAAATAATTAAATAAGTTAATTTAACTACTAATCCCCTAAATGCCTATTTTTAAATAACTAGTAAGTTTAAAATGTGTGGAGGTACAATTATTTTGTTTTTTTTTTAAAAAAAAAACTACACACACATATAGATATACTTATAGAAGTAAATTATAGATTCCAAAAATCTAATTTTATATATAAACATTTTAAAGACTTTTACGTTTCCCAAAACCTTATATATATACTTACTGTTTCCGTTTTCATATAAATCCTTAAACTGGACAAGGATTTAATTTTTTTTTTCCTTCTGCTGTAAAATTTAAAATCTGATCTATTTACGCATATTCCTACTTTAAACAGTTTATATTTAAAATATTATATTACAAGTCCATTCATCTCAATTTAAAATTCAAATTAAATTTAATTAAATAAAATAAAGAAAGAAAGAAAAACACAGCAGCAGAACCCATACCAAGAAGATCGTCGTCCTTCCTTGAAGCAACTGTCCCATCGTCTCCGCACATGAATTACCAAAGACGCCATCGACCTGACCATCGCACCTCCGATCCTTTTCCCAATTGTCGCGACACCCTACGCGATGCTCCCCTACGAAAACGTTTGCAACTACGACCTATTTTCTCTCGAGCCTCCTCGCGATTCGAACCTAGCTTCAATCGAATGCGAATCGTTTGATTTGCTGAGAGTATTTGCGTGATGATTTCCCTGTAAACGGTTTCGCTTTCCCAAAATAAAATCCTCGATTCGAATTTCGAAAGGCGGCCATGATAGATTCGTGAAGAGGAAGACGAAGCTTCTGTTAGATCGAGCAAAAGCAGGAGGCGATTGGGTTTATTTTGAGGAACTGGAAAATTGGAATTGCGACCCTCCCCCCCCCCCTTTTTTTTGTTCAGCTATGAGTTCGAAAGGGTTTGAATTGAAGGGAAAACGAAAACAAAAGCTCGTGATCATTTATCTGCCATTTTTTTTTAGCATCTGAATTTTACTGGAAATGGAAAAGGTTTCGTATCAAAAAGAAAAGAGGATGAAGAATCGTGTGTAGGAAGCCAAAGGAAGCGTGCGCTGGAAAGAACTGGAAAGATTCTGATGTAAATTAAGTTTGACTAACAAGTACAGTATTTTCTTATTTTCAATTAAACTTCAGCGCGTTTATATATATCATACACTCACACACTAACTCCGATCAATACGAAATTTGAAATCCGATAATAATTAAATATTACGGACCCAATGGAACTAGTTTCGTCAAATTTCGAGACTGTGTCTCGGAAGACTATTTTTAAATTCGATTTAAACGATAAAATTTCAAATCTGAACAAATCACCGTTAAATTCAGTTTTACAACTTCTATTATCCTCGGTATTATTAATATAAATTTTATAAGTCTACAAATTATTTTTAACGGGCTTAAAGCTCCAAATTCCACATTTTACCCAACCTCAACTTATTTAATTTAATAATTTAATTATCAAATAAATTGTAATATTCGTAATTTAAGTTAAAATTATTCTATGGAATATTTAAAATCAATTAAATATTCCGATTTAAATTGCTTAAAAATTCTGGGTCGTCACAACACCTTTCCGATGATGAAAACTTTTGAGTGGGGGAGAGTGTAACAACCCATATTTTTAACTATTTTAAATAATTAAATTTAATATGATTATTAAATAAAAATGGTTAGAATTTTTTTTAATGATTTAGAAATGTAATTTATTGAATTTGGACTAGAATTAAATTTTGAAATAACTAATTTCGAATATTTTGGCAATAACAAGTATTGAAATGAAAGTTTATGTTTGAATGTGTTTATAATCAATAGCTGAAACTGAATAATAAATGTTGAATTACTGTAAAATGGAAGCAGATGTTTTATTATTTGAATTCGTTTTAAAGGTTAAATTTTAAAAGTTAAATAATTTATATTTAAAATATGGTGGTTTATTGGATAATTAAATTGTCTAAATTTAATATTACAAATTGTTTAAATAATTGAATCCTGAATTCAATATGAATGAAAATGATTTCAAAAGTTGATTTAAATTTTATCTAAACAAGAAAGAAAATTATTAACTTTTAAAAGTTGAATTTAAAAGTGATTAAATTGATTTTGAAAATTTCCTGTTTTAATTAATGAGTAGCCTTTTTGGTCCCCGTCTTGGATTTTGACGAAACTAGTTTCATCGGATCCGTAATAGTGAATTATTATAGGATTTCAAGTTTCATAGCGATCAGTCTTATCGTTTGGTCATGCGAGCTTCAACCGCGTAGGATTTATTTTAAAGAATTTAATTAAGATAATTTGATTTTAAAAAGCTATCTTCTGAATATAATGGAATTGGCTCTCGATACATATTCCATTATGCTCGGAATGGTAGTATAACATGTAGAAAGCCAAACGGCGCACTTCATTTGGAGTTTGGAATTTTCGTCGGTCGGTCCGTTCGTAAACTCATATAATAAGCCGTTCATTTTCATTCTCGCAAAACCTAAGCTCAGCCGCTTTCATTTATATCATTTAATGGTCGAAAATTCACGACCTTCTCTCCTCGATTTCTCTCAATCCGCTCATCAAAATCAAATGCCACCAAAAGGGAAGTTAAATTTGATTTAAATGATTCAAATCGATATTTTGAAATCGAACTCGAAATCGATATAAATTGAACGGTTTAAAATTGAGAATTGAGTTGAAATTAATTCGAGTTGGAATTGAAATTAATTGGAATTGAAATTGAAATTGAATTAATTTGAAATGGGAATTGAAATTGATTTGAATTGAAATCGAAATTGAGTTGGTTTGAATTGAATTGAGATTGATGATGATTTGGATTGAAAGATTTGGAATTTAATCAGTTTGATTTGAACTATTTTCTAAATGATTTTAATATAAACTATTTAAAATCTATCTTTTTAAATATTCATACTGCTTTTTGATTTTCCAAACTATTTTACTATATAACCATTTTTAGTACTCAAACCATTTTAATTATATCAAACCGTTTTAAATTTTTAAACCATTTAAAATTATTCAAACTATTTTCTAAAATTAAACTGTGCAAGGGTGGAATGTTTATATTTAAATCGTTGATTTAAATGCGAATTGGGTTAAATAAAGTTATAACCTAAGTTGAAATTCAAAACGATTTTGGAATTGAAATTGAGATAGTGGAGCAAAACTTATTTCCAAGTGAAATTGACATATTTTAAGTAAATATGATACTTTGAAGTGAAAAAGGATATTTGAAGTGAATAGATATTTTGATATCGAGTATGAATCATTTTCGAAATGTAAAAGAACCAACTGGTGTGTAAAACGATGTTTGATTGTTAAATAGACAGGGGTCTCTTATTAGCATACTCTTTGTCAATATTGGAACCACTTTTACAACTATGCACACAAAGGAGACTTCAGAATGAAGTGGTTGGATTTGGTACACGTTTGCTGGATTTGAAGAAAGAGAACGATGATGGATAGGCTCCGGTACTTGTGCCAGTTTGAAATGACTAAAACAGGATGGCTTGATAGGGCCAAGTGGGCTAGCTACCCCTAACGGACATCCATTCTTCGATTTCATACTTGGACTTGGTCCATACTATTACTTTTGATGTTGGTTTCGATTGGTGTTCCTTGATTTGGGATAACCTCCCTTTACTCGATATAGGATGGATGAATGCGGTGGACGGTCGTGGCTACGATGCGTTACCACCAGCCTTGCGACCGGAACTGGTAGTATCATACATTGGGCATTGCCTCACGTGCCTTATCGTACTTTTATTCTTATACGAGACCACTACGAGTTTGGTTTAGTGTTGTCGTATCATGTTGCATCTTTATCCTTTGACGTGCTACTGGGTCGTTATATGAAAATTGTACAACAATGCTTAAAAACGCGTTAAGGAGGACTAATGTAAAGCCTTAATATTAAGAAAAATATTTATTTTACTGATTAGACACTACATATATTGCGTATTCTATTATATATAGATATTTTGATAGATCATTAAGAGATGGAAAATCCTATAACATCTCTTGAGTTATTACACGCAAGTTATGCATTGGATAGGAGATGTAAAACCCCGTAAACATCTCTAACGTTATTACACTTCTATTATATGTGATATTATTTGACTCACATAAGGATATTTTAGTCCTGACTTGAGTGTATTATTTTACTTTATGCTCGGGTCAGCCCTGATTTTTCAATGTATTGAAGATCATATTTTTTGGAGGACGAAGATGAAGATTTGGTGTATTATATTACCAGTGTTATTTCACCATATTGTTTGTTCCGTTGCATTATTCTATTGTTCTGTTGTATATATAACGATGATAAATGTTGTAAAATTTTAATCAAATGTATTGTATAAACAGCTTCATGAACTGTTTATTTTATTATTAAATTTTGTCATTCCGCTGTTAGATTCTGTGTATGTTTTCTTGTTTTCTTATTTTTCTTAATTAACCACATTGATTATTTGTATTTCGGATTGTTTGAATTGGACATGTGTGGATTATTGTCGATATAAACCTCCCAAAATATGGATCGTCACATATGTAGTGTTTGATATTGATTTGTGGGGTTTGATGTTGGATGTATATATTGTACATTGATATTGGATGTAGATATTGCAGTTAGGTGATGGTGGATGGTTTATTTGTATTGATTGGAAATGTTTGAGTTTTATATTATTACTAGCGTGCAACCCGTGCGTTGCACACGGCAATATTTTAAAGTCATAGTATTTATATTTAAGTATAAGTATTTTTTTTAACTATATTTTAACTGTGAAAATGGATGGTAAATTTTTTATTATTGTTTATATGTAGGTTTTATAGAACTACTCAAAGACATGAAAATAATTTTGTTTTACTATTAGTGAAGCTATTGAGACATATGTAGAATTGTCATTTATAGGATTTATGTCATGAATTAATGAATATGAATTAACCGACTTTATTTAATAAGTTTAAATTTAAGATATTTAACTAATTTAAATGACAATTAATAGGAGAGACCAATGAAAAGCTTTATAAGTATATAAATATTTAAACATGGGGTATTTGAGTGTAAAATATTAATGAGAATTACTAAAATAATGTCGAAAGTTTAAATTATCATAAACTATTTAAAGATAATTTGTGATAAAATATTAGGAGAGAACTAAAGAAGTAAGAAATCGATAGTAGTAATATAAAGGGTAGAAATTCTTTTATTTTAGTGTTATTTAATAAATCAATTGATAATAAAATTTGTTAATGAATTATAATGTGAAGTTGTTATTACTGATAATTTAATTTATTGAGATGAATGAACCATGAAGTAAAATTGTTATTGTTGTTTGTGTTTACAATTTTTATGCATTTAACATATTTTTTTACTACTTTGGTTAATATGAAAATGATGTGCATATTGAAATTGTTATTTTTTGAATTTATTACTTTTGTAAACTATACATGTTTTTAAAAAATTTAAAATATAAAAGTATAATCATTTATAAAATGGATATTTTGTGATCTGTAACGACCCGGTATTTTCAACCATTCGCATCCATTATAAGTGCATAGGTAGACACGCATGGCAGAATTGAATTGCTCAAAATACCGCGTTGTAAATAAAATTTTGGCAAACCTCAGAATATACAGTAAATAAAATCACAGATCACAGACACGGAGTATATAATAATGCAACGGAAGTAAAAGAGGAGATAGTAGTTCATGAAGCTACTATATAAATTATAAGATACATCAGAGTCAAATAAGATACAACAGAAGAGTAACAGGATACATCAGGTACAAATCAAATGCATCACTGAACCACTGGATACTGAAACAAATAGATGGCTGGATCTTCAAGGAAAGCTCCAACGCCGAAGGTGAATCTTGAATGCTAACTCAATCAGTCTGACCCGAGCATAAAGCAAAACACAAAACACTCGAGTCAGGACATAAATACTTATAAGCTGTAAATCAACTCAAGTGAACAGTAACAAAATGCATCAGTAACTTAAAGGATGCTTGGGACCGCCCATCCTCTAAGGATCCGTTAAACTATTTACTATGTAGTAATATACGCTATATATGGTAGTGTCTAATCAGTAAAGTATAATCATATAGAAAATAGCGTTAAGGGGATGGTGAACCTTAACGCGGTCGGATCTTAAAAACCAAAATCGTAGTGGGCTCGATATAAGGATATGACACGGCACGCGAGGCAATGCCAGGGTGGATACACCGTTTGCACTCCCGGACCGGTGGTGACGGCAAGCAAGCAGCTTCCGCCCACCTCGAACAATACCCCCGAATTAAAATGGCGCCACCGAATCGAATCACAACAGTAATAGAATGGTTTCCAATGGAGCATGCTCGATGAAAGGGTGCGACCCTTTGTGTAGCCCGGTATAGCTCCTGTTTTAGTCATATATGCCAATTCACGGGAGTTGGGTCCACGTAACATACCTCGAGAACGTCGTCACCATCCTACTTCATTCTGGAATCTCCACCGCGTACACAGTTGTTAAAGTGGTTTTCGATATTGTCCAGCTATAAGACAATATCCGATCCCGGTCTCTTTAACAACCAATCGTTATTATAACCCATGGATATTTATTTCAAATAATTTATACTTTCAAGACCAAAATATCATACTCATTTCAAAACAATATCACAATTGTATCATTTCCATTTCAAAAATAATTCAATATTATATCATTCAAATAAAACCCAAATTTTCAAATCATTGAATATTTCTTTAAATTTATTAAACTTGAAATATTCCTTTAAATTATCATAGCATTTTGGAAATGTTACCTTAGGGAATCATAGCATTTTTGGAATGTACTACTTTCCACTTTACATTGTATATAATTAAAAGTATTGATAAGCTTAAAATTTTAACATGTCAATTTATCATAGCCTTATAGTTAAATAAACTTTCTTACTGTAATATACAATTTAAACCGAAATTCTTATGTTAAGTTAAAAGCACCTTATTAACTTACATTATTATTACAATAAAGAAACTTTATTATTTTAATCATTTAAAGTATGCCATTCACATAAATTGAAACTTGCTTATCAAATGTACGTTATCAACTTACATTTTATTATTACAGTAAGTAACATTTATCATTTTAATCAATTTAAAATACACAATTACATTGATTAAAATCTACGTGTCAAATGTACGTTTTAAATTTTATATTCCTATTACAATAATGAACATTTATTAATTAAATCAATACCACACTACTTAAAACTTTACATGTTTCTTTCTTAATTAAAACTTTACATGTTCTTGCATGAATTAAAACTTTCATGTTCTCTCATTAATTAGGACTTTACACGTTTCTTTCATTAATTAAAAACTTATACGTTTCTTTTATTAATTAAAACTTATACCTTTCTTTCATTAATTAGGAATTTACATGTTCCTATCATTAATTAGAACATCATACGTTCTTTCATTAATTAAAACCTATACGTTTCTTTCATAAATTAAAACCTATACGTTTCTTTCATAAATTAAAACCAATACGTTTCTTTCATAAATTTAAACCCTATACGTTTCTTTCATAAATTAAAACCTATACGTTCCTTTCATAAATTAAACCCTATACGTTTCTTTCATAAATTAAAACCTATACGTTTCTTTCATAAATTAAAACCTATACGTTTCTTTCATAAATTAAAACCTATACGTTTCAGATTTATATTACCATTTTACAAATTTAACTAAACTTCCAGTTTATTTGATTAATTTAACATCTTTAGTTAAAACTCAAATTTCACATTTTCAAGTCAAGTTATATTTTAAAATTTCATTTTCAACAGTCATTTATTCAACCACTTAAATTTATAGAAAATCTATAATTCTTTAATAAATCACTTAAATTCAAATATAAATCAATTTATCATATTTACCATTTCCAAATAAAATTAAAGTCCATTTTATTCATGTAACTTAAATATCATTTTTAGTCAAAATTCCAAATTTCAAACATAAGTTATATTTCAAAATCCAGTTAATCCATTCATAAATTACATTTTTAACACATAGAAAAATCATAATTTATTTATTTTAAAACCTTTCAAAATCTATTTAAATCAAATTTCATAATTTTATATTTTTAAAATACTTAAAATATTCAAAGCACTCTATAGAATAACCACGGGTCTGTATATAGTTTTCTAACCTAGGTCAAGTGTAACGACCCGCCTTTTTGGACAGTTTAAACCGACGATCAAATACACATGCCGGTTCCAAACCATTAAAAAAAGGCAGATGGTTATTGGGGTAATTAAGAAAAGAAAAGAAATAAAGGAAATGAAACAACACAGAATCTCGCAGCGGAACGATAAAATATAATAGTCAAATAAACAGTTCATGAAGCTGTTTACTATACTTAGACAATTATTTATACAACATTTATCAGAGTTATACATATACAACAGAACAAATAAATAATGCAGCAGACAACATGATGCACAGATAATAATAGTAATAGTATACCAAATCTTCGTCTTCGTCCTCCAGAATAGATCTTCAAAAATCTGAAAACTCAGGACTGACCCGAGCGTAATGAAAAGACAAAACACTCGAGTCAGGACTAAAATATTCATATGAAAGTTAAATCAATCGTAAATAAATATGAGTGTGACGGCGTCAGAGATGTTTACGGGGTTTGACATCTCATATCCAGTGTCAACGTGAGTGCAATAACTTAAGAGATGTTACGGGATTTTCCACCTTTCAAGGATCCGTTAAACTATCTACTAGGTAGTAATGTACGCTAAGTAGATAATGACTATCAGTAATATAAAGTATCAAAATAGCGTTAAGGCGTTACCATAATCCCCCTTAACACATTTTATATTCCCAAAAGCATATACAAGACCGTAGTTTCCCCAAAACCGGAAGTCACCAGAGGGCAATCCATATACTCAAGGTACAAACCAAAACGTAGTGGTCGCGAATAGGATAATCAGTATGACAAGGTACATGAGGCGATACCAACTAGGATACTAGTAGTTGCGTGATCCGGACTGATGTTGAGCATAGCAGCTACTACCTCAACACCGCGAAACAACACTCCCAAATCAAGGGGTGCACCCAAATCAAATCACAAATGTAATAGATATGGTATCGAAGAAGTGTGTCCGCTAGAGGTGGCGAACCTCAATGGCCCGGCGCGGCTCCTGTTTTAGTCATGTCAGGGGTCATCCAATATCGTTCTCTTTCTTCAGTCAACGCGTTCACCAAACCATCCACTTCATTCTGGATCAACACTCCGCGTATAATAGTTATTAAAGTGGTTTTCGGTATCGACAGAGAGTATGTCCATATCCGATCCCGGTCTCATTAATAACTATGTATTATTACACTGATTGCTCTTTTATATTTCAAATTGATTCATGATTGATAACAAAATATCATATTCGCTTTAAAATCAAATCCATTTCAAAATCATCATATATTCAAAATTATCAATTTTGTCCGATAAATCAATTTCACTTCAAAATTTGATTCGAATTCAATTTAGGTTATAATCTCTACTTTAACCTAGTTCGTATTTAAACCAAAGGTTTAAATATAAACATTTCCGTCTCTTTAACCAGTTTGAATTTAAGAAAATAGTTTAAATAGTTTAAAATAGTTAAATAATTCAAAATAGTTTAATAGAAAATATTTAAATAGTTTAATCGAAAATAATTTGAATATAAAATGGTTTATATATAAAATAGTTTGGAAAAAATCAAAAATTATTTGATAAATAATTCCAAAGTCAAACCGGTCAACTTCCCAAATTTCCTATCCAAATCAAATCCAAATACCATTTCGATTTAATCGATTTATTCCAATTTCAACTTGAATAAATTTCTATTCCACGTAAATTTCGATTTCAATTCACAAATTTCTTTAAATTTCAATTCAATTCCAAATTAATTTAAATCTAAATTTCAAATAAATTTTCAATTCCAAACTCAAACTTGAAATATCATTTCATATCAATTTTCTTAGAAATATTCAGAGTTCGATTAAAAGTCCAATCTTTTAAAACAAATCAACTTTCAAAAATTTACACCGTATTTCAATTTTCAATTTAAATCTAAACTTCGATTTTATTTAATAATTTCGTTTACCAAGTTTAAATTCTAACATTTCGAGCTCCAATTCAAAATAATTCAATTTCCATAAATTGGATTTTATTCTTAAAATCAATTCATTTAAATAATTTCAAAACAACTTTTAAAATCATTTAATTTATCCAACTCGGTGTCCGTATATAATTTTCTAACCAATGGCCAAGTGATTAGTTATTACAATTAAATGTCAGGGATGAATATATCATTTAAATCAATCACAGTGTCATATGTATGCATAGCAGGATATATATAAACAAATAAACATCCAAACATTTAAATATCAACCAATAACATCCATCGAAATACATCATCCAATAGGCAATACAATTCACGGCAATTTCATATTTATCAATGTCAGGTAATTTAATCGCAATTCAATTTTAATTTAAATTTAACTGTCAATTTAATTTTTTTAACGGTGAATTCAAATGACAATCAATATGATAATTAAATTTTATCAAACAACAACAAATAAAAATCATAACTATGCATAATGTCAAATTTAACTAGCATAAAGATATTCAGTACGTTGTGAGCGTTATAAAACACTCACCTTGATTTTACGATTTTAAATCAAATCGAACGACGTTCGATTTAACATAAAATTTTAATGAGCTCCAAACACTTTCGGATCTGCACTGCAGCGCAGCTCTCATCTCCGTGATTCCGGCGCTTCTTCCCCAACGTGAAATTCACGTATGCAAACCCATTAGCCGCCGATCTTCAAGCAATTTTCATGACCACCTCGTCGACTTCCAGAACGATCAGCTAGCGCCACCACGAAGCCTTCACCAGAGCCACCTACGCGCCAAGTTTCATCCCGTCATTCGCCGTCGTTTGCACGCAATCCAAGAAAATACGTACACACTTCCAAGTCAGATCTGGACGAATCCATGAAAAATTAGCATACATCAACCGTATGGATTTGAAGAGCTCGTCGAGATTTACACTTTTGCTTTTGGAATTTTTCGATTTCGTTGAACGGATTGAGAGATATTAAGGAAAGAAGATCGGCAATTTCTGGCCATGGAATAGGTGGCGGCCATGATTTAGAATTAGGGTTTCTGAATTAAAATAATAATAAAACTGTCTCGGTTTGCGTGCGTATTTATATAGGTAGGTCCAAAATCATCCGAACTCCAATCGAGACGTGCCGCCAGGCGTTTATAAGGTTTTACCCCCATTCCGGACGCAATGGAACTAGTTTCAAGGCCTAATTCGATCATATCTGGAAGACAGCTTTTCGAAGTCGATTATTTTAATTAAATTCGAAATTAAATTTCTACGCGTTTCAAGCTCGCACGACCAAACGACAAGTCCAATTGCTACGAAAATTGAAATCCTACCATAATTTACTATTACGGATCTGATGAAACAAGTTTCGTCGAAATCCGAGACTGTTTGAAAAATGGCTATTTTAACTCGTCAATTAAATATTAAAATATTCAATTTTCACAAATTTACTTTTAATTCGATTTTAAAAGTTCTACAACATCATTCTAACTTTAATATGATAAAATAGAATTTTACAAATCATTTTTAATCATATTAAACCCGTTATCCAATCATTCAAATAATTTCAAATGTTAAATTATTCAACAAATTACATTAATAATCATTTTCCTTCAATGATCACCTTAAATTTTCTAATTAAAATAGCTAAAAATAAGGGTCGTTACACTCTCCCCCACTCAAAACTTTTCGTCCCCGAAATGGAAAAGAAGGGAAAAGGAACTAAGTATAAAATTCAACATTAGATATATTTTATTCAAAGTTACCAACTTATAAAACAATGAAATTCCATTTATAAAGTCATAACTACGCTTCCACAATGTTACTCCGAACGGCTTTCTAAATTTAATAGTTAGTTATCAAAACAAGTTATAAAATTTAAAAACTTGAAAAATTTTCTAACACCCGGATTCACGGAAAATTTCGGCAGGGTCTCCTTTGCGCGGCTCGATCGAAAAAATTTACAATTCAATATATAACACAAATATAACCAATATATATCAAATATACATCTCATCTCAATGATGAGGCATCCCATATCTGGGGAAACAACATATATATATCACCAATACCATATAAAACCATAAGCGTACCTTTTATTTAGCATTTATTAGCAGTTTACTTACCTTTTGTATTTAGCACAGAAGCGAGCTCTACAACGAAGCGCAACCACTTTGCTACCTACTAAAATGCTCAGTAACTAAGTTAGAACCATGCATATAAAGATAGATCGATATATTTAGCCTACACAATATATATATAACCTATTTAGCTTCAAAACTGAGATTCCAATTTCAGGACAGCAAACAAATCTCAGTTTTAGGTCACCTAAACTATAAAATTTGGCAACAGAATCTAAACAAAAGTTGTTGTATTCATTTCAAGCTTTCCGGAATGTCCAAAATCATCGAATTCGGACCATACATTCAAAAGTTACGGCCGTTTTACTTAGAGGATACGCCTCAGCCTGGGCAATGAATTGCGCAGGTCAGCGACGTTCACCCACGTTTTCGACCTTCTAAACGATATCAAAACACAAAACACTTAAAACAAAAGTTTTACTTAAGTTCTTAGCTTTCCAGAAAGTGCAAGATCATCAAAGTCCGATAAAACAGTCAAAAGATATGGCGAAAATACTAAGGGTGTATACACTGATTTTACTTATTTTTACACAGGACAGCGAGTAACATTCAAGTTTTTAACCAAGCAGACGAAGGAATTTTCTCAAGTTATCTAAACAAAAGTTGTGCTATAGTTTCTAAGCTTTCCTAAAAGTCCAAAATCGTCGAATTCCGTTCATCCATTTAAAAGTTATGGTTGTTTTCGTTTCAGCATATATTGGACTATGTTGGATTTTTTTTTTCCAAAAATTTGCTTTTATTATTTCAAAGTACAAAACATCAAAACTTCAAATTTTCTAAAGAACAATCATAAACACAAAGTCATCTATTTTCTTATTCATCCATGCAATAGGTTTACATTCAATTTGTTTCCGATTTATTCAAGTTTGTTTCATTCACATTTTTAATTCAAGTCAATTTGCTCCCAATTTGAATTTAATTATTTAAAATTTTATTCCGGTTATTCAATTCCATTAACACTAATGAATTCTACATAATCAATTATCATCCATCTAACAACCAATGCATATCAAACATTAACATCCATCCAAAATCTACACTAAATCAATTATACATTTCCTAGTCAATTTTAATTTCATACACTTCCAAGTTTATTGACATTTAGTTATATTCAAATTTAATTAGTTTCCATTTACCAATTTTATATTTCATTAAGTTTAAATTTTATTCATTCACTTATACATGTATCATTCATTTTACAGCTTAAATTTCTTTTATATTTACAACTATCAATAGATCTTTACATTTTATTTTTCACTCTCACACTGGTATATTATTTCTCTACTTATCCTTATTAGCATTTTAAACCCTTTAAGTATTTGGTAAGTTATAGTTATGCAAATAGAATGTAGTTAAACAACATACAACTTCTTTTCATTTAAAGTTGAATTTTCAATTTATCAATTCTTATGTCATTACTTAAATTTCACTATAATTTAATTTCACATTTACATTCACATATAGTATTTTCATTTTATATTAACATAATTGTGAATCACCTTTGAATGTTAATTTAAATTCCAATTATTTGCTAACAATTTTATTTATATTTGCAAACCATTAATTAAATGCATATTTCATTATTCAAACCTATACTTGTATACTATCCAATTAACAATTCATATAACATTTTTGAACTTCTTAAGTATTTTGGTAAGTTATATCTAAGCTATAGAATGAAATTTAATACTATGCGAGTTTTACAGTTTCAATTTTATTTTAAGTTCATAATTTCCTAATTCTAAGGATTTCTACTTCAATTGATATTTTCACTTAGCTCTTAGGTTCATTTCTCATTTCACAATTCAGAAGTTCCTTAATGATTCAAGTCTAAATTCATTTCAATCATAAAAAAAAAATCATTAATTATTAAAGAACTTAAGAATTCCAATCACCGGTTTCATTTCAAATCAAGGTTTGAAATAATATATACTTATATAATTTATATATCAAATCATACTATAGAGAATGCAAAACAAAATAAAATTTGAGTCAAAACAAGGTTTAGACAAGCTATTAAGTGGTCTCCCCCACTCGGACTCTCGAAAATAAACGCCAATGATGCGTGCACACATCATCGAAATCATTTTCTAGCGTCAAGAGAAGGGAATATAACACTTAACATAAAAAAAATCCCTCGAAAACAATTTCAACTCAATTATACTATCATATAATGCTCATATTATATTTTTCAAATTCTTGTAAGTCAATCTCAAACACCGGAATTTAAATTCCCAAATCCAAGTTAAAATTCATTTATATTCATTATCAATTGTGTTTACAAGATTTCATTTTTCTAAATCCATTGTTATTTAATCAATTGTTGTAAATATTGACTGATCAAACAATAACGATAATAATCTAATATTATCATCTCCTAACAATCAATTCAATCAAAATGAATAAATATTCAAATAATTCTTTTATATAAAATATATTCCAAAATGATATTGTGTTGGTTTGTCCTATTCGAGTGTTTAGAAATTCCTATCGACGCCTTGGCGTCCCAAGTATCGACCAGAATTCATAAATACTCAACGGAACAAATTAACACAATATAAAACCATTTTATATCAAATAACAAGTACGCTCTCTCATATACACTCAACTCATTCATATAGTTTACCTCTATTTCAATGAGTTATTCCCCACTAGAGCCAAGGTTTATCGCTAAACCAAAGCTCTGATACCAACTGTAACGACCCGCCTTTTTGGACAGTTTAAACCGACGATCAAATACACATGCCGGTTCCAAACCATTAAAAAAAGGCAGATGGTTATTGGGGTAATTAAGAAAAGAAAAGAAATAAAGGAAATGAAACAACACAGAATCTCGCAGCGGAACGATAAAATATAATAGTCAAATAAACAGTTCATGAAGCTGTTTACTATACTTAGACAATTATTTATACAACATTTATCAGAGTTATACATATACAACAGAACAAATAAATAATGCAGCAGACAACATGATGCACAGATAATAATAGTAATAGTATACCAAATCTTCGTCTTCGTCCTCCAGAATAGATCTTCAAAAATCTGAAAACTCAGGACTGACCCGAGCGTAATGAAAAGACAAAACACTCGAGTCAGGACTAAAATATTCATATGAAAGTTAAATCAATCGTAAATAAATATGAGTGTGACGGCGTCAGAGATGTTTACGGGGTTTGACATCTCATATCCAGTGTCAACGTGCGTGCAATAACTTAAGAGATGTTACGGGATTTTCCACCTTTCAAGGATCCGTTAAACTATCTACTAGGTAGTAATGTACGCTAAGTAGATAATGGCTATCAGTAATATAAAGTATCAAAATAGCGTTAAGGCGTTACCATAATCCCCCTTAACACATTTTATATTCCCAAAAGCATATACAAGACCGTAGTTTCCCCAAAACCGGAAGTCACCAGAGGGCAATCCATATACTCAAGGTACAAACCAAAACGTAGTGGTCGCGAATAGGATAATCAGTATGACAAGGTACATGAGGCGATACCAACTAGGATACTAGTAGTTGCGTGATCCGGACTGATGTTGAGCATAGCAGCTACTACCTCAACACCGCGAAACAACACTCCCAAATCAAGGGGTGCACCCAAATCAAATCACAAATGTAATAGATATGGTATCGAAGAAGTGTGTCCGCTAGAGGTGGCGAACCTCAATGGCCCGGCGCGGCTCCTGTTTTAGTCATGTCAGGGGTCATCCAATATCGTTCTCTTTCTTCAGTCAACGCGTTCACCAAACCATCCACTTCATTCTGGATCAACACTCCGCGTATAATAGTTATTGTAAAGACCCGTAAATCCGTACTCCTTGAATAGACACTAATCTCCATTGATTAATTCAAGATGAACGAAAATACGAACCCTTAGGGGTTTAAGAAAAATTTAGGAAAAGAAAAGGTAGAAAAGAAGAGAAGAAAAAGGAGATAATAGATAAGGTAGAAGATAAGAGAAGATAGAGGGAAAAGAAAATAGAACATTTTTAAAATAGAAAGAAAAGAGAAGAGAAAGAAAATAGAGAATAGAACAAAATTTTAAAATAGAACGGAACAGAAAACAACAGAATCACATCAGAATCTCACAATTCGCAGCGGAACAACATATAATAATAAATGAATAATCTTTAAACAAAGAACTATATCAGTTATTACATTACATCACATTTCATTACATCATATCATCAGAGTGTACAACAATAACAACTAGTGCAGCGGAAAAAGAAATACTATATAAACTAGTAATATGCCATGCCATCCAGCTTGCCTCCAGCAACTCCAGAATATCCAGAATATCCTGATAAACCTAACTCTTAACTGCCCGTGTGGAAATTGGTGGGCACCCAGAGTTTAGGAAGGAAAACAATAAACTCCAAGTCAGTCATGTGACTGGTGTGAGAACTCAAAACAGTTTATTTAACTTTAAAATCAAAATAGAGGAATATTTTTATTTCAATTCGCAATGCTTTTAAAAATGAGACTACCATAAGACCTCCTGCCACACACACAATGCAAACGCAGACTTGGAGAAGATTTCTCCTTATGATAGCCAAACATGCTTGATACGCATTAAAATCAAATCAATTTTGATATTATTATTAGTGCATAGTGTAGAAGAAATTCATTTCGAAAGTAGAATATAAATCTTAGCCAGCATAGGTACCATTATATTATGCCTACTATAGCTACTTCCTGAGGAAGCAGGTTCTACAACTAAAACCGTACAAGTCACGTATTGTTTCTTTGGATTTCCAACAAATGGTCAGGTCAAGGAACTACCCATTGCCACATGAGAATGCCTCTGGAAAGACATCCCCGAGAACCAAACCGGAACTCTGCCAACACAAGGCCGGGTTACCCCTAACTGGGTAACTACTGACACGAGCACGCCATTCCCCGATCGTAAACGACCTTTCTCACGGGATCCCGATAACCAACAACCACAAAGTAATAAATTCGTAGTAACCACATAGGTTAAATATCTGGGCTCCATACCATGATACCACCTCTATCCAGAAGGAAATGTACATACCCTAAAGGGAGCTACCCCTCATAACCTTGCCGCATCTTTCCTGTTTTGACCATTTCCGGGGTGTGAGGCTCGACGAAGTCACGTCCACAAAAACATACTTTATACAAAAGCCATGCTCTGGGTCAACAAATGATCAACACAATGATCACCAAGATAGACGATCAAATAAACGATCCTATCACAATAATCAACACAATGATCATTTACAGCAACACTCAGCATGTCACATTACCAAATTGGGAATACATCGCTGATAACTTCAACTATATAACCTCTGAGCTCGTACGTCTCAGAGAAGGGTGTTAAGCTAAAAGAATAAATTCTCCGCCACCAACAGAAATATATTTGAAAGAAATCGGCTTTATATCTCAACTTGTAATGTCAGACACACAATCCATACAAGTCTGTTCCGGGCACGAACAAAACCGAAGGCACTTACAAAGAAGTCCTTGCAATCCGGATATTCACAATCCTGATCGGATTCACCATCACATATGGAGAACTCTATACCGGAGCAACTCGGTATAGAGTAAATCGACAGGTCATCCTATCGCTCTCGCAAATACCGGGTCTTCAACACCGATCTTCAATGCAATTCACAACGACGTATCACATATTCGGAATGGGTTATACGACCCCATGGTCCTTTCCCGGTTAACCCGAATAGTGAGCGCTTATTCAAAAATAAGTGTGGCATTCACATTCAAACAAATCACATCAATTACCCATTCAAAGGGAAAATATTGATAGTCGGTTATTGAACTATCACTGGATATGCACACATCACCAGATTCCAAATAATTTTCCAAATTATTTATTTTCCAAAATATCTTTACAAGATATATTATTTCATACTTCAAAAATAAATCAATATTTATTTTTGTACCAATTCCACTTTCTTTTATAAATTCCTTACTGAATTTACATTTCAAAATATCCATGCATATGATTTCAATAATTCATTTCAATTTATCTTCAAAAAGATAAATTCTCAAAACGTTTCATTTCACATTGGAAAAACATTTCCATACTTATTTATTCATAAGTAATTCACCAATTTTATTTATTTTCAACACTTGGAAAATATTCGATATACTTCAATCGAAATTAAGTATACATTTCATTCTTTAAGGAAATCGTTCTCTTAAACATATTTATTTGGGCCAAAACGAATGTTGCGTAAAACATCGTTACGACAACCCAAAACCACTAGTATAGGGATTCGAAATTAAAATAGATATATAAATCCCAATACTATACAAAACATTTCCTTTCGGAAATCATTTACTATAACAACAGTGTTATAGTCCATCATCTCCTTCTATTTCTCGAAAACGTCTATTTCAACAATAAATGTTGAAATCTATGGTTTCGAATCTCAACACAATTAAAACTTCGTTAGATCGTTTTAATTCTATTTCAAATATCACATTCAAAACAATTTCTTTAACATCTTATTCACTATTCAAAAACGTGAATATACTTCATTAACAATTTCATCCTTTTATTCATTTTAATTCAAAGGATTATTCACTATTCAAAAATGTGAATATAACTCCATTAATAGGTTTCAACAAATTTTCTTGTCAAAATAAGTCATTTGCGAATTTATAAAACAACGTTTATAAATTCCATTTCTATTTATTTATAAAAACTTCCTTTTTATAAATTCTTTTATTAACCTATTCCAGTTTATAACTCAATTATAAACTAAAAGTTCATATTATAAGTTAAATACTTATAAAACGATTATTTTACAAAATCGTTCTTTTAAAGACTTTCCAAACCATAAATCTTACAACTTATAAGATTCATTTATTTAACCAAATCTATTCCTTCAATATAACTTCACAAATTTATAAATCTTACTATTTATAAATTTCATTTATAACTTCACCGTTTATAATTCTATAAATTTCATTCATTTATGGAATTTATTTTCACTTCATTCAAACACTTATAAAAACTCGTTTTATAATGTCCATATTTCAATTTATAAATATCCATTTATAAATATCTTAATATAAATCAATTTATATTATTCTTTTAAAACGTCTTCAAATTCCTTTAAAAACTTTATCCTTTTGATTCATAAAATAATTAAATTTTATAAATCCTATATTTCAACTTTTCACAATAATTCTAAAATATCTCGATTAAACTATTTTATAAAATCAATAGCATCATATTCTCAAAAATCAGTTTTTAACTGTATTTCACAAAAATCATAATTTTTATAACATTAAAAATTTTAACGTTTATTTATTTAAAATAGATCAATTCAAAAATTATTTTATAAAACGTATACTTTCTAAAATCACTTTAAAATCATTTTAAAATCCCAAAATCTGGGTCCAATGATGCTACACACCAAATAGTCAATCACGACAACAACGATATCATATATCGATATGATAATCAATCAAATATCAAAATATCCGAAATCAAATAAATACTGTTGAGGAATCCAGTTGGATCCCTCCAACCTGTTTTCCTGCATCCAAAAACATTAGCACAATACCAATTTCGCTCCAGTACGAAATTATCGCGGTATATGGGATTTAAATATTATCCGCTTAATAGACGGCGCAATAGGGTCTCATCCGCTAAACAAAAAATGCAGGAAATCAATAACTCCAATATATACATATGCCAATATATATATATTGCTATTATATATAATACCAATTTCACTGTTTATGAAATATTCGCGGTATATGTTTTTATTAAATAACATCCGCTTACTAACGGCGTATAATGTCTATTTTAACAATCAATAGATATCAATCAACATTCAAACATGCATTCAAATATTTTAAATCTAACTATTTAAAATAAAATCGAAACTGATTCGATTGTGTGAGAAATTCTCACCTTGATTTTAAATTCCGTTTTAGCGATTTATTTCGAATAAAATTAAACGGACGTTTAATTTTACCCAAAATTCTCACTAACTCCAAACGACTCCAATCCAATTTCATCGCGTAGCGCTCGTCCATACGATTCCAACGCAACTGGTTTCGCGCGTTTTCGACCTCGTATGAAAAAGTTATGATATTATGAAGTTACACGATTTTAAACTATATATTAATTTACAACCTTAATTAAAATTTTAAACCTACACAATCTCCTAGCCACTGGATCCATCCCCTTCTCATCTGGGCCGCACGCATCTTCTCCCTCTCCCTCACGTTTCCATCTCCAGTTAATTGTCGTCACCACAAACCCATCCCCTTTAGAACTAGGGTTTCAATTTGCATCCACCTCGCTCCACTAGAATTTGATCAGGAAGCTCCATGTCGAAGAGCTCGACAAGTACTGCACTCGGCCCCAATAGGGTGGAGCTCGGCCCCCCCTTCCACCTAGAAATGCGTGCGCACCTGCAGCAAACGGCCCCACCTTGCTCCCCCTTCGACGCTCCAAACCACATCTCCACCGTACGGATCCGAAGCTCTCCTCATGCTCTTCGACTTCCGTGTTGAACACTTCGCGTGAATGTCAACGGATTGTGAATGATTGATGGGAGAAAGAGAAGAAATACTGGCCTTAGAAATAGGGGGAGGCGGCTGCAGTTTTTGCTAGGGTTTTGTAAATAATTTTTTTTTTTTTTTTTTCTAAAGGGTTAAGGCTATTTATAGGGAAATCGATCGACACTATTCATCCGGAAATTCCGAACTCCGATTTACGCGCCATAACCAGCGTTTCTAGGGTTTACCCCGCGTTCCGGACACAATGGAACAGGTTTCGAAAGCTAATTCGGACATCTGTGCGAGTTATGGCTGTAAACGCTCAATTTAAATTAAACCGATTTAAGCGATTTTCTAGGCGTTTTAATTCGTACCGGACAAACGGTAAATCCAATTGACACGAATTTTGAAACCTTACAATAATATCACATTACGGATCCGATGAAACTGGTTTTGTCGAAATCCGAGACTTTTTGAAAAATGGCTATTTTAACTCGCCAAATTTAAATTAAAAACAATTCGATGCGTTTCGAGCTGCCACGATCAAACGATAACTCCGACTGACACGAAATTTGAAATCCGGTAATAACTAACCATTACGGATCCAATGGAACTGGTTTCGTTCAATTCTGAGACTGTTCAAAAATTGACTATTTTCACTAGTCGATTTAAATATTAAAATATTCAATTTTCACAAATAAACTTTTAATTCGATTTTAAAAGTTCTAAAATATCCTTCTAACTTCAATATGATAAAATAAAATTTTACAAATCATTTTCAATCATATTTAACTCAATTTTTCATTATTTCCATAATTTAACATAATAAATTATCGATTAAATTATCCAATTAAATCCAATAATTCAAATAAAAATTTATTCGACTTATAAATTTACTTATTAATATTTAAAATTAATTAAACATTCAAATTTTAAATAATAAAAATCCTGGGTCGTTACCGTTATTAAAGTGGTTTTCGGTATCGACAGAGAGTATGTCCATATCCGATCCCGGTCTCATTAATAACTATGTATTATTACACTGATGGCTCTTTTATATTTCAAATTGATTCATGATTGATAACAAAATATCATATTCGCTTTAAAATCAAATCCATTTCAAAATCATCATATATTCAAAATTATCAATTTTGTCCGATAAATCAATTTCACTTCAAAATTTGATTCGAATTCAATTTAGGTTATAATCTCTACTTTAACCTAGTTCGTATTTAAACCAAAGGTTTAAATATAAACATTTCCGTCTCTTTAACCAGTTTGAATTTAAGAAAATAGTTTAAATAGTTTAAAATAGTTAAATAATTCAAAATAGTTTAATAGAAAATATTTAAATAGTTTAATCGAAAATAATTTGAATATAAAATGGTTTATATATAAAATAGTTTGGAAAAAATCAAAAATTATTTGATAAATAATTCCAAAGTCAAACCGGTCAACTTTCCAAATTTCCTATCCAAATCAAATCCAAATTCCATTTCGATTTAATCGATTTATTCCAATTTCAACTTGAATAAATTTCTATTCCACGTAAATTTCGATTTCAATTCACAAATTTCTTTAAATTTCAATTCAATTCCAAATTAATTTAAATCTAAATTTCAAATAAATTTTCAATTCCAAACCCAAACTTGAAATATCATTTCATATCAATTTTCTTAGAAATATTCAGAGTTCGATTAAAAGTCCAATCTTTTAAAACAAATCAACTTTCAAAAATTTACACCGTATTTCAATTTTTAATTTAAATCTAAACTTCAATTTTATTTAATAATTTCGTTTACCAAGTTTAAACTCTAACATTTCGAGCTCCAATTCAAAATAATTCAATTTCCATAAATTGGATTTTATTCTTAAAATCAATTCATTTAAATAATTTCAAAACAACTTTTAAAATCATTTAATTTATCCAACTCGGTGTCCGTATATAATTTTCTAACCTATGACCAAGTGATTAGTTATTACAATTAAATGTCAGGGATGAATATATCATTTAAATCAATCACAGTGTCATATGTATGCATAGCAGGATATATATAAACAAATAAACATCCAAACATTTAAATATCAACCAATAACATCCATCGAAATACATCATCCAATAGGCAATACAATTCACGGCAATTTCATATTTATCAATGTCAGGTAATTTAATCGCAATTCAATTTTAATTTAAATTTAACTGTCAATTTAATTTTTTTAACGGTGAATTCAAATGACAATCAATATGATAATTAAATTTTATCAAACAACAACAAATAAAAATCATAACTATGCATAATGTCAAATTTAACTAGCATAAAGATATTCAGTACGTTGTGAGCGTTATAAAACACTCACCTTGATTTTACGATTTTAAATCAAATCGAACGACGTTCGATTTAACATAAAATTTTAATGAGCACCAAACACTTTCGGATCTGCACTGCAGCGCAGCTCTCATCTCCGTGATTCCGGCGCTTCTTCCCCAACGTGAAATTCACGTATGCAAACCCATTAGCCGCCGATCTTCAAGCAATTTTCATGACCACCTCGTCGACTTCCAGAACGATCAGCTAGCGCCACCACGAAGCCCTTCACCAGAGCCACCTACGCGCCAAGTTTCATCTCGTCATTCGTTGTCGTTTGCACGCAATCCAAGAAAATACGTACACACTTCCAAGTCAGATCTGGACGAATCCATGAAAAATTAGCATACATCAACCGTATGGATTTGAAGAGCTCGTCGAGATTTACACTTTTGCTTTTGCAATTTTTCGATTTCGTCGAACGGATTGAGAGATATTAAGGAAAGAAGATCGGCAATTTCTGGCCATGGAATAGGTGGCGGCCATGATCTAGAATTAGGGTTTCTGGATTAAAATAATAATAAAACTGTCTCGGTTTGCGTGCGTATTTATATAGGTAGGTCCAAAATCATCCGAACTCCAATCGAGACGTGCCGCCAGGCGTTTATAAGGTTTTACCCCCATTCCGGATGCAGTGGAACTAGTTTCAAGGCCTAATTCGATCATATCTGGAAGATAGCTTTTCGAAGTCGATTATTTTAATTAAATTCGAAATTAAATTTCTACGCGTTTCAAGCTCGCACGGCCAAACGACAAGTCCAATTGCTACGAAAATTGAAATCCTACCATAATTTACTATTACGGATCCGATGAAACAAGTTTCGTCGAAATCCGAGACTGTTTGAAAAATGGCTATTTTAACTCGTCAATTAAATATTAAAATATTCAATTTTCACAAATTTACTTTTAATTCGATTTTAAAAGTTCTACAACATCATTCTAACTTTAATATGATAAAATAGAATTTTACAAATCATTTTTAATCATATTAAACCCGTTATCCAATTATTCAAATAATTTCAAATATTAAATTATTCAACAAATTACATTAATAATCATTTTCCTTCAATAATGACCTTAAATTTTCTAATTAAAATAGCTAAAAATAAGGGTCGTTACATCAAGTGATACGGATATGTATCATTTCAATCCGCAGTTTAAAAGGTAAAAATCCGGGTTCTATCATTTCAAACCCGCAATCCCAAGTTTAAATAAATAAATAAAATAACTCAGGCCTATCATTTCAGCCCATAATGATTTTTTTATCCTAACAGGGAACTTGTAGTGTGATCGTATACAGAAATAATATAAACAATGTCAATATCACAATATATAGTCATGTATCAGATGTCAGGTGAAAATTAACAGTTTTAACGTGGTAATAACATGGTAATAACACGGCATAGCATATCATATGATCATCATTAACTTGCATAAACATTTTACATTACAAAACACTTGTCATCAATCCACTTTTCATAAGTATATATGTCAGAGTGAGAAAGACTCACCTTTTCGAAGCTAGAGACCAAAACAACAAACACAAGAGCGATTCCAAAAGCACGACAAACACGATTTGAATTGAATGAATGGAAAGCCTTGATAATGATTGTGACGCCCCACCTCTATACCCACGCTAGCCAAGAACACTACGGTGTAGTGCTGTCAACTAGCGCGGAGAATAAGGCTGTTGAGGAGCGGCCATCAATAGTTAGGCCTTACACTAGTATTGGTTATCTCGATAGGAGTGGTATATATATATATATTCTTTCATTTTTCATCCCTGATTTATTTTCTCCCATCGAAATTCCCCAATTTCAGTATAAAACGAACTACGATGGTTCATAATAGTTTAGAACAGTAAATATGAATAATAACACAGATAATATAAATGCGGAACATAGATAAAACAGAAAGTCTCATATATACAATAACTGATGTCAGTTACAATATATTTGACACGGTACATATGATATAATACATATGATACAACTACAACTGTCGACTCTGGAAGTTACATATACAAGTACATTATCGTGAATAATATACATGAATATACAACATCCTATACAAATACACTGGCTACAAAACATGACGACAACTACTCCAAAAGACATGAAAAGACTTCATAGCTCTAACAGCAACCCAAAGTAAGATGTCAACAACCTGTAAATACTCGGTCTGACCCGAGTATTAAATTCAAAAGAAAATAATACACGGGTCAGTCTAATTCAAACTCAGTTATTAGTGCACAGAAGCAATAATAATTAAATAATGAATAGACGACAGTCGCAATAAATCTCGTTTATCCGATCCTTGAATAAAGAAATCGGATAACGATAAATATAACACGTAGCAGTGTTAAACAACAAATCGGCAAATTCAACCAAATCAGAATGCATTTCAGAATATTGAATTGAATAAACAAAACAGTTCAAACCATTGAAATATCAATTAAATATTAAATTCGAGTAGGGCTGCAGTACACGCACGCGTGCACTGCCTCGCCACTACATCAATGGAATATGCAAAGGATCAATAAATCGAAACAAGATAGAATACTATAAAAGCCGTACCGTGTGACTGCAGTTCACGCTTGCGTGCACTGCCTTGCCACTACAGTGATGATGCACACAAAAAGATCAACGAACCAAAAATCAAGTGGCATCAACCAAAATCAAGGCAACAAGAAGTCTGCAGCTCAACTTAACTGCAGTTCCAAACTGAAACATCAAAGAAAACAGCACATACTCGAGCTCAAGGCAGTATAATCCAAAAAGGCAACATGGATCTGGACAGTGTAAATGTGAGACTCGACTGGACAGCCACACAATGAAATGGTCATGTACAAAACTTGATATAAGGAACTACATGATTAACAAGGATCCAAGTGAATGCAACGTGAACCAACAGTGCACGAAAGATACGACATATACGCGACTGTAAATCTGGACAGTGCAATACACTACAATGAATGCAGAGGTGCAGACGACCAGTAGCCAACAACAAGCCTTGATGAAGATACCCATTTACACCTTTCTAATTCACAAAGTGCTTTCAAATGCAACTGGCAATATTTTACACCTTTCGAAATTTTAAAAATGCTTATATGTTCCACTGTGAATTATAACAGAGGCAAGACTTAACACTTGTTCAATTATGTTTTGTGTCGTTTAATAAAACAATATTAACTATTAACTAATAAGTATAGGATGTCTACATACTCCATACTTATGCTAATGAACAGTGAACCAGATACACAAAGGCCATGGTATAGACAAAAGCAGATTCACTTGAGCATGCCATTATAACACGCAGTACACACGAGTGCACAGCCACCACAAAGCAGAACAGGAACAGACAGAGGTGTACAAGATGATAACATGTATGCGCCTATATGAATGCATTTATATATACATGCTAATACTCAAGTGCTGTTTCGAACCACAGTGTGAAGTTATAGTGCAAAGCATGGGAAGCAGAGATGTGAGAATCACAACAAAAGAGAATTCGAAAATTAAAAGAAAATAGTGTTTCAAAAAATGTCAGAGGCTTGAGTACTACAAAGACCATGTCAAACATAGTGACACCATTAAGCAATGCAAACAAATCGACAGGTCAAACCTACCAAAGTCAAAAGCATCGATATTCATAGCCGTATGTGACTAAAAGTCTGAGCTAAGAAAACAAAACCCAGTCCACAATTGAATCAAGTCAGTATGTTGAACAAGTCGAGATGAACAAAGTCACAATTTCAAAACCGCGTGAAGCGAAAAAAGTCAGAGAAATCATCAACACTCACATGAAATCAAACCATACGCAAGCATGAGACTAAGTCGACTTAGATGTGAGTAATAAAGATTACTCACCTTAGTTCAAATGAAGCAGCCGAAGTCCCCTCGAGCATGACCAACATAGTTAAAATCAAGTCGAAGCCGTTCGAATTGGGGAAGAGTTGATTGCCGAAGCCCTAATTTTTGAAAAGAGGGGAGAATGTGAAGGAGTGAACGAACGTGAGAACAATGGCCGCCATTTATTTTCTTTTGTTAGGGTTTTAAGTCTTGAACGAGAATGAAAAAAATAAAAGGGGGATAAGAAGCCGGTTGAATAAAAAGGGGGGATAAGGCCAAATAAAATAAAAGAAAATATTTATTTAAAGTCCTAACTATACTAACAAATTTCTCAAGAATTTTAAACCCGATTACAAACTCCTGACAATAATTAGCAACAAGATTAATCGTTTAATGTGAATTATTAATCGATGCAAATACCGGGTTGTTACAGACTCCCCTCCTTAAAGAAATTGCGTCCTCGCAATCATAAGGAATAAATGGACAAAAGGTAGCAACCATAAGAGCATGAAAGAGTAAGCTTGAACGTGTTTGCTCGATGAATTCTCTGGATTCCAAAGTGAAATCCATAGGATTTGAGAACCACTGAGCTTTCACGAGAAAAACATCTTTATTTCGAGGGTGCTGAACCTCCGAAGTAATGATGTGAATATAAAGTTGCTCAAGAATAAGGATCGAAAATCCCTAAGGCATTTCCGTAATTGGAAGACGTAGGAAACGTCATGAATAGTAAAAAATTGAGCCGGTACACCGGCGTAGTATAATATAAACACCAAAGAAATCTTTTAATTTCATGAAAGAAATTCACAAATTCTCAACAAAATTTAATTATCGACTAGATAATCAGAATACAGAAATCACAAAACAGCAATATCTAATCACCGATTCGATAATTAGAAAACAGCAAAATCAGCAAATCTAATTATCAACAAAGATAATTAGAAAACACAAATATCTAACAATCATAAACGATAATCAGGAATTACAACAACGGTAATCAAATTTCAAATCAGCAAATATTCAATATCAAAACAATAATCAAATCTTAAATCTCAAATATCTAATTATCAAGTAGACAATCAGAAAGCAACAAAAGTCTAATTAGCAAAAACGATAATCAGAATTCTCAAATCAACAAATATTTAATTATCTCAAGCGATAATCAAATCTCAAATCAACAAATATTTAATTATCTCAAGCGATAATCAAATCTCAAATCAACAATTATTTGATTATCTCAAGCGATAATCAAATTCAACAAATATTCGATTATCAGAAACGATAATCAGAAATCAACAAATATCTAATTATCACAAGCAATAATTAGAAACAACAAATATTCGATTATCAAAAACGATAATCAAAATCAACAGATATCTAATTATCACAAGCGATAATTAGAAACAACAAATATTCGATTATCAAAAACGATAATCAAAATCAACAGATATCTAATTATCACAAGCGATAATTAGAAACAACAAATATTCGATTATCAAAAACGATAATCAAAATCAACAGATATCTAATTATCACAAGCGATAATTAGAACTCAGATCAACAAATATCCAATTACCTGCAGATAATTGGAAACAACAAATATCTAGAAATCAATAAAGATACTCTAGAAAATCAACATAAAAGGTTGGATCGATCCCATCAGATGGCGAGTTTTAGCTACGCCGCACGTGCATCTCAGAGTGGCCGAAGCCTACCAAGTACTCAACATAATTTTGGCGCCCATCAGATTGACCCGAAGGTCCGCAGAGTGACCCGAAGGTCTAGTACTGGTATTTGACCCGGAGGTCCAGCAGAGTGGCCCGAAAGCCCAACAAATGACCCGGAGGTCCAGCAGAGTGGCTCGAAAGCCAAATAAAATCATCAGATATTCAATTAACGAGTCCGTAATTAACCGAAAAAGCAAACGCACATGTCCCATGCCACGTGTTTTACTAAATCGTTTGATTCTCTTCATCGTTTCCTTGAAAGTGAAAATCGTGTATTCCAAAAATAACATTTCACAATTTCAAACGGACAAGTCCGGAATTAAGCGAATCAGTAAAAGAAAGGGGTCATAGTCCTCGATTTTTGCTGAAACGTTTAAGTCGCTTCCTCATTCTTTTGAAAGCGCAAAACGCAAAACTTCTGAAAACAGTTTCATTTATTTCACAAAAGTAATAATTTACATTCTTAAATGAACAAGTCCGGAATTAAGCGAATCAGTAAAAGAAAGGGTTCATAGTCCTCGATTTTGCTGAAACGTTTAAGTCTCTTTCTCATTCTTTTGAAAACATAAACTGAAAAATTTTGAAAACAATTTTTTTTTTTAAACGCCTTTTTATAATCACGTGATTAAAACAGCAACATAAGTAGCAATTTCAACAAGAAAATGGTACTTCTCAAAACAGCATAAAAACGGATCTCAAAATTAGCATTGCGGAATAACCGCTTGAAAATCCACTTTAAAATTTGACAGTTACTGAACACAAAGCGACAGTAATTTTTATACGTCAAAATCTCATTAAAACAATTCGCATCAAAATAAAATACCAGTGAATTTTCATTCAGTAAAAATGTCAACAAAACACCGTGCTTCAAAATATAGCATTGGTGTAAAAATCCCGTTATAATAATAGCGGCAACAAAATACGTTTCATAACCAAGCATCGGTTCAACGTAAAATTAATGCAGTAACGTGCAACTTGAATTTGCACGTATACTACAAAATGAATAAAGAATTCATTCAATTATATCTTCAATGAAGATATTTTAAAACAGCAGAAATCTAATCAGATATGATTAGCATCAAAGAAAACCAGCAAGAAATTTCAACAAATCAAATCCACTGGTTAAACAACATAATGAAATTAATTTCATTTTCATATTTTGATTTTTAAATCAAAATAATTATCAGTTGTACTCAGCGAAGCAGTCACACTGTTTTCGCTGCGCACTCTGATAATCAAAGCACAAATCAATCAATCCTCAAAACTTAAATCAACATTTATTTTTAAATAAAAATATTTAAAAATTTCCATCATATTTTCAAAACTTTGGTTTTGACTCAAAGCACATATAAAACATCGACTAATAGTTGTAACACAGGTTCCATCTAAGTTATGTTTTATATTATGTCCTAAACCCCAAGCTCTGATACCAAGCTGTGACGCCCCACCTCTATACCCACGCTAGCCAAGAACACTACGGTGTAGTGCTGTCAACTAGCGCGGAGAATAAGGCTGTTGAGGAGCGGCCATCAATAGTTAGGCCTTACACTAGTATTGGTTATCTCGATAGGAGTGGTATATATATATATATATTCTTTCATTTTTCATCCCTGATTTATTTTCTCCCATCGAAATTCCCCAATTTCAGTATAAAACGAACTACGATGGTTCATAATAGTTTAGAACAGTAAATATAAATAATAACACAGATAATATAAATGCGGAACATAGATAAAACAGAAAGTCTCATATATACAATAACTGATGTCAGTTACAATATATTTAACACGGTGCATATGATATAATACATATGATACACTACAACTGTCGACTCTGGAAGTTACATATACAAGTACATTATCGTGAATAATATACATGAATATACAACATCCTATACAAATACACTGGCTACAAAACATGACGACAACTACTCCAAAAGATATGAAAAGACTTCATAGCTCTAACAGCAACCCAAAGTAAGATGTCAACAACCTGTAAATACTGGTCTGACCCGAGTATTAAATTCAAAAGAAAATAATACACGGGTCAGTCTAATTCAAACTCAGTTATTAGTGCACATAAGCAATAATAATTAAATAATGAATTGACGACAGTCGCAATAAATCTCGTTTATCCGATCCTTGAATAAAGAAATTGGATAACGATAAATATAACACGTAGCAGTGTTAAATAACAAATCGGCAAATTCAACCAAATCAGAATGCATTTCAGAATATTGAATTGAATAAACAAAACAGTTCAAACCATTGAAATATCAATTAAATATTAAATTCGAGTAGGGCTGCAGTACACGCAAGCGTGCACTGCCCCGCCACTACATCATATGAATATGCAAAGGATCAATAAATCGAAACAAGATAGAATACTATAAAAGCCGTACCGTGTGACTGCAGTTCACGCTTGCGTGCACTGCCTTGCCACTACAGTGATGATGCACACAAAAAGATCAACGAACCAAAAATCAAGTGGCATCAACCAAAATCAAGGCAACAAGAAGTCTGCAGCTCAACTTAACTGCAGTTCCAAACTGAAACATCAAAGAAAACAGCACATACTCGAGCTCAAGGCAGTATAATCCAAAAAGGCAACATGGATCCGGACAGTGTAAATGTGAGACTCGACTGGACAGCCACACAATGAAATGGTCATGTACAAAACTTGATATAAGGAACTACATGATTAACAAGGATCCAAGTGAATGCAACATGAACCAACAGTGCACGAAAGATACGACATATACGCGACTGTAAATCTGGACAGTGCAATACACTACAATGAATGCAGAGGTGCAGACGACCAGTAGCCAACAACAAGCCTTGATGAAGATACCCATTTACACCTTTCTAATTCACAAAGTGCTTTCAAATGCAACTGGCAATATTTTACACCTTTCGAAATTTTAAAAATGCTTATATGTTCCACTGTGAATTATAACATAGGCAAGACTTAACACTTGTTCAATTATGTTTTGTGCCGTTTAATAAAACAATATTAACTATTAACTAATAAGTATAGGATGTCTACATACTCCATACTTATGCTAATGAACAATGAACCAGATACACAAAGGCCATGGTATAGACAAAAGCAGATTCACTTGAGCATGCCATTATAACATGCAGTACACACGAGTGCACAGCCACCACAAAGCAGAACAGGAACAGACAGGGGTGTACAAGATGATAACATGTATGTGCCTATATGAATGCATTTATATATACATGCTAATACTCAAGTGTTGTTTCGAACCACAATGTGAAGTTATAGTGCAAAGCATGGGAAGCAGAGATGTGAGAATCACAACAAAAGAGAATTCGAAAATTAAAAGAAAATAGTGTTTCAAAAAATGTCAGAGGCTTGAGTACTACAAAGACCATGTCAAACACAGTGACACCATTAAGCAATGCAAACAAATCGACAGGTCGAACCTACCAAAGTTAAAAGCATCAATATTCATAGCCGTATGTGACTAAAAGTCTGAGCTAAGAAAACAAAACCCAGTCCACAATTGAATCAAGTCAGTATGTTGAACAAGTCGAGATGAACAAAGTCACAATTCCAAAACCGCGTGAAGCGAAAAAAGTCAGAGAAATCATCAACACTCACATGAAATCAAACCATACGCAAGCATGAGACTAAGTCGACTTAGATGTGAGTAATAAAGATTACTCACCTTAGTTCGAATGAAGCAGCCGAAGTCCCCTCGAGCACGACCAACATAGTTAAAATCAAGTCGAAGCCGTTCGAATTGGGGAAGAGTTGATTGCCGAAGCCCTAATTTTCGAAAAGAGGGGCGAACGTAAAGGAGTGAACGAACGTGAGAACAATGGCCGCCATTTATTTTCTTTTGTTAGGGTTTTAAGTCTTGAACGAGAATGAAAAAAATAAAAGGGGGATAAGAAGCCGGTTGAATAAAAAGGGGGGATAAGGCCAAATAAAATAAAAGAAAATATTTATTTAAAGTCCTAACTATACTAACAAATTTCTCAAGAATTTCAAACCCGATTACAAACTCCTGACAACAATTGGCAACAAGATTAATCGTTTAATGTCAATTATTAATCGATGCAAATACCGGGTTGTTACAATGATCTTGTATACAACAAATAAACAAGACCATATAACATATGCATACAATATAAAGATTTGTTGAACAATAGAAAAGTAGAAGCAACAAATGACATTACCAAGCTTTTCAACCACTTTTGCTTGACCACAACTCCATGTATGCTCAGCCATACATGCTTAGTGCTAGGCCATACATGTTTTCAGGTGGAAAAGGATCTGGTTTGGCATCACAAAGGCGTGGCAAGCACAAAAATGTGAAGTGGTAGGAGATGATATGAGGAGGTGTTAGGGTTAATTGGTGAAATGTTAGGTTAAAAGTAAAAGGGTGGACTATAAAGGCCCATAGAAAGATAGAAAGTTTAAGGCCTTTCAAATTTCCTTTTCTATTTAATTTTATAAAAACAAAATAAACTATGACTTCAAAAATACAAGACCACTTTTAAAATAGACTATAACTTCAAAACAAAGGTGACAAAACAAATTTTGTTCATTTCTTTTTTTTTCAAACAAAAGGGCAGAGGGAATATAGACTAGAATGCCAAATTACAGAGGTGACAAAACAATTTTTTTTTCTCATTTCTTTTTTCCAGAACAAGGGCCAGTGAAAAAATAGATTATAACTTCAAAAATACAAAGTGACAAAAGCAACTTTTTTTTCATTTCCTCTTTTTTTTTTCAAAACAAGGCTCGGTGGCAATATTACTTCAAAAACAAAATACAAAGGCGACAAAAATGGAATTTTTTTCATTCCTTTTTTTTCTCAAACAAGGCTCGGTGGTCTGGCATGGACAGGGTCGGAAAAATATGGTGAATGGCCAAGCACGATGGCAGGCAATAGGATAAAGCAAAACAATGAAAGGAGAACAAATGAAATAAAACAAGAGTGAAAAGAAGAAAGAAAGAAGAAAGAGAAAAAAAATGAAAGGAAAAGCATGCGCCGGTTCATACCTTCAGGAGATGCTCACGCAAATTTTGATGGAAGCAAAATGAATAATTTGTGGTATGAAACTTTTGAACGTGAAATATATATTAACATTTGCTCACTAATTTATGTAGAGGGCAGGCAAGAGTAAAATGCTTGAATGGTAGAGGCAATTTAATTCTATCCAATAGGTGGAAACGTATGGGAGGCAAGAGGGAAAGAAATAATTCATACACGGAAATGATTTAAGGCAAGATTTGAGCAAGATTTTGGATTCTCAAAAGAGAATATACGGCTGAAAACTTTGCATTGTTAACGCAAGAAAAAAAATCAAATAGATAACGAAAAGGCAAGAGCAACAATTAAATATATGCCCAAAGTAACGTACAAATTATTTTGTTTCTCTTATTAAATAAATTTAAAATACTAACGTTTCTATTAGGAAAAATAAACCATCACTTTAAACCAAAATTTAATAGCCATTAGACCATAATTAATAACATTTGATTTAGCTTCATCCAATTGATTGTTAAATATAAAGTTAAGAAACAGATGTAAACATATGTAAAAGAAATGTAAAGTTTATTTCCCGTTTCACACTAATTATTACTAACTTTTTAAAAAAAAAAAAAGTATACAACAAATCTGACCAAAACAAAAGTGAAACAAATGTTACACAATTGCATACAGTTCAAGATGAAAATTTTGCCTTTAGAATTATAAAATTTAGAATTTCTATTAAAGTTACACTTTTTATCCAAATCAAATTTTCAGACATTGTTTATTTTTATTTGGACAAATGATCAGAAATCATTTCAAGAAAATTTCCAAAATTAGATTTTTAAGAAAACAAAAGCCAAAGTCTTTAAATAAATGAAAAAATTAAATTTTTAAACTTTTAAAATTTTAAGTTGAAAGTCACAGTTTGACTATTTTGACCAAAATCAGCATTTCAGGCAAATATTCAACTTACACAAGTTTGGAATTATAACTCATAAAAATCAAGATTATATTTAAATAATAAATTTAATCATTTCAAATAAGTAAAATAAGTTTTTAAATCAAAATCTTACATTAAAAATAATTAAAATATACAATGAAATAATTACAAAATACAGGGTTGTTACACTCTCCCCCACTCAAAACTTTTCGTCCCCGAAAAGGAATGAGGTATGGAAGGGCACAAAAAAGAAAGAGTGAAATAGGATTAAGATAAGATGACAAGCAGATTGAAGTTGTACCTGATAACTGTTGTTATAGGTAAGTTTTACAAGGTGGAGATTATCAAAGATTACAGAAAGATCATAGAAAGATGCATATACCAGTCTATAGCAAGATGAGGACGATAAGAACAACCAAAAGATAGTTTGAAAAACAAAATAAGAAAATGAATTTGAAAGCATGGAGATTTCAACTTAAATAGAAAATAAACTTTTACACAAGTTACGTAAATCTTAACTATCTCAAATTTCATTATCGTATTATCCAATCATCTTAAATTAACAATTTTTTTTTTAAAAAAAAACCATGGGTTAGAAAAATAATCATTTATTACACTCACAATGTATTTAATAAATTTTATTCTTCTTTATTCCTAATAAAATTAAATTTATTCCTCTCAATATATTTATCACTCATGTTCAATACACTTACACTTATTATAACTGCTTTCTTTTATTCTTAGTTCTTTTAACATCATTTTATTGTAAGTTATTCAATTACCCTTTATTATATTTACCTCTGCTAATCATTTTATAATTAAAATTTAAGTGTATAACATTTATTATAACCACTCAAATTTTATTTATAAAATTTTTTTATATTGTATATTACCCAATTACATTGTTAACTTCTGAAATTAAGGTAAGTTATATTGGAATGAAATTGTGTCATACAAATAAAACTTCCCAATTCAATTATCTCAAGTTTAATCATTTATCCAAAAAAAATTGATTTTCTTTTTATAATTGAAATTATTGTTTAAAATAAAGTTTAAGAATTAAATTTTCGATTTCTTCAAACCATTTAGAGATAAGTAATAATATATATATAATATGTCAAATCAAATTTCAATCATATATCTATATATATTATAAATTAAGTCATATTTTAGAAATTCAAATCAATTTAATTTCCCAAAACAAAGCTGTAGAAAGACTACAGAACAGTCTCTTCACTTCGAAACTCGAAAATGAACGTCGATGATGCTGCAGTCATCACCGAAGTTATTTTCCAGCGACAAAGAGAAGAGTACTAATTTTAAACTTAAAATTCTTTGGAAACAAATTTCTATTTGAAAATATTTTAAATATTATATCCCTTTAAACTTTTAAACAAAAGGTTTGGAACCATCGGAAATTAAATTCTCAAATTTCTTTTTCTAAATTCATTTAAGTTCCCATATAAATTTATAAACAATTATTTATAAATTCATTTATAGAACAATAAATGATAAATCAAGTATTATCATTTAAATTATCAATTTGAATCATTTTATTAAGTTCCATAAATATACATATCAAAATTTTATTTCATTAACCAAATTTTAAAATAATATCGTGTCAGTTTGTTCTGTCAAAGTGTTTTAGAAATCCTATCGATAGCGTTGATCAGAGAATCGATCGGAAACCCAACTCAACATCAACAACTAAAACAACACAATATATAAACAAAATATAGATTGACAAATACAATTCAAAATGTTTGAAAATATGTTGGAAACAAAAGACAAGATGATTAAATACAGAGTAGGGAGGCGGATAAGCTAAAATAAATCACGGGCAACCTTAATCGGGTCAACCGTGACTTAAAGTATAAGATCGAGGTGGATTTTCTGGGGTAAATCTACATTCGACCTCAAGAGATAGAGTTTGGGATAATAGGAGATACTAGCATCTAAACCGAGGATATAAAAATTTTGGTGCATCGATGCTGTTGTAAAGGAGTTTCACTCCTTTTACAAGAAAATTTTTGAGATTGGCGGGACCGCCAATTCACTATAAAGATCATTCGAAGTGGAGTTGTGGGATACTCCAGAATCAAATGAAGATGAATAGCGGGGAATAAGAATGGACTTTGGAACCGCAGGGAACGTTCCAAAATTCAAAGGAATCGAGTCAAAAGGGAAGAGATTCAAACTCGAATGAAAGTGATTCTGTAAATACATTCACTCTATATGTTGAGCTTTGCCTAGAGCTACCAAAGCTCTGATACCAACTGTAATGACCCGGTATTTTCAACCATTCGCATCCATTATAAGTGCATAGGTAGACACTCATGCCAGAATTGAATTGCTCAAAATACCGCGTTGTAAATAAAATTTTGGCAAACCTCAGAATATACAGTAAATAAAATCACAGATCACAGACACAGAGTATATAATAATGCAGCGGAAGTAAAAGAGGAGATAGTAGTTCATGAAGCTACTATATAAATTATAAGATACATCAGAGTCAAATAAGATACAACAGAAGAGTAACAGGATACATCAGGTACAAATCAGATGCATCACTGAACCACTGGATACTGAAACAAATAGATGGCTGGATCTTCAAGGAAAGCTCCAACGCCGAAGGTGAATCTTGAATGCTAACTCAATCAGTCTGACCCGAGCGTAAAGCAAAACACAAAACCCTCGAGTCAGGACATAAATACTTATAAACTGTAAATCAACTCAAGTGAACAGTAACAAAATGCATCAGTAACTTAAAGGATGCTTGGGACCGCCCATCCTCTAAGGATCCGTTAAACTATTTACTATGTAGTAATATACGCTATATACGGTAGTGTCTAATTAGTAAAGTATAATCATATAGAAAATAGCGTTAAGGGGATGGTGAACCTTAACGCGGTCGGATCTTAAAAACCAAAATCGTAGTGGGCTCGATATAAGGATATGACACGGCACGCGAGGCAATGCCAGGTTGGATACACCGTTTGCACTCCCGGACCGGTGGTGACGGCAAGCCAGCAGCTTCCGTCCACCTCGAACAATACCCCCGAATTAAAGTGGCGCCACCGAATCGAATCACAATAGTAATAGAATGGTTTACGATGGAGCATGCTCGATGAAAGGGTGCGACCCTTTGTGTAGCCCTGTATAGCTCCTGTTTTAGTCATATATGCCAACTCACGGGAGTTGGGTCACGTAACATACCTCGAGAACGTCGCCACCATCCTACTTCATTCTGGAATCTCCACCGCGTACACAGTTGTTAAAGTGGTTTTCGGTATTGTCCGGCTATAAGACAATATCCGATCCCGGTCTCTTTAACAACCAATCGTTATTATAACCCATGGATATTTATTTCAAATAATTTATACTTTCAAGACCAAAATATCATACTCATTTCAAAACAATATCACAATTGTATCATTTCCATTTCAAAAATAATTCAATATTATATCATTCAAATAAAACCCAAATTTTCAAATCATTGAATATTTCTTTAAATTTATTAAACTTGAAATATTCCTTTAAATTATCATAGCATTTTGGAAATGTTACCTTAAGGAATCATAGCATTTTTGGAATGTACTACTTTCCACTTTACATTGTATATAATTCAAAGTATTGATAAGCTTAAAATTTTAACATGTCAATTTATCATAGCCTTATGGTTAAATAAACTTTCTTACTGTAATATACAATTTAAACCGAAATTCTTATGTTAAGTTAAAAGCACCTTATTAACTTACATTATTATTACAATAAAGAAACTTTATTATTTTAATCATTTAAAGTATGCCATTCACATAAATTGAAACTTGCTTATCAAATGTACGTTATCAACTTACATTTTATTATTACAGTAAGTAACATTTATCATTTTAATCAATTTAAAATACACCATTACATTGATTAAAATCTACGTGTCAAATGTACGTTTTAAATTTTATATTCCTATTACAATAATGAACATTTATTAATTAAATCAATACCACACTACTTAAAACTTTACATGTTTCTTTCTTAATTAAAACTTTACATGTTCTTGCATGAATTAAAACTTTCATGTTCTCTCATTAATTAGGACTTTACACGTTTCTTTCATTAATTAAAAACTTATACGTTTCTTTTATTAATTAAAACTTATACCTTTCTTTCATTAATTAGGAATTTACATGTTCCTATCATTAATTAGAACATCATACGTTCTTTCATTAATTAAAACCTATACGTTTCTTTCATAAATTAAAACCTATACGTTTCTTTCATAAATTAAAACCAATACGTTTCTTTCATAAATTTAAACCCTATACGTTTCTTTCATAAATTAAAACTTATACGTTCCTTTCATAAATTAAACCCTATACGTTTCTTTCATAAATTAAACCCTATACGTTTCTTTCATAAATTAAAACCTATACGTTTCAGATTTATATTACCATTTTACAAATTTAACTAAACTTCCAGTTTATTTGATTAATTTAACATCTTTAGTTAAAACTCAAATTTCACATTTTCAAGTCAAGTTATATTTTAAAATTTCATTTTCAACAGTCATTTATTCAATCACTTAAATATATAGAAAATCAATAATTCTTTAATAAATCACTTAAATTCAAATATAAATCAATTTATCATATTTACCATTTCCAAATAAAATTAAAGTCTATTTTATTCATGTAACTTAAATATCATTTTTAGTCAAAATTCCAAATTTCAAACATAAGTTATATTTCAAAATCCAGTTAATCCATTCATAAATTACATTTTTAACACATAGAAAAATCATAATTTATATATTTTAAAACCTTTCAAAATCTATTTAAATCAAATTTCATAATTTTATATTTTTAAAATACTTAAAATATTCAAACCACTTTATAGAATAACCACGGGTCTGTATATAGTTTTCTAACCTAGGTCAAGTGATACGGATATGTATCATTTCAATCCGCAGTTTAAAAGGTAAAAATCCGGGTTCTATCATTTCAAACCCGCAATCCCAAGTTTAAATAAATAAATAAAATAACTCAGGCCTATCATTTTAGCCCATAATGATTTTTTATCCTAACAGGGAACTTGCAGTGTGATCATATACAGAAATAATATAAACAATGTCAATATCACAATATACAGTCATGTATCAGATGTCAGGTGAAAATTAACAGTTTTAACATGGTAATAACACGGCATAGCATATCATATGATCATCATTAACTTGCATAAACATTTTACATTACTAAACACTTGTCATCAATCCACTTTTCATAAGTATATATGTCAGAGTGAGAAAGACTCACCTTTTCGAAGCTAGAGGCCAAAACAACAAACACAAGAGCGATTCCAAAAGCACGACAAACACGATTTGAATTGAATGAATGGAAAGCCTTGATAATGATCTTGTATACAACAAATAAACAAGACCATATAACATATGCATACAATATAAAGATTTGTTGAACAATAGAAAAGTAGAAGCAACAAATGACATTACCAAGCTTTTCAACCACTTTTGCATGACCACAACTCCATGTATGCTCAGTCATACATGCTTAGGGCTAGGCCACACATGTTTTCAGGTGGAAAAGGATCTGGTTTGGCATCACAAAGGCATGGCAAGCACAAAAATGTGAAGTGGTAGGAGATGATATGAGGAGGTGTTAGGGTTAATTGGTAAAAGGTTAGGTTAAAAGTAAAAGGGTGGACTATAAAGGCCCATAGAAAGATAGAAAGTTTAAGGCCTTTCAAATTTCCTTTTCTATTTAATTTTATAAAAAAAAATAAACTATGACTTCAAAAATACAAGACCACTTTTAAAATAGACTATAAGTTCAAAACAAAGGTGACAAAACAAATTTTGTTCATTTCTTTTTTTTTTTCAAACAAAAGGGCAGAGGGAATATAGACTAGAATGCCAAATTACAGAGGTGACAAAACAAATTTTTTTTTTCTCATTTCTTTTTTCCAAAACAAGGGCCAGTGGAAAAATAGATTATAACTTCAAAAATACAAAGTGACAAAAGCAAATTTTTTTTTCATTTCCCTTTTTTTTCGAAACAAGGCTCGGTGGCAATATTACTTCAAAAACAAAATACAAAGGCGACAAAAATAGAATTTTTTTCATTCCTTTTTTTTCTCAAACAAGGCTCGGTGGTCTGGCATGGGTAGGGTCGGAAAAATATGGTGAATGGCCAAGCACGGTGGCAGGCAATAGGATAAAGCAAAACAATGAAAGGAGAACAAATGAAATAAAACAAGAGTGAAAAGAAGAAAGAAAGAAAAAAGAGAAAAAAAATGAAAGGAAAAGCATGCGCCAGTTCATACCTTCAGGAGATGCTCACGCAAATTTTGATGGAAGCAAAATGAATAATTTGTGGTATGGAACTTTTGAACGTGAAATATATATTAACATTTGCTCACTAATTTATGTAGAGGGCAGGCAAGAGTAAAATGCTTGAACGGTAGAGGCAATTTAATTCTATCCAATAGGTGGAAACGTATGGGAGGCAAGAGGGAAAGAAATAATTCACACACGGAAATAATTTAAGGCAAGATTTGAGCAAGATTTTGGATTCTCAAAAGAGAATATACGGCTGAAAACTTTGCATTGTTAACGCAAGAAAAAAAATCAAATAGATAACGAAAAGGCAAGAGCAACAATTAAATATATGCCCAAAGTAACGTACAAATTATTTTGTTTCTCTTATTAAATAAATTTAAAATACTAACATTTCTATTAGGAAAAATAAACCATCACTTTAAACCAAAATTTAATAGCTATTATACCATAATTAATAACATTTGATTTAGCTTCATCCAATTGATTGTTAAATATAAAGTTAAGAAACAGATGTAAACATATGTAAAAGAAATGTAAAGTTTATTTCCCGTTTCACACTAATTATTACTAACTTTTTTTTTAAAAGTATACAACAAATCTGACCAAAACAAAAGTGAAACAAATGTTACACAATTGTATACAGTTCAAGATGAAAATTTTGCCTTTAGAATTATAAAATTTAGAATTTCTATTAAAGTTACACTTTTTATCCAAATCAAATTTTCAGACATTGTTTATTTTTATTTGGACAAATGATCAGAAATCATTTCAAGAAAATTTCCAAAATTAGATTTTTAAGAAAACAAAAGCCAAAGTCTTTAAATAAATGAAAAAATTAAAATTTTAAACTTTTAAAATTTTAAGTTGAAAGTCACAGTTTGACTATTTTGACCAAAATCAGCATTTCAGGCAAATATTCAACTTATACAAGTTTGGAATTATAACTCATAAAAATCAAGATTATATTTAAATAATAAATTTAATCATTTCAAATAAGTAAAATAAGTTTTTAAATCAAAATCTTACATTAAAAATAATTAAAATATACAATAAAATAATTACAAAATACAGGGTTGTTACATGATCGATTTATAAAGTAAGATTTTTTAAGAATATGATATGAATATATTTGCACAGCTAGTTGGGCTGACCGATCAAGAAGCAGAAAATTATATGAAAAACATCAATAGAATGGACCGTTAAGGTACACTCTAACGCAAGGGTAAAATAGAAATTTCACATTTAACCCAACAATATCCTAAACCTAGCCGCCTTTCTATCTTATCCCATTAGGTAGATACGTTGCGCGAAGCTTTTTTCTCCCAAACGGCAGTGCGAAAATCATCATAATTAAATGAAAGCTATGTGAAATCTTCATCAATTCAATTCCGCGCAAATGAAAGGTACTGTCTCCTATCTTGTCCTTAGGTTAAATTCCTTGAATATGAAGATAAGCTACTGTGTATAACACTTACACTAATTTAGAGTCTGTACGATACAGTTTTTGAAAATGGGTCGCGATAGTATTTCAATCTATAAGAGTGTATTGCACGAGTTTGATTATGTCCTTTTTTGTAATTGTAAATTACTAATTCTGGTAATTTCTATTTGTTTATTTTAATCTGTAAATGCTTTTGAAAAAGGGTCTGTAGGTTATATATTCAATTGGGTAGCTTAGACTAATTTTAGTATATATGCGATAGTATGTCAATCTATAACACTGTATTGCCTATAAATTCGTACGTTACAGTTTTTGAAGATAAACTATAGACGAAGAAAATTGGACTGTGGTAATTCTATTTGATTATTTTCCATTTTTTTGTAACTGCAATGAATTGAAGAGCGTACATTATATTATGAATTATTGCATGAACTATATATAGCTATGGGTATGCTGGAATATAATGTTAGTATAACAATGTGGAATTGATATAACTATTTTTCTAATTTTTCTTTTATTGTTTTTTTCGTGGGATCGAGCCAATGGTTAAAAGCTCTAATTACTTTGAATTTGTATTCCAGACGTGGACTTATTTAGTGCTTCTGACTCATGCTTGTTTACTTTGAATTTGTATTCCAGACGTGGACTTATTTCGTGGGATCGAGCAATAGGATCATTCGGTTTCAGAAGCTGAAAGCATAAACAATTTTGATACTTCTGCCATATCAGGCTCCAGCAGTAGCATTTCTAAAGACACAAAGTCTCCTGTTTCAGAAGCCAAAAATACACATACTTTTGATCCTATTGCCATATCTGGCTCCAGTAGCAGCATTTCTAAAGACATAAAGTCTCCTGTTTCAGAAGCCAAAAATACACAGACTTTTTATCCTTTTGCCATATCAGACTCCAATACTCCTAGAGATACAAAGTCTCCTATTTCAGCTTCCAAAAACACTGTAACTTTTGATCCTTTCGCAGCGATTCCAATGAACAATTTTGAAGAATCGGAATCCTTTGGTGACTACACATTCATGCTGAGTCAGAAACTACAAGACCTAAACAAAATGTTGTAAACAGCGTGGAACAATCATCTAAACCTGTAGTTAAGAAAGGCGGTTTTCAAGTTAAATCTTGTAACGTCGCGACTTTTCGACGCTCGAAAACTGACATCAATACGTCCACTGTATCAACTGCCGCATAATCGAATGTCGGAAAACCATACCGTTATGGTTAAAGAAGAAGAAAAGGTAGAAGAAGACAGAGAAAAAAGAAAAAGAAACAGAAAACAATATCAGAATATCATAATCGCAGCGGAACAACATATAATAGATAAATGAATAATCATTTAAAACAAAGAACTATATCAGCTATTACATAACATCATATTACATTTCATTACATCATCACAGTGTACAACAACAAACAGCGAAAAAGAAATACTATATACTAGTGAATACGCCATGCCATCCAGTTTGCCTCCAGCAACTCTTGAATTCCAGAATATCCTGATAAACTAACTCTAGACTGCCCGTGTGGAAATTGGTGGGCACCCAAAGTTTAGGAAGGAAAACAATAAACTCCGAGTCAGTCTTGGGACTGGTGTGAGAACTTAAACTGTTTATCTTTTAAAAACAAAACAGAGGAATATTTTTAAAGTCAATTGGAAATGCTTTTAAAAATGAAACTACCATAAGGCCTCCCGGCGCACACACAATGCAAACGCAGACTTGGGGGAGATTTCTCCTTATGATTGTCAAAGATGCTTACTACATAAAATCAAATCATTTTTTTGATATTATCATTAGTGCATAGTGTAGAAAACATTTCGAAAGTAGAATATAAATCTTAGCCAGCATAGGTACCATTATATTATGCCTACTATAACTACCATATTAAATGGCAGGTTCTACAACTAAAATCGTACAAGGCTCGTATTGTTTTTTTGAATTCCCAACAAATGGTCAGGCCAAGGAACTTCCCATTGCCACATGGGTACGCCTCTGGAAAGACGCCACGAGAACCTAACCGGATCTCTGCCAACACAAGGCCGGGTTACCTCTGCAAAAATAGGTAACTACTGACACGCATATGCCATTCCCCGATCGTAACCGATCTATATCCGAGGATCCTCGATTTCCAACAACCACAAAGCAATAAATTTGAAGCAACACCATAGGTTAAGTATCTGGGCTCCATACCAAGATACCACCTCTATCCAGAAGGAATGACATACACTAAGGGGCACTACTCCCTAGAACCTTGCTGCATCCTTCTTGTTTTGACCATTTCCGAGGTGTGAGGTCCGAGGAAGTCCCGTCCACAAAGCCACGCTTTATAAAAAAGCTGTGCTTTGTACAACAAATGCTCAACAGCACTTCGTATGCCACATTACCAATTTGGGAATGTATCACTAGTAACCATCAAGTACATAACCTCTGAGCTCGTACGTCTCAGAGAAGGGTGTTAAGCTAAGAGAATAAATTCTCCGCCACCAACAGAAATATATTTGATAGAAGCCAGCTTTACATCTCAAATTGTAACGTCAGACACACCTCCTTACAAGTCTGTTCCAGGATCGAACGGAACCGAAGGCACTTACAAAGAAGTCCTTGCAATCCGGATATTCACTAATCACGAACGGACTTCCCGTCACTAAGGGTGATGAAACCTCTATATCGGAGATCAGCCAATGCAGAGTCATTCGACGGTAATCCTTCCGTTTTCACAAATATCCAGTCTTCAACACCGGTCATCAAATGCAATCCATAACGACGTATCACATATTCGGAATGGGTTATACAACCCAAAAGTCCTTTCCCGGCTAACCCGAACAGTGAGCGCTTATTTTAAAAATAAGCGTGGCATTCAAATTCAAGCAAATCACAATAAATACCTATTTAAAGGTAAATATTGATAGTCGGTTATTTAACTATCAATAGGCATGCACAACATCACCAGATTCCAAATAATTTCCCAAATTATTTATTTTCCAAAAATATCTTTACAAGATATAAATTTACACACTTCAAAAATAAATCAACGTTTATTTTTAAACAAATTCCCCTTTCCTTTTATAAATTCCATTCTTATTTAATAATAAATACTTCCCAAATCTATTTATTTTCAACATTTGAAAATATTCAATATACTTAAACCATAGTTAAGTATATATTTCATTCTTTAAGGAATCATTTTCTCAAAACACATTTATTTGGGTCAAAACGAATGTTGCGTAAAACATCGTTACGACGACCCAAAATCACTAGTATAGGGATTCGAAATTAAAATAGATATATAAATCCCAATACTATACAAAAACAATTCCTTTCGGAAATCATTTACTATAACAATAGTTTCATAGTCCACCATTTCCTTATTTCTCGAAAACGTCTATTTCAACAATGAATGTTGAAATCTATGTGTTCGATACTTAATGCATTTTAAAACATCTTTAAATCGTCTTAAATTCTATTTAAAACATCACTTCCCCAAAACATATCCATTTTATTTCGTAATATATTCACGGTCCAAAAATCGTGAATATACTTTATTTACCCAATTAAATGTTTCTACACATTTATTAAAAGATTATCCACCGTCCAAAATCGTGGATAAAATTCCCAACCAAACTCTTATTATTACAACATTTAACTTTAAGGATAATTCACTGTACAAAATCACGAATATATCTCCTTTTATAACTTTTATGTTTGATTTATCAAATATTCAATTGATTTCGAATTTACAAACAGTGTTTATAAATCCCATTTCTATTTATAAAACTTCGATTTATAAATCTCCTTTATTATCCGATTCAATTTATATAACTCAATTATATACCAGAAGTCCATATTATAAGTTAAGAACTTATAATCCATTTATTTACAAAATCGTTCTTTTAAAATTTCACAAATTATAAATCTTATTACTTATAAGATTTTATTTATAACCTTATTTTCAACATTAACAGAACACCTTTTAGAATTCCATTATTTCGATTTATAAAATATTTATTTTATAAATCTCATCTATAAATCATTTATCTTTATTCAAAAAATCTCAATTAAATTGTCAAATCCGATTTATAAGTTAATTACTTATAAATCTTTTATTTTACAACATCTATTCATTTTATAACTTCACAATTTATGAGTCTATAAATTTCGTTCACTTATGGAATCCATTTTTTTCATTTTAACACTTATAAAATACTCGTTTTATAAAATATCAATCTTAGAAATCTTTTATATAAACCGTTATAATAATTCAAAAATCCCAATTTAAACCATTTTATAAATTAATTGACTGTTTATTTCAAAAATCACATTTCGATAATATTTCTCAAAAGTCAGAACTTTTATAACTTCAAATATTATAACGTTTGTTTATTTAAAATGAATCAATTCAAAATTTTAATAAAACATATACTTTTAAAAAAATCACTTTTTCAATTCGAAAATCATCACTTAAAAATCCTTTTAAAATTCCAAATTGGCCCAATGATGCAACACACCAAATAGTCAAACACGACATCAAACATTATATATCAATATGATAATCAATCAAATATCACAATATCTGTAATCAAATAATTACTGGTGAGGAATCCAGTTGGATCCCTCCAACCTGTTTCCCTGCATCCACAGATGTTAGCACAATGCCAATTCCATTCCAATATGGAATATCACGGTATATGGGATTCATAAAATATTATCCGCTATTATGCGGCGCAATATGGTCTCATCCGCTATATAATGCGGGAAAATCAACTCCAAGTACATATATAATACCAATTCCAAATCAAGATGGAATTATCGCGGTATATGTTTTTAATAAATAACCTCCGCTTAACAAACGACGTCTAATGTCTATTTTAACAATAAATAGATAATAATTTATCATCCAGGCATACAATCAACAATTTTAAATCTAACTATTTAAAATTTAAATCGAAACTATTCGATTGAGTGAGAAGTTCTCACCTCGTTTCCAATTCAGTTTCAGCATTTTGTTTCGAATAAAATTAAACACGCGTTTAATTTTACCTGAAATTTTTACTAGCTCCAAACGATTCCAATCCAGTTCCACGCGTAGTGTTCGTCCATACGAACCCAACGCAATTCGTTTCGTGCGTTTTCGACATCGTATGAAAAGGATATTGCATTTTAAATATTACACGAATTTATATTATAAAATTTAATAACAAATTATAATTTTTCCATACACCAATCTCGGCCGTTGATTACACTTCCCCCACATCCTACCGCACGTATGTGCTTCTTCCCCAACGAGCAAACCCACGCGCAACCACGAACCCATAGGCCGTTCATTAGGGTTTGAAATCGCCACCACCACGTCGACATATACCTCGATCAGAGAGTGCCATATTGAAGTCTATCTCGAGAGCTACCTTCGGCATGAACCACTTGAAACTCGGTCGATAATAAGCCTCGAAAACTGCGCACGTACGCCGGTCGTTCTACCCCAATTTGCCGACGATCTATAGCACTAGAAACAATCACAGCCGTTGGATCTATAGAGCTTGACATGCTCTACAACTTTCGTGTTGGAAGTTTATTGAATTACTTTGCGAATTTGAAGAAAAACGAGGAGGGAGAAGGTTGATTTTCGGCCATCGAAAATATATGTGGCGGCCGGCTCTGTTGAAACCCTAGGGTTTTTATTTTTTTGCAAAAGTGAAATATGTGGGTGCTTTTATAGAAAAAACGACGAAACACTATTCATCCAAAATTTTCCAAACTCCAAACGAAGCATGCCGGTTGGCGTTTCTAAGGTTTACCCCACGTTCCAAACACAATGGAACGTGTTTCAGTGGCCAATTCGATCATCTGTGCGAGTTACGGCAATAAAAGATCGATTTTAAATTAAACCGATTAAACGAATTTTCTATGCGTTTCGGTTTACCCCGGACAAACAGTAAATCCAATTGACACGAAATTTGAAATCTTACAATAATATCACATTACGGATCCGATGAAACTAGTTTCGTCGAAATCCGAGACTGTTTGAAAAATGACTATTTTTAACTCGTCGATTAAATATTCAATTTTCACAAATTAACTTTAAATTCAATTTTAAAAGTCCTATAACATCATTCTAACTCCAACAGGATTAAATAAAAAATTTCAAATCATTTTTAATCATATTAAACCCAATTTACAATTATTTCCGTAATTTCAATATTAAATTATCGGTTTAATTATCCAATTAAATCCAGATATTCGAAATAAAATTTATTCGACCTACAAATTTTACTTATTAATATTTAAAAAATCAATTAAATATACAAATTTTAATTAACAGAAAATCTGGGTCGTTACAAACTTCCCCCTTAAAAGAATTTCGTCCTCAAAATTACCAAGAAAAAGTTACAGAATCCATTAACATTTCAAAACGAACCATTCAAATTGTATTTTTCAAATCTCCTAAGTGTTTAACTTTCCCAAAATTCATAGTTAAACTTCTTACAAAATCTTTACTAAGTTTCCAAATCCAACTTAGTTTTCAAAATTTTCAATTTTGTCAAAAATATTCTAACGCCTTAAATTTTAGGAAAAATTCGCCATAGTCTCCTTTGCGCGGCTCGATCCGAAAAAAAATGATAGTATATATATCACAAATATACATCTCATCAAGTGATGAGGCATCAGGGAAAAAAGTGTAAAAGTACGATATTTAATCTGAGATATGTACCTTATATTTTTAGCGCGAAAGCGAGCTCCAAATGCGAAGCAAGTGCAACCCGCACCTACTAAACACTCAACAAATCATAAGAAACATGTATATATGAAAGTAACATCAATATACATCATATAGTAACATATATCACTACAACAACTACATATGCCAATATAGCAAATGCAACAAAAGCAACAAATGCAATCATCAACCAACTATCATCCAACTAACATCCATAACCAAATTAATATTCCTTGATATTCTCATTAATATTCATTGGATTGGTTTTCAAATTTAGATCACATTTGATTCATTAACATTGGATTTTACTAACATTCATTCTCAATTCAATTAGTTAACATTCACTAATTTACATTCACATTAGTTCACTTCCAAATCAAATCAAATTCTATTCAAGTTCATTTTCTTCCAAGTTGGATTTAATGATTTATAGCTTTCAATTTCGCTAATTCAATTTCATTTACACTTAATGAATTTATGTACAATCAACTAACATCCATATGACAACCAATGTATATTCAACATAACCAAATTATTTAATTTACATTCAATTTGGTCCAACACTTTTAATTCCAATTGGTTCATATTAAATTGACTTCCATTCAATTTATTCAATTTCTCAACTTCATTAGCTTTTAATGAATTAACACTTACATTCATTATTCCATATCAATTCTTTTACATTCGATTGATTAATATTCAATCCATTTATCAATTCAATTGTTAATTTATTAACATTTCAAGTTGAATTTCATTTATATAACTGAAGTTCATATTCTTAATGACTTCATTTCATTAATTCACTTATTAATTTACTTCGACACCAAAATCAACTTTATTCAACATTATTTAAGTTATATTCCATTCCAAATTTCCACTTATAAATCCAATTCATATTTCATTTCTAAAGTAAATTCCATTTACTTTTACCAAAGTCAAATTTCATCACTTGTTCAAATTCAGATTTATTTTGCTTAACAAAATTGTTTAACCATTTTTAACAATTTGTTTCACTTTCATTTTCTCATCTCATAAGTTATACAACTTATATTCACCAATTACCACTTGGATTTTTATTGATTCACTCATACTTCCTTTAATTTAACTCCATTCTTTAAGTTAAATTTATTCTATCAAAATTCAAATTGTATAAGTTATCAACTCATTTATCATTCCCATAATATTTTAAATAGGATTCCAAAGTTTTTATAACCTTTCAAAACCATTTTTGAAAACAATTCAATTATCCTTTGAATTCCCAAAACCAAATCCAAATTTCCAAACAACTTTAATTTAAAATTATCTGGCAGCAATTCCTCTTTTGGAAACCCGAAATGAACACCAATGATGTCGCGATCATCATCAGAATTATTTTCCAACGACCCAAAAGAGTTTAGAGCTTTAATTTCTCCAAAACAATTTTTTTCCAAAATATCAAATCCTTTCAAAATTTTCTTTGGAATTTTATTTTAGATTATAAATCACATTTATAAACCTTTTACTTATATAATTTCACTTCTTATATATAAGATTATTTCACAAGTGTAAATCACATTAATTATAATTCCATACTTTATAACTCAATTGCTTGTACAATTATTCTTTTACAGCTGTTGTTTTTATTTAACTTATTCAACAATCAAACAATCAATTTATATATACACTTTAATAATTCTGAACAAATTATTCCTTTATATATAAAATATAATCGAGTTAAAATTATTTCATTTACCCTGTTCAAAACAATATCGTGCTGAATTGTTCTGAGTAAGTGTTTAGAGATCCCTATCAATAACGTTAATTACTCGTATTGATCAGAATCCATATACCACTTAACAAACCAATCATCACAACATAAAACAATTTCATTTTCACTAACAAATACGAGCTCGTATCTATTATTACACTCAAACTCATTCTAGAGTACTACTGACTCTATCTCTAATGAGTAATACCCAACAGAGCCATGGTTGTCGCTTAACCATATGCTCCGATACCAAATGTAACGTTGCGACTTTTCGACGCTCGAAAACCGACATCAATACGTCCATTGTATCAACTGCCGCATAATCGAATGCCGGAAAACCGTACCGTTGTGGTTAGAGAAGAAGAAAATGTAGAAGAAGAGAGGAAAAAAAAGAAGAAACGAAAAACAATATCAGAATCTCACAATCGCAGCGGAACAACATATAATAGATAAATGAATAATCATTTAAAACAAAGAACTATATCAGTAATTACATTACATCATATTATATTTCATTACATCATCAGAGCGTACAACAACAAACAACAACAGACAGCGGAAAAGAAATACTATATACTAGTGAATACGCCATGCCATCCAGTTTGTCTCCAGCAACTCCTGAATTCCAGAATATCCTGATAAACTAACTCTAGACTGCCCGTGTGGAAATTGGTGGGCACCCAGAGTTTAGAAAGGAAAACAATAAACTTCGAGTCAGTCTTAGGACTGGTGTGAGAACTTAAATAGTTTATCTTTTAAAAACAAAACAGAGAAATATTTTTAAAGTCAATTCGAAATGCTTTTAAAAATGAAACTACCATAAGGCCTCCCAACACACACACAATGCAAACGCAGACTTGGGGGAGATTTCTCCTTATGATAGTCAAAGATGCTTACTACGTGAAATCAAATCATTTTTTTGATACTATTATTAGTGCATAGTGTAGAAAACATTTCGAAAGTAGAATATAAATCTTAGTCAGCATAGGTACCATTATATTATGCCTAGTATAGCTACCATATTAAATGGCAGATTCTACAACTAAAACCGTACAAGGCTCGTATTGTTTCTTTGGATTTCCAACAAATGGTCAGGCCAAGGCACTTCCCATTGCCACATGGGTACGCCTCTGAAAAGACGACCCGAGAACCTAACCGGATCTCTGCCAACACAAGGCCGGGTTATCTCTGCAAAAATAGGTAACTACTGACACGCGTATGCCATTCCCCGATCGTAACCGATCCATATCCGAGGATCCTCGATTTCCAACAACCACAAAGCAATAAAATTGCAGCAACAACATAGGTTAAGTATCTGGGGTCCATACCATGATACCACCTCTATTCAGAAGGAATGACATACACTAAGGGGCGCTGCTCCCTAGAACCTTGCCGCATCCTTCCTGTTTTGACCATTTCCGGGGTGTGAGGTCCGACGAAGTCTCGTCCACAAAGCCACGCTTTATACAAAAGCTATGCTTTGTACAACAAATGCTCAACAGCACTTCGTATGCCACATTACCAATTTGGGAATGTATCACTAGTAACCATCAACTACATAACCTCTGAGCTCGTACGTCTCAGAGAAGAGTGTTAAGCTAAGAGAATAAATTCTCCGCCACCAGCAGAAATATGTTTGATAGAAGCCAGCTTTACATCTCAAATTGTAACGTCAGACACACCTCCATACAAGTCTGTTCCAGGATCGAACGGAACCGAAGGCACTTACAAAGAAGTCCTTGCAATTCGGATATTCACTAATCACGACCGGACTTCCCGTCACTAAGGGTGATAAAACCTCTATATCGGAGATCAGCCGATGCAGAGTCATTCGACGGTAATCCTTCCATTTTCAAAAATATCCGGTCTTCAACACCGGTCATCAAATGCAATCCATAACGACGTATCACATATTCAGAATGTGTTATACGACCCAAAAGTTCTTTCCCAGCTAACCCGAATAGTGAGCGCTTATTTTAAAAATAAGTGTGGCATTCAAATTCAAGCAAATCACAACAAATACCTATTTAAAGGTAAATAATTATTGTCGGTTATTTAACTATCAATAGGCATGCACAACATCACCAGATTCCAAATAATTTCCCAAATTATTTATTTTCCAAAAATATCTTTACAAGATATAAATTTCCACACTTCAAAAATAAATCAACGTTTATTTTTAAACAAATTCCCCTTTCCTTTTATAAATTCCACGGTGAATTTAAATTTCCAAAAATATCTATGAATATACGATTTTCAAATCGAATTCAAATATTCATTTTCAATTTATCTTTAAAAGATAAATTCTCAAAACATTTCATTTCATATTGGAAAAACATTTCATACTTATTTAATAATAAATACTTTCCAAATCTATTTATTTTCAACATTTGAAAATGTTCAATATACTTAAACCATAGTTAAGTATATATTTCATTCTTTAAGGAATCATTTTCTCAAAACACATTTATTTGGGTCAAAACGAATGTTGCGTAAAACATCGTTACGACGACCCAAAATCACTAGTATAGGGATTCGAAATTAAAATAGATATATAAATCCCAATACTATACAAAAACATTTCCTTTCGGAAATCATTTACTATAACAATAGTTTCATAGTCCACCATTTCCTTATTTCTCGAAAACGTCTATTTCAACAATGAATGTTGAAATCTAAGTGTTCGATACTTAATGCATTTTAAAACATCTTTAAATCGTCTTAAATTCTATTTAAAACATCACTTCCCCAAAACATATTCATTTTATTTCGTAATATATTCACGGTTCAAAAATCATGAATATACTTTATTTACCCAATTAAATGTTTCTACACATTTATTAAAAGATTATCCACCGTCCAAAATCGTGGATAAAATTCCCAACCAAACTCTTATTATTACAACATTTAACTTTAAGGATAATTCGCTGTACAAAATCACGAATATATCTCCTTTTATAACTTTTATGTTTGATTTATCAAATATGCAATTGATTTCGAATTTACAAACAGTGTTTATAAATTCCATTTCTATTTATAAAACTTCGATTTATAAATCTCCTTTATTATCCAATTCAATTTATATAACTCAATTATATACCATAAGTCCATATTATAAGTTAAGAACTTATAATCCATTTATTTACAAAATCGTTCTTTTAAAACTTCACAAATTATAAATCTTATTACTTATAAGATTTTATTTATAACCTTATTTTCAACATTAACAGAACTCCTTTTAGAATTCCATTATTTCGATTTATAAAATATTTATTTTATAAATCTCATCTATAAACCATTTATCTTTATTCAAAAAATCTCAATTAAATTGTCAAATCCGATTTATAAGTTAATTACTCGTAAATCTTTTATTTTACAACATCTATTCATTTTATAACTTCACAATTTATAAGTCTATAAATTACGTTCACTTATGGAATCTATTTTTTTCAATTTAACACTTATAAAAAATTCGTTTTATAATTCCAGTATTCTTAATTTATAAAATATCAATCTTAGAAATCTTTTATATAAGCCGTTTATAATAATTCAAAAATCCCAATTTAAACCATTTTATAAATTAATTGACTATTTATTTCAAAAATCACATTTCGGTTATATTTCTCAAAAATCATAACTTTTATAACTTCAAATATTATAACGTTTGTTTATTTAAAATGAATCAATTCAAAATTTTAATAAAACCATATACTTTTAAAAAAATCACGTTTTCAATTTGAAAATCATCACTTAAAAATCCTTTTAAAATTCCAAATTGGCCCAATGATGCAACACACCAAATAGTCAAACACGACATCAAACATCATATATCAATATGATAATCAATCAAATATCTGTAATCAAATAAATACTGGTGAGGAATCCAGTTGGATCCCTCCAACCTGTTTCCCTGCATCCACAGATGTTAGCACAATACCAATTCCGTTCCAATACGGAATATCACGGTATATGAGATTCATAAAATATTATCTGCTATTATGCGGCGCAATAGGGTCTCATCCGCTATATAATGCGGGAAAATCAACTCCAAGTACATATATAATACCAATTCCAAATCAAGATGGAATTATCGCGGTATATGTTTTTAATAAATAACCTCCACTTAATATACGGCGTATAATGTCCATTTTAACAATCAATAGATAATAATTTATCATCCAGGCATACAATCAACGATTTTAAATCTAACTATTTAAAATTTAAATCGAAACTATTCGATTGAGTGAGAAGTTCTCACCTCGTTTCCAATTCAGTTTCAGCGTTTTATTTCGAATAAAATTAAACACGCATTTAATTTTACCCTAAATTTTCACTAGCTTCAAGCGACTCCGATCCAGTTCCATCGCGTAGTGTTCGTCCATACGAACCCAACGCAATTCGTTTCGTGCATTTTTCGACCTCGTATGAAAAAGATATTGCATTTTAAATATTACACGAGTTTATATTATAAAATTTAATAACAAATTATAATTTTTCCATACACAAATCTCGGCCGTTGATTACACTTCCCCCACATCCAGCCGCACGTATGTGCTTCTTCCCCAACCAGTAAACCCACGCGCAACCACAAACCCATAGGCCGTTCGTTAGGGTTTGAAATCACCACCACCACGTCGACATATACCTCGATCAGAGAGTGCTGTATTGAAGTTTATCTCGAAAGCTACCTTCGGCATGAACCACTCGAAACTCCATCCACAGTAAGCCTCGAAAACTGTGCATATACGCCGGTCATTCCACCCCAATTTGCCGACGATCTATAGCACTAGAAACAATCACAGCCGTTGGATCTATAGAGCTTGACATGCTCTACAACTTTCGTGTTGGAAGTTTGTTGAATTACTTTGCGGATTTGAAGAAAAACGAGGAGGAAGAAGGTTGATTTTTTCGGCCATCGAAAATATATGTGGCGGCCGGCTCTGTCGAAACCCTAGGGTTTTTATTTTTTTTGCAAAAGCGAAATATGTGGGTGCTTTTATAGAAAAAAGACGAAACACTATTCATCCAAAAAAATTCGAACTCCAAACGAAGCGTGCCGGTTGGTGTTTCTAAGTTTTACCCCGCTTTCGGAACACAATGGAACGTGTTTGGAAGGCCAATTCGATCATCTGTGCGAGTTACGGCAATAAACGATCGATTTTAAATTAAACCGATTAAACGAATTTTCTATGCGTTTTGGCTTGCCCGGACAAACGGTAAATCCGATTGACACGAAATTTGAAATCTTACAATAATCACATTACGGATCTGATGAAACTGGTTTCGTTGAAATCCGAGACTGTTTGAAAAATGGCTATTTTTAACTCGTCAATTAAATTTTAAAATATTCAATTTTCACAAATTAACTTTAAATTCAATTTTAAAAGTTTTATAACATCATTCTAACTCCAACATGATTAAATAAAATTTTACAAATTATTTTTAATCATATTAAACCCAATTTACAATTATTTCCGTAATTTCAATATTAAATTATCGGTTCAATTATCCAATTAAATCCAGATATTCGAAATAAAAAAAATTCAACCTACAAATTTTACTTATTAATATTTAAAAAATCAATTAAATATAAGAATTTTAATTAACAGAAATTCTATGTCGTTACAAATCTGGTATTCAGGCTGATTCTTTGAGCCGTGGGATAATTGACCTTAACATAACTGCACGTAAGTTCTTTACATTCTTAGTGTTATTTCCTGCTTAATGATGGGTATATTATATAAGGACTCCATTCAATTTTTTTAATGATGGGTTTTATCTTTTAATAAATTTACTATACGCTTAAAATAATACATTTAATTTCGGAATAAAGTTGGTTCTCATACTCTTCATCTATTTGCCTTTTCCATTACAAACTCAAACCCTGTCAATTTGGAAATTAAAAAATAAAATGATGCCATTACTTACTGTGGTGAGAATGAAAAATGCAAACGTGCGAGTCTGGTTGTAGTAATAATGGTCGATATGTTATAAGCATTAATGAATTCGAATTTGTATTCCTTTTTGTCTGGCTGCAGTAATAATGCGATTGCAAGCGCCAAGGAATTTGTCGTAGATGGAGGCACATAAAAAGAAAACAATGAAGGAAATACAGTTTGCAGCTTTGATGACTTGGAAAGAATACGTATGATGTCTTAACTTGATTGTCTTGATCAGTGAGTTTGTACTGTTATGGCTCAGCATACAAGCTGGAACGGAAGGCCATTGCATGCCGATCACTAATCACTAATATTTCAAAGGATAAGGTAGAATTTAAGGTAGTAGTTCTCTGTGGACTCTGCTTTTAATAACATACTGAATTTGTGTTTTTTTTACTGTCAGGATTTATTTTTGAAATATAAATGAGACAAAAACTTGCAAAAACTTTCTGAAGATAGATTATAATATGCATTATACCATATATCAACAGGATGTTATATTTTCTTTCAATGCATGATGCTATTAAATTTGTTGAACCACGTGAAGCACATACAATTTATTTGCATAAAACATTATCTTTTAATCTCCCAGTTATTGTATTGCAATATATCATGAAAATTAAGAATTTAAATCATACTGTTAGCAAGATTGTGTACATTATCGAATAATTTAAATCATATTGTTTGTAATTAAAATTTTCTTTTTTTATAATTTAATAGACGAACGGTTTGTTGAATTTATTTAAATACGTTTAATATTATGTAATTCATTCTAATATATGGACTTCAGTGTGAATGCAGGGGAGGTACTGTAAATGGCTATTAAGTTTCTAAAATGTCAGCATTTGTCGTAAAAATAATTTTTTTTGATGGGTTGCATGATGGAATTATTGAGATAAACGGATTTAATTGAATTTATGAACGGATATAAAAGAAAGCAAAGATATGTTAACCGTCGATAATGAATATAATGATATTATGCTAAGTAGTGTAGTTCATTCTTTTCAGTTATCATTTATATGCGTGCAAACGGTGCAATAACTATTTAATTGTTTCATTTTGCAGGTTATTAACGTTTGGGGAAAATCTTTATGGTAACATAACCGTGTTAAATCGATACTACAAATTTCAAACAGGTATTTTTCCTATCCTCATTTGAAATTAGATGCATGCAATTCATTATCCACATTAATTAACATGGTTCATGTATTTTTCCTTCTTGATGTGATTATGCAAAGTTGCAACATTTATCTTTAAAAAACCAATGACATAAACTGGGATAGTTGACTATTTTTTAATTCTTAGTATAATTGGCGAAGATATGAGCCACATATTGATCTGTTGCTCTCAATTCACGTCGGTATTTTTTTGTTACGGAGGTATGTCTAAAAATATTGTAAAGTTTATCCTTAATAATTTTCAAACTTACACACAAAGGACAATCTCGATAATTCTTATATCTTGTTCACCTCTGCATTGCAATTTGCGCTAAAATTTAGAAGCATACATGCATATATAATCGTTTCTTAATTTGTATATACATGTTTGAGCATGCGTACATAGCAATTTATGTTCTGTATAAGTAATTTTTTATATGATTTCAGGAATAAAAGCTGTAGAGATTAAAAAAAATTATGCTACGTAGCATTTTTTTATAGGTCAGAGGCAACAGACAATACTTAATATGCAGTTAAAAATCTGTTCATTTTAGTATAAACTGTTCAGTTGATAATTATTAAAAGTTGGTATGCATTCAAAATGAACCTTTCCAGCATGCTCATAAATAGCACGTCTTTTTTCTGAGTTTGTGAATATGCCTTATGCAGCATATAATTTTGATTCGTTGAAATATATCCACTTTTATAATGACAACGATGAAGTTTGGATAATTTTTTAGAACTGTTTGAAACAAAGTAATGACAAACACCGCAAACATAAAGTAAAAAAGAATTGTTTGGAAGTGCGAACAGATTTTGGTTTACGCAAAAACACATATTTAGAGTAATAGGAAAACCATTCAGCCTCGGAATTAAAACATTTAGTTCTTCCCTTTGTAGGTGTTTTGACGCTTTGAAACATGTAGGTGTAGCAAGAGAGAGCATGGAAAGATGAGCTAAAATCCGATTTTGTTATCCTGTGAAAATAACATAACATATGAATGTGGAATTGCATTTGGAAGTAGTAGTTGTTTTTTGAAGGAAGAAAGTTAATAGACCATAAATGAAACTTTAGACATTACCTTTAAGGTTGTTGAAGATCTCCTTATATACAATATTTTTTGTGTAGCCCTTTCTTTCTCCGTTCTTATTATTGATCAAAATCTTCAACCCTTTTTGTGTCGTTGTGCGAGAAACAGCAACATATAACTGGCCATGAGTGAATATAGGACGTGGTAAATAAACCCCAACATTTTCTAGTGTTTGACCTTGACTTTTGTTGATTGTCATTGCAAAACATATTTTTATCGGAAACTGACGACGCCTAAGGAGAAATGGCCATTTTGTGTCTGCCGAGGACATAACTATTCGTGGAATTAATACCTTATTACCAATATTATTTCCAGTTTTCCTCCTCTATTACTTTGGATGCAACTTGTGTTACAATTAATCTTGTCCCATTGCAAAGACCTAAATTTTGATTTAAATTACGGAGAAGCATTATTGGAACCCCAACTTTTAAACGAAGTTCATGATTTGGTATTGAAGGTAGCTTTAATGTATTAAGGAATTCCACGGGATACAAAAGATTTTATTCCTCGACGCCTTCTGATATTGGACTAATTGAGTCTGCACATAGATAGGTACACTGTAACAACCCGCATATTTATCAATTGTATATTTAAATATTTTATTTAAATATTTTATCGTTCCTCGAATTTTGGTCCGAAAAGCTACTTTTTGCAAACAGTCGAATTAGGACTCGAGACCCCTTCCATTGAGTTCAAAATGCCGTTTGCAACCTTTTTGAGTATAAACTTCGATATGTTTGGAGCTAGCTAAAAAATTTGACCTTTTTCACTTAGGGTTTGGGTTTGGGTTCAGCCCACTAGCCATAATAATACCCCAAACTAAATCATCCCTCCCCATTCACTCTCACTTCCTCCTCTTTTCAGTTCTAAAGTAAAAATGGTGGAAGAGATTGGAAATAGAAATTCCTAAGCTCTAGTTTTCTTTGCAAATCCAACTTCTAGTTCCAAATTCAAGAGAACCTATTGGTAAGCCTTTTCTTCATCTTCCCCAACTCATTCTCTCTTTGATTTCAGAAAATTCCTAAACCTAATTTGGGAAATATTTCTCTTTTAAGCTTAGAATCAAGCTTCTTGAGTTGGGATTGAAGGTGGTTGATCTCCCTTTGCTTTAGAGCTTCTTCTTCAATTGTTTGGGTTCAAAGGTGAGATTTTTATCTCACATCTTTGTCTATAATTATCTTCGATTGTTAGGTATGAATTCCTAACACTTATTTTTGTGCAATTGCTTTTGGTTTGGGTTGAATTGGCGAATATCCAAATTTTTAGTGTTTGGGTTCAATTCTTTAAAGATCCTAACTTTGGTGTTTGAACATGTTTTTGGTGGCGGATCGGAGAGCTAATGGAGCTGGGCTATCAATTGGCTAAGGCTCCTTAGGTCCATTGCTCGAACGGTCGCGTTTTGGTGGAATTTGCGCTTCATTGAAAAAGGGCAGGAACTGTAGAAATTTGCAGTTCGGCCGACCGAGCCCTGTGGCCGGTCGACTGACCTGCTACTCCGTGCAAGTTTTCTGCTTCTGGCCAACCGACCGAGCTCTGTAGCCGGCCAACCGACCTGATGCTATTTTGCCTGCTTTGTCTATTTTGTTGAATTTCCAACTTTAATCGATTCGTGTTGATTCCCTTTTGTTATTATCACTTATTTTCGACTTTGATGACATTTTCATCGTAATTTTGGGAATATCCATTTTTGATGGATTCGGTATCGATTTCTTTGGATTTTATTCACGTCTTCGAATGTGAATTTTAGTGATTGCTTGTTCCTACAATCTTTCTTTGTGATTTGTCACTTTAAAAACATAAAGGTTTCTATACTAGTAGTAAATATCAAAATTCTTTCATCAAAACGATTTCAACACTATTTTATTACAAAGCTCGTTTCTTAAACCATTTTCCTATCTATTAGTATGTACAAGCCTTTACCTCACTCGTATGAGAAATCTAATTAAACAACCTAGTAAAACGAGTGGTATGAAACACTTGCGTTTACTTCGTCGGTTAATTCTTGCACTTGTTCGATTGAATCCCTTGTGACAATTTTCTAGTGGAGATCTACAATTTGTTCGTAAATATTTAAGTTAAGTTAGTGGTTATGAGACATGAAGCTAAGCTCATATATTTACTAGCTTACTGTAATTGACACTTCTTGATGATCATGACAACCATTTTTGTGATTTAGACTAGCAATGTGCGATGTTTCTTTGTCTGCGAGGGAGACTAAACCCCGTTTTGTGGAGTTTCGGCTCAAATTGGTGGGGTAGCAACCCATGGTCTTCGGGCCGTTTGTGGAGCTTCGGCTCAATTTGTGATGGTTAGCAACCATGAAATTAGCGTTCCGTTTGTGATACACGTGTTGGTGAGCTTTATGCTCCCGTTTGTGATAGGCCTTTCCCCCTTTGTGATTTCTGGATTTCTTGAGATGATTTCTAGAATTTGTGCTTCACCAATTTTCGTGATTTTCATTGATAAGTTTTATCAATATTTGTGCATTGGTGAATTTGTGCGTCATTGACTTTTGCGATTGATATTGATATAATCGTCAATATTTATGGTTTGGTGAACGAAATAAAGAGTATGACATTTCTTTTGATCCTTGAGTAGATTTTTGCGATATTGATTAATCTCTTGTTGATTTTCAATTACTTATTTATCACAGCTTTGCATTGTGATTATTATGCGTTTAGTCATACCTCTTATTCTATATCGTTTCATCTGATATTTATAGCTAGACTAATCCGTTTATTATTTTCTTATTAAATAATACTCGGGTCAGACCGAGATGTTACAGGTGCTTCAGCTTGACTTCTCACTTGGGATTGATTTCTTTGACTTTTGGCTAACTACTTAGATTAGTAGTTTATTTTGTTGTATACACTTGAGATATGGACTCATAGTTGTATTCTTTTGTATAGCACGTGTTGCTATTCTTTTGTATTATTGTGAATCTTCTTGACTACTACTCTGATGAACACTTTTATGTGTTATATATATTCATATCTATTTCCGCCTTTGTGGTATGAATTATCTATGACTGATTTGTGTTATGTTTATTTCTATATTTGTTTCCGAAGACACTATAGCCACTGTGTAGCAGCTTTGAGTTTGTGTCGGGATGTCGGATGTCTTCTTGAAAAGAAATGCATGTTATACTATCTGACTTATCGATGCTCGCACAAAGCAATTACACGGATGGTCGCTCCTCAACAGCCTTATTCTCCGTGCTAGTTGACAGCATTACACCGTAATGTTCTTGGTTAGCATGGGTATAGAGGTGGGGCGTCACAGCTTGGTATCAGACATTTTTTCAATAATAAATGAATTCACTTCATCGACGCATTCATTGGTCGGTGCCAATATACAACGACTTCTTAAGTAGTCTTGTTCATCCAGCCTTTTCTCAAAGTTTGGATAAATGCTATCAACAATTTTTTGTATGGGATTATCAACCCATTCAATTAAATTTTCCCTTGGAATTTTTACCCATGTTGGCTCCTCATAATCATATATTGCTACAGTTGGAAGCAGCCCATCCCCCACATCTAAAATCCATTTACTAAAATTTTCAATTTTATTCATTTCCTCATTAGTTGAACATTCACTTGAAAGGCGCATATTATGTGTAAGAGTAAAAATTTTATGCTCGCTCCATAAACGTGATCGATTTATTGACGAACCAACAATTATCTCCCTTCCCCCTTTATCAATAACCGGTAGTATTTGTCTAAAATCACCACCAAGTAGAACAGTTTTTCCACTAAAAATTTCACCACCGTTTCCAACATGTTCCATTACGTCTCTTAAAGTTCTTTCTAATGCTTCTAATGCATTTTTATGTGCCATTGGCGCTTCATCCCAGATAATTAGATCAGTTTTTTTAATTAACTCCCCTAGTGAAGACTGTCTTATTATATCACAAATAGAATCCTCATCTAAATTTATTGGAATTTTGAAACGTGAGTGTGCAGTTCTGCCACCCGGTAGTAATAACGATGTTATACCTGACGTTGCAACTGCCAATACAATTTTACCTTATGATCACAGTTTTGATATTATTGTTTTCCATAAAAATGTTTTCCCGGTTCCTCCACTACCGTGAACAAAAAAAATCCACCAAAATTTCCGTCGACCGCATCTGTGACTTCACCAAATATTTTTCCTTATTCAATATTTAAACAACACCTCATATTTACGTACTCTTGGTAGAGTGCATCATGGTTGTACATTAGTTCCTCCCTTATAAGTCTGTTTTGAAATCTTTCAAGAAACATCAAATCAGGAAAGGGAAACGTAGGATATTCTTTTAGAGAACTATTACTCTTATTCATGATTTTTTCAATTTCATACAATGTGTAATTTTGCAATTGGCATTGTGTCATAGTTAGCATATTATTTTGTAGAACTCTTCTTTACATATATAACATATCATCTGACAGTAACTCCCAGTAGTTGTTCCAAATCTCTAGAGGATTTGAAATTTCACAAAATAATAGTAAGGTGACAAACATTTCACGTAGGGATTTTGCTGATGACCATCTTCCAGCTTCCACAATTGCATCATTCCATTCATTATCATCTTCCAACAAACCATGTGCCATACATGTAGCTTCAAAATCATTGAAAATTGTACCGTTAATAGTTCGTATGTCTTCATAATTTGTAGGTCCTTTCACTATATTTAGCAACATACGTAGATAGAATCTTTCTCCGAAAGTCGGATGGGCATAATAAATTCTTCCAATTGTGTTACCTTTTTGTCTCGTTTTCCATTTTTTATATTTTTTATCCCACACCCATGTTGTTGGAAAATCAACATATGTAAGGTCTCTTGCATCTTCGTTCAACCTACTTGTTTCCAGCCACTCTGTAAATATTGACTTTTTAATATTCGTGTAACGAACGGGATTTTCGACTTACGAAAATCGACATTAATACGTCCACTGTATCAACTGCCGAGCAATCGAAGGCCGGAAAAACCGAATTGTTAGGGTTAAAGAAGAAGAGGTAGAAGAAGAAAGAAAGAAGAAGCAATAGAAACAATATCAGAATCTCACAACCGCAGCGGAACAACATATAATATATAAATGAATAATCTTTAAAAAAAAGAATTATATCAGTTATTACATTACATCGCATTACATTACATTATTAGAGTTTACAACAACAAACAGCGGAAAAGAAATACTATATATTAGTTGATACGCCATGTCATCTAGCTCGCCTCTTTAGCTCCACAGCTTCTCCTGAATTCCAGAATAACCTGATAACCTAACTCTAGGCTGCCACCCAGAGTTTAGGAAGGGAACAATAAACTCCAGGTCAGTCATGTGACTGGTGTGAGAACTTAAAACAGTTTATCTTTAAAAACAAACAAAGAAATACTTTAAAATAGATCCGCAATGCTTTTTAGAAAATGAAACTACCATAAGGCCTCCCGCACACACACACAATGCAAACGCAGAATCGGAGGAGATTTCTTCTTACGATAGTTAAACATGCTTGATACGCATTAAAAAGAACATTTGATATTATTACTAGTGCATAGTGCAGGAAACATTTCCAAAGTATAATATAAATCTTAGCCAGCATAGGCATTCCGCACTTATGCTTACTATAGCTACCATTTAAACAGTGGGGCTCCACCATAAGTAAATGGCAGGTTCTACAACTAAAACCGTACAAGGTTCGTATTGTTTCTTTGGATTTCCAACTATGGTCAGGCCAAGGAACTTCACATTGCCACATGGGTACGCCTCTGGAAAGACGCCCCGAGAACCTAACCGGATCTCTGCCAACACAAGGCCGGGTTACCTCTGCAAAAGTAGGTAACTACTGACACGCGTATGTCATCCCCCGGTTGTAGCAACCTTTATCCGAGGATCCTCAACCAACATCAATCAGAAAGTCATATATATTTGCGACATTCACATAAGTAAGTATCTGGGCTCTATACCATGATACCACTTCTATCCAGAAGGAAATGACATACACTAAGGGGCGCTACTCCCTAAAACCTTGCCGCATCTTTCCTGTTTTGACCATTACCGGGGTGTAAGGTCCGACGAAGTCTCGTCCACAAAGCTACGCTTTTTACAAAAGTTATGCTTTGATCCACAAATGATTAGCAGCACTTCGTATGCCACGTTACCAAATTGGGAATGTATCACTAGTAACCATCAACTACATAACCTCTAAGCTCGTACGTCTTAGAGAAGGGTGTTAAGCTCAAAGAATAAATTCTCCCCCACCAACAGAAATGTATTTGATAGAAACCAGCTTTACATCTCAAATTGTAACGTTAGACACACTTCCATATAAGTCCGTTCCAGGATCGAACGAAACCGAAGGCACTTCCAAAGAAGCCCTTGCAATTTGGATATTCACTAATCACGACCGGAATTCCCATCACAAAGGGTGATAAAATCTCTATATCGGAGATTAGCCGATGCAGAGACATTCGACGGTAATCCTTCCGTGTTCGACAATATCCGGTCTTCAACATCGGTCTTCAAATGCTATCCATTACGACGTATCACCATTCGGAATGAGATTCATGATCTAAAGGTCCTCTCCCGGCTAAACCGAATAACGAGCGCTTGTTTTAAAATAAGTGTAGCGTTCAAATTCAAGCAAATCACAACAAATACCCATTTAAAGGTAAATATTGATAGTCGGTTATTTAACTATCAATTGATATGCGCAACATCACCAAATCCCAAATAATTTCTCAAATTGTTTACTTTCCAAAAATATCTTTACAACATATTTTTTTTCCACACTTCAACCATTTGAAAACAAATTTCAAATCACTTTTCACCTTTACAACTTTTGAAAACAAATTTCAAAACATTTTCCTTACGCGGAAACACTTCCAAATATTTATCCATTTTCAATTTATCTAAAAGATAAAATCTCAAAACATTTCAATTCATATTGGAAAACCTTTCCATACTTATTTAATAATAAGTAATTCACAAATCTATTTATTTTCAACATTTGAAAAATATTCAATACACGATTAAGTATATATTTTATTCTTTAAGGAAAACATTCTCTTAAACACATTTATTTGAGTCAAAACGAATGTTGCGTAAAACATCGTTACGACAACCCAAAATCACTAGTATAGGGATTCGAAATTTAGATAGATGTATAAGTCCCAATACTATATAAAACTTTCCCTTTTGAAAATCATTTATTATAACAACAGTGTTATAGTCCACCATTTCCTTTTATTTCTCGAAAACGTCTATTTCAACAATGAATGTCGAAATCTATGCTTTCGATACTTAATACATTTTAAAACATCTTTAAATTGTTTTAATTCTATTTTAAAAAAAATCACTTCCTACAACATTTCTTTAATATATTATTCACTGTCCAAAATCGTGAATATACTTCGTTAACCAAATTCAACATTTCTACACATTTTATTTTAAAGGATTATCCACTGTCCAAAATCGTGGATAAACTCCTTTAACAATCTATAATAATTGACTTATCAAAATAAATCGATTCCGGATTTATAAAATAATGTTTATAAATTCCATATATATATTTATAAAAACTTCAACTTATAAAATCCCTTAATTAACAAATTCTATTTATATCTCATTTAAATGCCAAAATCCAATTTATAAGTTAATTATTTATAATCTTTTATTTTACAAAAATCATTTCATTTTATAACTTCATAATTTATAAATCTTTAAATTTCATTCACTTATGAAATCTATTTAGACTTCATTTTAACACTTATAAAACTCGTTTTATAATTCCAATATTTTTAATTTACAAATATCAATTTTATAAATCTTTTATTTAAACCGTTTATAATAATTTAAAAATCCCAATTTAAAACCATTTTACAAATTAATCTACTACTTATTTCAAAAATCACATTTCGGTTATATTTCACAAAAATCATAATTTTTATAACATAAAAATTATAACGTTTATTTATTTAAAATGAATCAATTCCAAAATTTAATAAAATGTATACTTTCAAAAATCACTTTAAAAACCCTTTTAAATTCAAAATTGTTACTTTAACATTTTTAAAACTCTAAAAATAGGCTTAATGCTGCAACAGCACTAAATATAGCAATCTCGGCATCCAAACATCATATAGCAATATGATAACAGAATATATCGCAAATATCTATAAATAAATCAATACTATTGAGGAATCCAGTTGGATCCCTCCAACCTGTTTCCCTGCATCCACAGATGTTAGCACAATACCAATCCCGTTTCAAGACGGAATATCGTGGTATATGGGGTTTATAAAATATTATCCGCTATTATGCGGCGCAATAGGGTCTCATCCGCTATATAATGCAGGAAATCAACTCCAAGTACATATATAATACCAATTCCACTTCAAGGTGGAATATCGCGGTATATGTATTTAATAAATAACCTCCGCTTAATATGCGGTGTATATGGTCTATTTCAAAACAATAGATAATAATTTATCATCCAAGCATACAATTAACAGAATCAAGCAATTTTAAATCTAACTATTTAAAATTTAAATTGAAACACATTTCGATTGAGTGAGAAGTTCTCACCTTGAGTTTCCAATAACAGTTGTAGCGTTTTATTTCGAATAAAATTAAACAAGCGTTTAATTTTATCTAAAATTATCACTAGCTCCAAACGACTCCAAACGACTCCAAACCAGCTCCATTGCGTAGTGCTCGACAAAACGAAGTCAACGCAATTCGTTTCATGATTTTCCGACCTCGTATTAAAAAGTTATGATTTTTAGAAGTTTATACAAATTTTTATATAATTTAATATACAATTCCTTTTTATTTTTATACCCAGATTCAATCAGAGCCACACGTTTCAATACCCCTAAATCTCGGCCTTCCCTTTCTATCATCTTCCCCAGGTCAATACGCGACCATCACAACCCAAAGAGCCGCCCCTCTTCGTTCAAATCGCACCCACCACTGACGATCCATAAGTCGATCGAGCACCTTCGTTCACCTCACCCATGCGTGCTCCACCAACGACCGAAGTATAGGCGAGCTCGGTCGCCTATCTTGCTCGAGAAACGTGCTCGAACCCGCCGCCTTCCAGCTCCAATTGCCGACAATCCACCGCTTCTTTACCGATCATAACCGTTGATTCTATAGAACTCGTCGTGCTCTATAATGTTGTAGTTGAGAGATTCAGCTAATTGTTTGTGGATTGGAAGAAATCAAAGAAAGAAAATGGGAAAACGTCGGCCATTGTTTTTGGAGGTGGCGGCCTGAAAGCAAATTAGGGTTTTGTTGGAAATGAAGAATATCAAGTCCTTTTATAGAAAATTCGCCAAAACACTATTCACTCGAAATTTTCCGAACTCCAAACGAAGCATGCCGGCTGGCGTTTCTAGGGTTTACCCCACGTTCCGGACACAATGGAATGTGTATCGGAGGATAATTCGATCATATGTGCGAGTTACGGAAATAAACGATAAATTTTAAATTAAATAGATTAAACAAATTTCTATACGTTTTGGCTTGCCCCGGAAAAATCATAAATCTGATTGACACGAAATTTAAAACCATACAATATTTAAAATTACGGATCCGATGAAACCGGTTTCGTCGGAATCCGAGACTGTTAGAAAAAGGGCTATTTTAACTCGTCAATTAAATATTAAAATATTCAATTTTCTACAAATTAACTTTTAATTCAATTTTAAAATTTTCATAACATCATTCTAACTCCAATGTTATTTATTATAACTTTATAAATCATTTTTAATCACATTAAACCTAATTTCAAATTATTTCTGCAATTTCAAGTATTAAATTATCGATTTAATTATCCAATTAGATCTAGATATTCGAAATAAAATTTATTCGACTTACAAATCTTACTTATTAATATTTAAAATTAATTAAATATAGAATTTCAATCGACAGAAATTCTGGGTCGTTACAAACTTCCCCCCTTAAAAGAATTTCGTCCTCGAAATTACAAAGTAAGAAAAAGTTACAGAATCCATTAACTTTTCAAAACCATTTGTTCAGATTAATTTCAAATTCGTTTAAACAGCTTAACTTTTCCAAAATCCATAGTTAAACTTCTTGCAGTAACTTTACTAAGTTTTCAAATCATACTTAGTTATCCTTCCAAAACCAATTATATCGTTTAACTTTTCACTCCAAAATCAAAGTTATAGTTTCCAAAATTTCCAATTATCTCAAAAATATTCTAACGTCTTAAATTTTCGAAAAATTTCGCCAGCGTCTCGTTTGCGCGGCTAGCTCGGTACGACTACAAAATGGCACCACAGGCCCTCAAATCCCAAAAGAAAAGAAAAAGCCAAGTAGGTGGACAAGAAAATCATCAAATTTCATACTTAAATTGAAATACATACCTTTTGTCGAGCTATTCAATTCTTTTTATCTTCGAAATCAAAATCCCAATTTCCTTTAATCCACCTGTAAATCCTGCTAACCATAATATACATTTTCATTCAATTTCACATCATCAATTTCATTTGAATTCAATTTACAATTTCAATTCTATTTGGATTCAATTTATCTTCTGAATATTGAATTTTTATCAATTATCATTAACTTACATTTGATTCCTCTCAATATTTTAAATTAGTTTCAATTACTAATTCATTACAGGTTCTAACTCATTTCATCTCGCACAATTCAAATTGGTTTTCGATATTCAGTTTTCAATTTCAGTTTATATTCTTTCGTTCGTTCCTAAACATAATTCAATTCACTATTTCAGTGTATAACCACTTACATTTAAACTGGATTTCAAATTCCATATGAATTTAATTTACCCTTCATTTATAAATGTTGAATTCAATTCTTTCAACTCATATTAAATTTGTCATTTCTTCAATTAGTTTTACTTACTAATTTTATTTTAATACTCAGCTTCATTTGATCCAACTTGACAAAAATTTTATTTATGTGACGACCCGACTTTTACTCCACAGAAAGTCGTATCATCTTGAAGAAAGAAGGGGATAGAAAAGATAGAGAAGGAAGAAGAAACAACATCAGAATCTCAATAGCGGAACGAATAAATTATATTAATCACATAAGTATTACATAATATACAACATCAATCAAAGTTACACAGATAATACATCGCATACTAGACAGTTATAAACACATGTCTAGTTATACAACTCAATACACAATACAACACAGAGATGCCAACACAACGGAACACTATATATATCTACAACGCAGAAGCCTCCTGCTTCATTGCTTCTCCAGAATTCGTCAAAGCTAACCTGAATTCCTTGGCTACTCGTAAAAATTTGAATACTCGAGAGTTTAGGAAAAACAGAAATAAACTCCGGGTCAGACATGGGTCTGGTGTGAGTAAAAGGTTAAAGTTGCTTAATTTTGAAAACATTTTGAAAACAAAAGGTATCACATAAGACTTCCCGCACACAAACATGGGTAAGTTTTTACCTTACGCTAACCAAATCATTTGATAGGAAATTCAATAATATTATAATAGGTCTAGGGTTTTCAAGTAAAATACAGAAATAGCTGAAATGCTTACATCTCACATTCCAACATAGTTAGGCACAACTAATACGTACGACACTTATTGGAGATTGGATTCCATACAATGACAGGGCTACTAGGGTACCGCCCGCCACAGTACGTGGCCTAGATCAACGTACCGAGGATCACTCCCGACCCTCTACAACACAAGGCCGGAACCATTCCTTACTAAACAGTCCCGAACAAGATAACCCCGCGGTTGTAGCTAGCAACCGCTCACATAGCCGAAATAAAAAGGGACATCTAGACAGGGGTATATCTCGTTCTGCTTGGGCATGACCCACCTAACGTTGCTGCACATCCCATGTTTTAGCCATTCTCGGTTGATGAGGCTACGATTACCCTTAAAGAACACATCTCTTAGAATGCTCATTGTCCACCTAACGACATTCTGAAAGCATTCAATCCATACAAGTTTGTTCCGGGTTTGAATGAAAACGAAGGCATTATCTCGTTACACTCATTTTGGAATCATCCTCAGAGTTAACGACGATAACCCTTGCACTCTGAATCTTAATCTTCACTTCGGATTCACGACCTATCGTTAATATGGATCGATGTGGTTTTCGGATATCCTAATCTAGAAACCCGATCCCGGTCTCATTGAAATCAAAACGCCATCTTTTAAGTCCAAGTTGTTTTAAAGTTTAAAACAATTCAATTCAATATTATCTATATACACAGATAGATAATTCACAATATCACAATAGATAATCAACATTATCATCATACTTAAATCAAGCATACATATCACACAGCATCACTAATCTCATATTTGAGATCTCAAACCATTCAAGGTAAACAGTATCATCCATACATAAGCAATGATCTAAGGATCACACCATCTATAATTAATTTAAAATGAGTTAAATTAATTACATACATCTCTAGTTAATTTAAAGTAAATTAAATTAATTACTTCACCATTGCTTATATCACTATTAATTAATTATCAATCAATTAATTTATCATCATCTAATTATTCATTTTATCTAAGCATCCTTGATTAGTTATCTTTAATTACACTTAAATATTATCCTTTAATTATTTTCACAAATTAATTATCTTATAGAATTTAACCTTTAAATCACTAAAACTAGTTACATTACTTCTTGATTAATTATATTAATAAATTCCTTCATTTATTAATTATTTCCTAATAAATCCAATCTAAATTCCATCATTAATTATAATAATTAATGATCTCTAATTACATTTTCTATTTAAAATTAATTACATTAAGTAATTAATCTTCAATTAACCAAATTGTTAATCACCCTTGATTAACCCCATTCAGTAATTAACTACCCTTAATTACTTAAATAATTTATTCCTTAATTTATTATCACTAACTAATCCCTTGATTAATTATACAAAGTAATTATACTCAAATTACTTTCACCGTTAAATCATCCTTGGTAATTACATCCAGTAATTATCATTAATTACTTCCCTAAGTAATTATACTTATCACATCGTCAAATGGTTATTTAAATTAATTAAACTTAATTAATTAACTTAAACAATTCATATTAAACTTAATTAATTACCATGAGTAAGTATTTCTTAATTACTTCCATTAAGTAATTATACTTAAAAAAAAATTACAATTGATTATCTGTTAAATTAATTAGCTAATTAATTATTAAAAATTAATCACATTAATTAATTATTTAATAATCCTTTGTTAATGACCTTCATTAATTATTACCAATTCTTTAATTACTTTTCTAAAGTAATTATCTAAGATTTATCATTTATTAATTACAAATTAATTTTATCTTTAATTATCCATAAATAAATCCTTAATTATTTAATTAATTAAGTGTTAACTGTAACTTAATTAATCCTTAATTACTTTATTAATTAATTACTAATCATTAATTTAAATTCAATCTTATTTAATTAATGATCCTTAACCACCAATTTATTTATCCTCAGTTAATTATCTTAACCCTTAATTAACTAATATAAACCCTTAATTACTAAGTTAACTAGCCCAGATCATTAATTGATTAAATTAGTTAATTATTCATTTTAATTAACTTAATAATTACAAATCCTCAATCTTCATTTATTTAGGTATAAAACATTTTTCTTATAAATGATCAAATTATCATTAACAAGGTACTTAAAACAATTTACTTTTAAATTTTACTTTTAAATTTCATTGTAAATTTAAGATTTAAAATGAAAACAAATTAACTTTAACAAAGTTTAAAACAATTTCAAAACCCTTCTTATTTCACAAGTTAAAGAATTATTTATCTTATAATAGAAGTTTAAAAGAATTTAAAACCCAATTTCATTTTAAATTTAAAACAATTTAAAAATACACTTAATCATTCTAGTTATTTAAAACAATTTAATTTTAAAACTTCTTTTATTTCAAAACCAAGATTCAAATTTAGATTTGAATCCAGATTTAAAATTAGGTTTAAATCTCTATTTTTATTTAAAGCTTTACTTTTAAATTCAAACTATTTAAACCTTTATAGTTGTTACAAATAATTTAAACTTAAAAACTTTATTTTTTTCAAAAATGAGATTCAACTTCATTTGAATCCAAACTAAATTTTGATTTAAACTTAGTTTAAATACCTATTTCACATTTTAAAAACCCAGGTTTATTTTTTTTTAAACATAGAGGTTTTAAAACCTGTAGCTAACTTACCCGAGCCACCTACCTACCACGAGTCACACACTTCATGAACTCGAAACAACAAACCCAACTCCACCAGAATTTGCAGTGCATCGTGCACATGCACGGTGACGCTGGTTGTTCCTGGCCACCGACGACGATCTCCCCATGTCGGTCACTCTCCAACAGCCCTCCACGATCTTCAGATCGCGCCATGATCCTCGAAATCAAATTCGAGAACTTAAAACCAAACCTGGAAACAGCACGACCCACCACGTCCAAACCTGTCATCGCCTCGCCCACGAAGCTCCGGCCACCAGAAAATCCTCTACTCCGGCTACGACTTCGACTACGACCCAACTACCATCCTCCAAAAACTCGAAGCACTCGATCAACTTCACAGGCCATAGTGATCGATTCACTAAACACAGTAAAAACTAGGGTTCTAAACAAAATCCCATCACTGCTCTCTCCTCCTCAAATTGTTCATCCATTTAACAATTTTCCACCAATCTCCAGTCATTCCCCTACCTCCTGGAGGAACCCCGACCTCCACCTTCCAGTAGATCACCAGAAAATCACAAATTCCATATTTCGTTCAAACCAGAACTACACCTTTAAAACTTAACTAAAAATAGTGATTTTGGTTTCAAAAATCAAGTTTTAGTCTTAGCATTCGATTCATATACCTGAATCCATGAATTATGAAAATTGAATTTTATCTTATTTAAAGTTTTCACTGTTGTTTATTTATTTCCAGAGGCCATACACATTATTTTAACTTAAGCAAATTTTAAACTAAAATCAATGCTATAACAAACATATTTGGTTTAAGACTTAAGTACTAACAAAGATTTGATCAAGATTAAATTTAGAATCTGGGTAAATAAAACAGAACAGAGCATATATATTAAACAGCATGCACACTATATCAGATTTCACTTATACATATAATACATATTTATTTCAAACATATAAGCATGCAACCAAAATTTCTTTTTTTAGATTTTAAAAGTTACTCACCTGAAAATAAACAGAGAACATATTTTGGATGTTGATGCTGGAACTTGCAAATGTTTTAAGACTTGATTCCTTAAAATTGAAATGCTCTGAAACTTGAAAGTTTGAACTAAAAATCCTTTTAACTTTGAAGCCGGTTGTTGTTGGGGAGATGCTTGATTTCCAGGTTGAAAATAAAATACAACAAGCTTTGTTTTACTGGTTATCTTAGTTGAACCTTTGAAAGAAAAGTTGCAGGCTTTACTTTATTTTTGGTTTGCAATTGTTGTGATGAATCAACAGAAACTGGAATGATGTATATATAGAAGGAAAAGATTACAGGGGAAGGTGTTTACTGGTTTGCATTTTACTAGTACACCTTCCTTTTTTTATTAACCTAGTCATAGATTTTTTTTCTTGCATAAGGAGGCTGGATTGATTTTTAAAACAATTCGAATTGACCAAATGTTATGCTAGCATTAAATGCAATGTCCTTTATGTTTTATACATATCTTATTTTGTATGTAGATAGATCTTTTATTTTGTCTTATTTTTGTCTTGCATACCATTTACAGGTTACATCCATATTACTCTTGCCTGGTTGCTTTAATTTCTTATCTTATTTCTATTCATACATTGTTCTTGCATATTCATTTTACAGGCATATTTTACAGGCATATTCTGTATTGTGCATTTGAACTATTTCTTACCAAGATTTTGGATTTGGTTTGCATTCCGTTTCTTGTGGACTTGGTTTGCAATCCGTTTATTATGGAGGATACGACGCCTTTCCTGTCGCTTGTGCCATTGAAGTACTGTGATCGTTTATTTTGAAGGTTAATGTTTCAATAATTGTTGAGTATATTAAATTTATCGTTATCATATTGTAAGTAACGTGCACCTTTTGTAACGACCCGCTATTTTGGACCATTCAAATCGACAATAGAACCATACATATCCGACTTGAATAATTCAAAATACCGAATTGTTAATTAAAATTTGGCAAAACTTAAAATATACAGTAAATAAATCAATCACAGATCACAGAGTAATATAATGCAGCGGAATAGATAAAAAATAACAGTTCATGAAGCTACTATATACATCAGAGTTAGAAAAATACAACCGAATAGTTCAAATGCAGCGAAGTCTCCAATGCAACAGATGACTTCTCTGAACCAATCAATTGGAAAGGCTGGAATCTGAATCGATAGTTAGATTTCCAAATGAAGCTCCGAACTCCAAAGGCGAGTCTCAAATGCTGTATCACTCAGTCTGACCCGAGCGTAAAGCAAAACACAAAACACTCGAGTCAGGATTAACATTCTTATATCAATAAATCCAACTCAAGTGAAATATCAACTGAAATACAAATAACTTAAAGGATGTTTGGGATAACCATCCTCTAAGGGTCCATGGAACTTTCTACAAGGTAGAAATATACACTATAACACCGTGGTCATTTCAGCTTAATTTATACTTCAAAACCAAATCTCATTTTCACTTCAAATATCTCTATATTTCCCAAAATAGTATTTATATATATTAAATAATTTATACGTAAAGTATTTTCAATTTCCTCAACTTAACAAATCGTTCCAACATCAACCCGACCTTCCCATTCAAATTAAATTCAATCTCAATTTATCAATTTAAATTCAACTCAATTTCTAAAATAACCACATAAATTTTATCGATCTCAAATTCGGATTTATAATCACAAATACCCCTTTATATTTCCATACATTTCAAAACTTTAAGTATTCAACGTTTCATCTAAATTCATTCAATTTAGTTTTCTAAATAATAAATTCAAAGTTAGTTCAACCTAAATTTTCATTTCAATTCAATTTAGTTGTTAAATAACAAATTCAACTACGTTGATTTCAAATACAGATTCGAATCTCAACATAAACCATTTAAATTCCAATATAGTTCAAGGCTTTAATATTTAAATGTTCTATATAACAGTTTCATATAGATCTCGATTTAACCTCATTATTATTTAGTCTTGAAATACTCCCTTATTAGATTCAATATCATTTAAGTAACCTTAAATTACATTTTACTCAATATTTTCTTTAATTTATTTAAACGTGAAATATTCATTAAATAACTTAAATCAAAAATCCAGTTATAAAATCATACCCTTTAAATTTCCCATTCAAAAATTTCAAATCGATTTAATTAAATAAATCCTTATTTAAATACCATTTTTATAAACCCAAATTTATCTCCCAATCTTAATTATTCAATTTATTACAAGAGAATCTATTTGAAATATAGATTTACATAAATACTTAACCATATTATATGCATTAAATCAATCTAATTTAAATCAAATATTACTACTAAATCTATATATACAATTTTCATTTATATAATATCTTAAGAATCAAATTTATTAAACCATATATTTCTTTCCAAAATTATAGAAATTATTTTCAAAATATTTATATGGACCAACGATGTCTGTATATATTTCCTATCATATAGTTAAGTGCTACGGATATTTATCATTTCGATCCGTATACTAAATATATACGGGTGGATATCATTTCAACCCGTAATCTCAAATTCAATTAAATGAAAACCGCTTGGGTTTATCATTTCAACTCATAACGATTTTCTCCTATTCTAAAGTTTGTTCGGGTATGTATCATTTCAACCCACGAGTGTGTATGCACGCCCAGATAGGCCTGCTCTTATCACAATGTCATGCATTAATTAAACAACACATTTGTATGTGGTGTAGAGTAAATATAAATGGTTGTTGTCACATAAAAAGGTAAACAATTAGGAGAACTATAATTAGACAATCAATATATTTATGAATTAGATGCTTAATTTTTATTATTCAGTGAAAGTATTTTCAAAATGTCATGTGAGTAGCCTTTATACTTATTTTGTAAATGAAACTCAACTTATTTTACTTCTTAATGTGATAGTTATGCACCAATTCACTATGAAGGATAATATATTTACTTTGCAGTCAATTTTAATTCAATTTTGTGCTTTATTTCCAATAAGTCAAATTTACTATTACCTCAATGATTGTAATTTGATTCGTATATAAACGACATATATCGTATTTTGAGTTCCAATTAAGACAACGGAAAGAACCAATGTTATTATATTTGAAAATAATTAATTCACATTCATTATGAGGAAGTATAAATAAATGCATCTATAAATGAACTTGTTTTCATTTTTAGTTTCAATTATTACACTTTATAGACATCGTCATCCACTAACTGAGAAGAAAAAAACTTATGTGCATATAGTAATGTTATGCAATTGGCCATGAATAAGTTTTCACACCAAATTATCAAACATCATCAACTATCCTTAAAAAATTTAAATAATTGATAGTGGCAAAAATAATATGTAAGGTAACTAAATGAAATAAAAGTTTTAACTATAAAAAAATAGTGGAAGCACTAAAAAATAATCGACCCGCATCTGACCACTAAAAAAATAGTTGAAGCACTAAAAAATAATAAGTTCATATCATGAGTATATATGTACGTCCAAGTGGACCTGCATCTAATAACAACGTGCATGCATTAATTCACTGAACATCAATTGATGATGATAAAACATTATTCACCAAAAGAATTCATTTGGCAACATAAATGAATTGCCTTATATTTTCAGAACTCATTCAAATCTCTTCTACATAATCTTGCATTTGTTTCAGTAAAATGGTGACTTGTAGCTTTTCACTTCTTAACCTGATCTTGATTAGACTTGGTTTTCAGGAAATAGAATATAGCATTTGTTTTAGTATAACCTAGAAAACAAATCAGCCCATCTATTTACTCTAACACCTAACAGAAGTTTAGCTAAGCCCAATCCAGTAAAAAATATTATTGCAGCAGCAGCCTTAACCTAGCAGGCCATGGATCATTTGTAACCTAAAGTTTCTGATCCAGTAAGGAAACTCGCTTTGATTTACCAAGACATTTGAGCAAAAATAAATAAATAAATAAATTTTCCAGGAAATAGAATATATCATGACATTTGAGCAATTAATAGCTCTAAGCCTCCAACATAAATGAAAGCTCTTTCTGGCAGATGGTTGGCAAGAGGGCCATGACATCCTAGCAGCCGAATTCAAAACAGTGCATTAAAAACGCAAGTTTGCATCTTAGGTTTCTGTTCAAGTTGTAGTTTCCTTCTCGCTTTCTTCTTACAGTCTTTTAGTAAATTGATATAAAAGAGATATAGGTATATTGAGGAAATAGTATGTTTGGATTTGGCCTATGTTTTCAAGTAAATTTGAGAAAAAAATGAGCTCATAATCCATGTTTTATTTATCACTGATATGACACGCTATTAACTGCTTGGCACATGATGAATAATGATAGTTACAACTTAGTATTCAAAATCACAATATTCTCAGTTATGTTGACCTTTAAATCAACTCTATATTTCTCTTATTCTCTTAGTTGATTTTAGCTTTATTTTGAAAGGACCAAAATGCAGTAGAAATTGAAGTTGTTTTTAGCTTAGTAAACTTAGAAGAACAAAAACATTGGGCATTACCATGTGTTTAAATCCAGTTAAAAACAACAGTACATTTTAAAATGTCAAAATAACTAAGTCATGTTTGTCCCAAAGGGCCAAAAGTGTAGACATTCAAAATGCTGCTGAAACTATAACTGAATAGAAATCCATAACAAATAGTCATGTAAAAAACAAATTGCACTTGTAATATTCATTAGCTAGTGAACATGAAATAGAAAATGCATCAAGATACAAATGGAAAATGTTTATAAAGAGGATAAGAAACATACACAACTGTCGTTCAAAGTCCAGTAGGAAAAACAAATGCATTAAAAAGCTACGCAAGAAACTGGAAAGAAAACGAACATTTTCAGTAAGAAATCATGCAATTCAACAGAAAAATAACAACTGAATCATTTATAGTAGGCGGCATATGTATACACAACTTAACATTGGTATGTACAGAGGATTCCACGGTATGAGAAAGCATTACTGATTTACCGACAGCATACATACCTTTTAGATGGAACATAGTAACTACCTTCAGATAAAAGAATGCAGCCTTCCCTAATCCTTAGTACAACTCCACTAACATTCATAAAGCAATACATATGCTACACTATATTGTGCTTATATACCTCAAATAAAAGCATAACATATACACATATATATAGGTCTTTACCAAAACTAAACCATCCTAAACATAATTATAGTAAATAATAGAACCAGTAGAAGAGGGTGATATAATTATGGATGAAACAACAATGTAAAAAATAAAAACTAATTACTTGTCATGATGATTGACATATAATTTGTTGATATAATAAGGATTTGGGTCCGGAACAAAGAATCCAACAGCCAAACGGTTTGGAATACCAATCTCCCAAATTGTAGGACCAACTCTTGGAAGTTCATATACGACATCACCCAAATCAATTGAAGAAGCTGTTACAAATTTATAAAGTATTTCCTCACTTACGTTTTTTTAATTTGGAGCTATATATAAAGATTAAATGATTAATCGCAAACAATTTTTACTTGACCTTCTTTAATAGTCATCGTTGCATCCATTTTATAGTCTCCGATGAAACCCGAAACATATGCATTAAGATTATACATTCCATCTCTAACATTGCTGATTTTAAATTGTCCATTTTTATCAGTCCTTCTCCAGAATTGGTAACCCTAAATATGTAGTATGATATGTTGGTCAAGATTAATGGTTGAATAATGTTCATCGTATAATATTTAGTACTATTGCCTTATGTACCTTGAATTCTGTTTTCCATGATCCAGCTTTTCCTGGTAAAGCTAAACCTACGTATGTAGAATTTGCAGGTATGTGCTCCTTGTTTATAACCCTGGTTTGTGCAAGTTAGTTGAACCAGTCGTATTGTTATTATTACTACTCATTTTCTATTTTGTTGTTGAAATTCAACATTAAAACATAAAAGATAGGAAGGTAATATGAATATGCAATGTAGGAACCATACCTTTCACTAACAAATAGTTTGCCAGTCACGGAGCCTCTTTCTTTTGTAGTTTGGAAAACTTTTGATCGAAGAAAACTGTATGGCCAACTGTTTACTTCAGTTTCCATCTAAAATATGCAACGTAAAGAATATTATACTTAACTATGCCAAACTTTCAATAAATATTATCTTTATTTTTAATGATGAGGGTAGAGATATCAAAAGGAAAATCTACAGTAGGTTCATGTGTCGTGGTTAACCTCTAATTAAGTGATATCTGTTGCCTTAGAGTACTAAAAATGCCGATCCAATAAGTAAGAACAAAAAAGGAAATTTATTGCATTTTCATTCTAATAGTTGAAACTTAACCCATAGTAATTAAGTATCTAAAAACAAATCACTTTGTTAAACTTGCTATTTTGTTAGCCTTTTGGGACTAAAGACTTTAATTTGTTGTTGTATTTTTAAGATAGTATTTAAAGTTTATTTTCAAATAAAAATTATATTTATTTCTTAATTTAACCAAATGTAATTTTCTATGTTCTTCGCAATTTCCTATAACATCATCGATTAAGGAGTGTCATCTTATATATATATATATGTGTGTGTGTGTGTATATATATATATATAGTATGCACGCGTGCATACACACGTGTGTATGTGTGCGTGTGCATTATTGTGCTATAATCTAACATTTTTTAGGTGAAATGCTATTAATAATTTAAAATTAATGCCGAAAGCTATTAATAATTATCGATTGGTAAAGAACTAACCCTGAATTAAGTTATAGCATAACGCAGATACAACTCAAAATCCGAAGGAATTAAAATAAATCAGCAATATATTACCTGAGATTGATGTGTATATTTGATTGGTGATGATTGAGCTTGATTGTTTATCTGCATTAACAAATTCAAATTAATTATGTGATCAAATTACTGAATCAATTTAAGCACTGTCCAATTAAAAAGAAAATGCTATCTTTCTACAATCTAGTACACCATGATAACATATGATTCGTTCAAACACTAAAGAGCATCATTTGAATAGATGAGAGGTCACATATACATGGTATAACCTAATAAACAAAATCATTACATTCATGCACGCACGCACAATATTAGTTGATGAATAGACCATGTTTCATTGTAATATAATGTGACCAAAGTTATTCATTAAAATACATTCAAATTTAAATTCAAGTTGATGAATGAACCACATGTAGGTGCATCAAATAGGTAGGGATAATTGCACTTTATATGTAATAAAAGAATGAGTGGACAGATGCGTGTTTTAAACGTAATGTTTGTTACTCAAAACATTATTATTTTAAGTTGTTTTATTGGTAGTCGGCTACAAATTGATAGTAAAATTCCATTAATAAATAATCAGAAAGCAGATGGTAGAGTTTGCAAATCAGATATTACATGTTATTTCTCCTTTTTACTTATCTAAACTGGTTACTTATTAGATGTAAAATTCCATGATAAGTAATCTTATTTACATCTAAATGGAATTTACATGTAACAGAAATTCCGTTGATAAGTAATCTTATTTGTCCAAGTTGCTTTACCTTGTTAAATGTATCAGCCAGCCTAAATATGCAATCGGAAACCTTTATTTTCCAATCTTTATGATTTTTGAGTATTGTAGCTTATTTCTAACATAAATCTTTAAAATAAATCAACTGTTTGCTAATCCATATCAAAATATAAAGATGCAAACACTAATAATTGAAGTACAACCACCCTTTAATACAAATAACAAACAAATATTTCTTGGGAAACAAAGAAACTCTTAAATTCATCGGAAAATTGATCCACTAAGATTTACCTAATCTTTTATTTGATATGAAGCCCAAGGCTCAGCATAAACAATCCCAATCATGCACTCATCATGCATACTTAATTCTATTACAAACTCAATTACACTTTCCGTTTTCTTTTTCATCTTCACTTGTTTTTTAACCATTTATGTTATTGGCCAATAAATAATAATTGCATGGCCAACCTACTATTTGATTATCGGTACTTTATTTCAGTTTTCCACTACAATTTCAAACTCCAAAATGGTCAGTAAAACCTAAAATTTATCCAAAATTCTGTCCCTTTCTCGGTTTTTTACCTTTTATAACCATTTATCTCTTTCTTTTATTTTCATAATCTTTCTTGTTTTCTTTTTTTTGCCCGATAAAAGTAAAAATGTTTGAAGGCTCGGAAGTTTGCACGTTTAAATAATTGAGTTAAAATAAAGAAGACCTCAATTGTATCTTCTTATAGATCCCGACTTTTAAAATCACATTGATGACCGATAATAAATTTATCCAGTGATTAGAGAAAATAAATCTTAGAGTAGACAACTTTCCTTATTCGAGCAAATTTACATTTTCTTTAGAATTCATTCTTTAGTTATGAGCTTTCCAATTGATTAATCATCCCTTAGCAATGGAATTTTACTTATCAATGGAATTTCGGCTATTTACTTATCAATTTGATAGTAAAATCAGTTCTGTTAGCCATACTTCCACATCTGGCTATTCTTCATTCACATTCATACCAACCTCTGACCATCCTCATATACATACTGCTCTCTGCCATACAAATATTAGTACTTCATCACACCATCACATCCTCTTTAAAACTACATCCCCTCTACAAAACTACTTACACATTACTACAAACATACCACTTGCTACACTTCCTTGCTTCAACCTGTCATCTTACTCCAACTACACTACACAACCATTAAACCTTCCTGCACAACTCACTTCAGTTCCACCACCAACTGTTCCACTACTGGCCCTGCCTTCATACATCTCCACAACAACTTCCACTGCCTCATCAGATTCCTCTGGCCAAAAAACCATTGCCACCACCTTCATTGACCTACCTATTTATCATCATCCTCCTCCACCACCTGAAACTTCAGAGCAAACACTTCAACATCAACTTATCATTACACTACCATAAACCACTGTCCATCACCTCAGCCTCCACTTCCACTTCATCATCAACTGTAGCCAAATCACTTCTGCCTTCACCTCCTCCCTCAGCAACAACCAAACAACATAGCAGTACCACTTAGTTCTATCTTCCTCTTCAACATACAATTCAACCACTGTGAACTTCAATAGCTGCCACAACAATCCCCTGCACGTCTGTCAATCTCCAACCTGCTTCATACAACAACTAACCCATTTCAACCACTCAACAACATCCCTTAACCACCCATTACCACTGCCTTCATTCAACATAACCACTTCCTATTCAACACTTTCCTGCAACCAAGTCCACATCTCTACTATTGTTTGTTGTTGACATAGGTTCACTGTACCTTAACCAGTAATTTATAGTTCATGTATCAAACAATCAATTCCTCGAACAATGTGTACTGCACATGCACAGTTATGTAGTGCTAATGATTTATATTTATAGGAGCAAGTGAATCAAAATGAATTATGCGTGATTAATGCAGTACAATGAATTAGTAGGAAAGAAAGAACAAAATCTAAATTCCAAATGCTATGAAAAAAATAATTATGAGAAACATATCATAAACAAACCATCATGTTTAGTCAATAATCCTTAGTTGAATTTTGAACTGCGATTCAATGGACTGACCTTAGTCAATCATCGATTGGTCGATCTACAATCAGTAGTTGATAACCGACTGTTGATGGTTTATGATTGTGAATCTTAACTCGAAGGTGGAGTAAAATCGCACTGGAATAACCCTAGTTTGTGCGGTTCAATTGAATAGTCGTCGTTCAATCTTAAAGTGAAGTTGAGAAGACGTTGCATTTGAAATTGCCATGAACCTAGAATCGTCTTGGATCTGGAATCGTGAATCGCATTGGATTTGGAATCTCTTTTACCCTTTTTTGCAGTGAGGGAGAAATGAGAGCAAGAGTTTTTCAATTTTCAGAAGGTAAAATAAAGGGAGAAGCAACGGCAAAATGTACAAAGGGTATTATGGGAACTTCGTAAAGACACGGTTGAAGTTATATGGGTTGAATTATCATTATTAATAGTAGAGATAGTGATTTCTAAACTACAAGGAACTTGCAGAGTGATAACAGAAAAATACAATAAAATAACAGGCATATATCATCAATAACAATATAACATAAACAACAGGATATGGTGTCATATCCCGCAGGTGAACAGTTGCAGATAATAGCATATATAACAAATTTAAATAACTACAGCAGCATATTTCAATTGTCGTTTCGATTGAAATCAAATTTAATGAATAAAAGAATGTTAATCGTGAGTGATTGCTCACCTTTCGAGGTTAGAGATATAGACAATGAAGTTGAGTTACGAAATGCAAGCACGACTTCCAAAGCAAAGTTAGATGGTACGATTTCGACGGAAAAGCTGATAGATGGAAATTGATGAGAACGGATCAAATTAGCTTGATAAAATTGAAACGAAGATTATATGGTTAATTTATTACTTTCTTTCGAAATGAACGTTAAATCAAAACACGCATTTTAAAAATGAAATATATATACGCACACCCATGAAAACTATATAACTTTAAAACGCTTCCATTTCATATCAATGTCAAATAACAATTATATAATTATTCAAAATGTCACATATAAAGTATATTCATTTTATGGTTGTCGTTTCCATGTAATAAATATTCATTTTAAACCAATATTAAAATAATATATATGTATAGTTAAAAATCAATGTTCTAACATAAAACACATATATTAAAGATCAACACACATATATATAATATCTTTTGAAATGAATACTTATGTATATATATAATTATTATAGTTTATTACTTTCCTTTTCAAAATACCCAGCAGGAAATCAAACAAACTTATGCATATATATATGCAGATAAACAATATTCTTTATAATACATTGTTAACTTACTCTTTTTTTTTCTTTTTTTTTCTTTTTAAAGAGTATATATGCAGTACAGTTTATAAGAATTTTTTTTTATAAAACCTTCATATATAACAAAATATATGTACAAAATAAAATATTTGTATATATAAAAATCAAAACGTTTCAAACATATATTCAAAAACTGGATCATATAAATAACAATGTATTTAGTTAACACATAATATAAAATTCATTTATATAACTCTTTTATATATTCATTATAACTAAAATCGAAACGGTTATATATACTTTTATATAAATTAACCAAATATACACGTTACTTAACCTATCTGTACCCGATCAATAGCTTTATTATTAAAGCATGCACATCATAACAATATGAAGATATACAATGCTTTAGACTTATTAAACAATATATTGCAACTTATGTATATTAGTATGTGAATATAAATAAGCTTACATACTTATTATATAAAAATCAAAATTGAAAAAAACAATATAACAAAATATATATAAACTCAGAAATTGATATATAAGCTTATACTGTTATATTGAGAATTTTTTTTTATTAAGTACAACCATACATATATATCTTTGGGTACTACAATTTGTATTATTTGCCTTTTATAAAGAAAATTGCTGTTGCACTGAGTTTGTACATATAGCTTACTTTATGTATATAGATAACATAAGCTGTCATACATATATACACTAAAATATGTAAATTTAAGGCAGTATACTACTAGCAAATATATATAATATAATACAATGTATAGACATACCTGTGTAAACTCGAGCCGCTGATGGGTGGGCAAAAGGAATAAATAAGAAACTACAGACAATGGGGAAAATGTTGATGCCACCTATGTGCTGTCAGAAGTTATTACCTCTAGGCTATACACTCGGCTATGATGGGGCTTCCGATGTGGATAGGGAAGATGTTGGGTTCGGCTGGAAGGCATGGTGTTTCTTAAGAGAAGATGAGGGGAGAAGGAGGGGACAGGCGCTTGGTGGAAAGAAAATTTGCAGAGAGAGGATGAAAAGAATGCAGATGTACTAGGTAAAAGAAAGGAGGAGCAGGCAAGAATAAATAGAATGTATGAAGGGAACAAGGAAGGTTATAAATCAGATTGGAATGAAAGCTCTAACGCCCCACCCCGAGACCCACCTTAGTAAAGAGAATTAACGAGTAATTCTGTCTACCAAAGCGGAGAATAGGGCTGGTTAAGGGCGACCATCTATAACTTTGTCTTAAACATCTACTGAATACGTCGATAAATGCAATATAATTTTTTTCTTTTCTATCTCAATATATCGACATACATAGTAAATGTTTAATCCAAAACTATAGGTGGTTGACGGATCTATCAGAACAAAATACAATAACTAAATGTAAAGCACATCACAGAACAGTAATTGACATCATATACACACACACACACACACATACACTGATACATGTTTAGTACAATACAATATGAATACAATAAAGGTGGTACTCGACCACACCACATACATCAAATCAAATGTAAAAACATCAGAGTATGAGGAAGAAATAAGCTACTCAAGCGAAAGAAGAGATGATATCCAACACCAACTTCAAGCTAAGTCCAATAGATGATACCTGAAACAACTCGGTCTGACCCGAGTATAAATACACGGGTCAGTCTAGCTACACAAATCAGTCAATATCGATAATATGAAGCGGAATGGATATAGTGATACTTCTTCTCGAATGAGGAGAAGGATTAGATAACTTATAGCTCAATACTTAAGTAACAAATGCTACCTAAGTGACTAAATACCTTGAAAGAGGTAACTTAAACTCAATACTCAAATAAAACACAAGTGCCTCATATCATTAGCGATAACCCATAATGAACTCAAATCAACTCATATAAAACTCAAGCAAAACTCAAATAGCTCGATGAACCATTACTCCGAAAAGGAGAAAACTCATCTCAATCACAAATAGAAGTCATGAAAGCAACACAAGACAACTCCATAAGAATGTGAGATCTCAAACTCATAAGTAGGTCAAGGCGGCTAAATCTCACACATACATCTCAATCATAAAAACTCATGGAACTCGATACGAATTCAAACTCATAAAATCTCAAATTCAATAAAGAATTCGATGCATGTTCAAAACTCAAAAAATCTTAACACTAATGCACCAAAAACGACGAATTCAAAACTCAATGCCGAAGAAATGTTGCACGTGCTAAACTCAAATGGCCGAAGCCTTAGACAAGGTCGCTAACACCTTCTAAAGCAGTTTGTCCTCATGACAAGGTCGCTGACACCTTTACAAAGCAGTTCGTCCTCATGACAAGGTTGCTGACACCTTTCCAAGCCATTTTGCCATCCCTAACAAAGTCGCTAACACCTCCAAAGCAGTTCGTCCTCATGACAAGGCCGCTGACACCTCTCAAAGCAGTTCTGTTAGGTAAACATCGTGAATGTGTCACAAACTCACGGATAGGAACCCGAAAAGTGTTAACGTGTGTCCCATACCACACATTCGCACTTAGCGGTTTACTAGCCGTTAGTCGATGCCACACTAAAAACATCATAAAACTCAGAAAATTATATCTCGCCTAGTCTCATTGGCGAGTGCTAAAGAGATACCATACTTATCTCATCTCATCGATAAGTATTAAATGGCATCATATCTTGTCCCATCTCATCGACAAGTGAAAAACATCATGATGGTTTCTCATAAACCATAAATCTCAAAATATGAAATCATAAACTCAAGACTTGCCTTATGTCATTGGCAAGTAAATAAAACATCGTGATGGTTCTCATCGATCATACTCCTACATAGGAGATCTCAAACCATACTGCTTGCCAAATATTGGCCATCTTAAATAATTACAATAAATAGAAATTATAAAACTCAAAATACGCCATACAATGACAAAACATCTCAGATCAATAATCTCAAATATCTTCGATCGTACAAGTCCGGAATTAACTGAAATAGTAAACGCACATGTCCCATACCACGTGTTTTACTGAATCGTTCAATTCTCTTTCTCATACGTTCGAATAGTGTAAAAGTGTATGTTTTATATTCAAAATAGTTTACTAGAGAAAACAAGCTTTTAAAACTATTTATCGAAAAGATTAATAAAAACAATATTTGAAATTCCTTTATTATAGGAAATAAATAGATTTTATATTAGAAAAATAATTTTAAAACTATATAATAATAATTTGAAATGTCCATTTATTTCAAAAATCACTTCAAAATAGTTTAGTAAAAACCGCGCTCGAAAACAATGAAAAACAAGAAAGATAACTCAAGACCGATAACTTGAATTCGATACGAATTCAATTCAAATTTAACCCAAAATCAATTCAAATTCTATTTAAATTTGAATTTCAAATTCTCTAAATATAGCTAGCTTATTGATAGGAATCATAGCTCTCAAAACATTTCAAAATAACATCAAAATCGGACAAGAATGAGAGCAAAACTAAGCTAGTATAATTCTCAAGTCAATGATTTATTGTTGTCGTTTTACTCTCGGGACATCAATAAACAACTGCAGTTTTGACCAAGCTAACTTCAAAATTTCAAAAAACTCAAAACAAGAAAGGTTTATAAAATAATCCAAGTTTTTTTGAAAACATCAAGAAGTATCTAAATCCGACAAGAAATGAGAAAGATACGTCTAAGTTACTAACTATATTTAGTTTAGATAATGTAATAATCAAAGTGACAAAGCTGAGAATTTGTAACAGGATTTCGATCAATCTTTACTCAAAATATGCAAATGTGTTCAACAGGAAAGTTGTCACATATAAACTAAGCTTTTCGAAACTTAAAAAATCATCCAAATCCGACAAAAAACAAGGAATATATGATCAATTTACAAACTGTGTTCAGTTTGGATAACATAATTACTAAAGTGACAGAGCCGAGAGTTTGCAACAGAATTTTGATCAATTTATGCTCAAAATATGCAAATGTGTACAACAGTAAAGTTGTCACATATAAAATATGATTTCCGAAACTTCAAAAATCATCCAAATCGGACAAGAAACAAGGAAGATATGATCAATTTACTAACTGTGTTCAGTTTGGATAACATAATTACTAATGTGACAGAGCTGAGAGTTTGCAACATCATTTTGATCAATTTATGCTCAAAATATGCAAATGTGTTCAACAGTAAAGTTGTCACATATAAAATAATCTTTCCAGAACTTCAAAAATCATCCAAATCGGACAAGAAAGAAGGTAGATATGCCTAAAAGAATTTCTTTGTTTCAAAGCTAAGATTAAAACACAGGACAGAAAGGTTACATCTTCTTCAAACTCAAATTACTCTTAGTAAACAGCTTAATCACAAAAAGTAATGAACATAAAAGTTGTTCCTTATAAAAGCATCTTCAAAATTAAAAAAAACCTAACTCAATTTTGATCTACCGTTTCAAAGTTATGGTGATTTCAATATCAGGTTTCAATAAAAAATATTGCACAGAGCAGAGCTGTGTACATCAGTTTCAAACCCAATTTCGACCTTCTAAACCATATAATTTATTAAAGTGATTAAAAGAAAATTGTAGCTAATCGAATGTTCTTTCAACTGCAAAAAGATTGACCTAATTTGGATAAATTGGCACTAAGATATCGCTGTTTTACTGCAGCGATATTTTTACAAACAATTTTCAGCAAACTACAACCATGCAATCATTCAAATTCAAGCAACCAATTCACACCTAATTTGAAAGCAATTCAATCATCAAACCATCCAATTCAATTCAATTATCAACTCATAGATTAAAGGTAGTAGTGTGAGTGATTAACTCACCTTTTACTTTCCTATAGCTTGTTAAATCCTCTTTTAAGCCTTGCTAACCTCTTAGCTTCTCCAAAATCATCAAAAAACTCAAGAACAAAATTTGGACAGCAAGCAATTTGATCAAAAAGGGGATCAAAATCATTCTTTTAGAGTTCTAAAGGATTGAGATAAAGTTTAAAACACTTACTCTACATTATTGGACAAAATCCCTTTGATTTGAGCTTTGAATTTTGAAATTAGGAACTAGGGTTTAGGAAGATGAATGTTTTATTGAGAAGAAGAATGAACGTACTGATGTTTTAGGAAGAGAAATATATTTCTCATTTCTTTGATAATAGGCCAAGTGAAGTATGTTAATGGGCTAGAGTCCAATTTTTCAAGAAAATTAGCTTATGTTATAAATTAATAACTCTTAACAATGCACACCTTCAAATTCAATCATCCATTCAACTTTATTTCATATCAAAAATTTATAAAACTTCATATTCATGATGATAAAATGTTATATACTCAAAATAAAAGATTATTCATATTTTTAAAACTTTTTATCATCATATTTCTTTTCCTTTTTATAAATAACAAATTTACATCTTTAATTACAAATTCCATTGTAATTAACATTATAAATTACACAAAAATAATATTTTTGTGTAATAAAATTTCATAATCCTTTTCAAATATAGTTTTACACTTAAATTATATTTTTAAACTCAATTCCATCATTATTTTGAATATATCTCGTCTTAAAATTAATCACTTCTTTTAAAAATCATTAAAAGAAGTAAATAGCAATAATTAACAAAATTATTGCATTAACTCTAAATAAAACCCTTTTTCCTCATTTTATTATATCAAATCATCTTAATAAAGTTTTCAGAATTCTATTTTCTCATTTTTATCCTCAAATATATTATTTATTCCCAATAAACAATTTAAATTCCTCATTAGTTATTAATTTACACTATTAAATTATAACCGCCGTAATTTAATATTCTCAGGTAATCGCTAAAATTAGGGTTGTTACAAAAACGTAAAGAAAGAAAGAAATAAAAGAAATCAATGAATGTGAAATAACGTATAGTATTTTATACGTTTCAAACTTTGAAATGGCAACGGTCATGAGTTGATTTAGCTACATTTAAAGCAATAACTTTTTTGTTTGTTTGGATAGTACGTAATAAGTTTGGAAAGACAATGATATTTAAAATGGAACAAGGAATGGACAGAGAAATTTAAGCAAAGATAAAACGTACAGAATAAATATAGAGTAACGGAACAGTCACGATAGTTCAATGGATAATTAAAGCAACTTTTAATGCCACCAGCTGCACGTTCAAATCTGAAAAGGCAGAGTAACGGACCATATAATAAATTGAAACGATGGATTGATAACAGCTGCAAGTATATATTTATAGAAAAGAATGGATAGAGAAAATTTTGTGAAACGTACTGAAAATAAATTTGAAGTACTTATTATATTATATGTTTCTTTTTGAATGCAGAGTCCAAAATTTGAAACCCAAGTAACGGTCAACCCTTGATTTGGTGAAAATAATTGTAGCAATTAATAAAAAAAAAAAATAGCAACGGTCACGTTGCTTTGATTTAGCTGACCAATCAAAGCAAATTATTTATAATTTAACCGGTAGGAAACGTAAAGGAACGTACCACCATAAAATGAAATTGATAACATCTGTGCATTGATTTTGCAATATTTATTAAAGAAATTGATTCTGCAATATTTATTAAAGCAATTCATTAGCTAGCTTGAATTAAATAGAATTTCATAATGGAATAAACTTTGATAAAATAAATGTAAATTTTAAAAGCTGCTATGTTTAATTGGACGTAATCCAAATATTAAATTTTAATTTCAAAATATTATTATATAAAATTTCTCAAAAGTTTCAATTGATTACGTTAAATAAAACCATTTAAAACTATTAAAATCTACGGGTCGTTACACTCTCCCCCACTCAAAACTTTTCGTCCCCGAAAAGGTAGGAGGTAGGAGAATAGAATAACCAGAAATAAAATAGATTGAAAGACAAGATAAACAATTAATTTAAAACTATATAAATTTTATTTGAAATATTTATTTGATGACTTCATTTGAAATTTAATTTTCTTTAATACTTTAATACTTTTCAAACTCCTTTGAAAACAATTATTTACATTATTACTTATATTTACAAAGAAGCTATTGAAACATGTTTTATTTAACTAATAACTTCAAAAATTATTTATACGACTAAAATTTTCTATTAACCAATGTAGTATACAGATAAGCAATATTTAAAAGATTATATTCAAAAAGGAAAGGAAGGTAGATTCTGGAAACGGAATATAGGCGAACAACTAAAGCTGAGAAGATAAGGTAGATTTAAAGAATAGAATCAGACACGAATCGTAAATTTCAAACCATAAGAGTTTCAATTTCAAATATTAACACAAAATTTCTTTGTTGAAAAATACCTTTATATCGAAATAAATCTTTCTTTCAGAAATATTTTTATAACTCGATGTTTCAACAAGTTTATCCTCGTTCTTTCAGACTCTGGCCATGCATTGATCAGGCGCAAAGCTAGAATTCTTCAAGTACTTAGTAGACTTGTTTCAACACCCAGTGAAAATACTTAAAAAAAACTTTAAAACAAATATGGAAAGTACAATCCAAACAAAACAACCAAACCAAAACCTTTGTCCAACCATGGTTCGCAGATACACAATGGTTACGCTTGGATCCCCCAGGAAACAATCCTTATCCGTAAGCTTTCTCAGCCCTGCGAGTTACGCCATGATGACTAGTAGAGTGCAGGATACACAATGGTTACGCCTGGGTCCCCCAGGAAATAATCCGTACCCTTAGGCCATCTCAGCCAGACAGTTTTGCTACTAATCGCGAACTACAAAGATTGCAGGATACACAATGGTTACGCCTGGATCCCCCAGGAAACAATCCGTACCCCTAGGCCAGACTCAGCCAGGCAATTTCGCTATGCAGTCGCGAGAGAATAAAAACCATGGGTTACGCCATGGTGGGAACACTCGAGTATCACATCCGGAAAACCAAAAATCGGAGAGAATAATATCGATAGAATGAATCCACAATGTGGCCACAAAGCGGATATCAAGCAGAAGGCACTTTCCATATCATTGCTTCGAAAATATATATCATATAGTACATATTCAAATACCTTCAAATATCATACTTATATAAAGTCCATTATATATAGGATTCTTTTTTCCAAATCGAATACTTTCCAAATCAATAGTATATCAAATCATACTTATATAGACTTCGATTATATAAATTCTCTTTCCAAGTTGAGTACCTTTCAAATCAATAGATTTCAATTCAACTTCATACTTATACAAATCCATTTTATATAAGTTCGACCACTCCCAAATCAAGTGCGTAATAATATAAGGTTCTCAATTTCAAATCATTTCAATATCAATTTAGTTTCAAAGTCATATATGATTTCACCAAATTTTCTTCCAGATTAAATATCTAAATTTCAAAGTTCCCAAAATAATAGGTTTAGAAAATTATCCCAGTTTCCAAATTAAAATAATTCAAGTCAAACAAATTCATTTCCAAAATCACCATACAAGTACTGGTTTTTAATTTCAAAACCAAATATTTTCTCAAAATCAATTATACTCAAAATGGTTTCCAAATTTATAATTATCCCTTTAAAACTTTTAAACTATCTATTTCTATTTGAAATATCTAATTTACCTTTCTGAAAACCATTATTCAAAAATATTTTTTTTTTCCAAAACATTTCAAAACTACATTTATATTCTTTATCAAACATTTTATACTCTTCGAAATTTCTTAGCTTTGGAAATTTAATCTTGATTTGGAAGTGTTCGAACATTCAAAATAGTTAGGGAAATTAAATTTCCAAATTCAAGAGTTGAAAATCAACATAAATCGATAAATCAATTTCAATAGATAGGATTATACTAAATCAAGTCCGAAACTCGAGGACTGAACACCGGTCACACTTTAAATTGTTTCAAATATATACATATATCTTTCGAAAATATCAAATTATACTTTGGAATTTGAAATCAAAACGGTTTTACAAAATCACTCGCATAGCGAAGCTATTAAAGAGGCCTCTCTCCCACTCTGAAACTCGAAAATCAATGTCGATGATGCGCGCACTCGTCACAGAAATTATTTTCCAGCGACATAAGTGAGTTCTAGACTTCTATTTTCTTGAAAACTTCTTTGAAATTTCTTCAAAATTATTGGAATTCATTTGAACTCATTTGAAACATATCTTATTCGAAAAATACTTTTAAATCGTATTATTTTTATATATTTTCCAAAATCTTTAAACCAATTTCAAAATAACGGAATTCAATTCTCGAATTTCATATTTAACCCTTCAGTTATAAATCATTTTATATAAATCAATTTCTATAAATTTTCAAAATTTAAAATCCTTTCAAAACTTTTATATATATGGTAACATTTTCACTTTTATATATAGAATAAAATCATAGTTATCAAAATAATAATTTCGATATATAAAATAATTTTAAAATACAAACAAAGCCCGATTTTCATAGGATGATTCAAGAATGGATTTTAAACAAAGATAGAGATTTAATTTAGAGGAACTCCAATGAATAGAATCCTGATTCGAAGATAGACTCGATCGAAGATGAGATAATTAAATTACAAATAGAAGATGGATATACTTCTACAAATCGCGGCGACCTTAGGAATATAATCGATGTGGAATTCCAAAACAAATCGACGTTCGATCACCAGAGATAGAATTAAGCATATCAAGATATAGCAGCATCGTAAACCGAGGATACAGAAATCTTCGGTGAATCAATGCCGATTCTAAAGGAGTTTTCATCCCCTTTACAAAACATTCAGTGGAGTTATGGGATTCTCCAAAATTAAACGAATATAAATAGAAAGAGACAAGAATGAATTTCGGAACCGAGGGACATTCCAAAATTCAAAGGAAATCGAGTCAGAAAGGAAGAGATTCAACTCGAATGAAAGTGATTCTGTAAATAAATTTACCATATATGCTAAGTTTTGCCTAGAGTCAAAGCTCTGATACCAACTGTAACGACCCGCTATTTTGGACCATTCAAATCGACAATAGAACCATACATATCCTACTTGAATAATTCAAAATACCGAATTGTTAATTAAAATTTAGCAAAACTAAAAATATACAGTAAATAAATCAATCACAGATTACGGAGTAATATAATACAGCGGAATAGATAAAAAATAGTAGTTCATGAAGCTACTATATACATCAGAGTTAGAAAAATACAACCGAATAGTTCAAATGCAGCGAAGTCTCCAATGCAACAGATGACTTCTCTGAACCAATCAATTGGAAAGGCTGGAATCTGAATCGATAGTTAGATTTCCAAATGAAGCTCCGAAATCCAAAGGTGAGTCTCAAATGCTGTATCACTCAGTCTGACCCAAGCGTAAAGCAAAACACAAAACACTCGAGTCAGGATTAACATTCTTATATCAATAAATCCAACTCAAGTGAAATATCAACTGAAATACAAATAACTTAAAGGATGTTTGGGATAACCATCCTCTAAGGGTCCATGGAACTTTCTGCAAGGTAGAAATATACACTATAACACCGTGGTCATTTCAGCTTAATTTATACTTCAAAACCAAATCTCATTTTCACTTCAAATATCTCTATATTTCCCAAAATAGGATTTATATATATTAAATAATTTATACGGTAAAGTATTTTCAATTTCCTCAACTTAACAAATCATTCCAACATCAACCCGACCTTTCCATTCAAATTAAACTCAATCTCAATTTATCAATTTAAATTCAACTCGATTTCTAAAATAACCACTTAAATTTTATTGATCTCAAATTCGGATTTATAATCACAAATACTCCTTTATATTTCCATATATTTCAAAACTTTAAGTATTCAACGTTTCATCTAAATTTTCATTCAATTTAGTTTTCTAAATAATAAATTCAAATTTTGTTCAACCTAAATTTTCATTTCAATTCAATTTAGTTGCTAAATAACAAATTCAACTACGTTGATTTCAAATACAGATCCGAATCTCAACATAAACCATTTAAATTCCAATATAGTTCAAGGCTTTAATATTTAAATGTTCTATATAACAGTTTCATATAGATCTCGATTTAAACACATTATTATTTAGTCTTGAAATACTCCCTTATTAGATTCAATATCATTTAAGTAACCTTAAATTACATTTTACTCAATATTTTCTTTAATTTATTTAAACGTGAAATATTCATTAAATAGCTTAAATCAAAAATTCAGTTATAAAATCATACCCTTTGAATTTCCCATTCAAAAATTTCAAATCGATTTAATTAAATAAATCCTTATTTAAATACCATTTTTATAAACCCAAATTTATCTCCCAATCTTAATTATTCAATTTATTACAAGAGAATCTATTTGAAATATAGATTTACATAAATACTTAACCATATTATATGCATTAAATCAATCTAATTTAAATCAAATACTACTACTAAATCTATATATACAATTCTCATTTATATAATATCTTAAGAATCAAATTTATTAAACCATATGTTTTTTCCAAAATTATAGAAATTATTTTAAAAATATTTATATGGACCAACGTTGTATGTATATATTTTCTATCATATAGTTAAGTGCTACGGATATTTATCATTTCAATCTGTATACTAAATACATACGGGTGGATATCATTTCAACCCGTAATCCCAAATTCAATTAAATGAAAATCGCTTGGGTTTATCATTTCAACCCATAACGATTTTCTCCTATTCTAAAGTTTGTTCGGGTATGTATCATTTCAACCCATAGTGATTTCTAAACTATAAGGAACTTGCAGAGTGATAATGTAACGACCCGTAAATTCGATGTTTAAAATGAATTAAATTAATAAGATTTTAATTTAAATTTAGAAAGAAATAAAAATCTTATTTATTTATATGAAAGCGAATGTTGAAATTAGATGTATCAAAGGTAATTAAAATTTACAAATTAAATTATATATTGCAAGTAATTGTAATAGTGGAAATTGTCGCATTTGGATATAAGTTAAAAATAAGTAAAAAGGGGCAAGTATTGAATTCATCAATGAAATTAAATATTGATTTATGAAAAGTGAATGTAAATGGAGGTAATAAAGTAATGCAGGACAATAAATAATTTATTTAGTACAATCCCTTTTTATTTGTAAACTATTGTAAGGTGTTAACTAATTGAAGTGTGAAAATTGGGAAATAGATTCAAAATTTATGTTAGACAATGAATTGCAATAATTAAAGTAAATAATTTATGGATTAAAAGGGAATACCAATTTACTCGTGAATATAAGTGGATGGAACAAATTGAATAGGAAAGGCTAATTTATTCATAAAGTGATAGTTGATGTAAAACGGAATGGAAATTTGATTGGTTATATTAATTGAATGGAATTCAAATTTGTTGGAAAAGGTAAATGCGTATTTGGTAAAAAAATTAAACAGACTTAAATATTGAATTTATTTAATTAATATACATAATAAATAATGATTTAATAAAAACCAATACGTTGTAAATAACTATGATATTGGAGTGGAAATAACAAACTTTTAAATGTGAGATTTAGAGTTTTGACGACCATTATTATGAGATATATGTATATTTAGTTCATTTGATTTAAATTGGAAATCGTTGAAAAATATTACGTTAAAATAAATTTAGGTAATATGATTAGTAAATAAAAAGAATGAAAATAAAGCTTTATAAATTGATTGGAATCTAAAATTTTATGAAAAGATTTATTGCAATTAAATGGATTAAATATTTAAAATTACGTAAATATTAATTTAGATAAAAAGGGTAGTCATTATGTAATAATAAGTATGAATCTATTGTAGATTTACTTATAAAATGGCAGTTGTGTAAATGAAAATTTAACATTTAAATATTACGTTAATAGAGATTTAAGTGTAATCGAAGCATATTAAGATAATAGATTTTAAATCCACCTATTTGAAATATATGAATGGAATAATCAGTGATTCATTTAATTTAATAGAATTATTAGAAAATTAATTTATAATTTTGAATTTAATGAAATTGAGAATTAATATTGAAATTTATAAATGAATCATCTAAATTTACATTTTTAAATTTGTTTAAATCGTTGTAGATGGTTGAGGAATCATAAGTGATAAAAAATTCCTATTCTAAAACTGAAATATATAAAATTGGATTTATTTACTAGTTCTTAATTTATTTAATTTATATAAAAATAGTCATTTTGGCCATTGACTCGGATTTCGACGAAACCAGTTTCATCGGATCCGTATCGGTGAATTTTTGTAGGGTTTCAAGTTTCGTAGCGATCGGACTTGTCGTTTGATCGTACGAATGCGAAACGCCTTGAAATCGATTCAATTGAAATCAATTTGAAATCAATTTGAAAATATTGTTTTCGGCATAACTTCTTCATACGATGGAATTTGGACGTGGAACTTTTTCCATCGCGTTCAGAATATTTTTAAATACCTAATTTGATATATGGATTTATCCAATTTCGTTCCGGAGTCGAAACGGGCTTTTTGGGCCACTTTGTAGTTCACACGTATATCCAACATGATCCATCTATTCAAATTTCTAACCTACCTATATAAACCCAATTATAAACCCTAGCCTCCATCTATTCTCATTTGTTTGTACGTTCATTTCCTCGGCTCCTCCTATTCCCAATGGCTGCAACCCTAGATCTAAACTCAAATTTCAAAAATCAAATCAGAAGTCAAAATTTAAAGTCCTCAGAAAAATTCCAAAAATATATATGTCGATGCTCTCGACGAGCGTAATTCAATGGCGTAATTCATTTTCGATTTGGGTTTGTGCTTTGACCAAAAATTGGGTCTTTTGTCCTGGCCGTTCGTTGGGGGTAAATTGGGTTGGACTGTAGATCGTCGATCTTACGACGATCGGGTGGTGCAGTTGCGGAGAGGGAAGCGAGTAGGTGGTAGATCTGGAGTCGTTCGTGATATGGTTGACTGGAGACGCCTCAGATCGAAGGAGAAACGTACGTAAGCCGTTCGCTTTCCAGCGAACGTGGGGCCACCGAGTTTGTCGCGGTGGTACGTGGGGGGTCGGCCGACGTTAGGCGTCTTTGGGGAAGGGTCTGATCATCGGCGTGAAGGCGAAATTGCTCGCGACGTGATGGAGGTGGGTGGCGGCTGGTAGCTACTCAGGCACGAAAGTGTTAGGGTTTCTGTACATAGGAGATGCGCGCGCTTGTTTGGGGTGACGTGGCAATGTTATAGTGGTTAGTTTTATTTTTAATTTTATTTTGTGTTCAAACGATTTAAAATGGAATAACTTCTTCATACGATATGTGTTTCACGAGAGATTTTTTTGTTAGGATCGTAATAAAATTCCGGACTTGATGACGCTAGTTTGGACGAATTCTAAGACGGTCAAAATTTTGGGTTTAATCGGATTTAAATTCGATTTAAATTCAAAAGGTGAGTGTTTTAACCCACTCACAACTTCTAAGTTTTCTTATGTTTGTTAAATTGATTTTAGATATGAGTAGAATTTTATTTATGACTATTTGGCATGTTTTATTCATTATCTCAGTTAAATCGCGTTTATTTAATTTAACCGTTAATTAATTTTATTACTGCATATAATTTGACAGTTAAAAATTTATTTATTTGCATATAAACTGCTAGTTAAACAGTTATTAAATTTATTATTGAGTATAAACTGGTAGTTAATACCTGTTATTTATTACCTGTTATATTTTATATGCTCTATATTGATGATTGGTTAAATTGATGATGATTGAAATAAATTGGTTGATGATTGATATTGGGTGAATGGATGATGTGTTCTATATTATATAAACTGCAAGTTATTATGCATTTTCATTTCATTGGGGATTGCGGTTTGAAATGATATACAACCGCATTTTTATTTTTTTAATTTGCGGATTGAAATGATAAATATCCGTATTACTTGACCATAGGATAGAAAATTATATACAGGCACCGCGGTATATATATAATTATTTTAAAAATGATTTCTATGGTTTGGATATGATACAGTTTATTAAATTTTGATATTTTATAAATATTATTTTATATATATATAGTTAAATTTTGAATTTAAGCTACGTATAAATCTGTTGAATATAAATAAATAAGTTGAATAATGGAGTTTGATAATTTATATTATATGATTAAGTACAGGTTTAAGATATTATATATATATAGAGTTCTAATGATTCAAATCAATTAAGATTGGAAGATAAATTGGTAATTTATTTGGAATTGGTCTTATTTAAAAAATTAAACTCCGTAAGTTGATGTAAACTTATTAAAATTGGAAATTTTAAAGGTATGATATTGATAACTGGAATTTTATTCATGATAAATTAAATGAATATTTCTAGTATAAATAAAGTAAAGGAAATATTTAATTGTTAGAAATTTGAGTTTTATTTATGGATTTATTTTGTGAATGTTTCAAACTAAATAATAGGACCATAAATTATTAAATAGGATTTCCAACCTTAGTTTGAAAATTTTAAATACTCGAAGTTTGAATATATTGAAATCGAAGTGTTTTATTGAAACTAAAAGTGAATCTAAATTTAATAGGTTTACACCTAAAATTTTAAATGAATAAAATTATGAAGTCGCGGAAATTATTTTATAAAGTAATTTTAAATCCAAACTATTTTATTCTATATACTGTTTGAATATCCAAACCATTCAAGTTTTAGAAGTATGGTCTTAAAGCTATGAATTTCGAAGTATTATGTTTTGAAAGTTATAATTCAAATGTTTGGTTTCCAGATATTATAAATTTTAAAGCAGTATGATTTTGGAAAAGAAATATATTTGAAAGAAATGATATTATTGATTTGGGTTTTATAAAAATAATATCAAATGAGTTGCTTTGGAAATGGAAATGATATCGTATTTATGGGTTTTGAAATGGACAATTTTATTCTGGTTTTATAGTATAAACTATTTTTAAAGGCCGCGGTGTTATAATAACGTTTGGTTGTTGAAGAGACCGGGATCGGAAATTGTCATACTCTCTGCCAACTCCGAAAACTACTTTAACAACCGTGTACGCGGTGAAGATTCTATAATGAAGTAGGTTGGTGACGGCGTTTCCTTTGAGGTAAATACGTGGACCCGACTCCCGTGAGTTGGCATAAGGTGGCTAAAACAGGAGCGATTCTCGGGCCAAGGGGGTTAGCGCCCTTTATCGAACACTCCTCTTCGATACTATATTCTGACTTTAGATTGATTCGGTGGCCACTTTTGATTTTATGGGGAGTTTGTTCGAGGTGGGCGGTAGCTGCGGCTATGCGTTACCACCAGCCCGGATAGCAATTGGTATATCTACCCTGGCATTGCCTAGTTGTGCCGTGTCACCTACCCTAGCGCGCCTTATACGATTTTGGTTTTGTACCATACCTATGGAGTGCCCTCTGACGATGCACATTACGGAGAAATTATGGTACTGTATAGACTATGGGAATATATTATGTGTTAAGGGGAATATTGGGTCACTCCTTAACGCTATTAAAAAGTAAGTTTATTTTACAATTAGACACTATTATAATAGCGAAATATATTACATAGTAAATAGTTTAACGGATCCTTAAGAGATGTAAATCCTGAGCATCTTTTGAGTTACTGCACTCATATTTATGTTAATTTAACTTAGATAAGATCTTTTAGTTCTGACTCGAGTGTTTTGTCTTTTCAATTTGCTCGGGTCAGTCCGAGCGTTTCAGGATTTGGAAGATTTAGCTCTGGAGGACGAAGACGAAGATTTATAATATTATTATTTATATTCCACTACACTATTTGATTCCGCTGCATTGATTATGATTGGTATGTGAACTCTGATATTTATTGTAGAAAGAAGAATCAAAGGTTTGTAAACAGTTTATGGACTTTACATTCATTATTATATTTATCCTTCCGCTGTGAGATTCTATTTTTGTTTTTCTTTTCCTGTTTTTCCTTAATTACCCCATAACAATCCGCCCTTCCGTATGGTTTGAATTGGCACGTGTGTCGATTTAAAGCGTGCGAAAAGGCGGGACGTTACAGATAACAGAAAATACAATAAAATAACAGGCATATATCATCAATAACAATATAATATAAACAACAGGATATGGTGTCATATCCCGCAGGTGAATAGTTACAGATAATAGCATATATAACAAATTTAAATAACTATAGCAGCATATTTCAATTGTCATTTCAATTGAAATCAAATTTAATGAATAAAAGAATGTTAATCGTGAGTGATTGCTCACCTTTCGAGGTTAGAGAGATAGACAATGAAGTTGAGTTACGAAATGCAAGCACGACTTCCAAAGCAAAGTTAGATGGTACGATTTCGACGGAAAAGCTGATAGATAGAAATTGATGAGAACGGATCAAATTAGCTTGATAAAATTGAAACGAAGATTATATGATTAATTTATTATTTTCTTTCAAAATGAACGTTAAATCAAAACACGCATTTTAAAAATGAAATATATATACGCACACCCATGAAAACTATATAACTTTAAAACGCTTCCATTTCATATCAATGTTAAATAACAATTATATAATTATTCAAAATGTCACATATATAGTATATTCATTTTATGGTTGTCGTTTCCATGTAATAAATATTCATTTTAAACCAATATTAAAATAATATATATGTATAGTTAAAAATCAATGTTCTAACATAAAACACATATATTAAAGATCAACACACATATATATAATATCTTTTGAAATGAATACTTATGTATATATATAATTATTATAGTTTATTACTTTCCTTTTCAAAATACCCAGCAGGAAATCAAACAAACTTATGCACATATATATGCAGATAAACAATATTCTTTATAATACATTGTTAACTTACTCTTTTTTTTAAAAAAAAAAAGAGCATATATGCAGTACAGTTTATAAGAATTTTTTTTTATAAAACCTTCATATATAACAAAATATATGTATGAAATAAAATATTTGTATATATAAAAATCAAAACGTTTCAAACATATATTCAAAAATTGGATCATATAAATAACAATGTATTTAGTTAACACATAGTATAAAATTCATTTATATAACTCTTTTATATATTCATTATAACTAAAATCGAAACGGTTATATATACTTTTATATAAATTAACCAAATATACACGTTACTTAACCTATCTGTACCCGATCAATAGCTTTATTATTAAAGCACGCACATCATAACAGTATGAAGATATACAATGCTTTAGGCTTATTAAACAATATATTGCAACTTATGTATACTAATACGTGAATATAAATAAGCTTACATACTTATTATATAAAAATCAAAATTTAAAAAAAAAATATAACGAAATATATATAAACTCGGAAATTGATATATAAGCTTATACTGTTATATCGAGAATTTTTTTTTATTAAGTACAGCCATACATATATATCTTTGGGTACTACAATTTGTATTATTTGCCTTTTAAAGAAAATTGTGGTTGCACTGAGTTTGTACATATAGCTTACTTTATGTATATAAATAACATAAGCTGTCATACATATATATACTTAAATATGTAAATTTAAGGTAGTATACTACTAGCAAATATATATAATATAATACAATGTATAGACATACCCTGTATAAACTCGAGTCGTTGATGGGTGGGCAAAAGGAATAAATAAGAAACTACAGACAATGGGGAAAATGTTGATGCCACCTATGTGCTGTCAGAAGTTATTACCTCTAGGCTATACACTCGGCTATGATGGGGCTGCCGATGTAGATAGGGAAGATGTTGGGTTCGGCTGGAAGGCAGGGTGTTTCTTAAGAGAAGAGGAGGGGAGAAGGAGAGGACAGGCGCTTGGTGGAAAGAAAATTTGCAGAGAGAGGATGAGAAGAATGCAGATGTACTAGGTAAAAGAAAGGAGGAGCAGGCTAGAATAAATAGAATGTACGAAGAGAACAAGGAAGGTTATAAATCAGATTGGAATGAAAACGTAAAGAAAGAAAGAAATAAATAAAAGAAATCAATGAATGCGAAATAACGTATAGTATTTTATACGTTTCAAACTTTGAAATGGCAATGGTCATGAGTTGATTTAGCTACATTTAAAGCAATAACTTTTTTGTTTGTTTGGATAGTACGTAATAATTTTGGAAAGGCAATGATATTTAAAATGGAACAAGGAATGGACAGAGAAATTTAAGCAAAGATAAAACGTACAGAATAAATATAGAGTAATGGGACAGTCACGATAATTCAGTGGATAATTAAAGCAATTTTTAATGTCACCAGCTGCACGTTCAAATCTGAAAAGGCAGAGTAACGAAGCATATAATAAATTGAAACGATGGATTGATAACAGCTGCAAGTATATATTTAATAGAAAAGAACGGACAGAGAAAATTTTGTGAAACGTACTGAAAATAAATATGAAGTACTTATTATATTATACGTTTCTTTTTGAATGCAGAGTCCAAAATTTGAAAGCCAAGTAACGGCCAACCCTTGATTTGGTGAAAATAATTGTAGCAATTAATAAAAGAAATAAATAGCAACGGTCACGTTGCTTTGATTTAGCTGACCCATCAAAGCAAATTATTTATAATTTAACCGGTAGGAAACGTAAAGGAACGTACCACCATAAAATGAAATTGATAACATTTATGCATTGATTTTGCAATATTTATTAAAGAAATTGATTCTGCAATATTTATTAAAGCAATTTATTAGCTAGCTTGAATTAAATAGAATTTCACAATGGAATAAACTTTGATAAAATAAATTGAAAATTTAAAATCTGCTATGTTTAATTAGACGTAAACCAAATATTAAATTTTTATTTCAAAATATTATTATATAAAATTACTCAAAAGTTTCAATTGATTACGTTAAATAAAACCATTTAAAACTATTAAAATCTATAGGTCATTACACCTTTTCTCCTTTTATAAATTGCAGCAGATTCTATGGTCTGATCACAAAAGGTATCTTGTGAGTTTACCTTAGATCTTTCAGTTGAAAAAAATCAAATTATTGGTTTCTATGCTTGAATCATTAGTTGAACCTAAGTTTGAAACTTTCATGGTCGGGTCCATTACATCAAAAATAAAGATTATTATTTACTGTCAACATCATATATGCATTTGAGTTTAAAGCATCTCTTACTTGGATAACATATTTGTTTTGCCTTTCGTTTGTTGTAAAGGATATGGCGCCTTTCTTGCCGCCTTTGCATTTGGACTATGATGGACATTTGTATCAAAGGTGAGTACGTCCGTAAATGTCATTTATTTTTCACATTTGTACTCATAATATATTAAATTTACCTGATTTTCTGATAACAAAATTTGCTTCAATGGGATCAAAATTTGAAGTGGAGCAAGAGCCGGTTGGAATTTTAGGTCCTCCGAGTCATTTAAAGGTATGGTTTTGGTATCTTTGTTCATTATCTTCCCCATTTCCTTCTCTACAGATGTTTACATTTCTACCACGCTTACGTGATACCTGTGTTTTACCTACTTCAATTGATTTAACCATTTATCTGTTTTGATAATACCATATAATGTAACTTAAAAGGAAAACAATCAGAAGTAGTGTTCAGCTATGTTGTACGGAAAATTAAGCTTTGTTATAGGTTTTAACTGGATTGTATGTGTAACATTTAAAAGCAACAATTTAAATTACTGTACTAAAGCTGTTTATGAAAATAATTGTCATGTTGAAAAATAAAACTAATCACAATGCAATCGATTTCCAAAGAATAACAGAGAATTCTGCTTCAAAAATAATGATCCAAATATCATCATGTAAATAACAAAATATTGAAATTACTCTGTTGTATATGTATAAACTTCAACATCGTAAACAATTATAATAAACATACATTGACTAAATGAACTAAACTATTTTATTATCACTCTAAAACTATTTACACATATAATCTACTGTCGTTTTAGATTATTTCTTAATCCTTGAAATAAATTGATTTCCTGTTTTTTTTTTCTTCTTTTTTGACTATTTTCATTCTAAAGAAAATCCATACTTGTTTTTGTAGGGCACTACGATTTTAGATGAATGCTCAGGCTTGCATTTTAGGTAACGAAAGTCATGTACCTTTTTGTCTAAGAATTCAAAATTGATATTATAAGTCTGATTTTATTTTTGTACTTGATGTATTACATAGTCATTTCTCATTTTATGATTGTAACTGTAGCAAAACAATCAAGACGGAAGTGGTGCAATATACTTTGAGGAATTTGTTAATACGATGATAATGTTATATTGGATAACGGGACACCAGAGATGAACTTATGAAAGCATTTCGTATCATAGGTGAGGAAAAAAAGTAAGTCTTATTCATATTATTGGTAATTACTTAATTAATATGACCGTGTCACAACACATGTTTATTACATGATTAACATATATGGATAGATCAAGTATATAACTAAGATATATACATACCTTTCGTAGTGGTTCAGATCCTTTTTTCAAATGATAGCGCACCGAGATATGAGAAATATAACCTGAAGATTCGAAACATAAAAATAGATTTTTTGTTTAGATATTTATAGAAAAATTAGTAATATGATAAATATAATCTGAAGTAATTCATATATGTATCACATTCTTCCCTAGTATTTGTAGAAAAAGAAAAATAATCTTGATAATTGAAGTTCAATAAAAAATGACAACTCATGTATGTGCATACCCTTGGGTTATTTCAATTATAACATATAGAGGAAGGAGAAATAACATAGAATTTTCTATAAAATAAAATTCAGAAGCTTCCTGGGATTTCTATTGAGAGAAAGCAAGAACCTTTTGAAGTTGTTTGTTTGGAGAATGACTTATAAAAGATAAGTAATCAAAAAAAACAGAATAAGTCAAACAACATAGTAATAATACTTTGATATTTAAATTCAAAAAGTATAGTAATTATAATGTGATATTTAAATTTCTGTTATGTATAATAGGTCTATAAAGATATTTTTGTTATTTGATTTATTCAACAGATGTTTACAATAAAATTTTATCTTTTTTATCTGTTCTTTTAATTTTATACTAATATATGAATTTTTGTCTACTACTAATTTTTTTCGCTTCAAATTGTTCTCATATACAGTTACAGGTTTTTAAATCTACAGTTCAAAATAATAAGTAGCCATAAACACATTAGTTTTTAAAAAATCACCCCCTTTTAGGATTAAGTGACTACCAAAACATAAGTAGCACACATTTATGTGCAACTGATAAAATAGCACACATTTGTAATTGGCATTTTCCTCTGGAAGCATGAGTTGTTTCAGTAGTTAAAAAGCATATAACAATTGGTAGCTCAAAAGTTTGTTTATGTTCACCAGAAGCGCAATTTATCTGATGTTCTTTTATTTAGTAGAATTTAATAAGTTAGGAATCCTAATTGCATAAAAAATAGCAAGTCATAATGTAATTATTTGCAGCATGACTATGAATAATTTTTTTGTATCATTAACCCAGTTGCATAAAAAATCATGGAATGATTACGAAACAATCAATGAATAATTTTTTTGTGAATGTAAGTATTGTCATTGTCATACTTTATATGGTTTTCAAACCTTGACTCCATCGAGTTTTAACTCGTGTAATGTTTCATAACTCTTTCATGCAGTATTTCTACTTCATCGTTGTGCTGGTGATCACTGTATGTAGCAGTAATCTAGAGGTACTAAAACTTGTAAATGCATTTACTTTCTTTGTTTATGCTGTAATTAGTCATATATTTTGAACCCATAACATTCTAAAGTTAATATCTATTGCATTTCCCACTATTCACGGAAAAAGTAATGGTGGAAATCAAACATAAGAGAATTAAGGTCTGGCACCAATGTTTACCAGGGAAAAAATATAGAGGAGCGATGTTACAGTGGTAATCTTGTGAGCAAGTGTAACGACCTGATAAATTTATGATTTTTTTTATAAATTTAATTTATATGTTTGCTAATTTAATCCAGTATAAAATTAAAGTCTTAGGATTTTTAAAAGGATGAATGTAGGAGTTAGATAGTAACTGTAATTACAGGTAGAGATTTAGAAGGTTATATGATATAGATTTGAAAATAACTGAAAGTTGTGTTGTAGTTATAAGTCTTAATTTGTTGGTTTAATGGTATTAATGTAACAATAACTGAATTGGATTACATACACACAAACATTTGAAAATTTATTAGGTGGACTAAATTGGTTAAACTTCATAAGTTGTGCATTTCAATTTAGTAGAAATTCTAAACGATAAACGAAGATTTAAATAAACGCTAAATTAAAACTATGTAAAATGGTGACTTAAGGCCTAGTTATAGGAATTGGAATATAATCCAAAATTTAATTAATGATAGTAACGTAGTATTAGCTAATAAATAGATTTCAATGCAGTAACCAAATGAAAGGAATAGGAATGAATATATATATTGAATAGGAATGAATATATATATTGATTTGAAATGAAATAAAAATGTGTCACATTTAGATGGAGTAAAATTTAAGAAACCTATAAATGTGGAATCAGTAAACATTTGTAAAAAAATATTGCCTAGAATAAAATTCATTTAATATAAGAATTCAAAGGTGGAAGATTTACATTTGGATTGAAAGGTATAATTAATTGAATTGGTGATTTGGGAATTTAATCCAAGGGTTACTCTAAAAATAAATACGGATAAAAAGAGGTTAAACTAAGGAGGGGCATTAATTGATTTTAAGGCTTATTTAATACGTTAATAGGCAAGACTCCGCATTCATACATTTATACAAAGCTAAATAGAAGCACAAGTGTGATATAATGTAAATAGATGGATATCAACCTTTATTTATATGTTAATGGGATTTAATTTCTATTGTATAAAAACCGCAATTTAATGAAGATTGAAATAGCTAATTCATACGTTAGTTGATTTAGCTGGAATATGAAGATATTTAATGGAATAGTGAAATCAAATGGGAATGGGTTTCCATTGTTCATTTGAATTCACATTCATCATAAAAACTTATTTGAAAACCAAAGGAATAATAAAGGAATCAAGACTTAATTAGTAATTTGGATTTAAGACATGGCAATTTGGATTTATTGCAACATTTAATACCATAGAATTTAGTAAAGCTTATTCAAATTTCAGTTGACCATTTGTGATATAACTTTTTGAAAACAAGACTTTATTTATGAATTGAGTATTTGATTCAACGAATGGTAATTACTTCATTTAAAAATGGAATTTAACGTAAATTTGTACGTTATTAAAGTTAAATGAAAGCTGTAAACATTTGACTTAGAGAACAATTGAGTGAAATCTTAACTAATGTAAACTTCATCATATTGACATCCATAACTGTGAATCATAGGAAGAAGGTAAATAAATGAACTTAACCAAACTATTTATGTTGAATATTGAAAATTTGAATAAATAAATAGTTAAGAAAATTAAAGGAATGGGAATAAAAATTTATTTATAATTTGGAATTTTAATTACGGTGAAAAGGGTTAACTGCAATTAAAAGTAAGTTGAGATGGAAATCAAGTTATTTATTTAATTTGGTTTAAGATGAGAGTGTATAAGTATAAGATTAGGTAATTTGTGAGAATAAATTTATAATTCCCAATTAATAAGAAAGTGCAGAAATTAAAATTGCAAATTTATATACCTATAAATTTTTATTCACATCCAAGCTTGTTAAATTTATTGGGATTAATTGAACTATCTAAGTAATGAAATTTGGCCAATAATAGGAGTTGAAACATAAAAATTGATTTTTTATGATTTATTTAATTGATTTAATAATATTAAAAATAGCCATTTTTGTCACGGACTCGGATTTCGACGAAACCAGTTTCATCGGATCCGTATCGGTGAATTATTATAGGATTTCAAATTTCGTATCGATCGGACTTGTCGTTTGATCGTACGGACGATAAACGCCTTGAAATCAATTTTATTAAAATCAATTTGAAAATCAATTTGGAAATCTTGTTTTTAGCATAACTTCTTCATACGATCGAATTTGGTCGCGAAACCTTTTCCATCGCGTTCAGAATATTTTAAAACACCTATTTGGATATATAGTTTTAACAAATTCGGTTCCGGAGGCATAGCGGGCTTTTTGGGCCATAATCTGTTGCGTACGTTCATCTATCTAGCCTATCTATTCTAACCCAGCCCAACCTATATATATATACAGCTACAAACCCTAGTCTATATTCTTTAGCTGTACGTTCATTTCTTCACTCTTTTCTCCTCCTAAAAATGTATACACTTCAGATCCAGTTTCAATGGAAAATCAAAAGCCAAAATTCAAAAAAATTCAGAAAATTCCACAAAAATTATATGTCGATCTTCTCGAAGCGCGTAATCCACTGGTATAATTCGTTTCTCAATTGGGGCTGTCGTTTTCTCAGAAATATTCAAACAGTGCCGGCCGTTCGTTTTGGATTTTGGTGATTTCAACGGTAGATCTTCAGCGATAGCTCGATCGGGGGGTACGGTTGTGTAGAGGACGTCGAGTAGGCCAGATCCATACGGCTACATCATCATCTAGATGATCGGAGACGTGGCAGTTTGGGGGTTTTGGGCACGAGATTCGTCACGGCCTGGGTGCCTTACGCGAGGCACGGCAGTACCAGGAGGGGCGGCCGAGGGAGGGCAGGAAGTTGGTGATCTCTGATCATCTCGGCCGTGCTCAGATTGGTGATAAAAATTGGTTGAAGAGGCAGCTTTTCTGGCGGCCGTTAGGGTTTGAATGGGAAGATGATCGCGTGTTCTGGGATGGTTGCGCGTGAAGGGACGCGGCGTGTATGCCTCGTGACGTGGAGTGGTATGTTTTGGTAATATTTTGTTATATTTAATTTCGTTTGCAATTCGATTTTTCATCATAACTTTGTCATACTACATCGGATTCACACGATTTTTTTTGCGTTAGGATCGTAATTTAATTCCGGACTCGATGACGCTGGTTTGGACGAATTCCGAGACGGGCGAATTTTTGAGTTTAAATCGGATTTAAATTCGATTTAAATTCCAAAGGTGAGTGTTTTAACCCACTCACAATTACTAGAAGCTTTTATGTTTGTTAAATAAATTTTAGAAATGAATAGAAATTTATTTATGAGCTTTTGGGCATGTTATTTCATCCATATCTGTTGAATTGCATTTTTTTGAATTTAGCTGTTAATTTAAATTGATTGATTGCATATTAATTGGCTGTTAGAAATTATTGTTTGCATAAGAACTGCTAGTTAACAGTTATGTAAATTATTATTGAGTAAACTGTTAGATAAATAGTTGATAAATTTAATTTGGAAAAAAAAACTGACAGTTATTACCTGTTGTATATGTTCATAGATATATACTGTTATTGATTGAAATTGGTTGATGGTTGCGATTGGATGATGGATGTTGTTGATGAATGAATGTTTATTGCATATCATTAAATTTGCAAATTTATCATGCATATTTCATTTTTCGGGATTGTGGTTTGAAATGATAAAACCGCAAAGTTTTATTTTTAAATTGCGGATTGAAATGATAAATATCCGTATCACTTGACCATAGGATAGAAAATTATATACAGGCACCGCGGTCTATATATAACTATTTTAATGTGATTTCTATGGTTTGGATGGAATACGGTTTATAATAATCTTAAATTTTATACTGTATAAATATTTTTCTTCCGTATTTATGTACATGAAAAGTTGGAAATTTTGAAATAAAAAGGTGTATAAATTCCCTTAGTAAAATGGAAGAAAATTTAGAAAATGGAGTTGGATAAATTTATATCATATGTTTAAATGTTAAGTTTGGAAATTTAAGATATGATATTTATAATTGGATTTTTCCCAAGAAAAAATTGAAATGAATATTCTAATATGAATTTGAATTGGAAAAATATTCTAATATAATTGGAATCGAAAAATACATATGTTTTATTACTAGAAATTGGAGTTGTTTAAGGATTTATGTGAATATTCAAACTAAATAATAAAACATTTAATTTGTTGAAAGAATATATTCCAATTTTAGTTTTTGAATATTAATACTCCAATGGATTTATATATATGGAAATTGAAATGGTTTTGGAACTTAAGAGTGATATCTAAATTATGGTCTTAACTTTAGATAAAGAAATATTTCCATAAAGCCATATAACTTATTTCTTTACAAAGTGACAGTAAAGTTAAGCCCTTGAAATTCATATACCGTTGAATATCCAAACCATTTGAGTTTTAAAAGTTATGGTTGAAATTATGGATTTCCAAAAATATTATGCTTTGAAAATATTCGATTTTCAGATATTATGAAGTTAAAGCCTTTTTATTATTGGAAAGAAATTATATTTGGGATAAGTGGTAAAATATGGTTTTGGGTTTTGGAATGATATCGTAATATTATGGTTTTGAAATGGATTATATTCTGGTTTTAAAAGTATAAACTGTTTTAAATAACCGCGGTGTTATAATAACGATGGGTTGGCAAAGAGACCGGGATCGGATATGGACATACTCTCTGTCGATACCGAAAACCACTTTGACTAACCGTGTACGCGGTGGAGATTCCAGAATGAAGTAGGTTGGTGGCGACGATTCCTGTAAGGTAAATACGTGGACCCGACTCCCGTGAGTTGGCATAAGGTGGCTAAAACAGGAGCGATCGACGGGTTAATGAGGTCATTCCTCTGATCGGACACTCCTCTTCGATATTATACTATGACTTTGGATTGATTCAGTGGCCACTTCTATTTTTTTGATTTGGGGAGTTGTTTCGAGGTGGGCGGTTGCTGCGGCTTCGCGTTACCATCGGCCCGGAAGCGTAATTGGTATATCTACCCTGGCATTGCCTAGTTGTGCCGTGTCACCTACCCTATCGCGCCTTGTACGAGTTTGGTTTTCTCCCGTAGCCCGTGTGGTATCCTCTAGTGGCTTCCCGATCAGGAGGGACTATGATATTGGATGGACTACTGGGACTATTACGTGTTAAGGGCTATATGGGTAACCCCTTAACGCTATTAAAAAGTAAGTTTATTTTATAAATAGACACTATTATAATAACGCAATATACTACATAGTAAATAGTTTAACGGATCCTTAGGAGATGTAAATCCCGAGCATCTCTTGAGTTACTGTACTCATATTTATTTCTGTTTATTTAACTCACATAAGATATTCTAGTCTGACTCGAGTGTTTTTGTCTTTTCAAATTCGCTCGGGTCAGTCCGAGCGTTTCAGGATAGCAGGTTTTAGCTTTGGAGGACGAAGACGAAGATTCAGTATTATTTTATATATAGTATTGCACTACACACTCTTTCTATTCCGCTGCATTGTTGTATTTGGTATGTGTAACTCTGATATTCATTGTATAAGAAAAATCAAGCTTTTGTAAACTGTTTATGAACTGTATACTTGTTACTATATTTTATCCTTCCGCTGTGAGATTCTATTTTGTTTTATTTCTTCTCTGTTTTTCTTATTTACACCATAACAATCCGCCCTTGCGTATGCTTTGGAATGATACCAACTGTAACGTCCCGCCTTTTCGCACACTTTAAACGACACACATGCCGATTCAAAGCATACGCAAGGGCGGATTGTTATGGTGTAAATAAGAAAAACAGAGAAGAAATAAAACAAAATAGAATCTCACAGCGGAAGGATAAAATATAGTAACAAGTATACAGTTCATAAACAGTTTACAAAAGCTTGATTTTTCTTATACAATGAATATCAGAGTTACACATACCAAATACAACAATGCAGCGGAATAGAAAGAGTGTGTAGTGCAATACTATATATAAAATAATACTGAATCTTCGTCTTCGTCCTCCAAAGCTAAAACCTGCTATCCTGAAACGCTCGGACTGACCCGAGCGAATTTGAAACCGAACCTAGCGGGGGAGGCACCAGGCGAGGGTCGGATGTAGCTGAGCCAGTCATGCCACCTAATCATAGAAACCCCGCTGAACGGAGCCGAGCTAGAACCCAGCCCGAAGTTGACCCCATGGATGTGCTCGAAACAGAACCCCACAGGGGAAGATCAAGGCAGGGGGCAACTGTAGCTGGTCCTAGCGTGCATCCAAGCAGCCAAAGACAACCACTGGATAATGCTAGAGGTGATAGACTGTACCATCCCTACAGGTCATCTGGGCGAGATAGATCCCGCAGGGAAGAACCGAGCTCATTTTTGTCCGCTCCAAGTTCTGACGAGCGGATGGCACGATTATTCAGAGAATGTGTCCAACGGGAGCAAAGGGACCGGGGAATAGGCGCTAGGGTCACCAGTCCCTTTACCCGAAATATCGAAACTGCCATCACTCCCCGGGAATGGAAAATGCCAACCATGGAACCTTACAAAGGAACTTCCGACCCCATCGTACACCTGCAGAGATACACCCAGCATATGCTCATGAGTGGAGCAACAGAAGGAGTATTATGTAAATGCTTTCCGCTATTCCTATCAGATCTAGCTACCTCCTGGTTCTGCCATCTACCCCAAGGATCCATCAACTCATGGGAGATGTTAAAAGAAAGGTTTATTAGCCAGTTCCGCATCCATGTGGAACAACCCAGGGATGCTTATTCTCTATCCAATGTCAAACAGAAAACCGGAGAGACGCTACAACAATATCTAACACGGTTCAACGCCGCAGCGGCAGCAGTTCAAGATGCCGATGAAAAACTCACTCTAATGGCCCTCTGTAGTGGTGTGCATCCAGACACCAAGTTTGCCAGAAGATTAACTAAGGAAAAACCAGTTACCTTGCCTGATTTCTTCCATGAAGCTGGAAAGTATATGAGACTTGAAGACGCTGCTACGGAGAGGCAGCCAGGGCAACAAGGCAAGATAATTCAGGACAAGGTTCCCACTGCAGCTAAGGACGCTCGAAGAAATGAATCTAGAGACAATGCTGGGGGCAGAAAGGGTGAGAAGCGCCAATATCGACCAGGGCCAAGATTTGACTCCTACACTCCTTTGAATGAAACAATCGAAAACATCTACCTAGCCACTCAGGGCGAACTCGGATACAAGCGCCCCCCGCACAAGAAAGAATCAGATAACGCACTCAAGTCCGGAAAGTTCTGTCGCTTCCACGAATCCCACGGACATGACACCAATGAATGCCACCATCTTCGGGACTTGATCGAAGAACACATTAGAAGAAGAAGACTGGAACGTTATGTGAAAAGTCAGAACAGGACTCCAACTCCTGCCAATGAGAACTCAAAGCAACCCCTCCCAGAAGTAGGCGGAGGGAGTCGCAACAATCACAACACCAGTGGCTCTAGTCAAGAGAAGATAGTAGTCCTTACCATCTCAGGAGGACCACACATTGCCGACAGAAGTTGGGCAGAGATGGAAAGGTACGGCAAGTCGCTTAGAAATGCCGAAGGATATGTTAACTCCATTACGGAGGAACGCCACCCGAAACGAAAAGAAAACGACGACATCATATTCAGTAGGCGTGATTTGGAAGGAAGACAGTACCCACATATGGATCCTATGGTCATCTCTGCCTGGTTCGGTCCAGCTAAAGTTTTTCGGATTCTAATAGACACAGGAAGCTCCGTTAATATCCTGTTCAAACATGCTTTCGACAAAATGAAGTTATCAATGAAGGATGTATCCCCCTGTGACAAACCACTGCACGGTTTCACTGGAGATGCAAAAATGCCCCTCGGGCAACTTGACCTCTTCGTCGAAATAGGAAGTCATCCCCGCTCCGTTGTGCGAAAACAAACGTTCGTACTAATAGAAAACCACTCGGCTTACAACGCTTTCTTGGGAAGACCAGCCTTGTCTGACTTTCAGATTGTATTAGCCCCCTGGTGCCTGAAAATGAAATTTCCAACAGACAACGGAGTAGGAGAAGTAGAAGGAGATCAAGGTGCTGCCCGAGACTGCTACGTAACTGAACTTCGCAACAACCGCAGAAAGAATAAAGGAAAAGATGCAGAGACTACTCTCTGCATGAAAAGCTTGGAGGCATAGCAACTAAAGAAAGCCCCTCCTCTTCGATACACAAGCGATCCCTTCAATGAACTAGACCCCCGGGATAAAGAGGAGGAGGCTACCGCCGAGCCTGCAGAGGCTATGGAATTCGTATCTGTAGATAAGCATGATTCAAGTAGACTATTAAAAATCGGATCTCAGCTGAAAACGGAATTGAAGGATCGACTCATTGACTTTCTCCGCCACAACTTAGATGTATTTGCGTGGACCCATGCCGATATGACAGGAATCTCCCCAGACGTAGCATGCCACATGTTGAACATCGATCCCACCAAGGTACCAGTAAAGCAGAAAAAGAGGAGCATGGGGGCAGAGCGATCAGCAGCCCTTGATGAGGAAGTAAAAAATCTACTTGCTAATGACTTCATACGGGAAGCCATCTACCCAGAGTGGATCGCTAACCCAGTGCTAGTAAAAAAGGCCAATGGAAAGTGGCGAACATGTATTGACTTCTCCAATCTGAATGACGCTTGCCCGAAAGACTGCTTCCCACTTCCCCGAATTGACCAACTCGTGGACAGCACAGCTGGGCACGAACTCCTATCTTTTATGGATGCATACTCCGGATATAACCAGATCCCCATGCACGCTCCCGATCAGGACCACACTAGCTTCATCACCGACCGCGGATTATATTGTTACAAAGTCATGCCTTTTGGACTCAAAAATGCTGGAGCTACCTATCAACGCCTCGTCAACAAAATGTTCGCAGAACTGATAGGACGTACTATGGAAGTATATGTGGATGACATGTTGGTGAAGTCCAGGAAAGCCAACGACCATGTAAGCCATCTGGACGATATGTTTCGGGTACTTCGCCGATATGGAATGAAGCTGAATCCTCTAAAGTGCTCCTTCGGAGTATCATCGGGAAAATTCTTAGGATTCATCGTCCACGCCAGAGGAATCGAAGCAAACCCTGAACAAATCCGAGCTTTAAAAGAAATAAGGATACCTTCCACTCGAAAAGAAATGCAGAGCCTAAACGGAAAGGTGGCCGCCCTAAGCAGATTCATTTCCAAGGCAACTGACAAGTGTGTCCCTTTCTTCGAAGCACTCAAGAAAGACAAAGGGAGGTTCGAGTGGACCGACGAATGCTTAAAAGCCTTCCTCAACCTAATCGAACACCTTCAGAGACCACCAGTACTCTCAACTCCAAATGAAGGTGAAGTGTTATACCTATACCTCGCTGTATCATCTCATGCTCTAAGCGCCGCCTTGGTAAGAGAAGAAGACCGCACACAACGTCCGGTTTACTTTGTAAGCAAGAGATTTACGGGGGCAGAAGCCAGATATCCTAAACTTGAGAAGTTAGCATATTGTTTATTGATCGCGTCACGGAAACTGCGACACTACTTCCAGTCTCACTCCATCAGGGTTCTAACCGATCAACCACTAAGACAAGTGCTCCATCGTCCTGACACTTCTGGGCGACTCCTCAAATGGTGCATCGAACTAAGTCAGTATGATATCACCTACCATCCCCGCACCGCTATCAAAGGACAAGCCATGGCTGATTTCATTGCCGAATTCACTACCAACGAAGGCAAGGAACAATCCGAAGTAGCAAAAAACATCAAGTGGAACCTCTTTGTAGACGGAGCATCGAACGAACAAGGCTCGGGGGCAGGTATTGTGATCGTCACCCCCAGGGGAAGAAAGTTGTACTATGCATTAAGATTGGAGTTCACGGCCACTAACAACGATGCTGAATATGAAGCAGTAATAGCGGGATTGGAACTGGCCCTAGAAATTGGGATCAATTCCTTATGTATTCATAGTGATTCTCAGCTTATCGTAAACCAGGTACTAGGAGAATTCCAGACTCGAGGAGAACGGCTCACAGCATACCTAAAGAAAACCAGACTGCTGCTCGATCGATTGGACCATTATCTAATCAAACACATTCCTCGAGAAGAAAACCAAGAGGCAGATGAACTTGCAAAGCAAGCTAGTATGAAGGACAGCACCATTCCCGGAGCACTAGTAATCTCAAGGCAGCTAGCCCCGAGTTTCGAACAAGCGAATCTGATAACTGCAATCGAAGAAGGAACCTGGATGACTCCTATCCGGAAATATTTGCAAGATGGCATACTACCCGACAGGCGTGACGAAGCCAAGAAGATCTTGAGGAAAGTTCCCCACTACACAATGCAAGAAGGCATCCTCTACCGGCGTGGCTTCTCTAGCCCCCTATTAAGATGCGTCGCCGGGAGGGGAGCCAAGGAGATATTAACAAACATCCATCAGGGAGGATGCGGAGATCACACTGGAGGACAGACTTTGGCAAGAAAGATACTCCGATACGGATATTACTGGCCCACACTAAGCAAAGATGCCCTAGACTTCGTTAAGAAATGCGACAGATGTCAGAAGTTCGCCAAGATCCCTCGACTACCCACAAACGAAATTACTCAAATGACCAGCCCTTGGCCCTTTGCCGTATGGGGAATTGACTTAATTGGCGAACTGCCAACGGGCCGAGGCGGAGCCAAATATGCTATAGTGGCAGTCGATTATTTCACCAAATGGGTGGAAGCGGAACCTTTAAATAAAATATCTTCAGCAAAAGTTATCAACTTCTTGATCAAAAACATTCTGTGCAGGTATGGAGTCCCCCTCAAGATCGTATCAGACAACGGACTCCAATTTGACAGCGAAGAATTTGCCGACTGGTGCCAAGAGCATGGAATTCATAAAAGCTTCTCATCAGTAGCTTACCCTCAGGCAAACGGACAAGTTGAAGCTGTCAACAAAATTCTCAAAACCCTAATCAAGAAGAAACTTGAAAAGTCAAAAGGCGCTTGGGTGGACGAACTTCCTACGGCACTATGGGCATACCGCACATCTTTCAGAACATCAACGGGACATACTCCTTTCTCTTTGGCATATGGATCGGAGGCAATGCTCCCAGTTGAGACTATTGTGCCTTCCCACCGTAGGATCCACTACAACCCAGAAGAAAACGAAGAACTCCTCCTCATGTCTTTGGATCTGATTGAGGAAAGGAGAAACGACGCAGCACTCAAAGCAGCAGCTCACAAACAAAAAGTGGCAGCACTATACAATTCCAAAGTCAAGCATCGCAGCTTACAAGAAGGAGATCTTGTCCTCAGGCGAATCTTTCCGCGCCCCGGGGCACTGGACCCCATCTGGGACGGACCATATGTAATTCACAAAGATCTCCACAACGGAGCTTACATTTTGTCAACAGTGGACGGAGAGGTGTTCCAGAGGGCATGGAACATCCGACACCTCCGTCGATACTTTTCTTAACTTGTACTGCCCATATGAAGTGAATTAACAAAGAGAATCAGTGGACGTAGGCATTTTCGTGCCGAACCACTTTAAAAAATCTTGTCTCTTTTTAACTTGTTCCTTTATGTCTTGGCTACTTGTTAAGCGTTATCCCTTTCTGTTGAACAAAATTCTATGGCATCTCCACCCAAGACGCACCGCGGCCTCATCTGGACTAGGCCTAACAGGTACGCTACGATTCTATGCACTCGCCAATGAGACTCTTTTGCTCCAGCATCCCTCTGCTGCGGGTTAACTCATTGCGCGCCTGCCCTCAAAGCCAACTGTAATGAGCCGATTATAAGTCATCATAAAGGCCGACTATAGCCGATGGCAGCTCATTACGGCGTTCGGCTCGTCGGTAACCGTGAACCTACTTTAAGCCCCAACATAAGGTGTGGCCAGCCAGGGGTAGTTCACGGCCAACGGCACCCACGCTAGCCGGCCACGGTAAATCGAATAATACCCACGATTACGGACCATAACGGTTCGGGTAGTTACCGTGCGCGATCTCGGCTCCGATGTGTCTTAAGTGCGGCTGTGGTAAAAAAGAAAACTCCCCGCGGAGGCGTAAGATGGGTGACAAATGTCTCCAAGACCCACAGCTAGGGAAAGTGACTACAAAACCCGTTTGCCACGAACTTAAGCACATCGACGGCCTTCCGTGACTGGAAGTTTTACTTTTACTATATTTCCATTCCATTTAAATATTTTTCTCCTATCCTGTATAACAAACTCTAAAGTACAGGAAACCAAATAGGAAGCATTCACTCATGAGGCTCTAAGCCTGCGTGCTGGGTAGCAGGGCGCTCGGCTATACCCGTGAACAGTTACACAAGACACTCAAAGCTAACGCCTGCGAATAAAACATAAAGGGCGGTACTCTCTTCTCTTGTACATAAATGCGTAACTATAACTTATTCATACACTGACATTGCAACACGTGAAGTTATGTTTCAAGCAAAAACTTAACATCAAACACAACTAGAATCACAGGCATATACGTAACTATACTTCTCACACAACATATCAAGATAATCACAGCAACAACATTTAAACATGACAAAATCAGCCTATATTATAAGATCACACGAAGTTATTCTTTGCAAATAATTTTATTACAGTTGCATATCAAAGACTAACATGAACAGTGATAAAAAAGAAACAAAAAGATGGCAGATGCATCCACACTCCATCACCAACTCCCCCAGCCTACTTAGCCGCAGGATCAGAACCCCCAGCATGTGGATCTGAAGTCCCACCTGTCCAGATCGGAAGAGGAATTCATTAAACGAACGATCAAGTTATGAAAACACGGAAAGAAAAGAAAGGGAAAAGAATAACTCACCAGCATCCGCCGCTTGATCCTCATCATCCAACTGCACGCCCGCTTCCTCCGCAGCAAGCAGCCGCATCCCCTCCTTCACCGCCGCTTGCTCCTCCTTTGAGAACTGAGCAGTAACCGCACTCAAGTTGAAAGCCTCTCCGCCTTCCTTACCCGCGTTCACCCTGGCCTCCTCTAAAGCCTGGAGATACACCTTGGCCATGACCCGAGGGTAATCGTCCATCCAAGACAAGCCGCCCTCTTTCCAAGTATGGAAGTACATATCCTGAAGCATCTCATCCATCATCCCCTCATTTTCCTCAAACTCCCTCACCCGAGCCTCGGAAGCTTGCAACTTAGCGACGGCGACGTCCCTCTCTGATTGGTATCTCAAGCAGTCAGCCTGGAGTGACCTCCTCATTTCCTCCTCCTTCAACCTAAGGGACCTCCTCATCTCCTCCATCTCCTCCTTCAACTCAGCCTGAGCCATCTCCGCAGCCTCGAGTCTCCCCGACAACTCCTCTACCCGCTCGAGATCCGCATTTCGAACCTCATCCACCGTTGTAATGGCCATGTTAATCCGCTCCCTGCAGGTAACCTCCATCTTCCGTAACTCCGCCCTACTGGCCTTCTCCATGGTCTCTTTCAGACGCTGGGAGGCTTCCTCATGCTGGGAGATCTGGATGGCTTGGTCGGCAAGCTGCTTGGCCTGATCGGCAACCTTTAGCCTTAACCGAATATTAGCACTCCCAATCTCCTCCCCGGCCTTGACCAATCGAGCATGATGCTCCATTAACTTCTTAGTCTCTTCGGCCACCCGGTCAATATTAGCCTTGGCCTCGTCCCCCATAGTAACTACCCGAGTAGTAAGCAGATCAAGATCTAGGGACTTGGCCTCATCCAGCACACGTACCATGGGGTTGCGGGGAAGTAGGTGCTCGCCCGTGGTCTCATCAAATGAAATGTCCCGAAAACTTGGGTCTAAATCAGGATGACCGGCAAAAGGGTCACGAGGCACGGGGCGAGGCACATCGGGACGCCTTATATGAATGACAGTAGATCTCTTGGAAGGAGGAGGAGGGGGGCAGGGCTCCGTGCTCTCCTCCGTAGTATCACAAGGAGGCTGAGTAGGGGGAGACAGAGTAGGAAGCTGCGAAGCAGAAGAAGACTCAAATAAGGAACGGCTCCGCTTCCTCTTCTGAATGCCCTCTTCGATGACCCCAAGAAGAGGGCGGTACTTGACTACGTCCCCAGTGCGATCAGTAGAAGGTTTCGCGGAAGCTCTCCTCGACTTAAATTGTTCAAGGCGGTGTCGAACATCCGACGTTTTACCCGCCTGGCCTGCCCCTGGAATAAAGAACAAGTGTTACGAACATACAATAATCCGCAATTCAAAAAATGTGCTAAGTTAAAAAGAAAGAAAAGTGAGGAGACACATCTGTTATACAAACCCGGCGGAGGAGTGGGATACTGCAATAAGTCCTGGATCTCATTCCAGGACGGAAGTGAACCGTAAAAAATTTCTAAGTCCCTATCGAAAATGGAATCGGCAGAAGACAAAAGTTCACCTTGCATCGCCGGGGTCACCCTAGCTGAGGAACCCTTAGAGGATGGGTCAGTGCTAACCACAGCTTTGCCGGTTTCCTCTGCCTTCTCCGTTTCCTTCTCTGTTTCCGACTCCCCCTCTGACTCCCCGAAGGCCCGACGGAGAGCCTCATCCAGTTCGAGGTCCTGCTCAGAGGTTAGAGCAGCAACACCGCTACCACCCTGACCATCGCCATCTCCTCCACCCTCCGACCCTTCTCCAACTTCACCTCCTTCCTCCTCTTCTACACCTTCCTCCTCCGGGACATCCGGGCAAGTACTTGGAGAAGGGCCATCGGACTCCTTGAGCTTCTTGCCTCCTACGACTGGACGTTGTGCAAAGGGCTTCCTCTTGCCACCCTTCGCTGTCACCCCACCTTTAGGCTGGGCAGCCTTCTCTTCTGCCGTGTCCCTCTGTTTGACTACGGACTGATGTGGGAGGATCAAATTATACGACAAGAGCCTGGCATTCCTAATCAGATAAGCAGCCGATCTGTCTCTCCCGGAAATAGCTTCAATTTCTGCTGCCATCCGAACCAAGCGATCATCTTCCACAACAGCAAAACCACCTGTCGCTAGCAAGAAATAAAAGCGCATAAGAGAGTGAATTACAGCCAAGACAGGAATTATGAGTAGAGTTTTTACTTACATCCGGAGGTAAATCGGCGAATAGAGACGGAGTCATCCCTGACAAAGAACCACTCCTTCTTGAACATGCTATACTTCGAGTATAAATCCAAAACAGGCTTGAAGGAAACGGCTGACTCCAAGCTAATATATGGGGACCCCTTCCTGTACCCCCTCAGATTGTACAGATATCGTATTTCCCGGTGGGAGGGGGCGCGCCCATATCTCTTCTGGAAGATAGCATATAAGCATACCAGAATGGCATAAGAGTTGGGCTGAAGCTGGAATGGAGCCACCTTCAGATAAGTGACGAAGCTTAGTATCCAGGCGTTGATTGGAGGAATAGCCCCGCACATGCAATGGTACCGGCTATAAGCGAAGTACCCCTCAGGGGGATCATATGGCATGACCCCTTCCCCCGGTAACAACATAAGAGCCCTGTCTATCCCAAAGGAACGGGATATAACGTCAAGTTGCTCCTCCTTTAAGGAGCTTGGGAAGCAGTCAGGGGGAGAGTTCAAAAGTTCCTGTGGACCACATCCGTCCACTAGAGACTTCGGAATAGGTCGGTGTTGCCCGGATCCTGATTGGACTGGGGGCGAGGAAGAAGAAGGCTCTCCTGTGCCTCTAGACTTCTTTCTGTCTGATCGTGTTTCCGCTTTGCGAGACATTTTCTGCAGCACAAGAAAAACCTAATATTAGAACAAGGAAAATAGAAAAGTAAACAAACAAGTGCGTGCAAGTGTGGAATTTCATTCGCAAGCTGAAGTCTTCCAGATCACAAGTTCATTCGGTTTCCATGTTCATTCGGCTTCCAAGTTCATTCGGTTTCCAAGTTCATTCGGCTTCCAAGTTCATTCGGTTTCCAAGTTCATTCGGTTTCCAAGTTCATTCGGTTTCAACCCCATTCGGTTTTCATCTCATTCGGCTCCAAGGCAGTAGTCCCATTCGGTGAAGCAAGGACATACGTGTGTATTCGGTAATAAGTATATACCTGGTTCGGTATAAGGTTGGTTCGGCAAACACTTGATTCGGCAATGGAGTGATTCGGCTCTACTCGTTCGGTAAAGAAAAACAAGGGGGGTACGGCCTCTATATATAGGCAAACTCACAACCACCGAACCAGATGTCTCGCCCAACCGGACCAATGATACCGGACCACCAGAAGCCGGATGAGAATAGCCGGACCAACCAAGAACCGAATGGAACCCTCTATCTACCGTCCAAGACCAGGAACTGGGGGCACGCAGGGCGCTTCACTCAGATAAGTGCCGAACTCTAAGAGCTTACTAATAAAATAAAAAATATGATAACAATGGATAAGTCGTGAATCTCTCACTAACATGGATTAATCATTTACACGTGCACGCGACCACGAACGGTCCATAGGCACGCTCTGAATGGCTATTAACCCTATCGTCATGAGAATTTACACTTTGACATCCCTTTTTAAGCTCATCAGTCAAATGGATATTTGATAATTATGAAATGGCTAAGCTACTTACACATGTACGGGGTCGAGAACAACCCCTAGGCATGCTCTGAGCTAGCGATAAACCACCTTGACAAACGATCCAGGGAACCACTCTAACGTGAACCTGGCATCGATAACCCCCTCGGGGTACACTAACTCGCCTCGAACGGCGCAATTCACTTGATCACAAATATTTCGACCCCGAACGGTCGTTATTTGAAACCACACTAAAACTATAAATCTCTTTGCAGGACATCCACAAGATATAAACATCCAGCCCATGACATTACAAGACGAGTCTTCCCACCAACGAGAAACAAAGCGCGACACGTGCAAGCACGTGCCCCACTTTGGGGGGCAAATGTTGGGCGAATTCTCACCCAGAAGATCTTGAGACAACGAAGCGTCTGTTTCACCCGGGTTCGCAATCACCACTTCATTCAGCATGACCGGCCTCTTTCCCATTCGACAATGCAAGCCATAGCTCATTCGACATGAATAACCTCCAGTTCATTCACCAAGGCCAAGGAACACTCGGCACTCACGCATGAAGCTTCATTCGGCAGTACGAGCCAAGTCCATTCGGCATGGAAGCTCCATTCGGCAGTACGAGCCAAGTCCGTCCAACATTCTCAGGGTAGAAACTCATTCGGCCCAAGCATGTTCGGCCCAAGGATTCATTCGGTCACAAGCTCGTTCGGTCCCATGCCACATTCGGCCCCAAGCTCGTTCGGCCAGTCCCATTCGGCCACCGAGCCGACGCTCCTCCATCTCATTTGGCACACCGGATCGGCATTCTCATTCGGCATAAGACCAACCTTCTCCAAGCCCCATGCGTGCCGAACCAACCCATCAACAAGGCCACCACCGGACCAAACGAGCGCCGAACCACCTAAGACCAAACGAGCGCCGAACCGCCTATCTACCACCGGTCCCTACCTACCACCGATCCAAAGCCCAACGCCGAACGAAATCCTGCGGCTAAGTAGGCTGGGGGAGTTGAGTATGTTACGATCAAGTTATGAAAACACGGAAAGAAAAGAAAGGGAAAAGAATAACTCACCAGCATCCGCCGCTTGATCCTCATCATCCAACTGCACGCCCGCTTCCTCCGCAGCAAGCAGCCGCATCCCCTCCTTCACCGCCGCTTGCTCCTCCTTTGAGAACTGAGCAGTAACCGCACTCAAGTTGAAAGCCTCTCCGCCTTCCTTACCCGCGTTCACCCTGGCCTCCTCTAAAGCCTGGAGATACACCTTGGCCATGACCCGAGGGTAATCGTCCATCCAAGACAAGCCGCCCTCTTTCCAAGTATGGAAGTACATATCCTGAAGCATCTCATCCATCATCCCCTCATTTTCCTCAAACTCCCTCACCCGAGCCTCGGAAGCTTGCAACTTAGCGACGGCGTTGCTGCGGCTTCGCGTTACCATCGGCCCGGAAGCGTAATTGGTATATCTACCCTGGCATTGCCTAGTTGTGCCGTGTCACCTACCCTATCGCGCCTTGTACGAGTTTGGTTTTCTCCCGTAGCCCGTGTGGTATCCTCTAGTGGCTTCCCGATCAGGAGGGACTATGATATTGGATGGACTACTGGGACTATTACGTGTTAAGGGCTATATGGGTAACCCCTTAACGCTATTAAAAAGTAAGTTTATTTTATAAATAGACACTATTATAATAACGCAATATACTACATAGTAAATAGTTTAACGGATCCTTAGGAGATGTAAATCCCGAGCATCTCTTGAGTTACTGTACTCATATTTATTTCTGTTTATTTAACTCACATAAGATATTCTAGTCTGACTCGAGTGTTTTTGTCTTTTCAAATTCGCTCGGGTCAGTCCGAGCGTTTCAGGATAGCAGGTTTTAGCTTTGGAGGACGAAGACGAAGATTCAGTATTATTTTATATATAGTATTGCACTACACACTCTTTCTATTCCGCTGCATTGTTGTATTTGGTATGTGTAACTCTGATATTCATTGTATAAGAAAAATCAAGCTTTTGTAAACTGTTTATGAACTGTATACTTGTTACTATATTTTATCCTTCCGCTGTGAGATTCTATTTTGTTTTATTTCTTCTCTGTTTTTCTTATTTACACCATAACAATCCGCCCTTGCGTATGCTTTGAATCGGCATGTGTGTCGTTTAAAGTGTGCGAAAAGGCGGGACGTTACAGTTGGTATCAGAGCTTTGGTTTAGCGATAAACCTTGGCTTTGTGGGGTTTGACTCTTTGTTAATAGGGTAGTAATATCCTATGGGAGTCACTGAGCGTATATATATGAGAGAGCGTACTTGTTAGTGTTATAAAAAGATTTTTATATTGTGTTAATCTGTTCCGCTTTGTATTTATAAATTCTGGTTGATGCATGGGACGCTATGCCATCAATAGGGATTTCTAAACACTTAATAGGACAGGCCGACATAATATTAGTTTTTAATATAGGTGAATGAAATAATTTTGCCTATCATATTTTCTATATATAAAAATATTTTATAAAGATATATATATTTGGTTGCTATAGATTGGATGTTAGGCAATAAAAATATTTATAATAACTGAAGCTAAGTTGAAATTATGATAAATCAAATGGGAGATTTTAGAACTTAAGTCCGGGATTTTTGAAATGTGCTTTCAAAGAATTTATGAAAAATAATGATTTGGTTTATAAGAAATTTCTTATATAAAAAGTATAATTTGGAAGTATAATAATATTGTCATATATATGTTTTCCGATATGAATATTCCGTTTTAAATTCGGGAAATTTGTTTTAAAAGAAGATTTTGGGGAAATAAATTATGTACTTTTCTCTCCGTCGCTGGAAAATAAATTCGGTGATGACGGCCGCATCATCGACTTTCATTTTCGAGTTTCGAAGGGGAAAGGCCGCTGTAGTAAATACTACTACAGAATTGTTTTGAATTTATTTGAAATTTTAATTGTTTAAAGATAATTGGAGATATAAGAGTTGTAAGAAATTATATTATCTATTATTTTAAAGTAATTTTGAAATTTGACCCGGTATTAAATTCTTAAATTTCCATTAATAAATTGTTTAAAATTATGTTAGTGAAAAAAAAAGGGGTTAAGTAATAAATAAATTAAAACCTCTAATTTAATTAAGAGAATTATTGCAAGGATATAAAGAGAAAGTGAATACGTAGGAGAGAGAATAGTAATAAGGATTAACATTGAATTGAATTAAAGAATGGAGATTTAACTTGTATAAGTTCAATTGCAATTTCTTTAACATAAATAACTTACCCAAATATAAAAGTTGAAATGTTAAATAAGAAACTAGAATGGAATATTTTACAAGTAGGAATTTAGGAAAAATTGAAGTATTCAATAAACGACGGTATAAATAAGAATTTAATGGCATAAACTTAAGTTATGATTGAAATTTTACTAAAAAAAAAAAAAAAAATAAGTTAAGAATTACTAATAGGTGATATGAACTTAAAGTAAATAAAATGAAATTCTAAATAAGAATTGATTGTAGGATTATTAACTTAAGTATGTTTTAATTTCCTCTATTCCAATATAATGGAAACCTCCACATTAAATAAATGAATGAGATTAAAGGTAAGTAACAAATATATATATATTAATTAAAGGAATTAAGAAGAAACATGTAAATTGTCACTTACATTCTTAAAATATATATAACTTACCATAAAATAAAAGTTGAAATGTTAGTAAGAATATGTAAAAGAAAATCTTGCAAGTAAAGCTTGAAGCAATAAAGGTATTCAATAAATTGCTGTTATTAATGAGAATTTATTTTATAAACTTAAGTAATAAAAGGAAACTTAAGTAATAAAAAGGAAATACAAATATAATGAATTTGATGATAATTGGAAAATAAACTTGTAAGAAACAAAGAAATCCCTCATAAATGAAGGAAAGAAAAATCAAAACACTGAATTATGAAATAAATGTATAATGAGATATTTTGGTGTTGATTTGAATTGTTGGTTGATGTATGTTGTTGGGTAAGGAATTATGGAGTTGTTAGATTTACAAATAATCTATCTTTGTTCCATCTTAGGCTGTTGAGCAACGGATGTACTTGATAGTTATTCTTCATTCGTACAACTTCAGAATTTGAACCCGAACAACTAATTGTTGTTTGATTTAATGATTGTTGTTGTTTGTGATGTGTGCTGTTTGTTAAAAAGATTATGGTTGTTGCATTAATAGGATATGAATGATTGAATCCAACTAAACATGTCACTGTAAATTAAATATTTAATTTTTCAGACTATATAAGTGAATACAGGTAATGGAAGCAACTGCTACGGCTTTTGGTTCCAAAATAATAAAAGCGTATTGCCCGACAAATAGGTACGTTTCCGGATTACGTTTAAAGCGCTATTTCATATATTTTCCCGTGCGGGATATTTTATTTTGGATATATATATGTAATATATTTGTATATTTGGATATTATATTTTCTCCAGAGTCCCTCCGTACAAAGGAGACTCTGCCAAAAAAAAAAAAAAAATTTCGTAAATTTTGGACTTAGAATTTTTTTTTTTTAAAAAAAAAAAAAATATTTTTCCAACTTTAATAACTCAAGTATTAAAGGATATAATGATTATAAAACAAGAATATTTCATTTAGGAGGATTAATCCAGGAAAATATTGTTTATAAATTAAAAATTGAAATAAAAAGTACTGCTTATTCTTCCTTCTCCCTTCTTTTTTCCTTTTCGGGGACGAAAAGTTTTGAGTGGGGGAGATTGTAACGACCTGATAAATTTATGATTTTTTTTATAAATTTAATTTATATGTTTGCTAATTTAATCCAGTATAAAATTAAAGTCTTAGGATTTTTAAAAGGATGAATGTAGGAGTTAGATAGTAACTGTAATTACAGGTAGAGATTTAGAAGGTTATATGATATAGATTTGAAAATAACTGAAAGTTGTGTTGTAGTTATAAGTCTTAATTTGTTGGTTTAATGGTATTAATGTAACAATAACTGAATTGGATTACATACACACAAACATTTGAAAATTTATTAGGTGGACTAAATTGGTTAAACTTCATAAGTTGTGCATTTCAATTTAGTAGAAATTCTAAACGATAAACGAAGATTTAAATAAACGCTAAATTAAAACTATGTAAAATGGTGACTTAAGGCCTAGTTATAGGAATTGGAATATAATCCAAAATTTAATTAATGATAGTAACGTAGTATTAGCTAATAAATAGATTTCAATGCAGTAACCAAATGAAAGGAATAGGAATGAATATATATATTGAATAGGAATGAATATATATATTGATTTGAAATGAAATAAAAATGTGTCACATTTAGATGGAGTAAAATTTAAGAAACCTATAAATGTGGAATCAGTAAACATTTGTAAAAAAATATTGCCTAGAATAAAATTCATTTAATATAAGAATTCAAAGGTGGAAGATTTACATTTGGATTGAAAGGTATAATTAATTGAATTGGTGATTTGGGAATTTAATCCAAGGGTTACTCTAAAAATAAATACGGATAAAAAGAGGTTAAACTAAGGAGGGGCATTAATTGATTTTAAGGCTTATTTAATACGTTAATAGGCAAGACTCCGCATTCATACATTTATACAAAGCTAAATAGAAGCACAAGTGTGATATAATGTAAATAGATGGATATCAACCTTTATTTATATGTTAATGGGATTTAATTTCTATTGTATAAAAACCGCAATTTAATGAAGATTGAAATAGCTAATTCATACGTTAGTTGATTTAGCTGGAATATGAAGATATTTAATGGAATAGTGAAATCAAATGGGAATGGGTTTCCATTGTTCATTTGAATTCACATTCATCATAAAAACTTATTTGAAAACCAAAGGAATAATAAAGGAATCAAGACTTAATTAGTAATTTGGATTTAAGACATGGCAATTTGGATTTATTGCAACATTTAATACCATAGAATTTAGTAAAGCTTATTCAAATTTCAGTTGACCATTTGTGATATAACTTTTTGAAAACAAGACTTTATTTATGAATTGAGTATTTGATTCAACGAATGGTAATTACTTCATTTAAAAATGGAATTTAACGTAAATTTGTACGTTATTAAAGTTAAATGAAAGCTGTAAACATTTGACTTAGAGAACAATTGAGTGAAATCTTAACTAATGTAAACTTCATCATATTGACATCCATAACTGTGAATCATAGGAAGAAGGTAAATAAATGAACTTAACCAAACTATTTATGTTGAATATTGAAAATTTGAATAAATAAATAGTTAAGAAAATTAAAGGAATGGGAATAAAAATTTATTTATAATTTGGAATTTTAATTACGGTGAAAAGGGTTAACTGCAATTAAAAGTAAGTTGAGATGGAAATCAAGTTATTTATTTAATTTGGTTTAAGATGAGAGTGTATAAGTATAAGATTAGGTAATTTGTGAGAATAAATTTATAATTCCCAATTAATAAGAAAGTGCAGAAATTAAAATTGCAAATTTATATACCTATAAATTTTTATTCACATCCAAGCTTGTTAAATTTATTGGGATTAATTGAACTATCTAAGTAATGAAATTTGGCCAATAATAGGAGTTGAAACATAAAAATTGATTTTTTATGATTTATTTAATTGATTTAATAATATTAAAAATAGCCATTTTTGTCACGGACTCGGATTTCGACGAAACCAGTTTCATCGGATCCGTATCGGTGAATTATTATAGGATTTCAAATTTCGTATCGATCGGACTTGTCGTTTGATCGTACGGACGATAAACGCCTTGAAATCAATTTTATTAAAATCAATTTGAAAATCAATTTGGAAATCTTGTTTTTAGCATAACTTCTTCATACGATCGAATTTGGTCGCGAAACCTTTTCCATCGCGTTCAGAATATTTTAAAACACCTATTTGGATATATAGTTTTAACAAATTCGGTTCCGGAGGCATAGCGGGCTTTTTGGGCCATAATCTGTTGCGTACGTTCATCTATCTAGCCTATCTATTCTAACCCAGCCCAACCTATATATATATACAGCTACAAACCCTAGTCTATATTCTTTAGCTGTACGTTCATTTCTTCACTCTTTTCTCCTCCTAAAAATGTATACACTTCAGATCCAGTTTCAATGGAAAATCAAAAGCCAAAATTCAAAAAAATTCAGAAAATTCCACAAAAATTATATGTCGATCTTCTCGAAGCGCGTAATCCACTGGTATAATTCGTTTCTCAATTGGGGCTGTCGTTTTCTCAGAAATATTCAAACAGTGCCGGCCGTTCGTTTTGGATTTTGGTGATTTCAACGGTAGATCTTCAGCGATAGCTCGATCGGGGGGTACGGTTGTGTAGAGGACGTCGAGTAGGCCAGATCCATACGGCTACATCATCATCTAGATGATCGGAGACGTGGCAGTTTGGGGGTTTTGGGCACGAGATTCGTCACGGCCTGGGTGCCTTACGCGAGGCACGGCAGTACCAGGAGGGGCGGCCGAGGGAGGGCAGGAAGTTGGTGATCTCTGATCATCTCGGCCGTGCTCAGATTGGTGATAAAAATTGGTTGAAGAGGCAGCTTTTCTGGCGGCCGTTAGGGTTTGAATGGGAAGATGATCGCGTGTTCTGGGATGGTTGCGCGTGAAGGGACGCGGCGTGTATGCCTCGTGACGTGGAGTGGTATGTTTTGGTAATATTTTGTTATATTTAATTTCGTTTGCAATTCGATTTTTCATCATAACTTTGTCATACTACATCGGATTCACACGATTTTTTTTGCGTTAGGATCGTAATTTAATTCCGGACTCGATGACGCTGGTTTGGACGAATTCCGAGACGGGCGAATTTTTGAGTTTAAATCGGATTTAAATTCGATTTAAATTCCAAAGGTGAGTGTTTTAACCCACTCACAATTACTAGAAGCTTTTATGTTTGTTAAATAAATTTTATAAATGAATAGAAATTTATTTATGAGCTTTTGGGCATGTTATTTCATCCATATCTGTTGAATTGCATTTTTTTGAATTTAGCTGTTAATTTAAATTGATTGATTGCATATTAATTGGCTGTTAGAAATTATTGTTTGCATAAGAACTGCTAGTTAACAGTTATGTAAATTATTATTGAGTAAACTGTTAGATAAATAGTTGATAAATTTAATTTGGAAAAAAAAACTGACAGTTATTACCTGTTGTATATGTTCATAGATATATACTGTTATTGATTGAAATTGGTTGATGGTTGCGATTGGATGATGGATGTTGTTGATGAATGAATGTTTATTGCATATCATTAAATTTGCAAATTTATCATGCATATTTCATTTTTCGGGATTGTGGTTTGAAATGATAAAACCGCAAAGTTTTATTTTTAAATTGCGGATTGAAATGATAAATATCCGTATCACTTGACCATAGGATAGAAAATTATATACAGGCACCGCGGTCTATATATAACTATTTTAATGTGATTTCTATGGTTTGGATGGAATACGGTTTATAATAATCTTAAATTTTATACTGTATAAATATTTTTCTTCCGTATTTATGTACATGAAAAGTTGGAAATTTTGAAATAAAAAGGTGTATAAATTCCCTTAGTAAAATGGAAGAAAATTTAGAAAATGGAGTTGGATAAATTTATATCATATGTTTAAATGTTAAGTTTGGAAATTTAAGATATGATATTTATAATTGGATTTTTCCCAAGAAAAAATTGAAATGAATATTCTAATATGAATTTGAATTGGAAAAATATTCTAATATAATTGGAATCGAAAAATACATATGTTTTATTACTAGAAATTGGAGTTGTTTAAGGATTTATGTGAATATTCAAACTAAATAATAAAACATTTAATTTGTTGAAAGAATATATTCCAATTTTAGTTTTTGAATATTAATACTCCAATGGATTTATATATATGGAAATTGAAATGGTTTTGGAACTTAAGAGTGATATCTAAATTATGGTCTTAACTTTAGATAAAGAAATATTTCCATAAAGCCATATAACTTATTTCTTTACAAAGTGACAGTAAAGTTAAGCCCTTGAAATTCATATACCGTTGAATATCCAAACCATTTGAGTTTTAAAAGTTATGGTTGAAATTATGGATTTCCAAAAATATTATGCTTTGAAAATATTCGATTTTCAGATATTATGAAGTTAAAGCCTTTTTATTATTGGAAAGAAATTATATTTGGGATAAGTGGTAAAATATGGTTTTGGGTTTTGGAATGATATCGTAATATTATGGTTTTGAAATGGATTATATTCTGGTTTTAAAAGTATAAACTGTTTTAAATAACCGCGGTGTTATAATAACGATGGGTTGGCAAAGAGACCGGGATCGGATATGGACATACTCTCTGTCGATACCGAAAACCACTTTGACTAACCGTGTACGCGGTGGAGATTCCAGAATGAAGTAGGTTGGTGGCGACGATTCCTGTAAGGTAAATACGTGGACCCGACTCCCGTGAGTTGGCATAAGGTGGCTAAAACAGGAGCGATCGACGGGTTAATGAGGTCATTCCTCTGATCGGACACTCCTCTTCGATATTATACTATGACTTTGGATTGATTCAGTGGCCACTTCTATTTTTTTGATTTGGGGAGTTGTTTCGAGGTGGGCGGTTGCTGCGGCTTCGCGTTACCATCGGCCCGGAAGCGTAATTGGTATATCTACCCTGGCATTGCCTAGTTGTGCCGTGTCACCTACCCTATCGCGCCTTGTACGAGTTTGGTTTTCTCCCGTAGCCCGTGTGGTATCCTCTAGTGGCTTCCCGATCAGGAGGGACTATGATATTGGATGGACTACTGGGACTATTACGTGTTAAGGGCTATATGGGTAACCCCTTAACGCTATTAAAAAGTAAGTTTATTTTATAAATAGACACTATTATAATAACGCAATATACTACATAGTAAATAGTTTAACGGATCCTTAGGAGATGTAAATCCCGAGCATCTCTTGAGTTACTGTACTCATATTTATTTCTGTTTATTTAACTCACATAAGATATTCTAGTCTGACTCGAGTGTTTTTGTCTTTTCAAATTCGCTCGGGTCAGTCCGAGCGTTTCAGGATAGCAGGTTTTAGCTTTGGAGGACGAAGACGAAGATTCAGTATTATTTTATATATAGTATTGCACTACACACTCTTTCTATTCCGCTGCATTGTTGTATTTGGTATGTGTAACTCTGATATTCATTGTATAAGAAAAATCAAGCTTTTGTAAACTGTTTATGAACTGTATACTTGTTACTATATTTTATCCTTCCGCTGTGAGATTCTATTTTGTTTTATTTCTTCTCTGTTTTTCTTATTTACACCATAACAATCCGCCCTTGCGTATGCTTTGAATCGGCATGTGTGTCGTTTAAAGTGTGCGAAAAGGCGGGACGTTACAGCAAGGTTTTAAATTTTCGCCCCTTTTAACATTATCATCTGGAATATATCAAGCAGTATTTAAACACATTCCAACAAACCATTACATATGCAAAATATAAAATTTTGGTATAGTGATGTCCTATAAGCTACTGGGATACCTGATCTTGTTTTCTTTTTACGTCTGACAGTGGATCCTCACATACAATTATACTTTTCAAAAGAAAAGGCACAAACAATGGGATGATAATACTCTAATTTGGATTTAAACGTTCTAAGAGTTGCAATGCAAAAAAATGTTCAAAGTATAATGGAAAAAGATTTTAAACGATCTAATATACCAAATAAATAAAACTATCAACAAATGACGTATTGTAACAAATAAAATGACTAAAATACCAGTAAAAAAATAATAAAGTATCAAACTACATAATTATTATTAAAAACATAAAAAAACTATTAAATAAAAATCATTATTTTATTCTAAACCGATGCAATGTTTCTTGTAGACGATCGTGTCCTTGTCCAAGTTTTCTTTTTCCAATGTTCTTTTCAATTTGCATGGTTCAGATTTAGCCTCCTGAAAGAAATAAAAATATGTTTATTTATTAGACTGCTTTTGGAACATCATTAAATTTTTAATGCAGTTTCACCTTTCTCTTTTCTTCTGTGATGCTAAAAAAATTTTGATCGTCAATGACTGTTTGAATTTTATTTGCAGTTAATTTCCCCTTTTCCCAATTATTAATACAGTAATCCGTCGTTTTTCTTTGGAAGTCTATTTTTGTTCCAACCAAATCATTGAATAGTGAAGCAATCTTTTCCTTTCCATTTTCCTATTATTATCAATAGAATTTCAATTAAATGAGAGATTAAAATATACAATTTTTATGTTACATATATGATATATATTGGACATAACCTGTGATTCAAGTTTAGTTAACTCTTTTACTGTATATTTTAATAAATGTTCGGCTTTTTTCTCAAATGCGACCAAATCAACCAATCCAGAATCATCCTCAATTTGCATATTCAGCTTGTATCTAAAAGAACCATTATAGGTAAAACATATGTCAAATTGTAAAATAGCGATAAACTTTGTAAAAAAATTACCGTAGAATTGGGCATCTAGTTTCAGTTTCACACTTGTTGCGGTAAAATACTTCATCTATCTTTTCCACCATCTTCTTGCATTTATGGCAAGACATATAACTCCAACCGTATCGATCATAAATTTGTGATATACTGGCATGACAATTAAACTTAGTTCCCTATAAAATGAAAAAAAAATCATTATATTTAATGACTTGCTTGATCTAATCGAAATAAAACTCGGGTATCTTAGAAAAAAAATGTAGACGAAGGCAAATCATACTTTGTTGTTTGGATTTTTCATTTCTAACAACAGTTCCTCCAATGTTTTTCCCCCACGATTGCTTCCGTGGTATTATTCTTTTTATTGAGAATTTGTACCGTTGATTCATTTGCAGCGATCGTTTCTCTGTGATGTTAAATATGTAAAAACAAAATATGCATTGAAATTAAATCATTACTTATTCTTTCTAAAACATACCTTGTTAAAACGGAAAAAACTTCTGGCACGTCCAAATTGACATACATTTTGGAAGCATTTGTTGACTGCAAGAAATATGCACCTGTTTATAAAAATATAATAATCTTTCAGTAATAATTATTTAACGATGGAAGAATCATTATTTGATGGGGTATTTTTTTTTACCCCCGTAGCTTCTGACGGTAGTAGAGGTATCTATTAGGACAATGATTCCTTTAATTTTTGAAATATCTTCTTCATTGCATTGTTCAGCTAAATCACCCCATAAGGTAATACGAATTGTTTTACCACTGTAGAGATAACATAATTCTTACCTATAATTTTCTGTTAAGATAATTATGATAATAAAGATTAAACCATTACTTGGAATTTGCAATGATAATATTTCTTTTCAAACTCTTGGTTTTTAGCTCGTCAAACTTGGTTACTTCTTCAATATTTGACATGGAACATAGTTTGCCAATCACATCTGGATAGTTATTAATAAATTGTTAACTAAGCGTGATTCAAACGATTCGTTCTACCTATGTATATTTGTACGATCATACCTAACAGATATGTGTCATTTCCATACTGCGATTCTATTTTACCCAATGGAAAAAAATTAATTTGTATTTAGGAATCTTTGTTTCATCGTCAAACACCTTTATTATGCATGTGTTAGCACGAAATTCAATATTGTATGGCTTTTCCACGACCTGATAAGATTTCTTTTGATTTTTGATGCTAAAGTTGCTTATATCAAATATTGATCCCTCTGCAACTTTAGATTGGAACCTGTTCATTAAAAATTTTGGTATGACTGCAACCATTTGACACCCCTGATAAAAAAAGTATTTTTTTTAATATGGTCAAGATAATTTTGAATATGTATTTTAAGTAATTCATTGCTTACCTCTTCATCAATAAGCAGCATGTTAATCGCAAAAGTTTCATTGTTTTTCAAGTTAATCGACTTCCATATTCTAGAAATCCTCACTTTGATTTTGCAGTACTTTATAAATGTGTGCAGAGACTGTAAACTGCAATAGTTGGCTTTCATCTTTTCTGTTCGCTGTAAACAGAAACTATTAGTGATAATATTTTTAAACTTAAAAAGTAACAAATCAAATGAAGATATGATGCCCTTTTTTGAAAAATTGTCATTATTCAAATTATAGTTCTTTTCCGATGAGAAAATAGGTTTATCTTCTATGCATGATAATGTTTGTAGCAGAGAGCTAAAATGTTTTGTAAAAACTGCCCTGTATTATCAAGATAATTAAACTGAATATAATACAAAATGAGAAAACTAATTTTACTTTCATCGAATATAAAAATTATTTCAATATGCATAAAAGTAAGAAAATAACACGGTAGATTAAAAAATTTAGATATAGAGAAATACCTAAGTGGAGCACAATAAAAAGGTGATCCGAGCTTGTGTAGTGATTATTGTTTACAATATTCTACTTATATAGGAAATGTGATAAGGATATGAAACTGTTGAAGCAAGATAATTGCATTGAATGAGAATAAAGAGGAAGACTACCATATAATAGGTGATTTTTTTGTGAATTTAAATGAAATATACCATATGTGTACCTCTTATTGCATACAAATCTAATTAATTTGTTTCTGACCTTTGGGCATTAATTTCTTTACACGATCATTTATTATTTGATATAAATAATTAATTTTAATTTGATTTTTTGTATGAGTAGAGGTATATTTACTTTACAGTTTTTTTGTTACTGTAGATTGGATGGACTGGCATCAAAGAAGAGGTTGTGCTAGAGAAGATTTAGACTCTATAGTTGTAAAAAGATTATGGTGTATTGTACAATGTTAAATGATGTCAACTGGTTCTATGTTGGATCATGTATGAGATGTTAAAAAATATATGCTGTGAATAATTTGATTTCAAATGTATTAAGGCTTCAACTACCTGCATGGTTACAAAAATAAGTTTTATACGTTTTATTAGTCTAAAGCTTTGAATGACATTAGCTTGGATGTTAATGTGTGTTTGTTTCGATTATCCGAGCTGTGGATTTTTACAAAGTTCTGAGTTTCCTATCTGTACATGACGTACTGATAATAAAGTCTAATATAATATATGCGTTAAAAGTAGTGCGTTGACTGATATATATACATTTAACATTGAATATAAAATATCTAGAGACTTACATTTAGCATTGAATATAAAATATCTAGAGACTTTTAAGGAGAGTCGAGAGAAATGCTAGAATTAATGTGAGAGCTTTAAAATCTTCTGCTTTACTATTATTTGATAGATTAGTATTGATTTTTGCTTATATATACGATATATATATATATATATTGATTTTGTTGTGTTGTGATATATATTAATATTGATGTGTTGTTAGGCTGTTGGAAAAAAAACATTTACCTAGATTTCCGACGGCTACCGACGGTTTCCGACGGTTTATAGGTCAAAATATTCTGGCGGTTAACCGATCGAAACTCCAATGACTTCCGACGGTATCCTATGGTTTTCTTGCGTGTTTTTAACCCACGAGGACTACAACACCATCGGAAAAATCGTTGGAACTGCTATCGAAAAAGCCATCGGAGGCCGCCGTAGAGCTATCGCTGTTTCCGTCGGAAATGAACAAAAGTCGTGTTCTCTATACTATTGGCACTTCTAACGGCTTTCGACGGCTTGGAGCCATTGAAAATCACTGTTTTCCTTGTAGTGTGATTGAAGTGAGAGAGATGATAGAAATCAGAGAGGAAATGATATAGAATCGAACTAATGGCGACTGATTTTGATTCTGGTTGAAATTCGGTAGAGTATGGTTATTTTTTTTAAGAATATGAAAAAGGATAAGGAGGAGAGAAGAAGAATGAAAAATGATAATAAAATTCATCGGGAAGATAGTTATTTATAGAGGAATAACGGTCATGTCCGTTCGTGAAGAGATACGATGAATGGACATTTTTTTAAAATTCGATTTTTAAAAATCACGGTTAGTATGTCGACATATATTGGTAAAGAATGTCGGCATACTCTTTATAATTTTGAAAAGCACTTCAAAATATTTTTTTGGAAACGTATTGCTTTGTAAAATAATTTGATACTTTGTAAACATACTTAAATATAATTTACACGCTTTTAAATCGTAATAAAACTTGAGTAACATTATATGATAAGATTTTTGAAGAATAAACCAATATAAATCAAAATTTAACAAAAACAATAACTAAGTAAAATATCAAAAGATTAAATAATATATATATAAGTATAAGAAATTGAAAACTATTTAAAAGTTGTTTTGAAAAGAATATTTAAAAATTTATTAAAAATAGAGAGAGAAAGAGATGAGAGAGGGATCAAGTGCTATCAAAATTTTAAAATAAATCTATGACTTTATAACTTATCTAGAATATTTTGAAATTTTAAACTCTTCAATACTTATGAGTTTTCATTTTCTAGATCTTGAGTTTCTATATCAACATCTTGGATCTCTTTAATTTTTATTTGATATTGTACATTCTTCTTAAATCATTAGTTATCTAATATCCTGCATTATACACTATATACCTTGATAAAACATTTGTATTTTTATTTTATATGATTTTATAAAGTTGTTGGTATCAAAACCAATATCGTAGTACTAACAATATGTAATAATAAAACCATACCAAAACTTATTCCTTGAAGCACACATTGCTATGATGAATATCCCTCATAGAATTCTTCTCAATTCGGTAGACTACTAATTTTTGCATTGTAGGTATGTATCAGATTAATAAACCGACATTGTAAATACCGACTAAATGGCAATACACATTTAGAGTGTGATTGATCCATACCTTTTTGAATGCTCCAATAAAAGTTCAAACCACTATATATTAAAATCATTCGATGGAATACAATAATCTTGTTTTCTTCAATCACTTTAGTCTTAGTTTCATCACGCGTTTACATAAATGTGGAATGGTGCTAAAGGCACTTAAGGTACTGCGGTTTGTAGGAAGCCACCGACCAAATATTTGTTTAGACGATTGTATTCCGCCGGCCGGCCGTAGTGTACAGGAAGATTTTTTTTGCATCGGTTAACACATCGGCTTGTTGCGTTATCTAAATATGCGCATACCATCTATTAAACGAATTCCATTAAATTTATTTTAGCAAGTGCTACGACACGAGCTTCACGCTTGAAGGAGACACCTAAATTGTTTTTTTATAAATTGTATTTGTTTAATACGTTCAAAAAAATGATTTTCATAAATATTTAGTCATATTTTTGTGTTGAATCATACATAATTAATTTGAATTTTTTTTTGTTAGTTTTCATTTATATTATTAACTAAAAAAAGCGAATTTGTAAAGTAACATATTTGCTAGATCCTATTTTTAAGTGATATTAAGACTTGTTAAATATTTATAGAGGAAATTTTGAATTTGTAAAATAGTTTAACTGTTTAATCCTATTTTAAGGAATAACAAGATTGTTAACATTTGTTTTGGGCATTTTTTGTAGTTTATGCTGGCGCCAAAAAAGTGTGACACTAAATGTATTACTGTATTATTAAAGAACGAGTGGTACGACACGCGCTTCGTACGTGATGATGACACGTACTTCACGTGTGAATTGTTTTTTTACAAATTGAACATGTTTAACTCGTTTGAAAAAATATGATTTGTACAAATATTTAATCGTATTTTTGCGTTGAAATGATATGAGGATAGTTTTAATTTTACTTTCTAAATTGCCACATTTGTTAGTTTGAATTTTTATTTCTATTATTAATTAACAAAGAACGAATTTAATTTCTTATTAGTTTGAATTTTTATTCCTGTTATTAATTAATTAAAAATGACTTTGAAAAAAATATTGTTAGATCCTAATTTTAAGCGATATCAAGATTTCGATAATATCTATAGAGAAGTGTTTTTGAATCGATAGAGGAAACTCATATGTTAGATCCTATTTTTAAGTGATATTAAAATCTTTATTAATAGTTGGCTTGGAAGCGCAAACTTTTGGTCGGACTGCGAACTTCCAAAAATACCCTTTGCTCGTATATAATTTGATTATTATCTATTATTTTTAGCATATTATTTCTAGCTTGGACTGGAACTATTCAAATTGAGTTAAAACAATTAAATTTATTTAAAAATTCAAACTATCCCTCTACGCTTAAGAATAGGATTTAATAGATAAATATCATTTAAACAAATATACTTTATCTACAAATTCGTTGTTTATTAATTAATAATATAAATAAAATTCAAACTAACAAAAAATTAAATGTTGCAACTTAGAAATAAAAATTTAAATTAACTACACATAATTTCAACATAAAAACATGGCAAGCTATTTTGCAAATTATTTTCTCTTAAATGTGTTAATCATATATAAATTTTAAAAGAACAATTCATGCGCAAAGCACATGTCATCATCACGCGTGAAGCGCGTGCCATAACGCTTTAATAATAATTGAAGAAGGGCATTTTTGGTAGGGCGTGCTGATACCAAATAAACGTGATACAAAATGTGTTACGACTATTAATAAAGATAAATACATATAAATGTATTTTTGGTATTTCATGGTTGGATCAAAAATTTGTGTATCTATTACAACTATTAGCTATGAGTGTTACGGCACGCGCTTCGCGCATGACAACAGCACAACCTTCGCGGGTAAATTGGTTTTTTAACAAATTATATGTGCTTAGCATATTCAAGAGAAATGATTTTCATAAATATTAAACTATGTTTTTGCATTGAAATCACGTGTAATTAGTTTGAATTTTTATTTCTAAGTTGCATCGTTTAAACTTTTTTGTTAGTTTGAATTTTTGTTTCCGTTATGAATTAATAAAGAGCAAAAATGTATAGAAAATTTATTTGTTAGATTACATTTTTAAGTGATATTAAGTTTCGTAATATATGTAAAAGAGCTTATGAATTTGCAAAAAAAAGTGTTTGGTAGATCTCATTTTTAAGTGATATTAACATTTGTTAAGACCTATAGAGATGCGTTTTTGCAAGTTGATGTTGATACCAAAAACGTGCTACACCAAAGCTATTAATTTAAATTCTAATGGCACGCAATACGCGTGTGCATTTAAGCAGTACAAACGACACATACGTTTTAATTCAGAGCAAATTTAATTATGTTCTATTTTATAATATACAATTGTTATTATAAACAAATAAGTATAATACCTACAGGACGGTATGAAAACCATAAGTATGTAATATAATGATAAATTTATAAAAGTGGTTAGCTGTAGTTTTCAAATTCAAATATGTAATATAATCAAATGAATATGGTTCGACATGTGTAAACTTGATTTATTTAACGTTATGTATCCAACAAAAAATAGCGGGTTCCCGAAAGGGGAGGCAAAGTGTAAGAGCATTACAAATTTTTTTTTTGCTTTCTATGAATTCTATTCTTTCTTTATGAAATACCTACCGATGTCTATAAATCATTTGTCAAATTATGATTTCATATATAATTTAAATTTATATTTTGTCTCTTTTAAAGCTTCAAAACATCAAAATGTGTAGTATTTCATAGTAGTACACTTTTTATTTAGATATAAAGGTATCTCATTATATGACGGAGACACATAGATGATATACTATGCTTTTTAGTTGTCTTCATTGCTGATTTCTGTGTTTAAATTACTTTTTGATTGAATTTCAACACTTTAGCCGTGACAATTTATTTAGGTATTTTTTTTTGCTTTTGGATATTTCGTATTTTCTCTCCAAATATATGGTTTATTACGTTATTCGCAATAATAGATTCGTTACTTGACGTTTAACTTTATTATTTAAAACAATACTTTCAAATTGAAGGTTTCTACTTATTACATTTCTAAAGCGGCACTTACAGAATCTTGTCCAATATCAACCAAAACTTAATATAATCATCATAACAACCTTTATTGTCTAATTTATATTCACTGCATATAATTCAAGATAAATTGTGTGCATAACATGATTTAGAGTTATGAAACAATACAAAAAACAATCGAGGTGTGTAGATATCTGAGCTTGTACTCTACCGTGCTAAAGTTTCATCTTGGTTTAAACAAAAATAGAGAGAAAAGAAAAGAGAAAAATGTAAATGAAAAACTGAATATAAACAACGACCGAATACTTCTATAGTAAGCTAAAATAATAATAGACAATTGAATAAAAGTTAACCTGAAAGTTATGATGTGTGAAAGCAATGTTAGCCAGCAGCTATGAGTAGTGATTAAATAAATGCATCGGTACCATGACAAATATCATGCTTTCGCTTAGAATCGGGAATAAAGTGATTGTAATAATAGTTTATTTACTCTCTATTTCAACTTCTTTTAAGTCTAAGTATAATAAAGGGTTGAGCTTCTTAATGCCACTCAGCATAATATGCAGTTAACAATAATATTACGCGTAATATGAATGCAGTGATATATGCATCGAGTTGAGGATCAAACATGCAGATGCTATTTTTTAGGACCACTAATAGATGCACTGAGTTTAAGAACATATATGTAGATTCTATTTTTTTAGGACCAATTAATAGGACAAAATTTTAAAGAATTGTATATAAAGGGCAATTTTGAAATTTCACGATCGGAACAAAATATTGTGCTTGAAACCCAATCTATTAAATAATAGTAAAACAGAAGAAATTCAAGCTCTCTCATTAATTGTAGGAGTTTTCTTTACTCTCCTTAATTTTTTCTCGATATTTTAATTTTAAATAATTTTAAATTTTTGTAATTTATCACTTCATAATTATTCTGCTAAACTTCTAATGCTAATTTATAATCAAATACATACTTTTAAAATTTTCTAAGAATATTCACAAATGCTTCATTAATTCTCTTTTAATATTTTACATTTAAGTCAATACAATTAAACTAAGTACGTAATTAAAAATTTAAACCATTTGATAAACTCAGTTATCTAACATTCGATGCATTATGTAAATTCTAAAATATGAAAATGTCATCAGAATACCATAGTAGCATCAACAAATTGGTAAAACAAAATTTTCATTTGCATATAAAGATATATAAATCACATAGCATAAATTATATACATCAACAAAAATAACAAATTCATTTTATAATTCGTCTGTCTCAATGAAGTTATCATGTATTGCACCGACAAATTATATTTTTAACTTTAAACACATATATTTTAAATTCTCATAGTTGCTTACAAACCCTTCACAATTCTTCTAATATTTTTTTAACTCATATACATGTATTTAACCAATTATGTAATCTTTATTTTAAATCATTCAAATAAATTCAATTTACTAATATTTAATTATTCATCTAATAAATCTTATAATATATATCAATTTAAGTATGCATACGACAAGCGCGCGTGAAGATGATAAAATTGTTATTTTTATTCATATATAAAGATATATGGATCGCATAACATAAAATGTAAACATAAACAATAATATATTATTAATTTATAATCTGTTTATCTCAAAATAATATCATACATTTTTAGTACAAAATTTCATTTTTTACAACTTTTAAAGGATAAATTTATAATTTACAACATTTGGATGTGGATGCACGGATTACTCTAATACAAATTAGGTTATGTCGACATTCTCATTTTCAACATGATAGTAAAATTTACCGAACTCAGAACTCAAATTAACGCAATATTTTCTGTTGTTGCAAATATTGAAGTTATAAACATGACACTCCTACAATAACGTGAAATTTATGATTAATTGCTAAGTTTAAAAAAGGTTTACTAGTTGGAATCTAAGATAATCTTTAATCTTTAATAATAGTTGTAATACCTTTGGTGTCACACTTTTTTGGTGTAAACGTGAACTACCAAAAACGCCCCTCTACAAATGTTATTAAATATTAATATTACTAAAAAATAGGATCTAACAGATAAGTTTTCTTTACCAATTCAAAAAATCTACCTATGGATATTATTGAAATCTTAATATCACTTAAAAATAGGATCTAACAAATTTTTTTTTTCAAAGTCGTCCTTTATTAATTAATAATAGAAATAAAAATTCAAACTACTAAAAAAATAAGTTCATTCTTTATTAATTAATAATGGAAATAAAAATTCAAACTACTAAAAAAATAAGTTCATTCTTTATTAATTAATAATAGAAATAAAAATTCAAACTACCATAAAACTAGATGTTGTAATTAAGAAGTATAATTAAAACTAATTTGCATATCATTTTAACGTAAAAATATTGTTAAATATTTGTGTGAATCATATTTTTTCGATGAAATTAAACATATACAATTTGTAAAAAAAAATTCACACGCGAAATGTATGTCATCATCACGCGCGAAGCGCGTGCCGTACCACTCGTTAATAATAGTTGTAATAGCTTTGGTGTCACACTTTTTGGTATCAACGTGAACTACCAAAAACGCCCCTTTATATATTATAAAATCTTAACCACTTAAAAATAGGATCTAATATTAAACTTCTTTTACAAATTCAAACGCCACTAAAAGTAGGATCTAACGATTAAAAATGCTTTATGAATTCAAAACAGTTCTAAAAATAGGATTTAAAATTAAATTTTCTTTGTAAATTTAGAATACTTTTTTTCAAATACACATTTTAGTATCACTTGAGAATAAAAAATCATTTTTTTACCGATTTAAACACATACAATTTATAAGAAAAATAATTCACGCGCGAAGCGCGTGCCGTGACACTTGAATAAAAGTTCATTTCAGATAAGTTGATCGTAAGATATTTTTCTTAATTACAACTATATACAAGACTTTTCTCATTTTATCTCTCCTTTCTAACATTCAGCTCCATATATCTAATTAGTTAAGCTGATCACTGATTTAAAATATTTAAACATATTCAATTACATAATATTCATTATTTCATTGTAAACCATTAAAATTATATATACAATATTCATATTAATAGAAATGAAAAATTCAATTTTTTTAATCTATTTACATGAAAAATACTTGTATCACATAGCATCAACTATTTACATATATTGTAATAGCCGTATGTATGTATGTATGTGTGTGTACACACACACACATATATATATTAGCGACCCTTTATCTTACGTCTGAGTGTTGTATGTCATTTTAAATTATAATTTTTTTTATTTTAACAAGTTTATCATATAGTGCTTAAAAATTTCAATTTTTAACAATAATTAAAATTTAAATATTCCTTTTTAACATCGGTACCGTGTGCAACGCACGGGTTAGAAACTAGTTATTAATAAAAGTTAACAAAGACTTAGTCCTTGAGCTTTCAGTGGATTTTATTCTTTAAACAAAACCCCAGTTTATGATTTCAAAGTGCGACAACAAAACCCAAGATCCAAATCAACTCGGAAGCACCTTCGTCAATCTCCAACTCATTCAAATCAAATCAAAACAGGGAATTCGAAATCGAAAGAATCAGAAGCAAAACCTAAAAAAATTCCAACTTTCAATTTACATACGCGCTGGGTGCCAATCAATCCCGCCCCAGCCCGTTCGAGGCAGTCTCGAACCCAATCACACTCTTCTCCTTCATCTTCCGGAACCCTAATACCCGCCGTCACTCTTTAGCCAACCTCTCCCATATGGACTTCGTTTCTCGCCACACGCCCGCACCCGCCGCATCCACTACCTCAACCGCTGCCCCTACCGAAGAACCCGAGTACCTTTCGCGATATCTAGTGACGAAACACTCGTGGCGCGGCAGATACAAAAGGATTCTATGCATTTCGTTGACGAATTTGACTACGTTAGACCCAAACACGCTTGGTGTGACGAATACATATACTTTGGATACTGACTTTGAAGGTGTTGTTCCAGTGATCGGGAAGACGGATGACGAGGCTAGTGAGTTCAGCATCGGTGTGAGGACAGACGGGAAGGGAAAGTTTAAGGGTGTTAAGTTTTCTAGTAGGTTTACTGTGAGTATATTGACTGAGCTGTGGCGAGTTAAGGATTTGGGTTATGGTGGTGTTGCCGAGTTCAGTGTCTTGCACTTGAAACGACGGACTTCGGAATGGGTTCCTTATGTAAGTTTGATTAAATTTAGTGGGTTTATGCAGTAAAATGTCTACAATTGGTTAATGCCATAAAAAAAAGGAAGGAAAAAAAAAAGGAAAGGAAAAAAAGAACAAGTATTTTGATACCAAAGTGGTCAGTATGTAGGATTGAAGATGACAATTTACACATTATATCCTCTTTTTTGAAATTGTCCTAAGTCTCCCAACAGCTGGAGTTCCTAAACATTTTGTGCTTAGCTTAGGCAGTGGTACTATTTTCGTTAAGTTTGTTGCTGGTTATCATTTGATAATAGGATCATGTTGATTGATGTTAAAGCTTGACTTTGTATGTCCTAATTATAATGATATTGCTGCACATTGCATGTCCTGGTTAATCCACGCACACGCACACTACTGCATTTATGCTACACCGTTGTTATTTCATTCTTATATTCCAGTTAATTTATAATTTTATCAAACTAATATTTTCGAAGATTAAAAATAAAGAAAAATATGCTAGTAGTTCTTAACCAGTTGTAACTCGAACAAACTTGTTACAGTCTCAGTTTGGTGCACCTTTAGCCATGTTTTTTTATTCCTCTTGATTCACATTGATGGAAATATTAAGTCCAGACTTTGGCCATTTAGTCTGACTTCTAGTATAACAAAAGTCAATGTATGTATGTCACCAAGACTACAAGTATGCTTAGAGCAGTAGGTCCATTATACAATGTTGTTGTAGTGAACCAATATATAAATCGATCTTTGTTGATTTTATGGTGTGACACACTGGATAAACCTTGAGGGAAAATATCCCTAATATTCACAATATTTATTTATTATCATCTAAAATTAAGTCATAAAAGCACCTGAACAATTTCCCTCAATCCATCTTCATAGTAAACTGCTCAGGTCCCATTTAAGGTATTTTGAGGAGACCTTCACATCCCATTGTGTAACATAATCACTAAAGTCAACATATTGTTTACATTTCCCTTTTTTCAGACGACTCTTCTTTATTGCAGAAACTTAAAGTTACAGCTGTTGGAGTTGAAGTTAAAGATGTGCAATCTGGAGATCTGCACTGGTGTTTAGATTTTAGAGATATGGCTTCCCCTGCAATTATTATTTTGGCTGATAGTTACGGAAAAAGAAGCAAAGATGGTGGGGGTTTTATTCTTTGCCCCCTGTATGGAAGGAAATCAAAAGTTTTCACAGCTGCTTCCGGAAGCTCAAACTCGACAATCATTTCACATTTGGTATGGATGGTGTCTGCACCTTCATTTCCAAACCATTCTTAGGGTGCATCACACCTCATGCATTTTTTGCCAGTAACGTTCAACTTGGAATGTAAACTAACATCCATTCGACCACAGGCTTGAGCTGACATGATAAATGGATATTGGTTCATTTCTTTAGTAGACCTTTTAAGGTGTATCAAAGTGGGTTTAAGGATATGTAAAGACCTTTAAAATATTATTTTACAAAAATGCAACTCCTGTTGAACAGTTTCCTCAAGAATTTTCATCCGTTAACCAACGGTTTGCTTACAGACATCCTAAAAATGCACCTTAATCTTTTTAAGCAGCAGCTAATAATTAGTGACATTGAACTCAATTTGAATTTGCCCTGCAGATAAAAACGTCAAAATCAACTGTTGGGGTGGTATTATCAGTTGACAGTTCTCAGACTTTGGCAGTGCTAGATTACATTAAGAAAAGGGGTATGTGGATCATAAGAGTAAAACTACTTCTTGCTTTGATGTTATCATGTTACTTGATTTTATTCTGTTTGAATTCTTACACTGATGTAATTTAATGCACATTCACCAGCATTCTTAAGTGTATGTTTTTTTGGCTCCATATGGGCTGCGCTCAATGTTGAACCAAAATTCAAGATGTAATGGTTGAAGATGTTGTGTCACCATGTACAGTGTTAAATATCATCCTCAATGGGTTGGATTTTGCTTAATATTTTCAATACTTAAATTTGAATTTGGTTAAAATATTTGCCTGTAGTCCAGATAAAAGTCTCCTAGTAAAATAATATGTCTATTTCATTTTTACAGGACTGCAAGTGATTTACGTACGGAACTCTATTTGGGTATATGATTTTTGTAGCAAAAAAAGGAAAAAAGAAAAGAAAAGAAAAAACTTAAAAGGATTTCGAGCAAAACATGTTTATATCAGGTCACTTGATTTAAGTGGTTAATGCTATCCTTGTGTCATACACACACACATGTATAGTTAATAGATTTTTGGTTAACACTGTCTTTGTCAGTTGTCACGGCTAGTCATATATAGCATAGTGGTATATTTTCTTGTATCTACTTGCACTATAGACATCCCAAGAACTTGTCACATGCTTTCTTGCAATAGTTTAAGTATACCCTGCTCCAAATGGAAAAAAGTAGGATAAACTTGAATACAAAGTGTAGCAGACTGGTGAAGGAGAACATGCACAGGCTTGGTTGTTTCTATCTTATTCTGCACCTTCATATCAAGTTATACTAGAGCTTTTAGTCAAACCAGATACCTTGCCATGGTTATATTTCAGTGCAATTTTTCCTTTAATTAAAAAAAAAAGCAATTGACTTTTGGTGCCAAAATGTTTTTTCTTCTTCTGTAATCAAGGCTGTACTTCATCATAAATTACGTCTTTTCACTAATGCAATGTGCAGCTAACAGCTATTACATGTTACCAATGCCAGTGCATCATAAACTATAGTAATGATCCGAACACATCTTTTAAAAATCAGAGAAGGTATGGTTAAGAACCTACGTGCCAGTTCTTTTTAAAACATTCACACCATTAATCTTTTGGTTTTATAATTATATCTTCCCAACAATGCCTTCCTGTAAAGTTCAAAACATCAAACATGACTCTCAAAGTAATACATACACAACTATTACAACTACAGAAGAAAAAGCTCAGGGAATTAAATGAAATATATTAGTAACATACATTGGTCATCTGTAATTAACCTTAATTTGCAGCGAAGGATGCAGTCGGTGCCGATGAAACTCCTTATGGAGGGTGGTCTGTGATGAGACTGCGTTCTGGTGCTCATGGAACTACACATGTCAGAAGTTTAACTTTGGGAATCGGGCCCAAGGGAGGACTAGGCGAACAAGGTGATTCTATACATCGCCAGCTAATTCTTACAAAGATTTCTCTTGTTGAAAGGCGTCCTGATAATTATGAGGTATTTTTGAGTTCTTCTCAAGCTTTCATTGACATATTTTGATACCTGAAATTTATATTTGTACATGGTCCATTTTCCCATGATTTGATTGAACTAAACTAAAATGGGTTTCTACAATTTTCACAATCAAATGTGTGAGAAGTCTAATTTTACAGATGATTGATTTTTTGGAGGACTTATTATATATATCCTATCATCTTTTGAATTAAGGGACTATAATTTAAATTTAGGTCCACATACATATTTACTAATTTTTAAACTTCTTCAATTCGTACATCATCTGGATTAGTAGTTCAGTTGGTTAAAATAAATCATCTAAAGCACAAAGTTTGTATTAATTATAATGATGAATTTATTTATCGGTTTTTTTCCCTCCATGATAAAAGCTTGTCGGTTCTTTTACTAGTGTTGCATGCATAGATATGACTTGCCAAGTTGTATGTATGGTTACATAACATTTTTTTCCTCATTGCCACATGCCTTGATCATCTTTAAAATATTGTTACGAACATGTATAATTTTTTATCGTAAAGATAAATGCATTTGGTATTGTTTATTTCGCATGATGTAATATGATATACACAACTGTTTATTTTCAATGAAAATGTACCTTAATCCCCAAAACCTAATCGAAGCTATTAATTTAGATCCAAAAAACAGCTCCTTAAAACATTATTTTTCCATATCAATCCGTTACGTAGAATCTCCATCATTTAAACCACACTATCAGTGTTACCAAAAAAATGTTTTGAAGTTTAAGGATATAGTTATGCTTTTGCTATTGAAAAGAATATATGTCCAATTCTGTTGTAGTTAGTGTGTTGAAAAGAATATATTATGGCTTATATCCATTCCTGACATATGCTGGAAGAAACTATTTTCGTTAGCTTATAATTTGTTCTCAACATTTTATTTTTCAGTACAAATATGCCCCTTTGTTGTTTACTGAGTATCTGATATTCAGGCTGTTATTGTTCGACCACTTTCTACAATAAGTTCTCTTGTCCGGTTTGCTGAAGAGCCACAGATGTTTGCAGTAGAGTTTAACGATGGCTGTCCTGTTCACGTAAGAACTTACAAGAATATTTTATTTTCACAACAATATATAACATACTAATGTACTTCAATCACTCAATATTGTTTGAAACTAGGTTTACTCGAGCACATCTCGTGATAGCTTGCTTGCTGCAGTTCGAGATGTCCTGCAGGCGGAAGTAGGTTTTATACACCTATTTGTAATGCTATGTTAATTTAGGGTTGATAACTAAGCTGGTGGTTACCCTATTCCGAAATTAGCCCTTTAGCAGGGTAGCAGAACATTAGTGAAGATGCCTGCACCTATCCTATCTTTACCATATTCTTGTGTTTCAATAATTGTCCCTGAGCAGATTAGTAAAATAAGCAATTTTGGTGAAAGATAATCCATGATAAACTGCATACTGATAATGAGATCAACATTATTTTTACATTTCCCTTGAACTCCCAGCTCCTGTGCTTTCTCTCTAATTACCAAAAGGCATGGCGTATGAATTTGAATTACTCACAATTTTCATTTTTTTAACCTCTGACCTGACATTAAGACTTCCAATACTTAGCATTTCCATTTACATACTGAACCTTTTGAAGCTCAGAAAAGGAAGAGCAGGAACCTATATAGGAATGAAAATGAATAAACACAACCATTTAAAAATAATAATCAATAATTGGAAACAAAGTAGGAATATGCTTTAATAACAGCATAGATTTTTAATATTTTCATTAGCTTTTATAGAAGATTTATTATATATTAGAATTTATAATGTTAGCAATTTGTGTGCTTGAGCAACAAAACTAGATAATATTTTATACTATATACATAAAAGTTAGATCTCACACAATTTTTTTTTCTTTTTCTTGTAATTTTAGAATTAGAATGTTCATCTCTCCTTGATTGAGTATGTTTTGTGGAGATTACAGGTTCAAATCCCGCTAACCACTCTTATATCTAATATATCTCAGAATAACCTCACTTATCTTGATTCAGTTTAAATGAAGCACCCAGGTTTGAATATAGCAGACCTCATTTTATCCAATATAATTTAGAATTACTTAGTTCATTTGAATATATTAACATTTTTCCTATTAAGTTCCTTACTACGTACAAACTATATTCAAAATCCAAGCTTTAATAATACAATCTTGTATTTTGTAGCTATTCTGAATAAGCATCATCTTTGTTTGAATTTGTTCTGATTTTTAAAACATAAAGTTTATTGAAAAGTACCATTTTGGAAACAATTATGATGCCAGTAACAAGAATGAAAGAAAGTATAATAACAATGAATTCTATATGTATATTGTTCAGTTTGAGAGCTATAATTTTATCTTATTTTTTTTTAATTCAAACCATTGAACTCATGTGTAATATAAGTTATGAAATGAAATACCCACTTTATACTGATTCAACCACTAAATTGACCATATATACCTTTTGCAGTTAGTTAAAAATAATAATTAAGCATGACCTATGTTTGAATTTAATTATTACTAAAATTATAGCATAAAATATAATCAGCATTAACACCAAAGCATAATAATCAAGAAACTTGCATTTTATCCGGTTTAAATCAATAATCTTCAATTTAATCTCTTTTCTTGATTCATTCTATTTTCAATATATACACCACACACACATACATATTTGTGTGCAGACGACGTCTGCCTACTTTCATTTTCGTTTATCACTATCAAATATGAAAAAGACACTTGAAATATTTAATGTAATGCTATATAATCATTGAACTAAATCAGGCCTAATCCATCTATTTTCACATGATTTTTTTTTGAAGTCCAAGCTTCTCGGCCTTTGAAAAAATATATTAGGCCTTCTCTTTTTCTCAAATATAAAGGTTAACATAAATGTAACTCAAGTGTCACCAATTCTTTTGTCTCCCACTAGATAAATTTCTTCTTGATCTTTTTTCCAAATTTTCATCTAATGCAAAAATTTTAAATTCTATTCTTCTTTCATTCCTTTTTAATCCTTATTTTACACAAAATAATGCAATAAAAATTGAATATAAATTAAGGTTCGAGAACTTGGTTTCAGTCATTTAAAATTTATTGATTTCAGACGATTTTTCGAAGTTTCGAAAATTTCAGTTTGAGTTTGGGTTTGGATCCGGTTTTAGTTTACCGTGGTTTTTTAATGAAAAGGCGGTGATGAATTATAAATATAATTTATAATGTAGTCTATAAAGAAATAATGATCTTTGTAAGTAAATTTATCAACTTAAACTATCCTCAATTAAATTATATATTTATTGTTGAACTAAGCCTAAAATCATAATTAATCAAAATAGCTAAAACACTATTTAAATTATAGGATCCAAAACCCTAATTAAGTTAAGCACAACTTTTGTTATTAATAATAAACAAAAACTAGCCCAACCCATAACCTAATAAGCTCAACCATCATTTTCTTCCGCATATTCATTCCTCCAAAGTATCGAATTAAACTAGGACAACACAAAAATTAAAATAAATGCAATGGAAAAAAATTACTACTTCGAATCGACTTGATGGCGGCTCGATTGATGTAAGAGAACCCAGATATGTGAATCGCTTCTTGTTTGGGGTCGCATAACATTGCGGTAGTTAGGGTTTTTTTCCAAAAGGAATTAGAGTTTGTCGCTTGATTTAGGTATGCGAATTTGCTACTTGTTTTACGGTTGTTGCTCCTTCTATCTTTCTGCTAATTATTTTGGTTGTTATTTAACCGAAACCAGAATTCCTTTTTAATTTCGTATCAGCTTCGATTGAAACCGAGACGAGATGGTCGGAATTTCTTGGTTTCGACCGAAACCTCGTACCATGATATAAATACTCTAAACGAAATTAATTCTTTATTTTTTCTCTATAAAATAAGTATCGATCCCTAATCGCTTTTTTTATTAACTATGTATTCTTCTTTTTTCCATTGATAACTTTGAAATAATGATTTTCGTATATATTGTCAATATGTAACTCCTTTTTTCTTTTCAAGTCAATAACATGTAGTTCCCCTTTATCGTCTTGTTCAGGCGTTTATCAATCTTTGAAATGTTCATTATTTTTATTTGTTTCAATTCATTTTATAAAATATTGCATTAGGTTTGACATATTTTCCCTTTTTGTTACATTTTCATGGAAAATTGTCTTGTTACTCCTCTCTTCTCGATTCACTTTATTCTCAAGAAACACCTCAGTTTGAATTCCAACTACCTCAATTTACCTAATGTATTTTGTAGCCGCTATTTTTTTCCTTAAATCACTATATTGTTTACTAGGACCTAAGTTCGAACATGTCGACTGCAATTTTTTTATAATATATATTAAATCCTTCCGTTCTAAGTTTTTATGTTATGAATACTGGTAAAAAATAACACATTCACAAAACTATTAATGATACCAATAAGATTTATCTAAGAATAAGAGTATTATTTTATTTAGAATTTGAATACTCATTTTGATGTTTTGGAGGTCAGAACTCGTTAATAGAAATAAATAAAATCAATAAATGATAAATTAATTTTTGATTGTAGTTATTCTAAATAAATAAACATACTCTATGAGAATCTTATTAGTTCTAATTTTGAAGTTTTATTTTTTGTAATGAAATAACTTATTTTCGAACATTTATGAATCATGATAATATTAATAAGATGGAAAATTTCAAGACAAATAAGTAAATTATTATTAAACTCATCTCTTTATTAATCCTATCTCAAGAATAATATAGGTGAATTTATAAAAATAAAGTTAAACGAACTAATCTAAGTATTATATTTTATATTAATTTGAAATTAACCTCTTTAATTTTGTTATGATTATCAAGAAAATATATTTAAGCTTTTATTTTTGATAATAAGGTCAATATACAAGTACATAAAGAGTCACAAATTTGTTTTTCTTAACAAATTGGTTATATCTTGGTCCCTTTCTTCTTATTTTCTCTAAGCTTTTTTTATATGTTTTCAAATTAAATTAATTTTCCTCCATTTTTAAGGAACATAAAGATTTAGTAACGATCTTATTTTATTGAATACATAAGATAAGAGTGAGCTTCATTTATTCAAATTTCGATACCTGTATGATATTTGTGGTAATTTTAAACAACTATTAAATTTCATTCAGCAGTTCTGTTTTTTTAATAAAAATATGAAATTTACTTATATACATAACTTGCTTCCAAAAACCTATATGGGACTAATAAGGTGGAAAAAAAATTCAAACTAACAAATAGATTATAATATAACTAATAACAATTATTAATACCAAATATAATTATTAAGAAATCTATACATTTATTCAGCTTGAGAGCCATAATTTCCATTTTAAATTCATTTCTTAGTTCATTCTATTTCGAGAAGGATACCAGTTCTACTAATTTCCTTTGTTCTAATATGTTGATGAAAAGTTGACTTCCTAAATTTATTATTTATCTTGTGAGAATTAATTCACTTATGGCCCTTAACTGCACATATATATACGAGTGTAGTGGCACGCGCTTCGCGCGTAAATTGTTTTTCTTATAAATTATATATGTTTAAATCAGTAAAAAATGATTTTTTATTTTCAAGTGATATTTTGTAAAAAAGTATTTTGAATCAATAATTAAGGTTTAATTTTAGATCATATTTTTAGAAGCGTTTTGAATTTTGAAGTATGTTTAGTTATTAGATCCTACTTTTATGGGCATTTGAATTTGTAAACAAATTTTTTTATTAGATCCTACTTTTATGGGCCTTTGAATCTGTAAACGAAATTTAGTATTAGATCATATGTTTAAGTAATTAAGATTGGATAATATACAGAGGGGCATTTTTGGTAGTTCACGTTGATACCAAAAAAGTGTGACACCAAAGGTATTACAACTATTATTAAAGATATTTAAATACTATAATATAATATTTTATTTAATATGAAATTGAACCTAACATCTTTGGTTATTTTCCTCGCAATCTCCAGTAAGAAAATCTTTTGTTTGCAATTTGGTTAATACGCAAGTAAATAAAAAGTGACGAATTAATTTCTTCTCAACAAATTTCTGTCTACTTGGTCTTTCTCTTCTTATTTTCTTTTGACTCTTATAAGTGAATTTCAAATTTAATCTTACATGAGCTCAATTCAAAACATATAAATGAGATCCTTCAACTAGTTTAATTTTTTATTATCAGTTATGAATCAACCATTTATGAAATTTGCATCATGGATGCTTTGTTATTACTTTACATGATTATAAATAACTTCAGGTATTTTGTCGTGTCTATCATTGAATTATACTATAATTTTTGCAAGGATTTTCAATAAGGACAAAATATTATTACAAGATGAAACACGTTAACTCAGGAAAATCAACAAATGCATTATTTAAATGTGCTTAAGGAAGATGGAGAACGTAATTCATTTATCTTCCAATAAAGTCATACATCATTATAGGAGATAAATTTTACTCACAAATACTGAAAACTAAGCTCTAACTGGATAATGTGAGATTAACATTAATTTATAGCATGCTTTTGTGAATGCTTGGAGTTATAAATCATATTATTTGATGAACAAACCATATGATGTGATGTTCTATAAGGCATATGTTTTTCTTTTTACGATCTATTCATTTTCTTACTGTTTTGCTGTCCCAAGTTACATTCTTGTTCGGGGCTATTAGAGAGAAAGACAAACTTTGAAAAAAAATTTTAGGCTGAAGGACAAATGTTAGTTTAATTTGAGCTGAAGGTCGAATTTTGGAAAAATTTAGATTGAAGGACAAATGCTAGTTTTATTTTTAGGTATTATATTCAGTTTCATACCAAAAAAATAGCATCGTCTTTCACCCTGAAAAAAATACTTGCCATCCTTGTGCCTATTTTCCTGTTTTTATAAATGAATTTAGATCATAGAGAAAAGTATGTTATGACTATAATTTGGTTGTATCACAACATATTATTATTCAGCGTTCGATTCATTCTACAATTTCAGTGCGACGTATTGCGTTATTCAATATATTTTCTAACATCGCCTCAAAACCTCTCTTGCAGCTATCCCAATGATGTTTTAATTGTTTCAGTCACCTTTATTAACATGACGCTTGCGTAGCCCGGGTTCGTACTAGTATTCAGTTATGATCATTATATTTATTATATTAGTGTTTTTTCCAAATAATTAAGAAGTTTTAAACATTTTGTTGTTTCCAAAAAAGATCAATATAGGTAAGTGATTTTTATTTATGTTAATAAAGATATTAAAAATAATATATTCAACTTTTTCCCGTAGAGGTGTTCATAAAATTTTCGGCTGTGTTGCTGGAAACAATTCTATCACAGAAAAATATTGTTTCTCCATGCTGATAACGTGTTCTTATCAAGTTTTCAAATATGAGTTGTTGAACCTTGGCTCTAACTGTGAAACATCAGTCTCCTTGTAGGTTGTAACTTCTAAAATAGAATCTCAATTGGACTAGTACCTTAACACTTTCAATACTTATCCTTTTATATGCTAACATTCAGGGTCAGTGTCCTGTTCCCGTCTTGCCTAGGCTTACTATGCCTGGCCACCTCATTGATCCACCATGTGGCAGAGCCCACCTACAGATCCAACATCTTCCTTTTGCTCAACAGCGCCCTTCAACTGACATGGACTCCGCCTCTATGCATTTAAAACATTTAGCCACAGCTGCTAAAGATGCTGTAGCTGAAGGTGGTTCCGTTCCTGGCTCAAGAGCAAAGTTATGGCGTCGAATAAGAGAGTTCAATGCATGTATTCCATACAGTGGATTGCCTTTCAATATAGAAGTACCCGAAGTAGTACTCATGGCTTTAATTACTATGCTTCCTGCAACACAGAATCTACCCCCTGAGGCCCCACCACCACCTCCTCCCTCACCTAAAGCAGCTGCAACTGTTATGGGTTTCATTGCATGTTTACGTAGATTACTTTCTTCGAGAAGTGCCGCATCACATGTCATGTCATTCCCTGCGGCTGTTGGTAGAATAATGGGATTATTAAGAAACGGATCAGGTGGAGTAGCTGCCGAGACAGCTGGGCTTGTAACCATGCTTGTTAGAGGTGGTCCTGGTGATACTAGTATAATTCCCGATTCGAAGGGTGAAAGACATGCAGCATCTATGCATACCAAATCTGTGTTATTTGCTCATCAAGGTTATGTAACCATCCTCGTGAATAGGTTAAAACCATATTCAGTATCTCCTTTATTGTCTATGTCAGTAGTAGAAGTTCTTGAAGCCATGCTTTGCGATCCATATGGTGAAACTACTCAGCATAATACTTTTGTTGAATTGTTGCGCCAGGTGGCGGGTTTGAAACGTAGGCTATTCATTTTATTTGGCCACCCTGCTGAAAGCGTTAGAGAGACAGTTGCAGTTATTATGCGTACTATTGCAGAGGAAGATGCTATTGCAGCTGAGTCTATGCGCGATGCTGCTTTGAGAGATGGTGCTCTTTTGAGACATTTATTGCATGCTTTTTTCCTTCCTGATGGTGAGAGACGGGATGTTAGTAGACAACTTGTGGCACTTTGGGCAGATTCATATCAGCCTGCTCTTGATTTATTGTGTAGAGTCATTCCACCCGGTCTTGTTGCTTATTTGCATACACGCTTTGATGGTGATTTAGAGAGTGCACAAGAGCAGTATAATGGAGATGCGCCCTATAATAGGAGAAGACAAAGACGTATATTACAGCAAAGGAAAGGTAGACGTGGAAGAACTGCAATAACATCAAATGGTCAAGCAAATCATTCTCTTAACAATAATGAAAGCAATGTAGCGTCTTCTTCAATAGTAGAAAATTGTCAAAGGTCTGCCCAAGATTCAAACATCGTTCAGTCTTCTTCATCTCCAGTAGGAAATATAACCGGAGAATCCTCAGATGCAGCATTTGCACATAATTTTGTGGACAATAGTGTTCAAGGTGTCACGCCAGATATGATGGAATCATCTGTCTCTGAAACTGCATCGGAATCTGATCCTAACCTGGCCAATTCTTTAAATTCTGATCTCCCAGCTCCTGCTCAAGTAGTTATTGAGAATACTCCCGTAGGTTCTGGCAGACTCTTGTGTAATTGGCATGAATTCTGGAGAGCATTTGCTTTGGACCACAATCGGGCAGATTTGATATGGAACGAAAGAACAAGACAAGAACTTAGAGAATCTTTACAGGCAGAAGTACACAAGCTAGATGTTGAAAAGGAGAGAACAGGAGACATTGTTCCTGGATGCACAACGGCCGAAGTTACAACTGGAAATGATAACAACATACCTCAAATATCATGGAATTATGCTGAGTTCTTAGTTAGCTACCCTAGTCTATCTAAAGAAGTGTGTGTGGGCCAGTATTATCTACGATTATTGCTTGAGAGTGATAGCAGCTGCCGAGCGCAAGATTTTCCATTACGCGATCCTGTTGCCTTTTTTAGGGCATTATATCACCGATTTTTGTGTGATGCTGACATAGGGCTTACTGTGAACGGCACAGTCCCTGATGATCTGGGTTCATCTGATGATTGGTGTGATATGGGAAGCTTGGATGGTTTTGGAGGAGGTGGAGGCGCTTCAGTAAGAGAACTTTGTGCACGTGCAATGACTATTGTTTACGGGCAGCATTATAAAGTAATAGGTTCTTTTGATGGCACTGCTCATATCACAGTCCTTTTGGACCGGACGGACGATCGCACACTAAGGCATCGCCTTCTTCAACTATTGAAGGTAACTCTTAGAATAAGAAAATATCATACTGCTAATACAGTAATGCATGTCCTGCTCATATTGGGGCACTAATGTTTCTAAAAATACGAAGTGTCAATAAATGACATTATCAATACCGAGGCAAAAGCGCTATAACACCTTTATGTTGCTGCTGCATGCCAAACTAAAATGTAGAGATTAGGTAGAGCCTGTAGGGAGTTTATAGCCGTTATATTAAGTAGTTCCTGCTCTATTTTTTATGTTTGTACACTTGGTGTTAATTCTTGGTAATTTTTTTTGTACAATGATTTTTACCCGTGACTATCAACTTTTTATGGTACATATAGAATTCTAGATGTTACAATTTTTTAATCCAAAATTTGCTTCACGTTCATAGTCACAGTCAATGATCTTACCACGATCACGATTGATCAAAATTTTGAATGTGCTGTGTGTAAATCAAGGCACCTTCAACATGTTCGTTACCATCACACACGTGGTAGGATTGAATTACTATGACGCAAGTAGTGAATGTGGTTAAAATTACGATTTGAACTTTAATAATATACAACAAGTGTATATAACTAGTTCTATTTTTCTGATAGACATAATTGACGGAATGATAAATGAGGTTGTGGGGTTAGTTTTTTTATAGGTGAAGGGAGAATATATATGGGAGGTGGGCAAATCTCATCATATCCATTATATTTTTTTCACATATCCATTTTTTGGTTAAATTATTTGCTTTATTTATTTATATTTTTCTTGTTTATATAATATGTTAAGACTTTAAATATTTTGTATATGAACTCAATTATTGTTCTATTTATTTTATATTTACGAATAATTCAACTTGTAGGTTAAATTTGTTAACTTTTTTAGGATTAAATATTTATTGTGTGAATTGAATATGTTCATTTTTCAAGTTATTTTTTTATAAAACTATGGTTGAAAAAGAATATGGTTTTTGATTAATCTTGAATCTTTCTGATGTATAACAAAATTGACTATATAAATGAATGATAGATTTGAAATTGAGAAGTATGTTTTGATGAGACGATAAATATGGTAAAGCGACCGACTTAAGCGAATAATAGTATGTATATAAATGGATGATAGTTTTAAATTTTTGAAGGGGTCAAGTTAATATATGACATCAAATAGAGTAGATGAGAATATTGAAATTGTGGAGAAGCTAACCATATTGGTTAGGGACTGAAAAATGGAAATTAAAAATGTGAAAATATGATGGGCAAACAGAAGCGTAGTGAGATAAATATAATCAAGTAGAGCAGAACAAATGTTCTGCTTTACCGTACGTGTATGTTTGATATTTTGCCTAAGGTATCACTTTGGTTTATTTGTAATATAAACTTCCAACCTATAATGCAGGTGTTAATGAAAGACCTTACAAACATTGAAGCCTGTGTGTTAGTTGGTGGATGTGTATTAGCTGTTGATTTGTTGACGACAGCTCACGAAGCAGCTGAGAGGACAGCTATTCCTTTGCAATCCAATCTGATAGCTGCGTCAGCATTCATGGAGCCTCTAAAGGAATGGATGTTCATCGACAAAGATGGTACACAAGTTGGTCCAATGGAGAAAGATGCAATTAGAAGGCATTGGTCTAAAAAGACTATTCATTGGACAACCAAGTGTTGGGCTTCTAGCATGCCTGATTGGAAGAGGCTGCGTGATATACGTGAATTGCGTTGGGCTCTTGCGGCTCGTGTTCCTGTTCTTACTCCCATTGAGGTAAATATCTGTTCCATTTAGTTTGCTCGATTTGTTGTTTCTTTTTCTTATTAGTTTTATGTAACTACAATGCATGTAACCACACTACAGTCGAAATTGATTGGCTTAGTCATGTAGAAAAATTAAATATATTTTCTTTTAAAAAAGAGAGAGAACGTGTATGTGTAATTATATTTCATAGACATGGAAAAATCATATCTAAGAGGCATGTGTAAATGTGGTTTGGGTAGTGATGTCTGCAGGCTCTTACTCCTTGCTTGAGTATCGAACAATCATACTTAAATTGCAAAGAAGTTTATTTCACTCCTTACTCGGACATTAGGATTGCTTACGCAGATCCCGAAAGAAATTCGTGTCAGCAAGGTTTGTAAAAAAAATGTTGTAATAACTAGTCGCACCACTACAATGTCTTCCGAGATTAAAAAGGGAACGTAGTCGTTAAAAACCTTTAATTCGGGGTGCCAGCCGACAGAATAAGGTTTTATTTCATTTTTTAAATAGCGTTCATGAATGTTGTAGATAGTCACAGTAGCTTTCAAAAGACTTGTTTCATTGCATTCCATCGGGTGAAATAAAAGTTACGATCTGGGAACCAAAGAGTATTCTGGTTTACCAGGATCTTTACTATGAAAAATAGTTCAGTTTGTGCCAATGCTTTGATTCGGTATATCAGATAATTCGTAAAAGGCAATGTTGTACCATACAAATCTAGTTTACGAATCGAAAGAAAGTTCCATAGTCCATTGTATAAATCATAATATATAATATAATTATGTTACAACACATTTTGAACATCAAGGAGCAAGCCTATACAACATAAGAGGTGGGTTTTCTCACCTCACAGCATCCGTATGACATGTTCGTTTTATTATAGTCCATTTATTATATTCGTACTCCGACCAAATATTCTTTTGCTATTTAATTCTCGTTCCTCCTTTATATTTGTTTTCACCAAGTTCTTCATCCAAAAATTGAAAACCAAACGTGTCCATATATGTGCAATCTATAAATGTATTTTAATCAATTCGTGTTAGGTGACTCATCATCCATGTATCAATGCATTTTAATCCACTTTCTATCCATGTGTGAGGTATCAAGGCAAGACAAAATCTTTGTGCTTAAAGAGTTGAGCTACTCCATGTTTATCCGATGGTGGTTGTTTCACCCAATTCCACCACATAGAATAATAAATTATTTTGATTTTACCATAGGACATTTTCTTGAATGTTTGCATATCCATAATCTAGTAGTACCGATGTTCTCAATGTTAGGTTGACACAGGCTTTTGTCTATTCAGGTCGGGGAGGCTGCCTTGGCTATATTGCTTCATATGGTGTTAGCTCATTCTGATCTTGATGACGCAGGCGAAATTGTTACCCCAACTCCCAGAGTAAAACGAATTTTATCAAGCCCAAGATGCCTTCCTCATGTTGCTCAGGTTACTTGCAATATTTAATGCACTAGAAGCATGGAAATATTCAGAGTTTAGCTTTGCAAATGAAAAGAAACCCGTTAAAGCATAATATTGCCTTTTAGTTCCTGTAATCAAGAGGCAGCATAGGTTTTGATATGCAGATATAAATGTGTTTTATTTGTCGCTTCTAAGTTCGTTTACAAGGTTTTACATTGAACGTTCTCCAATTTAGTATGCATCCGATACGAGTAAATCAACATAATATCTAAAGAACATGTCCTTTGTAATTTGCACTTGCGATGAAGTTTATATTTTGGCATAATATGATATCGCACGGTGCAGTTCCCCTCATACGCTGATTGGCGGTATTTACTTGGGCATATGTGACATCTCGCGGTGACCGTTCCCTGTATATGTTGATTGACCGCCTGAATGCTGTCATGAGTTTCACTTGAGTGCTGCCAAGACAATAAATATTTGTAGAACCGCCTTTGACTCTTATCATGTCTGTTCAATTATGCCTAGATTTTTAGATGCCAAACGTATTCTATTTGGTCTCTAATATCAAATGTGCTTTTGGGCATTTTTTTGGATGTTAATTTTCTTGGTTGAATTGTACAATGTTTGATATATTTACGACATTACTCTGTTTCAGTTGGACATGTTTATATTTTCTTGGCTTTTTTAACTATTTGATGATTATTGGATGTGTTATGCAGAAGTTATGGTATTAGTATTTATATTTATATATTTACATAGTTGGATAATTTGTATACTTATGGTCATTAGTTGATCATTAAGGTTTTCTTTTTTCTTTTTCTGCTTATGGTTATTTGGTACAAACTATCATTGATATCTACTGTTGGAGATTAAATTGTGGAGCTGGGCCTCTGTTTCAATTTTTTTGGGGTCTAGGGGCTTTCTTGGCATCTTGCTTTCAAAACAACATAAATGTGAATAATATTTGCTCAATGGCTCATCCTTTGCAAACTAACTTGTTGGGGAAGAAGTGGTATGGCATATGTTATTGGTGTTTGGCGGTATTCGTCAAAGTGTCTATACAATGTTGTGCTGTAAAGTGAAAACTAACTGTTGTTTTTCTAAAATTCAACTTAAAGTATGTTTACTTAACGCTGACATATTTTAAACAATATTTATGTACTTATGCTCGTTTAAATATGTTTAAACATGAATGTATCCTATGATGCAGTTCGTTGTGAGTAACATGATATCCTTGAGAGTATAATTTCTCTGTTTATGAATTGGCTTTTCTCAAAGCATCTAGCTTATGGCTTTCCTTGCATTGCACGCTAACTTGAGAAATGATTATGGTAAATGCAGGCTATCCTTACGGGAGAACCAAACATTGTTGAAGGTGCCGCTTCGTTGCTGAAGGCTATTGTGACTATGAATCCCAATGCGATGATCCGATTATACAGTACAGGGGCTTTCTATTTCGCTCTTGCTTATCCTGGCTCAAATCTTCTTTCAATTGCAAATCTCTTCTCTGCAACTCACGTTCATCAAGCATTTCATGGTGGTGAAGAAGCTGCATTGTCGTCATCTTTACCCTTGGCTAAACGCAGTGTACTTGGGGGGCTTCTTCCTGAATCATTGCTTTATGTTCTGGAGCGTAGTGGGCCTGCTGCATTTGCTGCTGCTATGGTGTCTGATTCTGATACTCCAGAAATCATATGGACTCATAAAATGCGAGCGGAAAATCTTATCTGTCAGGTATCTAATAAAACTTCATTTTAGTTAAATTCGTCCCTTTTAGCAACCACGACTTTGATGTAACTTTTTGTGGTGTTTCTGACGACAAACTTCACTCCAGATTTTTTTAGAAGATTTTTGCACTCAGTATGTCAACAATTACCTTTTTCCAGGTTAATCTACTTATATTAAACGATCGGTTGATTACTATGCATGAATTTAAATCTCAGATTTCGGTCACATTTTGTCTCGAAGAATTTAGAGAGCTTATCTCGTATAGGGTGAGATCTCAAATGAGATGAGCGTCTCTCGGACGTCCATCTCAGATTTGCATCTCGGTTCCTAAAATTTCGGAGCTATCTCGAAGTATACGTCACATCGAAAATTAGTTTTCGTACACCCAAATTTATAATACTAGTCACTACCTTATGGAAACCATTATGCACTTACCTTGAATATATCACATGCTTATCATTAGTAATTTAGTACATAAAAAAATCACTCATATCGTGTAATGCAAATAACAAGGGTTCATGAATAAAGTTCAATATGATAGCATATGAGGTAAAACAGACATGAAATACACCATCATATGTGCACCTTCACTTTCATTTTGTTTGATCATTCATTTGACTTTGCTACACAATATAATATCTCCTTTATACGTATGATGATTTATAATATAGTAAGGGAAATCATATTTTTCTAACTTTAAATACAAAGCCTACAACTCGAAGTAAAATATTATACATCAGATTATAGTATTGAACTATTAGCAAACAAAACCACAAGAAAAGCAAACAAATGACGTACGAATGAACATGAAGTTAATAGATGAAAGAGAATTCCTCTATTGGTTGAAAATAAACCTTTAGGGCAAAAAGCTATAGCAACAAAAAGTAAATGAAATTATAACAAATATATTTGAACTTTGAAGCATAAAGCTTCGAACCCAAAAATTGTAGCCGAAAAAATAGGATTAGAAAAAGACTAGAGAAAGTATCAGAAGAAGCAAAATGAAATCAGATCGGAAATTAATTTAAATCAGAAATCTAACTGAAAATTCAAACAGTGAAACAATTACTAGAATCAATGTAGATTTTGTTATCTTCTTACACTCATCACTGCCGCAAAATAAGATATGAAGAGTAAATGACGTTGATATAAAAAGTAAGGGTTAAAAAAAATTATAATTAAAAAGGCTTGAATTGGGTAAAGGATGGTCCAGCCCGAACGAAAAAAGAGTAAATTTTATTCAAAATTCAACAACTCGTTCGATATCTCGCTTTTATATCTCGTCCGGGATGCCGAGCGAGATACCATAATATCATCCGAGATTCGAGTCGAACGAGATTCCAACGAAATAGCTTGTTTCGAATCGCCCAGGCTTGGAAACAAGATCTCGGCCGAGATGAGTAAGATTTAAAACCTTGTTACTATGACAATAGAGAATTGAGCAGGTTCACTAAATCAAGATGCATATAATAATCAACTGCAGAGAAATAAAAAAGCATAGAAGTAAAAAAAAACACAGATTTATAGTGGTTCAACAATGTGCCTAGATCCACTTTGTTGTTCTTTATTGTAATTTGCACTAGAGAATTTGTTTCCAACTAATTACAGAAGAGAAAGCAAGAAAAATCCCAAGGACAATGATAGAGTTTTGGCTTCTAAATGCAAATATGTGGATCTCTTTTTTCTTAAAGTGATGGGGTGTTTATAGGGTGTTTGGGATATCCCTTAAGCCCCCCTTATAGTTGGATTTTGAACTCTGGCTTAAGGTTTTTTGCTAATATTTCAAATTTGAGTGAGAATAGGTCAATTTTGAACTGTTCAAATCTGGCTGCTCAATCAACTTTTCCACCGCTTGATAGACCGATCTAATTTGACCGGTCCGAATGCTTTTATTTTCGAGTGCCTCTCCTATTGAGTCTTCGATTGGTCCCAACTCCCGATTTTTGAGTGCCCTGATCTTCATTTTTTGACTGTTTTTCCTTGTAGTTTTTGAGCATTATTAACCATGCAATCTTGACCGCCTATAAAAAGGATATATGAGCATTATTCCAAGATGTCTCTTGGCAATCCTTGTTCCTTCGATTCTCAGTCAACATCAGCGGAGACTAGGTGTATAACAGTAACATTGAGACGTTGTTGCCGGAGAGCGTGTTTTTTTACAATTATGCATGTGAGATGATGACGTTCTTATATTTCATAAAATTTCTTGGAAATATATATTCAATCCCTATTCATTGTTTTCTTTGTTTTCAAACTAGTTTTCTATGTTAATTATGTGTTGCCATGAGTTACACTTGTGACCCGAGGGAAAATAAAAGGATTTAGGGTCATTTTTTTTAAAGCTAAGGGCTCGCATTCAGTCCAAGTATAATGTATTCCTTTTACCGTTAATTTCTGGGTAAATTCTTCATCAGTTGCCAAAAAGATAACAAATAAGGAAACAAATACCCCTGATATAGATGGGTAATCAACTTGTAGGGCACATCAATATGTATACGTCCGATGCATTAATATAAGTATGATGATTAATCCGCATTGACCAAGACTGTGAGAGTATTACTGTTTAAGGATGGCAATTTCAGTTAACTCAATTATCCCAATTACAGTCCAGACGTTGCTATAGCATCTATATATTTTGATGCCTCCATGTTCTTTGTTTCAGGTTTTGCAGCATCTTGGTGATTTTTCACAAAAATTATCACAACATTGCCACTCTCTATATGAATATGCTCCTATGCCTCCTGTGACATACCCTGAGTTGAAAGATGAGATGTGGTGTCATCGTTATTATCTTAAAAACTTGTGTGATGAGATAAGGTTCCCTAATTGGCCTATAGTTGAACATGTCGAATTCTTACAGTCACTATTGGCAATGTGGCGTGAAGAGTTAACACGAAGACCTATGGATCTTTCCGAAGAGGAAGCTTGCAAGATATTGGAAATCTCATTGGATGAAATTTTAATTGGTGATAATGCTGGTACCAAACAACAATCTGAGATTAGTATTACAAAATCTGAAAACATTGATGAGGAGAAGCTCAAACGTCAATACAGGAAGTTGGCTATAAGATATCATCCCGATAAAAATCCTGAAGGTAGAGAGAAGTTTGTGGCTGTACAAAAGGCATATGAGAGGATGCAGGTATATATTGATGATTCATCAGTTAACAGTTGAAAACTCGAACTGTTCAATTATTGCTTAATTGATATTTCAATTATCACATGGTTTAATTTGATGTTTTATGACTATTTTTACTGTAGAAAAAAGCTATAACTCGAGGTTGTCTAATCCACAACCATATTGTCAATTTTTGCCTGAAGTTTATAGTAAATTAAACGATCTCAAAGTTTTTTGTGCCATGCTACTGCAATAACCTATTTCCCCCCTCCGTTGCAACTTATAAATTTGTATTCATGACTACAGGCAACTATGCAAGGGCTGCAAGGTCCACAGGTATGGAGATTGCTTCTTTTACTGAAGGGTCAATGTATCTTATACAGGCGATATGGAGACGTGTTGGAACCTTTTAAATATGCTGGTTATCCTATGCTGCTCAATGCAGTCACGGTTGACAAAGATGATGGCAATTTTCTTTCATCTGATCGAGCCTCTCTTCTTATTGCAGCTTCCGAATTAATCTGGCTAACGTAATAAGTTTACCTTTTCCATCAAGATGTTTTTACTAATACAAAGCGCAATCCCTACAGCTTTCGAAAACTCAGAGTTGTGTTTGGTCTGTTTATCTAGGTGTATGGTGTAAAACATCAACATGACAAGCCAAAACTTTAACTTCACAGCCAGTTTAACTATTTTAAAAAACAGTAACTTTTTGTTTTTTGTTTTGGTAGAATGATATGTTCCACTACACCCCACAAAACCCCTGTTCGTTTTAGCTCGTGCTGATTAGGCATGTTGATTCTATCATCAAAGCAATGATGCCTTCAGATCAGTATAGCCAGAATTAGACTGATAGAAATAGGACAATATTTTCTTCAGCGATTAGTTGTTGGTAACAGTTTTTACGATCCTTCTCCATTTTCCTCTCAGGTGTGCTTCATCTTCATTAAATGGTGAGGAGCTTATTAGAGATGGTGGAATTCCTCTTCTTGCAACTCTTCTTTCACGTTGTATGTGTGTTGTTCAGCCTACTACCCCTGCAAATGAGCCTGCTGCTGTAATTGTTACAAATGTTATGCACACTCTTTCAGTTTTAAGTCAGTTTGAAACTGCACGAGATGAGATGCTTAATTTTGGTGGGCTCGTGGAGGATATTGTTCATTCTACTGAACTTGAGCTTGCACCTTCTGCTGTTGATGCTGCCCTCCAAACTGCAGCTCATGTTTCTGTTTCAAAGAAATTGCAGGATGCTTTACTTGGGGCTGGTTTGTTGTGGTTAGCTCTTACTCAGTCCCTTGATTTTTTTGATTTTATATTCTGAGTAAAACTGGTTTCAAATAAACTTTTGTGCTCCATGTCTACTGATGTGCACTTCACACTTATATTTGTTACGAAACTTAAGTGCAACGTTTTGTGCTAATAGAGTTTTGCTTAATGACTTTGATTTTACCAAGATCCCAAAAATTAGAAACTACTGTTCCATTTCAGGTACCTATTACCTTTGTTGCTCCAGTATGACTCTACTGCAGAAGAAAATGATTCAAGTGAGGCACATGGTATCGGTGCTAGCGTGCAGACTGCTAAAAATCTGCACGCTGTCCGTGCATCTCAGGCTCTCTCAAGGTTATGTGGTCTATGCAACGATCAAATATCAACTCCTTATAATTATTCAGCTGTAACTGCACTTAAAGCTTTGCTTACACCAAAGCTTGCCAGTATGTTAAAGAACCAGGCATCAAGGGATCTTTTATCAAATTTGAACTCAAATTTGGAATCTCCAGAGGTGTGTTATGTCATTTGCTTACTGGATTTCAGTGATTTACAGAAAACCGTTTTTGTTTTATAATTTTATCCCATTTCAAAATCATATAGGAAATGACATTGATATTTGTGCTGTTACTCACACACTCATTTTAAAATTACAATTATATGCAAATAGTTAAACCTAATTATATGGTCTATCCGTAAAATAAAATGCTTGCACATAGCTTAGGAAATCATCATGATGTTTCAAGTTACCAGTTATTGGAGAGTAAATTGATTCCACAGGATATGGGAAGACCACATTGTTAACTGCATCTTACGAAAAGTAAGTGGGGTAAATCTTGGTGGCCACTTACATGGATTTTCTACACACATTACGTAAATTCTCACATGGCATATATTAGTTAAACTAGTAATTTATCTGTTGGTAGATTTGTCAATGGACAATATTTTACTGCACATCTGATCTTGGTGACAACTTTTGTACTAAGTGGGAGTGATGACTACTTTGGATCAGGCGAGGTTGTGTGTAATGACTAACGGATGATTTGAGAAGCTGAGTTTTTGAATAATGAATGACTGAAAAGATGAGTATTAACGGTCATCAATTTGAGGAGATGATTAGTGAGTAATCGTGGTTTTAAGATGGGAATGAGCTAGATAGGACTAACTAATGTTAATCTACTCATAAACAATGATCCTTGCTATCATCTATAATACAATCATTTACAATACATAAAATATCTTAAATATTTGGAAATTTGATCAAGCAGAAAATATCCTTTTGCTTTGAATAGTTGCGGCCTTATGTCATCTGAACAATAGAGAAGGCATGTGCATGAAGAATTGAAAATTGAGGTGTTTATCCAGGCACTAAGCTCCATGCCATGCAAGTACAAAGAAATCTTGTTTTTCTCCCTTCTTCGTGATATAATGTTTGAAATATAGTGGAAAGCTTGGAAAATAAGTATGAATATAGCATTGTTTCTTGTTGGATTTTGAAGACAAGGGTTCTTATTTCATAGTGCATGGAAGGTAGTATCATTAAGAGGTTTAAAACCTTTTTATTCGCGCGAGGGAGATGATGGAATCTAATTATGTTAGAACTGTAGTCACGATGGGCAACTTGGTATAAAAATCAGGCAACAAATTCTGATAGTTTGGTCTATACTTTAATGGGTTTGTCGGGTCTTGTTTCCCTGATACAGATCCATTTGTGAGACTAATTGTTTTCATGTGAAAGAGGATCGCCTAGTTGTTGAGCGTTGTTGCTTGTTTAACTCGCAAGAGCTATCCTTGTGTGTTGGGATAGTCCCATCTTGAGCCAGTTCACATTTGTGCAGCGAATCTTATCATTCAAGATACTGTTTTTATGATAAGTACGTGTCTCGACTCAGATGCATTAGGTGGGTAATGCTCTGAGCGTTCCCTTTTTGGAAGAACCAATGTGCAGGGATGTCTGGTTGCATGTGTCTACGTAGTCCTTTCTTCCCTTACATACACTTCTAAGTCTTTGTAAGTGTGCATGTCACTAGACTATCTTTTAAGGTAAGTCTTGTTGGTTTGGAAGCTTATCATCTTTCTGTGAATGATTGCACATGATTTGTTTTCCATTGAAAAACGTGCACATCTAATGTGATATTAGTGTCTTTTGTAACATCGATGACCTTTATTCCGATCAAATGAATCAATTTTATCAACTTTTTACAGCAGTCTTAGATTGTTATCCTCCCTTTACTCTCAAACATATACCCTTGTAGAATTTTTCCCCTTTATCGAGCGACCCACATCTGTCATGGAAAGCTAAGTCAGCGATGTTAAAGTCGTTTGTTAGTTGTGTTGTGAATAGGTTGATTGGTCATGTATATGGTTTAGTTTTAAACGTGGGAGTCATATATTTTTGGATTTGTTCAATTTTTGCTGTTCATGTTTTATTCCCTCAAAAATAGCTTGAATTCTGGCGCATCAATGTGAAGTAGACGTTTAGTGTGTATAGTAATTTTCTTATTAATTTCACTTTACTATTGGCCACTATGTTTGAGGCTTACTGCTAAGGGGAGTCCCTGCCACTGAATCTTATCAGGATTTTAAAATGTTCCTATATATGTTTGATGATGTCATTTCCACAGAATAAGTGTGAACTTCCATCTTTCTTGCTCTCTATGTAACACTTGCTTACGTTTCGGTACAATTGGAATGTTTATTTTTTTTTGAGATTGTGATCAAGAAAGAAACCATCATCAAGATTTTCCCACATTAGAGTCAACATCTTGAAAAATATTCTAGCGTTCCAAATCATTTGATTGTTATCCACAGTTGTCTCTTGATGCTTTAAGCATCCCAAGCATCCCAGACTGTCTTCAGAGCAAATTGTCAACCTTTTTAAAACAATTAATTTTGTTCGTTTGGGGGGGCGGGGGGGAGTGGGGAGGAATCCTATTCCATAGGTTGAATTAGTTTGTTGTTCTGGGCGTTTAGCAGCAATAGAGTGTCTAGAAATGGAAATTTAAAGGAGTTAATGAGATTTAGTAGGCTTGCCTTGAGGCATATCTAATAACGATCTTTGTCCTATCTTAGAGGCTGCCGAGTAGGCTAAGGACTTCTAGGCCTTTGTACTCGTGGCTGCTTTTCACAACTTTCAGAGTCCATAGAAATATTCTCAGAACTTACATACCACTATGCTTTTGTTTTAGTCACTTTTGTTTGCGGAGTCTAGGCGAGTATTGTCCAAAAGCTTGGGGATGACGACTTCAACCGAATGCTATGGGATAGTCTTTGGGCAAAAAGATTAACCACCATTGTAAACCTGCCTAAGTGTTCATTTATTACATGTGTTTTCACGTCCAACATGGATCAAATTCATTTGCCTACCTGATTGTACCGATCTGTGGACAGTTATAACTTTATTCAGATTCTTGGTTTCACATACTTACGAAAGAAGGTTAAAATCCTTGTTTTCTATGTTTTGTATTCTTGAGAATTTTTTTGGATTGTCTAAAACACACATTTCAATCTGTGTATAAACTTCTGGAAAACATTTCATACTTCATCTGTGTCGCGCTGATTAAGGTTGGGGAAAATACTAACATAACGGTTCACTTTCACCCAGTGGGTAGTATCATTCGGGGTGTTAATTTATGTACGCTTCTCGATTGGATGCATTAGGTGAGTTGTATCAGAGTGTTTTCTAGTTGGTAGCAGAAAAATGTAGACTTTCTTGTTGCACGTGTCAAATATGAGTCCTTTTTGAACCTTAAATTCCCCATCCCAATTCTTGGTGCTATTTACAATGTTTACATTTAATTCAATTTAGCCCTATGTAAAATAATATTTCCACCCTATAATTTTGCCCTATCTGATCCCGCTGGCTGGCTCCCCACACCCATTCCAGGGGGGTTTGGGGGTGGGGGCTTACACTGATCAAATTGATTTGTCATTAAATGGGCATGGATTGATGTCAGTCCGATTTAAATCGGATCCGTGGACAGTTTTATCTGTTAGTCAGATTCTTAATTCCATATAGTTCTGCGATTATTCACACCTTTTCTTCTCACATTTAAATACAGATTATTTGGAATTCTACAACCCGAGCTGAACTACTCAAATTTATTGAACAACAACGTGCTAACCGGAATCCTGATGGCTCATATGACTTGACAGAGTCTCATACATTTGCATATAAGGTCCTTTCTGAAGAGCTTCATATTGGCAATGTATACCTCAGGGTTTACAATAACCAACCAGGCTATAGGATAAGTGAACCAGAGGTTTTTTGTGTTGCTCTTCTTAAATTTATATCAGAGACAGTGAATCTTTTAAAAGGTTCAAATGGTCAAAGCGCATGGCATAGTGACGGAGAACCAAAAGAAAACGGAGAAAAAACAATTATAGAAGATATCCCCGAAGAACTTGAAGTTTTAAAGAATCTTCGGATGAGTTTGACGTCACTTCAGGTATGTGTTCTTTTACAAATAGGCTAAAAGTAATACCAAACATTCATTGATAGAGCTTTGTATTTTTGTGGCCTGTGTTTCATTTTGCCAATAGAATGTATACAATTTTTTCTTATTATACAATAACATGCATATAGATACACATAGGAGAATACATAGACACACACATATAATTTCTATTCTTAAAATATGTGATAATTAGAGTATCTCCAATCGTTTTCTATTACACAAGTTTATTTTAGTAGACGGCATGAATTTATTCTTCTACCATATTCTTTTTGCAGAAATAGAAAATTCATTGATCCTTTTTTGCAAAAAGGAGAGTAATGTTTGTCAAATTAAAGTGCTACTACTACTCATTAAAATTTTGTTTTGGAAAATTGGATATAGGTTAGGGAACAACTTTCTGTGATTCTTTATTTTCACCATATTGAGTATTCTACATACAAAACTATCCGAGATACTTCTATATATGCCTCAACGATTCGAACTAAAGACATGACTTATGACTATGCTGCCAAAAGTCTCACAACTATTACTTGTTAGCACGGGCATACATGTACATATGCATATGCATATGTGTCTATGATTAATGTTGGGCTTTATTTTAACAGTGGGTAAAATGAAATTGAAGGTATACTCATGCTCAGAACGAGTACATGTTTATAAATTGAATATAAACATTCCTTAATTTTGCAACTTACTTCTGATAAGCCAAAATTGTGATTTTTTTATCTTGTAACATTTTACGATCAATTTTAACATGTACCTTGATAAAATTGATATTTCATTGGCTCAACATTTCAATAAAACTATAAGCAGTTTTATAAGAAGTCTTTCAACATTTCTAGATTATCTGTAGCTCATTGAGTTTCATTAGGGGTTTGCTTTTGCAATCGGGAAAATATCATAGTAGTTAAGACGCTAAGGTGCAAAAAGGCGCAAGGCTTAACCCTTGGGCTTTTTTGAGCCTTGGGCTTTTATGCGTGCCTTTTATGCAAGTTTGATCTACTATTTTACTAACTACAAATTAATTTTTAAACCATATTTTTCAATTCATTTAACTATTTAAATATTTTATTAACTAAAATTTAAATTTTAAACCATATTTTATAATTCATTTAACAATTTAAAATTTTTATTTAATTATTTTGTAAACTAAAATTTGAATTTTGCAAAAAGGCGCCTCAAATTGCAAAAATGCATTTCAAATTGCAAAAATGCGCACTTAAACTGAAAAAAAAAGGCAAACCTTGAGCCTTGAGCTTTTTTGAGCCTAGGCGCACTCCTAAATAACTATGGAAAATATCATTTTTGATAATCAAAGAATGACATCATAAGCGTATAGAAAGTTATAACTGTAAGATCTAAAAAATGCGAAGGAATTTATTATAAACATTTACTAACATGGTTGGACTATATATAGATTATAAGATCAAATTTTGGCTTTGCTCAAAGATTTGTATTAGAGTTTTTGAGCATCTTTAGGAAATGTGTGCATTAATTGAAGATGATTGTGCACATTGTTTTTCAAAAGCATTAGTTAAGATTGTTGTACTATTTTGGTCAACATAAAACTAAATTGTTATAGTTTCATCATATTCAAAGAAAAAGGTTGATATTGAATTAACCTGACATGGTCCATCTAGATATGCTGTAAATTCTAATTAATGGGATCAAAGTTGACTTTTTAAATTATGGTTTGGTGAAATAATTTAGAATAAAGAGAAATACTTTATAAATTGTTTGTAAGTTTTAAAAGATGGTTGAATTATGTACTGAAGTAAACTGATTATAATGTTTTGTAATTATCATTACAAGTTTAAACACGTATCTATAAATTATAACTATATTATTTGTTTATGGTTATTACTTTATTAATTAGATTTGTGTTAAGCATTATAGGGAATACATAACTATAGTATCTATAAATCAAAACTTGGTCTATGAAAAATTATATTACAAAACTACCCTCACTTTATAATAAAACAGAACACTTTTCAAATTTCATTAACTCTTTTCATTCATTAATAAAACTACTCCTAGGTTCTCTAAATTTACTTTTGCAAATTCTGCATTTCCATTTAATTTTTTTTTGAATGCAATCTGAGTTTATTTAATTATTTATGTGTAGAAATTTGTTTTTAATTTTTGAACATGAAAATGTTAAACTATTTAATTTTGGAGATCAAATTTAAACTTGATTTATTTTAAGTTAAAATATAGAGAAGAATAACACTCTATCAATCATATTAATTTTGGTACTGAATTTTGAAATTTATTTTTTTGGTTCAATTTCAAGTCATAAATGTTAAAATTTTCATAAATACAAGTTAAAATTGTAATGGAATTGTATGCTATGATTTTTCATTCTTCAATATTGATTGTAATTTTTTTAATTAAGGGTGTTTTGTCTTAAATTTTATTAAAAATTTATTGATGTTGGTAATGTAATTAATAGTGTATAAATATAATTTGCCTATTTTTGTATGGTAACATTTTAAAAAATTAATTTGAAAAGTACCGATTTAAGTTATTGCTATAATTCAAACATAATATAATCTTAGTAATATAAACTTATAGCTGACTTTAAAATTTACTCTTCCAAATTAATGGGATGAATTAGAGTAAAAATAATAAATAAATTAACTTGTGGTGGAATAATAATAATAAATTAATGCGTGGTGGAATAATAATAAATTAATGTGTGGTGGAATAAATTATAAATGGTGTGGAATAAATTATAAAGGGTGTGGCATAAATTATAAACGGTTGAATAATATATTACAACAGTTTAACCATAATAATGATGGTTATTGACATTTATAACGTAATGCATGAGTTAATGTTATAAAATTTAACTTATGACGGAACATAATCAATGTGGTTTACGACAAAGTCTCTTCCTCTCACCCCCTAACCCCCCCCCCCCCCCAAACCCCCCACACACACCCACACACGCACATATAATGCGTGTGTGTATATATGTATATCATGTGTCTGTTTATATTATGTGTGTGTGTGTTTAAATTATACATACTATGTAGCTAGTGATTGTGAACAGATTATTTAACATTGAAAAGATTAATGGAACTTACAAATCCTACAATTACGCTCCCTAATACTTAAGATTAGGAGGTCTAATTATTATTTTCTGTTATGGGACAGAATTTATTGACAAGCAATCCCAGTTTGGCTGCTGCATTTTCAAGTAAAGAACAACTTGTACCTATTTTTGAATGTCTTCATGTATCTGCCACAATGGAAAGCAAAATACCTCAAATTTGCCTTCGTGTACTCTCTCTTTTAACAACATATGCTCCATGTTTGGAGGCAATGGTTGCAGAACGGTCCAATCTCATACTGTTATTGCAATTGCTTCATAGTGCTCCCGTATGTAGAGAAGGGGCACTTGCTGTTCTTTATTCACTAGCTAGCACACCTGAGCTTGCTTGGGCTGCAGCTAAGCATGGTGGTGTTGTCTATATTCTTGAAATAATCTTACCATCACAAGGTATACTTGCTTTTAGTCATTTCTCTTAGTTAGATGGTTATATAGGGATTATCACTTCACATTTAGAAGAGTTGGGTGTTCGTATGCTTCATTAAAATTTGATTTCTATATCAGCTGAACATTATTAATAAAGCATAAATATGGGTGGTACATTATGATTTGATTGCATAATAATGCATTTACAGGAAATAATCAATCATGTTTATTTCCTTTTGATTGCGACGAACCTATGTTTCAAGCATTATATAGTTTTTGATCTATAGCTACTATATATTAACTTCAAAATCCATTGATTGTGTTTGTGTAAGAACATCCAAAGCGAACCTTCATATGAATCGGTGTTGTCAAAGGCATTTCATGACGCAGAGATTGCGCCATTTTTTCTTCTGTTGGGTGTACATATGAGAAAGAACAATACAGCATACATTGTGTACATGGCGCACATGACATACATGACCACAACACTGAAATGATGGACTCTTCTTATTTGGACTATCTTTCCGTAGTTTTGGTTTTCATCCCTTTCTGGGATCTAAAAGGCTTAATGTGTTAGTACTCACAATTTTGTTTTTTAAAGTGGTTTTCATTCCTTTTTAATCCATAGATTGTGTTTGTGTAAGAACATCCAAAGCGAACCTTCATATGAATCGGTGTTGTCAAAGGCATTTCATGACGCAGAGATTGCGCCATTTTCTCTTGTGTTGGGTGCACATATGAGAAAGAACAATACAGCACACAGCACACATGACATACATGACCACAACACTGAAATGATGGACTCTTCTTATTAGGACTATCTTTTCGTAGTTTTGGTTTCATTCCTTTCTGGGATCTAAAAGGCATAATATATTAGTACTCACAATTTTGTTTTTTAAAGTGGTTTTCATTCCTTTTTATGCTTTAATTGATGTTTTTTTGGGATCTAATTCTAGGCTTATAATTTATGACTTTTGTAATTTAAATTCTATATTTATAATAGGATCATGTTTGATGATACTTTTGCGAAATGCTCTATCTTTTTTAGCTATCATAATTCTGATTTTGTGTGTTTGATTCGTTAGAATAATTCACGTTTTGTCAAAAATGCATGCATCATATGTATGCCATGACGTGTGTCAAGGCTCCACATAGTCTGTGCATCTTCATTCTCTATGCATTGTAAATAGAGACGAATCATTGACCTATTGACCACTATTGCATTGTTTCCGTTTTATGTTTCATGTATACATTTACTGACCGATTACGCCAGCAATGATTATCTCCTATTTTATATACACCTAGTTTTTTGAGTACTGCTTGGGTGCTTCTGAGTGGTGTTTGGTGTTTTTGAAGCTCAGTTTTTAATATGCATAATATTATTTATATATGTTCATGTGCTTTATTCATTTTGATTGATAAGTTTGTATCATGTTGAATAACTAAATTATCTTTAGGCATATGGTACATAGTGAGTGTTCTTAATATTTGCAAAGATGCATACTCGAATATATAGGAGATGGGAGAAAATTTTATTAGGTGATGTGCAACTCCTCTTAGGCTCCACTAGTGCTCTCTGGGTTTCACATATCTTTGGTACCTAGCAGTCTGTGCTGCCCCAAGTGTAGCTCATGGAAAAGCCATCTGACTACTTTAAATCTGACATTTGTAAGTTTAACTTGCAGAAGAAATTCCTTTTCAACAAAGGGCAGCAGCTGCCTCTCTATTAGGCAAGCTTATTGGACAACCAATGCACGGCCCACGAGTTTCTATAACAGTTTCAAGATTTCTACCAGAAGGCTTAGTATCTGCCATAAAAGATGGGCCTGGTGAATCTGTTGTTGCTTCTCTTGAACGAACAACAGAAACACCAGAACTTGTATGGACCCCAGCAATGGCTACCTCTCTTTCTGCGCAGTTATCAACCATGGCTTCCGATCTCTATCACGAGCAACTGAAAGGGAGTGATATCGATTGGGATATCCCAGAGCAGGCATCTAGTCAACATATTATGAGAGACGAACCCCAGGTAAACCTTCCTCTCTCCCATTGTTCTATGAATAGGTGGTTAGATGTGAGAATCAGCAATTTCATACTTCATCTATTTAGGAGTCTGAGACTAATTAAATGATATTTTAAAATTAGTTTTCTCAATTCTATCTTGGTGTTTACCTATCATCGATCACCTTCATTCCTGTTAATTATCTTCTTGTATTTTTCATAGACCGAGTTTTGCTTATTTGGCGTGTGCTAGTTTCAAATTCTTGAACTTACTTTTATGTGAAGGTTTTATTATCCAACTTATTTTACATTATTAGGAATTGTACTTGGGCATCCTGGGGTATTTTCCTATGACATGTCCAGTTGATGAAACCAAGATTTATTTTCCTGCAGGGAATGGAATATTATAGATAGTAAATAATCATAGTTTTTGTAATGGGGTGAAACACTATAGATAATAAGTATTATATTGAAGCTGTTGTATGCCAAATGGCTATAAAATCATGTTCGCCTATGAAGGGTAGGAATCACAAGAAAATGTTGACACAGATTGGGCATATCACAAGAAAATGTTCACATAGTGCGCAATGTTGTGCAGAGGGTATTCATAAGGAAAAATTGTTATTATTAACTCCAGTGATAATAGATCAGTCATGTGTGGATGTCATGACCATAAGAGCTAATGATAGAAGCATGGCACTAATAACTGAATTTTTTAATACACACACACGCGTCTCGGAGTATGGGTTGGAGCTCTTGGTAATCTCGTGCTTGATTCCACTATGACATGAACACATTTCATGTTCCAATGAAAAATAAATACAAAAATCTGCATGTTTATACACCCCTAAACTATTATACATTCAGGTTGGGGGGATTTACGTAAGGCTCTTCTTGAAAGATCCTAAGTTTCCCTTGAGAAATCCCAAAAAGTTTTTGGAAGGACTGCTTGACCAATATGTCTCAGCAATTGCTGCCACCCATTACGAAAAACATGTCATCTCAGAGCTTCCTTTGCTACTTTCTGCTGCGCTTGTATCTTTGTTGCGAGTTCACCCAGCACTTGCTGATCATGTTGGATATCTTGGCTATGTTCCAAAGCTGGTGTCAGCTATGGCATATGAAGGAAGGAGAGAAGCAATGGCGGCCGAGGGTTCAAAATCTGATTCACTTTCTGAGGATGAACTCAATGCAAATAGAAATGAGGAGACACACAGCCAGACACCACAAGAGCGTGTTCGTCTTAGTTGTCTGCGTGTCTTGCATCAGTTGGCATCAAGTACTACATGTGCTGAAGCTATGGCAGCCACTAGTGCTGGGACTCAGGTAGTGAAATTAGAGTGATTTAATAATTTTATATGGTTGTTTTAGTTTTAAGCTTCTTTTTTCATGGTTGAAAACTGGTTATAAGATTTATTTACTTATTTTTTATTATTATTATTATTATTTGTAAAAGATAAATTCAATTTTAAAACCTTTCATCTTAACATTCAATAGAGTTACCACTATGCATGTGGTCTTTATTGTTTTGAAGATAATTTATTTGTGTGGTCATGTGTGCATGGAACTAGCGTATTGTTTAAGATATTGTCCATAACAGACTATTGGTAAAAGCGGTTTATATTTTCAGAGTGTATAAAGATACAGTGAAGTTAAATCGTCATTTGTAAGTGAGTTTGTTCTTAGCGTTGAGTACGTTGACATATATTAAAATGGCCGTGACCAAGAACTTGAATGGGAAAAATTTATTAATGCTTTCAGAGTTGATTCTTTTTGTAGCTTATATGATATTGCATTTTCCCAAGGTTCTAATCTCTTTCCAGCAGGTTGTACCTTTGCTTATGAAAGCGATTGGGTGGCAAGGCGGTTGTATTCTAGCTTTGGAAACACTAAAACGTGTTGTTGTTGCTGGAAATAGAGCAAGAGATGCATTGGTTGCACAAGGTTTGAAGTAAGTTGATACAAAATTATACTGAATGCACACTTGTAATTGATCATAATTATTATAACGTAGAAATTCCTCAGGTCTTTTACAGGCTCGAGGAATTATTTACTTATATGTTACACACACAGAAAAGGACAATAATGACAGTTTTACTTGGGAGTAAAAGTAAATAATAAAATTGCTCAAGTTCTAGGCCAATGGATTCTGTCTACACTATCATAACTTTTCAATAAATAGAACTATAATGTCTCACTTCCTTTCTTTGTTCAAATATGAAATGATTTTCTAATGCTATATGGATATTCAATTTGTCACTAGTATCAATATTAATAATTGCTATTATTCATCTTCATCATTATCTTTACATCAAATCCATGACCGGTGTTCTTTTAACTAAATTATTGAGAATACTCATCTAACATTATATTAATATGCAGGGTTGGTCTTGTGGAAGTACTTCTTGGCCTCCTTGACTGGAGAGCAGGAGGACGCCAGGGATTTTGTGCACAGATGAAGTGGAATGACTCTGAAGCTTCAATCGGGCGTGTACTTGCAGTGGAGGTATTCATGTGCTGAAAACATATTTCTTGCTATTGTGACCATGAGTGGTGAAGCTTTTTGCTAAAATTTTTTAGTAGTGGAGCTTTATAAACGACAATCTGAAGTAACCTATTTTCGTTTTTTTTAAACTAACCTGATCTTCAGTAGGATCTTTTTTGGCCTGTTTAGCCTGAGGGTGAGATTAACCCTCAAGGAAGTGTTCTCAAATAAGGGGAATGATAATCTTACCTTCAAGAAATGTGACATTCACACCCCATGAGATTTCTTTTCATAATCGATTCACTTGTTATAATCACTTAATTAAATTTGGAAGTTCTATAGTTTACTGCTGTGTGAATCTTATTCTCCTGGGAGAAGTGTGGCATTATAGAAGTGCGTTCTAAGCATATTCTTCATTAACAAATGGTCGCTGTTGTTAGACTATAACATGTTGATTTGGAACGTAATCACTAGTCGGAAATAAAGTTGAACATGTCTAGCAACTGGTGACCAAATAAATAACTAAGTATCTAATACTTGTTGTAATTTCGGTGATCTGACAAGAACGAAGAATGTTGTTAAGTATCTCTTTATACAGTCATCAGTATATTTTTTTCTTATGTGTTTTATTTTACACAATATTAATGATTTGTACTGACCTAGGTATTGCATGCATTCACAACTGAAGGTGCACATTGTGTTAAAGTAAATGAAATATTAAAAGGTTCCGAAGTAAGTTCTGTTTACTCTCTTCTTCCTTTTGCAAACTTGATCTAATGCAAACGTGGCTGTATACATTGGACAATTACTTATTTCTTTGGGATATTTATTTTCCTTTTTTCCAGGTATGGGGTGCTTATAAAGATCAAAGGCACGATCTTTTCCTTCCATCAAATGCACAATCTGCAGCTGCTGGAGTTGCTGGACTTATCGAAAGCTCATCTTCCCAACTTCCTTACGCTCTTTCTGCTCCGCCACAACCAACTCTGGTTCGCTTACCTTCTACTCCTGCTACAAGTGTAATTTCCCCACATTCAAACGGAAAACAAGATAGAACACCTTAAACCAAGATATATTTATTTGGTCATTCAAATAGTTTATCCTAAAAAAGTATGCGGTTTCAGAGAGTACATAATGTACAGTAATCTTGATTCTTCTGTCTGTAATTTTGGTGAGTTGTTTACGCGTTGTAAAGTTGATTATACATTGTAATGTAAAATGTGTCAATATATATGCATTTAATAAAAAGTTTCCTTTTTTGTTTTTTTTGATAAAGCGGTTTCTGCTGGATGGTTTTGCCATTTTTGTTGTCATCGACTTTGATTAAGTAGGATAGTTTTGATACCTATAAATATCATACATGAGCTCGGGTACGATTTAGATGCTTTTCTGAGTATTATTTGAAAATATTAAGTGAATAATTAAGTGTTTGTTTGGCAACTGTTTATTTTTTATAGTAAAAAAAATATAGATCCTTATTTTTGGCGTTAGAAAAGTTCCTACAGCAATGATTATGTAGGTTGTCTTTATTTTAAAAAACAAAAAACACAAGGTAATTTGTACTTTTCTAACAATAAATGCAGGTTTGCAACTTTTGAAAAAATGCAAAATTCTGCAAAATTCGATAATGGTTAAAAATTGCAGTCATTTACTAAAGTTATACTTAAATAACAATTATTATTATTTATGAATATAAAATTTGATTTTTTAATTGTTGAATTTTGTTGTTGTAATTTTTAGTTGCTTGCGATCAAAAAAGTGCAAGTTAGTGTGCGTTTTTTATTTTAGAAAAATAAAAACCTAATATAAATATTCAACACCATCGGGACTTTTTTTATATCGAAATCATAAATAGGGATAGCGTTTTTTCTATTTAGAATAGTAGAAATCTAATTTAAATATTCAATACCACAAGGACTTGTTTTATAACATCATCTGAAATAGGGACCTGAAGTGCAAAGCCCTTATTTTTTATTTTCTTTCTAGTATTTTGGAATGGTAACCTGTAACTAAAATGTGTCGGGGTAAAATTTAACTGGTTGATTAAAATTGCTTCATAGGTCATGAGAAGTAAATAGTTGCTTTTGAACCTTCTACTTGCTAGTTATTCTTGTAAGTTTCTTTTAAAACGTTCTCAAACGTTAAATTGAATACAAACTAATTTTGATTATATACAAGGAGTATATGCTTTTAAGAGGTAAGCTCATGTTGATTTTTGTCTCTTAATTGCGAAACTTCTTCAAAATCAACCAAATTTGCATGATAATGCAATGTTTCATGAAGTATTGTAACTTGCTAAATAACTTTTTTTGAAACTTCCTGCCTTGGTTCTGAAACGATCACCATTCAATTTCTTTGAATGGTTCTATATGGAATTTAAGCTTAACTATTGTGTTATCTGTGAGCTCATACTTATCAGGATCGGTCGAACGGTATTAAATGCCCTAGTCGAATTATATTATATTTTGCTTTTATTTCCCCTTAATTCAACAAACAACAATACATTCATATGTACGAAACAATATGTAAGTTCTATTATAAAATTTAACATCGATCACAAAATGTTCTTTAACTAAATTATAATATTTATAAATGACAACATAGATAGTTAATAATTTATAATTTATAATTAATGATTATTAGTAAGTAATTTAGAATCACTAATTGTTATATATAATCAATAAATATTTATTATATTTAATAATTTATTATAGTCAATTATGAATAATCAGTACATTATAGTTAATAAATTGTACTCTAAAATCTCGTTTGCTGTAATTTTTCTTAACTAATAAAAGAAACAACCAGTTCGTAGAACACCAAGGAATTAGTATAAAAAACTTTAAAGAAACAGTGGCCATATAACCATTTTAAGATGTAACCTACTGTAAAAGACACTCACCGATTCAAATTATTTATCATAAATGATTAACCGATATTAACAGCTTGTTGACCAGTCTGAACCAATCAACTTATTTTTGACAGCTTTTCTTTTAATCATTTATTTAAACTTTTTTAAAATAATTATGAAACCTCCAAATCATCTTTAAAACACTTATTCATTTATTTGAAAACATTTATAAATGATTTGGAAAAGAATAATTAAGCTAAAACCGTGATTGACAAAAATTATTAAAACTGCTGCAAAAAATGCTACAAATAGTGTTTTTAAAGCTTCTTCGATCAAAACAACTTTTCTATCATCTGAAAGTCCATTTTCATAACTCAAGTCCCTTTTAAAACATTTTAATATGTTTATAGAATTTATTCCATATTTTAAAGAATTTAAAATGTCCATTTTAAAGAATTTTCCTTTTGGTTTCCGAACTGTCAAACCGCGGCTATTTTGAAAACTTGTTTTGCTCATATTTCAAAATCTACTAAATAAAATCTTGATCCTTTTCTTTTGTTTGAAAACTATGATTATAAGAGTTCGAAAAATTCTTATTCAAAAGAATTCGGACACCGATTACATTCTGTTAATGAGTTTAAACCTTCTTGGCATGAAATCGCGAACTACCGTTATGCGACGCGTCTATTTTGACTCTCATTTCATATCTTGGCAAAACCTTTTCAAATTGAGTTTTAATGTTTATAAATATTTTATAAACCATTTCAACTAATATTTCCATATAAAATCTCATATTGACTTTTAAACTATTTCGTAATATTATATTATTATATTATTCATTTTCAACCTTTTTATATTTCAAAACCATTAAGAGGCTCAATGAACTTCATACACAATATGGATTTATTTTCCATGAATTAGCCATGTTTAGTCACTCAACCATTTCTTATAATGATTTCTCATAATTTATTTCAACCAAATTATCAACCATTTAACCAACCAATTTTCAACCAAGCATACACTACCAAAATAAATTGAAATAAAGAATGAAAATTTTAGTTTCAAACCGAGTTATTCGGTCTTTATAGTACATCAGTAACTGATTAACGACGGAAAATAACAGTCTTTTATTTCTAAGTCTCAAAAAATATTTGAGACTGATAGGTCGGTCACAAAATTTTGAAACTGAATATCAGTTACAAATATTTTTAAAAACTGAATTTTAAAGACTGAAAAGCAGTCATAGATTAGTCTTAATTCTTAAGTTACAAATATATTTAATATTTATATCGCACACAAATGTATGTATATACATCCACATACACAAACACACAGTCTTGCATACATGAAATAGGTAGTAATCAGCAATATGATATTCATCAATCTGATATTCATAAACAGTTATAGTACAATAATGAAATTGAATCGTAAGCGTTAAATAATAACTTAATGTCAAACCGTGGAATATGCATAAAAAATATATCCAAGTTGACACATGGATAGACAAAATCCAATCTCCATTTGATAATTATGCCATGATTGATTATTTCTTCCAAATTTGCATTCCTGCCTCCACATCAAAAAGACAATCTTTTGGGTATTGAGCTGAGCACCTTCGGCCGATGATATCTTATATTTCTGCCGACAAAAGCAAAAGCTGCAGCATCTTTTTCATAGTTTTGATATGGAAACAGCATAGTATTTGTCTCCTAAATACTATTAAAACTCCATTGCATAGTATTTGCCTATCAGAACTCCACTTTTTATGAATTTTTAGATCAGAGTTCCTTGCTGTAGCTCTTCAACCAAAAGCAGCAATGTATAATTCACATTATGCAAAAAGGGAAACACCTGAGATACAACAAATGTAAGAAACAACATGATTTCCAAGTACTCTAAACCCATTTCCATACTTTCTGATGTTTGAAGAACTTCATTTTGTAGAATATATCTTTTAACATGGCTTTAATAAACATGCTTCCATTAAATTGCTACAGAATTTGCTTTAGGATATCTATCTTATTTTTTGGTAATAATTTTACTTTTATGACGTGAGGGTAAGGTAACGACTTGGAAATGGAGAAGGTGGAATTCTTTATACGTGGATGTAGCCCTTAAATTAAGGAGATGGTGTAATTTCCAATTACTTAAAAAGGAACAATTATTTAATGCAGATCTCAAGCATTATATGACATGGATTGTTTGATTTAGCCCTTGGATTAACAAAAAAGAAGAAAACTTAACCATTAGATTTAGTCATTTAGAAACAGACTAAAGATAGAACCGGACAGTCTTAAAATTTATAAACCGATTAGAAACTGATTTCGGTCTTTAATATTTAGTGCTACAAACTGAAAATTTTAGTCGCTAACTAGTCTTTAATTAAAGACTGAAAGTTTTAGATCTTTAGTTTTCAGACTTTAATTAATTGTTTTTTAGTAGTGATATCTATTACCTGATTAAACATGCATACAATCATTTTAAGTTTTAAATAATTAAATCTAAGCTCGAGTACTCACTATTTGTTCTACTCCTCTAAAATTTTTCCATAGCTTATTAAAATTAATCCAACGGCATATCAACGACACTTCCTCCTCTTTTCCTTGCTCCGAAGCTCCTTGAACTTGCCCTTCTCTTTTAGTGTGCTTGGTCTTGACCTTTGAAGTGGTTGTGCTCGGCCTTCGGTGGTGATGGAGGCCATGAGTTGTAGAAGGGTGGAGGAGGTGATTGGCTAGTGTTTTGAGATGATTCGACCTTGTAAATATGTGTATATAATTTTATTACCTTTTGACTATAAATTTTGCCACAATTTCTTATGTATAGAAGCCATTAGAAAGCTTAGCAAAGAAGAAGGAGAAGAAGAAGAATGTGTGTATATTGTGAAGGTGAGGCCTTATATTTATAAGTAAAAAGTTGTAAAATATCATGATAGTTTTCCCTTAGCCATCACATCTCAACTTTCCACCTCCTCACTGTAATCACCACATGTTACTTCCCCCTGCATGTGCCTCCATCACTTCACTTCATGGCATGTGCATTGACTTTGACTTTGCATAGCTTAAGGATGAAGTTTTTTAAAATATCTTACATATATTTACCATATATATAAATGTATATATGTGTGTATGTCTTTATATATATATATATATATATATATATATATATATATATATATATATATCTGTGTGTGTCTGTGCTGTGTGTGTGCGCGTGCGCGTGCGTGTGCGTGTGCGTATATGTATATGATATGGTGTGTATATATGAGTTATATATGTGCACAAGACATATGAACAACATTATAATAACTTCGAACAACTTTCGTTCGTTAGAACGTTGAAAATCGAAAATTCTATTCCAGGTCACATTATTAATTAATTAAAATGTTCTCATTTGAGTTATAAAATCATATTAAAGAATTATTTACAAAAGTGCTTTTATATCAATAAAGTGATACGAATTTTTTATTATTTTTAAATCAAGTATATATCTTTTACCCAACTATTATAAATGATTTATTTTCAGTATGTAACTAATTAAAATGAATTATTATCATTTTAAAACAATTATTTAGATAATTATTATAATTACTAAATAATTAAATCTCAAATTAAATTCATTAATTAATTATTAAGATGATGACATTGTTGATGATGTCATAATAATTTTTTTATTTACAAAAATAAAATAAATAATTTTATTTCATATTCTTGCATGTTTGAATAAATAAAACTATAAGGAAAATGACATTTTCCGACGGTCGAAAACCGTCGGCGGTCGTCAGAGGCCGATAGAAGCCGTTGGAAAATGTCGTAGGAACATAAGGCGTCGGGGTGTAGTGTTTCCGGCGGCTTCCAACACATCTCGCCGTTCGTATTTCCGACGGATTCCAACACTTGTCGGAAGCCGTCCGAAACAGTAGGAAAAATTGATCTGAAAGCGGTCGGAAGCCGTTGAAAAATATAAATGAAAGCCGTCGGAAGCCGTCAGAAATCTGTTGCATTTTTTTTTAATATTTCTGCTGCAATATTTCCTTCCATCCACATTTTCCATACAAACACTATTCCACCAATACTGCAGGATCCAATATATAATATTCCAACCAAATATCAAAAACTAAACTATAAAAATTCACCAAACAAAAAAAATACATAAAGTCAAAATACATAATTTTACAAAAAAACAGCTAAGTGTATCATTACATAGTACATAAATGAACAACTACCTCTGCCATCTACCAAATCATACAAAACAGAAAAAAACATATCAACCAAAGTGTAACGTCCCGATATTTTCAACCATTCGCATTCGCACATGTCGGACTTGAATTGCTCAAAATAGTAGATTGTTAATTTAAATTTGGCACACTTATTATATATTGTAAATAAATAAATCACAGAATCACAGACACAGAGTAATATAACAGTAAACAGCGGAAACAAAGAAATAGTAGTTTAAGAAGCTACTATATATACATCAGAGTTAAACAAGATACAACGGAAGTCTTCATATAATAATCAAGTACAAATTTGAATACATCACTGGAGATTGAATAACTGAAAGCATAACAGATAGTTGGGTCTTCAAGCGAAGCTCCAACTCCACAGGTGAGTCTCGAATGATGTATCACTCAGTCTGACCCGGACGTAAAGCAGAACACAAAACACTCGAGTCAGGATTAACATTCTTATATCAATAAATCCAACTCAAGTGAAATAACCACCGAAATACAAGTAACTCAAAGGATGTTTGGGATAACCATCCTTTAAGGATCCGTTAAACTATCTACTATGTAGTAATATACGCTATTATAATAATGTCTAAAGTATAGTATAATATATTTAAAAATAGCTTTAAGGCATTACCCATATCCCCCTTAACACATTTTATAGTGCCAATAGTCTATACAGTACCGTAGTCCCTCTTGATCGGGAAGCCACCAGAGGATACTCCATAGGTATGACACAAATCAAACTCGTAGTAAAGCATGCTAGGGTAGTGAGACGACACAACTAGGCAATGTAAAGGTAGATATACCAATTGCACTTCCGGACCGGTGGCAACACATAACCGCAGCTACCGCCCACCTCGAGCCACACTCCCAAAAAATAAAAGGTGCACCCAATCAATCACAAAGTAATAGAATGGTATCGAAGGAGTGTGTCCGATCAAAGGAGCAACCTCATTAGCCCGTCGACTGCTCCTGTTTTAGCCACCTTATGCCAACTCACGGGAGACGGGTCATATAGGATTGTCGCCACCATCCTACTTCATTTTGGAATCTCCACCGCGTACACAGTTGTTAAAGTGGTTTTCGGAGTTGACAGAGAGTATGAAAACTTCCGATCCTAGTCTCTTTAACAACCAAACATTATTATAACACCGTGGTCATTTCAAAATAGTATATACTTTCAAAATTAAGTATCATGCATTTCTAAAACCATATCAACATGATATCATTTTCCATTCGAAAACCAAATCAATACGATATCATTTCCATTTCGAAAACCAAATAAATATGATATCATTTCCATTTCGAAAACCAAATAAATATGATATCATTTCCATTTCAAAACCAAATCAATATGATATCATTTCCATTTCAAATATTTTACTTCCAAAATCATAGTACTTTCAAAGTTATAACACTTCCGAAACCAAAACACTTTGAAATCTTAACCCTTTGGAAATCATAACACTTTGAAATCATAGCACTTTGAAACCATAATACTTCGGAATCATAACGCTTTAGAACATAATACTTTGAAATTCACGACTTTGAAATCATAACTTCCACCACCTAGACAATTTATATATATATATATTAAAATAGTTTATAAATAAATAATTTATATAAAAATAATTATAAGTTAAAATATTTTTAAAATAAAATAGTTTATATAAAAATAGTTATATTAAAATGATTTGTATTAAAAATATATAAAATAATTTTAAATAAAATTTTAAAATACTTTATATAATAAAAATAGTTTCCATAAATCTCACAAATCGATTCCAAATCAACTCGAATTCTAAATTCACATTTAATCAAATCTCAATTCCTCAATTTTAATTCAAGTCAGTTTCTCAATAAACCATTTCAAATTACATCGATTTCAAATACCGATTTGAACCACAAAATAAACCATTTCATTTTCAATATATTTCAAAGCTCTAAATATTCAACATTTTCAAAACTAAATTTGAAAATCTCATATATATATATATATATATATATATATATATATATATATATAAAACTCACTTTAATATTATTTAGCTTTGAAATATTCACTTAATAAAATACAATATCATTTAAATAAATCCTAAATTTCAAATCACTGAATATCTTCTTCAATTTAAATTAAACTTTAAATATTCATTTAAATCACCTTAAACCAAAACCACGCTATAAAACTTATTTATAAAATAATTTCTATACTAAATAAAACCATATATATATACTTCCAAAACCATAGAAATCATTTCAAAATATTTATATAGACCAACAGTGTATGTATATAATTTTCTATCCTATGGTCAAGTTATACAGATATTTATCATTTCAATCCGAAATCTAAAATATATATTCGGGTATATATCATTTCAACCCGCAATCCCAAATTCAATTTAAATGAAAATCGCTCGGTTTTATTATTTCAACCCATAACCATTTTCTTTTATTTTAAAGTCCGCTCGTGTATGTATCATTCCAACCTATGGTGAATTCTATACTAATGGAAACTTGAAGAGTGATAACAAATATGATAATAATATAACAGGCATATATCATCAATATAAATAACAGATAATGGTGTCACATGTTACAGGTGAACTGATACAGGTAATAACATATGTATAATAGTATAAATAACTAATAGCAGCTTGTCGTTACAATTGAAATCAAATTTATTAAATAAAAGAACGTTAATCGTGAGTGATTGCTCACCTTACGAGGCTAGAAGAATTTGACAACTCGACAAGATACGAATTGGATCACACTCTAAACTATCGAACAATCCAGACAAAGTAAGCTGAAAGCAGACTTTGACGGGCAAGCTGAAAGATATGAATCGATAAGATAACTAGAATCAGCTTGAGAAAACATCAATTATATATATATATTATTTTATTATTATCATTTCCATGACATCACTATTAATTTAAAACAATTAATAAAAAATATATATAAAATTAAAAATCATTGGTTTTAAATTAAAACACATATATATATAAAAGTGAATATTAGGAACGCATCCCTAAAAGAAAACTTAATTCATTAAAACTCCTCCCGTTAGAAAACATAATTTGGAGGTCCATGTTTTTCATTTCGGCTGTTTTTTCCCTAAAATACACCTCCGCTTCTTGCACGATTGATTTTAATAACGAGCTTATCTTTCTTGATTTCATATTCTTCTTCATTGGCGAACTTATCTTTCTTGATTTCATCTTCTTCTTCAATGGCGAGCTCAACTTTCTCGATTTCAATGGAAAACTGCAATTATACATAGTAGTTGCAGAAATGTCTGCAATTGTATGCAATAGTTGTAGAAAATTCAGCAACCATATGCAATTGTTGCAAATATATCTACAATTATACGCAATAGTTGTAGAATTGTCTTTAATTATATGTAATAGTTGCAAATAATTCAGCAACCATATGCAATTGTTGCAGACATGTCTACACTTGTACTATATAAAATAGTTGTAGAAATTTCTGAAACAATATGCAATAGTTGCAGACATTTATGCAGGTATACGCAATAGTTGCATTTCTGCAACTATATGCAATAGTTGCAGACATTTCTGCAAGTATATACAATAGTTGTATTTTTGTAAATATGCAATAGTTACAGAATTTTCTACAACTATATGCCATAATTGCAGACATTTCTTCAACTATACCATATAGTTGCAGAAATGTGTGCAATTATTTGCAAATTTTGTAAATTTGAAAAAAAAATCGAAAATGTTCAAAATTTGCTGAATTGTCTACAAATATATGAAATAATTGCACCTTTACTACAAATGTGAATTTTTAGTATCAACAATGGATCTCATTTTAAAGATCATAAAATTTGTGATTTTTTTGATGAAAACGGTATGTTGATCCGATTTTTCTACATAAAGTTATGCGCGTTTGAAATATTAAAAACATAAAGGGTATTTGGGTCTTTTTGCTTGCGCGAATTTGAAAATAGGAAGCGAAAATGTAAGTTTAGTTTGGGAAGGATATTTTTTCTATTTTGAGACTTAGTAGGGATGTGAGCCAATCTTACCATATATAAAAACCATATATATATACCATTAATCATAAAAAAATAAATACTATGAACGCGTGATATAATCCCGCGACGACCCGGAATTTTTGAGCATTTGAAATTGAAATATTTAATTGATTTTAAATAGTTAAAAGTTAATTTTTAACTTGAATTCAAATATCATCATTTATTGATAATTAAAATTATTAAATTAAATTATTTGAAGTTGGGTAAAATATTGAATCTTCGGTTTTAAGCTCATTAAGAATAATCTGAAGGCTTGTAAAATTTACATTGATAGTACTGAAGACAGTAAAAGTGTTAAAATTGAATTTGGAAGTGTTTTGTTAAGTTTTGGAATGTATATCGTTTAAATTGAATTTAAAAATAGCCTTCTGAGGCACAATCTCGGATTTTAACGAAACCAATTCCATTGGATCCGTAATATTGAATTATTATCGGATTTCAAATTTCGTATTGACCGGAGTTGTTGTGTGAGCGTACGATTTATAAACGCGTTGAATTTATAGCGAAAATTTAATATTATAACGGAGTCCAAAAAGCTACTTTCTCCATACGATCGAATTAGTACTCGAAACCTTTTCTATTGTGTACGGGATACGGGTTTAACATTATAAATGCCTAGCGGCACGCCTCTATAGGAGTTCGAAATTTTAAGTTGCAATTATCGGGACAATTTGAATTTAAATTAATATATATAAAAATTCATATTACTTAATCAACTCCAGCTGAAATTTCTTTCCCATCATAACTTTTCGAAATCACTACAGCGTCATATCATGTTCCCTTTCTCCCCTACCCAGCACGCAACTATCAGAGCTCGTTTCCCCTTCTTTGTTTTGTTTAAAGCCAACATTTCTCTGATTTCAAAACAAAACTCAGAAAAATTTAAATAGTCGCAGAACAAAGATCAATGGCCACGTCTTCCTTCTTCTGTAAGCTGAGCCTTCTAATTAAACCTCGCACCCTTCTTCTTTTCTTCTATTCGAACGATACATCAGAATAAAAAAAAAATCTAAATTGAAAACAATGGCGACCCTTAGATAAAATCGACTCGATTTTTGGGTTTCCCCTTTTCAGCAGAAGTCGCGATTGCGATCGCGTGGGGCCGCGATAGCAGGAGGGGCCGACAGATCGTCGCGTTGAGTCTAGGGCTTCGTAGTTATCTGAGGCCAGTCGCGATTTTGGCGAGTACGAGCTCGCAAGTGAGGATGGATATGGAGCGTGGTCGCTGGGTGGTTCAAGCATTGAGATTGATTCGAAGTTGGATCTCGCAACGAAGCGGACTGTCGAGTGCGGCGTAGTGGAGGTGAACGAGAGCTAGAGGTTTCGGTGAGCGAAGGTTCAAGAGATCGCAGCAACGACAGCCGGCATTGAAGGGAACAGGGAAGGATTAGTTCGAGTGCAGGTAGATATATATTCTACAAGTTAATTCCATATTAATAATATGTAGATTAAGGAAGAAAGTGTTTATAGGAAAGTAAACTTCTGTTTTGATATTTACAGAAAGGAAATTTTTTACAGAGAGGTAACGATTTCATCTTTAATTCAAATTAATATCGATTGAATGTTTATATAAATATCATTTTAAAACCTATCCAGACTATTTTTATAAGTATATATATATATATATATATATATATATATATATATATAGTTTCAGAGGAAAAAAAAAATAGTGGAACAGTAAAGTAAATGCTTGTTGTTTGTAACAACCCTGTATTTTGTGATTTTTTTTATATTTTAATTATTTTAATTGAATTTTTGATTTAAAAAAAACTTATTTTATTTATTTTGAATGATAAACTTTAGTTTTGATATGAATTATCATTCCAAAGCATGACTAAAAAGAATATTTTCCAAAAAGTGAATTTTTGGTCAAAATAGTCAAACTTTGACTTTTGTTTTAAAATTTTAAAAGTTTGAAAATTTAAATTTTATCTTTTATTGTGAAAGTATATAAAATTTTAAGAACACTGCTTTTCGTTTCGTTGAAAACGGATTTAAATTGCAAAAGTTATATTGTTTTCAATATTGTGTGTATATTGGGTTATTCAGCAATAGTCTTTATTTTAAATTATATAAATGACATTTTTATTTGATATATCTTATTCTAACTTGTCTATTTATGTTATATTATGTATATTTTGACTTTTAATTATTTTTAAAATGATAATAGAATTTTTCCGAAATTTACTGTATTTATTTCCTATTTTTAAAAGGCTGTTTCTATTTTTCTGCTATTTTCTTCATCTAAACTATATTTAAATAATTTTCATTTATTTATTTTGTGAACATATTTTTTTTTGTTATTATCTTTATTTATAAATATTTTTTCAAGTATATAAATTTTTTCCAAAGTCCATTGCATTTATTTTCAAATTTTCTAACCTAGTTTCTGTTTTCTTTGCCATTTCCTTAATTTAATTATATATAATTAAAATTTAGTAATTTATTTTATACATTCACTTTTATTTGCTGTGTTTTACTTTATTAATATTCATTTTTCATGTATTTAAATTTGAATAGATTTTTCCAAAGATTATTTGAGTTGTTTTCAATTTTAAAGCCTAGTTTGCAATTTTAAGCCATTTTCTTAATTTAAATTCTATTTAATTAAAATTTAATTAATTATTTTATATACTTATTCTTATTTTTGATTTGTTATCTTTATTTCTCAGTTTATATGTATTTATAAAATTACAAATTATATATATGAAATTTGAAAGGTTTAAAGGCTAAGAAACGTAATGTCGTTTCACGTTTCTTTTACAGTTCTTTTGTCATCAATACATCCGTTATTTTAGCCACTCCTTACTCTATCTCCAGCCGACTTCCGTTTCTTATTTTTCACAAAATTTTCTCTTTCTCAAACCCTAAAAAATTCATGGCCTCCATCTTGCAAGTTTTGGTAATGGCTTCCCTTTCTTTTTCTTATCTTTTCTTCTTATTTTTCTATGAATTACGCCTTGTTTTCTCATGCTTTCTGCTAGGCTTCTCCTCCATAGCCGCAGCCACAAACTCCTACACCTCTTCCCTGCCATCACCACCACCTATGCTTCCAGCCATGACCAAGGCCGAGCCATCCATGGTGGTCAAACCCTTCAAAATTGCAACCTACATGCCAAAAACAATGTTTGTTGACCATTTTGGCCTCATCCCCTTCAACCACCACCCTAACCACCACCATGGCAGCAACCACCACCTCTGACCTGATCACCACACACCCCTCCAACCTCTGTCCAGTCATGGTGCATCCACAGGCCGAGCACACTTCCATGGCCGAGCCCTCTAGCCAACCAAAACTCCATTTGTTTGCCTAAGACCCTTCACCTCTTCATGTATGAAACTCCACCTTGCTCATGACATGACCCGACCCATGCTAGCCTAGACCTGAGCCAAAACTTAACCAAAACTGAACCAAACTATACTCTAGGCCGTGACAAAGGTTTGAGGAAGCAAGACAAAATTTTTGGCAATTCGTTTCTCTTTTATATCAAAGTTATTGCATTTTAAAGTCGTATTGAATTGTGTTGTTTTGATTGTTTGTTTTGGGTTGTACACAAGAGTTGTAGCTTGGATTCGCTCTCCACTCAAGTCCGTAATTGTGTCATCGTGCTTCGTTTTCTGTTGTGCCTTTGGTTTTGACATCTTCAACAATTAGAGGTGAGTAAAGCTCACACGACATTTATACTTATGCAGTTGTGAAACAACAACAACTGAATGTGTAGAATTAAATATGATGTTATAACTGCCATATGATTTTTTTTATATATGATGTTAAACCTGTTAAATTTCATGTCGTATCATCTGTTATCATATATATGTCGTTACTGTTCATTTATGTATGTTTATCACACTGCAAGTTCTCTGTAAATTAGAAATCACTATGGGTTGAATGATACATAACCGAACGGACTTTAGAATAAGGGAAAATTGTTATGGGCTGAAATGATAGGCCTGAATGATTTTCAATTTATTTCATTTACTTGGGACTGCGGGTTTGAAATGATAAAACCCGGATTTTCTTTGTAAATTACAGGTTGAAATGATATATTACCCGTATCACTTTATCCAGCGTAGAAAATTATATACAGACCCGTAGTTAATATATGTTTTCTAAAAATTTTAAAATTATTTTAGAAATGTAAATATTAAAACATTTTGATTTAAATCTAATAAAAAAGGATTTTTGTAAAATATTATTGATTTTTTGAATAATTGTAAGTAAAATGAATTAATGAAAAGTTAGAAAATTTTGAACGTAAGTTATTTTGAAAAATTTGATTTAATTATAATTGGAAATTAAATTGAATGTGAAATTACGATAAATTTACGATAATTTGAATTTAAATGAATTCAAAGTGATTTTATATCATATTAATGATTTTTAATAAAGTTGAAATGTGAAATGAATGAATACTTTAAGTTGAAATTTTGAAATATAACTAAATTGGAAATTTATGAAATTGACTTAAAAGTGAACTTTTAGTTAAGCAAATAAAAATAAAACTAAGTTATATTTGAGAATTTGAACTTAAGTGTTAAGTTGAAATTTAATGCAAGGAATTTAAAATTGAACATTGCAATTTAATAAGTGAATTATTATTAAATCTTGATTTTTGAATGGGAATTTAACTTTATAAAATCATGAACTTGAGGAAAATTAAATGATGTTTATAAATGTGAAAATGTATGATTTTATGAGTTAAAAATGTTTTAAATAAAAATATAATTGGTTGAGAAATTATATTGAATATTTGAAGTTAATCGACTGCATTTTTGAAATGCTATTAATTACAATGTAAATGATATTACAGCATTTGTAAATGCTGTAGTTGATGATAATGAACTAAAAAGCTAAATTGAATTAAAAGCTATTATAGAAATTTTGTAAGTGCTATAATTTTTGAATTTAACTAAGTTTATTTGAAATTTAAGTAAACCCTATTACAACATTTTAAAATGTTGTCTTTTGTTAAATTGAACTGTTTTGAATGTATCTTTCCGTAGCGTTTTCTAAATGCCACGAAAAGTGAATTTTCACTGTTTTGATAAACTTAAGTGAATAAATGAACTTTGGAAGTTGAATATTTTGGAAATTTAATAATTTAATTATTGAACATAATAACTTCATTTTAATGATTAAAAATGATTTTTTTTTGAATATAAACTGTTTTGAAATGGTATTTTAAATTGAATAAAATGAATAATGATTTGAAATGAATGTGATTTTGATATTTTGATATATTAAATGATTGAAATGTGGTTTGAAAAGATATGATATTTTGATATATTAAAATGATTTGAAACGAAGTTTTGAAAGATATGACATTTTGATATTAAAATGATTTGAAAAGAAGTTCTAAAAGATATGATATTTTGGAAATGAAGCTTTGAAAGGTTATGACCTTTTGATATATTAAAATGATTTGAAGTTTTGAAAGGATATGACAATTTAATATATTGAAATGGTTAGAAATGACTTGATATTTATTTTGATAAATATTTGAATTGAAAGATATGGTATGATGATATATTGAAATGGTTTGGAAATGATTTAATCTTTATTTTGATAAAGATTTGGGTTGAAATGATATTTTATTTTGAAGTATATAAAATATTGTTTTAAAGTTATAACTACGGGTTATAATAACGATTGGTTATTAAAGAGACCGGGATCAGATGTTGTCTTATAGCCGGCCAATACCGAAAACCACTTTAACAACTGTGTACGCGGTGGAGATTCCAGAATGAAGTAGGATGGTGGCGACGTTCTCGAGGTACATTACGTGGACCCAACTCCCGGGGGATGGCATAAATGACTAAAACAGGAGCTATACCGGGCTACACAAAGGGTCGCATCCTTTCATCGAGCATGCTCCATGGAAAACCACTCTATTACTTTTGTGATTCGATATGTGGCTCCACTTTGATTCGGGGGTATTGTTCGAGGTGGGCAAAAGCTGCTGGCTTGCCGTCACCACCGGTCCGGGAGTGCAAACGGTGTATCCACCCTGGCATTGCCTCGCGTGCCGTGTCATCACCTTATAGCGAGCCCACTACGATTTTGGTTTTAAATATCCGACCGCGTTAAGGTTCACCATCCCCTTAATGCTATGTTCTATATGATTATACTTTACTGATTAGACACTACTGTATATAGCGTATATTACTACATAGTAAATAGTTTAACGGATCCTTAGAGGATGGGCGGCCCCAAGCATCTTCTAAGTTACTTGTATCTTTGCTGCAGTTCACTTGAGTTGGTTTACATTGTATAAGTATGTATGTCCTGACTCGAGTGTTTGTATTTTTATTTACGCTCGGGTCAGCCTGAGTTATTCACAGATTTGGATTTCCACTTTCTGGAGATTGGAATCGCGGGAGATTATCTACTTGTCAAGTTTTATCTTTTCAGCCTGTTGGTCCTTTCCAGCTATTGTATTAGTAGATTTCTATGTATTGAGACTTCTCTTGTACTTTATTTCTTCTGTTGTATCTTATGTAACTCTGATATATTTATATAGTAGCTTCATGAACTACTATCTCTTTTACTTCCGCTGCATTATTATTACTCTGTGTCTGTGATCTGTGATTTTTATTTACTGGATATTCTGAGATTTGCCAAATTTTTATTTACAACGCGGTATTTTGAGCAATTCAATTCCGGCATGAGTGTCTACCTATACACTTATAATGGATGCGAATGGTTGAAAATACCCGGTTGTTACATTGTTGAGGTTTACTGGGACTTGAAGAATAATTTATATTTATATGAAACTTAGAAATGAAATCTATAAGTTCACTTAATAATGTATATTAGTGATTTAGACGATTAATAAACTTATTTAAATTTATTGTTGCTAAAAGAATTTGTAAAAGAAAAACGGGTTTAACTAAATTATTAGTTGATTGATTTATTTAAAGGTAATTAATTTGTTTAAAACGTATTTATTTTTTAGTTACCAAAGGATATTTTATAAAAGGGAAAGTAATGTAGAATAAATAATTAGCTAGGTAAAACTATCAAAGGGAAATAATTGTTCAATAAGTTCAAAATATTAATACAACGTAAAATGTTTATACAAGGTAAACTGTGAAGAATTGTGGCGAAACAAGCTGGTTTCGAAATGGTTGCAAATGGAATAAGGTGAGTTAATCTCACTCAGTTAAATTTAAATTTAAATGATTGAATTTAAATAATTGTTTGAATGGTTGAATTGAATGATGTGCTATAGTACGGTATATTTTGGAATTGGTATTTTATATTGTGCGAACGTTTGTGGATGCAGGGGAAACATGTTGGAGGGATCCAACTGGAACCCTCAGCATTTACATAAATTATTTAGTACCCCCTGTTGTGATTATTTTATATTCTGTGATGAATATTATTGATATTATTGATAATTGGAATATTGGATGTTATGGTTTACCTGAATATATTCCGGTGCACTAAGTTATCAAGATATATAGAATTGGATTTTGGAAATAAAATGAAGAGAATTTGTAAGTGAAATAAATTGTAGAAAATTTAAATAAATTAAGAATAAATTGGATAAGAATAATAGTAGTTTTAAAATTCTAATAAATAAATTCTGTATATGGAAAGGAGAATTTGAATAAACAGAAAGCTAATGAATTTTAAAATGCAATATTATTATTTAAAAAGAACAAAACATTTATTTAAAATTAAGATTTAAATTATTGAAAAGAGTAAAGAAGAAATTGGGAAAAAGTAATAATAATAATAGTCCATAACTACTGAATTTGGAAATGAACTAATAAGTAAAGAAATTTATTTCAGAATGGAATAAATTGAAAACCAATTTTGGAAATTGATTTAAGTGATTGAAGTTTGAAACTCTCTTTGGATAACCAAGTACGTTTAAATATAAGTTAAAATTTTAAAGTTTTTTTAAAAGTAAGTTTTGGAAAATTTATTATTTCTAATATTTAAATTCTAAAGTAAGTATTTCCTTTTAATCTATTATGATAGTAATTATTTAAAAAGTGACTTAGTATTTTGTTTTAAAAGTAAAAATCTAGTTTTATATTTTATAAAGTAACCTTACTTTCAAATATTCATATAGTATATATTTTTAACCAATTATTGAAGTAGTTTTAACTTAAATGTTTTAAAGTAAATTCCAAAACAAGCATTTTGTTTAATCTATTATCGTAATAATTATTTAAAGAATGATTAGGTATTTTAAAGAAGAAAATCTAATGTATAATTGTAAGGTAACCTTATTTTAGTATTTCTAGAGCATTGCTTTAAATTAAGTATTAAAGTAAATTTTTTCTAAATTAAATGTTAAATATATTTTACAATAAAGTGTTTTTAAATTATTTTTAAAATCTAATTTTATGCTTGGAGATTTAAGTGGAGATAGAAATATATTTGGGAAGTTTATTTTGAAGAGAAAGATGATTTGAAACTGTTTTCAAAGGATTGAAAATAGAAATATATCTCGTGAAGATATTTTTGAAGTTAATAAATAATTTGGAAAATTATTTATTGGTTGATGGATGTTATGTATATTAATTGATAGTTAAATAACCGACTATCAATATTGGACAAATGCGTTGATCGTTTCGAAGAGACCGGGATCGAGATTTATTTCTCGAAAACCACTATGATACGGTTTGTACGTTTTCGTGAAAAATGATTTTGGATTCGAAGATGGAGCAGTGAAGTGCAAGGGCTAATCGCTACTAATCCTGAGGATATTTCCAAAATGGATGTAGTAGGAATAGTGCCTTCGGTTCCGTTCGAACCTGGGACGGACTTGTATGGATGAATGCTTGCGAAACATCGTCAGGTGGACGATGGGCATTCTAAGGGATATGTTATATAAAGGTAACGCTTAGCCTCAAGCCTCGTCAAATGGGAATGACTGAAAATCAAGGGTTATGCAGCAAGGCTAGGTGGGTAGCACCCAAGCAAGGTGAGGTCATCCCTGTCTAGATGTTCCTTTTATTTTGGCTTAGTGGGCAGTTGCTGATCCCAACCGTGGGGTGATCTCACTCGGGATTATCCAGTAAGGGGTAGTCCCGGTCTTGTGTTGCAGGGGAGCGGGCGTACTCCTCGGTACTGTGATCTAGGCCACGTACTGTGACAGGTGGTATCCTAGTGCCTAGTCATTAGTTGGAAATCCATTCTCCCTACGAGCCTTGTACGAGTTTTGTTTGTATTACCCACTCTGTGGCTAGTAGCTAGAATTTAATGAATGTAACAATTTCGGCTATTTTATAAGTATTTGTATATAGACCCTATTATAATATCAGAGAATTTCTGTAAAAATTGTTTTAGCTATCGTAAGGTAAAATCCCGACATGTTTATTTGTGGCGTGGTCTTACGAGATGCTTTTGTTTTCAAATGATTTTTGAAACTCTAATAACGAATTGGGTGTGATTTTCTCACACTGGTATTCCAGACTGACTCGAGTGTTATTTAATTGTAATGCTTAGGTCAGACCGAGTATTATAGGATACAGGAAATGATGCTGCGAAGCTCAGGAGACGAGCTGAATGACGATACGTACTTCCGTACTTGTTTATATATATATATATATATATATTCCGCTGTGTTGAGTTATTGTGTATCCATTTGTATGTCATTGATGTTGAGTTATGATTGATGTACTCTGATGATGTAATATATAAACTCATTTATTTGATTTGGTGTAAAGATATGTTAATATCTATTATATTTTATTCCGCTGCGATGGTCAGATTCTGTTGTTGTTTTTTTTATTTTCTTCTTCTACATCTTCTTCTTTAACCCAAATGGTTCGTATTTCTGTACAACTTGAGTTGATTTAGGTAGAATAGTGTTTACTCTAGGGGTACGGATTTGTGGGCTGTTACACTTGGTATAAGAGCGAGGTTGGTGATAGCATTGGCTCTGGTGGGAATTACTCATTTAAATTAGAGTCCGTAGTACTCTAGAATGAGTTTGAGCGTATTAATAGATATGAGCGGGTAATTGTTAGTGAATATAAATTGTTTTAATATTGTGTTGATTGGTTTATTGAGTGGCATATGAACCTTCATCGGCACAGTCTGGACAACTGTATCGAAGGGGTTTCTAAACACTTGAATAGAATAGTTCGACACGGTATTGTTTTAAATGTGGGTGAATGAAATAATTTTACCCAAAATATATTTTGATAGAAGGAAAAGTTTTTCTTGAACTATTTAGCTAATATATGGTTGCTTGGATGTTAGGAATGATGATATTTAAATATTATCCTTATTGTATGGAAATTTAACTAGAAATTGAAAATATAACCAAAGTTTAAGGGAATAAATTCATTACAAAATGAAATTTATAAATAAATTATAAATTGAAATATAATCAAATGAGAATTTGTATGAGCATAAGCTGTGCAAATGAATTATAGTTAAAATTTATTTAAGCAGGATTTGGAAATTTAAAATCCCGGAGATTTGGAAGTATTTTAGAAGATAAATAATAACATTATTGTTTTAGAGGTATTTCTGAAAGGAAACGTGTTTTGAATGGATTTTGAAAGTGTTATAGCATTGAAATCACTTGGACTATTGGGAAATAATTCTGATGATGACGGTCGCATCATCAGTATTCATTTTCGAATTTCTAAGTGAAGGATTGCTGCCAAATTGATTTGTTCAGGAAAACCTGTTTGTTATTGAAAATTTCAAAGGCAATTAGACGGAAATAAAAACCAGGATTGGTTTAAACTTTTGAGAAATGTGATTCGAGAAGTTGGAGATTCCAAAATGATTTAAAACCAAAAGCTGGGTGCATAAAAATCCTGTTGAGATAGTTGTAAACTTATAAATTGAGATGATTTTTTTAAATCAGGAAGAAAATTTAAGCTTTGAATGTTGGAATTTAAATTTAAATTGTAAAGTTAAAAATGAAATTAACTTGGATTAGGAAATAAAATTTAACTGGATTAAAATTAATTGAATAGGTTGAAAATAATATCCACTGTATTCGAATTAAGTTGAAATCGAAATGAGTTAAATAAATCTGAGCTTAAATAAAATTGAATTGGAATAAAAAATTCAATTGAGTTATCGAATGGAATTAGATTCTTACCTGAATAAATGGAAGATAAGTTGAATAAGGATTGAATTGAAATAAATAAATAAAAATAACTTATAAGAGAATTAAAAACCCATGGAAATGAAAATATGCTTGAGCTATAAATAAGCGTGAATCTTGAGTTAAAAAAAATAAAAGATGAATATATTCAAGCCTAGAATGAATGGAAGTGTGTAAAATAATAAGTGGTGACTTCTAAAATTTGAAAAGTTGGATAGAAAACCCAAAAACTAATTTTTTTGATGAATTGGAAAATAAAATAAAATCCAAACTTGGATTATAAAATCAATTTGAACTTAAGAAAATTAAATGAAGAGATTTTGAGATTAAATCAAGTTCTGGATTATAAGTTGGGGAAAGACTATTTAGATAATAAATTAGATAATGAAATATGTAATGAGAACCCGTTGCAGTTAAATAAAAGCTGAATTGTGAGATAATAATGAAGATTGGAAATAAAACTCAAGTTATAAAATTAAATTCGACTCAAATTGTTGGTGAAGTAAATGAGATTGAATTGTGAGTTTATAAAAGTGAATGGTAATTTGAAAATGGCTAGTGGATTCAGAACTTGAGTTATAAATTAAAAATTTGACCTGAAGTGTTAACAAATTATATATAATTGGAAATGTGTCGAATAAAGGAAAATGAAATTGGATTAAAATAGTGATGGTTTGAATTGCCAATAAAATCCAAATAAGTGGAAATAAATTGGGAATAGCCATGTAATCAATTGAATGAGTTGAGTTTGAAAGTTAAATTTCATAATAACTAATCAAATGAAATTGCAGATTTAAAATGAGATTTAATTGAAATAAAATTAAGTTGAATAGCAAAAAAAAAAAGAATTTACTTGTAAAATGAAAATGAGCTTAAGTATAAAATTGAAATAAATTAACTTAAGTTAAATGATGGAGGAGAGTTGAATTGAAATTAATTTAAACTAAGTTTAATGATATTGGGTTGGATTTAAATCAAGTGAAAATAAATTTGAATCGAAATAGAATTCGGTGAGTTATAAATAATATTTAAGGAAATGAAATTCATAATGGATTGAGTGGATAAACTAATTATTGAATGAATAAATGGATAGAATAAATAAGAATCAAATGAAAGATGGAAGTAGATCTTATTATAAAAAGAAATGGAAATGAACTTAAGTTATTGACTTAAGTAAGTGTTGAATAAAAGCCGAACTCAAAATGAAGTGTGATTTAAATGAGTTGAGAAATGGTTATTGAATGAAATAGCTTAGATTGTCTTCGAGCTAAATAAAATAGTTTGGAATAAACAATTTTGGAATGAAATGGAAATGAATGGATTGTGAATAAAATTGAAATGGAATGTGTCGAGCTAAATAAATGGCTGTGAATGAATTAAAATAAAAAAGAAATTTAATTGGTAATTAAGATGAACCTAAGTTGTTAATAGTTTTAAATGAACTGGTTTGGTTAGTAAAATGAAATACAAGTGAATGGATTCAAATTTAAAATGCAATGAAGGTGGGAATATATGGAATGTGAATAAATTTAAAAACGAAATAGAAAGAATTAAATAATAAATTGAGTTGGAATCAATTTAAAATGGTCATCGGCTTAAGTGATTATTTACTTGAATGAATATTACCAATCTGCAGGGGGAAAATTGGTCGTTGGACGAAAATAGAAGGAAATAAAATTCTACGAATCATTGCAAGTAAGTAAATTGATTTTGAGAGCAATTGAATTAAATATGAGTTCGGTTTGCTTAAAAATAAATTAAATATAAGCGATTGAGTTTTAAACCATTCAAATTGATGAAGTTGTATACGAATGCATTGAAAACCATTCAAATTGAATGAAAATGGTTATAAATTAATTGGAACAGTGGAATTAGTATGAAACCTATATAGTTGCTTACAAAAAAAATGTTTGGCGTACATTTCTTTTAGAATTCATGTGTTTAACTATTGCAAATAAGTGAAGTATTGTTAAACTGCATATATTTGGCACTTACATTTTTAAATTGAGTAAGTACTGGTACCAGAAAGCCGTGTGGCTGGATTTTGGACTCGCTAACTGCTAAAATAATAAGTCGCTTGCTTATAAATGCTAAATAAGGTACGCCTTTGCAATAAAAATAGGAAATACGAACTATTTTTGTTTTTCCGACCGTGTGGGTCGATGTATATATATTTATCTCTTTTGTCAAATTGCAAAAGCTCCTCCGTACAAAGGAGACTCTGCCAAAAATTTTCAGAAAATTTGAGAGTTAGAAAATTTTTGAAATTTTTTTTGGAAAATTTTTATTAACGTCAAAACGGTTTCAAATTGAAATAAATTAGTAAATGAAGCTAATTAAAATAATGACATAAATTAGTTATAAATGGAAGATAAAATTAAATGTTCAAAGTTGAAAATAAATAAAATTCATATGGAATGTGAAAACCAATTTGAATAGAAATAGATATAAACTGAAGTGGTAAGATGGAAATAAATATAAGAAACATATAAAATGCTTATACTTACTTAAGTAAGGAATGGTGAATTCTCAATTGAAAATTGATATTACAAATATATTCCAAGTTAATATTTGAATGAATAGATATTGACATTGGTAAGGAAATCAATAAAATGTTTTGAAAGTTGTGATTGGACATATTGCTATGTAAGATATGCAGGTATTATAAAGAGAAAAGAGAATTGATTTTGATTTCAGAAAGATAAATTTGAATTGCCCGACAAAAAGGTATGTGTTAAATTTCTATATGAAATTTGATTGGGTTTTTGACGAGTCACTTGGCTTTTTGTTTTCTTTTTGGATTTGGGAGGCCGTCGAGCAATTTTGTAGTTGTACCGAGCTAGCCACACAAAGGAGACGCTGACGAAATTTTCCGGAAATTTAGAGAGTTAGAAAATTTTTTGAGAAAATTTTGATAATTCAAAATTTGATTTTGAATTATAATTTGAATGATTGTATAAACAGAGTTGTTTGGGAACTATGGAAAAGTTTGGGAAGTTAATAAAAATAATAATAGGTCTTTTATAAGAAGATAGTTGGTAAGATGTTGAATTGTTAGAAACCGTTTGGTTTCAGGGAAAATGTAAACGGGTATTGAACCATTCTTTTTAACTAGTAATTTCGGGGACGAAATTCTTTTAAGGGGGGAGGAATGTGACGACCCGGAATTTTTGAGCATTTGAAATTGAAATATTTAATTGATTTTAAATAGTTAAAAGTTAATTTTTAACTTGAATTCAAATATCACCATTTATTTGATAATTAAAATTATTAAATTAAATTATTTGAAGTTGGGTAAAATATTGAATCTCCGGTTTTACGCTTGTTAAGAATAATCTGAAGGCTTGTAAAATTTACATTGATAGCACCGAAGACAGTAAAAGTGTTAAAATTGAATTTGGAAGTGTTTTGTTAAGTTTTGGAATGCATATCGTTTAAATTGAATTTAAAAATAGCCTTCTGAGGCACAATCTCGGATTTTGATGAAACAAGTTCCATTGGATCCGTAATATTGAATTATTATCGGATTTCAAATTTCGTATTGACCGGAGTTGTTGTGTGAGCGTACGATTTATAAACGCGTTGAATTTATATCGAAAATTTAATATTATAACGGAGTCCATAAAGCTACTTTCTCCATACGATCGAATTAGTACTCGAAACCTTTTCTATTGTGTCCGGGATACGGGTTTAACATTATAAACGCCTAGCGGCACGCGTCGATAGGAGTTCGAAATTTTAAGTTGCAATTATCGGGACAATTTGAATTTAAATTAATATATATAAAAATTCATATTACTTAATCAACTCCAACTGAAATTTCTTTCCCATCATAACTCCTCGAAATCACTACAGCGTCATATCATGTTCCCTTTCTCCCCTACCCAACATGCAACTATCAGAGCTCGTTTCCCCTTCTTTGTTTTGTTTAAAGCCAACATTTCTCTGATTTCAAAACACAACTCAGAAAAATTTAAATAGTCCCAGAACAAAGATTAATGGCCGCGTCTTCCTTCTTCTGTAAGCCGAGCCTTCTAATTAAACCTCGCACCCTTCTTCTTTTCTTCTATTCAAAAGATACATCAGAATAAAAAATATATTCTAAATTGAAAACAATGGCGACCCTTAGATAAAATCGACTCGATTTTTGGGTTTTCCCTTTTCAGCAGAAGTCGCGATTGCGATCGCGTAGGGCCGCGATAGTAGGAGGAGCCGGCAGATCGTCGCGTCGAGTCTAGGGTTTCGTTGTTATCTGAGGCCAGTCGCGATTTTGGCGAGTACGAGCTTGCGAGTGAGGATGGATATGGAGTGTGGTCGTTGGGTGGTTCAAGCGTTGAGATTGATTTGAAGTTGGATCTCGCAAAGAAGCGGAGTGTCGAGGGCAGCGTACTGCAGGTGAACGAGAGCTAGAGGTTTCGGTGAGCGAAGGTTCAAGAGATGGCAGCAACGACAGCCGGCGTTGAAGGGAACATGGAAGGATTAGTTCGAGTGCAGGTAGATATATATATTCTGCAAGTTAATTCCATATTAATAATATGTAGATTAAGGAAGAAAGTGTTTACAGGAAAGTAAACTTCTATTTTGATATTCACAGAAAGGAAAATTTTCACAGAGAGGTAACGATTTCATCTTTAATTCAAATTAATATTGATTGAATGTTTATATAAATATCAATTTTAAAACCTATCCAGACTATTTTTATAAGTATATATATATATATATATATATATATATATAGTTTCAAAGGAAAAATATATATAGTGGAACGATAAAGTAAATGCTTGTTGTTGAGGTTTACTGGGACTTGAAGAATAATTTATATCTATATGCAACTTAGAAATGAAATCTACAAGTTCACTTAATAATGTATATTAGTGATTTAGACGATTAATAAATTTATTTAAATTTATTGTTGCTAAAAGAATTTGTAAAAGAAAAATGGGTTTAACTAAATTATTAGTTGATTGATTTATTTAAAGGTAATTAATTTGTTTAAAACATATTTATTTGTTTAGTTACCAAAGGATATTTTATAAAAGGGAAAGTAATTTAAAATAAATAATTAGCTAGGTAAAATTATCAAAGGGAAATAATTGTTCAATAAGTTCAAAATATTAATAAAATGTAAAATGTTTATACAAGGTAAACTGTGAAGAATTGTGACGAAACAAGCTGGTTTCGAAATAGGTTGCAAATGGAATAAGGTGAGTTAATCTCACTCAGTTAAATTTAAATTTAAACGATTGAATTTAAATAATTGTTTGAATGGTTGAATTGAATGATGTGCTATAGTATGGTATATTTTGGAATTGGTATTTTATATTGTGCCAACGTCTGTGGATGCAGGGAAAACAGGTTGGAGGGATCCAACTGGACCCCTCAACATTTATATAAATTATTTAATACCCCCTGTTGTGATTATTTTATATTCTGTGATGAATATTATTGATAATTGGAATATTGGATGCTATGGTTTACCTGAATATATTCCCATGCACTAAGTTATCAAGATATATATAATTGGATTTTGGAAATAAAATGAAGAGAATTTGTAAGTGAAATAATTATAGAAATTTTAAATAAATTAAGAATAAATTGGATAAGAATAATAGTAGTTTTAAAATTCTAATAAATAAATTCTGTATATGGAAAGGAGAATTTGAATAAACAGAAAGTTAATGAATTTTAAAATGCAATATTATTATTTAAAAAGAACAAAACATTTATTTAAAATTAAGATTTAAATTATTGAAAAGAGTAAAGAAGAAATTGGGAAATAATAATAATAATAATAATAAAGTCCATAACTACTGAATTTGGAAATGAACTGATAAGTAAAGAAATTTATTTCAGAATGGAATAAATTGGAAATCAATTTGGGAAATTGATTTAAGTGATTGAAGTTGGAAACTCTCTCTGGATAACCAAGTACGTTTAAATATAAGTTAAAAATTTTAAAGTTGTTTTAAAAGTAAGTTTTGGAAAATTTATTATTTCTAATATTTAAATTCTAAAGTAAGTATTTCCTTTTAATCTATTATGATAGTAATTATTTAAAGAGTGACTTAGTATTTTGTTTTAAAAGTAAAAATTTAGTTTTATATTTTATAAAGTAACCTTACTTTCAAATATTCATATAGTATATATTTTTAACCAATTATTGAAGTAGTTTTAACTTAAATGTTTTAAAGTAAATTCCAAAACAAGCATTTTGTTTAATCTATTATCGTAATATTATTTAAAGAATGATTAGGTATTTTAAAGAAGAAAATCTAATGTATAATTATAAGGTAACCTTATTTTAGTTATTTCTAGAGCATTGCTTTAAATTAAATATTAAAGTAAATTTTTTCTAAATTAAATGTTAAATATATTTTACAATAAGGTGTTTTTAAATTATTTTTATAATCTAGTTTTATGCTTGGTGATTTCAGTGGAGATAGAAATATATTTGGGAAGTTTATTTTGAAGAAAAAGATGATTTGAAACTGTTTTCAAAGGATTGAAAATAGAAATATATCTTGTGAAGATATTTTTGAAGTTAATAAATAATTTGGAAAATTATTTATTGGTTGATGGATGTTATGAATATTAATTGATAGTTAAATAACCGACTATCAATATTGGACAAATGCGTTGATCGTTTCGAAGAGACCGGGATCGAGATTTATTTCTCGAAAACCACTTCGATCCGGTTTGTACGTTTTCGTGAAAACGTTTTTGGATTCGAAGATGGAGCAGTGAAGTACAAGGGCTAATCGCTACTAATCCTGAGGATATTTCCAAAATTGATGTAGTAGGAATAGTGCTTTCGGTTCCGTTCGAACCCGGGACGGACTTGTATGGATGAATGCTTGCGGAACATTGTCAGGTGGACGATGGGCATTCTAAGGGATATAATCTATAAAGGTAACACTTAGCCTCAAGCCTCATCAAATGGGAATGACTGAAAATCAGGGGTTATGTAACAAGGCTAGGTGGGTAGCACCCAAGCAGGGTGAGGTCATCCCTGTCTAGATGTCCCTTTTATTTCGGCTTAGTGGGCGGTTGCTGATCCCAACCGCGGGGTGATCTCTCTCGGGATTATCCAGTAAGGGGTAGTCCCGGTCTTGTGTTGCAGGGGAGCGGGCGTACTCCTCGGTACTGTGATCTAGGCCACGTACTGTGACAGGTGGTACCCTAGTGCCTAGTCATTAGTTGGAAATCCATTCTCCCTACGAGCCTTGTACGAGTTTTCTTTGTATTACCCACTCTATGGCTAGTAGCTGGAATTTAATGAATGTAACAATTTCGGCTATTTTATAAGTATTTGTATATAGACCCTATTATAATATCAGATGATTTCTATAAAAATTGTTTTAGCTATCGTAAGGTAAAAACCTGACATGTTTATTTGTGGCGTGGTCTTACGAGATGCTTTTGTTTTCAAAAGATTTTTGAAACTCTAATAACCAATTGGGTGTGATTTTCTCACGCTGGTATTCCAGACTGACTTGGGTGTTATTTAATTCTAATGCTCAGGTCAGACCGAGTATTATAGGATACAGGAAATGATGCTGCGAACCTCTTCTTCTTTAACCTAAATGGTTCGTATTTCTATACAACTTGAGTTGATTTAGGTAGAATAGTGTTAACTCAAAGGGTATGGATTTGCGGGCTGTTACAAATCCTCTTCATATAATTATATTTAAAACAACATTTATGTAATAGACTATATACGGACTATTAACATACATGTGCAAACAATTTTTGAACTAAGTAGACAGCTGCTCAAAATATATGCAGACTATATACATTGAAACCTTATATGTATTCAATAAAATATACCAGCGTATATAACTTAATGTATATAACAACAACCTATGCAACTCTTATACGAAAACATATCTTATGTTTTTTTATACTTTTATATAAAATAGACAGAAGTTATACCATAACACAATATTATACGCAACTATATACTAAAATAAACTCAACAAACCACTTAAAAGTTGAAATATATATTAAAACATATATTTTACTTCTTACAGGAAAATAGATTTTCATATTTTATAAATATATATAAACTGTAATATATAACAACCTATATACAACAAATAGTTGTATCATACCATTTCTACAGGCAATGCAAAAAAATCAAAGACCTATATATACATATATCTCAGAAATTGAATATATATATATATTGACAGTAGAATCTATACTAAACTCATGTATAGATATAAACAATATATATACTAATATATGTTATATTTAAAACAATATCTGAATTTATTTTATAACACCAATCCCATCATAACTTAAATTTTCTTCAAAACAGCAAACTATATATACAACAGCTAATAAAACACAGCCTACATTTTTAAAGTATGATATATATATATATATATATGTATATGTATATGTATGTATAGTGCTTTATAATACAACATACAATACTCGTATATTAATATTTATAAATATGAGTTGGCATAATACTTATAAAGTTCACATATTATAATTTACATATACATATATAACTATAGATTAAAACTACAAGCAACAACTAAAAATATATCTAAATTATTATATATATATGACTCTATAAACGTACACAACTCACGCATATGTATGTATGTGTGTGTGTGTGTGTGTGTATAAATACCAGCTGAAAGAGTACGAACAACACAAACATATATGCAAAATCGAATATAGTATAAAATATTTATATAATACCTTTAAACAATAGGTATATTATATACTTAATATATTACAGTTTAAAAAGATCAATATCAGATCTGAACTATATATACAAATATCAATTTTAATGTAAATATATATACACGAGATATATATAACCGAGCCTATGAACAGACAAGTAAATTACAAAGTTCAACACACGCATATACTTATATATATATATATATATACACAATAGAATATATAGAACTTATCACTTACTCTACATATCTGCAAAGAAGCTTCGACTATCAAGGAGAGAGAAAGAGGAGAGGTGAGGGGCAACTGGCCGAAGCAGGGTGGTGGAGATGAGCAGCTCGATGATGTGATGAGGTGATGTTTGTTGCCGTGGAGAAGTTGCGGAAGCTCAGTTAGGCCATGGTAGTCAAAGGTGAGACTTGATCAGCGAGTGGAAGGGATGGGGAATCCTTGAAAGGGATGTGTAACGACCCTGAATTTTGGCCCTGGTTATTTTAATAAATATTTAATCTGATTTAGTAAAATATGAACTAATTATTTTAAAATGAATATGATTTTGGGATAATTGCCAATTGTTTATATAAATTTGTATTTTAAAAGGGAATTTGATCTTGGAAATTTAAATAGAACCTTTTAATAATATTGACCTTATGTAACTAAATTAAAATACTGTACCTTGTTTACATTTGGATATATATATATGGATGATAATGTTTAAAATTTAAAATCTAATTCTAACAAAATAAATTATAAATGTAAAATATAAATGTAGAACATAAATCAAATAAGTGTTTATAACTTAATTTAAATAAGTGATAGCAAAGTACAAATGAAAATGAATGCAAATATAAGTAAGAAATCATTTTAATATGACTTGAACATTGATAGTTAAATATAAAATACAAATGTAAATTTAAAATAAGAATTAAGTAATTAAGATTTCATACAACATAATTTAACAATTTGTAAACAAAGCTAAAATAAGAATAAGGTATAGAAACACAAAGATAAATATAACAAAATCAATTGTAAACTAGAAGTTAAGAAAACAAAATATTTCATATATAAATTAACAACAACTATATGACAATTATTCAAGTTATAAGTAATGAAACAAATTATTTTTAAAAAAAAACCAAACCAAAGTCAAAATAAATCTGACCCAAATATATTCATTATTCAAGCAAGCAATTAATAATTTTTTTTTACAGTATCTTCACATATAAATCCAAACATAAAGTATAAAATAATTAAACAAATATTTTTAAAGCAAACCAAAAGTGGAAAAAAAAAGAAACATGACTCACATGTGAAATACTTGGAAACTAATAACAAGACATATACCAAAAAGTAGCTAACTGCATATATACAAATTCAAGTGATGCCTGCATAGTACATACAACAAATCTTGATTTTGGATATGCAGACATATTAGGCAAACAAAACATAAATTTTTATTAACTCAGCCAAACATAATTATGTTATATATACTAATCAAGGAACCTGACACATATTGTTTGATACAAATATCTTCAGTAACAAGCTTTCCTGAAAATGTAACTTTCATATCAAATCTATATTCTCAGTAAACATAATTATGTAAAACAAGATGAAGTAACAACATTTAATGCTCCTCTGATTCGAGCACATCTTTGTGTTCATTTATAACATGCAAATCTTTATTTTTTTGCAGTAATGAATCTGACCAACATAATTATATAGCAGGAGTTAAGTATATAAAGATAAAATAATATAACAGGTTTGAATATATTGTAACCTGTAAATGACTGTGGTAAAGCAAGTTAATAAGATATTTTGTGTACTAATAGGATTAAGGTAGACAATAGTACATTAGCATTTAATGTTGTATCCTATCAGCCTAAATAAAAAAAAAAGAGAAAGAGAAGAGGAAGCTTGCCTGATAAAACAAGATTTGAACAGTATACTTATAGATAACACCTACCTGGTTAAAGTTTTTTTTTCATACATACATAACTTCTTATATTCTATATATATGTGTGAATGCATCTTTTATTTAGTTTAGTCAGTAACATAGTATACCTGAAAGAAAACAAAAATGCAAACAAACTCAACAGCAAAACAGAAGAGCTTCAGGAAATTCGAACTGCAGTTCTTCAACAAATCTGTGCTTTTTGTTTCAACTACTTTCGGTGAGTAAACAAAATTTTAAAAGTTTTAAGTCAATTAAAATCAGTTCAAACCTCATTGATATTTGGTTTGTATATGCTTTAGTTTGTACATGTTTGTGTAATGTTCTGTGTTCCTCTGAGATTTGCTACAGGGTGTTTGTTTCAAATCCTAAATCTATCTGATGTTATTTATTGTTAAGGTAAATTTTCTTTTCAATCTGAACAAAAGATTTAAGCTTAAAATTTAAATTTTTAAAGATTGTTTTAAAAATAATAATAAATCCTGTTGAAATATGCACTGAAACCTTGTTTACAGGTAAATAGGTAGAAAATTGGTAAAATCAAATGTTGCAAATCATTAAGTCAAGATTTTATATTGAATTCATACTGCAATTCGTGATTTTTAAAACAAAAATTAGGATTTTTAAGTTAGTATTTGCAGAGTAGTTTGTATGTAAACAAAAGTCACACTTTCATAAATTTTAAACACCGTGATTAATTCTAACCATTGAAATTTGATTTGAGAATAGTATGATCATCAGTGATCACAGGAAAAATAGACTATATTTTTTTCATTTCGTATATTCGTACAACTGAGTCATTTTAGGGTTTTTGACTCGAGTTTTGTCATGTCTGCAAACGTGGAGAGTTTGTTACCTATGAATGATCGAGCTTCACGCGATTCACAGGGAAGGAAGCATGTCGTGTAGTCGAGATGTAGTTGAGTTTTGGGCTTCTCTGGTGATCTACGGTGATCGTGAGGCGTTTTCATTGATTGCCTTGTTTTCCAGTTTTTCGACTCAGAGACTAATTTTTGATTTAGATTTTTATGTGTTATCCTGAGATTCGTTTTTGGGTCTTTGAGTAAATCATGGTTTGTCGAGAAGGTTGGGGTTCGCCGCAGCGTGGCCGAGGAGTTGTGCAGGTGCACGGCGTGGAGGTGGAGAACGGCGTCGTGTCAGTGTTGATACTCGTGTCGTACTCGAATAATTTGGGGGTTTCCTTCGAGTTTGATTCGAGTGGGGAGGCGCGTGAGTTAATTCTTGTGTTGTAGCTTAATGTTTAGAAAAATTAAAACTGAAACTAAAAAAAAAAAGAACAAGAAGAACAAAGGATTTGTACAGTGTTGTCTCGGGAAGATTTGGTAAAGACTCAAAGAATACACGGGAAAAAAAGGAGTGGGACTCGGTGATGAACTCGAGTGAACTAAAGGGGGAAACTCAGGTTTGTAGTTTCAATAGGTATACCATGGGTTGCTATAAACCATTATTACGTAATTGGAAACAATAGCTATCACTAATTAGCTCTAATTTATCATCTTATGCAAATCTAAATTTAGAGCGAAAATTAGATTTTTGCCAAAATTAAGATATTATACCTGAGATTGAGAACAATAGAGTTTGCTTAGGCAGCCATGGAGGATACGGAAGCTCGAAATTGGAGATTGAAAGCTTGTAAGAGGGATTTGGGGGTTTTTGATAAAAAAATTCGTGCTGCAAAATGTGGAAGAAGAAGGCTCGGCTGGGCATGTAATTCGCGAATTTCTGACGGCCGCCGACAGCCCGTCGGAAGCCATCGGAAATTAGCCATCGGAAGCCGTCGCTATGTGCTGTCGGAATATTAGTCTTTTTTAGTAGTGTAAGTGTATGTATCCAATCCCGTATGCGATTTCTGTTGATTATAGAGCTTTTTATCGATAAAATAATTTTCGGTTATTTTATCGATATTTTTTCAAAGTATATATTTTTGTAAATACTTATTCAAAATAAGTTAAAGATTCTTATTTATTGTTCAAAACATCATAATTTCAGTTAAAAAAAGCTAACGTTTGAATATTTTAAAAATGAATATAATCTATCAAGGTGATAAATTTGTGGGTCGTCACAATTTCAGTATACTTTATCATTGTATGTATTGACATTTGACACTATGTGTCATGTATATTCTTTAGTATTCACTATGCAACATATTAGATGATATGTGTATATTGTGTGGGTCCAGTACTGACATTTTGTAGGCCCACATTCTATTATTGTATATGATATATATTATTCCGCCGTGATCTGTGACCGTGATTTTGTTTTATCTATATTATATTCTACTATAAATATTTTCAATCAGTGTGTTTATTACTCTGTAATAACACTATACATGTTGAAATTTTCAGTTCAGATCCTCAAAAAGATAATAAATACATGTTAGTGTTAGTCCAAAGATATATTCACATTCGATTGTCCTTAACCCGCCACATTCTCCGTATTATTAGACGACATTACTTGTAATGTTCTTTAATAACATAGGTATAATAGTGGGGTCGTTATAGCTTAGTATCAACACTGCATTCAGAACATATAGAATATATTGAAACAGAATCGAGATCTAAACCCAGATAGACTTAGAGTCCTGTTCCTTGGATGTGCAGGATAGAATTAGAAATTATATTCCTACCTAGGATATAAATATAAATGATTATTGAGAATAATCATCGGGATGTATTTGTAAATTTTATTTTTGTATTTTTATACTGATTATTATGAAAATAATTCTAATGTTGGAACTCACTTCTGTAAAGAGTGAGTTTTGATAGATAATATAAATGAGATCTCAGATGACTTAGAATTGAATTGTTGTGTCCTCATCTGTTAGTGATCAGAGTTGCACAGCGGAAACTAGAAGATAGCTTTACGCTGAAGGCGATTGTTTATTTAATTGATTGAAATGCATGTTGTTTACATCAATGTTTGTATTAATTTATGCTTAGTCTAAAATTATGAAATCGAATAAGACATTTTCACCTAAAAGATTTATATTCCATTTGAATCTGGACGAACTCAATTATTAATAAAAGCCCGTGGTTTCTACAAAATAGATTCGCTGGGAAATAATAAAAATGTCTAAGCAATGAACAGTTATAAAACATAGAATGATAAATAATTTGTACCTAACTAAATTTGAAATTGGAAAATATACTAAATAAATAAAGGAGATACAGTAAAAAAAATTGGTTGGCTGATAGATGTTTTGTTGTTCATAAATTATAAATGATTTGTAAAATTAATATTGGGTAAGAATCACTATTGAGAGTTGAAACCTGCTCAATAATAATAATAAGAACTTGTGATGCCTTTAGTAGTGCAGTTACCGCAAGAAATATTGAAATATTAAAATTTTATGAAATGAAGTTTTAATTCATGTATATAATTAATTAAATGTTATAATGTATATAAATTTTGATGTTTGTTTGAAATATTTATGGATGGAGGAGAGTTTTAGAATTGTTATCTATGAATTATTCTTATATGTAAAAATTAAGATTAATTGAAAGGATTCTAATAAAAGCAAGTATCTATTTGAATTAAATTCTTTTTGATATTGGATATACACATATATGAAACTTGATTATATTTTTTATAAATAAGCAAATAATTTGGAAAAGCCTAAATTTTTGAAAGATATATGTATATCATAAGGAAATAAATTTTGTGTTAAATTGTCCATTAAGTATTTTAAGAATTTCTATACATTAGGACAGGACATCATGTAACGACCCAGAATTTTGGGTCGCTAGATTTGAACATTTAATTCATATTAAATGTTGAATATGGCTTATAATTTGAATTTTGAAATAAAAGACTTTGGTTAAGTTAATAACATTAGTTAAATTTCAAATACGGGAATTTAATTGGAATTTGAATAATAATAGCTTAATATTAGAATAGGGGTAATTAGTAAATCTGAGTGTAAAAAAATATAAGAATGGTTTCTAAAAATTTATTTAAGTTTATTTTGATTTAAATAGTGATATTGGACCATTGGATGGTAATGTAATAATGGAATTTATTAATATAATAATGCAAATATTCAGATTTTGATTTAAACTGAATCAGAATGATTTCTAATGTGAATATAAATTTTATACCAGTTATAATAGAGTTAATAAAGTTTTAAAAGTGAAATTTTAGATGATTTCGACGATTGTGAAAATCGCTCGATTTTATCGACGAGTGAAAATAGCCTTCCGGGGCACAGTCTCGAAATTCAACGAAACCAGTTCCATTGGATACGTAATAGTTAGTTGTTATCGGATTTCAATTTTCATAGCAATCAGAGTTGTCGTTTGACCGTGGCAGCACGAAACGCATAGAATTCGATTTAACCGATTTAATTTTAAATTGATCGTTTAATTCCGTAACTCACACGTATGATCAAATTAGGTTACGAAACCTTTTCCATTATGTCCGAAACGCGGAAAAACCCTAGGAACGCCTGTTGGTACGTGAGATTTGGAGCTCGGTTGCATAGTCGTTAAACAATTGAGAATTATATTAATTAAATAATATTAAACAATTATATACAATTATACTTATTCTTAAACCCTGGCTTCAAAACGAGGGCCGCCGCTTACTTCACGTTCCATGGCCGAGAATCAATGATCATCTTCCTCGTTTTCCTTTCCATCCACTCTCCTATTTTTAAAAACTCCCAACTGGAAAATCGTTAAGCTCGTCGAACCGTACCTAGTGAACGGCTATGATCGAATATAAGGTTTTGGATTGAGGGCAAGTCGTGTAGAAAGGTCGTGCGTTCCTTCACGAATATCGAGATGATCATGGCACCGCGATTCGTCGGGTTTGGACCGAAGGAGAAGCAAGGCGTGTGCTATCATTTGGCGAGTCCCGATCGTGTTCTAGAGCGGAGTGGTGGTTGCGGTTTGTCAGAGGAGAAGTCGACGTTGGGTTGTTTTTTTTTTCCGTGCGTTTCCTGGAGCTTGAGCGCGCTTGGGAAGAAGGAGTCTATGGGCGGCCTAGATCTGGGTATAGCTTTTGAACGGCCGTGTGATATCCCAGAAATTTGGGCAATATAAATTTAATAATCTGTGTTATAAATTTAATTTGATTTGATAATTTTAATAACAAATTTGGAATTTGATTTAATAATCATGCTTTAATAAATATTTAAATTAGAAGATTTTATCTTTTTGAATAAATAAATAATTTTCTGTTTATAATATATATAATTGTATATATTGTAAATTGATAAATTTTGATTTTGAAATTAGTAAATGAATTAATTTTCTAACTCTAATTTATATTTGATAAATTGAAAATTTGATTTAAATTTAACATATAACTTTTCAAAGCAATTCAAATAAATAATTATATGGTTTATATTAAAGGAAAATCTTATCTGTTTAAATTTATATTTTTAATTAACTTAAATATGAAGTTAAATTTGATTAACATCAAAGCTTTGTTTTATTTTCTTTTTAAAAAGTATTGCTTGAAAATGTTATATAAGAATTTAAAATACAATTTACTTATGATTTTAATATATTGAGTGATAAAGGAAATTTATAATCTCATTTATAAATTATTCAATATTGTTTAATTTGTTATTTTTGAATAAAAATTATAATACCTAAATTCTTTTGAACATGAATAGATTTGTAGTAATAGGATTTGTTGTTTTTAATTTTAATAGAGTTATATATGCATTTATATATGTAACTTGATTATTAAATTTTGATTTGATAAATTAATTTAAAGTTTGAATTTAATGTTTTAAAAGAATAAACACTTAAATATATGAATAAGCTTATATTTACAATTTGATTGTTTTCATTTCTTTTTAATTTAAAAGAGGTAAATTCATTTATATATACATAAGAAGGATAAATTGAGGTTTTAAAGTATTTATAAACAATTTGAAAACTAAAATATTCTTAATACATGTGTTGATCTCCTAATACTTAAATTGACATGTGTAAGCCATTAATTAAAACAAAGAGACAAATGTTAAAACTTAAACAAGTGTCCTTTTAGTTTTTCTTCTAATTTAATGAAATCAAAAAAAAATAAAATAAAATAAAATAACATTTCTTACATAAGAACATTTTCCCTCATTCTATTCTTTTTCTATTCTCCATTACTTAAGAAATCTTCAGCTGAAAATCATCCATCTTCAAACTAAATTGCATGTAAACCTGAAATACATTCTGCAAATAAAATGTAACCTGAAATGCAAACCTGAAACCTCTAGCCTCTTAAATTCATAAACTTGAAGCAAGTTTGCAACTGCAACCTCACCAAACCTTCATGCAACATCCTCAAACCTTTAGCACTTCAAGTCATTTACCTGCATGCAACCACATCAAGCTAAATCAACATGCATGCATCTGGAAAAATTAAATTTGCAACATCAAAGCCTGCAGTCTTCATTCTGTTTTAAAAAGAATTCAAACCTGCTTTTTTATTCTGGGAAGCATGCAAATGAAACATGGAAACAATCATGCAAAATGTAAATCTGGAAAACAATGTACTACCATCATCTCAAGTTTTAAAAAGCAATCTGAAGTTCAAAGTTTTATAAGCAAAAGCATCTGTAGTTTAAAGGAAATCTGAAGCTCATATGCTCTGCTACTAAAACCAGTGAGTAACATATTTTTTTTTTAAAAAAAACTTAGTGAATATAGTTGTTTGATTTATCCTGTGATAATCATGTTTGGATTGGTTGAATTTGATGATATTTTCTGATATATGTTGAATGTATGTTGTACTGTAATTTATTTTGCCTGTTCTAGTTTTAGATTGTAGCTATGTCATAACCATGACTTCATGATAAAATTAATATTATAATTTAAGGTTTAAGCTTAGTATGTTATGTAATATAAGATATAGTTTAATCTTATAAATAAAAAAAGTATATAATATTAATAATAAAGATAAAAACTATGATGTCTCTGTATAAATAAAACAAGCAACAGAGCAAAATGTCTGTAAACAATATTTGAATGTTGAGATTTATTTATTTAAGTTTATAAATAAATTTCTTGATTAATAACTTGATTTTTAAAACCATAAACTGAATTTTTAGATTTCATTCAACTGAATTTTTTTGGTTTAACCTGAAAACAAAATTGGGGTTGGTTTTGCCAATTTAAGGGTATGTAGATGCCTGAGTTTCTTTTGTTGTTGGAATGACGTGTGTAGATTATAGGAAAAATAACAGATGAAGGATTAAAGCATTAAGGCAAGCATGATTTGGGTTTGAATTTTATAACCCTAGTTTTTTTGAGTTTAAGAAATTTGATCACTGTGATCAAACTAAGCGACCGAGCTTTACCTGATTTGAGATGAAGGTAGCTGGGGTGTGGAGGAGTCTATGGCCGGAGGAGATGTTTCTCTGATGGTCGGAGCTTGGGGGTGACGCACTTTACAGGTTGCGACTTTTGTTCCAGAATTCGAGTTCGAGTGCTTGATTTCGATTTAGGGATTTTGTAGTTAAATTGAAGGTGGATTTGAAGTGTGGTGATGTCCGATGACTTGCGTAGGGGGTCGCGATGGGTCGGAGGGGTTCGCCGTGGTGGTGCAGGTGCACGGTGGTTGTTGGCGTGTCAGTTGACTTTAGGGGAGAAGGGGTTTGTGCTTTACTCGGGATTGACTCACGTTTTGCTCGAAGAAATTGGTTTGAGGACTCAAAGGAAATTGATGAGGTCTCGGGTTTTAGTTTTGTCAGGGTGGATAAACTTGTTAGCACAGGCTTTGTATAACCTGATTTTTATTTGGGTTTAATTGTTGTTAAGGTGAATGTGTACTCGAGTTAGTTTAGTTTAGCTCGGGTTAGTTTGTTGGAGTTTGAAACTTGTCTTGTGTTCAAAATTTAAAACTAAATTTAAAAGGGGAAGTCAAAATTTAAAGTAAGTTTTAAAACTAACTTAAATTATGGATTCAAGTTGAATTGAATCACAAGTAGGAAATGATGAAGTATTTAAATTCAAATTTTGTTTTAAAATAACTTTGAACAGTTTATTGTCTAAAATATTTTAAAGAAATTTGAATTTAAATTTGAAATTGAAATATGTAGTAATGTTTAAATAAAGTTTAAATTTGATTCAAATCTAATTTTGAATCTTTGGTTTAAAATGAATTTGAGTTTTATAAATTTAAGTGTTTAAACCAAATTTGAATGATTATGTAAAAAATTAAATGGTTTTAATTTTAAAAGAAATTTGTTTCAACTTTTGAAAAATTTCTTTTATAATAAAAGTATTATTTAGCAAATAAAGGTTTTAAATTGAATTTAAACTTGCAAAGTTAAATAACAATTTAATGTTTGTATTTCATTTAATTATTAGAGAAATTAAACGAATAATTAATTTATTTAATAAATTAATGAAGTAAATAATTACTTAAAGTAATTAGGGGTTTAATCTTAAGGGTTTAGGATTAATTATTCATTGAATAATTAACTTGTAAAAGAATAATTAATTAAATTAGTTTTTAATTAATGATTAATAATTAATTAATCAAGTAATAATGGATTAATTAAGTTTTAATTATCACTTAATTATTTATTTAATTAAGGATTAATTAATGGGTTAATTAATGATTAATGATTAATTAATTTGTAATCAATAATAATTAAAATAAGTTTGAAAGATAATTAATGAATTGTTAATAGTTAATGAAGATCATTAACTAAGGATTATTTAATAATTAATTAATGTGATTAATTTAAATTATTAATTAGATTAATTAATTTAAAGATAATCATTTGTGTAAGTTATTAAGTATAATTACATATGGAAGTAATTAAGGAATTAATTACTTATTGTATTTAATTGAGTTTAATTTGATTAGATTAAGTTAATTAATTCAGTTTAATTAATTTAAAATAATCATTTGATGATTTGTGAAGTATAATTACTTAATGTAATTAAATGAAGAGGAATTACTTAGAGAAGTAATTAATGTGTAATCACTATATGTAATTAATTAGAAGTGATTTGATAATGAAGTTATTTGAGTATAATTCCTTGTAAATTAATCAAGGATTAATTAGAGATAATTAATTAATGAGTAATTAATTTATTTGGTGAAGTAATTAAGGGTAGTTGATTACTGAATGAAGTTAATTAAGGGTGATTAACAATTATGATTTAAATAAAGATTAAACTACTTAATGTAATTAATTTAATTTGAAAATATAATTAGAAAATCATTAATTATTATAATTAATGATGTAATTAAGATTGATTAATTAAGGTTAATTAATCAATAATAAGTGATTAAAGGTTTATTACTGTGTTTGGTTAAATATAATTAATTTGAGAAATTAATTAGTAAATAATTACTTGAATGTAATTAAGAGTTAATTAATCAAGGATGATTAATTAAAATGAATAATTGGATGATGATTAATTATTTGATTGATAATTAATTAATAATGATGAGCAAGTTGATATTGGTAAAGTAATTAATTTAATTTACTTTAAATTAATAGAATGTTGTAATTAATTTAATTCATTTTAAGTTAATTATATTTGGGTGTGGTTAATCATTGCTTATATGGTTGGTTAGTGTTGTTTGCTTCGGATGGTTAGAATCTCAGATATGAGATAAATAATGTTGAGTGTTTTGGATGCATTGGTTGCATGGTGATATTGATATAGATTATTCTTTTGAATAATGCTAATATGGTTTATCTGATATGTTGATAATATTAATTATCTGTTGTGGATCTATGATTTATCTATTTGGATATATAGATAATTGAATTGTTTTAAACCTTTAAAATAACTTGGCCTTAAAAGACACGCTTTGGATTTCGATGAGACCGGGATCGGGTTTCCATATTTGGATATCCGAAAACCACATCGATCCAAATTAACGATAGGTCGTGAATCTAAGTGGAGCGAGTGAAGACTCGAGGTGTAAGGGCTATACGTCAGTATAACTCTGTGGGTGATTCCGTAATGAGTTTGACGGAATAGTACTTATAGATTCGAGATGTAGATTTAGAGTGCAAGGGTTATCGTCGTTAACTCTGTGGGTGATTCCAAAATGAGTGTAACGAGATAATGCCTTCGGTTTCGTTCGAACCCGGAACGAACTTGTATGGATTGAATGCTTTCAGAACATCGTCAGGTGGACGATGAGCATTCTAAGAAATGTGTCCTCTAAAGGTAATCGTAGCCTCAAGCCTCATCAACCGGGAATGGCTAAAACAGGGGAGGTGCAGCAAGGCTTCGTGGGTCGCACCCACTGGAGAGCAAGATTGATCCCTGTCTAGAGGTCCCTTTTTATTCGGCTTAGTGGGCAGTTGTTAGTGTACACCAACCGCGGGGTTGTCTTGTTCGGAACTATTCAGTAAGGAATGGGCCCGGCCTTGTGTTGAAGGGGAGTGGGAGTACTCCTCGGTACGGTGATCTAGGCCACGTACTGTGACGGGCGGTACCCCAGTAGCCCTGCCATTGTATGGAATCCAAAATCCAATAAGTGCCAACGGTTTTGATTGCATTACCCACTTTTGTGGCTAGTAGCTGGAATTTAATGAATGTAACAATTTCGGCTATTTCTTATTTATTTGAAAACCCTAGACACTATTATAATATCACTGGAGTACGAACAACACAAATATATATGCAAAATCGAATATAGTATAAAATATTTATATAATACCTTTAAACAATAGGTATATTATACACTTAATATATTACAGTTTAAAAAGATCAATATCAGATCTAAACTATATATACAAATATCAATTTTAATGTAAATATATATACATGAGATATATATAACCGAGCCTATGAATAGACAAGTAAATTACAAAGTTCAACACACGCATATACTTATATATATATATATACACAATAGAATATATAGAACTTATCACTTACTCTACATATCTGCAAAGAAGCTTCGACTATCAAGGAGAGAGAAAGAGGAGAGGTGAGGGGCAACTGGCCGAAGCAGGGTGGTGGAGATGAGCAGCTCGATGATGTGATGAGGTGATGTTTGTTGCCGTGGAGAAGTTGCGGAAGCTCAGTTAGGCCCTGGTAGTCAAAGGTGAGACTTGATCAACGAGTGGAAGGGAAGGGGAATCCTTGAAAGGGATGTGTAACGACCCTGAATTTTGGCCCTGGTTATTTTAATAAATATTTAATCTGATTTAGTAAAATATGAACTAATTATTTTAAAATGAATATGATTTTGGGATGATTGCCAATTGTTTATATAAATTTGTATTTTAAAAGGGAATTTGATCTTGGAAATTTAAATAGAACCTTTTAATAATATTGACCTTATGTAACTAAATTAAAATACTGTACCTTGTTTACATTTGGATATATATATGGATGATAATGTTTAAAATTTAAAATCTAATTCTAACAAAATAAATTATAAATGTAAAATATAAATGTAGAACATAAATCAAATAAGTGTTTATAACTTAATTTAAATAAGTGATAGCAAAGTACAAATGAAAATGAATGCAAATATAAGTAAGAAATCATTTTAATATGACTTGAACATTGATAGTTAAATATAAAATACAAATGTAAATTTAAAATAAGAATTAAGTAATTAAGATTTCATACAAATAATTTAACAATTTGTAAACAAAGCTAAAATAAGAATAAGGTATAGAAACACAAAGATAAATATAACAAAATCAATTGTAAACTAGAAGTTAACAAAACAAAATATTTCATATATAAATTAACAACAACTACATGACAATTATTCAAGTTATAAGTAATGAAACAAATTATTTTTTAAAAAAAAACCAAACCAAAGTCAAAATAAATCTGACCCAAATATATTCATTATTCAAGCAAGCAATTAATAATTTTTTTTTACAGTATCTTCACATATAAATCCAAACATAAAGTATAAAATAATTAAACAAATATTTTTAAAGCAAACCAAAAGTGGAAAAAAAAGAAACATGACTCACATGTGAAATACTTGGAAACTAATAACAAGACATATACCAAAAAGTAGCCAACTGCATATATACAAATTCAAGTGATGCCTGCATAGTACATACAACAAATCTTGATTTTGGATATGCAGACATATTAGGCAAACAAAACATAAATTTTTATTAACTCAGCCAAACATAATTATGTTATATATACTAATCAAGGAACCTGACACATATTGTTTGATACAAATATCTTCAGTAACAAGCTTTCCTGAAAATGTAACTTTCATATCAAATCTATATTCTCAGTAAACATAATTATGTAAAACAAGATGAAGTAACAACATTTAATGCTCCTCTGATTCGAGCACATCTTTGTGTTCATTTATAACATGCAAATCTTTATTTTTTTGCAGTAATGAATCTGACCAACATAATTATATAGCAGGAGTTAAGTATATAAAGATAAAATAATATAACAGGTTTGAATATATTGTAACCTGTAAATGACTGTGGTAAAGCAAGTTAATAAGATATTTTGTGTACTAATAGGATTAAGGTAGACAATAGTACATTAGCATTTAATGTTGTATCCTATCAGCCTAAATAAAAAAAAAGAGAAAGAGAAGAGGAAGCTTGCCTCATAAAACAAGATTTGAACAGTATACTTATAGATAACACCTACCTGGTTAAAGTTTTTTTTCATACATACATAACTTCTTATATTCTATATATATGTGTGAATGCATCTTTTATTTAGTTTAGTCAGTAACATAGTATACCTGAAAGAAAACAAAAATGCAAACAAACTCAACAGCAAAACAGAAGAGCTTCAGGAAATTCGAACTGCAGTTCTTCAACAAATCTGTGCTTTTTGTTTCAACTACTTTCGGTGAGTAAACAAAATTTTAAAAGTTTTAAGTCAATTAAAATCAGTTCAAACCTCATTGATATTTGGTTTGTATATGCTTTAGTTTGTACATGTTTGTGTAATGTTCTGTGTTCCTCTGAGATTTGCTACAGGGTGTTTGTTTCAAATCCTAAATCTATCTGATGTTATTTATTGATAAGGTAAATTTTCTTTTCAATCTGAACAAAAGATTTAAGCTTAAAATTTAAATTTTTAAAGATTGTTTTAAAAATAATAATAAATCCTGTTGAAATATGCACTGAAACCTTGTTTACAGGTAAATAGGTAGAAAATTGGTAAAATCAAATGTTGCAAATCATTAAGTCAAGATTTTATATTGAATTCATACTGCAATTCGTGATTTTTAAAACAAAAATTAGGATTTTTAAGTTAGTGTTTGCAGAGCAGTTTGTATGTAAACAAAAATCACACTTTCACAAATTTTAAACACCGTGATTAATTCTAACCATTGAAATTTGATTTGAGAATAGTATGATCATCAGTGATCACAGGAAAAATAGACTATATTTTTTTCATTTCGTATATTTGTACAACTGAGTCATTTTAGGGTTTTTGACTCGAGTTTTGTCATGTCTGCAAACGTGGAGAGTTTGTTACCTATGAATGATCGAGCTTCACGCGATTCACGGGGAAGGAAGCATGTCGTGTAGTCGAGATGTAGTTAAGTTTTGGGCTTCTCTGGTGATCTACGGTGATCGTGAGGCGTTTTCATTGATTGCCTTGTTTTCCAGTTTTTCGACTCAGAGACTAATTTTTGATTTAGTTTTTTATGTGTTAACCTGAGATTCGTTTTTGGGTCTTTGAGTAAATCGTGGTTTGTCGAGAAGGTTGGGGTTCGCCGCAGCGTGGTCGAGGAGTTGTGCAGGTGCACGGCATGGAGGTGGAGAACGGCGTCGTGTCAGTGTTGATACTCGTGTCATACTCGAATAATTTGGGGGTTTCCTTCGAGTTTGATTCGAGTGGGGAGGCGCGTGAGTTAATTCTTTGTTGTAGCTTAATGTTTAGAAAAATTAAAACTGAAACTAAAAAAAAAAACAAGAAGAAGAAAGGATTTGTACAGTGTTGTCTCGGGAAGATTTGGTAAAGACTCAAAGAATACACGGGAAAAAAAGGAGTGGGACTCGGTGATGAACTCGAGTGAACTAAAGGGGGAAACTCAGGTTTGTAGTTTCAAACTACAGCATGTTATAAAATAAGGACATTAAGTAAATCACTTACATACAAATCAAAAGCGTTGTGAACTTAATAGAGTTTTTAACAGTTTTAAGTTAAATATTAAATACAAGTTCCAATCATTTAATAGGTATTTAACAAATGCATTTAACACTTTCTTTTAATTAAGCAATTGATTTGAGTAAAGATTAAAGTTAATCAGCATTGAAGAATTCAAAATTTAAGAAAATTCTTTCAAATGTTAATTAAGATCAATAGTAATTTACTAACAATTTTATAAGTAATTAAGAATGATACTTTAAAATCATAATTAGAGATCGAATAATAATTAAGAAATAAGTTAATTTGTAATTAACTACTTAGGTAGATTAATGAACAATTAATAGTTTATTAATCAAGAGATTTAAATAAGAATTAAGAAATAATTAATAAAGTAATCAATAATTAAAAATTTGTTAACCAAATTATTTGATTTATAATTAAGGTTTGCAACTAATAATTAAGGAAAAGCTAATTAAGTAATTAAGGTTAAACAAATTGATTTGAGAGGATTACTTGAGTAATTGAGTAATTAATTACTTATTGTAATTAATGAGGTTTAATATGAATCGTTTAAGTTAATTAATCGAGTTTAATTGAGTTAAATGATTATTTGATGATATGATGAATATAAATACTTGGAGAAGTAATTAATGATAATGACTGGATATAATTGAATGAGGATGATTTAATAAATGAAAGTAATTTGAGTATAATTACCTTGTGTAATTTAATCAAGGAATTGATTAAAGGAAATCAGTTGAGAAGTGATTAAGTGATGTGATAAGAATAATTGAAGAAGATTGATTACTGAATAGTATTAATCAGGGATGATTAATAAATATAGTTTAATTGAAGATTTAATTACTTACGGTAATTCATTTAATATAGGATAATGAAATGAAATGTAATTAGCAATCGTTAAATAGTGAAATTAATAATAAAAGATTAAAGAGTAATTAATTGGTAAAATTAAGAAGTAATGTAATGTATAAAATTGAAGGTTAGGTTCTATATTTGGATAAGATAATTAGTTTGGAAAATAATTAAAAAATAATTACTTGCATAAAATTAAATGTTAATTAATCAAAGTGTGATTAATTTATTAACTGATTGATAAGTGGTCAATAGTTATATAAGCAAGATTATGGTAATGTAGTAGTTAATTTAATTTACATTAAATTAATTAAAGATGCAAGTGATTAATTTAATTCATTTTAAATTAATTATAGCTGATATGATTGCTTATATAAGGATGGATGATATTGTTTACTCTGAATGGTTTGAAATTCCTAGCATAAGATAAATGATGCTGTATGAAATGTATGCTTGATGGTAGTATGATAATAATATGGATTATCTGTTGTGATGATAATTACCTGTTTATGATGATGATGTTCTATTGTGATATTGTGAATTATCTATCTGTGTGTATATGGATAATTGAAATTGAATTGTTTTATAACTCTAAAACAACTAGGCCCTAAAAGACACGTTTTAGATTTCGATGAGACCGGGATCGGGTTCCCACATTTGGGACATCCGAAAACCACATCGATCCAAATTAACGTTAGGTCCTTAATCTGATGTGAAGATGAAGATTCAGAATGCAAGGGTTGTCGTCGTTAACTCTGAGGGTGATTCCAAAATGAGTGTAACGAGATAATGCCTTCGGTTTCGTTCGAACCCGGAACGAACTTGTATGGATTGAATGCTTTCAACACATCGTCAGGCGGGCAATGAGCATTCTAAGAAATTTGTTCTCTAAAGGTAATCATAGCCTCAAGCCTCATCAACCGGGAATGGCTAAAACAGGGGAGATGCAGCAAGGTTAGGTGGGTCATGCCCAAGCAGGACAAGATATTTCCCCTGTCTAGATGTCCCTTTTTATTCGGCTTAGTGGGTGGTTGGGCGCGCCAACCACGGGGTTTATCTTGTTCGGGACTGTTCAGTAAGGAATGGTTCCGGCCTTGTGTTGCAGGAGATGAAGGGAGTAATCCTCGGTACGGTGATCTAGGCCCCGTACCGTGACGGGCGGTACCCCAGTAGCCCTGCCATTGTATGGAATCCATTTTCCAATAAGTGCCCACGGTTTTGATTGTATTACCCACTTTTGTGGCTAGTAGCTGGAATTTAATCATGTAACAATTTCGGCTATTTTCTATTTATTTGAAAACCCTAGACACTATTATAATATCACATAATTTCCTATGAAATGTTTTGGTTAGCGTAAGGTAAAAACTTACCCGTATTTATTTGTGGGGAGTCTTACGTGATACCTTTATTTTCAAATATTTTTCAAGTTAAACAACCTTAAACTGTTTACTCATACCAGACCCATGTCTGACCCGGAGTTTATATTTTGTTTTTCATAAACTCTCTCGGGTACCCAAATTTTTTTTACGGGTAGTCAAGGGATTCAGGTTAGCTTTGACGAATTCTGGAGGAGCAATGGAGCAGGAGGCTTCAGCGTTGTAGATATCTATTTAGTTCCGCTGTGTTAGTTAGAGTATGTTGTATTTGAGATGTATGTAGTGACAGATGTATATAAAAATTTGTTAAGTGTATAATATTGTATGACTCTGATATAGGTAAACTATGTAATTGTTATGTGATGTATTATATTTTATTCCATTCCGCTGTGGGATTTTCGTGTTTGTTGTTCTTTCTTTCTCTTTCTTTTCTATTTCTATCCCTTTCTTTCTTAATGATGATACGTCTTTCTGGTGGAAGAAGGACGGGTCGTCACAGGATGCGGCTGTGCATAATTTTTTTTATAACATGCAGATGAAAGAAAAATGGAGGAAAGAAGAAATTGCAGGTGAAGAGATGACTATGAACAGGCACAACGTATACAGTATTTGCTCAGATGTAGGAACAAAATGAACCAAAGTAATAACCGGAAATAAATATAAATGTTGAAAAGCCATATATTGATTCAGAATTAAAAAAGGAAATGGCTGTTAGTTTACGGTAAAAAATATATGAAAAGGCAAAAAGGAAGCCAAAAATACTTGAAAGTGAAACCGATATGGTAGGTGTTCACGATTGCACCTCGCACCGGACTTCGAAATTGACATCGAATATACCGTAGAGATCAGCACGACGAGAGGATCAAAACGGTATATAGATGTCAGTGACACGATCATCCTATCAAAAGTCGATAATCGGTACCAGAAACGCTGCTAAAATGTCAGAAATAAGATAAGGGAGCAACAGTAGTCCAAATTTGAGAAAACGAAATATGACATCTTACTCAGAAGATGATTTACAAATTTATTGTGTAAAAATATTCAGGTTTGGGAAACAATTTATTACCATCAAATTCTAACTGATTTGAATTGAAATAAAATTACCCAATACAATAACTTCTACATTTTCTGATGAAAATTTACCATTTGCTATGTTAGAATAGACGTAATCCAAATATTATATTTTTATTTCAAAATTTTATTATTTGAAATTTCAATTAAATAAATAAAACCACTAGAATTTACGGGTTGTTACACAAAGCAATCAATCAATCTCCTACAGAACCAGAGCTAGCAAAGGAAGGGAAGCAGCCACCATACTGCTGCATGTACTCGGCGATACGCTGGTCTAGCTACTGTGTGGTCTCTATGGCCTACCGACGGTTCTGCTCCTCCAGCTGCGCCACTTTAGCTCGCAAATCTTTGATCTCTGCTAGATCGGTCTGAGCTTTAATCTGCCTACCCCGTCTCTGATTGCTGGCCTGTAATACATTTTTAATTTAGCTGTGTGATCTCTGTAAGTGTATGTGCAGGTATGTGAATGATTAGCAGTGTGATAATGTTATTTAATTTAGTTTGTGCATGTTTATGTAAGTGTATGTGCATGTTGATAACATTTTTGATTGTGGTAACACCAAATTACTATAGCGACAAGATTGTCGATTTATATTTTGAAATACTATAACTTCGAAAATTTTTAGCATAAGTAAAGTAAATATATGGAAGGATGAGAGCAATAAATTTGAAATTACTCTGTTTTCTATCTCTCAAATGAGAGGGAGGTTGGCCAATTTATATATACGAACAGTTGTGTCACCCAACAAAGGGATAACTATCTTGAAAGGAAATGACTAATTTAAAAACATAGTCTGTAAATTGGTTAAGGAGGGCCATGCGACTAAACCATGAAACTGTAGACTGAATGAGGCAGGCAACGTATTGGACAAATATCAACCATTACAAAACATTGTTTTGTATTTTGACAAATTACTCATCATTTGAACTTAGAATTTACACATATTAGATGATGGGAAAAAAAAATTAATTGATGTAGTTCCCACAGCACAAACCGCCATTTTGATACCTGAAACACTAAAGGCCTTTATTTACAAATTATTGTAGCCATATGTAATCCTAGAAAAGTATTTGTACTTCATATTCATATGTTCATTTATACTTGTTAATCAAGATACTAGTCTTAAAATGAATAAAAAATCAGCAATAAAATAATTTATGTCGATGCAAAATAATTTTATCCCTGTATTATTTTATTTCAAAACGAATGTACAAGTACTCATTCAATTTATATATTTCCATTCAAAAATCATATGTTACTCGAGTATTTTCAAAAATGAATCCACATGTTACATTAGTCGCTAATAAATAGATATAAATATGTCATTAGAAGCATCTAAGGCTTTTATGGCAAATGCACTTTATTTCAAAACTCTGTCCATTACCATTTTGCCGCATTGAATTTCTTCCTGTTATTTAATGCAATAAAAGCAAAACTACAATAATTTACTCGTTAATGAAGTTCTAACCATTACTTATGTATAATGTATACATTTGAAAATATGTTCTTTGGCCATTTTTAAATTGCGATTCAACCATTTATTAACAAAAATAATAGTACGTTACATTACGAGATATCACTGCTTTCGATCTATTTAACAGTAAATGTGATAAATTTATGCATGTGTACAACATATATCAGGCAAACTAAATTAAATAACATGTCTTTTTCGTTTTTTTTGAAATGACATTTAAGTAACGAATTAATATATTTTGGTTATGCGTAATGTTTTCATAATGAAGTGACTGAAAACCAATGTACTGGATTTGAAAACTTATATGATACCTAATATATTATTTACTTACCACTTGATTGCCAAATCTGTATCGCCTGCTATGCTCTGATGGATTCATAACTGACTCAAAAATAACATCCTCCTCATCCGTCATCAGCTGATCTCGACCCGTATCAGCAAGGAGTTTCTGGTGCTGCTCTATAAACTTTTCTCGCATTAACAAATTAATATCATTATATCTTATTTTATTATATTTTAACAAGTAGAACAATTACTAATACTGCATAAAATGAAGTATGCTTACATGACTCTTGCTGGATTTATCGTCGTGCCATGTATACAAAACCGTTCGATCCGGATTTACATGCTCGACAACGTGCGTACGAGTAAACACGTCCATATAGCCCACTGGACCATGCGCCTCAGTTTTCTGAAATTGATTTTTACATACAATTATTGTACATTTAAAATTATATAGCACAAATTATTTACAATTCGCATTCAGTAAATTCACCAACTCCTGCTGATACTGCTGAAATGACTTCGACCCTCCGCAATGAGTGACGGGATTTTTATTTCTGTTTGCAGAGTTTCTTTCTGACTCTGCCTGTACATTCAAAATTTGATACATTATTTATCGATCATGTATTTTTTGATATTTACTACCAGTCTAATAATTTAAAAAAAATTAGTATACTTGCCTTCGCCTCGACAGTTTCCCAGTATCCCAACCATGCTTGCTATACGCTCTCCCTCATCCAACGTGGTTTCTTACCTGATTTCTTGATTTTGGATATCGAGTCCCTATAGTTTTTACGCATCTTCTTCATCCAATATTCTCGTGCCGATTGCATATCGTCTGTCTGAATGTCTACCTCAGCCTGTGTTCACGATACAAAGCAAAAAGAATATTAAACCGTAAACGATAAACAGTAAAAAAATGACAAAAATGAATTAAAAATGGAAAACAGAAAAATATACTTACTAGGACATCCTGCCAAATACACTCTACTATGTGCAGAGCGATGTTATCACACTTCGGCCAACACGCACTCATCCTACTCTGGTAAGAAGCTCTAGAAACATCCAACATAACCTTCGAGGCAAGTAGGTCGAACCCTCTGTTTTTAAATATGATACAGATAAGTACGTACGTATATAAAAAAAAATGCTCAATAAAATTTAATTCTTACCCCTTTTCTCTAGGTACTAAAGAAACTACAGTACGCTGTGATGCTTGCGATGGACAACTGCCATCGCCTCCTGAAGATCGGAAAGAGCTCCTACCTCTAGATAACATTATGATAAACCAGTGACATATATACACATCATTTCAAAAGAGAATAATAACATGATAATAAAATATATTTCATACGTAAATGACATCAACGATATAAATTGCTAAATTAGTGACTGAAATGAAAATAGAAATGGAAGTGTGTTATACCTGATTCATAATAGGTCTCATGTTCCGACAATAAGCAGATTACATTGCATGTTTAATAAAAAATGCTAAATAAATGACAAATGGAAATGACATAAAACATGTAAACAATGGTAAACGTACAGATTTAGTTTCATAGTTACATCAATTTCATAATACATCAAGAATCCAACATCGTTACATCAATTGCAAAAAAATCAGATTCAGATTTTTATCAATCATCATCGTTTTCTGATTCAGATTCGGTCTCGTTTTCTATGATATTTTCCTCTGCATTGCCAAACACTTCTACCAAAACATTCGATTCATCGGTCAAAGGACCAAAATCTGTATGATCGTCTGTAATTATTATTTCGCTATTTTCCTCAAGATCTGCCTGATAAGCTTGTACAACAGTAAGCATTTACATTTCGTATATTACTTCGTCTCAGACGATTCAACAAAATTTCGATAGCATTTTCTTTTTGTTCCCTGCATTGTACCCAAATGCGTGTACGCAGGAAACAAAAAAGAAAAGTTAGGCCGAAATTTTATGAACCGTTTGAGACGAAGTAGTATACAAAATGTAAATGCTTACTGTGTTCATTACTTGTCCAATACAGGGACAAATCCAACAAACTTTGTACCGGATGAGTATAAATGGTTGTTTTTTTTAAAAAACGACTATTTATATAATGATCATGTACAACACTCGTCAGACGGGGCCAAAAATTCTCTAAGGGACATTAGTTAATTAAATGTACGCATTTTACAAAAAAAATACAGTTTTACTAACTATATACACTCACAATCACAAATTATACATACTCTTTAAAATTTCACGATAACATATGAAATAGGTATACCATGGGTTGCTATAAACCATTATTACGTAATTGGAAACAATAGCTATCACTAATTAGCTCTAATTTATCATCTTATGCAAATCTAAATTTAGAGCGAAAATTAGATTTTTGCCAAAATTAAGATATTATACCTGAGATTGAGAACAATAGAGTTTGCTTAGGCAGCCATGGAGGATACGGAAGCTCGAAATTGGAGATTGAAAGCTTGTAAGAGGGATTTGGGGGTTTTTGATAAAAAAATTCGTGCTGCAAAATGTGGAAGAAGAAGGCTCGGCTGGGCATGTAATTCGCGAATTTCTGACGGCCGCCGACAGCCCGTCGGAAGCCATCGGAAATTAGCCATCGGAAGCCGTCGCTATGTGCTGTCGGAATATTAGTCTTTTTTAGTAGTGTAAGTGTATGTATCCAATCCCGTATGCGATTTCTGTTGATTATAGAGCTTTTTATCGATAAAATAATTTTCGGTTATTTTATCGATATTTTTTCAAAGTATATATTTTTGTAAATACTTATTCAAAATAAGTTAAAGATTCTTATTTATTGTTCAAAACATCATAATTTCAGTTAAAAAAAGCTAACGTTTGAATATTTTAAAAATGAATATAATCTATCAAGGTGATAAATTTGTGGGTCGTCACAATTTCAGTATACTTTATCATTGTATGTATTGACATTTAACACTATGTGTCATGTATATTCTTTAGTATTCACTATGCAACATATTAGATGATATGTGTATATTGTGTGGGTCCAGTACTGACATTTTGTAGGCCCACATTCTATTATTGTATATGATATATATTATTCCGCCGTGATCTGTGACCGTGATTTTGTTTTATCTATATTATATTCTACTATAAATATTTTCAATCAGTGTGTTTATTACTCTGTAATAACACTATACATGTTGAAATTTTCAGTTCAGATCCTCAAAAAGATAATAAATACATGTTAGTGTTAGTCCAAAGATATATTCACATTCGATTGTCCTTAACCCGCCACATTCTCCGTATTATTAGACGACATTACTTGTGATGTTCTTTAATAACATAGGTATAATAGTGGGGTCGTTATAGCTTAGTATCAATACTCCATTCAGAACATATAGAATATATTGAAACAGAATCGAGATCTAAACCCAGATAGACTTAGAGTCCTGTTCCTTGGATGTGCAGGATAGAATTAGAAATTATATTCCTACCTAGGATATAAATATAAATGATTATTGAGAATAATCATCGGGATGTATTTGTAAATTTTATTTTTGTATTTTTATACTGATTATTATGAAAATAATTCTAATGTTGGAACTCACTTCTGTAAAGAGTGAGTTTTGATAGATAATATAAATGAGATCTCAGATGACTTAGAATTGAATTGTTGTGTCCTGATCTGTTAGTGATCAGAGTTGCACAGCGGAAACTAGAAGATAGCTTTACGCTGAAGGCGATTGTTTATTTAATTGATTGAAATGCATGTTGTTTACATCAATGTTTGTTTTAATTTATGCTTAGTCTAAAATTATGAAATCGAATAAGACATTTTCACCTAAAAGATTTATATTCCATTTGAATCTGGACGAACTCAATTATTAATAAAAGCCCGTGGTTTCTACAAAATAGATTCGCTGGGAAATAATAAAAATGTCTAAGCAATGAACAGTTATAAAACATAGAATGATAAATAATTTGTACCTAACTAAATTTGAAATTGGAAAATATACTAAATAAATAAAGGAGATACAGTAAAAAAAATTGGTTGGCTGATGGATGTTTTGTTGTTCATAAATTATAAATGATTTGTAAAATTAATATTGGGTAAGAATCACTATTGAGAGTTGAAACCTGCTCAATAATAATAATAAGAACTTGTGATGCCTTTAGTAGTGTAGTTACCGCAAGAAATATTGAAATATTAAAATTTTATGAAATGAAGTTTTAATTCATGTATATAATTAATTAAATGTTATAATGTATATAAATTTTGATGTTTGTTTGAAATATTTATGGATGGAGGAGAGTTTTAGAATTGTTATCTATGAATTATTCTTATATGTAAAAATTAAGATTAATTGAAAGGATTCTAATAAAAGCAAGTATCTATTTGAATTAAATTCTTTTTGATATTGGATATACACATATATGAAACTTGATTATATTTTTTATAAATAAGCAAATAATTTGGAAAAGCCTAAATTTTTGAAAGATATATGTATATCATAAGGAAATAAATTTTGTGTTAAATTGTCCATTAAGTATTTTAAGAATTTCTATACATTAGGACAGGACATCATGTAACGACCCAGAATTTTGGGTCGCTAGATTTGAACATTTAATTCATATTAAATGTTGAATATGGATTATAATTTGAATTTTGAAATAAAAGACTTTGGTTAAGTTAATAACATTAGTTAAATTTCAAATACGGGAATTTAATTGGAATTTGAATAATAATAGCTTAATATTAGAATAGGGGTAATTAGTAAATCTGAGTGTAAATAAATATAAGAATGGTTTCTAAAAATTTATTTAAGTTTATTTTGATTTAAATAGTGATATTGGACCATTGGATGGTAATGTAATAATGGAATTTATTAATATAATAATGCAAATATTCAGATTTTGATTTAAACTGAATCAGAATGATTTCTAATGTGAATATAAATTTTATACCAGTTATAATAGAGTTAATAAAGTTTTAAAAGTGAAATTTTAGATGATTTCGACGATTGTGATAATCGCTCGATTTTATCGACGAGTGAAAATAGCCTTCCGGGGCACAGTCTCGAAATTCAACGAAACCAGTTCCATTGGATACGTAATAGTTAGTTGTTATCAGATTTCAATTTTCATAGCAATCAGAGTTGTCGTTTGACCGTGGCAGCACGAAACGCATAGAAATCGATTTAACCGATTTAATTTTAAATTGATCGTTTAATTCCGTAACTCACACGTATGATCAAATTAGGTTACGAAACCTTTTCCATTATGTCCGAAACGCGGAAAAACCCTAGGAACGCCTGTTGGTACGTGAGATTTGGAGCTCGGTTGCATAGTCGTTAAACAATTGAGAATTATATTAATTAAATAATATTAAACAATTATATACAATTATACTTATTCTTAAACCCTGGCTTCAAAACGAGGGCCGCCGCTTACTTCACGTTCCATGGCCGAGAATCAATGATCATCTTCCTCGTTTTCCTTTCCATCCACTCTCCTATTTTTAAAAACTCCCAACTGGAAAATCGTTAAGCTCGTCGAACCGTACCTAGTGAACGGCTATGATCGAATATAAGGTTTTGGATTGAGGGCAAGTCGTGTAGAAAGGTCGTGCGTTCCTTCACGAATATCGAGATGATCATGGCACCGCGATTCGTCGGGTTTGGACCGAAGGAGAAGCAAGGCGTGTGCTATCATTTGGCGAGTCCCGATCGTGTTCTAGAGCGGGGTGGTGGTTGCGGTTTGTCAGAGGAGAAGTCGACGTTGGGTTGTTTTTTTTTTCCGTGCGTTTCCTGGAGCTTGAGCGCGCTTGGGAAGAAGGAGTCTATGGGCGGCCTAGATCTGGGTATAGCTTTTGAACGGCCGTGTGATATCCCAGAAATTTGGGCAATATAAATTTAATAATCTGTGTTATAAATTTAATTTGATTTGATAATTTTAATAACAAATTTGGAATTTGATTTAATAATCATGCTTTAATAAATATTTAAATTAGAAGATTTTATCTTTTTGAATAAATAAATAATTTTCTGTTTATAATATATAATTGTATATATTGTAAATTGATAAATTTTGATTTTGAAATTAGTAAATGAATTAATTTTCTAACTCTAATTTATATTTGATAAATTGAAAATTTGATTTAAATTTAACATATAACTTTTCAAAGCAATTCAAATAAATAATTATATGGTTTATATTAAAGGAAAATCTTATCTGTTTAAATTTATATTTTTAATTAACTTAAATATGAAGTTAAATTTGATTAACATCAAAGCTTTGTTTTATTTTCTTTTTAAAAAGTATTGCTTGAAAATGTTATATAAGAATTTAAAATACAATTTACTTATGATTTTAAAATATTGAGTGATAAAGGAAATTTATAATCTCATTTATAAATTATTCAATATTGTTTAATTTGTTATTTTTGAATAAAAATTATAATACCTAAATTCTTTTGAACATGAATAGATTTGTAGTAATAGGATTTGTTGTTTTTAATTTTAATAGAGTTATATATGCATTTATATATGTAACTTGATTATTAAATTTTGATTTGATAAATTAATTTAAAGTTTGAATTTAATGTTTTAAAAGAATAAACACTTAAATATATGAATAAGCTTATATTTACAATTTGATTGTTTTCATTTCTTTTTAATTTAAAAAGAGGTAAATTCATTTATATATACATAAGAAGGATAAATTGAGGTTTTAAAGTATTTATAAACAATTTTAAAACTAAAATATTCTTAATACATGTGTTGATCTCCTAATACTTAAATTGACATGTGTAAGCCATTAATTAAAACAAAGAGACAAATGTTAAAATTTAAACAAGTGTCCTTTTAGTTTTTCTTCTAATTTAATGAAATCAAAAAAAATAAAATAAAATAAAATAACATTTCTTACATAAGAACATTTTTCCTCATTCTATTCTTTTTCTATTCTCCATTACTTAAGAAATCTTCAGCTGAAAATCATCCATCTTCAAACTAAATTGCATGTAAACCTGAAATACATTCTGCAAATAAAATGTAACCTGAAATGCAAACCTGAAACCTCTAGCCTCTTAAATTCATAAACTTGAAGCAAGTTTGCAACTGCAACCTCACCAAACCTTCATGCAACATCCTCAAACCTTTAGCACTTCAAGTCATTTACCTGCATGCAACCACATCAAGCTAAATCAACATGCATGCATCTGGAAAAATTAAATTTGCAACATCAAAGCCTGCAGTCTTCATTCTGTTTTAAAAAGAATTCAAAACTGCTTTTTTATTCCGGGAAGCATGCAAATGAAACATGGAAACAATCATGCAAAATGTAAATCTGGAAAACAATGTACTACCATCATCTCAAGTTTTAAAAAGCAATCTGAAGTTCAAAGTTTTATAAGCAAAAGCATCTGCAGTTTAAAGGAAATCTGAAGCTCATATGCTCTGCTACTAAAACCAGTGAGTAACATATTTTTTTTAAAAAAAAAAACTTAGTGAATATAGTTGTTTGATTTATCCTGTGATAATCATGTTTGGATTGGTTGAATTTGATGATATTTTCTGATATATGTTGAATGTATGTTGCACTGTAATTTATTTTGCCTGTTCTAGTTTTAGATTGTAGCTATGTCATAGCCATGACTTCATGATAAAATTAATATTATAATTTAAGGTTTAAGCTTAGTATGTTATGTAATATAAGATATAGTTTAATCTTATAAATAAAAAAAGTATATAATATTAATAATAAAGATAAAAACTATGATGTCTCTGTATAAATAAAACAAGCAACAGAGCAAAATGTCTGTAAACAATATTTGAATGTTGAGATTTATTTATTTAAGTTTATAAATAAATTTCTTGATTAATAACTTGATTTTTAAAACCATAAACTGAAATTTAGATTTCATTCAACTGAATTTTTTTGGTTTAACCTGAAAACAAAATTGGGGTTGGTTTTGCCAATTTAAGGGTATGTAGATGCCTGAGTTTCTTTTGTTGTTGGATTGACGTGTGTAGATTATAGGAAAAATAACAGATGAAGGATTAAAGCATTAAGGCAAGCATGATTTGGGTTTGAATTTTATAACCCTAGTTTTTTTGAGTTTAAGAAATTTGATCACTGTGATCAAACTAAGCGACCGAGCTTTACCTGATTTGAGATGAAGGTAGCTGGGGTGTGGAGGAGTCTATGGCCGGAGGAGATGTTTCTCTGATGGTCGGAGCTTGGGGGGTGACGCAATTTACAGGTTGCGACTTTTGTTCCAGAATTCGAGTTCGAGTGCTTGATTTCGATTTAGGAATTTTGTAGTTAAATTGAAGGTGGATTTGAAGTGTGGTGATGTCCGATGACTTGCGTAGGGGGTCGCGATGGGTCGGAGGGGTTCGCCGTGGTGGTGCAGGTGCACGGTGGTTGTTGGCGTGTCAGTTGACTTTAGGGGAGAAGGGGTTTGTGCTTTACTCGGGATTGACTCACGTTTTGCTCGAAGAAATTGGTTTGAGGACTCAAAGGAAATTGATGAGGTCTCGGGTTTTAGTTTTGTTACAGGGTGGATAAACTTGTTAGCACAGGCTTTGTATAACCTGATTTTTATTTGGGTTTAATTGTTGTTAAGGTGAATGTGTACTCGAGTTAGTTTAGTTTAGCTCGGGTTAGTTTGTTGGAGTTTGAAACTTGTCTTGTGTTCAAAATTTAAAACTAAATTTAAAAGGGGAAGTCAAAATTTAAAGTAAGTTTTAAAACTAACTTAAATTATGGATTCAAGTTGAATTGAATCACAAGTAGGAAATGATGAAGTATTTAAATTCAAATTTTGTTTTAAAATAACTTTGAAGAGTTTATTGTCTAAAATATTTTAAAGAAATTTGAATTTAAATTTGAAATTGAAATATGTAGTAATGTTTAAATAAAGTTTAAATTTGATTCAAATCTAATTTTGAATCTTTGGTTTAAAATGAATTTGAGTTTTATAAATTTAAGTGTTTAAACCAAATTTGAATGATTATGTAAAATTTAAATGGTTTTAATTTTAACAGAAATTTGTTTCAACTTTTGAAAAATTTCTTTTATAATAAAAGTATTATTTAGCAAATAAAGGTTTTAAATTGAATTTAAACTTGCAAAGTTAAATAACAATTTAATGTTTGTATTTCATTTAATTATTAGAGAAATTAAACGAATAATTAATTTATTTAATAAATTAATGAAGTAAATAATTACTTAAAGTAATTAGGGGTTTAATCTTAAGGGTTTAGGATTAATTATTCATTGAATAATTAACTTGTAAAAGAATAATTAATTAAATAAATTAGTTTTTAATTAATGATTAATAATTAATTAATCAAGTAATAATGGATTAATTAAGTTTTAATTATCACTTAATTATTTATTTAATTAAGGATTAATTAATGGGTTAATTAATGATTAATGATTAATTAATTTGTAATCAATAATAATTAAAATAAGTTTGAAAGATAATTAATGAATTGTTAATAGTTAATGAAGATCATTAACTAAGGATTATTTAATAATTAATTAATGTGATTAATTTAAATTATTAATTAGATTAATTAATTTAAAGATAATCATTTGTGTAAGTTATTAAGTATAATTACATATGGAAGTAATTAAGGAATTAATTACTTATTGTATTTAATTGAGTTTAATTTGATTAGATTAAGTTAATTAATTCAGTTTAATTAATTTAAAATAATCATTTGATGATTTGTGAAGTATAATTACTTAATGTAATTAAATGAAGAGGAATTACTTAGAGAAGTAATTAATGTGTAATCACTATATGTAATTAATTAGAAGGATTTGATAATGAAGTTATTTGAGTATAATTCCTTGTAAATTAATCAAGGATTAATTAGAGATAATTAATTAATGAGTAATTAATTTATTTGGTGAAGTAATTAAGGGTAGTTGATTACTGAATGAAGTTAATTAAGGGTGATTAACAGTTATGATTTAAATAAAGATTAAACTACTTAATGTAATTAATTTAATTTGAAAATATAATTAGAAAATCATTAATTATTATAATTAATGATGTAATTAAGATTAATCAATCAATAATAAGTGATTAAAGGTTTATTACTGTGTTTGGTTAAATATAATTAATTTGAGAAATTAATTAGTAAATAATTACTTGAATGTAATTAAGAGTTAATTAATCAAGGATGATTAATTAAAATGAATAATTGGATGATGATTAATTATTTGATTGATAATTAATTAATAATGATGAGCAAGTTGATATTGGTAAAGTAATTAATTTAATTTACTTTAAATTAATAGAATGTTGTAATTAATTTAATTCATTTTAAGTTAATTATATTTGGGTGTGGTTAATCATTGCTTATATGGTTGGTTAGTGTTGTTTGCTTTGGATGGTTAGAATCTCAGATATGAGATAGATAATGTTGAGTGTTTTGGATGCATTGGTTGCATGGTGATATTGATATAGATTATTCTTTTGAATAATGCTAATATGGTTTATCTGATATGTTGATAATATTAATTATCTGTTGTGGATCTATGATTTATCTATTTGGATATATAGATAATTGAATTGTTTTAAACCTTTAAAATAACTTGGCCTTAAAAGACACGCTTTGGATTTCGATGAGACCGGGATCGGGTTTCCATATTTGGATATCCGAAAACCACATCGATCCAAATTAACGATAGGTCGTGAATCTAAGTGGAGCGAGTGAAGACTCGAGGTGTAAGGGCTATACGTCAGTATAACTCTGTGGGTGATTCCGTAATGAGTTTGACGGAATAGTACTTATAGATTCGAGATGTAGATTTAGAGTGCAAGGGTTATCGTCGTTAACTCTGTGGGTGATTCCAAAATGAGTGTAACGAGATAATGCCTTCGGTTTCGTTCGAACCCGGAACGAACTTGTATGGATTGAATGCTTTCAGAACATCGTCAGGTGGACGATGAGCATTCTAAGAAATGTGTCCTCTAAAGGTAATCGTAGCCTCAAGCCTCATCAACCGGGAATGTCTAAAACAGGGGAGGTGCAGCAAGGCTTCGTGGGTCGCACCCACTGGAGAGCAAGATTGATCCCTGTCTAGAGGTCCCTTTTTATTCGGCTTAGTGGGCAGTTGTTAGTGTACACCAACTGCGGGGTTGTCTTGTTCGGAACTATTCAGTAAGGAATGGGTCCGGCCTTGTGTTGCAGGGGAGTGGGAGTACTCCTCGGTACGGTGATCTAGGCCACGTACTGTGACGGGCGGTACCCCAGTAGCCCTGCCATTGTATGGAATCCAAAATCCAATAAGTGCCAACAGTTTTGATTGTATTACCCACTTTTGTGGCTAGTAGCTGGAATTTAATGAATGTAACAATTTCGGCTATTTCTTATTTATTTGAAAACCCTAGACACTATTATAATATCACTGGATTTCCTATCAAATGTTTTGGTTAGTGTAAGGTAAAAACTTTTCCATGTTTATGTGTGGGAAGTCTTACGTGATACCTTTCTTTTCAAAAGGTTTTTGAAAGTTAAACAACTTTAACCTGTTACTCACACCAGACCCATGTCTGACCCGGAGTTTATTTTTGTTTTTCATAAACTCTTGGGTACTCAAATTTTTACGAGTAGCCAAGGGAATTCAGGTTAGCTTTGACGAATTATGGAGGAGCAAATGGAGCAGGAGGCTTCTGCGTTAGATATATAGTATTCCGCTGTGTGATCTGTGATTGTCTCTGAGTTGTATTATGTTGTAAATACTAGACAGGTGTTTATAACTGTCTAGTATGTGTGTTTATCTGTGTACTCTGATAGTGGTTGTAAACTATGTAATATTTTATGTTATTAATATAATTTATTCGTTCCGCTGTTTAGATTCTAGTGTTGTTTCTTCTTTCTCTTCTTTCTTTTCTTCTTCTATCCCTTTCTTTCTTAATTGATGATGCGATTTTCTGGGAGTGGAAAGTCGGGTCGTCACAGGCCGAGATTTTGTGAGGTTTAATATAAAAATAAATTTGTTTATAAATTTAAATCAAAAGTTTGAATTGCTATAACTCATGCATACTATATCAGATTTCAATGAAATTGGCGACGCCGGAATCGCAGAGATGCGTACTACGCAATGATGCAGTTCGGGAATCATAAATTTGAGTTAAATTGAACGTCGTTCGGTTTAATTTAAAATTTCAAACGCTCGTCAATACTCAAGGTGAGTTAATCTCAGTCACATCTGGAATGTTAGCTGATTTAAAATAAATGTCTGTGTGATTGGTTGAATATAAATGTTGTTATCAGTCTGGATTGATATATATATATATATATATATGTCTATATATATATATATATTGTGCTAATATCCGTGGATGCAGGGAAAACAGATTGGAGGGATCCAACTGGATCCCTCACAATAGAAATTTAGATTTATATTATGTGATTTATTTTTAAAGAATGGGAAGTGTGCTTTCTCCGGGAAACTTTAGTATGTTTTTAATAAAAGTTTTCAAATATAAATTTGTAGCTTAAATATGTTAGAATATTTTAGAAAGAAATATTATTTTAAATAGTTTTTAGTGAAAGCAAATATCTGATTTAGTAATTATGGTATTTATTATTTTTAACTGGTAAAGTAGTATTAAGTTTCCAAAAAGAAATTTTAATATGAATATTTAATTTAATAACCTTATTTTAAAAGTTATATTTTATTTTAAAATACTTAGGAAACCCCTATATATTTCCTTAAGTACTATTTTCAATTAAATGATTTCCAAAGCTTATTTTAAATATTTTAAACGCATGTTTGAAAGTGATTTCCAGGAGATGACAATGTGTTTAAAATAAAAGGAACTATTTTTAAAGCATGGAAAGGGTTTTTAAGGGATGAACGTAAAATTGATTTGGGATAAATCGTGTTTGATTGATAAAAAGAATTCTTTGGTTATTCTAAGATGGAAGTATATTTCCCTGAGATGCCAAATACGTTTTTAAAGCTGATTTTTTGAAAAAGTTAAAAAGTTTAAAGTTTTATTAAAGAACGATTTCAAGAAATATTTTAAGTTGTAAGAATTTTAAAAGTAAACATTTATCAAAGTAACTATAGAAGTAATTATTTTAAAAGGGTAACTAGAACTATGTTTCAAAGAATATTATTAATATTCATACTTTATAAAATGGTTCTATTTTTAAAGATAATCAAACAAAGTTTCATATAAAACTTGTATAGTATTTCATAGCTTTATTTACAATCTAGTATGACTTAACTTATTTTAAAGATAATTGTTTATATTTTATAAAGTAATTTTATTCGAAACATTTTTAAAGGTATATATATTTTAAATTAAGTATGTAAGTAGTGTTAATGTAAATGTTTTAATGTATTTTCAAAATAAAGTATTTATATTATTTTCAACCTTAAATATGGGTACTTGGATGTTTTCAGAGGAAGTAAGATTTGAAAATCTATTCCACGAAAGAATTTGGTTTAAAAGTGTTTCAAAGGAATTTTGAAAATGGAAATATATCTTGTAAGAGATATTTGAGGAAAATAAATAATTGGGAATTATTTATTGTGTGATGGATGCTTATGGATGTTAATTGATAGTTAAATCACCGACTATCAATATTGGACAAATGCGTTGATCGTTTCGAAGAGACCGGGTCAAGATCTTTTTCTCGAAAACCACTTCGATCCGGTTTGTACGTTTCGTGAAACGTGTTCGAAGTCGAAGATGGAGCAGTGAAGTGCAAGGGCTAGTCGCTACTAATCCTGAGGATATTTCCAAAATGGATGTAGTAGGAGTAGTGCCTTCGGTTCCGTTCGAACCCGGGACGGACTTGTACGGACGAATGCTTTCGGAACATCGTCAGGTGGGTGATGGGAATTCTAAGTGAAACGTTCTAAAAGGTAACGCTTAGCCTCAAGCCTTATCAAATGGGAATGACTGAAAATCAGGGGATATGCAGCAAGGCTTCGTGCGTAGCCCCCACTTGAGAGTAAGGTCATCCCTGTCTAGATGTCCCTTTTTATTTCGGCTTAGTAGTGCGGTTGCTGATCCCAACTTTGGGGTGATCTTATTCGGAACTGTCCAGTAAGGGATGGGCCCGGCCTTGTGTTGCAGGGGATCGGGAGTGGTCTTCGGTACGGTGATCTAGGCCCCGTACTGTGACAGGTGGTACCCCAGTGCCTAGTCATTGTTGGAAATCCATTCTCCCTACGAGCTTTGTACGAGTTTTGTTTGTATTACCCACTCTGTGGCCAGTAGCTGGAATTTAATCATGTAACAATTTCGGCTATTTCATAAGTATTTGTATATAGACCCTATTATAATATCAGAGGATTTCTATAAAAAGTGTTTTAGCTATCGTAAGGTAAAAACCCGACATGTTTATTTGTGGCGTGGTCTTACGAGGTGCTTTTGTTTTCAAAAGGATTTTAAAACTTTAATAATCAATTTGGATGCATTATTATCTGTTGGTATTCCAGACTGACTCGGGTGTTATTTCATTATAATGCTCGGGTCAGACCGAGTATTATTGTTCAGGACAGGATGCTTTGGAGCAGGAGAGAAGCTGGAGTCCGAGACGTATTATCCGTATTTATATATATATCCCCTGCTATGATTGTATGGTATGTCTGATTGGTAATTGTGATGTATGAGATACTCTGATGATATGATGTACAAAAAAGATATAGTTCTCATTTTGTGTAAAGCTCTATTATTATGTATTATATTTTATTCCGCTGCGACTGTGAGATTCTGATATTGTTTAGTTTCTTCTTTTTCTATCTCTTCTTCTTTAACCCTAATGGTTCGTATTTCTGTTCCACTTGAGTAAATTGAAGTAGAATAGTGTTGACTCAAGGGGTACGAATTTGTGGGCTGTCACACTTGGTATCAGAGCTTAGGTTGGCGACAACCTAGGCTTTGGTGGGGAAATTACTCATTAAACAGAGTCAATAGTACTCTATAATGAGTTTAGTGTATTAATAGATATGAGGACGTACTTGTTAGTGCATATATACTTGTTTTTTATACTGTGTTGATTTATCGGTTGAGTGTTTATGAATTCTGGTCGGTACGGGAAGTACAACCGTATCGATAGGGGTTTCTAAACTCTTAAACAAGATGAACCGACATAGTATGGTTTTAAAAAAAAGGGTAAATGAAATAATTTTACCCAAAAGTATATTTTGATATAAAAGAAATAATTTTCTGAAATTATTACATATATATTTGGTCGATTGGTTGTTAATACAATAATTAAATAAGAATCTAAAATTTAATCTTAAATTTGAAATGGTTATAATCAAATAAATTCCATGAGTATAAATTATACAAAAGAGAATAACTAAATTTAAACCAAACTAGAATTTAAATCCCGGAAGTTTTGGAAAGAATTTTAAATGTATTGAAAGTAAAAGTTTGGAAATTTAAAATCTTGGGGATATTTGAAATGTTTTCCAAAGTGTTTGAAGGCAATGACAGAGAATTATTTTGGGGTAATATGTTTGAATGAAATCTGTTTTGAAATGAATTTGGGAAAGTAAGAAAGCATTGAACTAACTTCAGTCGCTGGAAAATAATCCTGATGATGCTGGCCACATCATTAGAATTCATTTTCGAGTTTCTAAAGTGATGGATTGCTTCCCTAGTAATTTGGGCATGATATCTATTTGGACTTGTTTGAGATACAAGTGATTTTAGAAATTTCAAAGGGAGGAAATTGTTTTGGTACAACCCAGTTGTTTTGGAAATCCGGAGATTTGAATTGGTATACCAAGTAGGTATGAGTTGATTATGATTTCAAAATGGTTTTGAAATAAAACCGGGTAATTGAATTCTGGAAAATTCTATTTAAATAATGTGTAAAATTAAAATGAATCAACTATCGAACTTATTTGGTGAAGTTGATATTAATAGGAAGGAAATGAAATTTTTAATCCTGGGTTTAAAATTTAACTTGAGTAAAGGGGAAATGAAGGAAAGTTATTGAAGTGAATAGAAAATTTGAATTTGACTTGGATAAGTTAAATAAATTGAACTTAGAATTAAATTGATTTGGATTAAATTGAAATGTAAAATGACTTTGTAATTGTGAGTCATTATGTAATGAATTATACCCACAAGCTAATAAGTATTATACTTATAATTCGAGATCGCGGATTTGAAATTTGCAAAGAATTAAATTGAAGAAATCTGTATCCTTAAGAATTTAAGCATTATATATATACATAATCTGGAATTGAGATTATAAGATGTAAATGGATTAAAATGAGCAATATAATATAAGCTTTTAAGTAAATAAGTTGATGAACTTTTAAACAGGAAATGGAATTATAATCACAAATGGAAAATAGTTGAATGGTATGGTGAATTCAAATTTGATCTTAATTGAAATGTAAAGTAAGATGAAGAAAATATAAAAGATAAAAGGGTGAATGAACTTAAGTCGGTAAATAAGTTTTGAATTTGTATATGGAGAATTAAAATTGGATTGAATTGGATTTAACTTCGATTAAATAGAATTAAGCTGAATTTGGAATAAATTAAAATTAAAATTTAGTTGTGTTATGAATAAAAAAAAATGAATGTAATTAAATTCTTATTTAAAATAGTAAAGGAAATGGTATGAATCCATGTTGGCTAAATAAAACTTAGTTGAATTTGAATTAAACTTGGAAAAGAATCAAACTGAAAGGAAATTTAATTTAGTTGAAATGGTGTTGAATGAAGGGAATGCTCACTCAACTAATTCCAAAATAATTGTTAAGAAATGAATTTTGTATAAGCTAAATTAAATGGAATGTGTATGGTAATGAATAAAATTTTGATAGTTTGGTCAAAATTTGGAAAGTAAATAAAAATCCAATTGTGGCATGGGATTTAAATTTGTGGTAATAAATATTGGAAGTGTGAATGACTATTGGAATTAGATTATAATAGTGATGGCTTGAATTGTAAATAAATTCAAGTGGGTGAAATAATGTGAAGGGGCCCTGTTATTAGTAAAATAAATTCGAAAATAAATTGGTGAATGAGAATTGGAATTGAATGAATATACTAATCAAATTTAATGTAATTGAAATTTGATTGAATGAGAATTAAATGAAAATGAAATCAAATTGTAAGAAAGACAAAAATAAGTGTCGAAAAGCGTTATTAAGTAATCTTGAATGGAATTTGTTGAGATTAATAAATTGAAATGAGAGTGAAAAAGACTTTTAATTAATTCTTGAGATGAAATAAAAATGTATGAGTTGTATATAAACCAGAATTGAACGATATTAATATATACTTGAATTGGTTAATGGAATAAAAATGTAAGGGAAAAATTTAATTTAATAATTGCAATGCGATAAGCATGCTTGGATTATGAACCATGTAGAATTTAATAAAATTAATATAAATTTAAACTAGAATTAATTTTCAATGCTGATAAGCTTAAGTGATGATTATATGCGGGAATGACATGAAAATTTGCATAAGAATTGGTCGTTTGTTGTATTCGGAATTGAGTTGTGTTAGAAAGCAAATGAAATTGGTTTTGAACCAATTGGGTTGAAATTTTATTAAGTGATTTTGCATATAAATGAAAATGAATCATAAAAGAAATGCAAATGCTTCAAATTGAAATAAGAATTGGTTTGTGAATCAATTTGGAATTGAGTTAAAATAGATGATGTTAGTGCAGCATATGTTCATTATATTGAAGTGAATATGAATTGGTGGTAGTAATTATGAATTGCGAATGGTGAACTTGTATGTAAATCATTTATGTGGAATAAAATGGAGCTTGGAATTAGAAAAGAAACTTTGTACATGTTATAAAAATATGATTTACTTATGAAATCATGCAATTTGTTGATTGGATTATGAAATTGTGATGTTTGGCTTAGATTAATATTGGAAATGTTGTTAAAATGTTCATATCTTTGAAAACTGATGAGTTTGTTTGAGTATAGTACAGGTATTTGAGGTGATCGGTAGAGTTGGAGCGCGTATATGCGTTATATTAGCCGCTTGCTTTAAAAATTTGCTAAAAAGGTACGCCTACGCAAATATAATTGGGAAATGATATATTTGTTGTGATATATTTTGGTTTCCGACCATGTGGGTCGATGTATATATATTTATTTGTATCGCGATATCGCGAAAGCTCCCCCGTACAGGGGAGACTCTGCCAAAATTTTCCGAAAATTTTGGGAGTTGGAAATTTTTTGAAAATTTCAAAATTTGTAATTAACTTGGAAAGTTGTTTTTAAGATAATGTTGAAACAAAAGCTTTTGAGTATAAAATAAAGCAAATGAGTTTGGATTTGGGCTAAAGGATTTTGGGAAGTGTATATAAGCTTTTTACTAAAGAAGTTTGGGTTAAGTTAATGAGTGTAGGAGCATTTGTTTCATTAGCGACAAGTCGATTTCAAATAACAACTGAAACTAAAGGATTTTGGAATAGAAATTGAAACTAGCCGTTTCGATTTGAAATTAAAGAGTTTAGGCAAGGTGAATTTGGATTTTCACCAAGTAAGTAAGTGGGTTTAGAAGTATTTTCTACCCTAGCAAATTTCGGGGACGAAATTTTTATAAGGGGGGAGGAATGTAACGACCCGGAATTTTGGGTCGCTAGATTTGAACATTTAATTCATTTTAAATGTTGAATATAGAATATAATTTGAATTTTGAAATAAAAGACTTTGGTTAAGTTAATAACATTATTTAAATTTCAAATACGGGAATTTAATTGGAATTTGAATAATAGCTTAATATTAGAATTTGGGTAATTAGTAAATCTGAGTGTAAATAAATATAAGAATGGTTTCTAAAAATTTATTTAAGTTTACTTTGATTTAAATAGTAATATTGGACCATTGGATGGAAATTAGAAGTTGATAAATTGAATTTGGAATTTTTTTATTAATTTAATAATGGAATTTATTAATATAATAATGCAAATATTCAGATTTTGATTTAAACTGAATCAGAATGATTTATAATGTGAATATAAATTTTATACCAGTTATAATAGAGTTAATAAAGTTTTAAAAGTGAAATTTTAGATGATTTCGACGATTGTGAAAATCGCTTGATTTTATCGACGAGTGAAAATAGCCTTCCGGGGCACAGTCTCGGAATTCGACGAAACCAGTTCCATTGGATCCGTAATAGTTAGTTATTATCGGATTTCAATTTTCGTAGCAATCGGAGTTGTCGTTTGACCGTGGCAGCACGAAAAGCATAGAAATCGATTTAACCGATTTAATTTTAAATTGATCGTTTAATTCCGTAACTCGCACATATGATCAAATTAGCTTACGAAACCTGTTCCATTGTGTCCGGAACGTGGAAAAACCCTAGGAACGTCTGTTGGTACGTGAGATTTGGAGCTCGGTTGCATAGTCGTTAAACAATTGAGAATTATATTAATTAAATAATATTAAACAATTATATATAATTATACTTATTCTTAAACCCTAGCTTCAAAACGAGGGCCGCCGCTTAATTCACGTTCCATGGCCGAGAATCAATGATCATCTTCCTCGTTTTCCTTTCCATCCACTCTCCTATTTTCAAAAACTCCCAACTGGAAAATCGTTAAGCTCGTCGAACCGTACCTAGTGAACGGCTATGATCGAATATAAGATTTTGGATTGAGGGCAAGTCGTGTAGAAAGGTCGCACGTTCCTTCATGAATATCGAGATGATCGTGGCATCGCGATTCGTCGGGTTTGGGCCGAAGGAGAAGCAAGGCGTGTGCTATCATTTGGCGAGTCCCGATCGTGTTCTAGAGCAGAGATGTGGTTGCGGTTTGTCAGAGGAGAAGTCGACGTTGGGTTTTTTTTCGTGCGTTTCCTGGAGCTTGAGCGCGTTTGGAAAGAAGGAGTCTATGGGCGGCCTAGATCTGGGTATAGCTTCTGAACGGCCGAGATTTTGTGAGGTTTAATATAAAAATAAATTTGTTTATAAATTTAAATCAAAAGTTTGAATTGCTATAACTCATGCATACTGTATCAGATTTCAACGAAATTGGCGACGCCGGAATCGCAGAGATGCGTACTACGCAATGATGCAGTTCGGGAATCATTTTGGGGCAAGTAGAAATTTGAGTTAAATCGAACGTCGTTCGGTTTAATTTAAAATTTCAAACGCTCGTCAAAACTCAAGGTGAGTTAATCTCACTCACATCTGGAATGTTAGCTGATTTAAAATAAATGTCTGTGTGATTGGTTGAATATAAATGTTGTTATCAGTCTGGATTGATATATATATATATATATGTATGTATGTATGTATATATATATTTGTTGTGCTAATATCTGTGGATGCAGGAAAAACAGATTGGAGGGATCCAACTGGATCCCTCACAATAGAAATTTAGATTTATATTATGTGACTTATTTTTAAAGAATGGGAAATGTGCTTTCTCTTGGAAACTTTAGTATGTTTTTAATAAAAGTTTTCAATATAAATTTGTAGCTTAAATATGTTAGAATATTTTAGAAAGAAATATTATTTTAGATTGTTTTTAGTGAAAGCAAATATCTGATTTAGTAATTATGGTATTTATTAATTTTAACTGGTAAAGTAGTATTAAGTCTCCAAAAAGAAATTTTAATATCAATATTTAATTTAATAATCTTATTTTAAAAGTTATATTTTATTTTAAAATACTTAGGAAACCCCTATATATTTCCTTAAGTACTATTTTCAATTAAATGATTTCCAAAGCTTATTTTAAACATTTTAAACGTATGTTTGAAAGTGATTTCCAGGGGATGGCAATGTGTTTAAAATAAAAGGAACTATTTTTAAAGTATGGAAAGGGTTTGTATGGGATGAACGTAAAGTGATTTGGGATAAATCGTGTTGGATTGATAAAAAGAATTCTTTGGTTATTCTAAGATGGAAGTATATTTCCTTGAGATGCCAAGTACGTTTTTAAAGCTGATTTTTTGAAAAAGTTAAAAAGTTTGAAGTTTTATTAAAGAATGATTTCAAGAAATATTTTAAGTTGTAAGAATTTTAAAAGTAAACATTTATCAAAGTAACTATAGAAGTAATTATTTTAAAAGGGTAACTAGAACTATGTTTTAAAGAATATTATTAATATTCATACTTTTTAAAATGGTTCTATTTTTAAAGATAATCAAACAAAGTTTCATATAAAACTTGTAAGTATTTCATAGCTTTATTTACAATCTAGTATGACTTAACTTATTTTAAAGATAATAGTTTATATTTTATAAAGTAGTTTTATTCGAAACATTTTTAAAGGTATATATATTTTAAATTAAGTATGTAAGTAGTGTTAATGTAAATGTTTTAATGTATTTTCAAAATAAAGTATTTATATTATTTTCAACCTTGAATATGGGTACTTGGATGTTTTCAGAGGAAGTAAGATTTGGAAATCTATTCCATGAAAGAATTTGGTTTAAAAGTGTTTCAAAGGAATTTTGAAAATGGAAATATATCTTGTAAGAGATATTTGAGGAAAATAAATAATTGGGAATTATTTATTGTGTGATGGATGCTTATGGATGTTAATTGATAATTAAATCACCGACTATCAATATTGGACAAATGCGTTGATCGTTTCGAAGAGACCGGGATCGAGATTTATTTCTCGAAAACCACTTCGATATAGTTTGTACGTTTCGTGAAACGTGTTCGGAGTCGAAGATGGAGCGGTGAAGTGCAAGGGCTAGTCGCTACTAATCCTGAGGATATTTCCAAAATGGATGTAGTAGGAGTAGTGCCTTCGGTTCCGTTCGAACCCGGGACGGATTTGTATGGACGAATGCTTTCGGAACATCGTCAGGTGGGCGATGGGCATTCTAAGTGAAACGTTCTAAAAGGTAACGCTTAGCCTCAAGCCTCATCAAATGGGAATGACTGAAAATCAGGGGATATGCAGCAAGGCTTCGTGGGTAGCCCCCACTTGAGAGTAAGGTCATTCCTGTCTAGATGTCCCTTTTTATTTCGGCTTAGTTGTGCGGTTGCTGATCCCAACCGCGGGGTGATCTTATTCGAAACTGTCCAGTAAGGGATGGGTTCGGCCTTGTGTTGCAAGGGATCGGGAGTGGTCCTCGGTACGGTGATTTAGGCCCCGTACTGTGACAGGTGGTACCCCAGTGCCTAGTCGTTGTTGGAAATCCATTCTCCCTACGAGCCTTGTACGAGTTTTGTTTGTATTACCCACTCTGTGGCTAGTAGCTGGAATTTAATCATGTAACAATTTCGGCTATTTCATAAGTATTTGTATATAGACCCTATTATAATATCAGAGAATTTCTATAAAAGGTGTTTTAGCTATCATAAGGTAAAAACCCGACATGTTTATTTGTGGCGTGGTCTTACGAGATGCTTTTGTTTTCAAAAGGATTTTAAAACTTTAATAATCAATTTGGATGCATTATTATCAACTGGTATTCCAGACTGACTCGGGTGTTATTTCATTATAATGCTCGGGTCAGACCGAGTATTATTGTTCAGGACAGGATGCTTTGGAGCAGGAGAGAAGCTGGAGTCCGAGACGTATTATCCGTATTTATATACGTATCCCCTGCTATGATTGTATGGTATGTCTGATTGGTAATTGTGATGTATGAGATACTCTAATGATATGATGTATAAAACAGATATAGTTCTCATTTTGTGTAAAGCTCTATTATTATGTATTATATTTTATTCCGCTGCGACTGTAAGATTCTGATATTGTTTAGTTTCTTCTTTTTCTATCTCTTCTTCTTTAACCCTAATGGTTCGTATTTCTGTTCCACTTGAGTAAATTGAAGTAGAATAGTGTTGACTCAAGGGGTACGGATTTGCGGGCTGTCACACATCAGACACGGCGTTTTTGGACTATAAATTGTTTTGAGAAATAATATTTAGTAAGCGTGTAATATTTTTTATAAAGAAGATAGAATTTGAAAATAAGTTAAATGTTATACATAGTAAAGTGGGTAGTTTGGAAATATTATTTTGAAGGAAAAATAATATTTTTAGAAGTATATAAATTATATTTTTGAAGGAGGAGTCTTAGGGTATTTTGATAAATAAAATAAAGCATGTATATTGAGAGTGAGCATTTTTGGGAAAACTAGAATATTACTTGGAAAGATATTTTATATTTTTTTACAATTGTAAAATTCTTATACATTCACAAAGATGTTTGTAAAATAAATTGGGTGTGGTACTTTTAAATAATTGCAAATATTGTATTGTGGTTGTCTTGAATGTTAAGGTTTATATTCATAATAAAAGTGTAAAACTTACCTATATGAACTTCCAATTTAGCTAGAGTTTGAAATGAAATTATATTTTAAGTATGATTGTAATAAATTACTAATTGTCGAATATTTTGATTTAGTGGATAAATATTTTTCTCAATCATGACTTTGCAAAATAAATAAGATTTAAAAGTAATTTTATAAAGCAAAGATAAGAAAGAAATCTTTCTGGTTCTATATATATAACTTCTTGTAGAAGTTAGGTTTTCTAAGTTATTAAATTTCATAAAATATGAATTTAATTAAATTTAAAGAAAAGCAATGATTGGATTTTTGTTTTTTCCTTTTTTTATAGAAAATGAGTTTTTGAAAAAGGAATTTGTGTTAAAATGATTTAGATCGTGTAAGTTAATAGTAATTATATTAGAGAAATCTTTAAAATTATTTTACATTCTTGTTTAGAAAATATTTAATGAGTTGAATATCTTGAACACCTCAAACTGTTTAATGTTTTAAAATTAGTATAGGATGTTTATTTGTTGATAGTGTATAAAATGTTTTAGAAAATAAGGAAATAGTTAATATTGTATTGCAGGTTATAAATCATTGATGAACATGAAATTTTTAATTCAATTGGGATAATTAGTAAATCTTTGTTCAATTAAGTCAACAGGTAAGGAGCTAGCATAAAGTGCTGCAATAAAGGTCGTTGACCCATAGACTGTAAAAATAAAAATAAACAAATAACTAAAAATAGTTAGTGCAATTTAGAAATCAATAAATCAAACTTCCATGCAATATACCATTGCCGTAAAATACTTGCAGTGCATGGCTCTAAAGAAAACATAGTCACGAGCACTTGGAAATTAAATGTTGCGATTAACCTTTAGCAACACTTTTTGCCAGGTAAATTAAGTCTTGAGATACTTGATAAATCACAGAAGACGACATGCAGGATAAAATAGCATGCAAATACAGATAACAGGATGTTCTGCAAGTGATGTTGAATTTTATTTCCATTTTGACTAAATTACGGGAAGAAAAATGTCTTTCTTCCACCGCACTATAGTCTATAACCAGTCAAAATGGTTTATTTTTATACTACTATGCCTACATGCCAAAAAGACCATGTTTGAAAAAGAAAAACCGATAATAGTAATTTGCTTATATCATAAAACTAGTTGTTGATTTCTAACTTAAGTTATATATATGTTATGCTTTATATCCTGATAAGGTTATGTTAATGGGCACACTTGCCAACTAGACATACATGATCACAGGCTATATATGTTACTCTTTAAACAAAAAGATTCATTTCACAGAGTTCACCCAGTTTCACAAAGATCCATTCATAGATTTCAAAACAGTTTTCATTCCAATTAGGATTAACTCATCCAATCTTCAAGTTAAGGATTTAACTTATAGCCTTCAAACCAGTTTCCATAACTTGGAAAATCATTTTCATTTTAACTTGAAATCCCTTTAACAAAAATAGAAAGTTCATTACTTATGTGAAAGCTTTTATTATTTGAAAAAAAAATATTTTTCATTTTAGAAAGATCCAATTATATTTACACGAGATAGAGCCCTTGAATTGTATTCAATTTCCCAAATCAATGCCTTTAAAATGGTTTAACCCATGTACAACTTGTATAACATCTTTAATCCCTTGAATTCAAACATAGAATTCAATTTCAAATCATGAATTTAAATTTAAATCAAATTATTTAATCTTTAAAATTTAATCAAGTTATTCAAAAATAATTTTAATCTTCGAAATTCCATTTCAAAAGCTTTTCACATTAAACCCAATCCATTCCCAAAACCATTTGGATTTAAATATTCAACTTTTAAAATATTTTGAATTAAATTCAAATATCTGTGACTTAACCGATTTCCTCATGAAATCCATATTTGTATGTGTGTGGTGTGGTCCAGGGGTTTAACACAATAGTGCAACATCATTCAATCATCACAGATCAAAACACAGAAATATAGTCGATAAGAGATATAAACCATAACGCTTATCATTCATTAATAGATTCACAGATAATAAACAGATGTCTCATAAATAAATGAATAAATTACACACAGCTCAATCCATAGAACAAAATATCATAGATTAGATAGGACAATCAATTCAAGGCATCTCATACAATACAATCATTCATAAGTAAGGTCAAGCATTCAATAATCATTTATTAGTAGGATTAATTAATTATTTAAATCCTAACTAATTCAATTTATTTCCAAGTAAATCAATTACCTATTGTAACATCCCGCCTTTTCGCCCGCTTTAAATCGACGATAAACCACACACGTCAGACTTAAAACATACAAAGGGCAGATTGTTATGTGGTAAATAAGAAAAACGAGAAAGAAATAAAACAGAATCTCACAGCGGAAAGATAAAATATAATAATCAATATACCGTACATAAAACTATTTACAAAACATTTGATTCTTCTTTATACAATAAATTTCAAAGTTCACATACCAATAAATATCAATGCAGCGGAACAGTATGAGTGCAGTAACTCAAGAGATGCTCGGGATTTACATCTCCTAAGGATCCGTTAAACTATTTACTATGTAGTATATTTCGCTATTATAATAATGTCTAATTGTAAAATAAACTTACTTTTAAATAGCGTTAAGGGGTTACCCATATAGCCCTTAACACAGAATATAATCCCAGTCTATACAGTACCGTAATCTCCCCCGTACTAGGTATGATACAAAATAAAATCGTATAAGGCGCGCTAGGGTAGGTGACACGACACAACTAGGCAATGCCAGGGTAGATGTACCAATTACGCTTCCGGGTCAGTGGTAACGCGTAGCCGTAGCTATCGCCCACCTCGAGCCACACCCCAAATCAAAGAAATCAAAAGTGGTCACCGAATAAAACCAAAGTCAGAGTAGAATATCGAAGGGATGTGTCCGATCAAAGGTGCTACCTCAATTAACCCGTCAATCGCTCCTGTTTTAGCCACCTTATGCCAACTCATGGGAGTTGGGTCCACGTATTCACCTTAAAGGAAACGCCGCCACCATCCAACTTCATTCTGGAATCTCCACCGCGTACACGGTTGTTAAAGTGGTTTTCGGGGTTGGCAGAGAGTATGACAACTTCCGATCCCCGTCTCTTTAACAACCAAATGTTATTATAACACCGCGGTTATTTCAAAATAATTTATACTTTAAAACCAGAATATAATATTTCTTTCAAACCATATAAATACGATATCATTTATATCTTTAAAAACCCAAATCAATTTTTGATATCATTTTCAAATATATCCTTTTCTAAAACTATAATATTTCAAAGTTATAATATTTCGAAACCGATCGCTTGAAATATAACCGTCCCAAAACATAAAACCTTGAATTTCATAACTTTGAAATGTAATTACACCACTTATATGGTTTAAATATTTAATTTCTTAATATAATAAATAGCTTCTTTTCCTTTACGCATCAATTCCAAATATAGATTTAAGTCCCTAATATAAACCAATATAATTTCCATATATTTCAAAGCTTTACTTATTGCACCATTTCAAAACTAAATTTTTGATAATTTCATATATATCGATTTCAATTACTATTATTTAGATTTGAAATGTTTACTTAATAAATCAAATATCATTTAAGTAAAATCTTTAGACTTCAAATAACAAGATATTCTTTCAATTTATTTAACTTGATAATATTCATTTAAATCGACTTGATTTTCATTTAACTCTTCTAAACCAAAATCAAGTTATAAAGGTCATACCTTTTAAAATCCCAATTTCATTTAAATTTCAAATAAATTTTATTCGAGGATAATTCTTAAATACTTCAATTCAAAGCAATGCATATTTATCTTCCCACGTTTATTTTATTTAAGACATTATAAACTCCATTAATAAATTTAAATAAAATACTTAACCGTATTATATCTAAATAAAATTAAACTTTTATTTTTAAACTTCTTCTATTCTTTAAACCAATTTATACAAAGCTTAAATTAAAGCGTTTAACTATATATAAAATAATATTTATATAATATCAAAAATCAATTTTCACTAAACCATATTATATAAAATATTCAAACTTAATTATTGGGCTTATTTTATATTTCAAAGCATATTTATATAGATAAAATCAAAACAAATTTGACGTTTATATAACATCAAAGGAATCAATATTTATATAACCCGTATTTCTAGACCGCGGTGCCTGTATAATATTTTCTATCCTATGGTCAAGTGGTACAGATATTTATCATTTCAATCCATAATTTAAAAATAAAATTACGGTTATATATCATTTCAAACCGCAATCCCGAATGTAATAAAATGCATAATAATTTGCAGTTTATAACAATATAAAATACAGCATTCATTCATCCAATATCAACCATCAACCATTTATCACAATCATCATCCAAATTCGAACAATACATCAATATATAACAGGTGATAATAACAGGTATCAACTATCAGTTACATTCAAAATTAAATTATTACTGTTTAACTAGCAGTTTATATGCAAAAATAAATAAATTTTGACAGGCAATTTATATGCAATAATAAATAAACTTTAACTGGCAAATTATATGCAAAAATAAAATTAAATAACAAATTAATTTAAATAATCGCAATTAACTGAGATGATGATTGAAAACATGCCAAACAGTCATAAACAAATTTCTAAACACATCACAAATCAATTTAACAAACAAAAGAAATTTTAGAAGTTGTGAGTGGGTTAAAACACTCACCTTTTGAATTTAAATTGAATTAAAATCCAGTTTAAACCTAAAAATTCCACAGCCTCAGAATCTGCCCAAACAAGAGTCAAAATGTCATAAATCTCAATACGATCCTAACAAAAAAAATCGCGCGTAAATCGAACATTGTATGCGAAAGTTATTCAAGTTATAAGATGACTATTGCCATAATAAAGTGTATATATATAGTGATATTAAAATAAACAAAATAAATACTAAATTTCACGTTTTGGGATGAGGAGACAAGGGTACCTGCTCACAAGGTGGTGGCCAGGCTTCGGTGAGGTGGAGAGGCTTTCACGCAACTTAAAGCTTCAAAGAGGATTAGGAAAAAGTGTTGCAAGCAGGTGATGGAGAAAATGAAATAGGGTCATGTTTGCATAATGAAGTTCAGTGAGATTGGAAAATTGAAATGAGGCTAAAGGAGGATGGAACCAATGAAATTAATGCTTCAGGTAGCAAAAATGAAAATTTATACATTGCAAACAAAGAGGTGGTAACGAATAATAAATATAAAGTAACAAATGGACCACTTGTACTAAAACTTTGAGATCCAATTTCAAAACGTCTACTCCGCTAAATTAATTTCCATTAACCCTAAATATACATCTTATTAACACCCAATTAAATTTTATTAACACACAATAAATAAAATGTAACACTCCAATTAATGCCACTGCGGACCGCCATTGCACACAATAAAAGATGAACCGAGACTGGAATATCAAATTTAAAAACGGCGTTTTTCTCAGCGCGCAATCACGATTCAAAATATTTAATTTACTTAAAAATATAAGGTTAGCATTAAAATCACTTCTATACTGCCTCTGATTGTTATAAAATAAATGTAAAATGTTGTTTCAAAATTCAAAATTTTCCTTTTTTTATAAAATTTTACTTATCTTTAAAATGAAACGTTCATTTATTTTTCTCAAACTGTTCTTTTATTTTCATTACAAATGCTATTTCTATTTAACCCAAAAATGTGCGTTTCTTATATTAAATGCCATAAATTTCAATTAACTTTTATTTCTTTTTAATTTAAAGATTCCTCGTATGGATTAGATGTTGCAAATTCCACACTTTCAAAGCTTTAACTTTATTTCAATTGTTTATAGATTATACATTAATCTTCCAAAATTTTCAATGAAATTAGCTTTCCATTTATTTTCAATACATTCTTCTTATGGTGTAATTATTTTGTTTCATATCTATTATTCAATTCACTATTCTTAAACGGATAAAACTTTTCATTGAATTTGCAAACTATTACCATAATATTCTTATATTCCATCTAACTTTCTATTAACGTAATAATTAAGTGATAAATTTCATTTATTTGCCATAAATCCAATTATTGAATTTTTCTACACTTCAATTAAATTAAAAATCTTACTTTCCATTCTTTTAAATTCAGTCAATCATTATCTTATGGGTACATTTTACATTACTGTAAATCCAATTCTGTAATATTTTCCAGTAATCAACTATATTTATATCAACGTAGTGATTAATTACGTTTATTTTAATGGATTTAGATCTAATTCACTAAATTATATACATAGGTAAACAATTAATAGTTATCACAATAAGCCAAATCTACTCCCATTCATACCCTATTATAAATTGACAAAAATAAAATTTCTTACCTAACATTGATTATGTCAAATTACATTTGACTGCATATTATTTCATCAGTTGAATTTATTTTTCAATTTGCTGATTTCAATCAATTAAACTTTACCATCTGTTTTAATAAATTGGGTATGCACAAATTTAGCTATTCAATCAAATTTCAATTTACGGTACAATTATCATTGTTTATGTCATATTGCATTAATATCCCTATTTTATCTTAGATTTCCTCTACATTTCCTTTAACGTAAAATTTAACTCTTATATTTCATTTATTTGCAATAAATTCAATTATTGAAAGCTTTTCTTTTCAATTAAATAAATAAATCTAGCTTTCAATTCTTTAAATTAGCCAACTGTCATATTATAAATGAAATTGATATTATTTTGAAATATTACTTTATATTAACATTAATGTCATAATTTATATATTTATTGCAATCGGTTACCAGTTATACTTTAATACACTAAATAAATGGTTAACCTAAATAATTGTTACCATTTAACATTTACTTCCACTTACAAGCTATTATTAACACAAATGTTGTCATTGACTTAGCTCTAATTAAACAAATTAGATGAATGGGTAAATTTTAACAATTATCACTAATTCCAAATTTACTCACATTCATACTTAAATATCAACTACAATTTATTAAAATTACTTATCTAGCCTTGATTCAATCACATTGCAATTTATTACGTACTATTTCTCAATTAACATAACCTTTGAATTTAATTCCTAATTTATTTAATGCAATCGATTATGACTTTTACAACTTAAATACATTCATTGGTTCATAGTTATTTCATTACTGCATGCTTCATTCCATACTATTTAGTTATATTTCCAAGTATGTACACTAGTTACTATTTATATTCTTAATCCATTTATTTTTTGTGTACAATTTATAGCCAAACATACATTTAGATTATTTTCTATAATTGGAATTTTATGCAAGTTCATAAATCATTAACCTTAAATTTGCATTGTTTCTATTAAATTTTCATTCACCTCCATTACCCTTTTAATAATAATTAAGGTAACGTATAATTTTAACAACGACCATTTAAAATTACTTTTCTAACATTTATTGTAATTGGTTTTCATAATTTGGAATTCGCTAATTTAGTTAGCCTTAACGTTATTACATTAAATCTACATTCAGTTTCAATTAATATAGAATTTAATTCTAATTACTTACCATTTGATTCATAAATTATCGATTACCTTCAAAATTAGATAAAATTTGATTTGATTGCCATCTTCACTATGTCCATTATTACTTAACTTCAAATTTACAATTTCACTCAAATATAACTTTACAAAATTTTCCCAATTAATAGGTATTGCACAAACATCGTTACTTATCAACTTGCATAAACCTTTTCACATACATTTTCATTCAACTACTATTCAATATATTTTATTTCAGCGTTCATTTTAATATTAACTTATAAAGTTTTTTTTTCTTTTTTTTTCATCTAAATTTAATTACTAAATTTTAATTTAAAATAACCAACTTAACTATTAAAATTCACGGGTCATTACACTCTCCCCCACTCAAAACTTTTCGTCCCCGAAAAGTTTTAGAAGGGAAAAGAAGAATTAAGAAATCAATATATTTTATTTAAAATATTAAATTTATAAACAAATAAATTTACAAAATTAATTATTTTAAATAAAATATACAATATATAACCATTAAACCTTTTATACTCAAATTAATAAAATTTGGAAAACATATTCAAAATAATTTCTAAGTCTGAATTTTTCGAAAATTTTCGGCAGATTCTCCTTTGTACGGAGAGGCTCGTAAGAAAATATAATATCAAATATAACAATATACATATATAATATCCAAAATATTATATCCCAAAATGGGAAAATATATAAAATAACGCTATAAAATCGTAATCCAAGAACGTACCTATTTGTCGGGCAGATTACGCTTATTTTTTGGAACCAAAAGCAGTAGCAATTCCTTCCATAACCTGCATTTCACTTATAAAATCTAAAAGGGTTAACAATTATATAAATGAAATATTAAAGTTGTTTCAACCACAGCAACAATCAATTCCAACAAACAGCATACACAAAAATACAAATCAACCATTCTAGCAAACAAACACATAGTTGTTCTGGTCAAACTTTAAATTGTATGGAATGAAAAATAAACTATTACGTACACCATTTACTCAACAGTCTTAGATGAAACTAAATAGGTTATTCACTCATCCAACCAATTTAAAGTATCCTTACCCCCAACAAACATAAACCAAACAACAATTCAAATCAAATGTACTTATTATTAATTTTATTTCATACATTAGTTGTTTGATTTCCTTTCTTTCATTCATTCAGTGATTCCTTCATTTATTTCCATTTATTACTTACAATATTCATTTTCCATTTTAATGTCATGTAAGTTTCTTCTTTATTGCATCATATTTTATTATAGTATCATTTCATTTTATTTACTTAAGTTTATAATCATCTATTTATGATACTTACCTTTAATTATATTTAAATATAGTAAAATTCCAATTGTAACTTAAGTTTACAACAATTACAGATCAAATCCTTGTTTATTAAAGAATTTCATAAATTACTTTCATTACCTCAAGTTTATTTCTTGTATAATATCTATTACATTCTCTTATTAACATTTCAACTTTTAATATTTGGTAAGTCATATATATGCTTTTTAAGAATGTAGTTTGAAAGTTATACAAGTTTTATTCTATTTCTTCTAAATAATTTAATGTTCCATAATTATATCCTTTATTTCATAGGTTACAAATTTCAAATTTCATTGAATATCATTTATAACCTAGCATTAAATTTCTTATTTCCTTTAGAGGTTTCAATTTATTAGTTACCTACGTTTCAATTCACTAGAGTAATTGAGCTATTAATTAATGGAAACTTAATAATTTAAATACCGGATTTTATTCAAAATCATTTTAAAATAATGGATAAATGTATATACTTACACTTTATATATCAAATTATATTTAGAACAATTAAAAATTTAAATTTGTTTACCAAAAATGGGTCTGTAGTGAACTGCTACAGTGGCCTTCCCGCTTCGAAACTCGAAAATGAAAGTCGATAATGCGTGCACTCATCACCGAAATAATTTTCCAACGACAGAGAGGGGAGTACAACTTATTTCTTTCCAGAATTTCTTTAAAACCATACTTTCAAATTATATTGAAATATTTATATTAGAAAATATTTCTAAATACTATTATTATATTTTCAAAATCCTTTGAAAGCAATTTTTCAAAATCCCGGACTTAAGTTCTAAAATTTCCAAATTTCGTCGATTTTATTTTCAATCTTATTTTACCTATTATTTATAAATTTTATTCCTAACAACCAATATGTAATCTTTATAAAAATTTATTACTTTATATATAGATAGGCAAAATTATTTCATTCACCTATATTAAAACAAATATTGTGTCGGTCTGTCCTATTAAGTGTCTAGAAATCCCTATTGATGTCATAGCGTCCCATGCATCAAACAGAATTTATAAATACAAAACGGAACAAATTAACACAGTATTAAAAACTTTTTTATAACACTAACAAATACGCTTTCTCATATATACACTCAGAAACTCCCATAGGGTATTACTACCCTATTAATAAAGAGTCAAACCCCACAAAGCTAAGGTTTATCGCGAAACCAAAGCTCTGATACCAACTGTAACATCCCGCCTTTTCGCCCGCTTTGAATCGACGATACACCACACACGTCAGACTTAAAACATACAAAAGGGCGGATTGTTATATGGTAAATAAGAAAAACGAGAAAGAAATAAAACAGAATCTCACAGCGGAAGGATAAAATATAATAATCAATATACCGTTCATAAAACTGTTTACAGAACATTTGATTCTTCTTTATACAATAAATATCAGAGTTCACATACCAATAAATATCAATGCAGCAGAACAGTATGAGTGCAGTAACTCAAGAGATGCTCGGGATTTACAACTCCTAAGGATCCGTTAAACTATTTACTATGTAGTATATTTCGCTATTATAATAATGTCTAATTGTAAAATAAACTTACTTTTAAATAGCGTTAATGGGTTACCCATATAGCCCTTAACACAGAATATATTCCCATAGTCTATACAGTACCGTAATCTCCCCCGTACTGGGCGTCGTCAGAGGGCACTCCATAGGTATGGTACAAAAAAAATCGTATAAGGCGCGCTAGGGTAGGTGACACGACACAACTAGGCAATGCCAGGGTAGATATACCAATTACGCTTCCGGGTCAGTGGTGACGCGTAGCCGCAGCTACCGCCCACCTCGAGCCACACCCCCAAATCAAAGAAATCAAAAGTGGCCACCGAATAAAACCAAAGTTAGAGTAGAATATCGAAGGGATGTTTCCGATCAAAGGTGCTACCTCAATTAACCCGTCAACCGCTCCTGTTTTAGCCACGTTATGCCAACTCACAGGAGTTGGGTCCACGTATTTACCTTAAAGGAAACGCCACCACCATCCTACTTCATTCTGGAATCTCCACCGTGTACACGGTTGTTAAGTGGTTTTCGGGGTTGGCAGAGAGTATGGCAACTTCTGATCCCCATCTCTTTAACAAGCAAACGTTATCACCGCGGTTATTTCAAAATAATTTATACTTTAAAACCAGAATATAATATCTCTTTCAAACCATATAAATACGATAACATTTATATCTTTAAAAACCCAAATCACTTTTTGATATCATTTTCAAATATATCCTTTTCTAAAACTATAATATTTCAAAGTTATAATATTTCGAAACCGATCGCTTGAAATAAGCCTTCCCAAAACATAAAACCTTGAATTTCATAACTTTGAAATGTAATTACACCACTTATATGGTTTAAATATTTAATTACTTAATATAATAAATAGCTTCTTCACCTTTACGCATCAATTCCAAATATAGATTTAAGTCCCCAATATAAACCAATATAATTTCCATATATTCCAAAGCTTTACTTATTGCACCATTTCAAAACTAAATTTTTGATAATTTCATATGTATCGATTTCAATTACTATTATTTAGATTTGAAATGTTTACTTCATAAATCAAATATAATTTAAGTAAAACCTTTAGACTTCAAATTACAGGATATTCTTTCAATTTATTTAACTTGATAATATTCATTTAAATCGACTTGATATTCATTTAAGTCTTCTAAACCAAAATCAAGTTATAAAGGTCATACCATTTAAAATCCCAATTTCATTTAAATTTCAAATAAATTTTATTCGAGGATAATTCTTAAATACTTTAATTCAAAGCAATGCATATTTATCTTCCCATATTTATTTTATTTAAGACATTATAAACTCCATCAATAAATTTAAATAAAATACTTAACCATATTATATCTAAATAAAATTAAACTTTTATTTTTAAACTTCTTCTATTCTTTAAACCAATTTATACAAACTTTAATTAAAGCGTTTAACTATACAACAACAACAAAGCCATTATTCCCAAACAAGTTGGGGTCGGCTAGAGATGGAACCCTAAATAAAATAAAATAAAATAAAATAATAAATAATAATAATAAAGTCAAATAGGTAAATTAACAATAATAACTAAGTAAAATAAGATAAAACAAAAATGTATATGTATATATATAAGAGGAATGATAATAATAATACTAATAGCAATAATGATACTAACAGTAATATTGGTCAAAGACTAAACCTACGTCTTAGGCTCATGTTCTCTAGTCCTATAATCTAAAACTCAATGCTCATGGTTCCGGTACGTAAATCGCTAACTTGCACTCGCTCCGATCCGTCACCAGCTCTTTGGATATACCCCAATCTTTCAAATCCCTTTTTACTACTTCCTCCCATGTTAATCTTGGGCGACCTCTACCTCTCTTTGAGCAATCAACGCGGCCTATAATTCCAACACTCACAGGTGCCTCGGGAGGCCTTCGTTGAAGATGTCCAAACCATCTTAAGCGATGTTGAATTAGCTTCTCCTCAATTGGTGCTACTCCAAGTTTATCACGTATATCATCATTTCTAATTCGGTCTCTTCTTGTATGTCCGCAGCTCCATCGCAGCATACGTATCTCTGCTACGTTTATCTTTTGGACGTGTTGACTCTTAGTAGGCCAACATTCTGCACCATACAACATCGCAGGCCTGATTGCCGTTTTGTAGAACTTTCCTTTAAGCTTTTGTGGGACCTTCCTGTCACAGAGAATTCCAGACGCTTGTCGCCATTTCACCCATCCCGCTCGAATTCTAAAACTAACATCTTCATCAGTCTCACCATTATACTGCAACATTGATCCAAGATATCAAAATGATTCCTTCTTGGGAACTAATTGTCCGGCCAGAGTGACATCTCCATCCTCCGACCTGACACCGCCGAACCCGCACTTCATATACTCTGTTTTAGTTCTGCTAAGTCTAAATCCCTTCGATTCTAAAGTCTGTCTCCACAACTCCAGTTGTCTATCAACCCCAATCCTACTTTCATCAATTAGCACAACATCATCAGCAAATAGCATACACCAAGGAATCTCGCCTTGTATATCCTTCGTAACCTCATCCATCACTAGAGCAAAAATGTAGGGACTCAAATCTGACCCTTGATGTAATCCTATGTTAATGGGAAAGTCGCTAGTTTCACCATCGCATGCTCTGACACTAGTCACAACATCATCGTACATATCCTTAATAAGTGTATTGTACTTTGTTGGGACTCTCTTCTTTTCCAGAGCCCACCACATCATCTTTCGCGGTACCTTGTCATAAGCTTTCTCCAAATCGATAAATATCATGTGTAGATCCTTCTTTTGCTCCCTAAACCTCTCCATAAGTTGTCTTACAAGAAAATCGCCTCTGTGGTTGACCTCCCAGGCATGAAGCCAAATTGGTTTTTTGAAACAATTGTCATTCTTCTTAACTCTCTCCCAAAACTTCATTGTATGACTCATAAGTTTAATTCTTCTGTAGTTATTGCAACTTTGGATGTCTCCTTTATTCTTAAAAATTGGAACTAGTATGCTTCTCCTCCACTCATCTGGCATCCTGTTTGATTTGGAAATATTGTTGAACAACTTAGTTAGCCAGGCTATCCCTGCATCTCCAAAGCATCTCCACACCTTAATGGGGATGTCATCAGGCCCCAATGCCTTTCCTGCTTTCATCCGTTTTAGTGCCTCTTTTACCTTGGATTCTTGAAATCTCCGAACAAAATGTCTACAGGTGTCATCCGAAGAGTCGTCTATCTCGATCATAGTGCTATCATCTTCTTTATTAAATAGCTTGTCGAAGTAATCTTTCCATTTATTTTTTATCTCCTCGTCCTTCACCAAAAGTCTATTATTGCCATCTTTGATGCATTTAACTTGGTTGAAGTCTCTTGTCTTCCTCTCGCGGAGCTTAGCTATCCTATAGACGTTTTTCTCACCATCCTTCGTACTTAGATTATGGTATAGATCTTCATACGCCCGACCTCGTGCTTCACTCACCGTTCTCTTTGCGTTCTTCTTTGCCGCTTTGTACTTTTGCATGTTGTCCCCGCTCCTGAGATGGTGTAAGCACTTATAACATCCCTTCTTCTCATTGATAGCCTTTTGCACATCACTGTTCCACCACCAAGAATATTTAAGTTCGCGTTTATTTCCTTTCGCTATCCCAAACACATCGGTAGCCGCTTTCCATGCGTCTTGCCATCTCACCCCACATGTGATTTGCTTCTCCTTCCATATTCCGTGCCCCTTCTGCCATCACTCACACCCGTGAGGCATCTCCTTTGAGCTTCTACCACTTCGTCCGACCAATCTTGGCTCCTTTACCATGTTGAACACGTATTCGAAGACGAAACTCGGAAACCAAAAACTGATGTTGTGAGACGACACATTCTCCAGGTATGACTTTGCAATCTACACAAGCTCGTTTGTCGTCTCTTCTAGTAAGGACAAAGTCAATCTGGCTAAATTGTTGGCCACTACTAAAAGTAATTAAGAGTGACTGTCTCTTCCTAAAGAATGTATTAGCTATCATGAGGTCATAAGCAATAGCGAAATTCAATATTTCTTCTCCTTCTTGGTTCCTATCGCCATATCCAAAACCACCATGCACTCTCTCAAACACCCCACTAATTGCACCAACATGACCATTGAAATCTCCTCCTATGAAAAGTTTTTCGCTACTAGGCACATCTCTAACCATGACATCTAGCTCTTCCCAGAAATTCCTCTTGACGGCTTCACTTAGGCCTACTTGTGGGGCATAAGCACTAATGATGCTCAGAATCATATCACCCACTACTAGCTTAACTAGGATGATCCTGTCCCTTTGTCTCCTAACGTCGACTATACCGTTTCTAAGGTTCTTGTCAATTAAGATACCTACCCCGTTTTTGTTACGCTCTTTTCCCATGTACCATAACTTGAAGCCTGTGTTCTCCACCTCCTTTGCCTTTTGGCCCGTCCATTTGGTCTCCTGAACGCATAAGATATTCACATGTGTCCTAGTCATAGTATCAACTATCTCTCTTAGTTTTCCTGTTAATGATCCTACATTCCAACTACCTAATCGAATCCAACTTTAATCGACTAGCTTCCTTGCCCTTCGCACCCGTCGAGTAAAGTGCGAAGACCCTTGCTCATTTATCACTACATCGGGGAGTCGATGCAGCGCGCCACTAAGGGAGTGACGACCCAGCCCTTGCATATTTTTCACCATACCCGAGCCTCGATATGGCGCGCCACTAAGGGAGTAGCGACCCAACCCTTGCTCACTTTTCACCATACCCGAGCCTCGATATGGCGTGTCGCTATGAGGGTTACGCCCCAACGAAATATAATTAGGTTCCATATCCATAAGAGGCTGGGGTTTTTACGTTGGCTCGCCAAGCCTATCACAACCCTCCTCCTTTATCCTGGCTTGGGACAGGCTGCATAGAAAACTACACAGGCGGAGTTAGCGTTTAACTATATATATAAAATAATATTTATATAATATCAAAAATCAATGTTCACTAAACCATTTTATATAAAATATTCAAACTTAATTATTGGGCTTATTTTATATTTCAAAGCATATTTATATAGTTAAATCAAAATAAATTTGACGTTTATATAACATCAAAGGAATCAATATTTATATAACCCGTATTTCTTTACAAAACCATAGAAAAATCACTTTAAAATATTTATATATATATAGACCGCGGTGCCTGTATAGAATTTTCTATCCTATGGTCAAGTGATACTGATATTTATCATTTCAATCCGCAATTTAAAAATAAAATTACGGTTACATATCATTTTAAACCGCAATCCCGAATGCAATAAAATGCATAATAACTTGCATTTTATAACAATATAAAATACAGCATTCCTTCATCCAATATAACCATCAACCATTTACCACAATCATCATCAAAATCCGAACAATACATCAATATATAACAGCCGATAATAACATGTATCAACTATCAGTTATATTCAAAATTAAATTATAACTGTTTAACTAGCAGTTTATATGCAAAAATAAATAAATTTTAACTGGCAATTTATATGCAATAATAAATAAACTTTAACTGGCAAATTATATGCAATAATAAAATTAAATAGCAATTTAATTTAAATAAATACAACTAACCGAGTTGATGATTAAAAACATGCCAAACAGTCATAAATAAATTTCTAAACACATCACAAATCAATTTAACAAACAAAAGAAATTTTAGAAGTTGTGAGTGGGTTAAAACACTCACCTTTTGAATTTAAACTGAATTATAATCCAATTTAAACCCAAAAATTCAACAGCCTTAGAACCTGTCCAAATCAGCGTCAAATGTCATATATCTCAATACGATCCTAAAAAAAAAATCGCGCGTAAATCGGACATTGTATGCGAAAGTTATTCAAGTTATAAGATGACTATTGCCATAATAAAGTGTATCTATATAGTGATATTAAAATAAACAAAATAAATACTAAATTTCACGTTTTGGGATGAGGAGACTAGGGTACCTGCTAACAAGGTGGTGGCAAGTCTTGGGTGAGGTGGAGAGGCTTTCACGCAACTCAAAGCTTCAAGAAGGATTAGGAAAAAGTGTTGCAAGCTGGCGAGGGAGAAAATGAAATAGGGTCATTTTGCATAATGAAGTTCAGTGAGATTGAAAAATTGAAATGAGGCTAAAGGAGGACGAAACCATTGAAATGAATGCTTCAGGTAGCAAAAATGAAAATTAATACATTGCAAACAAAGAGGTGGTAGCGAATAATAAATATAAAGTAACAAATGGATCAGTTGTACTAAAACTTTGAGATCCAATTTCAAAACGTCTACTCCGCTAAATTAATTTCTATTAACCCTAAATATACATCTTATTAACACCCAATTAAATTTTATTAACACACATTAAATAAAATGTAACACTCCAATTAATGCCACTGGGGACGACGCTGCACAATAAAAGATGAACCGAGACTGGAAATTCAAATTTAAAAACGGCGTTTTTCTCAACGCGCAATCACGATTCAAAATATTTAATTTACTTTAAAATATAAGGTTAGCATTAAAATCACTTCTATACTGCCTCCGATTGTTATAAAATGAATGTAAAATGTTGTTTCAAAATTCAAAATTTTCCTTTTTTTATAAAATTTTACTCATCTCTAAAATGAAACATTCATTTATTTTTCTCAAACTGTTCTTTTATTTTCATTAAAAATGCTCTTTCTATTTAACCCAAAAATGTACGTTTCTTATATTAAATGCCATAAATTTCAATTAACTTCTCTTTCCTTTTAATTTAAAGATTCCTCGTATGGATTAGATGTTGCAAATTCCACACTTTCAAAGCTTTAACTTTATTTCAATTGTTTATAGATTATACATTAATCTTCCAAAATTTTCAATGAAATTAGGTTTCCATTTATTTTCAATACACTCTTCTTATGGTATAATTATTTTGTTTCATATCTATTATTCAATTCACTATTCTTAAACGGATAAAATTTTCATTGAATTTGCAAACTATTACCATAATATTCTTACATTCCATCTAACTTTCTATTAACGTAATAATTAAGTGTTAAATTTCATTTATTTGCCATAAATCCAATTATTGAATTTTTCTACACTTCAATTAAATTAAAAATCTTACTTTCCATTCTTTTAAATTCAATCAATCATTATCTTATGGGTACATTTTACATTACTGTAAATCCAATTCCGTAATATTTTCCGGTAATCAACTAAATTTATATCAACGTAGTGATTAATTACGTTTATTTCAATGGATTTAGATCTAATTCACTAAATTATATACATAGGTAAACAATTAATTGTTATCACAATAAGCCAAATCTACTCCCATTCATACCCTATTATCAATTGACAAAAATAAAATTTCTTACCTAACATTGATTATGTCAAATTACATTTGACTGTGTATTATTTCATCAATTGAATTTATTTTCCAATTTGCTGATTTCAATCAATTAAACTTTACCATCTGTTTCAATTAATTGGGTATGCACAAATTTAGTTGTTCAATCAAATTTCAATTTACGGTACAATTATCACGGTTTATATCATATTGCATTAATATCCCTATTTTATCTTAGATTTCCTCTACATTTCCTTTAACGTAAAATTTAACTGTTATATTTCATTTATTCACAATAAATTCAATTATTGAAAGTTTTTTTTTCAATTAAATAAATAAATCTAGCTTTTAATTCTTTAAATTAGCCAATTGTCATATTATAAATGAAATTGACCTTATTTTCAAATATTACTTTATATTAACATTAACGTCATAATTTATTTATATTTATTGCAATCGGTTACCAGTTATACTTTAATACACTAAATAAATGGTTAACCTAAATAATTGTTACCATTTAACATTTACTTCCACTTACAAGCTATTATTAACACAAATGTTGTCATTGACTTAGCTCTAATTAAGCAAATTAGATGAATGGGTAAATTTTAACAATTATCACTAAATGCCAAATTTACTCACATTCATACTTAAATATCAACTACAATTTATTAAAATTACTTTCCTAGCCTTGATTCAATCACATTGCAATTTATTACGTACTATTTCTCAATTAACATATCCTTTGAATATAATTCCCAATTTAGTTAATGCAATCAATTATGACTTTTACAACTTAAATACATTCATTGGTTCGTAGTTATTTCATTAATGCATGTTTCATTCCATACTATTTAGTTATATTGCCAAGTATGTACACTAATTACTATTTATATTCTTAATCCATTTATTTTCTTGTGTACAATTTATAGGCAAACATACATTTAGATTATTTTCTATAATTGGAATTTTATGCAAGCTCATAAATCATTAACCTTAAATTTGCATTGTTTCTATTAAATTTTCATTCACCTCCGTTACCCTTTTAATAATCATTGAGGTAACGTATAATTTCAACAATGACCATTTAAAATTACTTTTCTAACATTTATTGTCATTGGTTTTCATAATTTGGAATTCTCTAATTTAGTTAGCCTAAACGTTATTACATTAAATCTACATTCGGTTTCAATTAATATAGAATTTAATTCTAATTACTTACCATTTAATTCATAAATTATTGATTACCTTCAAAATTAGATAAAATTTGATTTGATTGTCATCTTCACTATGTCCATTGTTACTTAACTTCAAATTTACAATTTCACTCAAATATAACTTTACAAAATTTTCCCAAATAGGTATTGCACAAACATCGTTACTTATCAACTTGCATAAACCTTTTCACATACATTTTGATTCAACTACTATTCAATATATTTTATTTCAGCGTTCATTTTAATATTAACTTATAAAGTTTTTTTTCATCTAAATTTAATCACTAAATTTTAATTTAAAATAACCAACTTATTTATTAAAATTCACGGATCGTTACACCTATGAATTAATTATCCAATCCTGATTAATTAATTACAAATCATTTGATATAATTAATCAATCAAACACCTTAATTAATTATTCTTAGTTAATAAATTATTCTTAATTAATCACGTTAATCAAATTAACCTCTAAACCAATTACATAATTTATTAACCCTTTAATTAATTATTTTAAGAAATTAAATCTTTAATTACTTACCATTAAGAAATCATCTAATAACAATTAATCATTCATTACCAATTTATCTAATGATTTTCTTAAATGAAATTAATTAACTTTAATTAATCAAAGTATCCAAAATAAATTACAATAAGTGATTAATCCTTAATTACTTTCAATAAGTAATTACATTTAAACAATTTATAATTGATTATCTAAATAAATTAATCTAATTAATTATTAAAATTAATCACCTTGATTAATACTTAATAATTCTCAGTTAATTATCTTCATTAACTAATAACATTTCTTAATTAATTTTGATTAATCTCTAATTTTAAATTAATCTAAATCATTAATTTATAAATCTAATAAATTATTCCTTAATTATATTATTAGTAAGATCACTGAATTACCTTAATTATCACTAAGGTAATCCATTTCTTTATTAATGACTTCATTAACAATAAAGTGTATTTAAACATTACACTTCTAAATTTAGATCCAAATTTCATTTTGAATTTAGGATTCAAAATGATTATATATTTAAACATTAACCAAAATCAACTTATAAACCTATATAGGCAAAGTTCTAACTAAATTACTTAAATTTTATTTAAAATTTAAGCTTTAAGATACATCACATTTTAACTTGCAAATTCAAGTTTAAAAATAAATCATATATTTTTCATTCAAAATTCTTTTATAAAAGAAATTTATCAAAATTCAAGTTTAAACATTTATTTGAAACAAATTTACTTTAAAAAAGCTATTTGATTTAAACTTGTTTAAAACATTCAGATTTAGAACTGATTTAAATTATAGATTTGAATTCAATTCCTTTAAATCCACTTAATTGCTTAAAACCTTTTTTTAAGTCGTTAAACAATTTAATTTCATATCTTTATTTATTTACAACTAAGTTTTAAACTAACCTGAATTCATATTTAAACTGTGATTCCAAACTCAGTTTAAACTTTGATTTATAATTTAAAACTAATTTTTCAAAACAACATAACAATTTGTTTTAAACCTGTACAAATATTTCGACCCGAGGCAATACTCCATTTACTTCGAGTTCCCCTCCTTTTTTTAACTTTGTTTAAATTTAAATCTGTAAAACCCACACACGTTTTCTTTGATCACCAACCCGAGCCATCAACAAATTTTGCTCGACCACAAACCGAAACATCTTCTTCCTCCCAGCATCAAACCCAACCCGATGCACACAGACACTACATGCACCTGCACTAGTGATCGCGACAACTTCCACCATCGTTGCCATCGCCGACATATCGACGATCATCTACCTTAACCATTCAGCCACTCAGATTTGCCGATAACGATTCAAATCGAAATTAAGTAGATCGAGTGAAAAACTGGAACTCCTCATCCACATGGAACTGTGTCGCCTCCGCAACCTCGTCCACTAGATCCCCTGAAATTTCGGCTATCACTTCATCAACGCGGCCACTACCTTCCCTCTAAATCATGTCGCACTCGATCAATTGAGGAAGACGAACGAATCGAAAATTAGGTTTACGAACGAAAAATGCCTGCCGCTGCCTCCACGGTGAACGTGAGCACCTCCGATCATTTTTCCTACCATCGTCATAGGCTCGACCACCCCCACCAGCAACCCTGACACCTCCAGCGCCTCCTACCGCTGGCAATTGATTAAAATACCCAATTCGAACATCTTCAAACTGCTCTCAAACCACCTTACTAAAAATCACTAAATTCATTTTAAAAATCACAGCTTTCAGTAAAGATTCAAGTTATACACTTGAATCAATGTTGTGTAAATTTCGAAAATTTCAAATTTTGAAGTATTCTCTGTAAAAATTCAATCTTTCCTCTTATATACATTTTTACTTCATAAAACTATTTATAGATAATAGTTCTTACTTAAATATACATCTTTACTTTAGACATCGAAGCTTGAAAAGGATTAGAAATGGAGGAATCGAACTGTTTCAAAGTTGGTTTCATCCTAAACTACAAACAGAGAAGAAGTGTATAACTCGGCACTGTTAACAACAATTTCATATACACAGTGTTAAAATAAAGAAGATATCCAAGCATTCATCATAAGTCATATATTAATTATAATTAACCTAAGTTGTTTACTCACAGTGGTTTTGAAAAGATGAACAGAACCTTCCTCATTGACCCAGACTTGAATTGTTATCTGGAACTTCTTTTTGATTCTCTGGTTGTAGTGATTTGTATTGTTTGAGTTGAGATTTTTGTTTTAAAGTTGAGATGGTATTCATTTTAGAGATTGCTCAGTTTTTTTATTTAGTTTTGATGGACAAAACTGTGATGAGGAAGTTGATATATAGAAAGAGTTGTACAGGGTGATTATAAGTTGTTTGTACAACATCAGAGTTTTTTTTTACCAGGCAAGATTTTGGAGGCTGCCAATATTAATTTCGTGTACTAGAGATTTTGTTGGCTGAATTGATTTTTAAAACAATTTGAATTGACTAAAATGTTGCTAGCATTTAATGCCAAGGTACTTTATGTCTCAACCTTGTTTTATTTTCTATTCTTACCTGCATATCTATTTTACAGGCAATCATCATATATATTTTACTTGCCTTCATAACTACTTCACATTCATATTAACCTTTGTTTTTATACTCCATGTATTTTGTTTCAAAGTTTTAACTACCAAACAATTTCTAAGTCATTTATTTAAATTCAAAATACAAATTCAATATTCAAATTCAAATTCTAAGGTCAAATTCAAATTTTATTCCAAAATTTACATTAACTATAAATTTAAATTCAATTCAAAACTGGGATCGTTACAGATTCCCCTCCTTAAAGAAATTTCGTCCTCGAAATTTGCCAAGGAGATAACAAAGATAAATGAAGAAGGTTTCATCAAATCAAACTGAATATCTATTCTGCATTTGGTCAACCAAATTAGAATATCAACAATATGAGAACAAATTCATTCAATACTACACAGGATACTCGGGTCATCAAATCTACGAAATATGCAGGGCACTGATTAGTTCGAAGGGATAACTAACCATTCGTAGAATATATCGAGACCCAAACAATAGATAAATGGAATTTTATTTTCCACAACTTCTAAATACTAGATATAGATTCCAAACTCAAGTTGGAATATCCCAAAATATATACTAATTTGTCCCTCTTAGGACTTTGATCTACCTAAGAAATTACAATAGAATTTCAAATTTGGTTTTAAACGAAATCGTTTTATTGGTACAATTCAAATTTAGCTTCATATTCTATTAATCAATTTAGCTCAATTCAAAGTTTCCAGTTTATTTAAATTTTCAATTCCAAATTTCCAATTCATATTCATTAAGGTTTAAATCAAAAGCTGATAAGAAACCGATGAAGATACGAAGTAAGAATTTTCCTACAACGATTCGTAGGGCTGTCATAACAATGAAACTTCTTTCTGGAGCTGCCACAAAGCCAATCTAAGAATTAAAATCGAATCAAAGGAAATTGATAGAGAAAGATTATTTCCGTTGTTGTAGGGTATTTACCATTTATAATCGTATTCCCCTATCCCCTATCTCATCCTCTTCTTGCACTCATTCTTACTATAAGTGGATAGCAAGAGAATTTACTAAGACATTCGAACGGATATCTTAGGGATATACTCATTCTAGGGTATACTTCACCCTATCTCTAATGAGCTACTTAATGTGTTATACTGCTGAGCTAAAATTTTAACCCTAAGCTTTGATACCAAATGTAGCGATCCTGACTCGACCTTCGAAAATCGACACCAAATACGACACTCATATTCAAATGCCACAGATCTAAACGTCGAACCTGGTGCGCTGGAGCTTATAACACCATTAAGTACAACACAACGGAAGAAAAAGAAATGAATATCATTGATATACAACATTCGATACAACAATGATACAATATGAATCAATATCTGAGATACAAGATAACAAATACTACAACAGAATAACAATAAGATATAGCAGCGGAAAAGAAAATAGATAACACCAGCAGCGGAACCAAAAACTCCAAGCAGCAATAGCAACAGGAACAACAACCCTTATTCCAAGGCACCAATCTAGAAATAGCTCGAACTCCCAATAACGATGCACAAAGATAAGAAAGTGCAGTCCATATCCAAAGAGTAAACTGGCTCCAGATAACCTACTAATCTGACTATCTGAAAAACCCAACTCTAGACTGTCCGTGTGGAAAATAGTGGGCACACAGAGTTTAGGAAAGGAACAACAAACTCCCCGTCAGTCATGGGACTGGTGTGAGCAACAAAAACAATTTACCTTTTTAAAACAAACATAGGAATTTAACTTTTAAATCCGCAATGCTTTTAGAAAATGAAACTACCATAAGGCCTCCCGCCACACACACAATGCAAACGCAGACTTGAAGGAGATTTCTCCTTATGATAGTCAAACATGCTTGATACGCGTCATTCTTTGATATTATTATTATTAGAAGTGCAAAGTGCAGAAAACATTTCAAAAGTATAATATTAATCTTAGCCAACATAGGTACCATTATATTATGCCAGCTACAGCTACCATTTAAAATGGTTAGTTATACAATTGCAATCGTAAAGGGCACGTATTGTTTTGTTTGGATTTCCAACAAATGATCGGGCAAGGAGCTTCCCAATAAAATGGAACGCCTCTGGAGTTACGTCCCCGGATCCTAGCCGGATCTCTGCTAGACAAGGTCGGGTTACCTCTGTAAATAGATAACTACTGACACCAGCATGCCATCCCCCAATCGTTTGTGACCTATATCCAAGGATCCTCCCAACCAACAACCACAAAGCAATAAGTTTGCAGCAACCACAAAGTTAAGTATCTGGGCTACATACCATTATACCACTCACAATCCAAAAGGAAATGGCATACCCTCAGAGGGCGCTACCCTCAAATAACCTTGCTGCTACGATTCATATTTCAACCATAACCGGGTTGTGAGGTTCGACGAAGTTTCGTCCACAAAGCTACGCTTTTCATAAAAGCCATGCTTTGATCAACAAATGATCAGCAGCACTTAGCATGCCACATTACCAAGTTGGTAATATATTACCGATAACCTTCAACTACATAACCTCTGAGCTCGTACGTCTCAGAGAAGGGTATTAAGCTAAGAGAATAAATTCTCCGTTGCCAACAGAAATGTATTTTAAAGAAATCTGCTTTATATCTCAAAATGTAATGTCAGACATACAATCCATACAAGTCTGTTCTAGGTCCGAACAGAACCGAAGGCACTTCCGAAGAAGTCCTTGCAATCCGGGTATTCACAATCCCGATTGGACTTCCCATCACTTAGGAAATCTCTATACCGGAGCAACTCAGTGCAGAGACAATCGATAGGTTATCCTATCGTTCTCGCAAATACCCGGTCTTCACCACCGGTCTTCAAATGCTATCCATAACGTCGTATCACATATTTAGAATGGGCTATATGACACAAAGTTCCTCTCTCGGCTAAACCGAATAGTGAGCGCAATATTTACAAGAAACATATGGATATTGGGGTTTCAGTTAACTCACAACTTATTACCCAAAACTTTTCTTTCAAATGGTTTAAACAAATTACCATTTCCAATCTTTTCAAACAAAAAGATCCATTTCACAAAGTTCACCAGTTTCACAAAGATCCATTCATAGATTTCAATTTTTTTTTCATTCCAATTAGGATTAACTCATCCAATCTTCAAGTTAAGGATTTAACTTATAGGCTTCAAACCAGTTTCCATAACTTGGAAAATCATTTTCATTTTAACTTGAAATCCCTTTAACAAAAATAGAAAGTTCATTACTTATGTGAAAGCTTTTATTATTTGAAGACAAACAGTTTTCATTTCAGAAAGATCCAATTATATTTACATGAGATAAAGCCCTTGAATTATATTCAATTTCCCAAATCAATGCCTTTAAAATGGTTTAACCCATGTACAACATGTATAACATCTTTAATCCCTAGAATTCAAACATAGAATTCAACTTCAAATCTTGAATTTAAATTTAAATCAAATTATTTAAACTTCAAAACTTAATCAAGTTATTCAAAAATAATTTTAATCTTTGAAATTCCATTTCAAAAGCTTTTCACATTAAACCCAATCCATTTCCAAAACCATTTGGATTTAAATATTCAACTTTTAAACTATTTTGAATTAAATTCAAATATCTGTGATTTAACCGATTCCTTCGTGAAATCCATATTTGTGAGTGTATGGTGTGGTCTAGGGGTTTAACACAACAGTGTAACATCATTCAATCGCCACAGATCAAAACACAGAAATATAGTCCATAAGCGATATAAACTATAACGCTTATCATTCATTCACAGATTCACAGATAATAAACAGATGTCTCACAAATAAATGAATAAATTACACCCAGCTCAATCCACAGAACAAAACATCATAGATTAGATAGGACAATCAATTCAAGGCATCTCATACAATACAATCATTCATAAGTAAGGTCAAGCATTCAATAATCATTTATAAGCATGACTAATTAATTGTTTAAATCCTAATTAGTTCAATTTATTTCCAACTAAATCAATTACTTATGAATTAATTATCCAATCCTGATTAATTAATTACAAATCTTTTGATATAAATCAATTAATCAAACACCTTAATTAATTATTCTTAATTAACAAATTATTCTTAATTAATCACGTTAATCAAATTAACCTCTAAAACAATTACATAATTAATTAACCCTTTAATTAATTATTTTAAGAAATTAAATCTTTAATTACTTACCATTAAGAAATCATCTCATAACAATTAATCATTCATTACCAATTTATCTAATGATTTTCTTAAATGAAATTAATTAACTTTAATTAATCAAAAATCCAAAATTAATTACAATAAGTGATTAATCCTTAATTACTTTCATTAAGTAATTACATTTAAACAATTTATAATTGATTATCTAAAAAAATTAATCTAATTAATTATTAAAATTAATCACCTTGATTAATACTTAATAATCCTTAGTTAATTATCTTCATTTACTAATAACATTTCTTAATTACTTTTGATTAATCTCTAATTTTAAATTAATCTAAATCATTAATTTATAAATTAAATAAATTATTCCTTAATTATATTATTAGTTAGATTACTTAATTACCTTAATTATCACTAAGGTAATCCATTTCTTTATTAATGACTTCATTAATAATAAAATGTATTTAAACATTACACTTCTAAATTTAGATCCAAATTTCATTTTGAATTTAGGATTCAAAATGATTATATATTTAAACATTAACCAAAATCAACATATAAACCTATATAGGCAAAGTTCTAACTAAATTACTTAAATTTTTATTTAAAATTCAAGGTTTAAGATACATTACATTTTAACTTGCAAATTCAAGTTTAAAAATAAATCATATATTTTTCATTCAAAATTCTTTTATAAAAGAACTTTATCAAAATTCAAGTTTAAACATTTATTTGAAACAAATTTACTTTGAAAAGCTATTTGATTTAAAATTGTTTAAAACATTCAGATTTAGAACTGATTTAAATTACAGATTTGAATTCAATTCCTTTAAATCCACTTAATTGCTTAAAACCTTTTTTTTAAGTCGTTAAACAATTTAATTTCATACTTTGTTTATTTACGACTAAGTTTTAAACTAACCTGAATTCATATTTAAACTGTGATTCCAAACTCAGTTTAAACTTTGATTTATAATTTAAAACAAAATTTTCAAAACAACAGAACAGTTTGTTTTAAACCTGTACAAATATTTCAACCCGAGCCAATACTCCATTTACTTCGAGTTCCCTTTTTTTAACTTTGTTTGAATTTAAATCTGTTAAACCCACACACGTTTTCTTTGATCACCAACCCTAGCCATCAACAAATTTTGCTCGAGCACAAACCCGAAACATCTTCTTCCTCCCAGCATCAAACCCAGCCCGATGCACACTGACACTACATGCACCTGCACTAGTGATCGCGACAACTTCCACCATCAATGCTATCGCCGACATATCGACGATCATCTACCTTAACCATTCAGCCACTCAGATTTGCCGATAACGATTCAAATAGAAATTAAGTAGATTGAGTGAAAATCTGGAACTCCTCACGCACCTGGAACTGCGTCGACTCCGCAACCTCGTCCACCCGAGCCCCTGAAATTTCGGCCATCACTTCGTCAACGCGGCCACTACCTTCCCCCTAAATCATGTCGCACTCGATCAATTGAAGAAGACGAACAAATCGAAAAACCCAGCCTCTCCAAAATTAGGTTTACGAACGAAAAATGCCTGCCGCTGCCTCCACGGTGAACGTAAGCACCTCTGATCATTTTTCCTACCATCATCATAGGCTCGACCACCCCCACCAGCAACCCCGACACCTCCAGCGCCTCCTACCGCCGGCAATCGATTAAAATACCCAATTCGAACATCTTCAAACTGCTCTCAAACCACCTTACTAAAAATCACCAAATTCATTTTAAAAATCATAGCTTTCAGTAAGTATTCAAGTTATACACTTGAATCAATGTTTTGTAAATTTCTAAATTTTCAAATTTTGAGGTATTCTCTGTAAAAGTTCAATCTTTCCTCTTGTATACATTTCTACTTCATAAAACTATTTTTAGATCATAGTTCTTAGTTAAATATACATCTTTACTTTAGACGTCGAAGCTTAAAAAGGATAAGAAATGGAGGAATCGAATTGTTACAAAGTTGGTATCATCCTAAGCTATAAATAGAGAAGAAGTGTATAACTCAGCACCGTCAATAACAATTTCATACACACAGTGTTAAAATAAAGAAGATATACAAGCATTCATCATAAGTCATATACTGATTATAATTAACCTAAGTTGTTTACTCACAGTGGTTTTGAAAAGATGAACAGAGCCTTCCTCATTGGCCCAGACTTGAATTGTTAGCTGGAACTTCTTTTTGATTCTCTGGTTGTAGTGATTTGTATTGTTTGAGTTGAGATTTTTGTTTTAAAGTTGAGATGGTATTCATTTTAGAGGTTGCTCAGTTTTTTTTCTTAGTTTTGATGGACGAAACTGTGATGAGGAAGTTGATATATAGAAAGAGTTGTACAGGGTGATTATAAGTTGTTTGTACAACATCGGAGATTTTTTTTTAATTTTTACCAGGCAAGATTTTGGAGGCTGCCAATATTAATCTTGTGTACTAGAGATTTTGTTGGCTGAATTAATTTTTAAAACAATTTGAATTGACTAAAATGTTGCTAGCATTTAATGCCAAGGTACTTTATGTCTCAACCTTGCTTTATTTTCTATTCTTGCCTGCATACCTATTTTACAGGCAATCATCATATATATTTTACTTGCCTTCATAACTACTTCACATTCATATTAACCTTTGTTTTTATACTTCATGTATTTTGTTTCAAAGTTTTAACTACCAAACATTTTCTAAGTCATTTATTTAAATTCAAAAAACAAATTCAATATTCAAATTCAAATTATAAGGTCAAATTCAAATTTTATTCCAAAATTTACATTAATTATAAATTAAATTCAATTCAAAACTGGGATCGTTACAGATTCCCCTCCTTAAAGAAATTTCGTCCTCAAAATTTGCCAAGGAGATAACAAAGATAGATGAAGAATGTTTAATCAAATCAAACCGAATATCTATTCTGCATTTGGTCTACCAAATCAGAATATCAACAATATGAGAACAAACTTATTCAATACTACACAGGATACTCGGGTCATCAAATCTACAAAATATGCAGGGCACTGATTAGTTCGAAGGGATAACTAAACATTCGTAGAATATATTAAGACCTAAACAATAGATAAATGTATTTTTATTTTCCACAACTTCCAAATACTAGATATAGATTCCAAACTCAAGTCGGAATATCTCAAAATATAAACCAATTTGTCCCTCTTCGGACTTTGATCTACCCAAGAAATTACAATAGAATTTCAAATTTGGTTTTAAACGAAATCATTTTATTGGTACAATTCAAATTTAGCTTCATATTCTATTAATCAATTTAACTCAATTCAAAGTTTCCAGTTTATTTAAATTTTCAATTCCAAATATCCAATTCATATTCATTAAGGTTTAAATCAAAAACTAATAAGAAACCGATGAAGATACGAAGTAAGAATTTTCCTACAACGATTCGTAGGGCCGCCATCACACTGAAACTTCTTTCTGGAGCTGCCACAAAGCCAATCAAAGAATTGAAATCGAATCAAAGGAAACTGATAAAGAGATTATTTCCGTTGTTGCAGGGTATTTACCATTTATAATCATATTCCCCTGCCCCCTATCTCATCCTCTTCTTGCACTCATACTTACTATCAGTGGATAGTAAGAGAATTTACTGAGACATTCGAACGGATATCTTAGGGATATACTCATTCTAGAGTATACTTCACCCTATCTCTAATGAGCTACTTAATGTGTTATACTGTAGAGCTAAAGTTTTAACCCTCATCTTTGATACCAAATGTAGCGATCCTGACACGACCTTCGAAAATCGGCACCGAATACGACACTCATATTCAAATGCCGCAGATCTAAACGTCGAACTTGGTGCGCCGGAGCTTATAACACCATTAAGTACAACACAGCGGAAGAAAAAGAAATGAATATCATTGATAATAGAACATTCGATACAACAATGATACAATATGAATCAATATCAGTGATACAAGATAACAAATGCTACAGCGGAATAACAATAAGATATAGCAGCGGAAAAGAAAATAGATAACGCCAGCAGCGGAACCAAAAACTCCAAACAGCAACAGCAACCCTTATTCCAAGGAACCAATCTAGAAATAGCTCGAACTCCCAATAACGATGCACAAAGATAAGCAAGTGCAGTCCATATCCAAAGATTGAACTGGCTCCAGATAACCTACTAATCTGACTATCTGAAAAACCCAACTCTAGACTGCCCGTGTGGAAAATAGTGGGCACCCAGAGTTTAGGAAAGGAACAATAAACTACAGGTCAGTCATGGGACTTGTGTGAGCAACAAAAACTATTTACCTTTTTAAAACAAACAAAGGAATTTAACTTTGAAATCCGCAATGCTTTTAGAAAATGAAACTACAATAAGGCCTCTCGCCACACACACAATGCAAACGCAGACTTGGAGGAGATTCTCCTTATGATAGTCAAACATGCTTGATACGTGACATTCTTTGATATTATTATTATAATTGCAAAGTGTAGAAAACATTTCGAAAGTATAATATTAATCTTAGCCAACATAGGTACCATTATATTATGCCAGCTATAGCTACCATTTTAAATGGTAGGTTATAAAATTGCAATCGTAAAGGGCGCGTATTGTTTTGTTTGGATTTCCAACAAATGATCGGGCAAAGGAACTTCCCAATAAAATGGAACGCCTCTGGAGGGACGTACCCGGATCCTAACCAGATCTCTTCTACACAAGGCCGGGTTACCTCTGTAAATAGGTAACTACTGACACGAGCATGCCATCCCCCGGTCGTTTGTGACCTTTATCCGAGGATCCTCTCAACCAACAACCATAAAGCAATAAGTTTGCAGCAACCATAAAGTTAAGTATCTGGGCTCCATACCATGATACCACTCATAATCGAGAAGGAAATGACATACCCTCAGAGGGCGCTACCCTCAAATGACCTTGCTGCTACGATTCATGCTTCAACCATAACCGGGTTGTGAGGTTCGACGAGGTATCGTCCACAAAGCTACGCTTTTCACAAAAGCCACGTTTTGATCAACAAATGATCGGCAGCACTTAGCATGCTACATTACCAAGTTGGGAATATATTACTAATAACCTTCAACTACATAACCTCTGAGCTCGTACGTCTTAGAGAAGGGTATTAAGCTAAGAGAATAAATTCTCCACGACCAACAGAAATGTATTTGAAAGAAATCTACTTTATATCTCAAAATGTAATGTCAGACATACAATCCATACAAGTCTATTCTGGGTTCGAACAGAACCGAAGGCACTTCTGAAGATGTCCTTACGATCCGGGTATTCACAATCCCGATCGGACTTCCCATCACTTAGGGAATCTCTATACCGGAGCAACTCAGTGCAGAGACAATCGATAGGTTAACCTATCGTTCTCGCAGATATCCGGTCTTCACCACCGGTCTTCAAATGCTATCCATAACGTCGTATCACATATTCAGAATGGGCTATATGACACAAAGGTCCTTTCCCAGCTAAACCGAATAGTGAGCGCAATATTTACAAGAAACATATGGATATTGGGGTCTCAGTTAAGTCACAACTTATTAACCAAAACTTTTCTTTCAAATGGTTTAAACAAATTACCATTTCCAATCTTTTCAAACAAAAAGATCCATTTCACAAAGTTCACCCAGTTTCACAAAGATCCATTCATAGATTTCAAAACAAATGTATATGTATATCTTCCCAAAATCTTTTGTGTGTGTCTATATATATTAAACTCAAGTGGAATAGTATTATATAGTTTGCTGCAAAATTATATTTTTCTAACATATATATATATATATATATATATATAGAACTAAATCTAAAATAGGAATGTACCTTACTGTTAACAAAAATTATGTTAACAAAATTATTTTAAACAAACGACGAGGAAGGAACCATACCCAAAAATCGAGCTCGACCTGCTAGCTGCAGATGTCGTCTTTCCCCAAAATGCGAATTCCCTTGTCCGCGTGCGCCAACGTGCTTTCCAACTTCATTGCGACCCCCGCTGAGTAACAACTTTACCCTCTCTAATGACGTGTGCCTCGAGACAGCCTCACCCAACATTCGCGAGCCGTCCCATCTCCAAATCAATAACCCTAGCACTCACCCAGAACAAAGTCGCTGCTACCCTAACCCTTACGCGCAAATCCTTCCAGAAGTTCTTCGAAGCCGCCGCGACCCAAAGACGAGATCGACCTCGCGGCTATCGAAATACTGACCCAAGCCTCGCGCAAGCTTGATTGCGCCTCCCTCCAAAACTTCGAGTTGCCAAAAACGGCAGCGGCCGTAACATGATTGGAACGAATCGATTCCCCCCTGTTATCGTTTGCCATACTTTATTTATTTATTTTTTACCGAGGGATTTGGGGTTTGAATCAGAAGAAAAGGGGTTAGGCCTCTACTGTGTTGTGTTCGTTGTTTTTGTTTTTTTTTTAAACGCGGCTTCCCCTAGAAGCTTCCTCTTTTATTTATTTTTTTATTCTATTATTGTTAGTATTTATTTTATTTATTTATTTTTAGTTCAAGCATTTAGATTGCTGATTGAACGGCTTAGAATTGGGAAAGTATGTGATTAAACGACAAGAAGATGGTGAGCATAAAAAGGAAAAGTAATTGACTAGCCTATTTTAAATTAAAGACTTCCAAAATATTTTGATAAAAATTTCAGGGTGTTACTTACCGTATGGTCACACAACAACTCTGATTACTACGAAATTTGAAATCCGATAATAATACAATATTACGGATCCAATGGAACTAGTTTCTTCGAATTCTGAGACTGTGTCTCGGAAGACTATTTTTAATTTCAATTTAAACAATATAAATTTCTAAAATTAACAAACCATTTTTAAATTTGATTCCAATACTTCTATTATCTTCAGTATTATCAATATCAGTTTCATAAGCCTTCAATTTATTTCCAGCAGGCTTAAAACTTTAGATTCAACATTTTACTCAACTTATAATTATTAAATTCCATTATTTAATTATCAAATAAATAGCGATATTTGTAATTCAAGTTAAAATTGCTCTATTGAATATTTAAAATCAATTAAATATTCCGATTTTAAATGTTCGAAAATTCCGGGTCGTCACAATCACTTTCTGAGCAAACGATAACTCTAATTGAAAAACGAATTACACCATTGAATTACGCTCGTCGATGACATTAACATATATTTTTTTCGGAATTTTCTGAGAACTTTGAATTTTGATTTTGAAATTGTAGTTTGATCTAGGTTTGGTTTGCAGCCATTGGGAATAGGAAGAGCTGAGAAAATGAACGCACAAACAAATGCGAATAGATGGAGGCTAGGGTTTATGTGACGCCCCACCTCAATACTCACGCTAGCCAAGAACACTACGAAGTAATGCTGTCAATTAGCGCGGAGAATAAGGCTGTTGAGGAGCGACCCTCCATGTAACTTCTTTGTGCGAGCACCGATATGTCAGATAGTATAGCATGCATTTCATTTAAGGAGGAAGTCCGACATACCGATACAAACTCAAAGCTATCACACGGTGGCTATAAATAAATCTTCGGAAACAAATATAGAAATAAACATAACACAATTAGTCACAGACATCCATATCACAAAGGCAGAAAAAGATATGAATATATAACTAACATATGAAAGCGTACATCAGAGTAGTGGTCATGAAAGGACCACATACACAAAAGAATAGCAACACGTGCTATACAAAAGAATGCATCTATGAGTTTATATCTCAAGTGTAAACGACAAAAATTGCTAATCTAAATGGTCAGCCAAAAGTCAGAGTAGTAAATCCCTAGAGGAGAAGTCAAGCAGAAGCCCCTGTAACATCTCGGTCTGACCCAAGTATTATTTACAAGAAAATAATAAACGGATCAGTCTAGCTATAAATATCAGGTAACATGATGTAAAACAATAGACATGGCAAGAACATATAGTAACCATAAGGACATACTATGATAAGCATGTAAATGAAGATCATCAAGAGATCAAACAATATCAAAAGAATCTTCTAAAAGATCCAAATTCACCTAAAAAAAGTGATGACACACAAATTCACCAAAACATAAAAGCTGGAAAATCATAACAATGAAAGTCATGAAAATAGGTGAAGCACAAATTCCAGAAGACTACACAAGAAATCCAGAAATCACAATATAGGAGCATGAAAACTCACAAAATGGGAGCATGAAAACTCGCCTACACGTGTAACACAAAGCGAGACGCTATCTCATGCTTGCAAGCCATTAATTTTGACACACGAATGGCCCGAAGACCGTGGGGCGCTACCCCACACATGTGATGGCGAAACATCACACAAATGCGATGGCGAAACATCACAAGAGCGGGGTCTAGTCTCCCTTGCAGACAAAGAGACATCGCACAGTTGCTAGTCTAAAACACAAAAATGATCGTCATGATCATCAAGTAGTGTCAATCTCACCAAGCCAATAAATATATGAGTTTAGCTTCATGTCCCATAACCACTTGCTTAACTTAAATTTTTATGAACAAGTTGTAGATCTTCACTAGAAGATTGTCACAAAAGGTTTGAAGGAAAAGGTTTGTATATACTAGTAGATTGGAAAACGGTTTAAGGAAAGAGCTTTGTAGTAAAATAGAGTTAAACTTGTTTTGATGAAAGAGTTTTGATATTTACTACTAGTATTGAAACCTTCATATTTCTAAAGTTGTTATCCCGCCTTTTTAGCAAGGCCGTGATACCATAAAATCGACCGAGGAGCCCAAGATAGTTTGTCTCGAAAAATGGTCAACTCAGCATCTCAACAAAGCAAGTTCTGTTGAATGTTTTTCAGATAAGATCCCCTACGGAGGGGGGTCCAGGGGGGTGGCAACCCCCCAAGGTGGGGGTGCGGGGGGCAACACCCCCTCTACGGTTGCGACCTACTGAAGACCTAAGGGAGGATAGGATCGAGCGACCTAATGGTTGTGACCTAGGGGTCTAAGGGGTCAAGCGACCCAGAGGTGTTCGCGAGTTAGCAGAAGCGAGCGACCTAACAGAGGCAAGCGACTTAAAGGACTCGCGACCTAACAAGTTAATAAGGTCGAGCGACCTACGACCTAATGAGGTAAAGGCCTAACGGCCTAGTGAAACACGCGACCTAAAATGTACGCGACCTAATGCGGCCGAGTGGTTTAAGGTCGGAGACGACCTATGACTTATAAAGGTAGACGGTTGAGCGACCTAGCGAGGCTCGCGATCTAAAAATGACAAGGCCGAGCGAGCTAACGAAGTCCAGAGTCGAGCGACTTAGCGACACAACGTGTTGAGCGACCTAACGAGGTCTAGTGGAGAGCGAAACCTAAAAGAGACGCGACCTAAAAGAGGCGCGACCTAACTCAAACAAGCCGGGCGATATAAGGTCGGAGACGACCTACGACTTAGCGACCTATTTCCTTGCGACCTAAGCCAGAACGAGCTATAAGCAGGCGGCGACTTTTCCACGCGAACGGCCTACGACCTTGAGACCTAACGAAGGCAGAGCGACCTAAACGCAGGGATTCGCCAAGAACGCTAGAAATTAGAGTTTTTCGCCGATCCAATCCAAACCAAATGCAAATGTACATGCTAAAGTGATGACGAATCATTCCCAACAATCCAATATAGTTATAGACTAGAATTGTGAGATAAAAATCTCACCTTTTCACCAAATTATGAAGGTAAAGCTTGAAGGTGAATGGAGAAGCAACTACAAGCTTGAATCCAATGCTTTTCCTTGAATTTGGAGTTGAATGATAGAGTTGGAGTTGAAACCTAGGCTTGGAGTTTCTAATTTCCCTTTCCACTCACCATTAATGTTAAAGTTTGTGTTTGGTAGGAATTTATGAAGAGTGAGGAGAAGGAGAGAAGTGGGTTTGAGTTATAATGGCTAATCCAACCCAAAATCCAAAGCGGGAAAAGTAAGTGAAATTCCACTAACTCCAAACCTATCAATGTTTATACTTAAAAAAGTTGTAAATGGCATTTCGAACTCAATGGAAGTGGTCTCGAGTCCTAATTTGACCATTTGCAAAAAGTAGCTTTTCGGACCAATATCTGATTAACGACAAAATATTTAAATATAAAATCGATAAATATGCAGGTTGTTACAGTTTATAACTGGCTTTATATAGGTAGGTTAGAAATAGAGTAGATGGATCTGATAAACAAACGTGCTGAACGATAATTGGCCCAAAAATCCCGTTTCGACTCCGGAACGAAATTCGGTCAACCAGTATATCAAAATAGATATTTAAAATTATTCTGAACTCGATGGAAAAAGTTTCATGTCCAAATTCCATCGTATAAAGAAGTTATGCTGAAATCAATATTTTCAAATTGATTTCAAATTGATTTCAATTTATCGATTTCAAGACTCGATTTCAACGCGTTTCACGTTCGTACGATCAAACGACAAGTCTGATCGCTACGAAACTTGAAACCTACAATAATTTACCGATACGGATTCGATGAAACTGATTTCGTCGAAATCCGAGTCAGTGGCCAAAATGGCTATTTTTATATTAATTAAATAAATTTAAAATAAACAAATTAAATTAAATTTCGCGTTAAAATTTTTGAACTTTGCAATCTTTATCACTTTATAATTTTCAAACATTTACAATGATTTAACCATTTTTAAATGTCAATTTATTAAAGATTAAATCAATATAAATCTTCAATTTCATAAAATTCAAAATTATAGATAAATTTCCAAAATTTCCATTAAATTGAATTTACCCATAATTATTCTATTCGTAATTCCAAATAGAAGGGGTTACCATTGGATTTAAAATTATCACATAAATATTTCCCGTTTTCAACTTAATGTTTTTAAATTAACGTAATAATTGCATATTTGATTTCATTCATTGGCAATAAATACAACTATTATAAATTAAATGAATTAACTCACTATAAAAATTCAAATTCTATAATTCATAAATTTTATCATCTTGATTTACTTATTAATTTATAATTCTTTAAACCAATTCCCGTCTCAATTTAAAGTAGCTTAAATTCACTCATTATAGATTTATTTCGATTCCTTAAAATAACCCCTTATTATAAATTGAATCCCATTTTATTCCAATAAGTGTCAAATTTAACGGATTAGATTCAATTTCAACCTTTAACTTACACTAAAGTTTAGGTTAAAATCAATTTATAACGCATTTCCTTTTTTAGTCATTACCTTACATACTTCTCGTATTGATTTCTCAATTAATCCAAATCATTAAAGTAACGCTCATAATCAATAACGACCATTTGGTGAATTAACTGAAATTGATTACAAATTAACTTAACACCCTAACCAAATAAGTAACGCACAATAGATATTGTCATTAACTCTTAATTACACTTTTAGAGGTTAATTAATTACACCCTAATATTGTAATTACTTACATAACACTGGTTTTACTCAATTAACATTTGTTACAAACTATTCCAAAATTTATTAGTTCTCTTATATTATATTTATAACCAAGTGTAGCTTTTAACTCAAATTGGTTGGATTTCCATTCAAGTTATTAATACTTAACTTATACTAACATATTCCTTAATTTATTCCAATTACCGTTACAATGTTTTTATTACATAATCAATTAAATACTTTCCTTTCTCGTATTAAATTATACACCTGTATAATCCTTTCCACTATTTATTTATTAGAATTCTAATTAAATTCCAATCTCTTGTAATGACTCATTTATTATACTTTAGCATATCAACAAACAAGGTTCCAAATGAATAGGGTTTATTAAATTCATTTTTTTTATAAAATTAAGTATATTACAACCAATGTAATATTTCATAGGTTAATTATTAACATTTACTTCGTTACCAATTATAACAATTATATTTCTTTATAATTAAATTCCAAAATCTTATAAATATGACTAATTTAATTAACGAAATTTACGGGTCGTTACACTCTCCCCCACTCAAAATTTTTCGTCCCCGAAAAGGAAAAAGAAGGGAGAAGGAAGAATTAAATAAACAATACATCTTATTCAAAATATTAACTTATAAACAATAGTTTACAAATTTATTACTTTAAATAAAATATACCTATTTTATAATCATTATATCTTTTTATACTTGAATAAATAAAGTTTGGAAAAACATTTTCAAAATAATTTCTAAGTCCAAAAATTTTAAAAAAATTCGGCAGAGTCTCCTTTGTACGGAGAGGTTCGGGAGAAAATATAATATCAAAATATAACAATTATATTACATATATTATCCAAAATATTATATCCCAACCCAGGAAAATGTATAAAATAGTGCTATAAACCGTAATCCGAAACGTACCTATTTGTCGGGAAATTTACGCTTAATTTATGGAACCAAAAGCAGTGGCAATTGCTTCCATAAACTGCATTCACTTATAAAATCCAAAGGGGTTAACAATTTATGTAAAGTGAAATATTTAAGTGGTTTCAATCACTAACAACAAATCAATACAATAACCATCAATTTCAACAAACATCATACACAACAAATACAAAACAACCATTCAACCAAACAAATAAATAGTTGTTCGGGTTCAAAACTTTTAAATTGTACGGAATGAAGAATAAACTACTAGCGCATCATTTACTCAACAGTCTTAGATAAAACTAAATAGATTATTCATTCACCCCAAATCCAATTTTAATGTATCCTTTCCCAAACAACCATAAACCAATCAAACAACCAACAATTTCAGAAAATAGGTAAATTCATTCTTATTTATTTCATTTCATAATATTTGTTGTTTGATTTATTTTCATTCAAATAGTGATTTATCTTTTTCTTTTCATTTATTTCTTTCAATTTTATTTTCATTTTATTTCTTTCAATTTTATTTAGAAATCTTCAACTCTTTTTCTTTAGTTTACAACTTCTTTATTATATTACATTCATTTATTTTCACTTACTACTTACTATTATTCATTCATTTATTATTGCATGTTCTCATTCATTTATTACTTAATTTCATTTATTACAGTATTCATTTTCCTACTAGTTTTATTTATAAATAGCTTCAACTGTTTATTTAAGTTCATTATCATTCATTTACACTACTTCGTTTCATTTACTTATCAATTTAAACTTAAGTTTATAACTCTATACCACCAATTCTAATAAATAAAAGCAATTTATTGAACCCTTTCATTACATTGCTCATTAAACATTTCAACTTTTAATATTTGGTAAGTTATATATATGCTTTTAAAGAATGTAATTGAAAGTTATACAAGTTTTCTCATTTCTTTTAATTCATTGTTTAATAATTTTTTTTTCCTTATAAGTTACAATTTCAACTTCCATTTTTATTTCCTTTATAACTCAACCTTAAATCTCTTACCTAAATCAGAGATTTCAATTATTAATTACTTACCTTTCATTTCACTACAATAATTGCAACAATTAATTAATGGAAATTTAAGAATTTAATACCGGGTTAAATTTCAATTTATTTTAAAATAATAGATAAATATATTCTTACAACTTATATCTCTGATTATATTTAAAACAATTCAAAATTTATATATTTTTCAAAAATGAATCTGCAGTAGAACTACTACAGTGGTCTTCCCCTTTCGAAACTCGAAAATGAAAGTCGATGATGCGGCCGCCATCACCGAAATTATTTTCCAACGACATAGAGGAAAGTACACAACTTATTTTCTCCAAAATCTTCTTTAAAACAATTCTTCCGAATTATATTAAAATATTTATATCAGAAAATACTTATAAACAATAGTATTATATTCCAAAATTTATTCGAAAAAATTTCAAAACCCCTGATCTTAAGTTTTGAATTTCCCAAATTTCATTTATTTTATTTTTCAATCTTATTTCCATTATTATTTATACACTTTATTACCTAACAACCAATCTATTACAGCCAAATATAGATATCATTTGAAAAATTCATTTTATATATAGGAAATATAATAGGCAAAATTATTTCATTTATCTATTTAAAAACAAATATTATGTCGGTCTGTCCTATTAAGTGTTTAGAAACCCCTATTGATGTCACAGCGTCCCATGCACCAACCAGAGTTTATAAATACAAACTGGAACAGATTAACACAATATTAAAACCTTTTTACAACACTAACTATATACACTCAACGACTCCCATAGGGTATTACTACCCTATTAATAAAGAGTCAGACCCCACAAAGCTAAGGTTTATCGCTAAACCAAAGCTCTGATACCAGATGTAACATCCTGCCTTTTCGCACGCTTTAAATCAACATACGTGCCAATTCAAACCATACGGAAGGGCGGATTGTTATGGGGTAAATAAGAAAAATGAGAAAGAATAAAACAAAATAGAATCTCACAGCGGAAGGATAAAATATAATAATAAATATACAGTTCATAAAGCTGTTTACAAACATTTGATTCTTCTTTATACAATAAATATCAGAGTTCACATACCAATAATATTAATGCAGCGGAATACAGTGTAGTGGAACCATATAATATATAATAATAATAGTAATGAAACCTTCGTCTTCTTCCTCCAGAAAAATCTTCAAGTCCTGAAACGCTCGGACTGACCCGAGCGAATTGAAAAGACAAAACACTCGAGTCAGAACTAAAAGATCTTATGTAAGTTAAATTTACAGAAATGAATACGAGTGCAGTAACTCTAGAGATGCTCGGGATTTACATCTCCTAAGGATCCGTTAAGCTATTTACTATGTAGTATATTTCGCTATTATAATAGTGTCTAATTGTAAAATAAACTTACTTTTAAATAGCGTTAAGGCTTTACATTTTCCACCTTAACACATAATATATTCCCATAGTCTATACAGTATCGTAATCTTCCCCGTACTGGGCGTCGTCAGATGGCACACCATAGGTATGGTGCAAAACCAAAATCGTATAAGGCACGATAGGTAGGTGACACGGCACAACTAGGCAATGTCAAGGTAGATATACCAATTACGCATCCGGGCTGGTGGTAACGCATAGCCGCAGCTACCGCCCACCTTGAACAAACTCCCCCTAAAATCAAAAGCAAAGGTGGCCACCGAATCAATCCAAAGTCAGAGTATAGTATCGAAGAGGAGTGTCCGATAAAGGGCCCTAACCCCCTTGGCCCGAGAATCGCTCCTGTTTTAGCCACCTTATGCCAACTCACGGGAGTCGGGTCCACGTATTTACCTTAAAGGAAACGCCGCCACCAACCTACTTCATTCTGGAATCTCCACCGCATACACGGTTGTTAAAGTGGTTTTCGGAGTTGGCAGAGAGTATGACAACTTCCGATCCTGGTCTCTTCAACAATCAAACGTTATTATAACACCGCGGTCTTTAAAAACAGTTTATACTTTAAAACCAGAATATAATTATCCTTTTCAAAACCTATAAATCCGATATCATTTCCATTTCCAAAACAACTCATTTTGATATTATATTTTTTTATAAACCCAAATCAATAATATCATTTTTATTTCAAATATATTTCTTTTCCAAAACCATACTGCTTTAGAATTTATAATATCGGAAAACCAAATATTTGAATTATAACTTTCAAAACATAATACTTCAAAAATCATAGATTTAAAACCATAACTTCCAAAACTTGAATGGTTTGGATATTCGAATAGTATATAGAATAAAATAGCTTGAATTTTAAATTACTTTATAAAATAATTTCCGCGACTTCACAATTTTATTCATTTAAAATTTTAGGCCTAAACCCCAAAAATTCAGATTCACTTTTAGTTTCAATAAAACACTTTGATTTCAATATATTCAAACTTTGAGTATTTAACAATTTCAAAACTAAGGTTGGAAATTCTATTCAACAATTTATTGTCCTATTATTTAGTTTTGAAATATTCACAAAATAAATCCACAAAATAAAACTCAAATTTCTAACAATTAAATATTTCCTTCAATTTATTTATACTAGAAATATTCATTTAATTTATTTTGAATAAAAATCCAGTTATAAATATCATACCTTTAAAATTTCCAATTTTAATAAGTTTACATCACTTATGGAGTTAAATTTTTAAATAAGCTCGATTCCAAATAAATTTCCAATTTATCTTTCAATCTTAATTGATTTGAACCATTTAAAACTCTATATATACACAAGATCTTAAACCTATACTTAAATATATAATATAAATTATCAAACTCCATTTTTCCAACTTATTCATTTTTGTTTAACAAATTTATACATAGCTTAAATTCAAAAATTTAACTATATATGTATATATAAAATAAGATTTTATATAAGATCAAAAATTAATATTTATTAAACCGTATCCTATCCAAACCATAGAAATCATTTTCAATATGTATGTAATTTTCCATCCTATGGTCAAGTGATATGGATATTTATCATTTCAATCCGCAATAAATAAAAATGCGATTGTATATCATTTCAAACCGCAATCCCGAATGAAATGAAAATGCATAATAATTTGCAGTTTATATAATATAGAACACATCATCCATTCACCCAATATCCATCATCAACCAATTTATTGCAATCATCATCAATTTAAACAAATATCAATAGAGCATATAAAATATAACAGGTATCAACGAACAGTTTATACTCAAAAAAATAAAAAAATAAATAAATAACTGTTCAACTAGCCGTTTATATGCAAAATAAATAACTCTTAACTGTCAATTTATATGCAAAGATGAAATTTATTAACAGTTAAATTAAATAAATGCGATTTAACTGAGATGATGAATAAAATATGCAAAACAGTCATAAATAAATTTCTACTCGTATCTTAAATCAATTTAACAAACACAAGAAAACTTAGAAGTTGTGAGTGGGTTAAAACACTCACCTTTTGGATTTTAAATTGAATTTAAATCCAATTTAAACCCAAAATTTTGATAGTCTCTAATTCCATCCAAACCAGTGTCATCAAGTCCGGAATTTTATTATGATTCTAACAAAAAAAATCTCGCGTGAAACGGAGTTCGTATAGGAAAGTTATTCGGGTTAGATCGAGATGATTTTCAATTAAAACAAATAAAGAAAATAAGAATTTTAAAATCACAAATCACCTCTCTCACCAGCATACGTGTTCACCCTTCCTCTTGAAAACGCACCCTTCTTCTTTATTGGAACCGAACACACGCACCTTATTTGACCGTGCTTTGACCGGCCCCCGCCTTCAACCCAGACCATGCCACGAACGCCGACCACCACCATCCTTCTCGCCTTGATGAGCCGCCCCTACTGACCATGGTCCGAGCACCCCATCCCCTAGCCGCTGCCGCTTGGATCTAGGGTTTTGAAACCCTAATCCAATTAAATTTGCAGATCTAGCTGTTAATTTTCCCAATAAACTTCACCGATGAACTCCTCTCGCGAATCTCCACAACCCAGCAACTTCGATTTTTCGATCAGGCAAAGATGATCGATGGTCAACGAACGACCGAGAATAAACGATCACTTTCTGAGCAAACGATAACTCTAATTGAAAAATGAATTACACCATTGAATTACGCTCGTCGATGGCATTGACATATATTTTTTTCGAAATTTTCTGAGAACTTTGAATTTTGACTTTGATTTTGAAATTGTAATTTGATCTAGGTTCGGTTTGCAGCCATTGGGAAGAGGAAGAGCTGAGGAAATGAACGCACAAACAAATGCTAATAGATGGAGGCTAGGGTTTATAACTGGGTTTGTATAGGTAGGTTAGAAATAGAGTAGATGGATCTGATAAACAAACGTGCTGAACGATAATTGTCCCAAAAAGCCCGTTTCGACTCCGGAACGAAATTGGGTCAACCCATATATCAAAATAGATATTTAAAAATATTCGAAACTTGGTGGAAAAAGTTTCATGTCCAAATTCCATCGTATGAAGAAGTTATGCTGAAATCAATATTTTCAAATTGATTTCAAATTGATTTCGATTTATCGATTTCAAGGCGTTTCACATTCGTACGATCAAACGACAAGTCCGATCGCTATGAAACTTGAAACCCTATAATAATTTACCGATACGGATCCGATGAAACTGGTTTCGCCGAAATCCGAGTCAGTGGCCAAAATGGCTATTTTTATATTAATTAAATAAATTTAAAATAAATAAACTAAATTAAATTTCGCGTTAAAATTTCTGAACTTTGCAATCTTTATCACTTTATAATTTTCAAACATTTACAATGATTTAACCATTTTTAAATGTCAATTTATTAAAGATTAAATCGATATATATCTTCAGTTTCATAAAATTTTCCATTAAATTGAATTTACCCATAATTATTCTATTCATAATTCCAAATAGAAGGGGTTACCATTGGATTTAAAATTATCACATAAATATTTTCCGTTTTCAACTTAATTTTTTTAAATTAACGTAATAATTACATATTTGATTTCATTCATTGGCAATAAATCCAACTATTATAAATTAAATAAATTAACTCACTATAAAAATTCAAATTCAATAATTCATAAATTTTATCATCTTGATTTACTTATTAATTTATAATTTTTTAAACCAATTCCCGTCTCAATTTAAAGTAGCTTAAATTCACTCATTATAGAATTTATTTCGATTCCTTAAAATAACCCCTTATTATAAATTGAATCCCATTTTATTCTTATAAGTGTCAAATTTAACGGATTAGATTCAATTTCAACCTTTAACTTACACTTAAGTTTAGGTTAAAATCAATTTATAACGCATTTCCTTTTTTAGTCATTACCTTACATACTTCTCGTATTGATTTCTCAATTAATCCAAATCATTAAAGTAACGCTCATAATCAATAACGACAATTTAGTGAATTAATTGAAATTGATTACAAATTAACTTAACACCCTAACCAAATAAGTAACGCACAATAGATATTGTCATTAACTCTTAATTACACTTTTAGAGGTTCATTAATTACACCCCAATATTGTAATTACTTACATAACACTGGTTTTACTCAATTAACATTTATTACAAACTATTCCAAAATTTATTAGTTCTCTTATATTATATTTATAACCAAGTGTAGCTTTCAACACGGATTGGTTAGATTTCCTTTCAAGTTATTAATACTTAACTTATACTAACATATTCCTTAATTTATTCCAATTATCGTTACAATGTTTTTATTACATAATCAATTAAATACTTTCCTTTCTCGTATTAAATTATACACCTGTATAATCCTTTCCACTATTCATTTATTAGAATTCTAATTAAATTCCAATCTCTTGTAATGACTCATTTATTATACTTTAGCATATCAACAAACAAGGTTCCAAATGAATAGGGTTTATTAATTTCAATTTTTTTTAAAATTAAGTCTATTACAACCAATGTAATATTTCATAGGTTAATTATTAACATTTACTTCGTTTCCAATTATAACAATTATATTTTTTTTATAATTAAATTTCAAAATCTTATAAATATGACTAACTTAATTACCGAAATTTACGGGTCGTTACAAAAATGCTATGAAATAGAAGTTGAAAATAAAAAATTTAGGAAAATAAAGAACTTACGAGGTGATAGAGGAGGATAATATTTCTCCACCAAATTTTCTAACTTCTACAAAGAACATGGAATTATTCATCAACACATATCTCCTTACACGCTACAACAAAATGGCTTTGCTGAAAGGAAAAATAAAACTTTGGTTGATACGGTGAATTCAATGCTATTAAATGCTAAATTACCACTTAACTTATGGGGTGAAGCATTAGGATACGCATGTCATTTACATAATAGAATCACCTCAAGGAAAACTAAAGTCTCCGCTTAGAGTTATGGAGTGGTCGACAACCAAATCTAAGATATCTAAAGGTGTGGAGGTGTATTGCCTTCTATAGGGTGACTAATCCTAAATGGACTAAACTAGGTCTAAGAGCCTTGAAAAGAATACAGGAAAATAGGCGCAAATAAGAAATTGCGAAAAGATTTAGTCTCAACGACAGCAAGTTTGCTTTTTAGTCTGAAGGATATTTGTTACTGTAAACAGAAAATGATAGTTACAGCTATCATTCTGTGATTTATACTAAAAAGTGTCCTTCAGCCTAAAAGGAAAACTTCTTGTCCCTAGAACTAAATTTTTCTACAACTTTTTCCTTCAACCTAAAATCCCCAAAAGTATATTCGTTGGATATGCTTGAAGCTCTAAAGCATATAGATTGTTAGACTTATCATCTATATGATTATTGAATCAAGAGATGTTGAGTTTATGGAAAATAAATTCAAAGATGATTCAACTACAATTCAGGGACCAAGCCCAAATATCATTCAAACACCAATAAATGTTCCTACAACCTCAACTAGCAATAAAAGAAGGGTGATGAAAGAACAAATAGAATTAAGGACACGAAGAATTAGAAAACAGAAAAGCTTTAATCCAGATTTTGTATCTTCTCAAGCTATAACATTCCTTGTGGAAGGAACAAGAATCAAATTTCTTGATAAGATACATATAGTGTGAAGTACAAAAGATGATTCAAAAATTTATAAAGAGGCTTTAGCATATAGAGATTCTGCCTTTTGGAAAGAAGCAATCAATGATGAAATGGATTCGATTTTGTCAAAAAATATGCGGGAATTAACAGACTTACCTCAAGGATCGAAGATAATCGGCTGCAAATGGCTATTTCGAAGAAAATATAATAATGATGGCAATGCTCAAACTTTTAAGGCTAGATTGGTGGCTAAGGGATTTAGACAAAAGTAAGGAATTGATTTTATTGACACCTATGCTCCTATGGCAAGAATCACGTCCATTAGAATATTGATAGCTTGAGCTTCAATCTATTAGTTACACATACATCAAATAGACGTGAAAACAACCTTCTTAAATGGTAAACTTAACGAAGAAGTATACATGGAGCTACCCGAGGGGTTTACACTTCCTGGTAATGAAAACAGGTTTGCGAATTAACGAAATCACTGTACGATTGAAGCAAGAAACCAAACAGTGGCATAAAAAATTCGACTTGATGATTTTAGAATATGACTTTAAATATAATAGTATAGACAAATGTATTTACTCTAAGTTCACCAAAGAATACGGAGTTTCATTTGTCTGTATGTAGATGATCTATTAGTATTTAACACAAATATCAAATGCATAAAAGATACCAAAGAATATTTATCTGTGCATTCAAATGAAAGACTTAAATGAAGTCGACTCAATATTGGGGACAAAAGTTAACAAAATTAGTGGAAATTATGCACTAAGTCAATCGAATTAAATTTGAAAAAATGCTTTAGAAATTTTGGCACCTAAAAAACAAGGATGCAAATACCCCAATAGATGTTAGCATCAATCTAAGTAATAATGAGGGAAGAGGCATCGCTCTGCTTGAGTATGCTAGCGCCATTGGAAATACAATGTATGCTATGCATTATACAAGACCTGATATAGCATATGCGTTATGCAAACTTGCACGATATACTAGCAACCATGGAATGCAACATTTGAAAGAAATTGAAAGACTCCTTGGCTATCTTAAAATGGCAAAACTCTAGGAATCTTTTATAATAGATTTCCAAGAGTATTAGAGGGTTATAATGATGTAAGTTGGATATTTGGTGCTGGGGATAATAAATCAACTTCGGGTTTGATTTTCACATTAGGAGGTGCTGTTTCATGGGAATCAAAGAAACAAAATTATATAACACACTCTTCCAAGGAATTTGGATTTATAGCGCTCGTTCTAAAAGAGGCTAAACGGTTACGGAATATGTTATTGGATATTAAGTTGTGGCCAAAACCGACGCCAGCCATAGCTTTACATTATGATAGTTAGGCAACTATGTCTAGAGCATATAATAATGTATACAATGAAAAGTCGAGACATATAAGCCTCGGACATGAGTATGTAAGACAAATAATTAATGATGGAATGATTACCATTGTATATGTAAGGTCTTGTAATGATTTGGCAGACGCATTCATAAAAGCTATGACCTGGGAAATAGTAAGGTACACATCTGTCAGAATGGGTCTTAGACTCTTTCTTATGAATAATCAATGATAGTGGAAACCCACTCTTAATCTTAAATAACTTAAATTTAAGGTTTAATGGGTAACAACAACCTATCGTATGATTGGAAGGCACTAAGTTAATTTAGTGCACATTGTTATAGATATGAAGAAGTTTAGTTGAAAACTCTTAATAAAGTTCTAGGTAGTTTGGTAATAGAGACATTAAGAGGGATATAATTTTACCATTATGAACACGGAAGTGGTGCCGCTTCTTAGCAAGAGTTCATTGGAATTACTCTTGTAACAGTTCATTAAGTCGGGATGGAGAACATGGCCATAACAATGCTAACATGAAGGGAAATTTATTGGTAAAATAAAGTTACCTGTGTAATATTTCCAACTTTATAAGTCAAATGAGAGTCGGTTTAAGTTAAGACCACCTAGCACTTCTTTAAGGTCTTGAGATACTTATGCTAATATGTGGTTTAATCGAATAGACGCCATATATAATGTATAATCTTAAACTAAGATAAAACTGATTATTGTAAATAAAACAATTTAGTGGGGGATTGTTGAGGTAGAATGTTACTGAAGATGAGAATAAATATATTAATCCCACATCAAGAAAATTGTTTTAATATTTGTTCATATATATATGAAACCTCGCATGCTCTAACAATATAATAACTAAAGGAGAAAGGAAACGGGCACTGCAATAACACACACGCACGAAAAACACTTAGAACTTGGAACGTACGCATGTGCGAGAAGGGGACCAGAAATGGTATGACTATAGGGTACCAACTGTCGTAATTTTTGAACCAATGTTTCCTCTTCAAATTTGAACTTTAGTTGCAGATAGTTATGACTACTTTCTAACAGTCGCACCCCTTCGCCTAACATATGTCCGTGCACTATATATACGCCTCCAACATCAGTTTTATTTTTCAACTCTCCTCTCCTCAATTCTTAAACAATAAATTTCTCATGAATCCATAGATATTGTTGCTCTCTTGATTTGAGTTTTGTTGTATCCTGGGAAGCAGATTGCCATCAACCCGTTAGCAAACTCCGAGCGGGTGGGGGTAAATATTGCTTTAAGAAAAGCGTCTACACAGCTCAAACCCTGACTCAACTTCGATCCTTCACGATTTTCTGTGTTCTTAAAGCAATATTTGCCATGAAAAAAGGATCAGAATCTATATTCAAACTAATAAACACGGACTTGGTCAGGCTAGAAAGACTGGATGGAACAACTTCACACGTTGGCAAGATAAAATGAAGTTCCTTCTTACCGCAGTGTAGGACGCCTACGTACCGGATGAAAATCTTCTTACGCCTCCTCCTCTAACCAAAATAGACACTGAAGAATTAAAGCAGCGGAGATTAAAAAGCGATGAAAATGAGCTGCTATGTCGATGCCACATTCTTAACACCTTATCTGGCCATTTATACTACCTTTACACTCCAATAAAGTCGCCTAAGAAGATCTGGGATGCACTAGAAGCGAAGTACAAGACTGAAAAGATTGGAGCAGACAAGTTTCTCACCCCACAGTACATTAAATTTCATATGAAAGGTGATGTTCCTATAATGGATCAGATGCTTGACCTATAAGTCATTGTTAGCAAACTTGGAGATTTGAAAGTGCAGATTCCAGAATATATCCAAGAGGGGGCTATAATTGCAAAACTTCCACCAAGTTGGAACAGCTACCACGAAAAGCTCTTACATATAACCGGGAAACTCTCGTCAGAAAGGATTGGAAAATACATTCGAATTGAACATGAAAATAAAATTCATGATGGTGTTTTCCGTCCTCTAACAGAAGCAATTAGAATTCTGGAACGAAGAGAAAGAGCGATCAAAATCAAAACTTTAAGCCAAACAAGAAGAGAAAGTAGGGAAACAACTCGAATCCAAAAGAAACAAGAAATAAGGGATGTTTTAACTATGGTAAACTTGGGCACTACAAGCGAGAGTGCAGGGCTCCTCCGAAATAGAATAATGGAAACTCTACAATTGCAAATATGGTTGATTCTGAGGAAATGCAACAAATCATTGCTATGGTTTCAGATTTATAGATTGACACGATAACTGACTTGCACAGGACTATTGCTAAAACCAAAACTTCAGACTGGTAGTTTGTTTTCAGTGCAATGGTTCATGTTTGCAACATATATCTTTTCAAAACTTATAAGGAGGCAGTAGATCAACAAGAACTGCTTAAGAGAAATGAGAATGGTGCAAAAGTTTCATGACAAGGAAACGTGGAGATTCAGTTCATTTACAACAAGAAGGTCACTCTCACTAATGTACTATATGTTCGATATCAAGAAGAACATGGTCTTTGCATCGTATGCAAAAGCGGTGTCAAATCAGTCTTAGAGGCCGATAATTTAAATCTGTCCAAAAATGGCATGTTTGTGGGTAAATGTTATGCTTGTAATGGGATGTTCAAACTTAGTATTGAACATTCTACTTATACTGTTGATTCTTTATCCCTATGGCATGCGCGTTTAGGGCATTTAAACTATAAATCTTTGAAATATATGTTTAAACATGGCCTTATTTCCGTTACAAATAATGAGCATCATAAATGTGAAATATGTATACAAGCCAAGATTACTAAGAAACCTTTTCAAGTGTTGAAAAGAAATTTGAAACTCTTGCATTTAGTTCAGTTTGATATATGTGAATAAATGGAGTTTTAACCAAAGGTGGAAAAATGTACTTCATTACCTTTATTGAGTGCATTTTCTTAGAAATATGGATGAAGCCTTTGATAAGTTTAAATGCTATAAAACAGAAGTTGAAAATAAGAAATGTAGGAAAATAAAGATCTTACGAATAAAAAACCTATGACAAAAGTTATGTCTTGGTCCGAGTGATAGAGGAGGAGATTATATCTCCACCGATTTTTCTAACCTCTGCGAAGAACATGGAATTATTCATCAACACACAGCTTCTTACATGCCACAACAAAATGGTTTGGTTGAGAGCAAAAACATTACTTTGGTTGGTACGGTGAATTCTATGCAGTTAAATGCTAAATTACCACTTAACTTACGGGGTAAAGCATTACTATACGCATTTCATTTACATAATAGAACCACCTCAAGGAAAACTAAAGCCTCCCCTTATGAGTTACGGAATGGTCGAAAACCAAATCTAAGATATATATAAAGGTGTGGGGTTGTACTGCCTTCTATAGGGTGACCGATCCAAAATGGAGTAAACTAGGTCTAAGAGCCTTGAAAAGTATATTCGTAGGATATGCTAAAAACTCAAAAGCATACAAACTTTTAGATTTATGATCTAACATGATTACTGAATCAAGAGAAGTTGAGTTTATGGAAAATAAATTCAAAGACGATTCAACTATAGTTCAGCTACCAAGCCCCAATATCATTTAAACACCAATAGATGCTCCTACGCCATCTACTAACAAAAGAAAGGGGATAGAAGAACAAACATAAATAAGAAGGATAAAGAGAATTAGAAAAGTGAAATTTTTTGGTCTAGTTTCATATCTTCTCAAGCTATAGCATTTCTTGTGGAAGGAACTAGAACCAAAGTTTTTTATAAGATATGTATAGTGTTAAATACAGAAGATGATCCAAAAACGTATATAGAGGCTTTAACATATAGAGATTCTATCTTTTGGGAAGAAGCAAATGGAATCAATTGTATCAAACGATACGTGGGAATTAGCAGATTTACATCAAGAATCAAAGAATATCTGTTACAAATGGGTGCTTCGAAGAAAACATAATAATAATGGCAGCATTCAAACTTTTAAGGCTAGATTGGTAGCCAAAGGATTTTGACAAAAGGAAGGAATTGATGTCTTTGACACCTATTCTCCTTTGGAAAGAATCACATCCATTCAAGTATTGATAGCTTCAGCGTCAATCTATCAGTTGCACATGCATCAAATGGACGTGAAAACGGCCTTCATAAATGGAGCAACTTGAATGCTTTATACTTCAAGCTTTGCAAATTAACAAAATCACTGTACGGATTAAAGCAAGCACCCAAACAGTGGCATTAAAAATTCGACTCGACGATTTTAGAATCTTCAAATATAATAGTGGAGACAAATATATTTACTCGAAGTTCACCAAAGAATATGGAGTCGTCATTTGTCTATATGTAGATGATCTATTGAGATTTAGCACTAATATCAAAGGCATAAAAGATTCCAAAGAATATTTGTCCACACGATTCAAAATGAAAGGCTTAAATGAAATCGACACAATACCGAGGATAAAAGTTAACAAAACTAGTGGAAATTATGTGCTAAGTCAATCGCATTACAATGAAAAAATGCTTCGGAAATATAGGCACCTAAAAATCAAGGATGAAAATACCCCAATTGATTCAAGCATCAATCTAAGTAAAAATGAAGGAAGAGGCATTGCTCTGCTTGAGTACGCTAGCGCCATTGGAAGTACAATTTATGCTATGCATATAAGACCTGATATAGCATATGTGGTATGCAAATTTGCACCATATACTAGCAACCGTGGAATGCAACATTAGAAAGCAATTGAAAGACTTCTTGGCTATTTTAAAAAGACCAAAATTCTAGGACTCATTTATAATGGATTTCCAAGCATATTAGTGGGTTACTAGTGCAAGTTGGGTAACTGGTGCTCGCGACAATAAATCAACTTCGGGTTGGATTTTCACATTAGGAGGAAGTGCTATTTCATGGCAATCAAAGAAACAAACATGTATAACTTGAAGTGACACACTTCTCTTAGCATTTATTTTTAGTAATTTTCAGATAAATTTATTTTTTAAAACAATAGATCACTTCTCTTAATTTAATTTTTCCCCAAGATCCAGAATTTTACCAATATAAAAATATTAGTATATAAATCAAATCATGTCATTTATATATATGTGGGGATATATAAAATTTCTTTGCCTATCAGGGTAGTTAAAATAGCAAAGAAATTCAATCACACAATATTTCTCACATTTGAGAGACTTTTGTGTCACATAGCCATTTTATCCATTTCTTCTTCTTTTTTTTTTGAACTCAAGCTTAATTTATATTTAGTTCAAATATGATCACTTATTATTTTCTTGTCTGATTTCCCAGCTTGTTCTATAGCTCAGATTAATTGATTCTTGGATTTCCAACCCATGCATTTGATCTTTAGGATTTAGGAATTTGGTACTTAAGATTTTTGATTGATACAGGGTGTTAAATCATCTCATACATATTAATTTAGCCCGAGATTCTTATTTCAAACTCAACAATTTTGTGTCAGGAAAAATATTTCATATTTTGCTTTATAAAGCATGCAATGATCAGATAAATATTAAGATAGTAAACCAGTTTAAAGACCAAGCAGAGAAAACAATACAATTAAACAGAATGCAAACTCAATCTATCATACCGAATGAAGACTTAGCATATACATGAAGACAGGATGATCAAGGCAATGTTACAAATCAGGCCAATACAAAATTCTCAAACGATCATATTATGTAGACAACTGATGTTCTCTTAAGTAAATAACAAATGATAGTGATTAATGTGCTGTGGAGGGACATGCTCATTGCAAACAAGACTACATGATGCTTTAAACTACCACAGGTTGATCATGACCAGATGCAACCAGACTTGAGTCATGTATCTAGATAATAAGATTTGTTAAGTATAGTTGCAGTGAAGCCTACAAGTACCAAACATGCATATGAACTTACTACACAAAGCAATACAAATTCCTACTAGAAAATCAAATGCCTAGATTGAGTTACTGACCAGGTCTTCAAGCTTGACATGTACTTATATCAATTACAAGACATGTTTAAGCCTACTGGTTAGCCAAGACCATATTCGACCAACTTATTTTAAAGCTTTGGCACATATTTATTCAAATATGACTGGAACATTATAACTGAATTAACACAAATATGTCAAAGAAAACATATCCACATAACAGATTATATGGTATGTTCTCATTCATTCTAGCCCATCAGATTTTACTTCAGAATTCATTACTTGAATCTATAACTCATAAGCACATCTGTTACTTAGATCAATAGCTCAAGGATACATATAATACTTAAGTTTTTACATGTTCTTCTCAAGTAAACATAGCAACATAAAGGCTAAGAAACACACAAGACACCATAAAGTTTTTGCCTCGTTTATTTATTACAATATTTCTGCCATTTTCTTAAACATTTTAAATTCAAGCAGATCTTCAAATTTCCATGCAAACAAGCTACTCATGCTTCTTTCCCTGCAGCAATGCTTTGAGCTGCCTCAATAAGAATGAGACACCCCAAATATTGCAAAGGCAACAAATAGGGTCAGAATAAATTCTGGTGTGAGTGAAATCAAAAGTTAAAATAACTTGTAAATTACTATGACTGTGTAGAGAGCTCATATATTTGATGCTATTCATTTTCATTTTTAAACCTGAGTATATTTAAACTTATCTTAGAAATAAACACCCAAACCTTCATCCATTCACTCCATTCAGTTGTACATGCACAATCTCCTATGGATTTAACTTCCTAGATTCCATAGCATAATTTCTCAATCCCATTTTTCATTTTATTTGGTCTGAACTCTTGCCATTGAACACCATGTGTGCATTGTAAAGGGGCTCAGTTCTGTTAACCCTTTACACAGAGGCCTACAGGACTTAAGCAAGTCATGCACATACCCATCATCCACCTGATGATGAATAGATCAAGCGCTTAGGTTCTTTCCTTCATTACATAAGTCAAAAATTATTAAACTCGCTCAAGGATTGCATCCAAACATACACCACATTCATGCAAAATTGCACATCTAAAGTCATTCTTGCTTAATCATATTTTATAAAAGCTGCTTATATATTTATTTCTAGAAATTTTCCCATTGCTTGCATAAATCTGATGAAGTCATAAGAAATACTATATTTATTTTTACTGTGAATATAGGATATGGTTTTTGAGAAAAACCTATAAAAACATATTGGCTTGTGATCTGAACAAATCAGCACATATTTGTAATATTGCATTGTTCATTTCATTTTTAATAGAAACTAGGCATAAGCATGAATCTCATTATTCACACTGCCTACTTCATTTTTATTTGATACCCTATTTCTCAGTAAACCTGTAGTTCATTTTCATATAAAACCAGATTATGAAATCTATTTCTGGGATTAGATTATTTGTTTGATTATTTATATTTCAAAACAAAAATTGAAACCATCACAACATATCAAAACAGATTAAAATCTCAACCAAAGTTCAACCAAAATACCATCCATGATCACATATATTCATTCAGAGAATAAAATCAAACAGGAAAACATATTATGATTTTTATATAAAATAACTTGGCTGCCCTTAACTTGGGTCTTAATGCCTCAAATCTTATAAGTGATTAATCACTCACCTTCCTTCCTCTTTTCCTCGAGAATGCTTGAGCTTGAAGACAGTGTGAGTTTGTTCTTTTTTTTCCTCTGTTTTCTCTCAGAAACAAACTGTTGCTTCCCCCTTGATTTAAATCATTTAGCTAGGGTTTTAATGGAGGAAAAGCCCATTTTATCCTTATATAGTTTTAAAGAATCATGTGTATATGTTTATGGCTATTTATGCCATTTTCTTTTTTATTTCCATTTCTGGTAAAAGCAGTTGTTATACTACTTTCCTGTGTACATGCTATTTGCATGTTTCACATTATTTTCATGTGGCTTCTCTTCCTTACACATTTTCTTAAACCTATGGTGTTCACACATATATTGATTCCTTGCTAGTATTTCAGCCCATTTATTTTTTTCTCTTGATTTATTTCTGTAATGTATTTATACACAAATAATACCAAATTAATTTTATGCATTTAAATTATCAAAGCATTTATTTTTATCACTTCATATTTCTCTAGTTATTCTTATTCAATATTTATGTGAGATAGTGGATGTAAAAACTCATTCATACTTAATTACTTTCTTCTCATCACTATGTATTAAAAAAACAACTATCCTCTTACTTAATTATTTCACTCACTGTTGATATTTATTTTCAAGCTATTTTATTCTTTGGTTATTTTTCTGTTAACTAATTTTTTTTTTCATTTTAAAATTATTTTTATCTCCAAAATTTTTGGGTCTTCACATAACTCTACTATGGAATCTGAATTATAGCGCATACGGCCGCTCAAAAAGTGGCTGAATGGTTATGGAATATGTCAATGGATATTATGTTGTGGCCGAAACCGATGCCAGCCATAGCTTTACTTTGTGATAGTCAGATAGTTATGTCTAGAGCATATAATAATGTATATAATGGAAAGTCGAGACATATAAGCCTCGGACATGAGTATATAAGAAAAATAATTAATGATGGAATAATTACCATGTACATTAAGGTCTAGTGATAATTTGGTAGATCCATCCACAAAAGCCATGACTAGGGAAATGGTAAGGTCCACATCGATAGGAATGGTTCTTAAACCTCGTCTTATGAAAAACCAATGATAGTGCTAACCCAACCTTAATCTTAACTAACTAAATTTTAAGGTTTAATAGATAACAACAACCTATCATACGATTGGAAGCACTGAGTTAATTTAGCACACATTTTTACAGATATGAAGAGGCTGAGTTGAAAATTCTTTGTAAAATTCTAGGTAGCAACAGAGATATTAAATGGGATAAAACGTTATCTTTATGAACTTGGAAGTGGTACCACTTCTAAGCAAGAGTTGATTGGGTTTACTCTAGTAAGAGTTCATTAAGCCAAGGTGGAGCATATGACTATAACAGTGCTCATAGGAAGGGAAATTTATTGGTAGAGTAAAGTTACGTGTGTAATATTTCTAATTTATAAGTCAAAAGAAACTCGGTTTGAGTTAAGCCACCCAACTCTTCTTTAAATTTGAAATATTTACGCTAGTCCGTGGTTTAATCGAATAGGTACCATGTATGATGCACAATTTAAGCACTTAGCATTTGGCAAATGCGCGTATGTGGGTAAGGGTCCGAAATGGTACGACTGTTGTGTACCCACTGTCGTAATTTTTGAACCTATTTTTTCTCTTCAAATTTGAACTTTTAGTTTCAAACAACTACGACTGTTTTTTAATGGTCGCGCCCCTTCGTCTAACATTCATCCGTGTATATGCCTCCAACATCATTTTTTATTTTTCAACTTCTCCTCTTTACAATTCTTAAATAATAAATTTTTCACGAATCCATAGACATTGTTGCTCTTTGAATTCGGAATTCGGGTTTTGTTGTATCTTGGGAAGCAGTTTGTCTGTCCGTGCGTTTCAAAATCCGCTCAGATTCTTCAGTTACTCCTTTTTATTTGTTTTCACCAAGTTCTTCACCCAAAAATTTAGAACGAAACATGTCCATATATGGGCAATCTATGAATGTGTTTTAATCAATTCGTATTAGATGACTCGTCATCCATGTATCAATGCATGTTAATCCACTTTCTATCCATGTGTGACGTATCAAGACAAGACAAAACCTTTGTGCTTAAACAGTTGGGCTACTTTGTTTTTGTCCGACGGTGGTTGTTTCACCCAATTCCACCACATAGAATAATAAATAATTTTGATTTTACCAAAGGCCATTTTTCTTGAATGTTTGCAAACCCATAATCTAGTAGTACCGACGTTCTTAATGTCAGGTTAACACAACTTTTTGTCTATTTAGGTCGGGGAGGCTGCCTTGGATATATTGCTTCATATCATGTCAGCTCATTCTGATCTTGATGATGCAAGCGAAATTGCTACACCAACTCTCAGCGTAAAACAAATTTTATCAAGCGCAAGATGCCTTCCTCATGTTGCTCAGGTTACTTGCAATATTATTAGCAAATACAATTAATGCACTAGAAGTATGGAAATATTCAGAGTTTAGCTTTGCAAATGAAAAGAAACTTGTTAAATCATAATATCGCCTTTCAGTTCCTGTAATCAAGAGTCAGCATAGGTTCTGATATGCAGATATAAATGTGTTTTATTTGTTGGTTCTAAGTTCTTTTACAAGGCTTTACATTATATCAACATAATATCTAAGGAACATGTCCTTAGTAATTTGCACTTGCGATGAAGTTTATATTTTGGCATAATTTGATATCGCATGATGACAGTTCCCCTCAGACGCCGATTGGCGGTATTTACTTGGGCATATATGACATCTCGCAGTGATTGTTCCCTGTATTATATGCTGATTGATTGCCCGAATGCTATCACGAGTTTCACTTGCTGCCAAGGCAATAAATTTTTGTAGAACCGCCTTTGACTCTTATCATGTTTGTTCAATTATGCCTAGATTTTTAGCTGCCAAGTATATTCACTTGAGTGCTTCGTTGCTGAAGGCTATTGTGACTATGAATCCCAATGCAATGATCTGATTATACAGTAAAGTTGCTCTCTATTTCGCTCTTTGCTTATCGTGGCTCAAATATTCTTTCAATTGAAAATCTCCTCTCTACAACTCACATTCATTGCTTTCGGGGGGAGGGGTGGGGGGGGGGGGGTTTGTTGTGCTTCTTCCTGGATCATTGCTTTATGTTCTGGAGTGTAGTAGGCCTGCTGCATTTGCTGTTGCTGTGGTGCCCGATTTCTGATACTCCAGAAACCATATGGACACATAAAATGCAAGCGGAAAATCTTATCTGTCAGGTATGTAATAGAAATTTATTTTAGGGGGAATTAATTTAAAGGACAATTTTTTTTATATTTTTTGCATCAAGGACACGACCTCAATATTTTTACCATAATGACAAACATTCTTTTAAAAATTATTCACAAGGACAAACATTTCAAAATTATTCATAAGAACAACAAAACTGATACCGAGCTATAAACTGATACCTAAAAATGCTACCGATAACTACAAACTGATACCTAAAAACTGCTATCAATAACTAAAAACTGATACCTACAGAAAGTTGTCCTTCAGGATAAAATATTGAAGGTCTGTTCTTGAGGTTAAAAAGCTGTGAAATTTTGTTCTTGACAATAATTTCCTATTTATTTTAATTAAAATTCATCCCTTTTTGCAACCACGACTTTGATATAACTTTTGGTGGTGTTTTTGACAATAAACTTCACTCTAGATTTTTTTTAAAAGATTTTTGGACTCAGTATGTGAACAACTACATTTTTCCAGGTTATATATTAAACGATCGATTGATTACTATGCCTCGTTTTAAATCTCGGATTTCGGTTACATTTTGTCTCAAAAAATTTAGCGAGCTTATCTCGTATAGGGCGAGATCTCGAACGAGAATGAGTGAATCTTGGACGTCCATCTCGGATTTACATCTCGGTTTTTAAAATTAATTTCGAAGCTATCTCGAAGTATATGTCACGTCGAAAATTAGTTTTCGTACGCCCAAATTTATAATGCTAGTCACTACCATATGGAAAACATTATGCACTTACCTTGAAAATATCACACGCTTATCATTAGTAATTTAGTACGGAAAAAAAAAATCACTCATATCGTGTAATGCAAATAATAAGGATTCATGAATAAAGTTCAATATGATATCATATGAGGTAAAGCAGACATGAAACACACCATCATATGTGCACCTTCACTTTCATTTTGTTTGATCATTCATTTGACTTTGCTACACAATATAATATCTCCTTTATACGTAAGTTGATTTATAGTGTAGTAAGTTGATAGGAAAATCATAGTTTTCTAACTTTAAATACAAAGTCTACAACTAGAAGCAAAATATAATACACATGATTATAGTATTGTACTATTAGCAAACACAAGCACGGTAGGAAAATAAAAAACATGACGTACGAATGAACATGAGATCAACAAATGAAATTAATAGATGAAAGAGAATTCCTTTGATGGTTGAATAGGGTAGAAAAATATAGCAACAAAAACTAAACGAAATTATAACAAATATATCTAAAATTTGAAGCATAAAGCTAAATCAGTAGAACTTATAAATTGTAGCCGACAAAAATTAAACAGTCACTATTGGCAACGTGGCGTGAAGAGTTAACACGAAGTCCTATGTATCTTTCCAAAGAGGAAGCTTGCAAGATATTGGAAATCTCATCGGATGAAATTTTAATTTGTGATAATGCTGGTACCAAACAACAATCTGAGATTAATGTTATAAAATCTGAAAACATTGATAAGGAGAAGCTCAAATGTCAATACAGGAAGTTGGCTATAAGATATCATCCCGTTAAAAATCCTGAAGGTAGAGAGAAGTTTGTGGCTGTACAAAAGGCATATGAGAGGATGCTGGTATATATTGATGATTCATCAGTTAACAGTTGAAAACTCGAACTGTTCAATTATTGCTTAATTGATATTTCAATTATCACGTAGTTTAATTTGATGTTTTATGACTATTTTTACTGTAGAAAAAAAGCTATAACTCGAGATTGTCTAAACCACAACCATATTGTCTTGCTTTGCCTGAAGTTAACAGTAAATTAAACGATCTCATAGAATTTTGTGCCATGTGACTGCAATAACCTATTCCCCCCCTCCCCCCGTTGCAACTTATAAGTTTGTATTCATGACTATAGGCAATTATGAAAGGCTGCAAGGTCCACAGGTATGGAGATTGCTTCTTTTACTGAAAGGTCAGTGTATCTTATACAGGCGATATGGAGACGAATTGGAACCTTTTAAATATGTTGGTTATCCTATGCTGCTCAATGCAGTCACGGTTGACAAAAATGATAGCAATCTTCTTTCATCTGATTGGGCCTTTCTTCTTATTGCAGCTTCCGAATTATTCTGGCTAACGTAATAATTTTACCTTTTCCATCAAGATGTTTTTGCTAATGCAAAGTGCTATCCCTACAGCTTTCGAAAACTCAAAGGACTGTTTGATCTGTTTATCTAGGTGCATGGTGTAAAATATCAACATGACAAGCCAAAACTTAACTTCACAACTAGTTTAAGTATTGTTAGAGAACCATATACTGTCACGAAATCGATTGGTGATATGAAGGGAGGTCTCTTAGTATTTATGTGTGATTTATATTGTAATTTGTCCGATGTGTGATTAATCTCAACATGCCTCCGCACGTGTGGCGTATCACCAACCAAACACGTGGACACTCATTGAGGGTGACGCATGACACAATTAAACCCGCTCTGATACCATGTTAGAGAACCATATATTATCACGAAACCAATTGGTGATGTGAAGGGAGGTCTCTTAGTATTTATGCATGATTTATATTGTAAATTGTCCGATGTGGAACTAATCTCAACAAGTATTTTGAAAAACAGTAACTTTTGTTTTTTGTTTTGGTAGAATGAAATGTTCCACTAGCACACCCCACAAAACCCCTGTTCGCTTTAACTCGTGTTGGTTAGGTGTATTGATTCTATCATCAAAGCAATGATGCCTTCAGATCTGTATAGCTAGAATTAGACGGATAGAAATAGGATAATAATTTCTTCAGCGATTTGTAGGGAACAGTTTTTACGGTCGTACTCCATTTTCCTCTCAGGTGTGCATCATCTTCATAGATGGTGAGGAGCTTATTAGAGATGGTGGAATTCCTCTTCTTGTATAAGAAATCAAGATGATATAATATTTGATTTGTAATATGAATGAATTGTATTGAAGAGAAAGAATTTTATTGATCTGATTTCTCATTTCGACATTTGCATGTACATTGATATTTATAATATAAAAGTAACGGTCCATTTGCATAATGGGCTGGGTTTGTACATAACTTGAGCTGTTGACCGCTTTGCTTGTAAACCATATGGATTTGAGATAATATCACTTGGCACAGCCGTATACATATTCACTTTAATGTGCCCTTCAATTCGATCTAGGTTTTTCACTCTTCCCAAATCGCCTTGAGCGATTTTGTTCGATTTTAATTCTTCATCCTTGTTTGAGTGAAATCCCGGTGTGATTCAGAAGTATGACACGTAGTCTTGCTTCTTTTAGTTGTCTTATCCCGATTCGAACTTTCGATTGGAGCTAGGGTTTCTGGTTCCTTATTGAGTTGCCTGTAGCTTGAATTGTTTGTGATTTCTTCGATTTTCAGGCACTGTATTTGTTGAATGAAACCTTTTGCTAACAGCGGCTTAGTTAAAACATCAACTCTTTGGTAAGTGGTAGGTAAGTGATTTACATCCAGTTTTTTCTTTAGCAGTTGTTCTCTAAGGAAATATAGGTCTAACTCCAGGTGTTTAGTTCTTAAATGTAATATTGGATTAGCTGTTAGAGAAATAGTGCTCAAATCACACCATATTGTAGATCTCTTGCTTGTTTTGACATGTAGTTCACTTAAAAGGATTCAATCCACATAATTTCAACAGTTGCACTAGCTATACTTCTGAATTCAGCTTCTGTATTTGACCTTGATATTGTAAACTGCTTTTTAGAGCACCATGATACATGATTTTCTCCCAAATAGACACAATAACATGTTGTTGACTTTCTATCATCTAAATCTGTAGTCCAGTTTGCATCTACATAGCCATTATTAATATTGATGTTTCTGCATACTTTGAGGATCAAGCTGCAGTTCATTGTTCCCCTTAAGACCATAAGATTCTGTTGACATCTTTCCAATGTGAGTTATGTGGTGCTTGCATAAAAATTGACACACTTTATTTACACTTAATGCCGTATCTAGTCTTGTTAAGATAATATATTGCAGTGCACCAACTATACTTCTATAATTTTTCATTTGTAATTGGTTCACCTTGATGCTTTGATAAGGTAAGGCTGCTGACCATAGGATTAGGAAGCGACTTGGCTTGATTCATCTTTGACTTGTTAAGATTTTCAATAATATATTTCTTTTGGCTTAGTTGAATCTCTAAATCTGATGGTCTTTTGAATTCTATTCCTAAAAGATAATTGAGATTCCCAAAGCCTTTGATTGAAAACTGGTGATACAATTGTTGTATTACCTTGTTGATTTCATCTTCATTGTTACCTGTAATTATAAAATCATCAATATATATGAGCATGTAAATTATTGAATCAATTTGAAATTTAGCAAACGAAGAATTGTCTGATTTGGTTGGATGATAATCCAACTTAATCAGAGTTAACTAGAGTTTTTCAAACCAAAACCTTAGTGCATGCTTTAGGCCATAGATTGCTTTATTTAATTTGCAAACCATTTCTTTGCTATTGCATGGCTGCTCTATGTAGAATTTTTCTTGCAATTCACCATTTAGGAATGCATTATTCACATCTAGTTGTCTAGTTTTCCACTTGTTGTGCAATGCAATAGTCAATACTACTCTAATTGTTGTTGGTTTGGCAACTGGTGAGAATATTTGTGTAAAGTCAAATCCATGTTGTTGAGTGTAGCCTTTTACCACTAATCTGGCCTTATACTTGTGTTTTGTGCCATCGGCATTCTTCTTAAGCCTTTATGTCCATTTTCAGCCTATTTTATTTTTGTCTTTTCGTGTTGGAACAAGTTTCCTAGTTCTATTTTTAATAATAGCATTGCACTCTTCTTTCGTAGCAGTTCTCCACTTGCTACTTTTTACAGCTTAATCATATGTTTTTGCTTCTTCTTGATCTAAGTTTGCAAAGTATGTTTTTGGTTTAAATATGCCATTCTTTGATCCTATGACCATGTGATGTTGAGTTTGTGCACGTGGTGGTTGGCTTGTGGGTTTCTCAGTGATTTTTTGTTGAGAACTGGATGAAAATGCTTCTTTCAGTTCATGACATGTGTCCTGATAGTGATTATCATTCTGTTGAGGACCAAAACTGATATGCACTAAGTCTGCATGTCCATGACTTGGTCTGCTACTAGACACTGTGTGTAGTGGATTGTTCTCACTTTGATTTTCTTCAACCTGAATTTCCGCAAGTCTATTTGGTTGAAAGGGTATAAAAGGTATTGAAATTTTTGGATTTTATAACTTTTGTGATGTTCTCACTTCTGAACTTGAAAAGGAAAAACTTGCTCATTAAATACAACATGTCTAGATACAATAATTATTCCATTGCTAATTAAACATTTATAACATTTTTCATTTGTAGCAAAACCTAGAAAGGTACATTGAGATAGTCAGGCCTTACATCAAGCAGTTTTTAAATATTGATAGTTAGGCCTTACATTCCATAAGTCTAGCTTAAGTTTGTTGTATGGTCTTAGACAAGAAAAACGTAAACACCTGAAAGTCTTTAAATATTGATAGTCAGGCCTTACATTAAGCAGTTTTTTAATTAGGCTTTTGTTAGCCAGAACTTTAGTTGGTAGTCTATCAATCAAATAAACTACAGTGCTAAATGAGTTTGGCTAAAACTTTAATGAAAGCGAAGCTTGAGCAAGTAAAGTTAATTCAGTTTCAACTATATGCCTATGTTTTTTTTCAATCAAAACATTTTGTTCACAATTATGAGGAAAAGTAATTTTACGAACTATTCTCTTTTTCTTAAAATAATCACTGACTGGTTTAAACTTAGTTCCACCGTCAGTTTGTATTATTTTAACTTGATGGATGGTTTACCTTTCAGTTGAGTAATAAAGTGTGTAACAATGTCACAAGTTTCTTATTTAGCTTTAAGAAAATAAATCCAGGTGTATCTAAAGCATGCATCAACAAACGATATATAATATTTGAAGCCATAATCTGAATTGATGGGTGCAGGACTCCACAAATCAGTGGCTATCATATCTAAAGGTTTGGTATACTTAGTTTGTGAATCTTTGAAAAATGAATTTGTGATTTTTACCCATTTGGCAGAATGTACACACATAAGGTAAAGTAATATTTTCAAAAGGAATTTATTATCAATTAAACTTGTCTTACAACATTAGCATTGAGATGACCTAATTTCAATGCCATATATCAAATTTACTCTTACTACTTTGAGCAATTTCAGAAAGATTACAATATTTGCCTATAATTCTAGAATTTTGGGAAACAACAAGATTGAATTTATATAGCCCTTTATGTGCTTCACCCTGCAAAAGAATTTCTCTAGTTAGTATGCCTCTAACTAAGCAATATTTAGAGTAAAATTCAAAATATACACCGGTGTCAATTGCAAATTGCGACACACTTATGAGATTCTTCTTAATATGAGGACTTATAATAAATTATTAAAATAAAGTTGCCTTTCACCTTTGATGCAAGCAACTCCAGTGTGGCTTATATTAATAGACTCACCATTATCCATGTGTATGGATTGATTACCTCTATACTTCTTGTTGCCGAGATTCAGGTTGTCTAAATTGCTTGTTACATATTTTTGGCACTAGAATCTAGATACCATCATTCATCTAGAATGTCTTCAGATTTTGCAGCATCATTTTTGTGAGAGTTTCTTGAACTATCTACTGTGTTTCTTGATTCTTGTTGCATACTAGCAAGATTTGCAGTAGGATTATAATTTCTTTGATTATTGCTGGTGGTTTGATTGTTAGGTGTGTAGTTGAGGTCCAGTCTGAAGTAACAATTGTTTGCTGTGTGACCATGCTTTTCACAAATTTGACATTTTGGTCTGTTGCTGTTGTTATTCCATCTACCTCCTCTATGTCTTCCTCTAACATTCTGACAATTTCTTTGAAAATTTTGACTTGTATTACTTTTGTTTTGATTTCTATTTCTTGATTGAGAGGCAACAATAATTGACATATCAACATTTAAGGCTTTCCTTTGTTCTGTCCTTCCTTCATATGCTAGTAGTGTAGAGTGAACAAATTGAAGTGTTGAAGTTGTCTCTTTTGATAGAATAAATGCTGCAACAGACTTGTATTCCACATCCAAACCATTTATAGTGCTTAAACTTGCTCCATGTTAGTTACTTTATGACCTGTAGCCTCAAGATCACAATATGTCTACATTTTCATAAGATATTCTCTCATAGACAAATTGTCTTTTCTTTGATTTTGCATTAATCTCTTGTAATGCAATCTGTTTAACAGATGACCATATTTCTTGAGCTGTTTTACAGCCTACAATTTGTGGCAGTAGATTGATACTTATTGAAGATAGCAACCAAGAGCACAACAAGCAATCTTGTCTTTAGTATGTGATATAATCTTTATTTTTGATTAACTTGCCCTCACAATCCTCTGTACATCTTTCAGGAAAGTCTACAGTCCCAAGAATGAAATCTACCTGTCCATATCCATGTATGACAGCCTCTATTTGAAATTCCAAAGTAAATAATTACCTTCATCAAGTTGAATGGTGATAAGTTGGCTTTAGGGGTTTATAAAGGACTAGATTGGATCATCTGGTGAGTTTTGAAGCATGGTGCTGGATTTTGGTCGAGTTGGAGAAGTGTTTGATGAATGATCATCATCTCCAGTTGCCATAGTTTGTGACTGAGGGTAAATTCTGATCAAGAAAACTTAAAAAACTTGTGATATAATAACAAGAAGAATGTTTTGAAATGAACAGAGGCGAAAGAAAAGGTGTTAACACACTTCTTGATGAAAGTGGGATGGTGCAGTCAAAGATGAGAGTGATGAAACTACTCTGACTCACTTTCAGGCACGACACTGCTTCAAGAATCAAGACTTTGGGAAGGATGATTGAACTAATGGGGATAAGCAACGCTCCAATGATGAGGTTGCCTCTAAGGAGTAAGGAAAGTGGGTAAAAGTTGAATACGAATTCTTTGGTGATGAAATTTTTCTTAAAGAGAAGGTGCTGCAGCCACCTCCACGTGATGATACAGTTTTGATGGAGATTCTGGCATGGCAGCGGTGATGAGTTAAGCCGTTTGGCGATGAGGTTCTGATACCACATAGGAAATCTATAACGATCCTGAATTTTAACTAAGTTTAAGTTGATAATTAATTTAATTTTTGATTAAAAATTGTAAAATTAATTGGTTAATCGATTTGAGTTTTTCCAAATTCAAATAAAATATGTTATTTATTAATAAAGAGATAGTTTCTTTTATATATTGTTTTAATTTAATAATGAGTTATTTTTAAACAATGTTAATATTGTAATGTCTTTACAAATGGATTTTAATATAAATAGAAATGGTTATTTCAAATATATATGTGTGTGTGTGTGTATTCTGAAAGAAAGCTATGGTTTGAAAATTTAAAATAAAGTATTTCAAAATTATTTAAAATAAAATAAATACATAAATAAATTCAAACGATATGTTAATTTTAGAACTTCATTTATATTACAAAGCAAAGACAAAAGAAAAGATAAAGATATAAGTATGTAGAAGCAAATAAAGACAAGTATGGACAAATAAAAATATCAATATCTATGAAGGCTTGGAAAATAAGACAATGATAATTAATACTGCTATCATCTCACACAAAAGAAATGTCAATATCAGCCGAAACAAGAAGTAAGAAAATAGGCAAAAATAAAACAAAAGAGGGTAAGTATAGAAACATAAAGGACCATTTCATTAAATGCCTTCACCTTAGTACACAACTTAGATCATATCAGCCACCATTTTTAAAGTAAAGAAAAAAAATCTCTGGCTAACGATGTACAAACAACATTATATCACCATGTACAAATACATCAACCTGTAGCTTTCTTTGGTTATATCAATCTTCATTTCAGTTCGTTTCCTTCAAAGCTAAGTGAATCTGAGTAAACACCATTTCATACTTAAAACCTCAACTTTAAACAACAACCCAAATCAAATCAAACAGAGGATTAAAGAAGAATGATTCCAGCTTTCAGTTTCAAAGCCTGTTTCAAAAAGAAAGAAAGAAAAAGAAACTCTGTTCTTCTTCTGGAAAACAACTGTCAGTAACTTCACTCTTAAAATTTGAAAGTAAAAGTATGGTTGCATGTTGTGCTGGATAAATATCGCATATCTTTAATTATGTTTGTGTATTTATGTTGTTAAGTTTCTGATGTATGATGTATGCATGCCAGAAATTCCTCTGTTCCCAGTTTTTAAGTTCTAGTTTTGATTTCAATTCAAAACCTCTTGATTTATCTCTGTTTAAATTCAAGTTTCAAATGAAACTTGTGTGTTACATCACCAATCTTAGTTTAAATTTTTTTAGATAAAATAAGCTTAAATGTCTCTGGAAATAGGAAAATAACAGAGCAATTTTAATATAGGGGCAAATTTAATCATCCTAATATATCAATTCAAGAATATAAACTGAAACATCATACAAAAACTTGATTTTTAAGAATAGAATCATAATTTTTAGCAAAGGAATGAAAGTGCATTTCTGGGATGAACTGGAAACGGGTTTGGGGCAAATTCAGGTGATCGGAGAATTGTTGGAGCTCGGGGTTGCTAGGGGAGGTGGAGGAACCTACGGTGTGGTAGGAAAAATGGTCGGGGGTGGCCTCGACCACTGTGGCGACGCCGGCATAAGGATTAAATTTGTAAAACTAATTTTTTAAAGGTCGAACTTTTGATCACCGCGACTTCCACCGTGCATCGAGCTGCACGTCGTCGGAGGAGAGAAGCTTGGTGGATGGCGAGGTCGTGCCCGGAGTTGCACGATTTTTGGTGGTCGGTGTTGCGAGCACGTGGCGTTGACAGGTTTTGGGATCTGGTTGCAATATTGGTTCCAAGTTTGGATTTTGAACTCGATTTCGATTTCGAGTGAATGACGAAGTTCAGGTGGTTGGAAATGCGTCTGGAGGTGATCGTCGACGTGCTCGACGTCGTGGTGTCGCCTGGAGTTGGTCGGCGGTGTTGTACACATGCACGAGCACGGCGCTTGGATCTGGAGTTGTTTTGTTTGGGTGGTTTCAGATTTGCTCGCCAGGTTGTCTCGAGTTTTACTCAGTTTTTGGGCATGGGACTCGAAGTAATAGGGTAGGTGCCTCGGGTCATATGTTGTTTACAGTTTTGAAAACCTGTAACTGTTTTATGATTTTTTTTTTATGAAATTTAAAATTTAAACAAGGTTCAAATCAGGTTTTTAAATCCAGTTTGAATTATGTATTCAAATTCACTTTTGAATCTTAATTTGAAATAAAAAAAATAAAGTTTAAATATTTAAATGTTTAAAACAAGATTTAAACTTAAAGTAGATATTTAAAAGAATGAAATTGGTTTTCAAACAAATGTTTAAATTGGATTTTTATAAAATCTAGTTTAAACCTTTTTCTTATATAAATTTTTATATAAGTGATAAATGTTCTTTACATTTACTTTAAAGGATTATAAATTGAATTTAAATTTGATTAATTAAAAATGGTTAATCATTTTGGATCTTAAATTCAAAATGGAATTTAAATTTAAATTTAAAAGTGTAATGTTTTAAATATACACTTAAATGTTAATTAAATCATAAGTAAAGGGGATGAATTATATTAAAGATAATTAAGGTGTGAATTGAAAGAATTGTTATTTGTTAATGGAAATCATTAACTAAGGATCATTAAGTAATTAATTAATGTGATTAATTTTTGATAATTAATTAGATTAATTAATTAAGATAATCAATTGTAAATTTCTATGTATAATTACTTAATGATAGTAATTAAGAGATTAATTACTTATTGTAATTAATTATGATAATATGATTAGTTAAGTTAATTGATTTAGGTTAATTAATTTAAGAAAATCATTTGATGATTAATAAGCGTAATTACTTAGTGTAATTAATGGAGATAATTACTGGATGTAATTAATTGAATGATGATTAGTAATTTGAGTTTAATTATTTGTTATTAATCAAGGGATTAATTAAGTTGTTAATTAAGGACTAATTAATAAATGAGATTAATTAAAGATTAATTAAAGTAAATTAATTCAATGATAAAGATTAATTGGTAATTAATGATTAATTGTTATGAGACGATTGCTTAATGTTAAGTAATTAAAGGTTTAATTTGTCAAAATAATTAATTAAGGGTTTAATTAATTATGTAATTGGTTTAAAGGTTGATTTAAGTAATATGATTAATTTAGAAAAATTAATTAAAGTGTTTGATAAATTAATTGATATCAAATGATTTGTAATTAATAAATCAGGATTGGATAATTAATTCATAAGTAATTAATTTATTTGGAAATAAATTGAATTAATTAAGATTAAACACTTAATTAATCCTGCTTATAAATGATTATTAAATGCTTGACCTTACTTATGAATGATTGTATTGTATGAGATGCCTTGAATTGATTGTCCTATCCGATATATGATATTTTGTTCTGTGGATTGAGCTGTGTGTAATTTATTCATTTATTTGTGAGACATCTGTTTATTATCTGTGGATCTGTGAATGAATGATAAGCGTTATAGCTTATACCGCTTATCAGCTATATTTCTGTGTTTTGATCTGTGATGATTGATGATGTTGCACTATTGCGTTAAACCCATGGACCACACTTATACACACACAAATATGGATTTCACGAGGAAAACGATTAAGTCATAGATTTTGAAAAAGTTTAAAAGTTGAATATTTAAATCCAAATTGTTTTGGAAATGGATTGGGATTAAAGTGAAAAGCTTCGAAATGGAATTTCGAAGATGAAATTCATTTTGAATGACTTGATTAAGTTTTGGAATTTAAATAATTTGATTTAAACTTAAATTCAAGATTTGAAATTGAATTCTATGTTTGGAAACTAGGAGTTAAAGATGTTATACCAGTTATATATGGGTTAAACTATTTTAAAAGTATTGATTTAGGAATGTGAATATAGTTTAAGAGCTTTAACTCGTGCAAATATAATTGGATCTTTCAGAAATGAAAACTATTTGTTTTCAAATAATAAAAGCTTTCACATAAGTGATGAACTTCCGATTTGTGTTAAAAGGATTTCAAGTCTAAAATGAAAATGATTTTCCAAGTTATGGAAACTGGTTTGAAGGCTATAAGTTAAATCCTTAACTTGAAGATTGGATGAGTTAATCCTAATTGGAATAGAAATTGTTTTGAAATCTATGAATGGATCTTTGTGAAACTGGGTGAACTTAGTGAAGTGAATCTTTTTGTTTAAAAAGATTGAAATGGTAATTTGTTTAAACCATTTGAAAAAAAAGTTTTGAGTAATAAGTTGTGACTTAACTGAGACCCCAATATCCATATGTTTCTTGTAAATATTGCGCTCACTATTCGGTTTAGCCGAGAGAGGACCTTTGTGTCATATAGCCCATTTTGAATATGTGATACGACATTATGGATAGCATTTGAAGACCGTTGGTGAAGACCGGGTATTTGCGAGAACGATAGGATAACCTATCGATTGTCTCTGCACTGAGTTGCTCCGGTATAGAGATTCCCTAAGTGATGGGAAGTCCGATCGAGATTGTGAATTCCCGGATTGTAAGGACTTCTTCGAAAGTGTCTTCGGTTCTGTTCGAACCCAGAACAGACTTGTATGGATTGTATGTCTGATATTACATTTTGAGATATAAATCAGATTTCTTTCAAATACATTTCTGTTGGTGGCGGAGAATTTATTCTCTTAGCTTAACACCCTTCTCTGAGACGTACGAGCTCAGAGGTTATGTAGTTGAAGGTTATCAGTAATATATTCCCAACTTGGTAATGTGGCACGCTGAGTGCCGCTGATCATTTGTTGATCAAAGCGTGGCTTTTGTGAAAAGCGTAGCTTTGTGGATGAGACTTCATCGAACCTCACAACCCGGTTATGGTCGAAACAAGAATCGTAGCAGCAAGGTTATTTGAGGATAGCGCCCTCTGAGGGTTGTCATTTCCTTCTGGATTATGAGTGGTATCATGGTACGGAGCCCAGATGCTTAACTTCGTGGTTGCTTCAAACTTTATTGCTTTGTGGTTGTTGGTTAAGAGGATCCTCGGATAAAGGTCGCAAACGACCGGGGGATGGAATGCTCGTGTCAGTAGTTACCTAGTTACAGAGGTAACACGACCTTGTCTAGTAGAGATCCGGTTAGGTTTCCAGGGGTGTCCCTCCAAAGGCGTTCCATTTTATTTGGGAAGTTTCTTTGCCCGACCATTTGTTGGAAATCCATTCATCCAATACGAGCTCTTTATGGTTTTAGTTGTATAACCTGCTATTTACTTATGGTGGTCATCACTGTTTAGATGGTAGCTATAATATGCATAGTTGGGAATGTCTATGCTGGCCAAGATTTATATTATACTTTCGAAATGGTTTTCTGCACTTTGCACTTATAGTAATAATATCAAAGAAATTCTCTCGTATCAAGCATGTTTGACTATCATAAGGAGAAATCTCCTCCAAGTCTGCGTTTGCATTGTGCGTATGGCGGGAGACCTTATGGTAATTTCATTTTCCAAAAAGCATTGCAGATTTGTTTTAAATCCTTTTGTTGTTGTTTTAAAAGATAAACTGTTTTTGTTACTCACACTAGTTTCATGACTGACCTGGAGTTTATTGTTCCTTTCCTAAATTCTGGGTGCCCACAATTTTCCACACGGGCAGTCTAGAGTTAGGTTTTTCAAATAGTCAGGTTTAATAGATTATTTGGAGCTAGTTCAGTCTTTGGATATGGACTGCACTTGCTTATCTTCGTGCATCGTTATTGAAAGTTTGAGCTATTTCTGGATAGGTGCCTTGGAGTTCTCTTTTGAAGACTATCTTGGAGATGATCCGCTGCTGGTGTTATCAGTTTCTTTTCGCTGCTATTTTCTTGTATCATATCTCTGATTGTATATTGATATTCATTGTATATTGATCATTGGATCAGATATTGTATCAATGCTGTATATCAATGTATTATTCTTTTTCTTCCGCTATGTTTTACTTAATGGTGTTATAAGCTCCGACGCATCAGATTCGACGTTTGGATCTACGGCATTTGAATATGAGTGTCGTATTCAGTGCCGATTTTTGAAGGCCGAGTCTGGATCGTCACAAAATCAAGATGATATAATATTGGATTTGTAATATGAATGAATTGTATTGAAGAGAAAGAATTTTATTGGTCTGATTTTTTGTTTCGGCAATTACATGTACATTGATATTTATAGAATAAAAGTAACTGTCCATTTGCATAATGGGTCGGGTTTGTATATAACTTGAGCTGTTGACCGCTTTGCTTGTAACCACATGGCTTTAAGACAATATCACTTGGTTTAGCTGCATTCATATTCACTTTAATATCTTGTAGCTCTTCTTTCACGTTGTATGTGCGTTGTTCAGCCTACTACCCCTGCAAATGAGCCTGCTGCAGTAATTATTACAAATGTTATGCACACTCTTTTAGTTTTAAGTCAGTTCGAAACTGCACGAGATGAGATGCTTAATTTTGGTGGGCTCGTGGAGGATATTGTTCATTCTACTGAACTTGAGCTTGCACCTTCTACTGTTGATGCTGCCCTCCAAACTGCAGCTCATGTTTTTGTTCCAAAGGAATCGCAGGGTGCTTTACTTGGGGCTGATTTTTTGTGGTAGCTCTCACTCAGTCCCTTGATTTTTTTGATTTTATATTTTGAGTGAGTAAAACTGGTTTCGGATAAACTTTTGCTTCGTCTGAAGCCAACGCTCCATGTCTACAGTCTACTGATGTGCACTTCACACTTGCATTTGTTACGAAGCTTAAGTGCAACGTTTTGTGCTAATAGAGTTCTGCTTAATGACTTTGATTTGACCAAGATTCCAAAAATTAGAAACTACCGTTCCATTTCAGGTACCTATTACCTTTGTTGCTCTAGTATGACTCTACTGTAGAAGAAAATGATTCAAATGAGGCACATGATGTTGGTGCTAGTGTGTAGACTGCTAAAAATCTGCATGCCATCCGTGCATGTCAGGCTCTCTCAAGGTTATGTGTTCTATGCAACGATCAAATATCAACTCCTTATAATCACTCAACTGTAACTGCACTTAAAGCTTTGCTTACACCGAAGCTTTGCCGGTATGTTAAAAAACCAGGCATCAAGGGACCTTTTATCGAATTTGAACTCAAATTTAGAATCTCCAGAGGTGTGTTATATCATTTGCTTACTGGATTTCAGTGATTTACAAAAACCCATTTTTGTTTTATTTCAAAATCATATAGGAAATGACATTGATATTCGTGCTATCACTCACACACTCATTTTAAAATTATTAGTTATATGCAAATAGTTAAAATTAATTATATGGTTTATCAGTAAAATAAAATGCTTACACATAGTTTAGGAAATCATCATGATGTTTAAAGTTACCAGTTATTGGAGAGTAAATTGATTCCGAAGGATATGGTAAGACCACATTGTTAACTTCGTCTTATAAAAAGTAAGTGGGGTAAATCTTGGTGGCCACTTACATGGATTTCCTACATACACATTACGTAAATTCTCACATAGCAATCCTATTTGATATATTAGTAAACTAGTAATTTATCTGTTGGTAGATTTGTGAATGGACAATATTTTACTGCACATCTGATTTTGGTGACCATCTTTTGTACTGATGGGAGTGATAACTACTTTTGGATGAGGTGCGGTTGTGTGTAATGACTAATGGGTGATATGAAAAGATGAGTTTTTGAATAATGAATGACTGAAAGATGAGTATCAGTGATCATCGATCTGAGGAGATGATTAGTGAGTAACGTTGAAATTCCTATTGAATGAAACATACATAAGTCTCACATCGCCAAAATTGCAAAGCTGTTCCAATATATTCCAATATACCATATATCACAGATTAGTGAGTAACGTTGAATTTCTTCTGCTTCTTCTTTTCTACTGCTCATACTCATTGCAATCTCATGCAGATTACGTCTGTTGTATCTTGGGAGACTTTAAATAAAGTCTTAAGATGTTAAACGTTTAGTATACGAAAATAGAGAATAATCAATTATAAACTCGTCTCACAAGTTTATCAATCAGATTTCCACTACTCCGGAAGTCTGTATTTGCTAAATTAAGCAATATGTCGTAATTAAATTACAACCACAATCTAACAACTATAGTAATAATAACTGTAGCGATAGATCAAACGTTGTACTATTTTAAGAAATAGTATAACGTAGAAACAAATATGATATATACATACATACATACATATATATATATAAAAATCAATTATAAACCTAACCGGTTTGAAGAAGGAAATTCAGGTAAATGTTTAGTAAGCTGATGCGAAGGCGCCCAAAGGCGACCAGCGGGAGGGTGCAAGCAACAAGAGAGAAGGCGCCCGAAGTAAGGCGGGAGTAGGATTATAAAGGACATAGAGTGGGATTCTAACATTGTGCAATCCGTCCCGGAGCTACGCTACCTTCGGTCGCGTTCGTTCGTGCCAATTGCTTGTCCAGTACCATTGAGACTTTGCTGTTTTTTTGCTCAAATAGAGATGACAACAGTTGAATTATCAACAAAGACTACTACACACAATAGACCAGATCCTTTAAAGGAGATGGTGACGATCTTCTAATATGGCAAAATCTGATGTTATTTTATCTCACTACACTCGGTATGTGGAAGCATTCCGATTTTCTATACAGAAACTATATTCTGAATTGTCTCGACATGGTGCTATACAAAGTATATCACCCTCTAAAGACAGCAAAGGCACTCTGGAATGCACTTGCTACAAAGTATAAGACGCATAATATCAGTCTTAAAAATTCATTGTAGACAACTTCATGGACTATAAGATGGTTGACTCCAAACCGGTGACTGCTCAACTGCTTGAACTGCAAATCATTATTCATGAACTCGAAGCAGAAGGTCATAAGGTTGGAGAATCATTTTTGGTTGAAGCCATCACGGAAAAACTGCTGCCGTCATGGAGAGATTACCGCAATTATCTAAAGCATAAGAAGAACGAAATCTCTTTACAGGATCTAATAGTCCGACTGAAAATTGAGGCAGATAACCGTGGAGTTACAAAACAAAGCGAGGAGGCATTTGTGGAGTTCCAAGATGTTTGGTTCGAATTTTTTCACATATGAATTAGAACACGAACCTCAAACGTACAAGGAAGCAATGTCATCTTCTGAGTCTTCATGTTGGAAAGAAGCAATCCAAAGTGAGATTGATTCAATTCTAAGTAACAAAACTTGGGAAATTGTTGATATTCCACCTGGAATAAAACCTATTGGCTGTAAATGGATTTTCAAGAAGAAAATGAAAGCAGATGGCTCTATCGACAAGTATAAAGTCAGATTAGTAGCCAAATGATATCGTAAAAAAGAAGGAGTAGACTTCTTTGATACATATTCGCCGGTAACACGAATAACCTCTATAAGAATGCTAATAGCAATTGCATCGATCTATAATCTAGAAATTCATCAAATGGATATAAATACAGCATTATTAAATGGAGATCTCGATGAGGAGATCTACATGGAGCAACCTGAAGGTTTTGTTTCCAAAGGAAATGAAAACAAAGTCTGTAGATTAGTTAAATCATTATACGGACTTAAACAAGCTCCAAAACAATGGCACGAAAAATTTGATAGTGTCATGATGAGAAATGGTTTTCGTATAAATGAATGCGTTAAGTGTGTTTATTATAAGAAAATTGGACGATTATATGTGATGATTTGTTTATATTAGACGATATGTAAATATTTACTCAGGTAATAGAGCCATAAAGAAGATGTTAATTAGCAATTTCGATATGAAAGACTTAGGAGTTGCAGACATTATTTTGGAAATTAAAATAATAAGAACACCTAATAGAATTGAATTATCTCAGTCACACTATGTAGACAAAGTGATTGAAAAATTTCAAAATTTTGGAATTAAAGGAGTAAGAACACCTTCTAATTCATCAGAAGTACTGCGTAAAAACACCAATGAGAATGTAATGCAACTGGAATACTCTCGTGTAATAGGATGTCTCATGTATCTCATAAATTGCACAAGACCAGATATAGCTTATGCAGTAAGTAGATTGAGTAGGTATACAAGCAATTCAGGAAAGGAACACTGGAAAGCACTAATGAGAGTGCTTGGATATTTAAAAAATACCACAAATTATTTCTCACATTATGGAAAATATCCTGCCGTCTTAGAAGGATATAGTGATGCAAACTGAATGTTGATTCAGAGGAATCAAAATCAACAAGTGGCTATATCTTTACCTTAGTAGGGGCAGCAGTGTCATGGAAATCTACTAAACAAACATGCATAGCTCGATCCACTATGGAATCGGAGTTCGTCGCTTTAGATAAAGCAGACGAAGAAGTAGAATGGTTTCGTCACCTTTTAGAAGATATTCCGTTTTGGCCTAAACTTGTACCGGCCATATGCATACACTGTGATAACCAAGCTGCGCTAAGTAGAGCGCACAACTCTGTGTATAATGGAAAGTCACGACATATTCGTCGAGTCCATAACACAGTTAGGCAGTTACTCTCAAATGGAACTATTTCCATAGATTATGTGAGAACAAATGATAACCTAGCGGATCCATTTACTAAAGGTTTATTAAGAGAGAAAATTGACTACGCATCGAGGAGAATGGGTTTAAAAACCTAAACCACCAAGAGTTATCTTATACGGAAACTTATACTAGCGATTGGAGATCCCACGGACTAGGATCAATAGGCAAACCAGTTCTGAGTAACTCAAGACGTAATACATTTGTGTGGACATAGTCCAACTCCATTCCTATGATGCACAATATAAGTGCAAAGCTACAGAAGTATTTAAAGGTTAAAACTATGTTTTTTAATGATGACCATATCTTGGAAATAACAAGTGGGGTATATGTAGGATACTCTTAATGGTTGCGATCAACTATGTTAGTGTGAGCTGGTTCGGCTCTATGAGAATATTAATGGCTTATATTTTCTATAAACACTCGCAGAACAAAAAATTATTTAGGACCAAAGTGAACACAACCAAGAGATTGGATGAGAAGGGAATCAATTCTCCATAAAGCTTATTGTCTGGATGTACAATAAAAGCCGACGGTTCAAGATGAAATAATTCACCGATTAGTCAAGTAGATCCGATAAGTTTTAACTAGGGAAAGTTCAAAGTGAAATATCTACCTATCCACGATAAAGCATGATTCCATATGTACTCTGTGATATTTCGCTTTGTGTGGGGGATATGTATATTATCATTCATGTGGGGGATTGTTGAATTCCTATTGAATGAAACATATATAAGTCCCACATCGCCAAAACTGCAAATCTATTTCAATATATTAATAGCTTTGCAATGAAGGGGTTGGGGCCTAGGGCATCCAAATGTATGCTTCGTTGTGAGGAGGGAGATCATGCATCTCCACCACACGTGCGCGTGCCGCCTCCGTCCATCCGAACCGCGCCTGGCCGGGCTCGGGTACGAGTTTGGGTCTAACATGATTCTAATTTTACTGCAAAACTGGGCCGGGCTTTTTGACAGTTGCAGGCTAAACGAACAGGTGCAGATCTGTTCAGAAGCGGACGCGAATGACTGAAGAGGCGCGACCCATGGGCAAACAGAAGCGGGTGCAAACCGTTAGACGCGAGCGGGTGCGACCTGACTGAAGAAGCACGGGCGTACAGAACGGGTGCGGCCGACTGAAGCGGGTGCGGCCTGACTGAAGAGGTGTGACCGAACAGATACGGGGAGCAGACGGGTGCGACCCGTTAACAGACAGTAACCGTTCAAAAGGCAACGGGTGCGACCCGTCAAGCGGACGCGACTGTTTGAAGGGATGCAGACGAAATTATAAATAGGAGAGAATGATGATCACATTCTCATTCCGTTCCAATTCGAATTTCTTCTGCTTCTTCTTTTCTGCTGCTCTGTACCATATATCACAGAGTTGACATACTCATTACGATCTCGTGCAGATTACGTCTGTTGTATCTTGGGAGACTTTAAATAAAATCTTAAGGAAATTGTTACGACAAGTCTCAGACGGAATTTCCTTCTTCAAACCGTTTAGGTTTATAATTGATTTATATATATATATATATCATAATTGTTTCTACGTTGTACTATTTCTTTAAATAGTATAACGTTTGATCTATCGCTATAGTTATTATTACTATAGTTGTTAGATTATGGTTGTAATTTAATTATAAAATATTGCTTAATTTAGCAAATACAAACTTCTGGAGTAGTGGAAATCTGATTAATAAACTTGTGAGACGAGCTTATAATTGATTGTTCTCTGTTTTGGTATACTAAACGTTTAATAAGTAATCGTGGTTTTAAGATGGAAATGAGCTAGATAGTACTAACTAATGTTATTCTACTCATAAACAATGATCCTTGCTATCATCTATAATATAATAATTTACAATTACATAAAATATCATAAATATTTGGAAATTTGATCAAGTAGAAAATATCCTTTTGCTTTGAATCGTTGCGGCCTTATGTCAACTGAACAATAGGAAATGCATGTGCATGAAGAATTGAAAATTGAGGTGTTTATCCAGGCTTTAAGCTCCATGCTAATATGCAAGTACAAGGAAATCTAGTTTTTTTCCCTTCTTCGTGCTGTAATGTTTGAAATATAGTAGAAAGCTTGGAGAATAAGTATGAATATAGCATTATTTCTTGTTGGATTTTGAAGACAAGGGTTCTTATTTTATAGTGCATGGAAGATAGTATCATTAAGAGGTTTAAAACCCTTTTATTCGCGCGAGAGAGACGATGAGAATCTAATTATGTTAGGACTGTAGTCATGTAAGGCATTGTTATAAAAATCAGGCAGATTCCGATATTTGGTCTATACATTAATGGGTTTGTTGGGTCTTGATTCCGGACTCTAATTGTTTCATGTGAAAGAAGATTGCCCAGTTGTTGAGTGTTCTAGCTTGTTTAACTCGCAAGAGCATCCTTATGTGATGGGATAGTCCCATCTTGAGCCAGTTCACATTTGTGCAGCGAATCATATCATTCAAGATAATGTTTTATGATAAGTACTTGTCTCGACTCAGATGCATTAGGTGGGTAATGCTCGAGAGTGCTCCTTTTTTGGAAGAACCAATGTGCAGGGATGTCTGATTGCATGTGTCTACCTAGTCCTTTCCTCCCTTACATACACTTCTAAGTCTTTGTAAGCATGCATGTCATTTGACTATCATTTAAGGTAAGTCTGGTTGGTTTGGAAGCTTATCATCTTTCTGTTAATGATTGCACATGATCTGTTTTATGTTGAAAAATGTGCACATTTAATGTGATATTAGCATTTTTTGCAATATTGATGACCTTTATTTTGATCAAATGAATTAATTTTATTAGCTTTTTACAGCAGTCTCAGATTGTTATCCTCCCTTTACTCTCAAACGTTTACCGTCGTAGAATTTGTCCCCTTCATCGAACGACCCACATCTGTCATGGAAAGCTAAGTTGGTGACGTTTAAGTTATTTGTTAGTGGTGTTGTGAATATGTTGATTGGTCATGTATATGGTTTACTTTTATGTTTGCACGAAAGGTCTCTATTTCTAATGTTGTTACGAAAAAAGTCCATGTAGAAATAAGTATGTAAATTATGTACCTGTTTTTTCTATATCGAAAAGTGCAAATTAGGTTGCGCTTTTTAAAAATTTCAATAATGAAAAAAAATTCAGAATTAGAAAGCGGAAACTAATTGCGCTTTGCTGATAGAAAGTGCAAGATAATTTGTGTTTTCCAAAATTTTAAAATCCTCAAAAAATATTTCAAAAACGAAAAGTGAAGTTATCTTGCCTGCAAGGCACCTTGCGTTTTATATTTTTCAAAAATAAAGATCAAATTTACATATTAGTTTACGCAGGGACTTTTTCTATAACAACATCAAAAGTAGAGGCTTGCGACTCTTTTCTTGTTAGTTTTAAACGTGAAAGTCATATTTTTGCGGATTTGTTCATTTTTTGCTGTTCATGTTTTATTCCCTCAAAAATAGTTTGAATTCTGGCGCATCAATGTGAAATAGAAGTTTAGCGTGAATAGTAATTTTCTTATTAATTTCACTTTGCTATTGGCCACTATGTTTGAGGCTAACTGCTGTAGGAGAGTCCCTGCCGCTGAATCTCATCAGGATTTAAAAATATTCCTATATATGTTTGATGACGTCACTTCCACATAATAGGTGTGAACTTCCATCTTTCTTGCTCTCTATGTAATACTTGCTTACGTTTCAGTCCAATTGTAATGTTTATTTTTTTTGAGATTGTGATCACGAAAGAAACCATCATCAAGGTCTTTCCACATTAGAGTCGACATCTTGAAAAATATCCTAGCTTTCCAAATCATTTGAATATTATCCACAGTAGTCTTATGATGCTTCAAGCATCTCAAGCTGTCTTCAGAGCAAATTGTCAACCCTTTTAAAAGTTTTAATTTTGTCCATTGATCAAAATTTTGAATTTGAACCATCAAATTATAATTTAACCTGTATTTATTTGGAGAGTTCTTTGAATACCTATAAACAGTTTATACCTTACTTTGAATTTATCTCAGAGGGCGGCTCTTTTTTGTTTCTTGAAACCTAAAAAGTAATTTATTTTAATTTTATACATTCTTCGAACGTTTGATTGAAATTACGGCTGCGGATTCGTTTTGTCTAATTGCTTAGAGTAAATATGTTTTGGCAGCAGACTGATTGTAAAGATTTAGGATACATAACGTCCAAGAAGATATTTTTCTTTGCTTATGTATACCTAGGAAAATGTTGATGAGCCGTCAATAAGGTTTGATCACTGTTTATTCCTATTACTCTGACGTGAGTTTTGCGTTCGAGGTTGTCGAGAGAAAAAAAATGGAGGGACGGGTCTAAGGCCGGGAGGTATTGAGTAGAGGTCTAACACAATTGAAGGAAGCTTCTAAGAAGAACGATTCAATGTCTTCTTCCATTGTCATCAAGTGTTCCTGGAGAAAGAAATGTTGTAGATATAAGTGTAGAAGCTTGTCTTAAGTGTCTACTAGTCTAGGGTGTTTCTTTTAAGTTGTAAATATACTTAACGTGCACTTTGAAGGAAAGTGGTAGATCAATTTATTTGGTATGAACTAAATTTTTTTAATCATTTAAAAACACTGATAAAACTAAAAATGAACTAATTCATTCTAACATACTAGGATAAAAGCAAAAAAACTAAGATCGGTGAACTTTGCAAATAATGATTGGTAGGTTTGAATCATACAAAAAGCAAAATCGTTGCATAAAATAAAAATACCTGCGAAATCGTACTTATTAGTGCTAGTTCCGTTAATGATTTAAATATGAACCAAATTTGAAGTTTCGTCTCGTCCAAATACAAAAACAAGATCTTTTGCGAGATTTAAAACTCTGTAATTTTTTTATATTTGATGATAAGAATGACAACACAACAAGAAAGCAGACAACTTCCGACGGCTAGCAGTCGTTGGCGGCCGTCGCTAGCTGTCCTAATACAGACCACGACTTCCGTTCGTTTACGACGGCTTCAACGACATAATAGCGACGACATGCGACGGCTGTTCCGATGGCCTTTCCGTTGGATTTTTAGACGACCACGTATCGTGGTATTTTTCCACTAAGACACCAGAAGCCGTCGTTAATCGTCGAAAATTTTGTTCAGATGGCCGTCGTTTGCCGTCGAAAATGGTGGCCAATAGGCCGTCAGAATTCGTCGAGAACGGTCAGAAGTGGTGGCCAATGATCCGTCGATAACCGTCCGTGATCTGGACAAATTTTTTGCTTCGTTTCCATACCAATATAAATATATAACTCATCAAAATCAATATACAAGCCATATATATGAGTTGAAATAAATTTTAATATCAATATAAAACTCAAACATTATAATATCAAACGCAAACATATTTACATCCAATATCAAGCTTCAATATTTACAAAACCAACCTTCTATCTCACCCTCATCCATTCAGCTTCAATATTTAATCCAACGTCGAACTCCCCATATCAACTCCACAAATCAACCACATTTGTACGATCTGTTGTCTGAGCTCATTAATCTCCACGTTGTCTTGAGCCTTTTGGTAAGCCCTTTGTGATGTCCGAGCCCACAAAACAAGTCGAAATATGTAATTTTATAAAAATTAAGCAAATTTCACAACGTGATTACTTTTTATATATTACCGACTGGTTGCTGTTGCCGAAGCGCCTGTTTCTTTGAGTTAAGTTCATAACAGAGTCAAAGATCGCATCCTGCTCGTCAATAGTCAACTGCTCCCATCCGGAATGCTCAAGCATCTGCACAAACGTAAAATTAAACACAAATAAATATTACATGACATAATTATAATATTTTATAACTAATTAGTTAAAATGATCATTATTAATAACTTATAATTTAAAGTGTACCTACATGTACGTCGTACACTCAATAATCCTCATGCCAGGCATACGACACTTGTGACAACCTGGAATTTTCGAGCATTTAAAATCGGAATATTTAATTGATTTTAAATATTCAATAGAGTAATTTTAACTTGAATTACGAATATCAAAATTTATTTGATAATTAAATTATTAAATTAAATAATTTGAGGTTGAGTAAAATGTTGAATTTGGAACTTTAAGCATGTTAAAAATAATTTGAAGACTTGTAAAATTTATATTGATAATAGTGAGGATAATAGAAGTTGTAAAATTGAATTTAACACTGATTTGTTCGGTTTTGAAATTTTATCATTTAAATTGAATATTTAAAAATAGCCTTTCGAGGCATAATTTCGGATTTCGACGAAACCAGTTCCATTGGGTCCGTAATATTGAATTATTATCGGATTCCAATTTTTGTGGCGTTTGGAGTTGTCGTGTGAGCGTATGACTTATAAACGCGCTGAAAATTTAATTGATAACAATCTAAATGAAAATTAATTTAATTGGTCAAGCTTCTTGTATACGCCATCTCCTTTACTTATCACGTCACCTCCTTTCCTTCTAATCAGCTAAGCCTAATTCATTTCCACAATTCGAAAAAAAAATATAAAATAAAATAAAATATTCATATAAAAGATAAATCAAACCGATAGTCAAATCTTCCTGTATACGCCTCCTTTCTCTTTTATTTACAAGCCGAGCCTTCTAAAAATATCCCACACCCTTCTTCTTTTCATTGATTCAAACTATTATCAGAGAAAAAATGGCCGCTTACCCTTTTCACTCTAATCGAATCAAATATATAAAAAAAAACAACTGCTCGTTTAATCTGGGCTCTGCTCGATGGGAGCTCGAGCGGCGAGGTGGGAAGGAGCTCGTTCGGAGTCGACGATGCAGTTTGGGGATGGGTTATGGTTGCGACGGCGTTCGAACTAGGTGCTGCTAGGGCTTGGCATGGAAGGCGTAGGGTTCTCGTTAGATCGGGTTGGAGGAAAATCGAAGGTGACTCGCGACTGAGACTCGCGTAGGTTGGGACAAGTCGCGAGCATTTGGGGCGGCACGTAGTCGTTCGCGAGTGATAACGGCGACGAAGATGGTAGTCAGGCCACTACAGGGGTTGACGATCGGTAGGGCTTTGAGGTAAATTCTGGGCTCGTTTCTGTAAATTAGTTTAGTTATTTTTAGGATCTAAAACGTTTAGTTATGTAAAAACAATAATAATAATAATATAATATAATGATAATAATGATAACTTAGAGTAAGGTAAGTTTTATAATAGATGGATAATTATCAATTGATTCTATTGTTAGTTAATATATTATTTAAGAAATTAGGATATTTATGTATACCCTATTATACAAATTTAAGCTGGTAGGAAAAAAAAAAGAAAAAAAATGTAAACCAGGTTAGTTAAATTGTCATCTACAATTAGTTAATTAAATTTATTAAGATGATAATAATAATGTGTATGTATGTAGGATTTAGGGAAAATTTGTTTACATTTAATTATTGTTTAAATTAAATCATTTGTTAAAATAAGGACTATTAAAATAAAATAACTAGTTAATTAAATTGATTAAATGGAAATTGATTGTTCAATTACTCAAATATTAATACAGTCATATAAATATTTCTTTAACGTCTAAAAATCGAGAAACAAGCTGGAATGGAAGTGAATGGAAATAGACTGCAAATTTAAACCAAAGGTGAGTTAACCTCACTCAGTTAAATTTAAATTTAAATGATTAAATTTAAATAATTGTTTGAATGGTTGAATTGATTGATGTGTTATATCACAATATATACTACATCTTGGAATGTTTGACTTATATTGTGCTACGTCTGTGGATGTAGGGAAAACAGGTTGGAGGGATCCAACTGGATCCCTCAACATTTATTTAAAATTATTTAATACCCTCTGTTGTGATTATTTTATATTCTGTGACGAATATTATTGACAATTGGAATATTAGATGTTATGGCTCACCTGAATATGTTCCGGTGCACTAATTTATCTAGATATATAGAATTTGATTTTTGGAAATAAAAAAAAGAGAATTTGTAAGTGAAATAATTGTAGAGAATTTAAATAAATTAGGAATGAATTGGATAAAGATAACAATAGTTTTAAATTCTAATAAATAAATTCCGTATATGGAAGGGAAATTTGGAATAAACAGAAGATTAATAAATTTTTAAACTTCGGTATGATTAAAACATTTATCTAAAATTCGAGGTTTAAATTATTTAAGAAGAATGAAGAAGAAATTGGAAAATCTGATATTGGTATATTTCAGTTAAAAGATTTTAAATCAAACGAAAAATAATAACAATAATAATAAGTTCATAACTAATGAATTGAGTAATTAAAGGAACTCATTTCAAAATAAATAAATTGGAAATCAATTTGGGAAAATTGATTGAAGTTGGAATTTTCTCTGGATAGCCAAGTACGTCTTCAGAGTAAGTTTTTAAAATAAAATAAAGGTTTTAATGTTGTTTTACAAAGTATGTTCTTGGAAATTTATTACTTCTAAATGTTTAATTCTAAAGTAAATATTTATTCAAATCTATTACCGTAGTAATAATTTGTAAAAAGTGACTTCGTAATTCTGTTTTTAAGGTGAAAACCTAGTTTATATTTATAAAGTAACCTTATTTTCAAATATTCATATAGTATATATTTTTAATCAATTATTGAAGTAGTTTTAATTTAAATATTTTAAAGAAAATTCTAAAGTAAGTGATTTGTTAATCTATTATCGTAGTAATTATTTAAAGAATGAGTTGGTATTTTGTTTAAAGAAGAAAATCTAATGTATAGTTATAAGGTAACCATATTCTAGTTATTTTTAGAGTATTATTTTAAATTAAGTACTAAAGTAATATTTCTATATTAAATGTTAAAAATATTTTACAATAAAGTGTTGTAAATTATTTTAAAAATCTTGAGTTTTGTGCTTGGTGATTCCAGTGGAAGTGGAAATACTCGGAATTTATTATGAAAAAAAAGATAGTTTGAAAACCGTTTTCAAAGGGGTTTGAAAGTGAAAATATATCTTGTGAAGATATTTTTGAGATTAATAAATAATTTGGTAAATTATTTATTGGTTGATGCATGTTTGTGCATATTAATTGATAGTTAAATAACCGACTATCAATATTGGACAAAAATACGTTGATCGTTTCAAAGAGACCGGGATCGAGATTAATTTCTCAAATTTCACTTCGATCCGGTTTGTACGTTTCGTGGAAACGAGTTTGGATTCGAAGATGGAGCAGTGAAGTGCAAGGGCTAGTCGCTAGTAATCCTGAGGATATTTCCAAAATGGATGTAGTAGGAATAGTGCCTTCGGTTTCGTTCGAACCCGGGACGGACTTGTATGGATGAATGCTTTCATAAACATCGTCAGGTGGACGATGGGCATTCTAAGGGATATGTTCTATAAAGGTAACGCTTAGCCTCAAGCCTCATCAAATGGAAATGACTGAAAATCAGGGGTTATGCAGCAAGGCTAGGTGGGTAGCACCCAAGAAGGGTGAGGTCATCCCAGTCTAGATGTCCCTTTTTATTTCGGCTTAGTGGGCGGTTGCTGGTCCCAACCGCGGGGTGATCTCACTCGGGATTATCCAGTAAGGGGTAGTCCAGGTCTTGTGTTGCAAGGGAGCGGGCGTACTCCTCGGTACGGTGATCTAGGCCCCGTACTGTGACAGGTGGTACCCCAGTGCCTAGTCATTAGTTGGAAATCCATTCTTCCTACGAGCCTTGTACGAGTTTTGTTTGTATTGCTCACTCTGTGGCTAGTAGTTGGAATTTAATAGATGTAACAATTTCGGCTATTTTATAAGTATTTGTATATAGACCCTATTATAATATCAGAGGATTTCTATAACAATTGTTTTAGCTATCGTAAGGTAAAAACCCGACATGTTTATTTGTGGTGTGGTCTTACGAGATGCTTTTGTTTTCAAAGGATTTTTGAAACTTTAATAATCAATTGGGTGTGATTTTCTCACGCTGGTATTCCAGACTGACTCGGGTGTTATTTAACTGTAATGCTCGGGTCAGACCGAGTATTATAGGATACAGGATATGATGCTGTGGAGTTCAGGAGACGAGCAGGATGGCGATACGTACTCCCGTGCTTGTATATATATACATATTCCGCTGTGTTGAGTTGTTGTGTATCCATTTGTATAATATTGATGTTGAGATGTGACTGATGTACTCTGATGATGTAATATATGTAAACAGAGATATTTGACTTTTGAGTAAAGATCATTTATTATCTATTATATTTTATTCCGCTGCGATGGTTAGATTATGATGTTGTTTTCTATTTTCTTCTTCTACCTCTTCTTATTTAACCCAAATGGTTCGTATTTCTGTATAACTCAAGGGGTACGGATTTGTGGGCTGTTACAGTTGGTATCAGAGCTTAGGTTGGTGATAACCTTGGCTCTGGTGGGAATTACTCATTTAAATTAGAGTCCGTGGTACTCTAGAATGAGTTTGAGCGTAATAATAGATATGAGTGCGTATTTGTTAGTGAATATAAATTGTTTTGATATTATGTTGATTGGTTTATTGAGTGGCATATGAACCTTCGTCGACACAGTCTGTGCAACTGTATTGAAGGGGTTTCTAAACACTCGAATAGAACAATTGACACGGTATTGTTTTAAAATGTGGGTAAATGAAATAATTTTACCCAAAATATATTTTGATATAAAAAAAGTTCTTGTAAACTATTTAGCTAATATATGGCTGCTTGGATGCTGGAAATAATAATATTAAAGTATTATCGTTGTTAAGTGAAAATTTAACTAGAAATTGAAAATATAACCAAAGTTTAGGGCAATAAATTCATTATAAAATGAAATTCATAAATATGAATTATAAATGTAAATTATAAATTGAAATATAATTAAATGGGAATTTGTATAAACATAAACTATACAAATGCATTGTACTTATAATTTGAATTAAAACAGAATTTGAAAACTTTAACCCGGAGATATTGGAAGTATTTTGAAGATAAATAGTAGTGTTGTTGTTTTTGGGTTATTTCTAAAAGGAAGTCTGTTTTAAAATGGATTTTGGAAGTGATATAGCACTGAAATCACTTGGATCATTGGGAAATAATTCTGATGATGACGGCCGCATCATCAGTATTCATTTTCGAATTTCTAAGTGACGGATTGCTGCCAAAAATTGATTTGTTCAGAAAAGCTGGTTGTTTTTGACAATCTTAAGGGAAATTCGTTGGGAATAAAACCAGGATTGGTTTGGCTTTTGAGAAATGTGATTTGAGATGTTGAAGATTTCAAAATGATTTGAAACCAAAGCCGGGAGCTAAAAAATCATGAGGAGATAGGTTGTAAGCTTATAAATTGAGATGATTTTTAAATCAGGAAGGGAATATATGCTTTGAACGTTGGAATTTAAATTTAAAGGGAATGTTAAAAATGAAATTAACGTGGATTGGGAAATAAAATTTAACTGGATTGAAGTAACTGAGTAGGCTGAAAATAATATCCAGTTGTATTTGAATTAAGTTGAAATCGAATTGAGATTAAATAAATCTGAGTTAAAATTAAATTGAATTGGAATAAGAATTCAATTGAATTAATGAACATAATTAAATTCTTGCTTGAACGAATGGGAAATAAATTGAATAAGGATTGGAATTGAAGTAAATAAATTAGAATAACTTATAAAAGAATCAGAATTGAATTGCATGGAATAAAAATATGCTTGGGATATAAATAAACATAAGGCTTGAGTTAAAATAAAAGAACAATATATTCAAGCCTATGATGAATGGAATTGTGTAAATAATAAGTTGTGACTTATAAATTTTGAAAGTGGAATAGAAAATCCAAAATAAATATTGTTTGATGTTTTGGATAATGAAACGGAAAATCTAAACTTGAATTATATAATAAAAATTGAACTAAGAAATAAAATGAAGTGGTATTTGAAATCAAAAATTTAGTATTGAACTATAAATAGGAGAGAACTAATTTTATAATAAATCAGTTAATAAAATGTGTAAATGGGAACGTAATGTTGTTTAATTAAAGCCGAATTATGAGTTAATAATGAAGTTTGAAAATAATACTCAAGTTATAAATCAAATTCGACTTGAATCATTAGTGAACAAATATAATTGAAAGTGACCTTGCAATTAATTAAATAAACTGAGAATGTAATTGAATTGTGAGTACATGAAATTTGGTGGAAAATTGAAAATGGATAATGATTCGGAACTCGAGTTATAAATTAAAATTTAACTTGAAGTGTTAACAGATTAAATATAGTTGGGAATGTGTCGAATAAATAAAAATGTAAATGGATTAAAATAGTAATGGTTGGAATGTGCAAATGAAATCCAATAAGTGGAAATAAATTAGAAATGGCCATGTAATAAATTGAATGAGTTGAATCTGGAAAGTTAAATTTTATAATAACTAACCAAAAGAAATTGTAGACTTTAAAATGAGATTTAACTAAGATGGAATTAAGTTGAATGGAAGAGGAATATTTACTCGTAAGATGAAATGAGCTTAAGTATAAAATTCGAATAAATTGAAGTAAATTGACTTAAGCTAAATTGATGGAAAGGAGTTGAATTGAAATCAACTTGACCTAAGTTTAATAATATTGGATTGGTTTTAAATCAAGTGAAAATAAATTTGAATCGAAATAGAATTCGGAGAGTTATAAATAATATTTAAAGAATAAAATTCATAATGGATTGAGTGAATAAACTAACTATTGAATAAATAAATGGGTAGAATAAATAAGAATCAAATGAATGATGAAAATAGAACTTGTGTACAAAGAAATGAATCGCAAATGAATGGATCGTGAATAGAATTGAAATGATTATTGAATGGATTAGCCAGGATCGGATTCAAGCTAAATAAAATAGTTTGGAATAAACAAATATGGAATAAATTGAGTAAAGTAACTAAAGCTTGGGTTGGATTAATTTGGGAATGGTTAATAATATGCAAGCTTAGAATGTGTCGAGCTAAATAAACGGTTGTGAATGAATTCAAATAAAAAGGAAATTTAAATTGGTAATAAAGATGAACCTAAGTTGTTAATGGGTTTTGAATGAACTAGTTTGGTTAATAAAATTGAAAAGCAAGTGAATGGATTCAAATTTAAAATGCGATGAAAATGAGAATATATGGATTGTGAATAAATTCAAAAATGGAATAAAATTAAGTATAAATTGAGTTGAAATCCATTTAAAATGGTTATAAAACATAAATACTTATTTATTCACATAGATCTCGTCAAATTGCATAGAATAAATTGTCATTTGACGTAAATGGAAGTAATTAAGATGTTATGAATTGATAGGAGTAAAATAAATTGATTTTAGAGCAATTGAATTAAATATGAGTTCAGTTTGCTTAAAATAAATTAAATGTAAGCGATTGAGTTTTAAACCATTCAAATTGATGAAGTTGTATACGAATGGATTGAAAACCATTCAAATTGAATGAAAATGGTTTGTAAATTAATTGAAACTGTGGGATTAGTATGAAAACTGTATAAGTTGCTTATGGAGAAATGTTTGGTGTGAATTTCTTTTAGAATTCATGTGTTTAATTGTTGCAAATAAGTGAAATGTTGTTAAACTTCATATATATCGTACTTACATGTTTAAATTGAGTAAGTACAGGTACCTGGAAGCCATGTGGCTGGATTTGGTTGCGCTAGTTGCTAAAAATTATAAGGCGCTTGCTTAAAAATGCTAAATAAGGTACGCCTACGCAATAAAAATATGAAATATGAACTGTTTTTGGTTTTTCCGACCGTGTGGGAATCCTTTGAAAACAAAAGCATCTCGTAAGACCACACCAGTGTTCGAGGGGTTCGTGGAGATCATCGTCGATATGTCGATGATAGTAGCTTCGATGGGTGATGGCTTGGATCGTTGGGCATGTGCATGACGTTGATTTTGTGTCATTAACATTTGGGTTTGAGGAAGAAGGTTGTAGCCTCGGGGACGTACTCGAGATTAATCGGGGATGACTCGAAGAAAATTAGCGAACGAGATGCTTGGGATCGTGCTCTGGGGAAAACTTGGTTAGGATCGAGTTTTATTGATATAGCATGATTTTGAAAAAAAATATCAAGTTTTGAAATTTAAACTAAATCAAGTTTAAAAATCTTTCTTAACAACTTCTTTGATGTAATAATATTCAGAGGATATTGAATTCAAGTATTAAGAAGAATTAAGGGTTAAAATATGAATTCATCAATCTCGGAAGCTATTGATTTCTACTTACATTTTATAGATGATGATACACTGATATATGAAATCATGTACATATTTTAGGCAAGTATAAACTGGGCTGAAGATTTGGGCTTTGGGCTTGATGCACTTGAACTATGCTTCAACTAGCAACACTAATGGACCAGCAACACTAATTTAGGAATAGAATTAGATTATTATTCATAAAACTCCTCCTCAAGATGGGTTATATATATCTAGTAAACCCAACTTGCTTCCTAAATATCTAATTCTATTCCCATTCAATGCTTTAGTGAGCATGTCAGCTGGTTGATCTTCAGTCTGAATATAATGAGTAGTGATTTCACCATCTTGTATTTTATCACGAATGAAGTGACAATCAACTTCTATATGCTTCATTCTCTCATGAAACACAGGATTTGATGTAATGTAAATAGCTGCCTTATTATGACACCAGAGTTTTGCTGGTTTCTCATATTCCAATTTACACTCTTTCAAAAGATGCTTAATCCACATTACTTCACAAACTGCCTTGGACATTGCTGGTATTCAGACTCTGCGCTTGACCATGACACTATATGTTGCTTCTTGCTTTTCCAAGATACTAAGTTTCCTCTAATATATATATATATATATATATATATATATATATATATATATATATATATATATATATATATATATAAACCAGTAGTTGACAATCTATCATCTTTGGATCCAGCCCAATCTGCATCAGCAAAGCTTTCCACTCTCATATGCCCATGATTTGCATACATAATGCCTTGTCTAGAAGTACCTTTCAAGTAACCTAGAATATGTTCATGTGTAGACCAATGTTGCTTAGTGGGTGAAGCCATATATTGACTCACTACACTGACAGCAAATGAAACATAATGCCATATTATAGTCAAGTAATTGAGTTTACCAGCCAGCCTTCTATACTTCTCAGGGTCACATAATAATTCTCCTTCTGATGTCAGATTGCTATTTGGGATGATAGGTGTACTCTGAGGCTTAATACCAAGCTTACTAATTTCTTTTAATAAATCCAATATGTATTTTCTTTGACATAGGAAATCCCTTTATTGCTTCGTATAACTTCCACACCTAAGAAATATTTCAATTCTCCTAGATCTTTTGTTTGGAAATGATCATGAATAAAGGTTTTGAGAGAAGCAATACCTTTGTCATCAATACCAGTTATTATTATATCATCTACGTATACTACTAACATAATAATACCTTGTTCAAATGATTTGTGAAAGACTGATTGATCACTTTTACATTTTACTATCCCAAATTTCTCAAGTGTTTGGCTAAACTTCCCGTACCAGGCCCTTAGACTTTGCTTCAGGCCATATAGTGTTTTTCTAAGCTTGCATACTAATCCACTTTCCCCTTGTGCAATGAAAACAGGAGGTTGAACCATATATATCTCTTCATTGAGATCACCTTGGAGAAATGCATTCTTTATATCTAACTGATGAATTTTCCAATTAAATCTAGCTGCTAAAGCAATACATAATTTGATGGATGTCATCTTGGCAACTGGAGAAAAAGTTTCTAAATAGTCCATACCATATACTTGTGCATAACCCTGGGCTATAAGTCTAGCTTTAAATCTTGCCACAGTTCCATTTGGATTCATTTTAACAAAATACACCCATTTGCATCCAATGGCTTTCTTATTATTTGGTAGCTTAACTAGATCCCAAGTATTGTTTGTTTCTAGAGCATTCAATTCTTCAATCGTTGCCTTTCTCCATTCTGATTTGGATAAAGCTTCAGTAACTATTCTAGGGATATTAACTGAATCTAGTGCAGACATAAAGTAATATGTAGGGCCATATACATTTTCATATGACACGTAGGTAGAAATAGGATAGGTGCACTTTCTCCTTTCTTTGCGGAGAGCAATAGGAAGATCAAGAGTGGGCCTTGTTTCGGTGTTGCTAGGTGTTCCTAATTCTTGAGGTGATGCAGAAGAATAAATTATAAATTCATCATTCTCCTCCTGAATTGGTACATGAGATAAAAAACCCATCATTCTCCTCCTTAATTGGTACATGAGATTTCTGATAGAATGCTTATCTTCCATAAAATTCACATCTACAGATACCAGATATTTATTTAAGATCGGACAAAAACACTTATATCCTTTCTGTAATCTTGAATAACCAATAAATATACATTTCAAGGATTTGGGATCTAGCTTGCTTAATTGAGGATTTACATCTCTAACAAAACATGTACACCCAAAAATTCTAGGTTTAATAGGGTATAGTTGTTTGTCAGGGCATAAGACTGTATGGGATATTGAAATTAAGAATCGTATATGGCATTCGATTAATAAGAAAGCATGCAGTTAATACAACATCTGCCCAAAACACTTTTGGGACATTCATATGAAATAGCAATGCTTGTGTGGTCTCCAGGAGATGTCTATTCTTCCTCTCAGCAACTCCATTTTGGGGAGCAGTGTCCGCATATGAAGTTTCATGCAAGATGCCATGTTGGCTTAAGTAAGAGCTGAAGGTATGAGAGGTATATTCCTTAGCATTATCACTCCTTAGGGTTTGGATAGATGTTTTGAATTGATTTTGAATTTCAGCATGAAAGTCACAAAAAATAGAAAACAACTCAGATCTGTTTTTCATTAAGAATAACCAAGTAACTCGAGAGTAATCATCTACAAATGTTACAAAGTATTTATTACCAAATTTAGAGACAACAGATGATGGTCCCCATACATCAGAGTATACAAGTTCAAATGGTGCACTTGCACGTTTATTTATTCTTGGCTTTAAACTACTACGATGAAGTTTAGCATATTGACATGATTCACAGTCAAGAGTAGTAATATGGTTATATTATGGACAAAGTTGTTTAAAAAGAGTGAGTGAGGGATGACCAAGTCGTTGATGAACCTTGATTGCTGAATCTATACTAGAACAAGCCATTGGTAAAGTATCCAGAATATAAAGACCCCCAGATTCATAGCCTTTACCAATAATCTCCTTCGTTGTAAGATCCTGGAAAATACAAGCATCAGGAGAGAAAGATACACTACAACTTAAGTGTTTGGTAAGTTGACTGACAGATAACAGATTATATAATAAGGAGGGTATAAATAATACAGACGTTAATGGTGGTGAAGTATTAATGTTACCAGATCCTTGAACATTGGATTGAGTCCCATCTGCTAAAGTGACAACTTGACTATGCTCATGTATTTTAAGATCTGTAAACAATTTAGGGTTACCTGACATATGATCAGTAGCCCCTTAGTCAATGATCCATTTTGATGCTTGCTTTTCCATATTAGCCATAGTAGATGCAGATGATGATGGATTACTAGTTGAGTTCTGTAAGGATCTTGATACTTTTTGTATTTGTCAAATTCTTCTGTGGTCATCAACACAGTCTTATTAGAAGTATTAAAAACTCCTTGATTTTTGTTTTGGTTATTATATTGAAGTTTTCTACATTTAGAAATCAAATGCCCAAGCTTCTTGCAAATTGAACACATTTTATTACTTGGTGTCCATGCAGTCCTTTGGGGTCGTAAGGATGGGGATGATGATGGTCTCCAAGAGTTAGGTTGTTGTGACTGGTTCCATGGTGGTCTAAAATCAGTTGGCGGTCTCCATGAATTAGTATATGGAGTACGATTAGTATTAGTACTAATTAGGGCACTGCTGTTAGCATGAGATGAGGCAGTTGCACTTTCAGTTCTAAAAACACGACTAAATACTTCCTGCAGTGAAGTTATTGATGATCCAGACAGAATTTGAGCCTTAGCTGAATCAAACTCCGATGGTAAGCCAGCCAGAAAACTCATAATTGCCATTTGCTCTCTTCTTGTTGAACTTTCATATCTATACTCATAGGCAACAGAACGTTAAACTCTTCATATGTTCTTTTAAAATACATAAAATAAGTAGTGAGGGATTGATCTTGTTTTTCTGCCCTATAAAAAGACTTGCACACATCAAACATTCTGATTAGATTGCCCTTTCCAGAATACAAAAATTTGAGATATCATCAATTCTTTCACGAATTCGCAGTGGTTAATTAGATTGATAACTTCATTATCAATTGAATTTCGTATTTGTAAGAATAGTCGAGCATCTTCTCTTAACCAGATCTGATCTTCTTGCTTTGTTGATGTTGGTGGATCTTTGATTAAGTGATCTTCCTTATCCATGCTCCTGAGATACATTCGAATTGTTTTACTCCACTCCAGATAATTTGTGCTTGTTAGTTTTCGATCCGTTATTTTAGGCATCATCAACATCACATCAATCATTGACGAACTTTTACTTTCAGCCATTATTTCTAGCAGGAGAGATATATCTGAATCTTAATTTGAATAGAAAACCTAGATCGAAGCGCGAGGCTCTGATACCATGTAATAATATTCAGAGAATATTGAATTCAAATATTAAGAAGAATTAAGGATCAAAATATGAATTCATCAATCTCGGAAGCCATTGATTTCTACTTATATTTTATAGATGATGATACACTGATATATGAAATCATGAACATATTTTAGGCAAGTATAAACTGGGCTGAAGATTTGGGCTTTGGGCTTGATGCACTTGAACTACGCTTCAACCAGCAACACTAATGGACCAGCAACACTAATTTAGGAATAGAATTTGATTATTATTCATAATATTTGATATAAAATGAGTAATTTAAGTTTGGTATAAATTAAAGGTTTGAAATAAATTATATTTAAATTAATCAAGATTAAAAGTGTTTAATATATATATGACCCTTATTTTTAAACTTAATAATGTAATTAAGTGATAGATTAATAAGATAAAAATGTTTTTAAAGGGTAATTATCTTAAAGGTTAGAATTACTTGGTTAATGATAACTCATTTCCAAGGTTAAGTAACGATTAATTAAAGGTAAATTAATTTTTAATAAAGGTTAATTAAGTAATAATGAAAGTTAATTAAATATTGATTAAAAGGATTTTTAATTAATAATTAGAAATTAATTAATTAATAATTAAGGGTTAATTAATTAAGGATTAAAAATAAGTAATTAAATAATTAAGGGTAATTAATTAATTAAATAATTTAAAGTTAATTAATGACTTGATTAAGTTTAATTACTACATGATTAAAGTTTAATTAATTAATAATTTAAGATTAATAAATTTATTATTTAGAATTAATTAATAAATAATTAAGGATAATTAATCATTTATTAAGGATAATTAATGAAGTTAATTATGTAAGTAATTAATTAAATAATTAATTTATTTGGTTTGTAATTACCGAATCTTAACTAAACAAAGTTAGTTAATTAATTCACAAGTAATTATTTTATTCTGAGTTAATCAATCAAAATCACATGGTTAATTAATTTTACTTACAAATGATTAAGAAATACCACCTGAATTATGTGATGTCTCTAATATGTAATATTGTGTGATGCAAAGTGCTTAGGTATTCTGTGATGCCTGTGATATGTTGTTATGTGGATGTGAATTGTTGTATTGAATTTAAATTGTTAACCCAAACATCTGGCCTCATAATGGCATTTGAATTTCGATGCGATAGGGAGTTGGATTCTAATTGGTTTTCCGAAACCCACGTCGAATTTTAAACTTGGAAATATGTTATGATTGAATCCACGTATCTCGAAAATAAACGCTCATTATTCGATTTAGCCGGGGGAGGACTTTATGTCATAAAACCCATTCCGAATAATGATACGACGTATAGATTGCATCTGAAGACGGTGGTTGAAGACTGGGTATTTTCGAGATGACATGATAACTTGTCGATTATTTCTGCATTGAGTTGCTCTGGTATAGAGATTCCATATGTGAAAGGAAGTCCGATCGGGATTGAGTATACCCGGATTTGCAAGGGCTTCTTAAGAAGTGCCTTCGGTTCTGTTTGGACCCGGAACAGACTTGTATGGATGTATGTCTGACGTTACACTTTGAGATGTAAAGCTGGTTTCTGTCAAATACATTTCTGCTTAGTGACGGAGAATTTATTCTCTTAGCTTAACAATCTTTTCTGAGACGTACGAGCTCAGAGGTTTTGTAGTTGATGGTTACTAGTGATATATTCACAATTTGGTGACGTGGCATGCTGAGTGATGTTGATTATTGGTTGATCGAAGCATGACCTTTTGTGAAAAGCGTAGTTTCGTGGGACGAGACTGCATCAGGACCTCACACCCCGGAAATGGTCGAAACGGGAAAGGATGCAACAAGGTTATGAGGGTCGCGTCCATTAGGGTATGTACATTTCCTTCTGGATAAAAAGTGGTATTCTGGTATGAAGTCCAGATTATTTCTCGTATGTGGTTGTTGATGTAGAGGGCCCTCGATAAAGGTCGGTTACGACCGGGGGATGACATACTCGTGACAGTTAGTTACCTAGTTACAGAGATAACCCGGCCTTGTGTTGGAAGAGAGCTGGCAAAATTCTTGGGGCGTCCCTCTAGAGGCGTACCCAATCGGTAAGGAAGTTCCTTAGCCTGACCATTGTTGGAAATCCAATCAAACAATATGAGCCCTGTACGGTTTTAGTTGTATAACCTGCCATGCAGCGTGGTGGTAACCTGCCATAAAATGTGGCAGCTATAGTAGGCATACTACGAAATGTGTATGATGGCTAAGATTAATATTATACTTTCGAAATGTTTTCTACACTATGCGCTAATAATAATGTCAAAAAAAATTTCTCGCATCAAGCATGTTTGACTATCATAAGAAGAAATCTTCTCCAATTGTGCGATTGCATTGTGTGTGTGGTAGGATGTCTTATAGTAGTTTCATTTTCCAAAAAGCATGAACGAATTTCTATTTATAAATTGTTTTTATTCAAACAACTGTTTTTTTTACTCATACTCATCCCACCACTGACTCGGAGTTTATTGTTCGTTCCTAAAATCTGGGTGCCCATAATTTCCACACGGATAGCCTAGAAACAAGTTATCTGTGTTTTTGGAGCTAGCTTGGATTTAGAAGTCTTTTGGAAGCTATCGGATTTTGGAAAGCTTTTGGCTTTGGAAACCTTTTGAAGTGTTTAGAGTTTTAGAAGACCTTATCAAAGTCAAAGTATGTTGGAACTTTTTGAAGACTCTGTTGTCGTTCCGCTATGGTGTTGTTATCATTCTGTTGTTGTATCATGTATATACTCTGATGTTGTTGGGTTGTTGTGATCCAATGATGTAGCTGATGTTGTATTCATGTGTATCAATGAAGATTATCATTTTGTTTCCGCTGTGTTGTTTATCATCTAATGTTGTTATAAGCTTCGGCGATACAGATTTCGATGTCGATTTTCGGGCATCGAGTTCGGGTCGTCACAGCACTGCTCATATCACAGTACTTTTGGATCGTACAGACGATCGCTCACTTAGGCATCGCCTTCTTCAACTATTGAAGGTAACTCTTAGAATAAGAAAATATCATACTGCTAATATAGTAATGCATGCCCTACTCATATTGGAGCACCAATGTTTCTAAAAATACGAAGTGTTAATAAATGACATTATCAAAACCGAGGCAACGCTATAACACCTCTGTGGTGCTACTGCATGCCACACTAAAATGTAGAGATTAGATAGAGCCTACGGAGAGTACATAGTTGTTATATTATGTAGTTCATGCTCTATTTTTTATGTTTGTACTTTGTACATTTGGAGTTAATTCTTGGTAATTTTTACCGTATACTGATTTTTGCCCGTGACTATCAACTTTTTATGGAACATATAGAATTCAAGATGTTTTAATTTTTGAATCCAAAATTTGCCTCATGTTCAAATTCACATTCAATGATCGTACCACAATCGCGATTGATCATAATTTTGAATGTACTGTGTAAATCAAGGCACCTTCAACATGTTCGTTACCATCACACATGTTGTAGGATTGAATTACTATGATGCAAGAAGTAAATATGGTTAAAATTACAATTTGAATTTTAATAATATACAACAAGTGCGTATAACTAGTTCTATTTTTCCGGTAGTCATAATTGACGGAATGATAAATGAGATTGTGGGGTTAGTTTTCTTTTATGAGTGAAGGGACTATATATATGGAAGGTGGGCAAATTTCGTCATATCCCTTCCTATAATTTTCTCACGTATCCATTTTTTTGTTAAATTATTTACTTTATTTATTCATATTTTTCTTGTTTATATAATATGTTAAGACTTTAAATATTTTGTATGTGTACTTAATTATTGTTCTATTTATTTTATATTTATGAATAATTCAGTTTGTAGGTTGAATTTGTTAATTTCTTTTACGATTAAATATTTGGTGCGTGAATTGAATAATCATTTTTCACCTTATTTTAAAAAAAACTATCGTTGAAAAGGAATATGTTTTTTGATTAATTTTGAATCTTTTTGATGTAGAACAAAATTGAGTATATAAATGAATGATGGATTTGAAATTGAGAACTATGTTTTGATGGAACGATAAATTTGGTAAAGTGATCGACTTAAGTGAATAACATGTATATAAATGGATGTTAGTTTTAAATTTTTGAAGGGTTTAAGTTAATTTATGATATCAAATAGAGTAGATGAGAATATTGAAATTACGGATAAGCTAATTGGATTGGTTGGGGACTGAAAAATGGTTTAAAAATGCGAAAATATGGTGGACAAACAGAAGCGTGGTGAGATAAATATAAGTGAAAATAAGGGACACATCCCTAAAATCAAATTTAATACACAAAAATCCTCAGAAAAAAAATTACATCCCTATTTTCAAATACTATGATTTTCTTCATTACAATATCCCTCTCCTTTATTGCAGCAACGTTGATTCTTCATATGTGCATGTTATTCTCACATCCATAATTAAAATTTGCATCTTATTAATTATCAATCTTTAAAATAACATAACTTTTCTAGAAAAGACGGATTTACAAACCGTTTTCACCATTAAATCACAAATTTTATATTTTTCTAATGAGTGGCATTGTGCGTATATAAAAACAATGGCAGCATAAGCTATTTGTAATAATTGACGAAATGTCTGTAATTATACGCAACAATTGCTGTAATATCTACAATTATATAGTATGATTGCAGGCAATTCAGCAATTATATGCAATTGTTGCAGAAATATCTGTAATTATACACAATAGTTGCAGAAATGTCTGCAATTATACACAATAGTTGTAGACAATTCAACAACTATATGCAATTGTTGCAGACATGTCTGCAATTATATGCAATAGTTACAGAAATGTCTGTAGTTATATGCAATATTTGCAGACAATTCAGCAATTATATGCAATGATTGCTGACATGTCTGCAATTATACGCAATAGTTGTAGAAATGTCTGCAATTATATGCAATAATTAGAAGATATGTGATAAAAAACATTTCAATATATCTTTATTTGCCAAGGATACTTAACTATAAGAAATAATCATATCCACTTTATTATCACCATATGTGTGTGTATGTGTATCCACATGAGTGTTTGTTGCTATGATCCATTATTTATGTTGCATCTATAAGATACTGTGCATTAAAAGATGAAAAGAATTAGAGCTAGGCTCCAACTTTAGAAGTGAAAGTAAAAGCGTCAGCGTTGAAATGGTATTCACTCTGTCTCAAATGATTTAAGACTTCAGTTCTGGAAGTATTTCCTTGTAGCACAGAAAGCATTCAAATAATTTTGTTGAAGGCATAGTTTCGGATGATAACACTAAATTCAATCGCAGTGCCATGGTTAGTGGCAGCAAATCTAATAAACTATGAGCGTCCATGTGAATTATCTTGTGTTGAAGTATTAGCAGTAGCACTGGTCATATGGTATTGCCATTTATCTATATATAATTGTTATTATTTTCACCTTTCTTTGAGTATCATTCAAATTTAGAGTTATTTGTCATCAGCGGTCATATTATGTTAAAAGTGTTTATGCTTGAAGTTCATAATTTAAGCTACATTCTTGCATAATGTTCTTTTTATTTGTTATATTATTTTAATACTGCATTTGCAGACAATTCAACAACTATATACAATAGTTGCTGACATATCTGCAATTATATGCAATAGTTGCAGATAATTCAGCAACTATATGTAGTATTTGCTGACATTTGAAGAAAAATCGAGTATGTTCAAAATTTGCAGATTTCTGCACAAATAAATGGAATAATTGTACTCTTACTTCAAATATGCTTTTTTTGGTATCAACAATGGATCTCATTTTAAAGATCATAAAGTTTGTGATTTTTTAGTGAAAATGGTATGCTGATCCGATTTTTCTACGTAAAGTTATACGCGTTTAAAATGTTAAAAACATAAAGGATATTGCGACTTTTTGCGTGCATGAATTTGAAAATAGAGACCGAAAATGTAAATTTAGTTTGGAAACGATGTTTTCTCTATTTTAAAACTTATCAGGGATGTGAGCCAAACCGACCCTATATATAATCTATTATAGCAAAACAAATGTTCTACTTTACCGTACTTATGTATGATATTTTTCCTAAGGTATCACGTTGGTTTATTTGTAATATAAACTTCCAACCGATAATGTAGGTGTTAATGAAAGACCTTACAAACATTGAGGCCTGTGTGTTGGTGGATGTGTATTAGCTGTTGATTTGTTGGCAACAGCTCACGAAGATGTTGAGAGGACAGCTATTCCTTTGCAATCCAATCTGATAACTGCCTCAGCATTCATGGAGCCTCAAAAGGAATGGATGTTCATCGACAAGGATGGTGCAGAAGTTGGTCCAATGGAGAAGGAAGCAATTAGAAGGCATTGGTCTACAAAGGCTATTCATTGGACAACAAAGCGTTGGGGTTCTAGCATGCCTGATTGGAAGAGGCTGCGTGATATATGTGAATTGGGTTGGGCTCTTGTGACTCATGTTCCTGTTCTTACTCCCATTTTACTCCCGTTGAGGTAAATATCTGTTCCATTTAGTTTAATCGATTTGTATGTTTTTATTTTTTTTTATTTTTAGTTTTATGTAGCTACAATGCATGTACCACACTACAGTCGAAATTGATTGGCTTAATCATGTAGAAAAACTAAATATATTTTGTTTTACAAAAGAGAGAACATGTGTGTATAATTATATTTCATAGATATGGAAAAAATCATATTTAAGAGGCATGTGTAAATGTGGTTTGGGTAGTGATGTTGGCAGGCCCTTACTCCTTGCTCAAGCATCGAACATTTGTATTTAAATCGCAAAGAAGTTTATTTCACTCCTTGCTCGTATATTAAGATTCCTTACGTAGATCCTCAAAAAAAATTGCATCATCAAGGTTTGTAAAAGAATGTTGTAATAACTTGTGGCAGGACTACAGTGTCTACCAACATTAAAAAGGGAATGTAGTCGTTTAAGACCATTAATTCGAGGTGCCAGGCCAAAAAATAAGGTTTTATTTTATTTTACTTTTTAAATAGTGTTCATGAACGTTGAAGATAGTCAAAGCAGCTTTCAAAAGCCTTCTTTCATTGCATTTCATCGGGTGAAATAAAAGTTGAGTATTTCGGTATACCAGAAATTTTTACCATGTAAATTAGTTCAGTTTGTGCCAATGCTTTGATTCAGTATATCAGACAATTAGTAAAAGGTAATGTTGTACTATCCAAAACTAGTTTACAAATCAAAATAAAGTTCCATATCCATTGGATAAATCAGAATATATAATATAATTACGTTACAACGCATTTTGAATATTAAGGAGCAAGCTTATACAACATAGGAGGTGGGTTTTCTTTTCTCACCTCACACCATACGTATGACATGTTCGTTTTATTATAGTCCATTTATTATAGTCGTACCCCCTACCTTATGTTTTTTTGCTACATATTTCTTGTTCCTTCTTTTTATTTGTTTTCACCAAGTTCTTCATCCAAAAATTGAAAACCAAACGTATTCATATATGGGCAATCTATAAATGTATTTTAATCAATTCGTGTTAGGTGACTCATCATCTGTGTATCAATGCATGTTTATCCACTTTCTATCCATGTGTAACGTATCAAGACAAGACAAAACCTTTGTGCTTAAACAGTTGAGCTACTCTGTTTTTATCCGATGGTGGTTATTTCACCCAATTCCACCACATAGAATAATAAATTTTTTTGATTTTACCAAAGGACATTTTTCTTGAATGTTTGCAAACCCATAATCTAGTAGTACCGACGTTCTTAATGTTAGGTTAACACAGACTTCTGCCTATTCAGGTCGAGGAGGCTGCCTTGGCTATATTGCCTCATATGGTGTCAGCTCATTCTAATCTTGATGATGCAGGCGAAATTGTTGCCCCAACTCCCAAAGCAAAATGAATTTAATCAAGCCTAAGATGCCTTCCTCATGTTGCTCGAGTTACTTGCAATAATATTAGAAAATACAATTAATGCACCACAAGTATGGAAATATTCAGAGTTTAGATTTACAAATGAAAGAAACTTGTTAAATTATAATATTGCCATTTAGTTCCTGTATCAAGAGTCAGCATAGGTTTTGATATGCAGACATAAATGTGTTTTATTTGTTGCTTCTAAGTTCATTTACAAGGTTTTACATTAGACGTTCTCCAATTTATTATGCATCCGGTATGAGTAAATCAATATAACATCTAAGGAACATGTCCTTAGTAATTTGCACTTGCAATGAAGTTTTTATTTTGGCATAAATGATACCCCACGATGATAGTTCCCCTCATACGCTGATTGGCGGTATTTACTTGGGAATATGTGACATCTTGCAGCTACTGTTCCCTGTGCATGCTGATTAACTGCGTGAATGCTACCATGAGTTTCACTTGAGTGCTGCCAAGACAATAAGGTAGTGTTTGGTTTAAAAACGAATTTTGTATTTTCGGTTTTCAATATGTATGTCAAATTTAAGAATAGTGGATGAATGATGAAGATGATGAAAGAAAGACAATGGAAATGTGAAGGGGATAGAGGGACGACGAAAGAATTCATTGTTTCACGTGCTTGTGTTATTTCTCAAAACATCGAAAATTAAAAAATTTGTTTTCTATTTTCTACGTTAACTTCGTTTTCTAAATTGGTTGCTTACGGAAATATATATACGTCATGTGCATTTTTGTATGGATGAAAACTTCAAATTAAAAACAACAAACCAAACACTACTAAATTTTTATAGAACCGCCTTTGACACTTATCATGTCTGTTCAATTATGCCCTAATTTTTAGATGCCAAGCATATTCTATTTTGTGTCTAATATCAAATGTTCTTTTGAGCATTTTTAGATGTTAATTTTCTTCGTTGAATTGTATAATTTTTGATATATTTACATCATTTCTCTGTTTCAGTTCGACATGTTTACATTTTCTTGGATTTTTTTTAACTATTTGATGATTTTTGGAAGCAAAAGTTATGGTATTTGTATTTATATTTGTATATTTACATAGTTAGGTAATTTGTATATTTATGGTCATTAGTTGTTCGTTAAGGTTTTTCTTTTTTCTTTTTCTACAATGGTTGTTTGGTACAAACTATCTTTAATATCTGCTTTTGGAGATTAAATAGTGGAGTTATGCCTATGTTTCATTTTTTGAGGTCTAGGGGCTTTCTTGGCACCTTGCTTTCAAAACAACATAAGTGTGAATAATATTTGCTCAATGGCTCTTCCTTTGCAAACTAACTTGTTGAGGCCGAAGAGTTATAGCATATGTGTCACGATTCGAAAATTCATCACTTTTGAAAAATTTCAAATTATTCAAATATAACATATTTTAACATAAATGATAATGTTTTGAACAATAAATAATATTGATAATCTTATTTTAAATAAATATTTATAAAAATATATACTTTGGAAGATAAATCAATAAAATGACTTAAAATCGTTTTGTCGATAAACAGCTTTTTGGCCATTCGACATCATGCACAGAACTGGATACATGCACTCATTATCCATATGAGTGACAATATGTGATAAATAAATTTATTCTATTTTGGAAAATAAAAGTATATACGGCATCGTTAATAATGTCTCTATATTCGAATAGTTAATTTTTGAATTTAAATTGAGTTTAAATTATTTAATAATTATTTTAATTATTAAAGCCCTTTTAATGATTATATAATAATAGAAATATTATTATCAAATTTTGTTTACAAATATGTGTATGTCAAATAAGAAGAGAAAATATGACCGAAAACTGGAATTGGAATTTGTAAAAATTCAACATGAAGAAGTTGTGCAACGTTATGGATTATATGTGGCATACATATGCACATATACATATACACATACATGAAGATACCCACATGCACATGAACACACATATATACATATACATCTATTTGTATATATATTCAAAAATATCCAAGATATTTGTCTTTTCCATAACCCTTAAGCATCCAAAATCAACATTTACACTCACAAGTTCATGCACATGGGGGGTATAGTTCGGCCGAGCATAATGCGGATGGAGGAAGATGTGGTGGTGGTGAAGTAATGATGAATATGCACTTAAAAATTGATATTTTACTCCTTTCATTTGCCTATAAATACCTGCCATCCTACTTCACTTCCATTCACTTCTTTTTCATTTTCCTAAAAATTTTTTTATCTACTTTCATGTCTCCATACTTAGAGAAATAATGGCAAAATATAGTTCCAAAATAAATTAGATTATATAATGTGCATGTGTATCAAACCACTTCAAAATATCTAAAGCAACTCCGCCTTTCTTCCTTTACTACTCAAGGCCACACCATTGCAACCCTAGGTCACGAGCCTTCCTCCTCTCCAAGGTCAAGGTCGAGCCTTACAAAGTCAAAAGTTTGAGTGTTCGTGAGCTTTGAATTCAAGTTAGCGGATCTATAGCCGATTTAAAGTTAGTCCGATCGAAATTCATGTGAAAAATTCTAAACAATATTTATATATAATACGATGATGTGATATGATTGTTATGGTTATTTACTATGCTTAATCATCAAGTTTGGAAGTTAAATATATGTTGTTTTATTGTATTAACAAGTCATGTTTAATGCACATCGAAAATCACAAAGGAAATCACATTCCTTTAATAGATGAAATGCCATATATGAGATTGTTAACCTCTTTAAAATGTTTTAAAATGATTTAGAAATGTTCATAAGCATTTAAAATAATTTCAGCGAAGTTTGAAAAAACTTTAGAAAATGAATTGAAATAGGTGCGTCACGTAATGTTAGTTCGCGATTTCGCACAGTAGAAAATAAAGTTTATTTAGACGATAGATTCAAAGTCGAAATTCTTTGTAATAAGAATTTTTCAAACTCTTATAACTATAATTTTCAGACGAAGAAAGAAAATAAAGATTTCATTTAGTAGATTTTGGAATATGAGCAAATCAATTTTGCAAAATAGTCGCGGTTTGAGTTCGGAAACCAAAGCGACAAATTCATTATAAATGATATTTTTAACTCTTTAAAAAAAATATGAGATAAATTCTATATATCTTTTAAAATGCTTTAAAGAGATTTGGGCCATAAAAATAGAGTTCTAAATAATCTAAAAGTTGTTTTGATCAAATAAGCTTTGAAAACACCATCTGTAGACAATTCGCAGCACTTTTTGCAGCATTTTTAATAACTTTGAAATATGGATTTAAACTTAGCATCCATTTTCATATCTTTTATAAATGTTTTCAATTGAATAATTAAATGTCTTAGTAATTATTTAGAGGTTTTATAGTTTATTTAAAAGAGTAATAAATGATTTAAAGAAAAGCTATTAAAATAAATTGATCAAATCTTGGCTCTAAAAGTAGACGAATAGAGTGGATTTTTTATTTGTGAGATCCAGATGTGGGTGCTTAAACTAAGGAGATGTTCACAAGCAACCAATGCCCTAGCTCACCTGGCCTCTTTCGTGGACGAAAGATAGATAAGGTTGAAATATCGGAAACGAGACAAGTATAAAAGATTCAAAATTTATAAATTTAATTTAACTTAGATTGTATAGAGATAGCCTTTTTATACTTGGTATTGAATTTCGTAGTGGGAACCCATATTATCCGTGTGAATTTAAAAGGTGATTTCACCGTTATTTGACGGTTAGTAAATGTTGTAAATGGAAATTGATGTTAGGTAAAATTAGCACAATTTCTATCAATCCCTTTTAGCTTAATAATGTTTTTCAATACGACTTATGAAAATGATTTGTTAATTCCAAAGAGAAAGAGAGATTTAATGATTCTGTATATACTAAAAAGGAATGTTTTAAAGACATATATTTCTAGAAGATATTTTGATAAAAAGGAATTAATCAATCAAAGAATAATTCCCTATTTACATAAACATCTTATTAACGATGATTGGTTCGAAGGAATCGGGGTCGGATTTGATGTGATTCTTATTCAAAAACCACTTTGAACCAATATACGTTCGAAAGTAAAGACATGGATAGATAGTAAATGAATGAAGGGCTACTTGTCACTGACTCTCGAGGGAAATTTCCCATATCATATATATATGACAGTGGTATCTTTATTTGATCTTCGATGCAAGGACTGCTCGCTACTAATCCTAGAGATTATTTCCGACAGGATGTGGCAGGAGAGTTCCCTTGGTTTATCCTGTTCCTAGATAGCTTGTATGGACGAATGTCCGATGTTGCATTTCTAATCACATTGATTGATCTTTATAAACGTATCTCTTTCCTAAGACATACGAGCCCAGGAGTTATACATCTGTAGAAATCAATTGTGTGATCATGGAAAGACAATGTGGCATTCAAAGTAGAATGTCCTATGTGAAAGGTAAGCATTACCTTGGGCCTCATCACTTCGAAATGGCTAAAACAAGGCATGCCGTGAAGCTGTGGGTGGTGCCCATAAAGATTTAGTCGTCACCATTCTAGATTACTCTATATATGTCGAGTATGCTATGAGATCCTGGATAGGTCAGTTACAATCGGGGTGGTGTCATATTCGGTTCTATCCACCATCAAGTTGGGTCTACAGGTAGGTCGGTCTTGCCAGATGCAGAGATTTCAAAAGTCATTGATCCTTAGTAAATCGCTCTAGAGGTGTACTACGCGAATGGTAATTCCTTATCTGCCATTGTATGAAAATCCATTCTCCAATAAGTGCCTTTATATTTGATTGTAGAACCTACTTAGTAACAATTAATCAATATAATTATTTTGGCTAAGATTCATAAGTTTATTTGAAAAATATTTCCAAGGAATGTCATTAAAAATAACATTCCAAATTTTGCGTAGCAATGTTTTGTTTATCATAAGATAAAAACTTGTTTCGTATTTATGTACGGCGTGGTCTTATGAGATACATTTGTTTCCAAAATGTGTGTTTTGAGTTTCTCTTACCAGTCCCATGACTGACCTGGTGTTTATTTTCTTTTCTCCTTAAATTCCGGGTGCTCCATTTTTTCGGCCAGCCAAGTATTTATATTATATTGAGCATTTGGAATAGAGCATGGAGCATGGAGCATTTTGGTCTTTTGTTGACGTTATCTATCACTTTCCGCTATGTTTGTATTATGTATATGTATCTACCAGCACCTGTAGAGATAGGCCGTCATAACTATCCAAGCTGGATTAGTACATGCTATGACTCTGATATCTCATTTTAAGAGTGATTATATGTACTATCTATATGTATAATTATAAGTTGTAAAATAAGATGTGAAATTCTACTATTGTTTTGTTTTCAATTTTTAATTTCCTTTACCTCATGATAATCTGCCTCTTCGACGCTTGAAATTACGGTACATGCATATCGAGGATGTATTAGTGTCGATTTCTTAGGATCGAGGAGGTGGTTCGTCACAATATGTTATTGGTTTTTGGTGGTGTTCGTCAAAGTGTCTATACGATGTTGTTATGCTAAGTGAAACTAGTCGTTTTTCTTCCACTGCACCAGAAAAGGCCTTTTGTAGCATTGAAAAAATGTTACCAAAACTTTTAGTAACATTTCTTTAAATGTTGTGATACGACGTGCAACTAAAAGTTTGAACTTTTTGTAGTGTTGTAGAAAACGCTACCAAAATTTGACCTATTGTAGGGTTTTATAAATGCTACAAAAAGTTTTAGACTTTTAGTGGCATGTCATATCGTAATGTTTAGTAAAATTCTACTAAAAGTCGTATCACATCAATTTACATTTATTTTAGTAGCTTTTTAAAAGACTGCTAAAAGTTATTAACTGTTTTGTAGCATCTATACATGCTACTATTTCATGTTAATGGCTTGTATCATTTCCGATCATCGCTCACATAACAGTCATATTACAATCAGCAATAAATCGCATAATCGTCATATCCAAACAATCAATCAATCACATAATCGTCTATCCAAACAATCAATCAATTAATCACATAACATCTTATTCAAGCAATTAAAAAACACGTTAATCACATAATCAAATATAATATCCATAATCATTTCGACAATAGTTTTTTGACAAACCAAGTAAATTCACATGAAATCCCATTCATAAATAAATTTACACAACAAGTGCTAACAAAATGTTATAGTATATATAACAATTAAAGACATGTTCATTGCTTGATTACCCACAATTCCTTGCTGCAGCTGGTCTTTACTCTTAAAAATCTAATTACATGTAGGGAAGTTGAAAAATCAACAAATGGTTATGAAACAGTTTCATATTTAAAGTATATCAAACATCCCTAGTACGAATGACACATACGATGCACATGAGCAAGGAAAATATGAGTACCTTCTTTTTGTTGCAAAAATAGTAGAGGACTTGGATGGAATTTAAAATAATATTCTTGTAATTGTTAAGAATTGTTAAAGAGTTTATTCATGTTGTAAAATTAGAACCTCTTAATTGCATGATATCGGTAGATTTTTTGATAATAACACTTGATTCAAACATTTGTTATAAAGAAATGTAACAATGCTATGGGGAAACCTCATAAAAAGTATAAGAGGTGTGTAAAATCTATAACAAAAATCAGGTTTACAGAGAAGGGAGATGTATAATATGGACCATTGAAAATTATTCCTTATTATATTTAATAGTAGTTTCACCCCCAATAATGTAAATTCATATGTAATAAATTAAACTATACTATTTTCTTGAACTAAATCCATTGATTCAAGAATTGACACACGTTCATTTTGCATCTTAATGTACTTAATTAAAAATATATATTGTGTTGCGTTCATCATAATAATCCATCATTTCAAAAAGATATCAAAGCACGAGGGTTGGCTCATTTGCAGTTGTAAGAAGCAAGGGATCCTTAGGACAATGTCCATAGTGTGTGAAATTTGCTTACGGTGAAAGAGTAATTAACAACTTAATCAATGAATTATATATAGTTCAACTTAACAATTTACCTTCCGCTAGTGTCACCAATTCTTAGTTGAACTCACATTCGTATGGAAAGCTGAACAACTCATCATGAATGTTTGCAAAATGTTCATTGGATATCATCAAGTATTTAACATCTTAACTTATATTTATATCATTTCATAAGGTCAGCGTTGTAATATATTTAAATAAGATTGGACTATCGTTTGAAATGATGGTACAAAATCGATCTTGGACTATCATTTGAAATGGCAGTAACATATAGTATCATTTGAGACGGTAGTAATATAAATGCCAAATTTATAACCTGCAGTTTTAAAAATTCATTACACAAGCAATAACAAACTAGCACATCTACCATCGTTCTAAAGACAAGTGTGATTTATTTGTACTTAAACTTTAATAACTTAGTTAATTTTTATAAATTATTTCAAACTTACTTTAGCAGCTTAGTTAATTTTTATAAATTATTTCAAACTTATAAATTTTTCATAAACTTAGTTAATTTATTATTATTATTATAAACTTACTTAATTATTATTATTATTATAAACTTAATTAATTTTCATAAACTTATTTATTTATTTATAAAACTCGGCTAACTTAGTTCATTTTTATAAACTTAATTTTAGTTATTATTGTTGTTATTGTTGTTATTATAATTATTAATTGTAAATCATAGTTGACTTAGTTAATTTTTATAAACTTAATTTCAATCATTATTGTTGTTATTATTCTAGACGTGTACTATGACAGGTAGTACCCTAGTACTTTGTCATTCGTATGAGATCCATTCTCCAATACGTGCCTTTATGGTTTTGGTTGTAAAGCCTAGCATGCTGGAATTTAATTAGTGTAATAATTTCTGCTATTTGAATAAGTGTTTGTATTTAGACACTATTATGATATCACAAGATTTCGTATGAAATGTTATGGTTACCGTAAGGTAAAAACAAGTCGTGTTTATATGTAGCGTGGTCTCATGAGATACCTTTGATTTTCAAAGGATTTTGAAAAAAGATAATAATTTAATTGAGTTTATTTTTCACGCTATTTTTCAGACTTACTATGGTGTTATTTTATTATAATGCTCGAGTCATACAGAGTATTACGGATTCAAGTTAGGATGCTATGAAGCTTAGGAGACGAGCTGGATGGTGAAGATGTATTTCTCGTATTTGATTTTATTCCGCTGTAGTGTTTGTTGAAATTACCAGTAATTGTGAGGCAGGTTATTATAACTGTCCAGACTGGTAATGATTGATGTGTGTAACACCCTTCTATGATGCCGCAAATTATTAAATAATTTTTACATTATGCAATGATAAATATATCATATATTCAATTTTAATTATGATATCATGTAAAGAATTTCTCCTGTAATCATGGCTAATTCTGAAAAGCACAAATCCTTAAAAATATTAAAAAAACATTCACACACACACAAATGAACAAACTTGTACAACAAGTTCTTGAACATATACATTTTGTCCACATATAAGAACAAACTTGGATTTTAAGCATTAATTTATTTCATAAAGATTACAGTCATTTATTGTTTAGTAATCAATCATGTATTCACAAGTATTATTTTAGTTACTTAAATGAATAAATTCATACAATAAATTAGAATAAAATTGGTTTAAAATTTTGCATATTGATATGGTAAACTTGAATACTGCTTGCCAATTTTTTTTTATTTCATACATCTTGCTGAAATGAATGTACTATTACGATGCTTATTATTGTCAAAACTTATATTTGAATGATCATAGTAAACATGTTTGCTTCTTTTTTTTTGATATCGCACTAGAATTTGTTAGCATTGGTACAATTCATTTTGCATTACAATGTTACTTAATGACTTTAATTTACAGTAAGGGGTTTAATCCACATAATATATTATTTAAAGTGCTAGAAACAGGTAAAATAAAGCTTTCATTAATACATTAGCATTATTAACAAAGAAATTAATATTAGCTAATCTGAATTAAGGGAGAAATTTCAAATTGTACTACACAATCAATAGTTATGCAATAGTTGGACTACCTAATTTCAGTTACTTTCTAAGTTACGCACAGACTACTATCTTAGTTTATATTAATATTTCTATTATGTTCAGCCGTGTGCATAGAAAGGGTTGACATGAAAAGTTAAATAAAAGAGCAACTATGGTAAACAGTGTTTCCTATATGTTTAATTTCTCCATCAACACTTAATGTCATGTATCTTTCTTTCTTTTGGTTCATGTTCAAACCAGTAATCGCGACCACTATGTGTACTGCAAGTTTGATCTATTATATTTTTGATACTTAATATTTTGTTGATTCATTTTGTTTCAGTAATTTCTTTAACCATATATAGGTGGCTGCTAAGAAGTGGAAAGTGGTGATGTTCTAGTATTGGTGGGAAAGACAAGGTTTTTTCACATATTTTTTCATTACGATATATTCATTGCTCAAGTACTTTATTGAGCCTATACTTATTCTTTTAAACTTGTAGGTCCTTGTATTTTCTATTTTGTTTTATTAAATGAGACAACTGTCCATTAGTTTTGTTGTACCTGTGATGTATCATATTAATGTTATTAATACAATATAACAGTCCTCGTATATTTCAATTTTAGGAAAAATGCAAAGAGTTACTGGACTATTCGGTATTTCCACAAGTAGCTCAAGTACTGGATATATCACATAACTATCAATGTTTAATGTAGAAAATCCAATGCCAAGTGGGCACTAGGATGCGTATATTTATATTTAATAATTTACTATAATCTTATGTAGTGACAACATATTTTAAAAGTGATCTTATTGTATTATTATATCATTAATAATTATTTCATGGTTGTAACTATATAAATACTTGATGATTCATTGTCTAATGCGTTAATGGATTTATATGTACTTAACATCTGTATGGTATTTTTAAACTGTACTGACGATATTTTCAAGTCATGGCTGCTTTCACATTGACAACATACATAAAATGTTAAGATAATAATTTTTACAATGTTTCGCTAACATTGTTTAGATGAATAATACAACGCGTGGAACAAGTAATATCAAACCTATCGACAATAGTTGTAAATTATTTTCTAATCATCATACATAACATTCACTAAATATTGTAAATATTGGCATAACAATTAAAAAGAAACATTGTTAAATTTATATTTTACAATGCTTAAATATAGTAAGATTAGTCACTAGTTTTACAAATTTTCATAACATTTGTAAAGTTCCGTATAAAACAATTTTACAATGTTTTTAATAACGTTTTCACAAATGTTGTAAAAGAATATAACCCTTTTACAACTATGGATGTAACAACAATATGAAAAATGTTATTAAAATATTTTAACAATATTTTTCTTTGTTGTTAAAATGATTTTTTTGTAGTGGTGATATTGCAAAAGGCTCTCCGTACGAAGGAGACTCTGGCAAAAAATTTCAAATATTTAGGGTGTTAGAATTTTTTTAAAAGTTTTTGTTAGCCAAAAGTTGATTTTTGATTTTGAAATCGAAATAAAGAGTTTTGGATTAGAAACGAAAACTAATTGTTGGGGTTGAAACTGAAGAGTTAGAAAGTGGAATATCGAATTTTAACTAAGTGGGTTTTTTTTCTGAAAAGAAACAGGTTTGGAGCATTTTACTGCCTTAGCAATTTCAGGGACGAAATGCTTTTAAGAGGAAAGGAATGTAACGACCTAGATTTCTAGTCAGTTGATTTTGAACATTTAATTTATTTTAAATGTTGAACTAAATTATTAATTTATTTTGAGTATGGAGGTTTTTGTTGAGTTAGTGAAATAGTTCAAAATTTTCAAATATATTGATTTAACAAATTTGGTGAATAGTAAATTTAATAATTAAAATTAGGATTATATGTGAATTTGAGGTAAATGTACATAGAAATGATTTCTAAAATTGATTTGAATTCCATTTGAATTGGAATTTTGATATTGGACTTTTGGATGGGATTAAAAATCGATAAACTAAAATTTGAAATTTTATATTTTAAAATTAATAATTGAATTTAATATTGGGAATAGAGTGAAAAATTGAATTTGGGATTTTATATGAATCAAAATAGTTTCTAATATGGATATAATTCTATTTGAATTATAATTGAGTTAGTAAGCTTTTAAAATTTGAATTTTAAGTAATATCATCGACTTAAAATAACATCTCTTTAAAATTGAATTTGGGATTTTATATGAATCAAAATAGTTTCTAATATGGATATAATTCTATTTGAATTATAATTGAGTTAGTAGGCTTTTAAAATTTGAATTTTAAGTAATATCATCTCTTCTTGGGATTTTATTTGTATTGCAATTCAAATATATTGATTTAACAAATGAGGTGAATAGTAAATTTAATAATTAAAATTGGGATTATATGTGAATTTAAGGTAAATGTACATAGAAATGATTTCTAAAATTGATTTGAATTCCATTTGAATTGGAATTTTGATATTGGACTTTTGGATGGGATTAAAAATCGATAAATTAAAATTTGAAATTTTAAAATTAATAATGGAATTTAATATTGGGAATAGAGTGAAAAATTGAATTTGGGATTTTATATGAATCAAAGTAGTTTCTAATATGGATATAATTCTATTTGAATTATAATTGAGTTAGTAAGCTTTTAAAATTTGAATTTTAAACATAATAACTATATATATAAAGAAAGTGATGTGACTAAACATAATAATTATATATATAAAAGAAAGTGGTATGATTGAACATAATAATTATATATATATAAAATAAAGTGATGTGACTGAACATAATTATATATGTATAAGAGTGATGTGATTAAACATAATTATATATATATATATATATTATAAATGATTTGTGATGTGACTAGATATAATGATGACATAGGAAATTTGCCTATATATAGCCATATGTTTCTCCATTTTTCATCATCTTTCCACCAACCTTTTCTTCCTCACTTCTAACTCAAATAGATGTTTTCCTCTTACGAAACCGTGTGAAATTTTATTGGCTACAACATTCTAGTTGACCATTTTTAAAAATTTGTATCATAGCTATGTCAAAATACTCAATCTTTGTAAAGCAATTTTTTACCTAGAATATCAAGTCGGAAAATTACCCTTCTTCTTTTGATCTTAACTTCTTCAAAACTAATCGAAAATGAGTGATTTTTGAAAATGATGGAGAAAAGAAATTCCAACAACTTTCTCTTTGAGTGCTTTTTGCAATTTCATGAGTAGATAGCCCAAAAATTAGTTGCAAAATGACATATTTTCGGGTTTATTATTGGGAAATTCGATGTTTATCCAATGTTGCTCTACATTACCAAAACATGTCTCACTTCCTTGTTCGTTCATGGCCTAGACAACCTAGTACATTTAGGATTCAAGACTCCATCTTTTTGCTTAGTAATGAAAGTGCTAGTCGTACTCAAGTCAGCGAAAGTTCGGATAGCCTTCGGTGAGTAAATTCTTAACTTTTGGGGAAAGATCTTACCTTTACATATTTGTTGGTTATATGGTTATATATATATATATATATGATTTTTTGTTTGGATTATGATATGGCTTGGTTTTTTGTGTATTGTTAACTTGTAGTTTAACATTTGATTTGATATTGATGGTTAGGTGATGTGTTTGGATATGAATGTGGTGGTTTTACTACAATATGACGACGATGTAATTTGGTATATTTCATATATCCTTGGATTATCGTTGAATGGTATGGAAGATAGGAACTTGATTTGTTAAGGGACTTGAGATCCATTTTGGAAATACAATTATTTACTAGTTTGGAGTTAGTAAACGTTTTTGTATAAATACTAACTCGAGTTAGGGTTTTCAAAAACCTTTTCCTTATGCATTAAAAAAAATCCAAATTAAGGTTAAAATTTTATATGGTAAATTAGAGAAGTAATTCTAAGTTATTACGTCCACAGCGATAGTCGCTATGGATGCAGTTTGAAAAAGTTTGATTTCTAAATTTTAAGTTTCTTCCAAAAATGATTTAAAAACCTATTTTCAAACGTAATTAGTAACACATAAGTTAATTATAACTTGATTAAGTATGTTTGATAATTAATTAATTTATTAATTAAAGATAATTATCTATTAATTAATCAGTAATTAGGTTAAGTAATTAGTGACTAATTAGTGATAATTAATTAAGTTATTAAGAAGTTTAATTAACGATTAATTAGGTTAATAAGGGTAATTATTTAATGTAATCAAGTTTAATTATTTTAATTACTATTTAATTAAATTTGAATTATTTAATTAAAGATTAATTATTTACTTAATTATTAATTAATTAAGGATTAATTTTAAGTAGATGCTTATTTGTTTAAAGTTTAATTATTAATTTAGTTCTAATTAATTAATACTTAATTATGATTTGATTTTGATTTATTTAAGATTTAATTAAGCTTTAATTTAGATTAAACTATGGTTTAATTGTTAAAAGTTATTTTAAACTTTATCTGTTATGTTTTACGTTGGGTTCTTTCTAAGTGGTTTGATTTTAACGAAAGGATCTCTTGTCCATGATATTAAATAAACAAACAACTGTAGAAAAGTTGGAATGTGATTGTTAGTGTTGTATGGTCGTTCATTAGCAGAATAAAACACCATTCTGTTATATGGTAATTGTTTGGATCGTTTGGACATGTGTTAAGCAGAATAAATCCTTAATCTGCTATTAATCGATTGAATTGTTTGGACATCTATTTAGCAGGACGAATCACCCTTCTGCTATTATGTTATTTGGACATGTATATGATAATTAGTTGATATTGACATGTTATTCCATGTTTCGAATATGAGTTGTATTTACATATATGTCGACCTATGTAAATAACCGTTGAGTGAATTGGGTAACTAAATGAGTACCATTGAGATTGCTAAGCCTCTTTTCGAATTATTAAAGTATGTTTTTGAATTAACTTTAATTCTAAAATCAATTTGGTTTTAAAGGTTATAAATGATTTTCAAATTTTATTATTATTTTATAAAGTTATTTTTAAATAACATCTTGTTTTTAAAAAAGGGATTTATTAATTAAAAAGTTTTACCTTGAGTGATTTACAAAGGATATCTTGAAAATGATATTTTATAAAGGAGATTCTATATAGAAATTATGAATGAAGATTTTTAAATAGCTTTAAAAATAGAAAGAGATTTTATAAATCATTTCAGATATTTTTGAAAGAAGTTTTATATCCAATTTGAGAACTTTTAAGTGGTTTAAAATATGAAGTGAACTTATTAAAAGAATTTTTATAAGGAATAAGAAAACGTGTTTTATAGAAGTGGATGTTTTTAAAGGGAATTGTTTGGCCAATTATTATGGAATTTGAAGAATTGGAATTTTCAAAATGTTTGGTAAACACTTATATTGTTTTTTCCAGTAAAAAGGAATCTAAGAGCTTTGGTAATAGAGTTTGAAAAGATCTTTTGATCAGGTTTTATAAATAATTTTATTAATTAAAGATTAATTAATAAAGGCTTAGAGGATCCCATATGGAAATTAAACCATGATTGGATGTTTTTTTAAGTTAAATAACCGACTATCATGTTTGACCCAATTTGACTTAGAAAGTATGGATGTAATTTGAGTTCCCCGATAAGGTCTCGAATGTTACTTCCAAAAGAAATAGGAATGAGTCAGTCGGAAATTATCGGTTTTTGATACGGAGAGACCGAGATCATATCTATATCCGAAAACCACTCTAAACCAACATGTATGTTCGAATGAAAGACATCATAAAGATGATCGAAGATGGTGCTCTTTGAAGTGCAAGGGCTACAACTACTAATCCTGAGGGTGATTCTAAAATGGATGCAGGAGAGTTAGTGTATTCGGTTTCGTTCAAATCTAGAACGAACTTTTATGGATGAATGTTGGCATTACATTGACGCTTGAAGGGCAGTGTTAGCATTCCAATATGGATTGCTATTCAGAAAGGTAAAACGTAGCTTCAAGCTTCACAACCGGGAGGAATGACAAAAATAAGGCATGCAGCAGAGCCATGTGGTTAGCTACCATTTGGAGCAGTCATCCCATTCTAGATGTCCCTTTCAGAGTTGGTTTGCGCCCAAGCACGGTGGTAGTATAAGGCCTTAGTATCAAGGAGGTGAGGTAATCCGATCTGTCATATCAAAGGAGCAGCCGACTCTGTGTTAGCATCAGTGCATTTTCAAGAGGTGTATCATCGAAAGGTAGTCCCTTATTGTTGGGATCCAATCTCCAATATGTGCCTTACGTTTTTGACTACGGAGCCTAGTATGTAGGAATGTGATATGCAAGTACTTCAAGCTTCACAACCAGAAGGAATGACAAAAATAGGGCATGCAGCAGAGCTATGTGGTTAACTACCATTTGAAGCGGTCATCCCATCCTAGATGTTCCTTTCAGAATTGGTTTGCGCACAAGCACCGTGGTAGTATAAGGCTCAGTATCAAGGGGGGTGAGGTAATCCGATGTGTCATGTCAAAGGGATAGCCGACTCTGTGTTAGCATCAGTGCATTTTCTAGAGGTGTATCATCGAAAGGTAGTCCCTTACCTTGACATTGTTTGGATCCAATCTCTAATACTTGCCTTACGTTTTTTACTGTAGAGCCTAGTATGTAGGAATTTGCGATGCAAGTATTTTAGCAATTTTATCTATTTACTTTAAACCTAGATACTATGATAATATCGTTGGATTTTGATATAAAATGTTTTGGTTGTCGTAAAGCAAAAATCCATCCATTTTTATGTGCAATGTGGTCGTACGAGATACCCTTTATTTGAAAAAAAATTCAAATTTACAAATCAGTTTGGTTGTTACTTGTTATCAAGGTTTACCCACGCTGGTTTACCAGACTGACCCGAGCGTTATTTCATTTAATGCTCGGGTCAGACCGAGCATGTTTTCCTAGGTTTAGCTGGATACTTTGAAGTTGAAGAGGAGTTGGGTGGTCAAGACGTATTCATGTATATTTTTCTTCCGCTGTATTATAGAGTTAGTATGTTTGTCAATGTAAGGACAGATTTCTATAATGTTCAAATTTAGGATAAATCTAGTGTACTCTAATGTTGTAGATATGAATAAAGATGTTTTCTTTTTGTAAAAATCATTGTTGTACTACATATTATTCGCCGCATTGTGAAATTCGGTGTTGTTTAGTTTCGTCTATCTTCTACCTTCTTCTTTCACCATAACAAATCAGTATTTTCGGCAATTAAATGTTCGGCATATGATATAGTGGACGTATTGGTGTCGATTTTCGAGGGTTGAGAATTTGATTCTTTACGAATTCATTAGAATAGATGGCATTTTCTCAAAACTGCATGCATCATATGTATGCCGTGAGGTGTATCAAGGCTCCACAAAGTCTTTGCATCTTCATCCTCTGTGCGTTGTAAATAGAGATGAATCATTGATTTGTTGACCATTATTGCATTGTTTCCGATTTATGTTTCATGTATACATCTACTGACCGATTACGCTAGCAATGATTATCTCCTATTTTATATACACCTAGTTTTGTGAGTACTGCTTGGGTGCTTCTGAGCGGTGTTTGGAGTTTTTAAGGATCTGTTTTTTAATATGCATAATATTATTTATATATGTTCGTGTGCTTTATTTATTTTGATTGATGTGTTTACATCGTGTTGAATATATTAGTTTATCTTTAGGCATATTGTACATAGTGAGAGTTCTTAATATTTGCAAAGATGCATACTCGAATATATAGGAGATGAGAGAATTTCTACCAAAGTGTAGCTCATGGAAAAGACATCTTACTACTGTAAATCTGGGTTTAACATATCTTTGATAACTAGCACTCTTGACTGACCCAAGTGTAGCTCATGGAAAAGACATCTTACTACTGTAAATCTGACATATGTAAGTTTAACTAGCAGAAGAAATTCCTTTTCAACAACGGGCAGCAGCTGCCTCTCTATTAGGCAGGCTCATTGGACAACCAATGCACGACCCACGAGCTGTAACAGTTTCAAGATTTCTACCAAAAGGCTTAGTATCTACCATAAAAGATGGGCCTGGTGAGTCTGCTGTTGCTTCTCTTGAACGAACAACAGAAAAAACAGAACTTGTATGAACCCCAGCAATGGCTACCTCTCTTTCTTCACATTCTCAACCATGGCTTCCGATCTCTATCACGAGCAACTGAAAGGAAGTGATATTGATTGGGATATCCTCGAGCAGGCATTTAGTCAACATATTATGATAGATGAACCCAAGGTAAACCTTCCTCTCTCCCATTGTTCTATAAATAGGTGGTTAGACGTGAGGATCGTCAATTTCATACTTCATCTACTTGAGAGTCTGAGACTAATTAAATGATGTTTAAAAATCAGTTTTTGTTACAATATATGTCAATATAAAAGTGAATATGCTTTTTTATTTTTCTATTTAGTCCCACAGCATGGAATATGTTCCATCTCATGTTCCAAGGTCTATATATAAAGGATCCTATGTAATGTAATTGAATCAATCTCTATATAATTGATATCATAGTGAATAACATTTTCTCCTCTCTTCTCTTTTCGAATGGCTTCTTATCTCTTTTTAGTTTATAACAGGTTATCAGCATGATCCCTACGAAAAAAATTACAGATCTACAAGTGTGATAGTCTATAAAATTAGATCTATTCTTTTCCAGATTCAATTATACATCTCAACGGTAAGTCATTTTTCTAATTTGATTGATCTAAACATCCGAATCATTTTTTCTTTTTTGTATCTCATTCCATTCTCGGTATACTTCTTCAGATCTAAATCTATTGTCTTATCTTTTAGGTTTTATTATACTAATCTTATAATTTTAGTTCTTATAAAGATCTAAACTTTGAGATCTCATTCTTATTTTGTTAGTTATTGTATTTCAGATCTAATTTTTTTGTTGTTGCTATTTTTTTAATCTTATTATATTGTAGATCTCAATATCATACTTATTTTATGTTTTGGGTTCATTTATTTTGGAATGCAAGTTTGAACTTGACAAAATTTGATATTGTTGATTCAAGCAAACTTATTGAATTTGATTGTATTTAATTTGGACATGAGTTTGAGAAATCAAACATGGTTTGTAAATGGAGTTTCATTTTGAAAACCTTTTGATTTGATTTAGATTTGAATGAAGGCTTTGAAAATTATTTTGATATATGATTTATATTTTTAGAAAAAACATTCTATTGTTTCTTAGAGAAACAAATATAAAGATAATACGTATTTTGAAGATCTTATTAAGTCTATATCTAACATTGATTTTGATTTAGCACATCTGAAGCGAATAAAAACATTAATAAATGATTACAGATAAGCTTAATATCTTCCAATATTTCCTTTAAAAAAAGGAAAAAGGAAATAAGAATTGAGAACCTGCAGTTTCCATAAATTAGTGAATTACAAGTTTCCTCAAAACAAGGAACCAGAAGTTCTAACTAAAAAAAAGGAGGATTGAAAAATTTAATCGTCAAACGGAAATAGGTTTTGACAACAACCTGAAGTTGTGCAAAGAAATTATGTTAATAGAAGTTGTATAATTCAAAGTCCAAGACCTGAAGTCTTGAATTATGAAAAGACTTTCTGATAAAGTTTACAAGTTCAAATTATGATCAGTATTTTTGTTTAATTTGTCAAAATGTATAAGCTTCCAAAAAAATGGAGAAATTTACACAAAATTTGAGAACCTGAAGTTTATAACAAATTAATGAACTTGAAGTTCATGAATTAGAAGCCCGAAGCCCTATTGAAATTGTGTAAAATGATAAGGTTGTACTTCTTGAAGAAGTTAATGGAAATTAATAAATCATCATATGAGATAATGATGCTGCATTCAAGAGATTACAAAAATCTCCAAATGAGTTATACCTTACCTTATACCTTCTTATTTACATTATATTATCCAAATATCCTGAAGATATTATGTTATATGATATTTCAACCATCACCGGATTGGAAAAGTAACTATTAATCTAGTCTTGAAAATGGATGTTCATTATTTGATATAAATTCAAATAACATTTCAATTTATATGTTGTAGTCAGTTTAAATTATTTTTCCCAATTATTTACTTTCAATTATGAAAGAGTATACATGATCAATTAACAGGTTTTGCGCAATGCAAAGTCTAATTTCATTTCAATGAGTAACCATAATTTAATTATTCTCTTTGTTGCTTTCTCATTGATAAATCTATGATAACTCAAACTTGAAGTTTGATAAGTGCAATAAAATAATTAGTAGATATAGTTCTTTTTTCTAATTATGAAAAAAAAACCCGATGTTTTGACAAATTACTTTTATGTACATATGGCTAGCAATTTATTTATAGAAATACATTTTAACATTCCCTATAATAGATAATTTATATGCCATATTATTTATATACATGGATATGTGTGTGTTTGTGTGTATTAATCTCCTATTAGAGATTTTTTTTCTTTGTATTGCATAATCCATTATTTTTATTTGTATTGCATAATCCAACATCCCAGGAAGATATGTAATAGGAATTTTATTTTTGTTACATTGCAATTCCTTAAAAGCAAACACTATATTCCCTGAAGGAACATCATATAAAAGTTTTGAAGTAATAACAATAATTTATCCCTAAAAAAGGGTGAATAGTATACCAAAATTACACTCCAGAAGTAGTGGTTTTATCTTCGCATCTTACTTTCATTTGATGCGTCTAATTTTGTTACTGTATTAAAAAGTTGATATGTCATTTTAAAGATAGTTACAACAAAAATCTCCAATTGGGATGTTTTATATTATTGTAAAGGTGGTAATTATGTAATTTTTACAAAATAAATATTGTGCATTGATATGACTTTCCAATAGTGCATATATATCTCTAGAAGAGATAAATTCACTCCAGAAGTGGTGATAATAAAATAACCCTAAAAGAGACTAATAATTTAGGAAATGATAACATATCTCTAGAAGAGATTTGTTTATAAATTTGATAATTTTATTAAACCAGATAAATGCATAGAAATTTGATTATGAAGGATCCTAATTTGGTTTAGGTTAGATCCTAAAAGTTTGAGAGTTATGCAACGTGTATCGTATATTTCATTAAAATTATATCAAATCTCCCAAATGGTTAAGAAATTAAATTATCTCTAGAATATGTTATTCTATATTCATATGTCTAATTATATCATAAAGGTTACGCTTCTAGTTATTATTTCATATGAAATATTACACGCATAATCATTTTTTGAAGAAATATCTTTAAATATTCTCCTGAAGAGATAGTCTATATTTCACATCATAATTTTCGTGAAAGCTATACACACGGTCTTGAGGAGATCTGTATCTATGACATTCCAAGTATCCAAAAGATACTCTTACTATTATTTTTGTTGTAATTTTTTGCAAAACTCTCAAAATAGATATGCAGAAATGTATATATGCAATTATAAATTATTCTTTGATAAGTGATAATAATTAATGTTCAAAACTGATATTTGAGATGTAAATGAGGAATAAAACTTAACAACTTGAAGTTGTGTGTATATTTTGTTCGAACCAGAAGTTCGATATGGTTCCAAACCAAATGTTTTGAACATTATCATGCGGTTCTGATGGATTCACATCGACATTGATTTATACATAGAGATTAATAGTTTGGATCCTTGTAATAGTTAATTCAAATGAGAAAGATTATGAAAATTTATAATATATGTGTAATACGTGGAAAAACGTATACATCCATATATGTAAATATTCAGCTAGCAACCTGAAGTTTATTATAAGCTCATCTTATAGATTATGCATAGATATCATATATATTGGATGATGACATTCAATTATAATCTCAATGCTTAGAAAATGCAATTAAAAATGATAATAATATGTGCCAGTAGGATAAAACAAAGGCTCTTATATTTTTAAGGTGTCATATCCACGGCAGCCTTAAAATAAGACATTTAACTGAAAAGATCATCTTTACTTATGGAACTCCCTGAAGGAGCGTTATGACCACTAGAAGATGGTCACACGTCCAAACACTAAACAAGAGTGGTTGAACCTGAAGTTTCAACTAGTTGGAAGTTGGTGCTTGTATGTTTTTCCTTTCAGAACTAATTGGAATAACGTACCGATGAATGTTGTGTTTTAATCAGTAGTCCATTTTATTTTTTATTTTTTTTGAAAGTATTAGCATTTATTTAATGCTTACAAATTTTAATAGTTGACTAACTATATAGTCTTTAATTCTCAATATATATACCATCAATATTTGAGTGATAATATATGCCTACTAGATAGAGCAACTACTCATATGATTTTGAAAAACCAGAAGTTTTTCTCTGAACTATCTGAAATTATTTTAGATAAAATTTCAAACATAGCAAATCTGCTAATATAATTGAAAGGTCTAGAAGATTCCATATAGTATTATCAAATGGTACATATGTCTTAATTCAAAATAAAATATACACAAGCAAATTTAAAAGAAATTTGTTGAGTTTTGAGGATATATAAATGAATGGCTACCATATTGGAACTATAATGAAAACGTCAAAGAATATCTTTGCATTTTTCTAAAATTGAAAGCCAGAAACTTATTATAGAAAAAGTTGTTACAATTTCAACTGGATTATATTTCATGAAATCTGGCATAATTGAATCCCATATTCAGACATGACCCAGAAGCAGAAGCTCACAAATATCACTTGAATGCATCTTATCAATTGATAAAAGGATTATCCTCCTACTATTAGTATGTATGGTGTATTTCCCAGTAGCAATATGATAATGGATCAAAATGAGAATCCAAAGATGATTATTATTTAATGTGACAATGTTTGTCAACATTAAGGGGGAGGATAAAGGGATATAAGCTCATTTTGATCATCAGTGTAAAATATTTGTTAACACGTATAATGATGCAAAATATTAAGTACTTGAATAAATTATTAATAATATCCCTAGTAGACTTTCTCCAATATAGATTTGAATTCCTGAAGGATCAAAATGTGTAACCATATCTGAAATATTGTACAAAAATCAGTTCGAAATATTTTGGAGTAAGTAATAAAGATGCCAAATAAAAGATGTGAGTGTTCTTGAAGAAACACTTAAGGGGCACTTAAAGAGACTAATGACACGATTGTCAAATTGCCCTAGAAGTGGTTTAGGTACCTAAAGCATGATAATTAAAGAGATCTCAATAAATCATGTCTAGAACTGATAAGAAATAATCATCGATGATAAATTTGTAAACAATAAAGTGATTATGTTTATAAAAAGATTAAGGAAACATGACTGGCCATCTGAATCCTTTACTAATAGAGAAATATGGACATGTGGTCCGTAAAGTAGCGAAATTACTTGAAATGCTCAATATTTTCGAAGGTATAAATATGGTTTAAATCATATTAAATGATGAAAGTATACAAATTCCTGAAGAATATAAATAACTTTCGTGGTTATAAGGAATGCAAAGAACAAGGAGCATAGATTACAATCTACTTTTAAGTATTGTTGTAATAAAAATCTTGATATAATTCATGATGAGTAAATTACTTCCTATTTGTAGGTATTCTGTAATGAAACTCTTAATATCCATTGAAGTGTTAGTTGCGATATGCAAAACTTATTAAAATATATAAGTTCCTAAAGAATATAAATAACTTTGATGAATATAAAGAATACAAAGAACATGAAATATAGATTACAACTGTAACGACCCATTATTTTCCACTATTCAAATCGACAATAATCCACACATGCCGGATTTGAATAGTACAAAATAACAGATTGTAATAAAAATTCGGAGCAAATGAAAATCAAATCACAGAATCACAGACACAGAACATCAGAATATCTCGTAGCGGAAAAATAAATACCATAGTAGTTCATGAAGCTACTATCACAAAGTCTCAAAACCAAATAAAAAATACATGATATGCAATTTAACATGTTTAACATCATATATATAAAAAAAATGGCAGTTATAACATCATAAGTATTTTCTACACATTCAGTTGTTGTTTTACAACTGCATAAGTATAATTGTCGTGTGAGCTTTACTCACCTCTAATTGCTGAAGATTCCAAAACCAAAGGCACAATATAAAACAAAGCACAATGACACAATTACGGACTTGAGTGGAGAGCGAATCCAAGCTACAACTCTTGTGTACAACCCAAAACAAACAATCAAAACAACACAATTCAATACAACTTTAAAATGCAATAACTTTGAAATAAAAGAGAAATGAATTGCCAAACTTTTTTCCTTGCTTCCTCAAACTTTGGTCACGGCCTAGGGTATGGTTTGGTTCAGATTTGATCAAGTTTTGGCTTAGGTTTTGGCTTAGATTTGGTCAAACTTTGGTCAAGGCATGAACAAGGTGGAGTTTTCTACATGAGAAGTTGAAGGGATTTTTTGGCAAAAGGTGGAATTTTTGTTGGCTAATGGGCTCGACCACGGGAAGTGTGCTCGGTCTGTGGGTGCAACATGACTAGACAGAGATTGGAGGGGTGTGTAATGGTCAGGTCAGAAGTGGTGGTGGCTGCTATGGTGGTGGTTAGGGTGGTGGTTGAAGGAGATGAAGCAAAGGTGGTCAACTAACATTGTTTTTAGGCAATTGGTTGCATTCTAGAGGGTTTTGATCACCATAGGGGCTCGGCCTTGGTCAAGATCAGAGGAGTGGCTGGTGGTGATGTCATGGAAGTGATGTAGGGTGGTGGTGGCTGTGGAACAAGGTGGAGGCCGATCCAAACAATGAAGAGAAACAACGCAAAATTTGCATAGAAATAGGAAGAAAAGTGGAAAAAGAGATGGAGACATTACCAAACTTTTGTTGAAGCCGTGAGAAATGAAGAGCTAAGAAATTTTTCACGTGAAATGTAAAGAAAATACACGGCTAAGAAATGCAATGTACGCCAAAATACAAATAAACGAGGAGTTGTGAAAATGAAGAGTTTTGAAGGTGAAAAGACTTAAGTTTTTGCAACTTTTTAAACCTTTGGCATTTCCTTTTCTTTTTAATTTTATGTAACAAAATAAAATTAGAATGTACTTTACAACTGAAACAAAGTAGTAAGAAATAAAAATAAATATTTAAATTTAAAAGAAATGGAAAAAGAATTACAGAAATTGCTTAAAAATTGGAAATAGTGTCCAGAAATTACAAAAGAATCACCAATGGCTTTGGAAAATTATTTACTTCATTTTAAAAATATTATAAGACAAAATTTGGAATAAAATGATTTTTAAAACATTTTCAAAGTGAAATAAATAATTAAATTCATAGAAAATATCAAAAGAATTGAAGAAATTGCTTAAAAATAGGAAATAGAACCTGGAAATTTCAAATAAATTACCATTAATTCTAGAAAAATTTCTACTTCACTATAAAAATAATTTAAAACAAAATTTTAAGTAAATAAGTTCTAAAACATTTTCAAAATGAAATAAATTCAAATAAAATAATTTCAAAAATATTGGGTTATTACACTCTCCCCCACTCGGACCTTTTCGTCCTTGAAAAGAATGAAAACAAGGAAATAAGAAAAACAAGATAGAAAAACAAAATAGTACCTGGAATAAACAATTTCGGATTTGAAGCACGAATGCTCTCCTCCGTCTCCCAAGTACAATCACGATCGTCAGTACTCCACTGTACTTTGACCAAACTAACAGATTTCCTTCTTAGCTGCTTCGTACCTCTATCGACAATACGAAGTGGCTTCCTCTCGACAGTCAGATTAGGCTCAATATCCAAGCTGTCAAGAGCAGAAAGCTGAAAAAACAAAGATGGGTCATAGACATACCGGCGAAGATATGAGACGTGGAATACATCATGTACTCCAGAAAGCTTCTCGAGTAACTCCAGACGATAAGCCAAGGAACCAACTCTTTCCATAATGCGGAAAGGACCAATGAATCTAGGAGAAAGCTTCCCTCTACGACCAAAACGAATGACTTTCCTCAAGGGAGAGACCTTAAGGAAAACCATATCGCCAACAGCAAACTCAAGCTTCCGCCTACGCCTATCAGCTTCTTCTGCCTATCCTGAGCAACCCTTAACCTACACTTAATCTCCTCACTCTCTCAGAAGCTTCCAAAATCATATCAAGACCAAGAACTAGACGACTACCGGATTCAATCCAGCAAGATGGAGATCGACAAGGTCGTCCATATAAAGCAGCAAATGGAAACGTCTTGATACTGGCCTGAATTCAAAGATAGAAAAGACAGATAAAAGATTAAGATAAACTTAAAACAGAAAATAAGATTACACCTGATAACTATTATTGTAGGTGAATTCGACAAGATGCAAATGATCTTCCCAAGATCCACCATAATCAAGCACACAAGCACGAAGAAGATCATCGAGTATCTGATTCACTCTTTCCGTTTGACCACCGGTCTACGGATGGTAAGTAGTGCTCAGATTCAGATGAGTACCTAAAGATTCCTGAAAAGCTTTCCAGAACTGGTTGGTAAAGATAGGATCACGATCACAAACAATACTGAGAGGTACACCATGGAGACGAACAATCTCCCTCATGTAGATCTCAAACAAGCTAGAAGCAGAACGAGCAGACTTGACCGGAATAAAATGAGCAGATTTGGTCTGCCTATCCACAATAACCCAGATACTCTCATTTCCTTTCCTAGACCTCGACAATCCATCAATGAAGTCCATGGAAACCTGTTCTCACTTCCAGTTGGGAATATCTAGGGGCTGCAACAAACCAGGGGTCTTTTGATGATCGGCCTTGACTTGCTGACAAGTCGCACACCGACTAACAAAGATAGAGACATCCCGCTTCATCCCTCTCCACCAATAAAGCCTCTTCATATCCTAATACATCTTCAACACACCAGGATGAATAGAAAGTCTGGATCGATGATTCTTCCGAAGCAACTCCTGCCTCAACCCATCTACATTCGAGACACAAATCCTGCCATTAATCCTCAAAACATAACTATCATCAATCTGAGCTCTACTACTACCACTACTATCACCAACCCTGCTCCGAACACTCTCCTTCATCAACCAAAGCATCTCATCCCCATCTTGCTTAGCTATGATGTGCTCCAAAAGAGGAGAAGAAGAAACAACCATCTGACACAACAAAGTCTTCTTCCGACTTAGAGCATCGACCACAACATTAGCTTTACCGGGAGTATAACTAATATGAGGTCATAAGAAGCCAGAAACTCAAGCCAATGAACTTGCCTCTGATTCAAATCCTTCTGGGTGAAGATATATTTCAGAGGCTGTTGATCGGTGAAAATCTCAAACTTGGTTCCAAGCAGATGATGCTTCCAAAGCTTCAAAGCAAAGACAACAGCAAGCAACTCTAAATCATGAGCAACATAATTAGGTTTATGGGTTTTCAACTGACGGCTAGCATAGGCTATGACCTTACCATCCTGCATGAGAACAACACCCAATCCCTCACGAAAAGCATCAGTATATACCGTCAATCCTTCACTTCCGTTTGGAACGGTAAGAACTGGTGCGGAAGTTAGCTTGCTTTTTAACTCAGCGAATGCAGCTTCACACTTCTTATCCAAGATAAACTTAACATTCTTACGAGTCAAAGCAGTGAGAGGTATAGCAATCCAACAAAATTCTCGATGAATCTCCGATAATAACCAGCAAAGCCCAGAAAATTACGGATATCCGATTGAGTCCTAGGAGTTTCCCTATCCTGTAACCGAAATAGGGAAAATGAAAACCATAGAAGAGATAGAATGATTAAATGATAAAGGAAAAGAGAAAGAAGGAAAGACTTACATTGATTGCAACGATCTTGGCTGGATCAACAGAAATTCCATTACCAGAAACAATATGTCCAAGGTATCGGACTTCATCCTTCCAGAAATGGAATTTAGAAAATTTAACCTTCAATAGATGACTTCTAAGAATCTCTAGAACAGATTTCAAGTGTGACTCATGCTCTGCCTTGGTCTTAGAAAAGACAAGGATATCATTAACAAAGACTAGAACAAATTTAATAAAAACATCACGAAAAACACGATTCATCAAATCAACAAAGAAAGCAGGAGCATTAGTCAAACCAAAAGGCATGACTAACCATTAAAGAACCCATTCTCAGTCCGAAAAGCAGTCTTGGGAATGCTTTCCTCAACAACTCTGAGCTGGTGAAAACCTGTGGCAGGATCAAGCTGAGAGAACCAAGTAGCACCGTAAAGCTGATCAAACATATCATTGATGCAAGGCATTGGATATCTATTTTTCATAGTGATCTTGTTCAACTCCCTATAATCAACACACATCCTCAAAGATCCATCAGACTTAGTGACATAAACCACCACCGCTCCCCATTCTGAATGGCTAGGTCTGATCAGACCTTTGGAGAACAAGTCCTCAATTTGCTTTGCTAACTCAACCTTCTCACGAGGTGCCATTCTTCTAGGAGGAAGAACAACAGGTCGAGCTCCACGAATAAGATCAACGCGAAAATCTATGTTCCGCTTAGGAGGCAAAGCAGTGACTTCACCAAAAACATCAGGAAAGAGTTTGACCACACGAGTTGAATAAAAATCATCAGGAGCAAAATCCAGAGAATAAATAAAACTGCCAGCAAAATCCTGAGGCATGCGACACTGAATAAAAAAGGAATTACCCAGATCATCCTCAAGATAAACAGACCGGGCTTTACAAGAGATATGAGCATCATGCCTACCAAGCCAATCACTACCAAGCAACAAATCAAAAGCATCGAAGCCCAAAACATAGAAATCACCACTGAAATGATGATCATAATAAATAATCTTCACTTGTTTGCAAATCCTATTAAGGTTTGCGGGACCCATAATTGGATTTGAAACACATAAGTATTCAGAAACATACTCAGGAGAAAGAAGATGTTCAGACTTATCACACAAATCAACAGATATAAAACTGTGGGATGCACTAGTATCAAAAAGCACACGAACGGGATGCTGAAATAAAGAAAAGGAACCCTAGAGAGTACCTTGGTCATCACTAGGAGTTGGAGGACCAGGTGCTGGAGAAGAGGCAGATGTGACAGCAAATATACCAGAAGGCTTACCCCTATGTTGGGTAGGGCAATCTTTCCTGAAATGGCCAGGCTAGAGACAGATGTGGCAAAGATCACACCTAGCTGGATGAGCGGGGGAGGAATGGCAGCATTAACACTAGTAGGACAACTGTTCGCATAGTGTCCTCTCTGGTCACATTTGAAGTAGGTGATAGAAGAAAGGTCAACAGGCTGTCTCTGAGATGGAGCAGATGATGAAGATCCCAATCCCGGGTTCTTGAGCCAATTCTTCTTCTGTTGTTGGAAACTGGGCTTTCTCTTCTTAGAATTTGCAGAAGAAGTCTGATATGGAGCACCAACTGAAGCAGGACCCTTAGAAGTAGGGTTCTCATAACGAAGAGCCATATCCATAAGCTGGGTAAAGGTGCCATGAACATGAGAAATGAGGCGACTATAGTACTCGGGACGAGCAACAGCAATAAGTTTCTCGTTCTTCTTCAGAGGAGTGTCTATCAGGCCAGGTCCGAACTTAGAAAGTTTGTTAGACTTCCTCTCGTACTCTGAAAAAGACATGCTTCCTTGCTTGAGGTCCATGAATGGGATTTTCCGGCTTCGGGCATCCACTTAGCAACAAAAGCCTCCCTGAGAAGTATGATAATTAAGCTTAGAAAAAGGCACGAAAAGATAGAAAACAGAATTCAAAGAAACACAAAAAGATACCTGAACTGTTCCCAAGTAAGATTAGCCTCAACGGTGTTAGCCGTAACAGACTCCCACCAATCTTGGGCAGCCTCCTACAACTGCCATGCAGCTAACTGATGCTTTTGGGCATCAGTAATCTCAAGACCAGTAAATATCCTCTCGATACTCCTCAGCCATCGCTGAGCCTCAATGATAGACTCAGAACCGGTGAACTTGGTTCCTCCAAGCTGAGTAAATTCTTTGCAAAGAACAGTGAAAGGGACAGGAGCTGGGGTTGGAACTGGGGCAGCACCACGAACCCGACCTCTAACATTTCTACGATTCATCCTGAAATTCAAGAATGAATATTAGGACAAAGGTAGAGACAAGATAAATGCACTTGGATGAACATCCTAATTACAAAAATTTCTAACAAGGTAGATACGAACGGAAAGAAGTTTAGAAAAATTGCTTTTAAAATAAGAATTTTTTTATATCAAAATAATCTTCGAAAAATCCTTAGAAAATCATTTTAAAATCATTTTATACTTTGAAAATACATTCTCTCACAAAGAAATGATTCTGAAGTTGATTTCACTCATTCTAGGGTATTTCTACCCTATCTCTAATGAGTTTTTGCTCCGCAGGCTAAGGTTTGCCTAAAAACCAAAGCTCTGATACCAACTGTAACGACCCATTATTTTCCACTATTCAAATCGACAATGATTCACACATGCCGGACTCGAATAGTACAAAATAACAGATTGTAATAAAAATTCGAAGCAAATGAAAATCGAATCACAGAATCACAGACACAGAACATCAGAATATCTCGCAGCGGAAAAATAAATACCATAGTAGTTCATGAAGCTACTATCACAAAGTCTCAAAAACAAATACAAAATGCATAACATCTGTCTGAAAGTAAATACGACATCAAATCCCAAATACAAAGAAGTCCACTAATACAAAGCTGACAACAGAACAACAGAACTGAAATATAGATAACTAGATAGGCTGATAAATCTCCAGCGATTCCAGACCTCCAGAAGTGGAAATCCAAATCTATGAATAACTCAGGCTGACCCGAGCATAAATAAAACACAAACACTCGAGTCAAGACATATATACTTATCCAATGTAAACCAACTCAAGTGAACCGTAGTAGAGGTACAAATAACTTAGAAGATCTTGGGACCGCACATCCTCTAAGGATCCGTTAAACTATTTACTATATAGTATATTGCACTATTATAATAATGTCTAACAGTAAAATAAACATACTTTTAAATAGCGTTAAGGCTTTACATTTTCCACCTTAAAACAAATAATGCCAATAGTCTATACTGTAACGTCCCGCCTTTTTGCACGCTTTAAATCGACACACGTGCCAATTCAAACCATACGGAAGGGCGGATTTTTTTATGGGGCAAATAAGAAAAATGAGAAAGAAATAAAACAAAACAGAATCTCACAGCGGAAGGATAAAATATAATAATCAAATATACAGTTCTTGAAGCTGTTTACAAAATATTTAATTTTACTTATACAATATATATCAGAGTTATACATACCATAAAATATCAATAGTGCAGTGGAATACAATAGTGTAGTGGAATAATATAGTAGATAATAGTACTACTAATCGTCTTCTTCCTCCAGAGCTAAAATCTTCAAATCCTGAAACGCTCGGACTGACCATAGTGAATTGAAAAGACAAAACACTCAAGTCAGAACTAAAAGATCTTATGCAAGTTAAATCAACAGAAGTAAATATGAGTGCAGTAACTCAAGAGATACTCGGGATTTACATCTCCTAAGGATCCGTTAAACTATTTACTATGTAGTAATATTTCGCTATTATAATAGTGTCTATAGTAAAATAAACATACTTTTAAATAGCGTTAAGGAGTTGCCCAATCTCCCCCTTAACACAATAATAGTCCCAGTAGTCCATCCAATATCATAGTCCCTCCTGATCGGGAAGCCACCAGAGGATACCACACTGGCTACGGGAGAAATCCAAACTCGTACAAGGCTCGGTATGGTAGGTGACACGGCACAACTGGGCAATGCCAGGGTAAATATACCAATTACGCTTCCGGGTCGGTGGTAATGCGTAGCCGCAGCTACCGCCCACCTCGAGTCACACCCCCAAATCAGAGAAATCTAAAGTGGCCACCGAATAAAACCAAAGTCAGAGTAGAATACCGAAGGGATGTGTCCGATCAAAGGTGCTACCACAATTAACCCGTCAATCGCTCCTGTTTTAGCCACCTTATGCCAACTCACGGGAGTTGGGTCCACGTATTCACCTCAAAGGAAATGCCGCCACCATCCTACTTCATTCTGGAATCTCCACCGCGTACACGGTTGTTAAAGCGGTTTTCGGAGTTGGAAGAGAGTATGACAACTTCCGATCCCGGTCTCTTCAACAACCAAACGTTATTATAACACCGCGGTCTTTTAAAAATAGTTTGTACTTTAAAACCAGAATATAATATTCATTTCAAAGCCATATAATTTTGATATCATTTCCCATTTAAACCAAATCAATATGATATCATTTATTTCACATATATCCTTTTCCAAAAATCTTAGCACTTTCTAATCTATATATCTTGAAACCCATAGCTTTGAAAAATACTCCGAATAATTAAATGGTTTAAATATTAAATTACTTTATATAATAAAATAGCTTTTTAATTTCACAAATAAATTTCCAAATTTCGATTTAAAACTGCAATTAAACCATCTTATATTTCCAGATAACTCAAAGCTTTAACTATCGCACCATTTCAAAATTTCTTCTTTGATAATTTCATATATCAAATTTAATTACTATTATTTAGATTTGGAATGTGTGATGACCCGGAATTTTAAAGCAATATCAATTTAATAATCTATAATAAAAATTAAATTGATTTAATAATCTTTGTAATAAGATTTGAATTAATTTAATAATTCAATAAAATAAATAGTAATTGATATATTTTATCTTTTAAAATCTAAATAAATTGTTTTCTATTTATAATATATATAGAATATTGCATATATTGTATATAGATCTTGTTTTAATCTAATTAATTAATACATCTTGTTTTCTATAAATTATATATCTTTATTAAAATTTTGAATTATGATTTTTATTTAATAGTTAAACTTTTAAAGGGTTATTTAATAAATAAATATGGTTTTAAATACATAAGAAAAATATTGAAATGATTTAAAATATGTGTAACTCAAGTTTAAATTTAAGTAAAATACAATGAGATTATTTTGACTTTCTTTTAAATATAATTGAATAAAATAAATAATTTATGGATAAAGAAATAATTTCTTTTATAAGTTATTTATAGTTATTAAATGTGGTTATTTTTAAATACATAATAAAACATTTGTTTCAACAAATAAATTTTTAATAAAAATAATTGTTCTTCAAAAATTTAAATTGTGTAGTTATATTTGTAAATAAACTAGATTTCAAAATTTATTTTGAAACTTGAATTCAAAGTTTTTAAATTTTAAAGTATAAATGTTTTTAATTTATTTTGATTTTGTAATATTTGTATAAGTTTAATTTTATAAATATAGTTTGATTTATTTTATTTTAAAATCTATATACATGTAAATAAATGCATATTAACTCATTAACTAAACATATCTTATATTAAACATCTTTAAAATTCAAGTTAACTAAATATATAGCTTATTAACATTAATAACAAGTGTAAGAATATTAAGACACAATATAACACATGTTAGCAAATAAGGTAAGGAAATTGACAAATGTTAAATTTTGAGACAAGTGTCATTTAAATTTGGTTTTCTTTTATTTATTTGTTTAATAAAGTTTAATTTCAGTTTATATAACCAAATCTTTTTCTTCATTTCTTTCTTTTTTCTAAATCAAAAGCCAAACATAAATCTTCAAATCCAAAATACTAAACAAATCTGAAAAAGAAAAATAAACACTTCTATTCAAATACCAAAATCTGAAACAACAACATACACATCTTCAAATATCAAGCCTTCATGCAAATATTTTTACAAACCAAATCAAAGCATGCTTGCATTTTTCAAAAATTTGGAAGTAAAACCTATTGAAACCTGCATCAAAGCAAAACCTGTTTTTGTTTCAAAACCTATAAATCTGAAGGCCTGCATACTTTCATCTGCATCATCTTCTATCTGGAGTGTGTGCATGCAAGTGAGAATCAGGAGTAAATTCAAATTAGAATTTAAAGCTTCAAAATTTGAAGAAACAATTCAAAATTTAAGAAAATGAAGCTTTCCAGTTTTAAAAAGTACAAGTCTTTTTCAAATTTCTGCTCTGCCATCAAGAAAAAGGTGAGCAACATTTCCTGTTTTCTTAAAGTTAATATAAAAATTGGTTGCATGCTTATGTTGTTAAAGTGAATATGTATGATGAAGTATGGTGTGTATATATGAATGATTGATATGCATGCTTGTTACATAGGATTACTCCCTGTTTATAGTTCCAGTTTTCCCTGTTTTGATTTAAATTCATTTATTCTAGAACCAATTGTTGTTAAGACTTAATTATCAAACTAAAGTTGTTTGATTTACCATGAATTAATGTTTAAAACTTATTAAAGTTAAATTTCAAATCTGAGTGTCTCTAGAAAAAAAAAGAGAGAACAACAGTGGGTGATATACAAAGTGAAATCTCAAACTTTGTAAATTATGGATTCAGTAATATAGAATGGAAACACAAAGCAAAAAATAAATTTCAATACTAAAATCATAATTTATAGACTGGAAGAAGGGAGCAGTTCTGTGTTGAACATAAAATGGAAATAGGGGATTTTTGGGTGATCTCTGCAAATGGAAGGGTCGGGGTTCATCTTGTGGATAGAGGAGTAACAAATGAAGCTTGGAAAAATCAGTGATGGTGATGCAGATCACTATGGAAGCAGTGGTGATAGTTTAGTTTCTGTAGCCCTAGTTTAACTGGGCATATTGATTGGGTCAGTATGGATTATTGGGATGATCGAGTTCAACTCGGTTTTAAGGGTTGATAGTTTGGTCATAGACGAAGCTGTGGCTGGTGGTGGAGGTCCTCAAGGGGTCGGAGCACCATAGATGATGTGTTGACAGGTTTCGATGGGGTTGGGGTCTTTCTGTTCTAGTTTAGGATGTGAACTCGAATTTCGATTCGAGTTGTATGTGAGTTGTGGGATGATCGGAGTGGTTTAGGGAGGTGGTCGCAGGTGTAGGGAAGCCACCGGAGTTGGCTGGTGATTGCCGGAGGCACGGTGCAGGTGCACCGTGCACTTTTGTGTCAGATGGTTGCTTGGGTATGTGCAGGAGGGGAAACTCGAGAATCACTCGTGAAATTGTAGTATTGGCTCGAAGCAGGAGTTCTTCTGACTCGAAGTAAAATTCTTTTGGCTCGGGTTGATTATATTGTTACAGTTTTTTTTTCTGTAACTTGCCAGTAAATTTTAAACTAAATTTAAAAGAATTCAAAGGTTGTAATGATTGGATTTAAAACAAGTTTAAATCTTGAATGTATTATAGTTTCAAATGGTTTTGAAATCTTATTGTTTTTTTTTTATTTTTTGAAAGTGGTTTTTTAGTTTTTTTTAAAAAAAAAACAAGAAGAAGAAACCTGACATTTCTGAAAATTGAATTTCATTTTGAAAATGTGAAACCTGATTTAAACGAGCAGTTTGAATTTCAAATTTAAGTTCAGATTTCTTAAGGATCTTTAAACCTTCAAGTTTTTAAAAATAAATTTGTATTTTTAAATAAGAAGTTTTAAAATCTAGGTGTAAAACAAGAATTCAATTCAAGTTAAATTCAAATGATTTAAATAAGGAATTGTTAAAATGTATTGAATTTAAATTTGGATATTTGAATAAATTTTTGAAATTTGATTGTTTTCAAACAAGTTCAAATTTAAATTTATTTATTAGAAATAGATTGTTTTCAATCAAATATTTAAATTTGATTTTCCTTATGAATGAAATCATGACAAAAAGTTTATAAAAGAAAGTTACGTGATTTTTAACTTGAATTTGAAATTTAAAAGGTAATGTAATTTAAACTTAATTTTAAAAGAAATTTAGCAAATTGATTTAGATCCATCTTATATAAGTTTTAATTATAAGTGATAAATGTTATTTACATTTATTCTAAAAAGGAATATAAATGAATTTAAAATTTGATAATGCTTTAATAAATATTATTTTGAATTTTAGATTCAAACTGGAATTTGAATTTAAATTTTAAAATACAATGTTCTAAGTACCCTTTAATATTAATAAAATTATTAATAAAGAATGGATTATCTTAGAAATTATTAAGAGAATAAAATAATTAAATAAATAAGATTACTAAGGAGTAACTTATTTATTTAATTTAAAATCAATAATTTGGATTAATTTAAAATTAGAGATAATTAAGAAGTAATTAAAGAAAAGTAATTAAAGAATTAGTAATAGTTAATGATGGTCATTAACTGAAGTTTATTTAGTAATTAATTAATATGATTAATTTTTAATAATTAGATTAATTAATTCATGATAATAAATTGTAAAATTTATTTAAGTTTAATTACTTAAATAAAAATAATTAAGACATTAATTACTTAATGTAATTAATGGAGTTTATTGAGTTTGGTTTAAATTAATTAATTTAGTTTAATTAATTTTAAACATGGGATTTGATAGTAATGACTTGATGTAATTAATGGGATTACTCAGTAAAGTAATTAGAAATAATTACTTTATGAAATTAGTGGAATATGATGGAGTTTTGAAAATAATTTGGGTTAAATTATTTTGTATAATTAATTAAGGAATTAATTCAGAAATTAATTAAGAAGTAATTAATTTGATAAGTAATTAAGGGTAGTTAATTACAGATTGAGATTAATCAAAGGTGATTAATAATTATGGATTAAGTGAGATTAATTACTGGAAGTAATTAATATTGAGTAATTAATTAAATATAACTAAGGATCATTAATTAATATAATTAATGATGTAATTAAGATTGATTAATTAATATTAATTAATCAATAATAAGTAACTAAGGATAATTAATTAATTATAATTAATTAAGATTAAATGTAATTAATTATAATTAATTAATAAATGAAGTAATTAAAGGTTAATTACTGTATTTGGTTTAGGGCAATTAATTTTGTGAAATTAATTAAAGTATAATTAATCAGGATTGATTAATTAAGATGATAAAATTAGAAGTTAATTAATTAATTAAATTGTAAATAATTGATGATGATGTAAGTAAGACTTATATTGTGTAAATAATTAATCTAATTCATTTTAAATTAATTAGAGATGATGTAATTAATTTAATTCATTTTAAATTAATTATAGATAGTATGATTATAAGTCATTGCTTATGAATGAATGATATAAATTGCCTTGAATGGTTTAAATCTCAATGATGAGATTAGTATTGTTGATTGATATGGATGCATTGGTTGCATTGTGATATTGATATGGATTATCTTTTGATAGTGATAAATGTGGATTATCTGTGGTTATGATAATGATAATTATCTGTTGTGAATCTATGAGTTATCTACCTATGTGTATATAGATAATGTAATTGAATTGTTTTAAATTCTAAACAACTTGGACCTAAAAGACACGCTTTGGATTTCGATGAGACCGGGATCGGGCTTCCATATTTGGATATCCGAAAACCACATCGATCCAAATTAACGATAGGTCGTGAATCTTATGTGAAGAGTGAAGACTCGAGGTGTAAGGGCTATACGTCAGTATAACTCTATGGGTGATTCCATAATGAGTTTGACGGAATAGTGCTTATAGATTCGAGATGGTGGTTCAGAGTGCAAGGGTTATCGTCGTTAACTCTGTGGGTGATTCCGTAATGAGTGTAATGAGATAATGCCTTCGGTTTCGTTCGAACCCGGAACGAACTTGTATGGATTGAATGCTTTCAAAACATCGTCAGGTGGACGATGAGCATTCTAAGAGATGTGTTCTCTAAAGGTAATTGTAGCCTCAAGCCTCAACAACTGGGAATGGGCAAAACAGGGGAGGTGCAGCAAGGCTTCGTGGGTAGAACCCACTGGAGAGCAAGATTGATCCCTGTCTAGAGGTCCCTTTTTATTCGGCTTAGTGGGCAGTTGGAATCGCGCACCAACTGCGGGGTTGTCTTGTTCGGAACTGTTCAGTAAGGAATGAGTCCGGCCTTGTGTTGCAGGGGAGTGGGAGTACTCCTCGGTACGTTGATCTAGGCTACGTACTGTGACGGGCGGTACCCCAGTAGCCCTACCATTGTATGGAATCCAAAATCCAATAAGTGCCAACAGTTTTGATTGTATTACCCACTTTTGTGGCTAGCAGCTGGAATTTAATAATGTAACAATTTCGGCTATTTCTTATTTACTTGAAAACCCTAGACCTATTATAATATCACTGGATTTCCTATCAAATGTTTTGGTTAGCGTAAGGTAAATTTTTTTCCATGTTTATGTGTGAGAAGTCTTACGTGATACCTTTCTTTTCAAAAGTTTTTGAAAATTAAGCAACTTTAACCTGTTACTCACACCAGACCCATGTATGACCCGGAGTTTATCTTTTGTTTCCATAAACTCTTGGGTACTCAAATTTTTACGAGTAGCCAAAGGATTCAGGTTAGCTTTGACGAATATTGGAGGAGAAATGGAGCAGGAGGCTTCTGCGTTAGATATTAGTATTCCGCTGTGCGTTATGTGATTGTCTCTGAGACTGTATTATGTTGTAAATACTAGACAGGTGTTTATAACTGTCTAGTATGTATATCGGTGTACTCTGATAGTGGTTGTAAACTATGAAATATTTTATGCTATTAATATAATTTATTCGTTCCGCTGTTTAGATTCTGATGTGTTGTTTCTTCTTCTTCTCTTTCTTTCTCTTTTCTATCCCTTTCTTTCTTATTAGCGATGCGACTTCTTGGAGTTTGGAAGTTGGGTCATTACAGAATGTTTACTTTAAAAATCCAAAAATTTAAGTTAAACTTTTAACTTCAACAACTGGATATTTTTTTTATTTTATTTAACTTGACATATTCATTTATCTCAACTTTATATTCATTTAAACACTTTAAACCAAATCAAGTTATAAGAATTATACCCTTTAAAATCTCAACTTATATTTAAATTCCGAATCAAATTTATTCAAGTTCAAATCTTAAATAATTCAATTTAAACCAATATCATATTTATCTTCCAACTTAAATTTCATTTAAGTCATTTAAAACTCTCTATATATAATACATTAAATAGGTACTTACCCATATAATACAAACCATCAAACTCCATTATTAACACATTTTTATTAAACAATTTTATACATAGCTTGATTTCAAGAATTTAACTATATATATATAAAATAATATTTATATATCATCAAAATTAATATTTAATAAACCGTATATTCCTTTCCAAAACCATAGAAGTCATTTAAAAGTAGTTTTATACATCGACCACGGTGTCTGTATAAAATTTTCTATCCTATGGTCAAGTGATACGGATATTTATCATTTCAATCCGTAATTTAAAAAATAAAAATTACGGTTATATATCATTTCAAACCGCAATCCCGAATGAGATGAAATGCATAATAACTTGTTGTTTATGACAATAAAAATACAACATCCATTCATCCAATCTCAACCATCAACCATATATCGCAATCATCATCAAATTTAAACAATAACATCAATATAAAACGGATAATAAACAACAAGTATTAAATAGTAGTTTATATTCAGTAATAAATTAAATAACTGTTTAACTGGCAGTTTAAATGAAATGAATAATTAATTAACAATTTAATTGGCAGTTTAAATGCAACAAATAAATTAAATAGCAATGTAATTTAAATAAATGAAATTAACTGAGATGATGATTAAAAATATGCCAAACAACCATAAATAAATTTTAAATCACATCATATATCAATTTCACAAACATAAGAAATTTTAGAAGTTGTAAGTGGGTTAAAACACTCACCTTTCGAATTTAAATTGAATTTAAATTCAATTTAAACCCAAAAAATTGGACAGTCTCAGAATCCATCCAAATTAGCGCCAACATGTCCGGAATCCCAATATGAACCTAGCGGAGAAAACCGCGTGTGAAACGGATGCAATACGCAAAAGTTATTAAGATTAAACCGCATTGAAATTAAATTAAAACGAAATTAAATAAAAATAAAAAGAACACTCACACAACACGTTCATGCCACCTCAGCAACCCCTTCATTCCAAAACGCGTTCGTTCCAAGCAACCCTAGCCACCGAAAATCCTAGCGTTGACTGAAGCTCGTCGCCGCACGAGGTGATTTCAACGCGTTCAGAGAATGCCTCCGGCTCGGCCTCGTCGAGGCGCCCCTCCCATGTCTACGCGGCCCACCATTTTTTTCCACCACCGTCGACCCTCCCAAGCAATTTTCGGTCAAAACACTGACCATCTCGACCAACGCGAACCACCGCAAGCACTGCTATGCGCGCTCTTCCCAATAACACTAACCGTTCGCTCCACCATCGTAGATCCATCGTTGAATTCACAAAAGCCTAAACGAACGGCTGAAACTATTCTGCCATTTCCTGGACGAATGATGCCTCCAATCGAAAAATAAATCACACCAAAAGGTTACGCTCGTCGAGAGCTTCGAAATATATTTTTTCCAAATTTTTCTGAGGAGTTTGAAATTTTATTTTGTTATGGATTTGAATTTGTTTCGTGCTTGGATCTAGAACTTGTTTTTCTGGAGAATAGAATGACTTGTACGTACACATAAATGAGAATTAAGGAGGCAAGGGTTTATAACGCCATATTTATAGACAAATTTGAAATAGAATGGATCAGATAAGATAGATGTACGCGCTAATGATAAAGTGGCCCAAAAAGCCCGTTCTGACTCCGGAACGAAATTCGGTCAACCCATATATCAAAATAGGTGTTTTAAAATATTTTGAACTCGATGGAACAAGTTTCAGGTTCAAATTGCATCGTATGAAGAAGTTATGCTAAAAACAATATTTTCAAATTGATTTCAATTTATCGATTTCAATGCGCTTCGAGTCCGTACGATCAAATTACAAGTCCAATCGCTACGAAACTTGAAACCCTACAATAATTCACCGTTACAGATCCGATGAAACTGGTTTGGTCGAAATCCGAGTCAGTGGCCAAAATGGCTATTTTTACATTAATTAAATAAATTAAAAATAAATCAATTAAATCCCATTTTCAATTTAAATTTCAAACTTGACAATTCTTACCATTTTAACTTTCTTAAACACTTACAATGATCTAAACAATTAAAATGTCAATTAATAGTTGATTTATTTATCAATTTTAGCATTTACCTCAACTTCATTAAATTCAAAAATTATAAAATTACATTTCCCGAACTCTATTAAATTTACTTCCATTCTATCATTCAATTCATCGGTATCAACAGATGAAATTTTACATTGAATTCGAATTCTATTACATAAATATCCCCAAATTTCATCTAAATCTATATTAACGAATTAATTTAAATGTTAAATTGCATTTATTTGCAATTTATCCATTTTTTAGACATTAAATTCCAATATATTGAGCCAACTTAATTTTTGCATTCCTTTTATTCAACCAACTATCATTTTATAAATAAAATTAACATTATTTTCGTTTTTACTTTAATTTACATCAACAAAACGTTAATTTAGATTTATTACAATTGATTACCAAAGTTTATTTAGCCCATTAGATAAACAAAGCAATCTATGTAAATCGCCACCTCTTTGCTTTTAATTGCCCTTGTAAGTTTGTTACTTCAATCCAGATTAAAATTTAATATATAACGCTAAATTTTATTTCATTGCAATTAATATACGCCCATTTATATTTTTAGTTTGAATGAATATTACATTTTTAAATATGTACTTTTATCAACTGAACACATTAATTAAGGTTTTTAAATAATTTACATTCTATTAAATTTACATTCTATTAAATTTACAACATTAAATCTACATTCTATTAATTACTTTACATACTTTACGTATTAATCTCTTAATTAACAAAATTGAACTTATTTCCCACTCCACCAATTACTACTTAAACTAAATTTACGCTTCTATTAATTTACCTTCGCACTTTCGTTACTATATTAATATTCATTAAAGTAATGTTTATTATCAATAACAACATTATAGTTACTTAACATTTAAATGAACTTTATTTACAATAAATTCTTTGACCAATTAATTAGGTAATTTATAATAATTATAATCATACCCTTAAAATTTTCGCTTAAGTTTATGTTATATTAAATTTATTTCATTTCATTAATTAATTCAAATTTTACGCTCGTTTTCTTCCATTTGATTTATAGCCTAATATAACATTTACATTAACCCATTTCATTTAACTTATACAAATTCAGTTTTGACTAACTTTATTGCCTAAATTTTACATGCAGTTACTTTTAATAAATAAATTATTGCATTGGATAATTAAATGCTTACTTTAGAAGTTTTCATTCCAAAACAATATTTCAATTACTACAGGACATTGATTTGATCCAAATTTACTGTTTAGTATTATTAATTCATTAAATTAATTCACATTTCTTTCTTTCTTTCTTTTTCTTCTTTCTAAATTTAATTGCAAAATTAAATTAGACTAACCAATTTATTTATCAAATTTTACAGGTCGTTACATATACAGTACCTGCATATCTCCTGATCGGGAGACTATGAGAAGATACTGCATAGGTACGACACAAATAGAAACTCGTAGTAAAGGCTCGATATGGTAGGTGACACGGCACACAAGGCAATGCCAGGGTAGATATACCAATTACGCACATGGGCTGGTGGTAATGCAGCCGCCACGTGCGCCCACCTGGGAACACATTCCCAAAATCGGAGGGTGGCCACCAAACAATCACAAAGTAATAGAATGGTATCGAAGAAATGCGTCCGACCAGAGGAGCTAACCCCTTTGGCCCGAGATCGTCCTATTTTAGCCACCTTATGCCAACTCACGGGAGTTGGGTCCACGTAACATACCACAAGGAACATCGCCACCATTCTACTTCATTCTAGAATCTCCACCACGTACACAGTTGCCAAAGTGGTTTTCGGTATCGACAGAGAGTATGTCCATATCTGATCCCGGTCTCTTTGCCAACCAATCGTTATTATAACCCGTGGTTATAACTTTTAAAAACAATAATTTATTCTTCAATATAAAATATCATTTCAAAACCCAATTCTTTATCCAATAAAGATTAAATCATTTCCAAATCATTTCAATATTTAAAAATATCATATCCTTTCAAACTTCCCTTTCAAATCATTATTTGGATTCAAATACAAGTATCAAACTTAATATCCTTTTAAAGTTCAAAGATAACATTCATTTATTTCAATTCGAATCATCCTTTAAAATGATTCATTTTCCAATTAACTTCATTCATTTAAATCATTTAAAAGTGAAGTTATTATTCTTCCAAGTCAAGTATTCAAATTTCCAAGTTTCAAGTCATTCAGAGTTCATTTACTAAGTCAAAACCCTTAATTATTAAAATTTCAGTCTTTCAAAGCATTAAAAAAAACTGTTATAAGTTATACTTGAAACCATTTCGATTCAGCAAAGACAGCACTTAAAAACTGCTGTTAAAACTCAGTTTTAGTTAAATTTTAGTTTAAAACAGCAAAGACAGCATTTTTAGAAATGCTGCGGTAGCTCTGATTTCAAATCAAAGGTTTTATTTGATTTCAGAAAAGACTGCAGACCACTACAACATTTTACAGAAATGCTATAATAGACCTGAGTTCAATTTTAGCTTATAAGTTCAACTACAGCAACTACAGCATTTCAGAAATGCTGTAATAGCTCTTTTTATTCAATTTTAGTTCAATTCAGAAATCATAGCATTTCTGAATGCTATTAAAAGTGAATTCCAGATATTAGTTTATTTCCAGTAAATAATAAACTTCATTTTAAACTCTTTAAACATTTTTAAAATCATAATTTAACATTAAAAATGTTCATTACATATCATTTAAACATATTGTTTTTATCACAATAAATTCTTTATTATTAAATAATATTTCAACAGTTTTCTTTAATAAATTCAAGTGTAAAATTTCCAATTCTTCACATTTTAAATATACAACTTAACACTTAAATTTTCCTCCATTTTTTTTCTCAAATAAATTTTAATTTCACATTTTTATTTATATAACTAAATTTTATTTAACAAAATTCCAATTTCCACTTAAGTTATATCTCAAGATTCAGTGCAACTATTCATTTTTTTCCAACATTTTTAACTTATAGAAAATTCCAAATTTCTATATTTAATATTTAAAAATCCAATTTAAATAAATTTTCATATATATACACTTTTTAAATTACTTCAAAATTTCCAAAAAATTTATAAAAATAACCACGTGCCTATATATAGTTTCCTAACCTAGGTCAAGTGATACAGATAAATATCATTTCAATCCGCAGTTTACAAATAAAAATCCGGGTTCTATCATTTCAAACCTGCAATCCCAAGTCAAAATAAATAATTTAAAAATGGTTCAGGCCTATCATTTCAGCCTATAACAATTTTTTCTTATTTTAAAGTCCGTTCGGATATGTATCATTTCAACCCATAGTGAACCTAATCTACAGGGAACTTGCAGTGTGATAAACAGATATAAAATGAGCAGTTTAACAATATACAACAGTAACAGGTGATATGACATGAAACAGGTGATATGATATGCAATTTAACATGTTTAACATCATATATATAAAAACAACATGGCAGTTATAACATCATACATATTTTCTACACATTCAGTTGTTGTTGTTTTACAACTGCATAAGTATAATTGTCGTGTGAGCTTTACTCACCTCTAATTGCTGAAGATTCCAAAACCAAAGGCACAACAGAAAAAAAAGCACGATGACACGATTACGGACTTGAGTGGAGAGCGAATCCAAGTTACAACACTTGTGTACAACCCCAAACAAATAATCAAAACAACACAATTCAATACAACTTTAAAATGTAGTAACTTTGAAATAAAAGAGAAATGAATTGCCAAACTTTTTGCCTTGCTTCCTCAAACTTTGGTCACGACCTAGGGTATGGTTTGGTTCAGATTTCGTCTAGTTTTGGCTAGCATGGGTCGGGTTCAAGGCATGAACAAGGCAGAGTTTTCAACATGAGAAGTTGAAGGGATTTTTAGGCAAAAGGTGGAGTTTTGGTTGGCTAAAGGGCTCGGCCATGGGAAATGTGCTCGGCCTGTGGTTGCACCATGACTGGACAGAGGTTGGAGAGGTGTGTGGTGGCTAGGTCAGAGGTGGTGGTGGCTGCTATGGTGGTGGTGAAGGTGGTGATTGAAGGAGATGAAGCAAAGGTCGTCAACTAGCATTGTTTTTAGGCAATAGGTTGCATTCTAGAGGGTTTTGATCACCATAAGGGCTCGGCCTTTGTCAAGATCAGAGAGTGGCTGGTGGTGATGTCATGAAAGTGATGTAAGGTGGTGGTGGCCATGGAACAAGGGGGAGGCCGATCCAAACAATGAAGAGAAACAAGACAAAATTTGCATATAAATAGGAAGAAAAGTGGAAAAAGATATGGAGGCCATTACCAAACTTTTGTTGAAGCCGTGAGAAATGAAGAGCGGAGAAATTTTTCACGTGAAATTTAAAGGAAATACACGGCTAGGAAATGCAATGTATGGCAAAAATGCAAAGAAACGAGGAGTTGTGAAAATGAAGAGTTTTGAAGGTGAAAAGGCTTAAGTTTTTGCAACTTTTTAAACCTTTGGCATTTCCTTTTCTTTTTAATTTTATATAACAAAATAAACTTAGAAATATACTTTACAACTGAAACAAAGTAGTGGGAAATAAAAATAAATATTTAAATTTAAAAGAAATGGAAAAAGAATTATAGAAAATGCTTAAAAATTGGAAACAGTGTCCAGAAATTACAAAAAAAAAAATCACCAATGGCTTTGGAAAATTATTTACTTCATTTTAAAAATATTATAAGACAAATTTTGGAATAAATTGATTTTTAAAACATTTTCAAAGTGAAATAAATAATTAAATTCATAGAAAATATCAAAAAAATTGAAGAAATTGCTTAAAAATAGGAAATGGAACCTGAAAATTTCAAATAAATTACCATTAGTTCTAGAAAAATTTCTACTTCACTATAAAAATAATTCAAAACAAAATTTTAAGTAAATAAGTTCTAAAACATTTTCAAAATGAAATAAATTCAAATAAAATAATGTTAAAAATATTGGGTTGGTACAACAACCTTCTTCTAAGTATTGCTGTGATGAAAATCTTGATGCACTTCAAGATGAGTAGATTACTTCCTGCTTTTAAGTATTGTTGTTATGGAACTTTTAATATTCATCAAAGATGTAGTTGCAATATGCAAAACTGGTTTGAAGCATAAAAAATGAAAGCAAGCGATGTGTATTTCATAAAGGTAGCAAACAAAATGCATAAAATGCAAATCATATTTAGAAGAAACAATCTTGGAAATTTTGATTGTATCGAAAGAAACTATTAATAAATTGTATTATTAACGAGATTCACATTTATGGAGCCAAAAGTATCTATAACCAATTTGAGTTATCGAAAGAGGAAATTCAGAGGAAAATTTTAAATCGGGGGGAGCATCCATAAGTATTTTATAATGTGCTCTTTTTCCTTAACTAAGATTTTTCCCACAGGATTTTTATTAGTAAGGTTTTAATGAGGCATTATCTTGATCGAGAATTGTTAACTCCCCAGTAACATTTGAAAATAAGTTGCAATGGACTCTTTTCACTTATTTAAGATTTTTCCCACTGGGTTTTTCTTACTAAGGTTTTAATAAGGCATTATCTAGATCTAGAAGAATCAAACGTCTTTTCGAGAAATAACATCCCAAATATGTTATTTGAGTAAAATTGTATTTTTATCCTTGACTAAGATTTTTTCCATATGGTTTTTCTTAGTAAGGTTTAAACGAGGCATTTGTTTGATCAAAAGTATCAAGCTTGTTTTAAAGAAATAAGAAAATAAAATATGTCATTGTACTTTTTTTTGTTTCAGTAACGTTTTTTCCATCGGGTTTTTCTTAGTAAGGTTTTAATGAGGCATTATTTTAATCCCGAAGTATCAAACTCTTTAAAAGGAATATCATTGTATGATATCTATGATTTCGAGTTGCACTCTTTTCCTCGTTCAAGTTTTTTCCATTAGGTTTTCCTAGTAGAGATTTTTAATGAGGCAACGGACAATATTCATAATGACTGAATGGATGTATGAAAGCAAGACAATAATAAGGCGGAGCAATTGTCATGGATGCTTCAAAAGGAATAATTTCTAGCTACCATATGAGCATCTAAGATTTTGAAGACGCGTATTCAAAGGTGAGTGTTACAATATATGTAAATATAAAAATGAATATGCTTTTGTGTTTTTCTATTTAGTCCCACATCATGGAATATGTTCCATCTCATGTTTCAAGGTCTATATATAAAGGAGGCTATGTAATGTAATTGAATCAATCTCTATGTAATTGATATCATAGTGAATAACATTTTTACCTCTCTTCTCTTTACTAATGGCTTCTTATTTCTTTTTAGTTTATAACAGTTTTCCCAATTCTATCTTGGTGTTTACTTATCATCCCTCTCCTTAATTCCTATTAATTATCTTCTTGTATTTTTCATAGATCGAGTTTTGCTTATTTGGATTGTGCTTGTTTCAAATTCTTGAACTTATATCCAACTTATTTTGCATTATTAGGGATTGTACTTAGGAATCCTAGGGTATTTTCCTATGACATGTCTAGTTGATGAAACCAAGATTTCTTTTTTTCCTACAGTGCATGGAATATTATAAATGGTAAATAATCATTGTTTTTGTAATGGGGTAAAACACTATAGATAATAAGTATTATATTGAAGCTATAGTATTCCAAACGGTTATAACATCAAGTTCACTCATGAAGGGTAGGAATCACACGAAAATGTTGACACAGATTGGGCATATCACAAGCTACCGCTTCCTTTTCCACTTTCTGCTGCGCTTGTATCTTTGTTGCGAGTTCACCCAGCACCTGCTGATCATGTTGGATATCTTGGCTATGTTCCAAAGCTGGTGTCAGCTATGGCATATGAAGGAAGGAGAGAAGCAATGGCGACCGAGGGCTCAAAAATCTAATTCACTTTCTGATGATGAACTTAATGCAAATAAAAATGAGGTGACACACAGCCAGATACCACAAGAGCATGTTCGTTTTAGTTGTCTACGTGTCTTGCAACAGTTGGCATCGAGTAATAAATGTGTTGAAGCTGTGGAAACCACTAGTGGTGGGACTTAGGTAGTGAAATTTGAGTAATTAAATAATTTTATGTGGTTGTTTTAGTTTATAATCTTATTTTTTTCACGGCTGAATATATATATATATATGTATGTATGTATATGTATGTATGTATATGTATGTATATATGTATGTATGTATGTATGTATGTATGTAAGTAAGTAAAAGTAAAATTCAATTTAAAACCTTTAATCTGAACATTCAATAGAGTTACCGTTATACATGTGGTCTTTATTGTTTTAAAGATAATTTATTTGTGTGGTCATGTGTGCATGGACCTAGTGTATTGTTTAAGACATTGTCCATAACGGCATACTGGTAAAATCGGTTTATATTTTTAGAGTTTACAAAGATACAGTGAAGTTAAATGGTCATTTGTAAGTGAGTTTGTTCTTAGCGTTGAGTACATTGACATGTATTAAAATGGCTGTGACCAAGAACTTGCATGAGAAAAATTGATTAATGCTTTCAGAATTGACGCATTTGTAGCTTATATGATATTGCATTTTCCCAAGGTTCTAATCTCTTTCCAGTAGGTTGTACCTTTGCCTATGAAAGCGATTGGATGGCAAGGTGGTTGTATTCTAGCTTTGGAAACACTAAAACGTGTTGTTGTTGCTGGAAATAGAGCAAGAGATGCACTGATGCACAAGGTTTGAAGTAAGTTGATACAAATTTATACTGATTGCGCACTTCTAATTGATCATAATTATTATAATGCAGAAATTCCTTAGGATGCCAAGGATTTTGTAGACAAATGAAGTGGAATGACTTTGAAGCTTCAATCGGGCGTGTACTTGCAGTTGAGGTATTCACGTGTTAAAAACATATTTCTTGCTACTGTGACCGTGAGCAGTGATGCTTTTTGCTAAAAATTTTTATTAGTGGAGCTTTAAAAATGACAACCTGAAGTAACTTATTTTCCTTTTTTTAAACTGATCTGATCTTCCGTATTAATCTTTTTTGGCCTGTTTAGCCCTCAAGGAAGTGTTCTCAAATAATGGGAAATGATAATCTTACCCTCAATAAGTGTGACATTAACTCCCCATGAGATTTCTTTTCGTAAACAATTCACTTGTTATAATAACTTCATTAAACTTGGAAGTTTTATAGTTTACTACTGTGTGAATCTCATTCTCTTGAGAGAAGAAGTGTGGCATTATAATAGCGCGATCTAAGCATATTCTTCATTAACAATTGGTCGCTGTTGTCAGACTATAACATGCTGATTTGGAATGTAATCACTAGTCGAAAATAAAGTTGAACATGTCTAGCAACTGTTGACGAATTAAATAACTAAATATCTAATACGGGATGGTTTTTCCATTTTTGTTGTCATCGACTTTGATTAAGTAGGATAGTTTTGATACCTATAAATATCACACATGAGCTCGAATACGATTTTGATGCTTTTCTGAGAAAAATATTAAGTGAATAATTAAGTATTTGTTTTCCAATTGTTTATTTTTTATTGTAAAAAAATTATAGGTCCTTATTTTTGGCGTTATTAAAAAAGTTCCTACAACAATGATTATGTACATTATGTCTTTATTTTCAAAAAACAAAAAAAAACAAGGTAATTTGCACTTTTCTAACAATAAATGCAAGTTGACTTGCAGCTTTTGAAAAAAATGAAAAATTCTGTAAAATTCGATAATGGTTAAAAATGTAATTATTTACTACAGTTATACTTAAATAACAATTATTATTATTTATGAATAAAAAATTTGATTTTTTAATTGTTGAAATTTTTTGTTGTAAAATAATTATATTTTTGTAGTTACTTGCAATCAGAAAGTGCAAGTTAGTTTGCGTTTTTTATTTAGAAAAATAAAAACCTAATATAAATATTCAGTACTACATGGACTTTTTTTATATCAAAATCATAAATAGGGATAGCGTTTTTTCTATTTAGAAGAGTAGAAATCTAATTTAAATATTCAATACCACAAGGACTTGTTTTATAACAACATCAGAGATAGGGATCTGAAGTGCAAACCCCTTATTTCTTATTTTCTTTCTAGCAGTTTGGAATGGTAACTTGTAATTAAAATGTGTTGGGATAAACTTTAACCGGTTGATTAAAATTGCTTGTAAATTACTTAATAGGTCATGAGAAGTAAATAGTTGCTTTTGAACCTTTTACTTGCTAGTTATTCATGCAAGTTTCTTTTAAAACATTCTCAAACATTAAATTGAATATAAATTAATTTTGATTATATACAAGGAGTATATGCTTTTAAGAGGTAAGCTCATGTTGATTTTTATCTCTTAATTGCGAAACTTCTTCAAAATCAACCACATTTGCATGATAGTGCAGTGTTTCATGAAGTATTGTAACTTGCTAAATAACTTTTTTTGAAACTTCCTGCCTTGGTTCTGAACTGATCACCATTCATTTTCTTTGGATGGTTCTATATGGGATTTAAGTTTAACTATTGTGTTATCGGTGAGCTTATACTTATCAGGGTCGGTCGAAAGGTATTAAATGCCCTAGTTGAACTATATTAGATTTTTCTTTTATTTCCCCTAAATTCAGTAAACAACAATACATTCATATGTACGAAACAAAATGTAAGTTCTATTATAAAATTTAACATTGATCACAAAATGTTATTTAACTAATGTATAATATTTATAAATGACAACTTAGATATGTAATAATTTATAATTTATAATTAATGATTTTTAGTACGTAATTTAGAATCACTAATTGTTATATATAATCAATAAATATTTATTATATTTAATAATTTATTGTAGTCAATTATGAATGATTAGTACATTATAGTTAATAAATTGCACTCTAAAATCTTATTTGTTGTAATTTTTCTTAACTAATAAAAGAAACAACCAGTCCATAGAATACGAAGGAATTAGTATAAGAAACTTTAAAGAAATGGTGGACATATAACCATTTTAATTTATGTAACCTAACATAAAAGACACTCACTGATTCAAATTATTTATCATAAATGATTAGCCGATATTAACAGCTTGTTGACCAGTCTTAACCAATCAACTTATTTATAACAGTTTTTCTTCTAATCATTTATTTAGACTCTTTTAAAATAATTATGAAACCTCCAAATCATCTTTAAAACACTTATTCATTTATTTGAAAATATTTATAAATGATTCGGAAAAGAATAGTTAAGTTAAAATCGTGATTTACAAAAGTTACTAAAATTGCTGCGGAAAATGCTGCAAATAGCATTTTTAAAGCCTCTTTGATCAAAACAACTTTTCTATCATCTGAAAGTCCATTTTCATTACTCAAGTCCCTTTTAAAACATTTTAATATGTTTATAGAATTTATTCCATATATTAAAGAATTAAAAATATCCTTTTATAGATTTTTTTTTGGTTTTCAAACTGTCAAACCGCGGCTATTTCGAAAATTGTTTTTCTCATATTTCAAAATCTACTAAATAAAATCTTGATCCTTTTCTTTTGTTTGAAAACAATGATTATAAGAGTTTGAAAAATTCTTATTTTAAAGAATTACGACACCGATTCCATTCTATGGATGGATATAAACCTTTTTGGCATGAAATCGCGAATTGCTGTTATGCGACGCGCATATTTTGACTCCCATTTCATATATTGGCAAAACTTTTTCAAATTGAGTTTTAATGTTTGTAAATATTTTATAAACCATTTTAAACCATTTCAACTAATATTTCCATATAAAATCTCATATTGACTTTTTAACTATTTCATAATATTATATTATTATAATATTCATTTTCAACTTTTTTATATTTCAAAACCAATAAGAGGCTCAATGAACTCCATACACAATATGGATTATTTCCATAAATTAACCATGGTTAGCCACTCAACCATTTCTTTTTAATGATTTCTCATAATTTATCTCAACCAAATTATCAACCATATAACCAACCAATTTTCAACCGAGCATATCAATTAACTAATTAAACATGCATACCATCATTTTAAGTTTTAAATAATTAAATCTAAACTCGAGTGCTCACTATTGGTTCTACTCCTCCAAACTTTTTCCATAGGTTATTAAAATTAATCCAGTGATATTTCAACGACACTTCCTCCGCTTTTCCTTGCTCCGGAGCTCCTTGAACTTGCCCTTCTCTTTTAGTGTGTTTGGTCTTGACCTTTAGAGTGGTGGTGCTCGGCCTTCGGTGGTGATGGAGGATGGCCATGAGTTGTAGAAGGGTGGAGGAGGTGCTTGGCTAGTGTTTAGAGATGATTCGACCTTGTAAATATGTGTATATAATTTTATTACCTTTTGACTATAAATTTTGCCGTAACTTTCTTATTTATAGAAGCCATTAGAAAGCTTAGCAAACAAGAGAACAAGAAGAATGTGTGTAATATTGTGAAGGCGAGGCCTTGTATTTATAGGTAAAAAGTTGTAAAATATCATGATATTTTTCCCTTAGTCATCACATCTCAACTTTCCACCTCCTCCCTATCATCACCACACGTTACTTCCCCCTCTACATGTGCCTCCATCACTTCACTTCGTGGCATGTGCATTGACTTTGACTTTGCGTAGCTTAAGGATGAAGTTAACTAAAATATCTTACATATATTTACCATATATATATATATATATAAATGTATATATATGTGTGTATGTCTTTACATATATATATATCCGTGTGTATGTGTTGTGTGTGTGCATGCGCGCATGCGTATATGTATATGTTATGATGTGTATATGCGTGTTATATATGTGGACAAGACATATGAACAACACTGTAATAGCTTCGAACAACTTTCGTTCGCTAAACCGCTAAAAATCGAAAAGTCAATTTCTTGTCACATTATTAATTAATTAAAATGTTCTCATTTGAATTATAAAATCATATTGAAGAATTATTTACAAAAAGTGCTTTTATATCAATAAAGCAATACGAATTTTTTTATATTTTTAAATCAAGTATATATCTTTTACCCAACTATTATAAATGATTTATTTTCAGTATATAACTAACTAAAATGAATTACTATCATTTTAAAATAATTATTTGGGTAATTATTATAATTATTAAATAATTAAATCTTAAATTAAATCCATTAATTAATTATTAAAATGATGGCATTGTTGATGATGTCATAATAAATTTTTTATTTACAAAAATTAAGTAAATAATTTTATTTCATATTCTTACATATTTGAATGAATAAGTGTATGTATGCAATCCAGTGTGCGATTTCTGTTGATTACAGAGCTTTTTATCGATAAAACAATTTTCGATATTTTTTCAAAGTATATATTTTTGTAAATACTTATTCAAAATAAGTTTACGATTCTTATTTGTTGTTCAAAACATCATAGTTTATGTTAAAAAAGAGCTTATATTTGAATATTTTAAAAATAAATATAATTTATCAATGTGATATATCTATGGGTCGTCAAAATTTCAGTATACTTTATCATGTATGTATTGACATTTAACAGTATGTATCATGTATATTCTTTAGTAGTCACCGTGCAACTAATATTATATTTTAGATGATATGTATATATTGTGTGGGTCTAGTACTGATATTTTGTAGACCCACATTGTATTATTGTAAATGATATATATTATTCCGTTGTGATCTGTGACCATGATTTTGTTTTATCTATATTATATACTATTATAAATATTTTCAATCGGTGTATTTATTACTCAGTAATAAAACTATACGTGTTTAAATTTTCAGTTTAGATCCTCAAAATGATAATAAAGACGTGTTAGTGTTAGTCCAAAATATATTCACATTCGATTGTCCTTAACTAGCCATATTCTCCGTATTATTAGACGACATTACTTATAACGTTCTTTAATAACATGGGTATAACAGTGGGGCTGTTATAGCTTAGTATCAAAGATGCATTCAGAACATTACAGAATATAATTGACACAGAGATGAGATCTAAACCCAGATAGACTTAGAGTCTTGTCCTTTGGATGTGCAGGGTAGAATTAGAAATTATATTCCTACCTAGGATATAAATATAAATGATTATTAGAATAATCATTGGGACATATTTGTAAAAAAGATTTTGAACTTTTATACCGATTATTATGAAAATAATTCTAAAGTTGGAACTCACTTCTGTAAAAAGTGAGTGTTGATAGATAATATAAATGAGATCTTAGATGACTTAGAATTGAATTGTTGTGTCCTGATCTGTTAGTGATCAGAGTTGCACAGCGGAAGCTGGAAGATAGCTTTCCGTCGAAGGCGATTGTTTATTTAATTGATTGAAATGCATGTTGTTTGCATCAATGTTTGCTTTTATTTATGCTTAGTCTAAAATTATGAAATTGAATAAGACATTATCACTCAAAAGATTTATAATTCCATTTGAATTTGGGTGAACTCAATTATTAATAAAAGCCGGCGGTTTCTACAAAATAGATTCGCTGGGAAATAATAAAAATGTCTAAGCAATGAATAGTTATAAAATATAGAATGATAAATAATTTGTACCTAACTAAATTTGAAATTGGAATATATACTAAATAAATAAAAGAAGATTCAGTAAAAAAATTGGTTGGCTTATGGATGCTTCGTTGTTAATAAATTATAAATGATTGTGCAAAATTAATATTGGGAATCACTATTGAGAGTTGAAACCTGCTCAATAATAATATTAAGAACTTGTGATGCCTTCAGTAGTGTAGTCACCGCAAGAAATACTAAAATATTAAAATTTTATAAAATGAAGTTTTAATTTCGTAGATATAATTAATTAAATGTTAAGATGTATTTAAATTTTGATGTTTGTTTGAAATATTTATGGATGGAGGAGAGTTGTGGAATTGTTATCTACGAATTATTCTTATATGTAAAAATTAAGATTAATTGAAAGGATTCTAATAAAAGCAAGCATCTATTTGAATTAAATCTTTTTGATATTGGATACATATATATGAAATTTGATTATATTTTTTTATAAATAAGCAAATATTTTGGAAAAGCCTAAATTTTTGAAAGATATATGTATATCATATGGAAATAAATTTTGTGTTAAATTGTCCATTAAGTATTTTAAGAATTTCTATACATTAGGACGGGACATCGGACACAGCTTTTTTGGACAAAAAATTGTTTTGAGAAATAATATTTAGTAAGTGTGTAATATTTTTATAAAGAAGATAGAATTTGAAAATAAGTTAAATATAATGCATAGTAAAGTGGGTAGTTTGGAAACATTGTTTTGAGGGAAAACTATTATTTTTAGATGTATATAAATTATATTCTTGAAGGAGGAGTCTTAGGGTATTTTGATAAATAAAATAAAGTATGTATATTGAGAGTGAGCATTTTTGGGAAAACTATAATATTACTTGGAAAGGTATTTTATATATTTTACAATTGTAAAATTCTTATACATTCACAAGAATGTTTGTTAAATAAATTGGGTGTGGTGCTTTTAAAATAATTGCGAATATTGTATTGTGGTTGTCATGAACATTAAGGTTTATATTCATAATAAAAGTGTAAAACTTGCCTATACGAACTTTCGATTAAGTTAGAGTTTGAAATGAAATTATATTTTAATTATGATTGTAATAAGTTACTAATTGTCGAATACTTTGATTTAGTGGATAAATATTTTTCTCAAATATGACTTTGCAAAATAAATAAGATTTAAAAGTAATTTTATAAAGCAAAGATTAGAAAGAAATCTTTCTAGTTTTATATGTATAACTTCTTGTATAAGTTAGGTTTTCTAAGTTATTAAATTTCAAAAAGTAAGAATTTAATTAAATTTAAAGAAAAGCAATGATTGGATTTTTGATTTTTCCTTTTTATAGAAAATGATTTTTTGAAAAAAGAATTTGTGTTAAAATGATTTAGATCATGTGAGTTAATAGTAATTATATTAGAGAAATCTTTAAAATTATTTTACATTCTTATTTAGAAAATATTTAATGAGTTGAATATCTTGAAAACCTCAAACTGTTTAATGTTTTAAAATTAGTATATGATGTTTATTTGTTGATAGGGTGTAAATGTTTGTAGGAACTATTTTCAATTCAGAAAATAAGGAAATAGTTAATGTTGTATTGCAGGTTATAAATCATTGATGAACAATGAAATTTTTAATTCAATTGGGATATTAGTAAATCTTTGTTCAATTAAGTTAACATATAAGGAGCTAGCATAAAGTGCAGCAATAAAGGTCGTTGACCCATAGATTGTAAAAATAAAAAATAAACAAATGACTAAAAATAGTTAATGCAATTTAGAAATCAATAAATCAAATTTCCATGCAGTATACCATTGCTGTAAAATACGTACAGTGCATGGCTCTAAAGCAAACATAGTCATGAGCAATTGGAAATTAAATGTTGAGATTAACCTTTAACAACACTTTTTTCCAGGTAAATTAAGACTTGAGATACTTGATAAATCACAGCAGACACCATGCAGTGGATAAACTAGCATGCAAATTCAGATAACAGGATTTTCTGCAAGTGATGTTGAATTTTATTTCCATTTTGACTAAATTAGAGGAACAAAAATGTCTTTCTTCCACTGCACTATAGTCTATAATATGTCAAAATGGTTTATTTTTACATTACTATGCCTACATGCCAAAAAATCATGTTTGAAAAAGAAAAACCGATAATAGTAATTTGTTTATATCATAGAACTAGTTATTGATTTCTGACTTAAGTTATATATATGTTATACTTTATATCTTGATAAGGTTATGTCAATGTGCACCCTTGCCAACTAGACATACATGATCACAGGCTAATTGTTATAGGTAAAAAATAAGTGCATATATATATATATATATATACATTTGCTCAAAGCTCACTATTATAAAGATGAGTTCGAGGTAGATTTAAGCCTTATGATTTAGTACAAAGCTTGATAGTTTAATGAAGCGAACAAATTTCAGCAAATCCATATGTTAAGGGTCTGCTTGTATAGGATTACAAATGCCTTTTTAAAACATATAGGATGTTGAGAAGAAAGGAGTACAAACAAAAGTTTTATATGAGAAAGAAAGACAGGTACTTGAAAACTGCACTATATTATTTACTTCAACACGCCTATGTATAGGCTTACAGCAACCAAAAAACATGCACTAAAGTAGCCACGTAAACAACTAACTACTGGAACGTATACATATGCAAGAAAAAAGCAAAAGACAAGGATTTATTTACTAAAAACAAGGACTGCATATTTTGAATCATTCTTCAACACTCCCCCTTGATTCAAAACCGCAAACTCCAAGGCATTTTCGGAAGTAGATGAATTTGTCTCTTGCAAGAAATTTTGTAAGAATATCAGCCACCTACTCATGCATACTACAATGCTGCAACTTAATTTCATCCTTTGCAACCAATTCTTGAATGAAATGTAAACGAATGTCGATGTGTTTTGTCCTCCCATGGAAAGTTGAATTTATTTCCATTGCAATTACTGCCTTATTATCGTAGAAAATATCAGTTCAACCTTTTTGTTTTTGGTAAAGATCTGTAAGCATTCTTCTGAGCCAAATTGCTTGACAGGCAACGGAAGTTGCAGCAACATACTCAGCTTCCGAAGAAGATAATGCCGTCGTAGCTTGCTTCTTTGAACTCCATGTGATTGCTCCTGACCCAAGGCTGAAAACACTAGCTGATGTGCTTCTCTGATCGTCTAAACAACTTTCCCAATCACTATCAGTAAACCTACATAGTCTAAAATTAGAAACTTGAGTATACAAAATCCCATAATCGATGTTCCAATAATGTACTTCAAGGTTCTTTTTGCAGCTCCAAAATGATGCTTTGTGGGATTTTGCATAAACCATGAAATTACCCCAACAGGGAAAGCAATATATGGCCTGGTATGAGTTAAGTAAATCAACCCTCCAACTAAGCTTCTAAACTCTTTTGCATTAGCCTCCTTCGTTCCATCTTTAAGTTGTAGCTTCTCATTCATATTCGTGGGTGTAGTAGCTGGTTTACAATTAAGCAAGCTGAATCTTTTAAGAATATCCATGGCATATTTTCTTTGGGAAATGAAAATTCCATCAACTTCTTGCTTCACCTCAAGACCAAGAAAATAGTGCAGTAGACCCATGTAGACATCTCATACTTCTCTATCATATTGGACTTAAATTCGACCAGAAGAGAATTAGAGGAACTCATTTATATAATATCATTAACAAAAAGACAAACAATGATAAAATCATCTTTACCTTCCTTCTTTACATAAAGAGTGGGCTCACTTTCACTTCTTAGGAACCCATTTTGGTGGAAGCAGCCATCGATCTTGTTGTACCATGCCCGTGGAGCCTGTTTTAGCCTATAAAGTGCCTTTTTCTACTTGTACACCTTTGTCTCCTTGCCTTCGACGATAAATCCTTCGAGCTATGTGACATAAACCTCCTCTTGCAAGTCTCCATTTAAAAATGCAAACTTAACAACAAATTGGTAAATGGGCAAATGTAGTTGTGCAGCCAAAGCTAGGACAATTCTCACCGTTTCAAAACGAGCAACCGAAGAAAAGGTTTCTTTATAATCAATGCCTTTTTGCTGCGAATAGCCTTTTACCACAAGTCGCGCCTTGTGTTTTTGGATGGTTCCATTCGCATGGTATTTTGTCTTCAAGATCCATTTAAGACATATTGCATTCTTTCCTCGAGGTAGATCAGTCATCTCCCATGTTTTATTTTTTTGAATTGCCATCAACTCTTCTTTCATTGCGTTCCTCCATTCTTCTTTTGATGATGCTTCTTTAAACGTTGTAGGGTCTGTAACAAAAAGAGCAAATCGACAAGACTCATAGATCTCTCTCAATGATCTAACTTTCAAAGGAGGTGTTTCATCAACGGACTCATGTAAAGATGGATTGCTACTTCTTGTAGTTGACGATGGTGAAGTTGGTGTTTGCAAAGGAGTAAGAGTATTCTCATAACCTGGTTCAGTATCTTGAAATGTTATAGTCTCTCTTTTCGTTAAGATTGGACCTTGAGTTGCATCATTATTCTCTTCCCACTTCCAGATTGCATCTTCATCGAATACTACATCCCTCCTTATGATTACTTTGCCACTAAGAGGATTATATAATTTATATGCTTTGGATTGGTTGCAATATCCAACGTAAATTCATTTTTCAGATTTATTCTCAAGCTTATGACGAAATTGAGAACTTATCAAAGCATAAGCAATACACCCAAAAATCCTTAAGTGATTTACCGATGGTTTTCTATCATGCCAAGCTGCAAAAGGTGTTTGATTTAAAACTGCCCTTATAGGAGATATATTTAGCAAGTACACGGATGTTGCCACTGCTTCAGCCCAAAACTGATTATGAAGTCCTTTAGCATTGAGTAAACTTCTAGCCATTTCTACTACCGTTCGATTCTTTCGTTCTGCAACGTCATTTTGTTGTGGTGTATACGGTGTCATCAACTCTCTTCGAATGCCATGTTCTCTACAAAAACGGTTAAATTCTTTAGATAAGAACTCACCACCTCGATCTGTGCGAACGGTCTTTATAAAAGCGCCTTTTTGCTTTTCCACCAGTGCTTTGAAAATTTTGAAGTTCTCAAATGCTTATGACTTTTCTGCTAAAAAATACACCCAACTCATTTGACTATAATCGTCAGTAAAACGTAAGAAGTACTTACTTCCACCAAGTGATGCAGTTCTCATAGGCCCACACAAATCAGCATGAATCAACTCCAGGCATTCAGATGCTCTCCATGACTACCCGCTTGGAAATGACTTTCTTGTCTATTTTCCATAAATACATGCTTCACATATGCCAAGTTAACTAATTTTTGGTAGTCCAATGACCATATCTTTCTTGCGTAGGATCTACAAGCCTTTGATATTGAGATGCCCGTATCTCAAATTCCATGTTTTGGATTCATTTTTTTCATTGAAAACAAGTGCTTGATTTTCAACTTCAGATATTCTAAGTGGAAACATCTTGTTTTTTTCATTTGCACACTAACTATGAACTATCTGAATTTTTTTTTTCACTAACAACACATGCTCTATCATTAAATAAACATGTATAGCCACTAGCTATCAGTTGCCCAATACTCAATAAACTATGAGCCAAATTAGGAACAAAGAAAACGTTATAAATTAATTTTTCTTTACCCTTGCCAGTCTTGACAGCAACTGTGCCTTTACCTTCTACTTGCATTTGCTTGTCATCTCCAAGCCTAACTTGTACCTTGTGTGACTCATCAAGCTCTTTAAATAAAGATTTATTGCTAGTCATATGGTTCAAACAACCACTATCCCAAAACCAAACATCATTTTGAACAACGTTTGAAGAAGTATGAACCAGAAATAACTTACTTTCATCATTCTCATTTTCCACATAATTTGCTTGTGAGCCTTCCCGGCAATTTGCCTTTACATGCCCAAATTTCATGCAATTTTGACACTGAATAGCACTTTTGTTCCATCGTTTCTCTCCAATGGATTGCCTTTCTTGCCCGTGAAAATGATCTCTTGCTCTAACTCTACCACGTCCTCTTCCATGAAAGCTGTCTCTTCCGCGTCCTCTTCCGACAAAGTTTTGTTTTTTGTTTGCCTCCCCATTCACCTGAGAAGCTTGAAATTACTTCACTGTTCTCAGCTGATCGGTTTTGCCTTCCCTTATGTACTTGCAAAGAACTCATTAGTTCATCGAAGGAAAAAACCGAGAGATTTTTAGTTTCTTCAATTGTTGTTACTATGTAATCATACTTAGGAGACAGGGTTCGTAGAACTTTAGAAACATACTTGCATCTGAATTTTTCTCTCCATAAGATCGCATTTGAATAATAATTGAAATTACTCTAGATAAATAATCTTGTAAAGTCTCATTGCCCTTCATAAGCAAAGCCTCAAACTCCTGTCTAAGAGTTTAAAGTTTCACCTCTATTACCTTTGATGAACCCATAAACTCTTTCTATAGTATATCCCATGCCTCCTTTGAAGTGGATGCCATTGCTATTCTGGAGAAAATCGTGTCATGGACTGCTTATTGAAGAAAGAACAATGCCTTTGAATCCTTCTTCTTGTTTTCCCATAGCCGACCTACATCTGTATCGCTGTTGTCATAGCCAGTCTCCACTAGATCCCAAAGGTCTTGAGATTTGAATAAAGTTTTCATTTTTATGCTCCAGAATTCATAGCATTCCCCCATGAAAATGGGAATGAGAGGTTGAGAGATGCTCATAGAACTGCTACTACCATTTAGTGCCATTGATAGTCACGCTGCTCATAGGATATTTTATGGCTCTAATGCCACTTTTGTTGAGAAGAAAGGAGTACAAACAAAAGTTTTATATGAAAAAGAAAGAAAGGTTCTTGAAAACTGCACTATATTATTTACTTCAACACGCCTATGTATAGGCTTACACCAACCAAAAAAACGTGCACTAAAGTAGCCACGTAAACAACTAACTACTAGAACGTATACATATGCAAGAAAATAGCAAAAGACTAGGATTTATTTACTAAAAACAAGGACTACGTATTTTGAATCATTCTTCAACATAGGACCAGGTAAATTAATGATTCTCCTATTGTGGTCCAACTTATTTGTTGTTTGCTTCAAAGTTTTCGATTTTTTCCTTCACTTCACTGTCACCACTGCATCATATCTTTCATGTTTGTAAGGGAAGACCATATACATACATACATATGTATGTATGTATGTATGTATGTATGTATGTATGTATGTATGTATTTTGAATTGTTAGTACAGAACATCATAATCAAACTCTAAGTAATATACGTATTCTTTGATTGCTCATTCCATGAAATGTAAATGTAATTATCCGAGTTTCAAACTGTTGTGCTATAACAATTATTATGCAACGATCCCAGTTTTAAAGACGAATTTAAATTTCTAATTTTATTAAATTTTCGGTTAAATTATAGATTTGTTTGAATTTTTCAATTTTGATAAGATATGTATACTTATTTATTTTATAAATTGGATTTGAGACTTATTATAAAATGTAATTGAATTGGATTAGAAATAAAATGTTTAAAGAGACTACTTATCAATATAGAATATAAGTGTATAGAATAAAATATGTGTTATGAATTTAATACTTAAGTCTGAAATATAATTATAAGATAAACTACAAAATATCAAGTAAACAAATAAAAGAAAATTTACATACAAATGAAAATCTAAGCACATATAAAATGTAAACTAGGAAACAAAGTAACCAAAGTAAAACAAGAAAGTAAGTATTTAAATGAATCAAAACAGCATTTACATAAATATATATAAAAATCAAATCTAAATATGCAGTAAGTATCAAACAAGTATGGATGATCATTTAATGCATATACTGTCTAGCATGGATAAAGATCCTACTAGCCGTAATCAAAGCATGAGCGCGGCATGCTGCAAATAAATGAAAGTGTTACTTACATGCTTTCATTAAATGATTTCAAACATGCCTATACACAAAGTACAAAGCTAGTATAAAATAATTAAACAAAAGAAAAATGCTCAGTGCTGTCTAAAAAAACTGCACATCTCTTTATATATATGAGTTGCCTCCAATTTGTTCAAAACCTTTTACTGAAGAAAGAAAGAAAAATAGCAAAGAAAAAAAAACAGAAATTAAAAAGGAAGCAGAACAGGTTAAAGGCAGCTCAAACATACAGCCTTCAAACAAAAAAGTTTCCTCTGTTCAAATCTTTTTTTCAAGGTGAGCAAGCTTTCTTTCTTTTATTTGACTTCTTTGTTTTTATCTGTGAATAAACTTGTTAATCTCCTTTATAATATGTTGTGTTAAAGATTAAGTGGAAGTATCAGTTTGAATATATGTAGTCTAGGACTGTGTTGAGTTTAGTTGCTAGATAATGAATGTGTGAATGCCCTGTACAACTTTTACCACCTCTGTTCTTCTTCTGCAAAACAAAGTGAGCAAACTCACTGGAATCTGCTTATATGCTTTGATATAATGGTTGATGCTTGAAGTATGATCATTTCGAAATACCTGCATGTTGGATATATACATATTTATGAGTGCGTATGTTTGAACATATATATGTGATGTATGCAGGCTTGTTTACAGGGACATATCTCTGTTTTGAATTTTTTTTATAAATCTTTATACAAACATCTTTAATTTAGGATTTTATACAAAACAAGTTTGTTTAAGCTTAAACCATTGTTTAGAATTTTTTTAGCTTGCAAATGGAAAGACTAGAACCTATAAACTAAAATTTACAGTAAGAAGAATCATATGAATATTTTCGAATGTTTTAAATTGCTACTTCAATTATATAACTTGAATTTTTATTCGAAGATAGGATTTTTAAGATATAAATAATGATTTTTAGACCAGTGTACAGGGTGCGGTTCCTATATGAACTAAAAAGTCATTTTCATCAATTTCTATCGTTTTAACAAATCTTAGATGTTGTAATCTGTTTTGGAGTTTGCTCGATATACGTCGAACACAGGAAAAATGAAACAAAAATTTTCTATTGTAAGAATCAATGGGGTGAGAGCACTTTAGGGTTTAAGTGTTCGAATTTGGCGACCATCTTCGCGAGGCGATTGGGAAATCTGAGGGGGATCGGAGGCCATCGCGACTAGGGTGAACGCTGCGTGGATGGAAGGAGGTGCGGTGGTCAGAGGGGCGCGGTTTCTAATCGCCGTGAGCGCCGTGGCAAACGCCATTTGTCGAGGTAGGTTGGGTTCGGGGTTGAACAGAAAGGTTCGATTTTGATTTTTATGTGATAATGGGTTTCTAGAGAGTGGAAGTGATCGAGTAGGCCAACGGCGACTTGGTGGTAGGTGGCGACTCGACCGGAGGTGGCGGAGGGTCTCGTGCATGTGCACGGCGTTGACGTCGTGCCTGGGGATTTTCTGTTGTTCAAATTTAACTTAAGTTTAAAACTTGATAAACTGGAAAATAAAAAGAGGAAGAAGAAGTATATGTGAGGGAGAGAGTTTCTTCGGGAAATGCAGGGGAATCTCGAGTGTTTACTCGAGAAAAAAAGCTAGGTAATCTCAAGTTTTTTTTGTCAAACTGAAATATTATGTTGTAAAGGTGTAAAGTTGAATAACTTGTTTTCTACAAGTTTTAAACACCGTAACTTAATAAAGATTTCAACAGTTAAAGTCAAAGAATTTAAACAAGTTTTCATTATTTTAGTTAATGCTTCAACAAAGTTTTTAACATCTAGTTATTATTTTTAATAAAGTAATTAAGTTAAGTATGAAATTGATTAACATTTAAAGTTGTAGTTAATATTAAATTGATTTTCAAAGTTTAAAGAAGATTTCTTTGAAATTGTTAATTAGTGAATAATTAATATTAAGTAATTATTTTAGGAAGTAATTAAGAATAATTTCATTTTAATTATAATTAGAGTTTGAATTAATTAATGTTTATGTGATAAGTAAATTGTAATTAACTACTGAAGTTAATTAATTAAGGAATTTAATTAAGAACTAATAATTGATTAACTAAGTAGTTAATGGCAAATAAATTAATAATTAAAGTTATTAATTTATGGTTAAAGAATAGTTAATCAAGGTTAAATAAATTGATTATGAAGTAATTAATTTAATAGAGTGAATAAAGGAATTAAGTAATTAAGACTTAATGATTGATTAAGAATTTATTGGTTAATTAACTAATTTGAAATGAAGTATGTAATTAATTGATAATGAATTAACGATTGATTATACAGGGCTAAGTAATTAATTCCCAAGAAATTATTTTTAATTTAATTTATCACAATAAGAATTAAAGATGATTACTTATGGATTATGTAGGATATCTGATTTGTTGTAAAATAAATTGATATTTCTATTTTGAAATTGTGATGTGTGAGATTTGATTTACCCTGTGCTGGATTATGGTCGATGATTTTATTCCGTAAACCCTTGACCTGTATACGACATTTGAATTTCGATGCGACAGGGAATTGGATTCCAGTTGGTTATCCGAAACCCACATCGGATTGTAATGATGAATCTTCGTGATTGATAAATTTATTTTATCTGTGAAACTGTGAATGAAGATAAGCGTTATTGGTTATACCGCTTATCGATATTGATATATTTGTGATGATTGATGTTGTGCACTATTATGTAAAATACTTAGACCACACTATACACACACAAATATGGATTTCACGTGGAAATCAGTTAAGTCACAGATTTTTAAATAAGTTTTGAAATTGAATTTTTTAAATTCAAATAGTTTTGGAAATAAATTAAGTTTAATATGAAAAGCTTTTGAAAAGGTGTTTTAAGAATAAAAGTTACTTTGAATAACTTAATAAAGGTTTGAAATCTGAATAATTTGAATTCAATATCTGAAATTGAATTCTATATTCAGTATTTATGATTTAAAAAGGACTTTACAAGTTATAGGGGTTTAAACTGTTTTTAAAGCGTTATTTTGGGAATTTGAATTAACTCAAAGTTTTTAACTTGTATAAATAAAATCGAATTTTTTCGAAATAACACCGTTGTTTCGAAATGATAAAAAGCTTTCATATGAGAAATGAATTTCAAATTTATATTAAAGAGATTTCAAGTTTGATTCAAAAATAATTTTCCAAGTTATGAATGAATTTTTGGAAACAAGTTTTGAAAGCTATGAGATAAATCTTTGATTTAAAGATTTAAATGAGTTAATTCTATTGAAACGGAAATTGTTTTGAAATCCGTAAATGAATCTTTGTGAAACTGAGTGAACTTTGTGAAATAAATCTCTTTGTTTAAAGGATTTGAAATGGTAATTGGTTTAAACCATTTGAAAGAAACTTTGGAATTATTAAGTTGTGACTTAATCGAAATCCCATATCCATGTGTTTTAAATTTTGCACTCACTATTCGGGTTAGCAGGGAAAGGACCTTTGGGTCGTATAACCCATTCCGAGTATGCGATACGTCGTTATGGATAGCATTTGAAGACCGGTGTTGAAGACTGGGTATTTGCGAGAGCGATAGGATGACCTGCCGATTGACTCTGCACCGAGTTGCTCCGGTATAGAGTTCTCCATATGTGATGGGGAATCCGATCAGGATTGTGGATATCCGGATTGCAAGGTCTTCTTTGTAAGTGCCTTCGATTCTGTTCGAGCCCGGAACAGACTTGTATGGATAGTATGTCTGACATTACAAATTGAGATATAAAGCCGATTTCTTTCAAATATATTTCTGTTGGTGGCGGAGAATTTATTCTTTTAGCTTAACACCCTTCTCTGAGACGTACGAGCTCAGAGGTTATGTAGTTGAAGGTTATCAGCGATATATTCTCATCTTGGCAATGTGGCATGCTGAGTGTTGCTGTGAAATGATCATTGTTTGATCATTTGTGCTATGATCATTTGTTTGATCATTTATCTTTGTGATCATTACTTTGATCATTTGTTGACCCAAAGCATGGCTTTGTACCAAAGCATGACTTTGTGGACGAGACTTCGTCGAGCCTCACAAACCGGTAATGGTCGAAATAGGAATTGTGCGGCAAGGTTTTCAGGGATAGCTTCCCTAGGGTATGACCATTCCTTCTGGAAAAGCATAGTATCATGGAATGGATCCCAGATACTTACTCATGTGGACACACTATATTATTTACTGTGTGATATTGTTGGTTAGAGAGCTCTCGCTTAAAGGTCCCAAAGGACCGGGAGTGGCATATCTGAGGTTTTGTATATTCCCCCGGGAAGGGGGGTAGCTTGCCTTGTTTGGCAGAGATCCAGTTGGGTTCTCGGGGCGTCCTTCCAGAGGCGTTTCCATGTGGCGATGGGAAGTTCCTTGGCCTGACCATTTGTTGGAAAAAAATCCATTCATCCAATACGAGCCTTGTACGGTATTAGTTGTATTACCTGCCATCTACTTATGGTGGCGCCCCACTGTTTGGATGGTAGCTATAGTAGGCATAGTTCGAAATGTCTATGTTGGCTAAGATTTATATCTTTACTTTCGAAATGTTTTCCTACACTATGCACTAGTAATAATATTAAATGTTTCTTTTTAATGCGTATCAAGCATCTTTGACTATCATAAGGAGAAATCTCCTCCGATTCTGCGTTTGCATTGTGTGTGTGTGCGGGAGGCCTTATGGTAGTCTCATTTCTAAAAAGTGTTGCGAATCTATTTTAAAATATTTCGTTGTTTGTTTTTAAAGATAAACTGTTTTTGTTTGCTCACACCAGTCCCATGACTGATCCAGAGTTTATTGTTTCTTTCCTAAACTCTGGGTGCTCAAAATTTTCCACACGGGCAGTCTAGAGTTTGGTTTTTCAGATAATTAGGTTCAGTAGATCATTTGGAGCTAGTTCAATTTTCTTTGGATACGGACGAGACTTACTTAGCTTGGTGCAACCTTGAGGGTGGATCGAGCTAGGTGTTTTGGAGCTTTGTCTTTGGAGCTTTTTGGATCAGAGTTGTAGTATTATATTCTGAGAAGACTTATTTCATATTGTATCGTTCCGCTGTATTCTATGTTGTATATTCTCTGATGTTGATGATTATCATTGTATCAAATTGATGTATCGGATATTGTATTCATTTTATATCAGTGATATCATCTTTTATTTCCGCTGTGTTATTTATCATATAATGGTGTTGCAAGCTCCCTCGAAACGAATTTGATGTTGTTTGTCGGACATCGAGTTCGGGTCGTGACAGATTGGTATCAAAGCTGAAGGTTGAGTAAGAACTTTAGCTACGGAGTGTAACATCTTAGATGGCTTATTAGAGATAGGGTGAAGTATACCCTAGAATGAGTACAACCATTGGAACCAAAAACCCAAATTTCTTAATCTATTTTCTTTATCTGTTGTTATTCTCTGAGATATTTTGTCCGAATGCCTAAATCGGATTTCTTACTATTTACAGATAGTAAGGATGAGTAGAAGAAGAGGACGAAATATGAGACAGGAAAGTACCACTTCAGCTGGTCAAAACCCTGCAACGACAGATATTCCTATTCAATCTCAATTGAATTTGGCTGATTTATATCAAAAGTTTTATAGACTTGGTGGAAAGCCGTTCACTGGCAAAGAAACCGTTATCGAAGCACAAGCATGGATTCGATCGTGCGAAAAGATTTTCAAAGGACTAAAATTAGAAGATGATCAGATGCGATTGATAGCTTCTTGGCAACTCCAGGAAGAGGCTTTAGTTTGGTGGGAAACTGTTACCGTGGATGAGTTGGCAGATGAATTTACTTGGAGTCATTTCAAGGAAGTGTTTGAGCAGCGATATATGTCGTCTGCTGGTATCTCTAGAGTATATCAGGAGTTTATGGATTTAGAGCAAGGGAGTTTATCGTTTGAAGAATACTTAAACAAATTTATTGAATTATCTCGATTTAATCCAGAATTGGTGAATACACCGTTAAAGAAGAATGAAAAGTTTATTCGGGGAATGAACAAGGAGTTTCAGGAATGGATGACTACTCACGTCAAGGAATCTTTTTCTGAATTAATTAATATGGCTATCGATACGATACTAAAGCAAAAAGATCCGGAGGAGAATGTAGATGCAAGTAATCTGAATTGGGGAAAAAGGAAGTTTGGCGGAAAGAAATCGAGGAAAGATAAAGGAAAGAAGAGTATGCAGAAGAAAAGGAAGGATGTTACTTGTCTCAATTGCTTGGAAAAAGGTCACTACTCGGATAAATGCAAGAATTCTTAGATGCCAGGAATGAGAGAGCCATTTATGAGGCCAGATCAGGAATCTACAGGATGCTATAAATGCCGCAAGCCGGGACATAGGATCAAAAATTGTCCAGCCAAGAAGCAAACTTTAATAAAGAAAGTGTATGCAATTAGAGATGATTCTTCAACCTCAACAAGCTGATTTAGGAAAAGAAATTTTATAAGGTAATCTTCACGTTTACGATGAAATTGTTCGAATTTTGTTCGACACTGGAACTATCATTAGTTGTATTTCTCAGCAAATCGTAAATGAATTAAATCTTGAATCTGAAATCGTAATCAAATCTAATTTCTGTCTATTTTATTGGGTTCCGATATATTCTACGAACGGTTAGTTATCCATTCGAACTAACCAATACCACTGTATACTTCGCAGATCAGATAACCCAATTGTTTTTGAATTGATTGAGTTTGTTCTCATATCTATTGTTGATATTCTGATTTGGTAAGCCAAATGTAGAATTGATATCCAATTTGATTTGAAAAGATATTTCTCTATCTTCCATCTATCTTTGTTATCTCTCTCTGGCGAATTTCGAGGACGAAATTCCTTTTAAGGGGGGAAGTCTGTAACGATCCCAGTTTTAAAGACGAATTTAGATTTCTAATTTTATTAAATTTTTGGGTTAAATTATAGATTTGTTTGAAATTTTCAATTTTGATAAGATATGTATACTTATTTATTTTATAAATTGGATTTGAGACTTATTATAAAATGTAATTGAATTGGATTGAAATAAAATGTTTAAAGAGACTACTTATCAATATAGAATATAAGTTTATAGAATAAAATATGTGTTATAAATTTAATACTTAAGTGTGGAATTAAATTATAAGATAAACTACAAAATATCAAGTAAACAAATAAAAGAAAATTTACATACAAATGAAAATCTAAGCACATATAAAATGTAAACTAGGAAACAAAGTAACCAAAGTAAAACAAGAAAGTAAGTATTTAAATGAATCAAAACAGCATTTACATAAATATATATAAAAATCAAATCTAAATATGCAGTAAGTATCAAACAAGTATGGATGATCATTTAATGCATATACTGTCTAGCATGGATAAAGATCCTACTAGCCGTAATCAAAGCATGAGCGCGACATGCTGCAAATAAATGAAAGTGTTACTTACATGCTTTCATTAAATGATTTCAAACATGCCTATACACAAAGTACAAAGCTAGTATAAAATAATTAAACAAAAGAAAAATGCTCAGTGCTGTCTAAAAAAACTGCACATCTCTTTATATATATGAGTTGCCTCCAATTTGTTCAAAACCTTTTACTGAAGAAAGAAAGAAAAATAGCAAAGAAAAAAAAACAGAAATTAAAAAGGAAGCAGAACAGGTTAAAGGCAGCTCAAACATACAGCCTTCAAACAAAAAAGTTTCCTCTGTTCAAATCTTTTTTTCAAGGTGAGCAAGCTTTCTTTCTTTTATTTGACTTCTTTGTTTTTATCTGTGAATAAACTTGTTAATCTCCTTTATAATATGTTGTGTTAAAGATTAAGTGGAAGTATCAGTTTGAATATATGTAGTCTAGGACTGTGTTGAGTTTAGTTGCTAGATAATGAATGTGTGAATGCCCTGTACAACTTTTACCACCTCTGTTCTTCTTCTGCAAAACAAAGTGAGCAAACTCACTGGAATCTGCTTATATGCTTTGATATAATGGTTGATGCTTGAAGTATGATCATTTCGAAATACCTGCATGTTGGATATATACATATTTATGAGTGCGTATGTTTGAACATATATATGTGATGTATGCAGGCTTGTTTACAGGGACATATCTCTGTTTTGAATTTTTTTTATAAATCTTTATACAAACATCTTTAATTTAGGATTTTATACAAAACAAGTTTGTTTAAGCTTAAACCATTGTTTAGAATTTTTTTAGCTTGCAAATGGAAAGACTAGAACCTATAAACTAAAATTTACAGTAAGAAGAATCATATGAATATTTTCGAATGTTTTAAATTGCTACTTCAATTATATAACTTGAATTTTTATTCGAAGATAGGATTTTTAAGATATAAATAATGATTTTTAGATCAGTGTACAGGGTGCGGTTCCTATATGAACTAAAAAGTCATTTTCATCAATTTCTATCGTTTTAACAAATCTTAGATGTTGTAATCTGTTTTGGAGTTTGCTCGATATACGTCGAACACAGGAAAAATGAAACAAAAATTTTCTATTGTAAGAATCAATGGGGTGAGAGCACTTTAGGGTTTAAGTGTTCGAATTTGTCGACCATCTTCGCGAGGCGATTGGGAAATCTGAGGGGGATCGGAGGCCATCGCGACTAGGGTGAACGCTGCGTGGATGGAAGGAGGTGCGGTGGTCAGAGGGGCGCGGTTTCTAATCGCCGTGAGCGCCGTGGTAAACGCCATTTGTCGAGGTAGGTTGGGTTCAGGGTTGAACAGAAAGGTTCGATTTTGATTTTTATGTGATAATGGGTTTCTAGAGAGTGGAAGTGATCGAGTAGGCCAACGGCGACTTGGTGGTAGGTGGCGACTCGACCGGAGGTGGCGGAGGGTCTCGTGCACGTGCACGGCGTTGACGTCGTGCCTGGGGATTTTCTGTTGTTCAAATTTAACTTAAGTTTAAAACTTGATAAACTGGAAAATAAAAGGAGGAAGAAGAAGTATATGTGAGGGAGAGTGTTGCTTCGGGAAATGCAGGGGAATCTCGAGTGTTTACTCGAGAAAAAAAGCTGGGTAATCTCGAGTTTTTTTTGTCAAACTGAAATATTATGTTGTAAAGGTGTAAAGTTGAATAACTTGTTTTCTACAAGTTTTAAACACCGTAACTTAATGAAGATTTCAACAGTTAAAGTCAAAGAATTTAAACAAGTTTTCATTATTTTAGTTAATGCTTCAACAAAGTTTTTAACATCTAGTTATTATTTTTAATAAAGTAATTAAGTTAAGTACGAAATTGATTAACATTTAAAGTTGTAGTTAATATTAAATTGATTTTCAAAGTTTAAAGAAGATTTTTTTGAAATTGTTAATTAGTGAATAATTAATATTAAGTAATTATTTTAGGAAGTAATTAAGAATAATTTCATTTTAATTATAATTAGAGTTTGAATTAATTAATGTTTATGTGATAAGTAAATTGTAATTAACTACTAAAGTTAATTAATTAAGGAATTTAATTAAGAACTAATAATTGATTAACTAAGTAGTTAATGGCAAATAAATTAATAATTAAAGTTATTAATTTATGGTTAAAGAATAGTTAATCAAGGTTAAATAAATTGATTATGAAGTAATTAATTTAATAGAGTGAATAAAGGAATTAAGTAATTAAGACTTAATGATTGATTAAGAATTTATTGGTTAATTAACTAATTTGAAATGAAGTATGTAATTAATTGATAATGAATTAACGATTGATTATACAGGGCTAAGTAATTAATTCGCAAGAAATTATTTTTAATTGAATTTATGACAATAAGAATTAAAGATGATTACTTATGGATTATGTAGGATATCTGATTTGTTGTAAAATAAATTGATATTTCTGTTTTGAAATTGTGATGTGTGAGATTTGATTTACCCTGTGCTGGATTATGATCGGTGATTTTATTCTGTAAACCCTTGACCTGTATACGACATTTGAATTTCGATGCGACAGGGAATTGGATTCCAGTTGGATATCCGAAACCCACATCGAATTGTAATGATGAATCTTCGTGATTGATAAATTTATTTTATCTGTGAAACTGTGAATGAAGATAAGCGTTATTGGTTATACCGCTTATCGATATTGGTATATTTGTGATGATTGATGTTGTGCACTATTATGTAAAATACTTGGACCACACTATACACACACAAATATGGATTTCACGTGGAAATCAGTTAAGTCACAGATTTCTAAATAAGTTTTGAAATTGAATTTTTTAAATTCAAATAGTTTTGGAAATAAATTAAGTTTAATATGAAAAGCTTTTGAAAAGGTGTTTTAAGAATAAAAGTTACTTTGAATAACTTAATAAAGGTTTGAAATCTGAATAATTTGAATTCAATATCTGAAATTGAATTCTATATTCAGTATTTATGATTTAAAAAGGACTTTACAAGTTACAGGGGTTTAAACCGTTTTTAAAGCGTTATTTTGGGAATTTGAATTAACTCAAAGTTTTTAACTTGTATAAATAAAATCGAATTTTTCCGAAATAACAATGTTGTTTCGAAATGATAAAAAGCTTTCATATGAGAAATGAATTTCAAATTTATATTAATGAGATTTCAAGTTTGAATCGAAAATAATTTTCCAAGTTATGAATGAATCTTTGGAAACAAGTTTTGAAAGCTATGAGATAAATCTTTGATTTAAAGATTTAAATGAGTTAATTCAATTGAAACGGAAATTGTTTTGAAATCCGTAAATGAATCTTTGTGAAACTGAGTGAACTTTGTGAAATAAATCTTTTTGTTTAAAAGATTTGAAATGGTAATTGGTTTAAACCATTTGAAAGAAACTTTGGAATTATTAAGTTGCGACTTAATCGAAATCCCACATCCATATGTTTTAAATTTTGCGCTCACTATTCGGGTTAGCCGGGAAAGGACCTTTGGGTCGTATAACCCATTCCGAGTATGCGATACGTCGTTATGGATAGCATTTGAAGACCGATGTTGAAGACCGGGTATTTGCGAGAGAGATAGGATGACCTGTCGATTGACTCTGCACCGAGTTGCTCCGGTATAGAGTTCTCCATATGTGATGGGGAATCCGATCAGGATTATGGATATTCGGATTGCAAGGACTTCTTTGTAAATGCCTTCGGTTCTGTTCGAGCCCGGAACAGACTTGTATGGATAGTATGTCTGACATTACAAATTGAGATATAAAGCCGATTTCTTTCAAATATATTTCTGTTGGTGGCGGAGAATTTATTCTTTTAGCTAAACACCCTTCTCTGAGACGTACGAGCTCAGAGGTTATGTAGTTGAAGGTTATCAGCGATATATTCTCATCTTGGTAATGTGGCATGCTGAGTGTTGCTGTGAAATGATCATTGTTTGATCATTTGTGATATGATCATTTGTTTGATCATTTATCTTTGTGATCATTACTTTGATCATTTGTTGACCCAAAGCATGGCTTTGTACCAAAGCGTGGCTTTGTGGACGAGAATTCGTCGAGCCTCACAAACCGGTAATGGTCGAAACAGTAATTGTGCGGCAAGGTTTTCAGGGATAGCTTCCCTAGGGTATGGCCATTCCTTCTGGAAAAGTGTAGTATCATGGAATGGAGCCCAGATACTTACTCATGTGGACACACTATATTATTTACTGTGTGATGTTGTTGGTTAGAGGGCTCTCGCTTAAAGGTCCCAAAGGACCGGGAGTGGCATATCTGAGGTTTTGTATATTCCCCCGGGAAGGGGGGTAGCCGGCCATGTTTGGCAGAGATCCAGTTGGGTTCTCGGGGCGTCCTTCCAGAGGCGTTTCCATGTGGCGATGGGAAGTTCCTTGGCCTGACCATTTGTTGGAAAAAAATACATTCATCCAATACGAGCCTTGTACGGTATTAGTTGTATTACCTGCCATCTACTTATGGTGGCGCCCACTGTTTGGATGGTAGCTATAGTAGGCATAGTTCGAAATGTCTATGTTGGCTAAGATTTATATCTTTACTTTCGAAATGTTTTCCTACACTATGCACTAGTAATAATATCAAATGTTTCTTTTTAATGCGTATCAAGCATCTTTGACTATCATAAGGAGAAATCTCCTCCGATTCTGCGTTTGCATTGTGTGTGTGTGCGGGAGGCCTTATGGTAGTCTCATTTCTAAAAAGCATTGCGAATCTAGTTTAAAATATTTCGTTGTTTGTTTTTAAAGATAAACTGTTTTTGTTTGCTCACACCAGTCCCATGACTGATCCAGAGTTTATTGTTTCTTTCCTAAACTCTGGGTGCTCAAAATTTTCCACACGGGCAGTCTAGAGTTTGGTTTTTCAGATAATTAGGTTCAGTAGATCATTTGGAGCTAGTTCAGTTTTCTTTGGATACGGACGAGACTTGCTTAGCTTGGTGCAATCTTGAGGGTGGATCGAGCTAGGTGTTTTGGAGCTTTGTCTTTGGAGCTTTTTGGATCAGAGTTGCAGTATTATATTCTGAGAAGACTTATTTCATATTGTATCGTTTCCGCTGTATTCTATGTTGTATATTCTCTGATGTTGATGATTATCATTGTATCAAATTGATGTATCGGATATTGTATTCATGTTATATCAGTGATATCATCTTTTATTTCCGCTGTGTTATTTATCATATAATGGTGTTGCAAGCTCCCGCGAAACGAATTTGATGTTGTTTGTCGGACATCGAGTTCGGGTCGTGACATATTATGTACAAAGAAATTGGAATAATTAGCTATTAACTATGTTTAGTACACATTATCTGTAAAGGACATTCCAGTTAAGTACTTAACCAACAAGTTCTTTGTGCTTTCCATTCATTTTTATCCACATTTTAAATGTAAATCAATTACCAATTGTGTCAAAAGCTAGGTGCCTACGAAGTTCACTTCATGATTAGAAATTACTATGCATTACTTCTATATTTATATATGCATTACAAGGTTCGAGATCTCGGTTTCGGTCTTTTGTAATTTTAGGAATTTCGACGTAATTCGTAAATTTTGAAAATTTCGATTCTAGTTTCGGTTTCGGATATCGCTATTTGTTTTTCATATAATTATACATATATATGTTTAATTTATTGAGACTTATAATTTATATTTAATACAAAAATAAGATATAAAAGAACAATACTGATTAATTATAAATATCTATAACACTAAAAAAATGTTTATTCATTATTTCATTTTCAACTTTTTTAGTTACACGATTCACATTTTTTGTGAATTTAATATGTTTCATAAGTTACAATTTTAAATTTGAATGTTTATGTATTTAAGCTCAAATTAATACTTTTTTGGAGACTTTTTTAGCTGTAAAATTTGAAGTTCAATAGCTGTTACTAAACCCGAATTTCGTCTTGGTTTCATTTCGATTCCTGTCAAAACCTAAACCGAACGATCGAAATCTCGGTGTTTCAGTGGAAACCTCAAACCTTGATGTATTATAATCTTATATAGTCTGTTTGAGTTAAGCACATGTATACGAAGGCTGTTTGGATTTATTTTAGGCGTAATTGTATATAAATTAAGCGAACTCGCTTAAAAATGCTAAAATCAAGGTACACTTTCAGATTAAATACAAAGTGTTAAAAATGTTGATATATATTGTGTTTCTGATCGTTTGGTCAATGTACATCATATATATTATATTTGTGAAATTGTAAACAGCTCTCGGACAAAAGAGACACTGGCGAAATTTGTTGTGCAAAAATTGCATAAATGCGGAATGACAATAAACATGATCTAGATTTTCCAATTTGAACATCACTTGGTCTAACAGCAATTATTCTGTTACTCCAAATAAATAATAAATAACTATAAAGAAGGAAAGAGACACGCAACATTTATACTGATTCCACTATCATCAAGATAGTGTATGTCCAGTCCAAAGGAGAGAGATTTTATTACACTTGAGAGAATTACAAGAGATTACAAGATAAGAGTTTACATACCAAAGCCCTAAATTAGGGATAACAAGAAGAGACACTCTATTTGGAGATCCTGGCTGAATGCCATGACGAATTAACAATGAAGTCTACCTTAATATATAGCCAATATAAATTCATGTGAGCCATCAATCAAATTATCAAAATATGGTAAGAAGATAATGGAGGCAAATTACAACGGTAACAAATCGCGCAACATAGCAAGTAATTCACTTGTTCCAAAGATGGAAGAAAATTATTCCAAAGCAATGCGATTACGAAGAAAGAAATAATACGCATATCTTTTTGCATATATATTATTCTATAACGTGTACATGCATATATTTCCTTGCCATCTAATTCAAATGCAATCCAATTATTTATGCATTTCCATAATGAACAAACATGATTACTTTCTCTTTTTCATATTTGTTTCCTTCTATTTGTGATTTTATATCACCAAAATTTAACACTCCACCTTGATGCAAAATCACATATCTCCAACACCCCACATCGACTCAAGTTCTCTTCTCAACATGAAACTCTTCAAATCAAACTCCACCTTCAACCAAAATCTCTTAATGAGATACTTGATTTGTTTTGTAAAAGTTGCACAAATGCGGAAAGACAATAAACAGGATCTAGATTTTCCAATTTGAACATCACTTAATCTAGCAGCAATTATTTTTTTACTCTAAATAAATAGTAAATAACTATAAAGAAGAAAAGAGACACAAAATATTTATATTGGTTCCACTATCATCAAGATAGTGTACGTCCAGTCCAACGGAAACAGATTTTATTACACTATCATCTAAATCCCATTATTTATTCATTTCCATAATGAACAAACGTGATTACTTCCCCTTTTGCATATTTTTTTTCTTCTATTTGTGATTTTGTATCACCAAAATTTAACAAAATTTTTCATAATTTTCGACAATTATAAAAAATTTCAATAAATTTCGTATGCCAAGAAGTAAAGGTTAATAACCGAGTCTAAGTTTATAACTTATAATAAGTTTGATTTCAATATTAACTAAGTATAGAATAGCGGGTTTCAACTTGATTGCACCATATGAAAAGAATTTATGCTAGAGTTTAGTGCGACGTCTCACTATAAGAAATTGCAAGGATGCAATTTCTATAAGTGGGAATGTTTGTAACAGCCATGTCTTCGAAGTCGTAATATTATATCAGTTTAATTAAAAATAAATCGTTTTCTTTTGATTTTTAGAAAATAACATTTTTCTACCAAGTTAAATTCATTTAATAAAAAGATTTTTGTTTAATCCAAAAGAATTATGTAATAAAATTTAGTTAGTTAATGACTTCCATTTTTGATAATATTAAAATTCGAGTAAAATGTTTTAATAAGTATGTAATAGTTTAAAGTGTAAATTATTATATATAATTGAAATAGATGGAAAGAAGTTCTATTTGATATTCAGTAAAATCGATAAATTGACAAAGATGGATAAAATTATTCATATCAGTTCAGCGAATCTTATTAGTTCTAATTTTGAAATTTTATTTTTTATAATGAAATAACTTATTTTCAAACATCCATGAATCATGATAAGATTAATAAGATGGAAAAATTTAGACAAATAAGTAAATTATTATTAAAACATTAACAAATACCGATGCAAAAATATTACGATTAATACATTTACATATTTATCCTTTTAGAGAGCTATAATATCTATTTTAAACTCATCTCTTTATTAATCCTATCTCAAGAAGAATATAGGTGAAATTATTAATATAAAGTTAAACAGACTAATCTAAATATTATATTTTGTATAAATTTGAATTTAACCTCTTTAATTTTCTAATGATTATCAAGAAAAAATATTAAAGCTTCAATTTTTGACAATAAGGTCATATACAAGTAAATAAAGAGTTATAAATTTCTTTTTCTTAACAAATTGGTTATATCTTGGTCCTTTTCTTCTTATTTTCTCTAAGCTTTTATATATGAATTTCAAATTAAATTATACTTGAACTGTACTTCAAAACATATATAAATTAACAGTTTCTACTCCAGTTTGAGAAATGTTCTTTTATTTTGGGTTCTTATGTTGTTTTTCTCTATTTTTAAGAAACACAAAGATTCAATGGTGATCCTATTTTATTTAATACATAAGATAAAGAGTGAACTTCATTTATTCATGTTTTGATATCTGTATGAAATTTTTTGTGGTAATTTTAGACAAGTATTAAATTTCATTTAGTAGTTCTATTTTAATTTTTTTTTCTAAAATGTACTTATATACATAACTTGCTTCCAAAAACCTATGTGGAGCCAATAAGACGGAAAAATATCAAACTAACAAATAGATTATAATATAACTAATAAAAAATATTAATACCAAATATTATCATTAAGAAATCTATACATTTATTTGGCTTAAGACCATAGTTATCATTTTGAGTTCGTTTCTTAATTAATTTCGTGACTTACTAAATTTATCCCATGAAAATTAATTCACTTATAGCCCTTAACTTTATATATATATGTTTAAATAATCTAATAAAATATTTTGTTTAATGTGAAACTAAACCAAAAATCTTTGATTATTTTCCTCGCAATCTCTAGTAAAAAATCTTTTGTTGTATGCAACATGGTTAATATACAAGTAAATAAAAAGTCACGAATTAATTCTTCTCAACAAATTTTGATCTACTTAGTCTTTCTCTTCTTATTTTCGTCTTGATCTTAAAAGTGAATTTCAAATTTAAACTTGCATGAATTCAGTTCAAAACAAATGAATGAGATCGTTCAACAAGATCAATTTTTTATTATCAGTTATGAATCAACTGTTTGCACAAAGAAATGTCCAAACACTCAAATCGTCACTATAAGAAAAATTATTTTTAGTTGCATTTATTACTTGCGTTCAAGGCTATATGCAACCGTTAATCATTTTAACGTAATAGAATGAAAAATTACACGTGGCCAAATATATCTTTTGTTTCTCTTCTTCTTTTATCAATCATCAATCAAATCCCTCATCTTCACCTTCCAAAATCACCACTTTTCTGGCTTCACCCAAAATCGATTAACGAAGAGATTACGGGAAAGATGAGTGGAGGAGAAAGCATGCAGTGTAGTTTGTTAGCGGTGAAAATTTGGCAGATTTGCGGGCCTAGCAGTGGCGATTTGGGGGATTTGCAGTGACGATTATAGTTTCTCCTTTATGCTGGCAAGTTCATTTCTCTACCTTGCTTTCCTTCTTCTATCGTAATCTATATGTACACTTGCAAATTACAAAAGGAATAAAAAAGCAATCCATTCCTCCTTCTTTTTTCAGAGACGTTTATTATCAGTTTCATGAGATGGGCTGAGATTGGATTCTTTACTGCAACTAAGGGAATTATTTTTTTGATTTTGAAAAGAAAACGGAGCTTTTAAATTTTCAAGTGAGTGGAACAAGAAAGAAACTCAAAATTTTGAGAGAACATGGGAAATTGTTTGGGATCAAAAGTAAAGTCTATGAGCCCATCAAATACAACGCCAAGCAGTCCAAGTACTTGTTTCGGCTGCAATTCTGTTAATTTTTGTTAACTTTATTTGGATTCATAACTATATTGTAAATCTTGGATTAGTCCTTTTAAAAGTTAAGGTACTTTTAAAATCATGTCTTTGGTCTTCATGTTTTTAAATTTGTGACAATTGAGTGAAATGAAAGTTAATATATGTTTCAGTTTGTTAATACTTTGATGCTAATATAGTAATTGGTTCCATTGTTCTAGAATTTGGTCACTTGGATTACCTAATATTTTAAGTTATATGTTTATCATTCAGATTCAGAGTATAACCATTCGAGTCCGAATTATTAAGATATTGAAGTTGTCAGTCTTTTGTTTTAACATCTATCATATTGTTCTATATTAGAGTTGATCATAACTTGCACATTTTGCTCAAGTGAAACTCATAATATTATTTTTATATAACATGTTAATATTTGTTCAACCTGAATTCTTTATTTGATATGTTAATGTTAGTTTTGACTATACATCTATTGATGATTTCAACTTAAATAATATGCAATAGTCACTATTGTAATTTTTTGTATTTAAAAAGGCAATTTATCATCAAAAGCAAGCAGCAGCACTACAAGAACTAGCAAACTATCAAACACAAGCAGCATAATTTGGTCAATCAACAGGCAGTGGTGTCAGTGTAGATGACTTTCATCCGAAGGTTCAATTCTTGACTACCCAAACCTTAAAGTATTCACATATGGTGAACTGAAAAGTGCAACGAAGAATTTTAGGCCTGAAACTGTACTGGGTGAAGGTGGATCTAACAGTGTATAAAGGTATAGTTGAAGAAAAAACTCTTAATCCTATCAAAAGTGGACTTGGTATTGTAATTGCTATTAAGAGGCTCAACTCTGAAAGCATGCAAGGATTCAAAGAGTGGCAGATAAATGTCTAAATATACAATCATTTTGATTGTGGTCATTACTTCAAACAATATGTTACTTTGATGATACCACAGAAGTTAGACATAAACAAATTGGAGAACCTTGAAGAGTGACCGAATACTTGGGATTCTTCTAGTAGGGCAAGACCAGATAAGGTCATTATCATATCAATCCACTTCATCCAGCTCCGTTCCATCGTCGGCAAAAGGAAATAATCTACCTGCTTTTGCATCTTTTGAAGGTACACCCGATTTATAGCATAAGTATGTGAATATTTGCTATATAGAAACCTTCAGTTTTAGCTTGAGGTGTAACCAAGTTAACCTGCCTAACACATGGTTAATCTACTTTTTTCTACCATCTGCTTCGTGAAATTCATGGAAGAATAGTTATCCCTATCTCAGGCATTGAGAATGTTCTGTTATGAAATATGTAACATATGTTCCATCAAAGTTGCATTTGTTATCATCACAATCATAAAGTTCGTATGAACAAGGGGTAATTTAGAATCACACCAAATGAATTTCCTATTTTGAAGGCATGTGAATTATTAAACTGAATGTTTACTGGTTTTTGTTAATATGCAATACCAAAGTATCAACCAATCTCGTATAAGTTCTTGAAGGTTCTATTATGTGAAAAACAAATGAAATATTCTTTTGAAATTAAATATCTTTTTTTAGACTGTATGTGCTCTGCGGCATATGTGCATCCCAAAATGAACAGTTCACGGTCTTCTATTTGAAACTACTTGATTATATATTGGTTTATATCGAAGCAAATTGGTTAACTTGATTAATTTTATAATTTGAATTGAAAGATTAATATGTATCTATGTTGCGTAAATCATGTTTGTGTTAATTTTGAGCTATCATTTCATTAAGTCAACATTTGACAGTGTTCAGATTGTAGAGCGATAGCTTGTTTGCTTGATTAATTTAGGTATACAATTTCAAATTCCCTCATTAGTTAAGCAATGTAAAGATATTATAGACCGGTTTAAGATGAACAAGAAACTACTTGATTTGGGTAAGAAAATTGAGCTCCCAAGCAGGAACTACCAAGCATGGCAGTCTGGCGATTTCCCTAAAGAATCACATCCCATTACATGCAATCCGAAGAAATTCCTTCACAATAGCGAGCATAGTGATGCAAGTATATACATTGAGGGTCACAATATTCTTACTCGATCTCACAAACTTATCCTTAATGCTTGGAGTGCACCACTTGCAAAGGTATTTCACCTTTGATATTGAACAAGTGCGAACATTTTCTTCTTCTTATATTGCTTATCTTTACGATTCCCTTAAGTACATTATGTTTCACCGTCAGCCACTCAGGATAATAAATTATTGACTCATTGCACAATTTCTCTAACTTGGCATACTTTTCAACCAAGCATGACCATTCAAAGTTTTTGTCCATGATCAAGTTTTATCTTCCAAGTTCAATACATAAGATTATATTTTATTTTAAATTATAGGTATTTTGGTTATATGATTATAACAAAACATGATGCGAGCATGAAATGATTGGTGGAATGCAAACACTTTGCAACTGCTTTTGCAAGGTGAGTTATCGAACTAGTTTAATTATAATTTTTCTAACGTGATTTTGTGAATAAGGTCAGCTATTTGTAAAATGATTTAGCTTTCGAAAAATAAAAAAATGCAGGCACTTTGAGCGTTAGAAAAAATTATATATTGTCTCTTTTATCAACATGTCATATTGGTCAAATGTTTTTTGGCATAATATGTTGATCATTATTTTAGCATAGAAGAAATGACTATTAGTTACTTTAAAGTAGCATCAGTTCGGCATATTACGTGATCATAACTATATTGATTTTATTGGTTAGATGATTTAATCAGTATGTCATATTTAATTATATGGTTACCATGATCCGGCGAGCTACTCTTTAAGCTTGTATATGTTCATTTTTAGTTGTTCCTTCACGTGGCTGATTGATGAAAATATACTAGGATATATAATGTTGAGAAGGTATATTGTTTAAAAATAGACATGCATTAGTTTGGGATGTTGCAATATTATCAAATTGTTTTGAGAATATTTCAGTTTACTTCGTCTCTTAAATTTTACCTTCTTGTAGTTTTCTATATCTTTGTCGCTATTGAGCTTGATTAGTTGCTCCATTTGCATTAGTTTGCATAAACCTATTTATTATATTTGCGTATTTACAAATTCAATCACATCATCTTTGATTTCCTTTAGCTGATAATTCTTTTAGGTAGTAGCCCTTTTCGTTTACAAATTCAGAGCGCTCAGGCTTCCAAATAGATTCAAATTGGATATCAGCAAGTTACAGTTGAAAATTGTTTTAGGCAATGTTTATTAATTTTTGAATTCTATTTATTTAGCTATTAGTTTTTGATATGCATGGTTTTGGTCACAACTGTATTTTTGTAGACGGGTCTGGAAGTCGATTCTAATATAGTTGCTAAAGCCGTTATGGAAGATTCGTTGATCATTTTGAAGGTGTCAAGTCTTTGGTCGAGGTGGTTGGGGTTAATGGAAAATTTTCCAAAGAGATCTATAAAGCTTTTCCAGGTAATAAGTGCACATTCATATCCTTAACTTAGCTTGGTTAATGATTTACTTGCTGAGATTAATTAATAATTATTACCTTTGTTGTGCATGTAAATTAAGGAACCTAACATGCACAACCAGTGGAAATAATTTGATCATTCCACTAAGTTAATCAACAATAATATGATTAAGTTAACTGAGTTTTAGTAATAATAATAGTAATAATAAGTCAATTAAGTTAACTAAGTTAATAAAAATTAATTATTAAAATTAAACAAGTTTTATAAAATCAACTAAGTTTGAGTTAACTAAATTTTATAAATAGTAATAATATAACTAGTCTAACAAAGTTTTATAAATAAAGACTGTAACGACCCAGAATATCTGTTAATTAAAATTCATATATTTAATTGTATTAACAAGTAAAATTAAACAGTCGAATAAATTTTATTTAGAACATCTAGATTTAATTGAATAATTAAATCGATAATTTAATATTTGAAATTACAGAAATAATTGGAAATCGGGTTTAATGTGTATAAATTTGATTTATAAAATTTTATTTAATCATATTAGAGTAATGATGTTATAGAACTTTTAAAATCGAATTAAAAGTTAATTTGTGAAAATTGAATATTTTAATATTTAATTGACGAGTAAAAATAGCCATTTTTCAAACAGTTTCAGATTTCGACGAAACCAGTTTCATCGGAGCCATAATTTTATATTATTGTATGGTTTCAAATTTCGTGTCAATCGGATTTACGGTTTGTCCGGGGAAAGCCAAAATGCATAGAAATTAGTTAAATCGGTTTAATTTAAATTTGATCGTTTATTTTCGTAACTCGCACATTTGATCGAAATAGCTTTCGAAACACGTTCCATTGTGTCCGAAACGTGGGATAAACCCTATAAACGCCAGCCGGCACGCTTCGTTTGGAGTCCGAAAAATTTCGAATGAATAGTAATTTGAGAATTTTCTATAAAAGGACCTCATATTTTTGTTTTTGCATCAAACCCTAATCTATAAACCCTAGCCGCTAGAAACAAATTAATGGTCGAAAAATTCACTTCCTTCTCCTCTAATTTTCTTCCAATCCACACATCGTTTTGAAAATTTATCAACTACAATATTGTAAAGGGCAGTGAGTTCTATAACTTCAACGGTTATGATCGATTTTAGAAGCGTGGATAGTCAGCAATTGGAGTTTGAATGCCGCGCATTCGTTCATGGTTTTCTCGAGAATAGTGCAACCGAGTTTCATCATTCTCTGGCCGAGCATGGTGTTGGCGATGGCGCTTCGAATGGCGATGGTTGATCGAGGTGGAAGTGCTCGTATTGGTTGTGTTGGTTAGGGTTTGGACGGCTGCAAATGGGTTACGTCGCGATTTCTAACCTGGAGAGGAAGAAGATGCGTGGAGCGGCCTGGATATGTTGAGGGTGATATGAACGGCTATGATGGATAAGGTTTAAAAAAAAAATGTAATTTAATTATATTAAAATTTGTATAAACTTTGTAATATCGTATCTTGTTCATACAAGGTCGAAAACGCATGAAACAACTTGCGTTGGCTTCATTTTGACGAGCACTACGCAATGAAGCTAGATTGGAGTCGTTTGGAGCTAGTGTTAATTTCGGGTAAAATTATACGCGTGCTTAATTTTATTCGAAATAAAACGTTGGAAATTGGAAACCAAGGTGAGAACTTCTCATTCAATTGAAATAGTTTCGATTTAAATTTGAAATAGTTAAATTTAAAATTGCTTGATTGTGTTGATTATATGCTTGGATGATAAATTATTATCTATTGTTTTGAAATAGACCCTATACGCCGCATATTAAGCGGAGGTTATTTATTAAACACATATACCGCGATATTCCATCTTAAAGTGGAATTGGTATTATATATATACTTGGAGTTGATTTCCCGCATTATATAGCGGATGAGACCCTATTGCGTCGCATAATAGCGGATAATATTTTATAAATCCCATATACCGCGATATTTCACCTCGAAGTTGGATTTGTATTGTGTTAGCATCTGTGGATGCAGGGAAAAAGGTTGGAGGGATCCAACTGGATTCCTAAAACGGTTGAATTTGTTTCAATGTTGCGTATTGATTTATTTATAATCTGCGTGATTATTTTTGTGATTGAAATCGTTAAAGGCTAAAATTTAGCCGAATATATTTTTGGTATCGTTAGATGCCGAAAATAAATAAAATTGGATTTTTGAAAATTTAAGTTGAGAATTCATAAAAAAATTTAATTTTGGAATTTATTCATTTTAAATAAATAAACATTGTAATTTTTATGTTATAAAAATTATGATTTGTGTGAAATATAACCGAAATGTGATTTTAGAAATAAGTACTTGATTAATTTATAAAATTGTTTAAATTGGGATTTTTGAATTATTATAAATGATTTATATAAAAGATTTATAAAATTGATATTTATAAAGTAAAATATTGGAATCATTATAAAACGAGTTTTTATAAGTGTTAAAATGAAGTATAAATGGATTTCATAAGTGGATGAAATCTATAGATTTATAAATTGTGAAGTTATAAAATGAATAGATTTTTGTAAAATAAAGGTTTATAAGTAATTAACTTACAAATTGGATTTTTGACATTTAAATGAGATATGGATAGAATTTGTTGATAAAGTGATTTTATAAGTTGAAGTTGTTATAAAGTATAAATGGAATTTATAAACGTTGTTTTATAAATTCGAAAACGACTTATTTTGATAAGTTAATTTGTTATAGCTTATTAACGGAGATCGATCCACGATTTTAGACAGTGGATAATCCTTTAAATAAAATATGTAGAAATGTTGAATTTGGTTAAGGAAATATATTCACGATTTTGGACAGTGAATAATATATTAAAAAAATGCTTTGGGAAAGTGATATTTTAAATAGAATTAAAACGATCTCAAGATGTTTTAAAATGTATAAAGTACCGAAACCATAGATTTCAACATTCATTGTTGAAACAGACATTTTCTTGAAATAGAAGGAAATGGTGTACTATAAGACTGTTGTTATAGTAAATGATTTCCAAAAGGAAATGTTTTATGTAGTATTGGGATTTATATCTCTATCTTAAATTCGAATACCTATACTAATGATTTTGAGTTGTCGTAATGATGTTTTACGCAACATTCGTTTTGAGTCAAATGAAAGTGTTTAAGAGAATGTTTTCTTTAAAGAATGAAATATGTACTTAATTGTGATTTAAGTATATTGAATATTTTCCAAATGTTGAAATATATAGATTGGTGAATTACTTATTATTAAATAAGTATGGAAATGTTTTCCAATATGGAAGAATGTTTTGAGATTATATCTTTTAAAGATAAATTGAAAGGGCATATTTGAAATCGATTTAAATATCGTATATTAGCGGATATTTGAAAATTTAAATTCACCATGGAATTTATAAAGGAAAGGGAAATTTTTTTAAAAATAAACATTGATTTATTTTTGAAGTGTGGAAATAAATTTACGGATTTGGGACGTAAGTTTAAAATAAATCGGTAAAGATTTATTTGATTGATTTAAATGAACCATTCTGGAAGGAAAATGAATAAATATTTGTGAATATATCCCGTGTTGGGCAATGACTTCAAATTTATTTTCAAAGATTGAAAGGTGAAAAATGATTTGAAATTTGTTTTCAAATGGTTGAAGTGTGAAAATTATACCTTTTAAAGATATTTTTGAAAATAAATATTTTGGGAAATTATTTGAAATTGGGTGATGTTGTGAATACTGATTGATAGTTAAATAACCGACTATCAATATTGACCTTTAAATAGGTATTTGTTGTGAATTGGTTGAAATTGAATGCTACACTTTTTTTAAATTATTGCTCTCGTTATTCGGATTACCCATTCCGAATAGTGATACAACGTAATGGATAGCATTGAAGACTGGTGTTGAAGATCATGTATTTGTGAAAACGATAGGATGACGTATCGATTGTCTCTGCACCGTTAGCTACGTTATGGAGATTTCCTTTGTGATGGGAAATTCGATCGGGATTGTGAATACCCGGATTGCAAGGGCTTCTTTTGAAGTGCCTTCAGTTCTGTTCGAACCCGGAACAGACTTATATGGTTACATGTCTGACATTACATTTTGAGATATAAAGAAGATTTCTTTCAAATACATTTCTGTTGGTGCAAAGGATTTATTCTCTTAGCTTAACACCCTTCTCTGAGACGTACGAGCTCAGAGGTTATGTAATTGAAGGTTATCAGTGATATATTCCTAATTTGGTAATGTGGCATGCTGAGTGTTACTGTATGATGATTATTCGTTGATCATTTGTTGATCAAAGCATGACTTTGTGCCTAGCTTTGTGCACGAGACTTCGTCAGACCTCACACCCCGGAAATGGTCGAAACAAGAAACGTGGCAGCAAGTTTATTTGGGGATAGCTTCCCCTGAGGGTATGTCCATTTTCTTCTGGATTATGAGTGGTATCATGGTATGGAGCCCATATACTTACTTTGTGGTTGCTGCAAACTTATTACATTGTGGTTGTTGGTTGAGAAGCGCTTCGGATAAAGGATGGTAACGACCGAGAAGTGGCATACTCGTGTCAGTTGTTACCTAGTCACAGAGATAATCCGGCCTTGTGTAGCAGAGATCTGATTAGGATCCGGGGACGTCCTTCCAGAGGCGTTCCATTTTCCTTGAGAAGTTCCTTTGCCCGACCATTTGTTGGAAATCCAAACAAAACAATACGAGCCTTGTACGGTTTTAGTTGTAGAACTTGTTATTTAATATGGTAGCTATAGTAGGCATACTATAATGGTACCTATGCTGGCTAAGATTTATATTATACTTTCGAAATGTTTTCTACACTATGCACTAATAATAATAAAAAATCAAATGATTCTGCGTAGTAAGCATATTTGACTATTATAAGGAGAAATCTCCTCCAATTCTGCGTTTGCATTGTATGTGTGGCGAGAGGCCTTATGGTAGTTTCATTTTCTAAAAGCATAGCGAAATTCTTTTGATTTTCTTTGTGAAAATAACTGTTAGATCTCACACCAGTCCCATGACTGACCTGGAGTTTATTGTTACCTTTCTAAACTATGGTGCCCACCAATTTCCACACTGGCAGCCTAGAGTCAGGTTATCAGGTCATTGTGGAATTCAGGAGTTGCTATGGAGCTCAAGTGGCGAGCTGGAGGGCGAGACGTATTACTCGTATATGATATTATCTTTCCGCTGTAAATTCACTTGTAGGGACATGTTTATATAACTGTCCATTGTTTTGTTGTGTTGTATATTGTTGTTGTACACTCTGATGATGATGTGATGTAATGTAATAACTGATATAGTTCTTTTGATTTAAAGATTATTCATTTATCTATTATATGTTGTTCCGCTGCGACTGTGAAATTCTGTTTTTGTTTCTGTTCTGTCTTCTTCTTCTTCTACCTTTTTTCTTCTTCTTAAACCATCATGGTTCGATTTTCTGCCATTCGATTGCTCGGCAATCTATACAGTGGACGTATTGATGTCGATTTTCGAAAGTTGAAGAATCGGGTCCTCACAAAGACGATGATAACGAATTAACTAAGTTTATAATAATAATAATAATAATTAACTAAGTTAACCAAGTTAATAAAAATTAACTAAGTTTTATTAAAATTAAATAAGTTTTATAAAATTAACTAAGTTTAAGATAACCAAATTTTATAAATAATAATAATAATAATAATAACTAATTTAAAAAAGTTTAAGTAATAATAATGACGATGATGAAGAATTAACTAAGTTTATAAAAATCAACTAAGTTTATAATATTAATAATAGAATACAATTAAGTTAACTAAGTTTTAATAATGATAATAATAATAAAAAATTAACCAAGTTAATTGAGTTAATAAAAAATAACTAAGTTTTGTTAAAATTAACAAGTTTTATAAAATTAACTAAGTTTAAGTTAACTAAATTTTATGGCAATGATATGGTTTGAAGGCTGTGGTTAGAGAAGTATGGATGTGGCTGTGTTGTTGTATAGTTTGGGTTCGTGGATGAAATTATTGTTGTGTGGCAAGATACTTGACAGTGAGGAGGAAAGTGGTGATTATTGGAGTAACTACAGTAGGTTATGACCAGTAATTTGATGATGGTAGTTGTAATGTGATGTATGATAGGCAGAGAACAAAGTTAGTACGTGGTGTTTTGTTGTAAACAGAGAGATTGGATTGGATGGTGGTTAGACGTGAACTAGAGAGTAGCAGTGTGTTTGAACTGTGGTTGGCAGTTATGGGTACTGTAGGAACTGGAGATGGCCAGGCAGAAGTGTTGTATAGGATAGAAGGTGGTTGATAGAAGAAATGAAGTGGTAGGTAGTATGAATGTAAGGGAGATGTCAAGAAGATGTTGTATGAATGTGGTATGCAGTTGCGGTAATGTGTGTGTTGTGATTGCAGTTGATTTGAAGGAGTGAGGCGTAGAAAAGGGGAAGTTCGACAGTGGCTGTATGGTTTGTAAGTGGAGAAGGTTGAGATGTTGACTGGGAAGTTGACTGTTGTGTGAAGTTGTTATGATTGTGGACAGATGTGCATAGTGGGTAAGTGGTGAACAAGTATTGTATGGTTGTGCAATGATGGTATATGTTAATGTGATTGTTATGATGATGGAAGAGTTTGTTGATGTTTTGCATTGATTTATTGTGAATTGAGGGGGCAGTTGGACAATGGAGGTTGGTGGTTTAACCAAGTTCTAATAATAATAATAAATTAACTAAGTTAACCAAGTTAATAAAAATTAACTAAGTTTTGTTAAAATTAAAAAAGTTTTATAAAATTAACTAAGTTTAAGTTAGCTAAATTTTATAAATAATAGTATGATATACTTGTACAATGTTGTAGTTCTTTGATATTAGATTTGAAGTCTTACGAATTAACATAATTGTTTCACTATATGTTGTAATTTCACTTGTGCAGGCATTGGATTTTCGAAGAGAGCAAGATTGGACTTTTATAGTGCTAGCTTTCACTTGTGCATGCAACAAAGAATTATGGTAAACAAGCGTTTTGTTAGCACAAGTTGTGTGACTATGTACGGTTATGTACTTCTGTATCAATGTATGGTAATGTACTACTTGTGTTTATGGTAGTTCATTTGTTCATGTATTTTTTGTTTATTATTGAACTATTTATTATTACTGTTTAATATAAATTATGAATAAAGTGAATTGGAGAGTGAACGAGCTAGCAGAATGTGAGAAATAGACAAAGAAAAACAAAAATATTTAGTGGCGTTTATTAAACGCTATGGAAAAAATATAATGGCAAAAAAATGCAACAAAAAAATATTGCTGTGGTCAAATATACAGCCTTTCAAATGATCAATCTATAACAGCGTCTATTTAGTGGCGTTTAGAAAACGCTACGGAAAAAATATGTTTAAAAAAAAATCACTGTTGGTGGCGTTTAAACATGCTACAAAAAAAGATTTACGGCGGCGGTTTTTTGCCGCCGCAATAAGGCACATTATAACGGCGTTTAGAAAAACGCAACCAAAGATATTAGTTTTCTAGTTGCATGTCGTATGGCGGCGTTTCGTAAAACGCCACCATAAGTTATGGTTGCGTTTTTTGTGCGCCACCAAAAGCACTTTTTGCTGTAGTGCATTGTCGTTGAGCTATGAATATTGTTTGTAGTATATAGCTATTGTTTGACGAAAATTAGTTGCGGATGTTTAAGGTAGAAAATCAGTAATTTGCAATAGAGAATATGTAAAGGACTTAAATGTGCCTACATCCACTGTTTTTGTTTTATTATCCCTTTCATTTTTGATTATAAGTACAAGCTTTGAATATGAGTAGACATGCTATTAAAACTAAGATTTTTCCCTCTCGAAGTTGCCTGCCATTGTTGCTGAAAGCTTTGCTCTTCATCATCCTCCTATTTTATGATGTCATGTGCCTGGAATTTATAGAATAAAGATGTGAAGAGAGGCAGCTGAGCATATAGTACTCGGAATTTGGTTCAACCTTTCTTCCTCCAAGATTTGGTTCAACCTTCCTTACATGATTGTCAAGCTATTCCACTTGTGACGACCGCCATACACTCCCAAGAACCCCAGAACACGTCATGAAGAAATCCCCAATGTATCGGCGTTTATTAAACGTTATTCGATTAATCGTTTTGACCTTCAGGTTTGGTTTACCGATGATATGAGGTAAACTTTGTACTGCTTTGAGTGTGAAAATGACTGACGGATAGTAAACCGTTTAGTGCGAACGAGTGGTTATGGGACATACGTTAACACTTTTCGGATTCCTTTTCGAGAGTTGTAACACATTCTGCCAGTTAGTGGTGTCCAGTACTGGGCCTCCGGACCTTCACCACTACAGTTTGTTGCCTTCGGGTATGTTGCCTTCGGGTTTGTACCTTCGGGTTTGTGCCTTCGGGTTTGTTGCCCTTTAGTATCGCTTCTGATGTTGGTCGTTATGAGCCGCATGGGTGATATTGGGTTGCTCTTTAGTATCGCTTCCGATGTTGGTCGTTATGAGCCGCATTGGTGATATTGGGTTAGGAGTCTTCGGGCTCATGGATCCTTGTTTATACAGTACTGAGCTCGAGCAATTTTATGATGTTTCATTGATATGTATATTCCCTTGGTATCGCCCTTCGATGTTGGTCTTTTTGAGCCGCATGAAGTATAACGATTACCTTGTGGAACTTGTATACCTTATAGGTATTTGTTATTTTCCTTTTGGCTTGATTTGGGATAATTGTATCCTTTGTTTATCTATGTCGCCGATGATATGAGGCTTGTTCTATATGATTCATCTTTTGTTGATGATTGTGTTATCTCCTTTAGAGATATTTGTTATACTTTGTAACCTTGCAGGTTTATTGTTGTTCAGTTTATCTAACTGATTTGTTTAGCTAGACTGACCCGTGTATTTTATACTCGGGTCAGACCGAGATGTTTCAGGCTAGGTACTATGGACTTAGCCTATTTTGCTTCCGCATGGACTACTTCGCTAGCTTCTTTTTGTCATAGCTCCTATTATGTTGAAACTCTGATATTTATTCTTCTGGATTTGTCTGTATATTGTGGTTGGCTATACCACTTGACATGTATTATTTTGTATACTCTGCTATGTATCAGTATATATGTATATGATGGTTTACTATTCTGTGATGTTTCCTACGTTTGAGTTGTTATATTCTGTTCTGATAGATCCTCCAGCCACCTATGGTTTTGTATTAAGTATTCATTGGATATGTCGATCGGTTTGGTGTGATTATTGTCGACGTATTTAATAGATAGTTAAAGCAAGACTATAGATGGTCGCTCCTATCCAGCCTTATTCTCCGTGTTAGCAGACGGTATTATGTATTAATACTCTTTGCTAGCATGGGTATAGAGGTGGGGCGTCACAGCTTGGTATCAGAGCTGAGTTCAGAACAAAGTATGATAAACACAGAATAAAAGCACATATTACGATACATCAAAGTGTATAAGTGATACAAATTTTTGAATCATCGTGTCTCTCTTTTCCATCAAGGTTATATAGAATTTGGGAATACGTCTAGGAATGCATTTTATTCTGTAGTATTCCATATTGTAATATCTACCTTGTGAATAATCTCGTTCTTATCTTACTTTCAACGTATGGTTGGAAGAGGCAAGGGACGACGTTCGAAAGCTGAGCAATCCAGTGGCACACATCCGGATGGCGTTTATATGTCTGCCGATCAGTTTATGGAGTTGTTTAGGAGCACTCAGCCTCCAGTTCCTCCTCGAGTGTCTCCACCTCGCAAGTCTGCCTTTGCACGTCAGTGTAGTGATTTTGCTCATCTTGGAGGAAAGCCGTTTAAAGGTTCTGAATCCGTTCTTGAAGTCCAAGCTTGGTTTCGCACATGCGAGCGTATCTTCTCTCGTATGGATCTTTCTGACCATGATAGAGTTGTTGTAACTTCTAGCTTATTACAAGAGCGTGCCCTTGATTGGTATGAGCTTCTTATCGCCGAGATTGATGAGTCTACTCTTTCTTGGACTCAGTTTCCGGAGCGATTCGAACTCAAGTTCGTTCCTGAATCTGAAAAAGTTTTATTGACCTGTCGCTTCCTTGAGTTGAAGCAAGGGAAGTCTTCTGTTTCTGAGTATGTTGCATCATTCGAGGCTTTATCTAAGTATGGTCTTGAATTTATTAGCACTTCTTATAAGAAGAATTTAAAGTTTGTCTCTGGTCTTAAGAAGTATCTTAAGAAGTCTTTGTTGCTTCAGCTAAAGCTTTCTTTTGAAGAATTAGTAGATTCGGCACTTCATCTCGAAGCTGTCGAGAAGGAGTGTGATAGATGTGAGGATGTTGAGGTTTCTAAGAACCCCAACAAGAAGCAGTTTCCGTTTCAGAAGAGGTTTTTCCTTCTAAGAAGAAGAAGACTGGTGGTTCTAGCTCTCAGACTCAGCCTTCTGGAACACCTTTTATTCGGAAGTGTTTTAATTGTGGCTCTCTGGATCATATTATTCGAGCTTGTCCTAAGCCTCTCTTCTGCCGCTATTGCAAGAAGGAAGGTCATCATGTTTCAGCTTGCCCTACTGTTCCTGGTGGTGCCAAGTCTGGCAAGCTTGGTGCTGCCAAGGCTTCTGAAGGTCCTTCTCAACCCAAAGGTATATCTCCATCTATTTTGGAAGGTTCTGTTTTATTTCATGATCATAGTATTCGAGTTCTTTTCGATACGGGTGCTTCACATTCTTTAGTATCAAAGAAGCTCGTCGATGATTTATCTTTGGATGTTTCTTGTATAGTTACTTCTTTAAGGATTGCGAATCCTATTGGGGGATCCGCGACCCTTAGTTTGCTTTGTGATGATGTTGAGATTGTTTTATGTGGTTTTTCTTTTCGTGTGAATCTGCACGTTATCTCTTGTATGGGATTTGATATGATTTTGGGAAAGGACTGGCTAGTGAGACATGATGCCAGGATTATTTGTTCGGAGAGAATTATATATCTTCGACATCCTGATTCGCCTACTCAGCTATCTCTTGTTCTTCGGGATGTGGATAATTCCGAGATGGCTTTATATTCTCTTGACTCACGAGATGATGATGATATATCTCGTATTCCTATTGCTTGTGACTTCCCTGATGTTTTTGAGCCTGTATCGGGTTTGCCACCCAAGCGGGCAATTGAGTTCCGCATTGATCTCATTCCGGGTGCGCAGCCAGTTAGTCGTCCTCCTACGAGGATGTCTACAAAGGAAAATGAGGAACTCAAGAAGCAGCTTTTAGAGCTTGAGTCCAAGCAGTTGATTCAGTCCAGTTTTTCTCCGTGGGGATCTGCGATCGTCTTCGTGAAGAAATCTGATGGAACTCTTAGGCTTTGCATTGACTATCGCAAGCTTAACGAGTTAACCATCAGAAATAGATATCCATTGCCTAGGATCGATGATATGTTCGATATATTGAGTGGTGCTAAGGTCTTTTCTCAGCTTGACCTTGCCACAGGTTTTCATCAATTACGAGTCGCGGAGGATAGCATACCTCTTACAGCTTTCCGCACTCGATATGGTTCTTTTGAGTGGCTCGTTATGCCGTTCGGTTTGACGAACTCTCCTTCTTTCTTTGTTGATCTCATGAATCGGGTATTCCGGGAATATCTCGACAAGTTCGTCCTTGTATTCATTGATGATATCCTTATTTATTCTAAGTCTGAAGCCGAGCATGCTAATCACTTGAGCATTGTCTTGAGTACTCTCCGTCATCATCAGCTTAAAGCCAAATTCTCCAAGTGCCACCTTTGGGAGAATAAGGTTAAGTTCTTAGGCCATGTTGTATCTTCCGATGGCATTTCTGTCGATCCCGCAAAGATCGAAGCCATCCAGAATTGGAAGAGGCCTGAGAATGTGCATGAGATTCGTAGTTTCCTTGGATTGGCGGGTTATTACCGTCGGTTCATCAAGGACTTTTCCCGTGTTGTGCTTCCTCTCACCTGCCTTACACGGAAAGGCATTCGTTTTGTTTGGTCCGACAAGTGTGAAGCTTCCTTTCAGACGTTGAAGGAACTTCTCACCAAAGCTTCCTTTCAGACGTTGAAGGAACTTCTCACAAATGATCGCTGTGCTTATGCAGAGAGATCGGGTAGTTGCTTATGCTTCTAGGCAACTGCGTCCGAATGAAGTCCGCTATGCCACTCATGATCTTGAGTTAGCCGCCATCGTCTTCGCCTTGAAGATTTGGTGACACTACTTATTAGGCGAGCGCTTCATTCTCTATACCGATCATAAACCCTTGAAGTATTTGTTTACTCAGAAGGAACTCAATATGAGACAACAACGTTGGCTCGAGTTTCTTGCCTCCTATGACTTTGATATCCAGTATACCCCTGGTAAGGGAAATCATGTTGCAGATGCTCTTAGTCGCAAACATTCGGCTGTTGTTTCTATGATGCTTGCCGAATGGGATGTTCTTAGACTCTATCTTTTTGTGAAATTCGTGATCGAGGTTCATCTTCTGATTCTCCTATTCTATTATTTAGTTTGGGAGCTCGACCTATTTTATTGGATCGTATTGCCGATGCCCAACGGCGTGATCCTGATTTGTTGCATCTTATTCAGCTTTGTGAGTCTGGATCTTGTGATGAGGCGTTGCAAGATTTCAACATTGATTCTCATGGGTGTCTTCGTAAGAAGAACCGTCTTTTTATGCCTTCTGATTTTGCACTTAGGCATGACATTCTCGATGACTGTCACCGTTCTAAGTATACCATTCATCCTGGTAGTAGTAAGATGTATGCCGATATGCGTCTCCTTTATTATCGGGAAGGCATGAAGCGCGATGTGGCGAGTTATGTGAGTAATTGCATAACTTGTCAGCGTGTTAAGGCCGAACATCAGCGTCCTTCTGGTCTTCTTTAGCCTCTTGAGATTCCATTGTGGAAATGGGATCAGATATCTATGGATTTCATTGACGGCCTACCTCGCTCGAGATTAGGCCATTCTAGCATTTGGGTTATTGTTGATCGCCTCACTAAGTCTGCTCATTTTGTTCCTATTAAGTCTAATAGGACTGCCTCGCATTTGGCTAAGTTATATGTCAAGGAAATCGTGAGACCTCACGGTGTTCCTAGTTCTATTGTGAGTGACTGTGATCCTTTATTCACGAGTCATTTTTGGAAGAGTCTTCAGCAAGCCTTGGGAACAAAGCTTAGTTTTAGCACAAATTATCATCCGCAGTTTGATGGACAAACTGAACGGGTAAATCGTATCTTGGAAGATCTTCTTCGTATTTGTATTTTTGATTTTGCTGGTAGTTGGGAGGATCACCTACCTCTTGTAGAGTTTTCCTACAACAATAGTTTTCGATCGGTATGGCTCCTTTCGAAGCCTTATACGGAAGGCCATGTCGATCACCTTCATGTTGGTTGGAATCTGGAGAGAAGCTTATTCTTGGCCCAGATTTTGTTCGTGATTCTTCCGAGAAGATTGATCTTATTCGATTGAGAATGAAAGAGGCACAAAGTCACCAGAAATCCTACGCGGATAGCCGCAGGAAGCCTCTCGAGTTCTTGATCGGCGATCTTGTTTTTATTCGTGTTTCTCCTTTGAAGGGGGTTATGCGTTTCAGTACGACTGGGAAATTGGCTCCTCGTTATATAGGACCATTTTCTATTACTGAACGTATTGGCCCTGTGGCTTATAGAGTTTCACTTCCTGCTCATTTATTTGGTATTCATGACGTGTTTCACATCTCGCAACTTCGGAAGTGTCTTCGGGAGTCGGATTCTGTTATTGCTTCTCCTGATTTGCAAGAGCTTGAGATCTCACCGGACTTATCTATTGTACAACAGCCTATTCGCGTACTTGACACGGAGGTGCGACACCTTCGAAACAAGGACGTGCCGCTCGTTAAAGTTCAATGGTCCGCTAATCCCAATGATTGTACTTGGGAAACCAGAGAATTTGTTGAGCGATCTTATCCGGGTTTTCTTTCTTCGCTTCGAAACGGTGAGTATGTCCTTTCATCTCAAGCTTATTTACTTTACTTTTGGATGTTGTATGTTTGTAGTTGTTACAAATATCGTCTCTAGGAATTGCGAGGACGCAATTTTGTAAGGAGGGGAGATCTGTAACAACCCGCATATTTAACGATTTTATATTTAAATGTTTAATTTAAATATAGCGTCGTTAGTCGGATTTAGTTTCAAAAGCTACTTTTTGCAAACGGCCGAATTGGAGCTCGAAACCACTTCCATTGAGTCCAAAATGGCATTTGCGATCTTTCTGAGTATAATCTTTGATATGTTTGGAGTTTGTGAAATTTTTCCCTTTTTCTACTTGGGCTTGAGTTTGGGTTCAGCCCCAATCTCCTCTTAACCCTCTAGCTCACTAACTCTTCATCCATTCATCCTCATTTCATTCCTTTAGCTTAAGAAAACTGAAAATGGGGGAAAGAAAGAAGAATTAGAAACTCCAAGCCCTAGTTCCATTTGCAAACTCCAAATTCTTGCTTGAAATTCAAAGAGAAGGATAGGTAAGCCTCCTCTTCATCTTCTCCATCTCTTCTCCTCTTCAATTTCAGAAATTCCTAAGCTCTAATTTGGGAAATACATGTTTTGGTTCTTAGATTGAAAATTGTAGAGTTGAAGTGAAGAGTGGTTAACCTCCTTCTTGTGTTTGTGCTCTCATCTTTCTTTGTGTGCAAAAAGGTGAGATTTTTATCTCACATCTATGACTATAAGTATCTTTGGTTGTTAGGTATGAATTCCTAACAATTATTCATGTGCAATTGCTTTTGATTTGGATTGGTTGTGTAAACATTGCAATTTTTGGTGTTTTGAAGTCAAAAGTTCTAAAAATCATAACTTTGATGTTTTAATCATGTTTTTGGAGGTGTATAAAAGAGCCAATAGTGCTGGGTTATCGTATGGCATAAACCCATAGCATCCATCTGTAACATCCCGGAATTTTTAACACGGGATTTGTGAACGTTTAACTCATTTGAAATGTTTAAGATGGTTTTAAGATTTATTTTTAACTAGAAGGATTGGTTTAAATCATAATAACAAGTTAAAATTGCTAAGGTGGAGATTTCATTTGAAATTGAACAATAATAATTCAATATTCGGAATTGAAATAAAGGTAAATCTGGATATAAATAGTGATAGAAATGGTTTTAAAAATTTATTTTGAGTTATTTAAGTGTAAATAGCGTGGTGGGAATTTTAGAAGAATTTTAAAGTTGATAAATTAATATTTGGGATTTTATATTAAATTAAAAATGAATTTAATATTAGTAAAATGCAATTTAATCAGATTTTGGTCCGGAATGAGCCAGAATAATTTTATTTGTGTTTATAAATTTTATATGATTTATTATTAAGTTATTAAAATTTTAAAAGTGAAATTTTAAGCGTTTTCGTTAATTTTGAGAATCCCCGATTTAATAGACGAGTTAAAATAGCCTTCCGGGGCACAGTCTCAAAATTTGACGAAACCAGTTCCATTGGATTGTAATAGTTAGTTATTATTGGATTTCAATTTTCGTAGCAATCGGAGTTGTCGTTTGACCGTGGCAGCTCGAAACGCATCGAAATCGTTTTAAATTAAAATTGATCGTTTAATTCCGTAACTCGCACATACAATCGAATTAGCTTACGAAACCTGTTCCATTATGTCCGGAACGTGGAAAAACCCTAGGATTGTCTGTCAGAACGTGAGAGTTGGAGGTTGTTTGCATTAACGGTTAAATCGAGAAATTTTATTAATTAAATAATATTAAATTTATATTATATAACGTTATTTTTGCAAACCCTAACCATTATCTTTTCAACCGCCGTTCTTTTACATTTAATGGCCAGAACCTCACCAATTTCGTCTCCAATCTCCATTCAACCTAAGGGTTTTCTCGCCAAACGTTCAACTACGAAAATGGAGAGGCTCTCGTGTTCTTCGAATTGTACGGTGGAGATCGATTTTCGTGCAGCAGGGAGGGCCTGAGACCGCCGTGTTCGTCGCGTGTTTTGGGGGCTGCTGCGTCGCCTAGGGACGACCGAGTCTAGCCATGCTCTGGCCAAAGATGCGGCTCGCGATGCTCTTCGTTGTGGTAGAGGCCGATCGTCCTCAAGCTTGCCGGGATTTGGTTGCGTTTTGGGCTTGAACGAGATGTGGATGGGTTGTTCGAACCTGGAGATGTCGCGTATGTGGGAAGAAGGAGAAGATGCAGGTGCGGCTTTGATGAGGGATGTTAGTCTGACGGCCAGGAATTGTTAGGTATAATAAAATTTATTTTAAAAGAAATTGATTATAAATTTTATATACAAACTTTGAAAATTCATATATAGTTCATACGTAGTCAGATTCGTACGAAATTGGTGGCGTTGGAATCGCAGAAAAGAGCACTACGTGATGGTGCAGATCCGGAGTCATTCCAGGCAAGTAGAAATTTGAGTTAACTCGAACGTCATTCGGTTTAATTTAAATTTCGAACGCTCGCCGAAACTCAAGGTGAGTTAATCTCACTCACATCTGGAATGTTAGCTGATTTAAGTAGTTAATATTTAATAATTGTGTGATTGGTTGTAATGCTTATTTATATCAGCCTGGATCGACTTATATTTATAGTGTTGTGCTAATATTTGTGGATGCAGGGAAAACAGGTTGGAGGGATCCAAATGGATTCCTCACAATGTAGTAATTATTTTTATAATTGAGGATGATGCCTGTTTATATATTGTGATTGATAAATTTGGAAGTAAATTGCATTGTGATATTGTGGGATAAACTATAAACCCAGAATGTTAATTATAAAGAAAATTGGAGTTTTAATTATAAAGAAATTAAATTGGGTCTTAAAAGAAATTAACAAATTAACAAATAAGGAATTTAAAAGAATATAATAATTAGAATATGTTTGGATGGAAAATGAGAATTGGTAAATTTGGGATTTAAACACTTCGGAAAATTTATCAATCGATAAATGAGAAGTATAGATTTCTGGAAGTGAATTCTATGGAAATTGTGTTTAAACTCCAAAGAATTTTGTTTGAAACCCTGGGAAGAAAATTTATGTTTTTAACATAAATCTGAATTGGAACCAATCGGCTAAATTTCAAGAAGGATTTTCTGGTTTGTTCGAATAGGAGTGAGTTTCCCCGGAAAACCAAGCTGGAATTTTAAATAGATTTTACTAAATGAAAGTTTAGGGTTTATGAAAAAATGTTATTTTAAAGTAATAAATTAATAATTTGGCAATAGTAATGATTTGAGAATACATTAGCAATTATTTTTACAAATAGATTTATTTAAAGGCTGGTATTGACTTAAGTTATTTGAAATAGTATTAAACTTTTTAAAACCCTACCTTTGAATTTAGTTTAACAAAACCCTTATTTTAAATCAAAGTTTATATCTTAATAAATAGTTTTTCTTCACATATTTTAAATTTATAGTCCTGAGTAAATATATAGAAGTAATTTACCTATTTTAAAGTATATTTCATTATATAGTATTTTAACTATTTTAAATCTAAATGTTTTGAACTTGGTTATTTCCAATGGGAATTAATGGTAAAGGATTTACTTTATAAAGGAAGAACTTTGGGAAAGTGTTTTTAAGTGGGCTTTGGAAATTTGCAAATATATCCTTCAAAATTTTTTTGGCAAATAAATAATGTGGAATATTATTTATTGTGTGATGGATGCTTATGGATGTTTATGAATATAATTGATAGTTAAATCACCGACTATCAATATTGGACAAATGCGTTGATCGTTTCAAAGAGACCGGGATCGAGTTTGCTATATTACAGCATGATAGGGGGTTCTCGCTTCGCGTTTGGTTGCGAACGGGAGACTTTTACCCCTACTTGTCCCCTGGGGGGTTGGTTGCGGGTCGAGAGGCTGGCCGTAAAAGCAAACCCGAGGTACCAATGTATGCCACGGTGGGGCTGGGATGGTTGAAAAGCCTACCAGTTGTGGCCGCTGTTGATGGTTGAAAAGCCTAGACCGTTACACTTGGTATCAGAGCTTAGGTTGGCGACAACCTAGGCTTTGGTGGGGGGGGGGGATTTCTCATTAAATAAAGTCAATAGTACTCTATAATGAGTTGAGCGTATTTATAGATATGAGAGAGTACTTGTTAGTGAATATAAAATTGTTTTTATACTGTGTTGACTTATCGGTTGAGTGTTTATGAATTCTGGTCGGTGCGGGAAGTACAACCGTATCGATAGGGGTTTCTAAACTCTTAAACAAGATAAATCGACATAGTATTGTTTTTAAAAGTGGGTATATGAAATAATTTTACCCAAATTATATTTTGATATAAAAGAAATAATTTTCTGAAATTATTATATATATATTTGGATGTTTGGTTGCTAATATTAAAAATCAAATAAGAATCTAAAATTTTAAATGGTTATAAAAAAATAAATTCCATAAGTACAAATTATACAAAGGAAAAATAACTAAATTAAAATTAAACCAGAATTTAAATCCCGGAAGTCTTGGAAAGAATTTTAAATGTAATGGAAATAAAGGTTTGGAGATTTAAATTCCTGGAAAGGTTTGGAATGTTTGCTAAAGGGTTTGAAGGAATAATGAAATGTTGATGTGGGAAGTATTTTTGAATGGAAACCATTTTGGAATGAATTTGGGAAGTAAGAAAGCACTGAACTCACTTCAGTCGCTGGGAAATAATCCTGATGATGCTGGCCGCGTCATTAGAATTCATTTTCGAGTTTCTAAAGTGATGGATTGCTTCCCTAGTACTTGGTATGGTGCTGTTTTGATTTGTTGGGTATACTAGTTGTTTTGGGAAATTCCAAAGGGGGAATTCGTTATGGTATAAACAAGTTGTTTGGAAAATCTGGAGGTTTGATTGGGTATACCAAATAGGTATATATTTGATATATTTCAAAATGGTTTTGAGATAAAACCGGGTAAATTTAAATTCTGGAAAATTATATTTAAATAATATGTAAAATTAAATGACTTAACTATTGAATTTATTAAGTGAAGTTAATATTAATAAGAAGGAAGAAATGAAAATTTAATCTTGGAATTAAAACTTAATTTGAGTAAATGGAAGTGAATAGAATATATTGAAGTGAATGGGAAATTTGAGTTTAACGTGGATAAGTTAAATAAATTGAGCTTAAAATTAAATTGGTTTGGGTTAAATTAAAATGTAAGTTGGCTTTGAAATTGTGAGTCATTGAGAAATGAGTTATACCCATGAGCTATTAAGTGCTATACTTATAATCTGAAAGTGTGGATTTAAAATTTGCAAAGGATTAAGATTGAAAAATTATAACTTTGAAATTGTGATTATAAGATGTAAATGAATTCAAATGAGCAATATAAACTTCTAAATAAATAAGTTGGTGAACTTATGAATAGAAATGGGATTGTAATTCATAACGGGAATAGTTAAATGGCATGGTGAATTCAAACCTAGTCTCAAATAAAATGTAAATTGAAATAAGGTAAAGTGAGATATAAAAGAAGTGAATGAACTTAAGTTAGTAAATATGTTTTGAACTTGTATATGGAGATTAAAATTGAGAATTTGAATTGAATATAAGGTGGAATGTAAATTGCTTAGAATTGCATAATGAAATTCATTTCTTAAGTTATTAAGTGTTATAATTTAATTTGTGATTTTAAAATCGAAATGGACTTAAATAAGCAACCTAAACTCTTGAATAGAAGTGAAATTGTAATTCATTAATGGAAAGAGTTGAATGGTGTGGCAAATTCAAAATTTGACCATAAATGAAATGTGAAGTGTAAGGAAGCAAAGTGAGAATATAAAGGTAGATATTCTTAAGTTAGCAAATAAATTTTGAATTTATGTATGAAAAAAAATATGTTTTAATAATGAAATTGAAATTTAATTTCAGTTGTGCAATAAATTATATTGAAGGAAATTTAGATCCTATTTAAAGGAGTGGAAAGGAAGGGTAGAAAATTTAAATTTGCAAACTGAAGTAATTGGAAAATGGTGATATTATAAATGAATTCAGAGGAAATTGAGGAAGTGAATTAAAACCTAATATGGATTAGATTAGAGACTAATTGAATTACAAATTAATTGGGATTTGTATTGTAATGGATTGAAATTTGATAGTTGATCAAAATTTGGAACGTAAATAGAAATCCAATTGTGGCATGGGATTCAAATTTGTGATAACAAATAATGAAGTGTGAATGAAAAATGGAATTAAATTATAATAATGATGGTTTGAATTGTAAATAGATTCAAATGAGTGAAATAATTTAAAGTGGTTTCTTTGCTAATAAAATAAGTCTAAAATGGATTTAATAAATAGGCAAAGTGCATTGAAGTTTGTAAATGAATTGGAATTTGATTTGGATGAGAATCAAATGAAAATGAAAATAAAAATTGATTTATAAGAAGATAATGGAGATATTATGGAATTGAAATCATTTAAGAAAGATGATGAGATGGTTATTTTTAAGCTTATGAAATAGCTTTAAATGAAATTTGTTTGGAAAATAAAATTTGAATGCAAGCAAATGACTTTTAAGATAGTTATTGTGATGAAGAAAGAATGTACGAGTTGTAAATAAGTATGGAATGATATATAACTATATAAAAAAATATATAATAATATTATATATATAATAAAACAATAACAGTAATAAAATAACAAAAATAAACTTAAGAGGAATAATAAATTTGAAAAGTGTGAATAAGAACGTGATTTAAAAATTGAAATGGATGTTTCAGAATGGAGTAAAATTAATATAAATTAAACTAGAATTAATTGTAAATGGTTCTAAGCTTACGTGGTGATTATTTTGCTTGAAGAAGCATTTGAAATTGAGTCTTAAATAAATTGAACTAAATTGGAATCTAATTCAAACAGTTTGTAAAATGAATGCAAGTGAATTGGTTTCAAGTAGCAAATGGAATTGATTTTGGATCAATTGGAATGAATTAACATTTCAATAAGCAATGTTTTCATATGAATGGTATATAGTAAACTTGAACGTAAATCATTCAAGTGTAATAAAATGAAGTTAGTTTGGGTGGAAGTAGAATGGGCTAAAATCTTAATAAATGGAATTTGGCTGTAAAAAAGGAACTTGTGCATGTTAAAAAAATATATGATTACTTATGACATTATGCAAAATGTTGTTTGGAATGTAAATGGTTATGTTTGGCTTACATTTATATTGGAAATGTTGTTAAAAAGTTCATATCTTTGAATACTAATGAGTTTGTTGAGTATAGTACAGGTGCGGGAGGCGTTCGAAAGAGTTGGAGCACGTATATGCATTATATATTAGCTACTTGCTTTAAAATTTTGCTAAAAAGGTACGCCTACGCAAATATAATTGGGAAAGTGATATATATATTGTGATATATTTTGGTTCCGACCGTGTGGGTCGATGTATATATATTTGTGTGCATCGCGATATCGCGAAAGCTCCTCCGTGCAGGGGAGACTCTGCCAAAATTTTCCGAAAATTTTGGGAGTTAGAAAATTTTTGAAAGTTTGAAAATTTGTAATCAACTAGGAAAGTTCTTTTTAAGAAAATGTTGAAACAAAAGCTTGTCAGTATAAATAAAGCAAATGAGTTTGAATTGGAGCTAAAGGGTTTTGGGAAGTATATATAAGTTTTAACTGAAGAGGTCTGGGTTAAGTTAATGAGTGTAGGAGCATTCTTCTACCTTAGCAAATTTCGAGGACGAAATTTTTATAAGGGGGGAGGAATGTAACATCCCGGAATTTTTAACACGGGATTTGTGAACGTTTAACTCATTTGAAATGTTTAAGATGGTTTTAAGATTTATTTTTAACTAGAAGGATTGGTTTAAATCATAATAACAAGTTAAAATTGCTAAGGTGGAGATTTAATTTGAAATTGAACAATAATAATTCAATATTCGGAATTGAAATAAAGGTAAATCTGGATGTAAATAGTGATAGAAATGGTTTTAAAAATTTATTTTGAGTTATTTAAGTGTAAATAGCGTGGTGGGAATTTTAGAAGAATTTTAAAGTTGATAAATTAATATTTGGGATTTTATATTAAATTAAAAATGAATTTAATATTAGTAAAATGCAATTTAAATTTGGTCCGGAATGAGCTAGAATAATTTTATTTGTGTTTATAAATTTTATATGATTTATTATTAAGTTATTAAAATTTTAAAAGTGAAATTTTAAGCGTTTTCGTCAATTTTGATAATCGCCCGATTTAATAGACGAGTTAAAATAGCCTTCCGGGGGCACAGTCTCGGAATTTGACGAAACCAGTTCCATTAGATCCGTAATAGTTAGTTATTATCGGATATCAATTTTCGTAGCAATCGGAGTTGTTGTTTGACCGTGGCAGCTCGAAACGCATCGAAATCGTTTTAATCGGTTTAAATTAAAATTGATCGTTTAATTCCGTAACTCGCACATACGATCGAACTAGCTTACGAAACCTGTTCCATTATGTCCAGAACGTGGAAAAACCCTAGGATAGCCTGTCAGAACGTGAGAGTTGGAGGTTGTTTGCATTAACGGTTAAATCGAGAAATTTTATTAATTAAATAATATTAAATTTATATTATATATCGTTATTTTTGCAAACCCTAACCATTATCTTTTCAGCCGCCGTTCTTTTACATTCAGTGGCTAGAACCTCACCAATTTCGTCTCCAATCTCCATTCAATCTAAGGGTTTTCTCGCCAAACGTTCAACTACGAAAATGGAGAGGCTCTCGTGTTCTTCGAATTGTGCGGTGGAGATCGATTTTCGTGCAGCAGGGAGGGCGTGAGACCTCCGTGTTCGTCGCGTGTTTAGGGGGCTGCTGCGTCACCTAGGGACGACCGAGTCTAGCCGTGCTCTGGCCAAAGATGCGGCTCGCGATGCTCTTCGTTGTGGTAGAGGCCGATCGTCCTCAAGCTTGCCGGGATTTGGTTGCGTTTTGGGCTTGAACGAGATGTGGATGGGTTGTTCGAACCTGGAGATGTCGCGTATGTGGGAAGAAGGAGAAGATGCAGGTGCGGCTTTGATGAGGGATGTTAGATCTGACGGCCAGGAATTGTTAGGTATAATAAAATTTAATTTAAAAGAAATTGATTATAAATTTTATATACAAACTTTGAATATTCATAATACGTAGTCAGATTCGTACGAAATTGGTGGCGTTGGAATCGCAGAAAAGAGCACTACATGATGGTGTAGATCTGGAGTCATTCCGGGCAACTAGGAATTTGAGTTAAATCGAACGTCGTTCGGTTTAATTTAAATTTCGAACGCTCGCCGAGACTCAAGGTGAGTTAATCTCACTCACATCTGGAATGTTAGCTAATTTAAGTAGTTAATATTTAATAATTGTGTGATTGCTTGTAATGCTTATTTATATCAGCTTGGATCGACTTATATTTATAGTGTTGTGCTAATATTTGTCGATGCAGGGAAAACAGGTTGGAGGGATCCAACTGGATTCCTTACAATGTAGTAATTATTTTTATAATTGAGGATGGTGCCTGTGTATATATTGTGATTGATAAATTTGGAAGTAAATTGCATTGTGATATTGTGGGATAAACTATAAACCCAGAATGTTAATTATAAAGAAAATTTGGAGTTTTAATTATAAAGAAATTAAATTGGGTCTTAAAAGAAATTAAGAAATTAATAAATAAGGAATTTAAAAGAATATAATAATTAGAATCTGTTTGGATGGAAAATGAGAATTGGTAAATTTGGGATTTAAACACTGTGGAAAATTTATCAATCGATAAATGAGAAGTATAGATTTCTAGAAGTGAATTCTATGGAAATTGTGTTTAAACTCCAAAGAATTTTGTTTGAAACCCTGGGAAGAAAATTTATGTTTTTAACATAAATCTGAATTGGAACCAATCGGCTAAATTTCAAGAAGGATTTTCTGGTTTGTTCGAATAGGAGTGAGTTTCCCTGGAAAACCAAGCTGGAATTTTAAATAGATTTTACTAAATAAAAGTTTAGGGTTTAAGAAAAATTATTATTTTAAAGTAATAAATTAATAATTTGGCAATAGTAATGATTTGAGAATACATTAGCAATTATTTTTACAAATAGATTTATTTAAAGGCTGGTATTGACTTAAGTTATTTGAAATAGTATTAATCTTTTTAAAACCCTACCTTTGAATTTAGTTTAACAAAACCCTTATTTTAAATCAACGTTTATATCTTAATAAATAGTTTTTCTTCACATATTTTAAATTTATAGTCCTGAGTAAATAAATAGAAGTAATTTACCTATTTTAAAGTATATTTCAATATATAGTATTTTAACTGTTTTAAATCTAAATGTTTTGAACTTGGTTATTTCCAATGGGAATTAATGGTAAAGGATTTACTTTATAAAGGAAGAACTTTGGGAAAGTGTTTTCAAGTGGGCTTTGGAAATTTGAAAATATATCCTTTAAAGATTTTTGGGCAAATAAATAATGTGGAATATTATTTATTGTGTGATGGATGCTTATGGATGTTTATGAATATAATTGATAGTTAAATCACCGACTATCAATATTGGACAAATGCGTTGATCGTTTCGAAGAGACCGGGATCGAGATTTATTTCTCGAAAACCACTTCGATCCGGTTTGTACGTTTCGTCGAAAAAAACGTGTTCGGAGTCGAAGATGGAGTAGTGAAGTGCAAGGGCTAGTCGCTACTAATCCTGAGGATATTTCCAAAATGGATGTAGTAGGAGTAGTGCCTTCGGTTCCGTTCGAACCCGGGACGGACTTGTATGGACGAATGCTTGCGAAACATCGTCAGGTGGGCGATGGGCATTCTAAGTGAAAACGTTCTAAAGGTAACGCTTAACCTCAAGCCTCATCAATCGGGAATGGCTAAAACAGGGGAGGTGCAGCAAGGTTAGGTGGGTCGTGCCCAAGCAGGACAAGATTTTCCCCTGTCTAGATGTCCCTTTATATTCGGCTTAGTGGGTGGTTGGTCGCGCCAACCACGAGGTTATCTTGTTCGAGACTGTTCAGTAAGGAATGGTTCCGGCCTTGTGTTGCAGGCGAGGGGCGTACTCCTCGGTACTCTGATCTAGGCCAGGTACTGTGACGGGCGGTACCCCAGTAGCCCAGCCATTGATGTAAATCCATTCTCCCTACGAGCCTTGTACGAATTTTGTTTGTATTACCCACTTTTATGGCTAGTAGCTAGAATTTAATAGATGTAACAATTTCGGCTATTTTATAAGTATTTGTAAATAGACCTTATTATAATATCGGAGGATTTCTATAAAAAGTGTTTTAGCTATCGTAAGGTAAAAACCCGACATGTTTATTTGTGGCGTGGTCTTACGAGATGCTTTTGTTTTTCAAAGGATTTTTGAAACTTTAATAATCAATTTGGATGCATTATTATCAGCTGGTATTACAGACTGACTCGGGTGTTATTTCATTATAATGCTCGGGTCAGACCGAGTATTATATGTTCAGGACAGGAAGCTATGGAGCAGGAGAGGAGCTGGAGTCCGAGACGTATTATCCGTATATATATATATATATATATATATATATATATATATATATATATATATATATATATATATATATATATATATATCCGCTGCTATGATTGTATGGTATGTCTGATTGGTATTGGTTGATGTATGAGATACTCTGATGATATGATGTATAAAACAGTGATAGTTTTTATTTTGTGTAAAGTTCTATATTTATTATTATTGTTTATTCCGCTGCGACTGTGAGATTCTGATATTGTTTAGTTTCTTCTTCTTCTATCTCTTCTTCTTTAACCCTAATGGTTCGTAATTCTGTGCCCTTGAGTTGATAGAGGTAGAGTAGTGTTGATTCAAGAGGTACGGATTTGCAGGCTGTCACACCATCGCTCGTTCGTTTGCAATTCATTTGGATTTTTGCCTTTATGGGGCTTGGCTGATTTTTGCCTACAGGGGGATTTCAGACGTCTGAACTCTAATTTCATACGTCTGGTTTCAAAATTTAGACGTCTGGTTTGGAAATTCAGACGTCTGGAATTGGTCCCTGGAAGACGCAAAAAGGCAGAGACAAAATCCAGACGTCTGGGAATCCATTCAGACGTCTGGTAGTGATTCAGACGTCTGGAAGGTAATTTCAGACGTCTGAAATGCGCAGTTTTGCCTATTTTGGCTAATTTTGAGTTAATTTCCAACTCTTATCGATTCGTGTTGATTCCAATTAGTTGTTATTGCATTTTTGACTTTGATGACTTTCTTTTTAGTTTTAAATTGAAAGATGAGAGAAAAATGGTTTGAGAAAGTGAAAATGAATATACGGTCTGATTGTTTTTAACACTTAATCTATATGCATTTCCATTAGAAGAACCCAATGCCACATGTTAATGCATGTTTTCCCTAAGCTTACACATGTTTAAATGCATGTATTATAAGCTTACAAATGTTTTCATTATTGTATTAATTACCTATGTTTTATATAAATTATGTGTTATATTTATATTTAGTGTAAAAGACAAGTGTATATATTCCTTATGTTTTTATTAATTAACCTTTAAATCTTTATATATATATATATAAACTATCTTAATTTCAAATATAATTTTAAAAGAAAGTATTTCAAACCTTTTTATTAAATCTTGTTTTAAGCTTAAAAGATTTATCTTGTGCTTTAATTTTAAATAGCTCTTGAAACTGGGTTTTCTATATTTTTTAAATAGAATTTAACTTTAATTACCCTTTGAAAATTATTAGAATCCCATTTATTTTTCCAAATAAAAATTAGTATCCCTGTAGTAAAATCAGATAATTATCCAATTATCAAAAGACCAAAATCCGGGTTATCACATCCTCCCCCCTTTGAATCTTTTCATCCCCGAAAGGAACGAAGCTAGTACTCTATGATCACTTTTACTATAAACTCTTTTTGTTAAGAATTTTTTTAAAACACTTTCAAAAATCTATATATATTACTAAAATAGTTTTATAAAAATTCTTTTATAACTCGATGTCTCCACCAGTCCATCCTTGTTCTCACAGAAATTCGATCATACATTGATCAGGCATAGGACTGAAAATCTATAAGTACTTGGTAAACCCGTTTTTCAACACAGTGAAAATACTTGAAAAATATTTATTGAAAATATGGAAAACATTTTTGAAAATAGAGGAAACATCTTTGGTGAGAATGCTCTGGAAATCATCACCCCTTCATGGTCGCAGTTAACCCGATAATTAGGTCGCCATCTCGGCAAAACCATAGATAACTGTAGGCCTTCGCGCCCCTCGATTACACCATGGAACCCGTTACAGATCGCAGCTACATCCGAGGTTACGTTGCCATCATGACAAAAACCCATGTAACTGTAAGCATCAGCGTCCTCGAATTTCGTTGCCAAAAAAATGAAACTTCTCCACTTCACCATAGATCGTAGTCTACCGATGTTACATTGTCATCCCGACAACATCAAACGTATACCGTTGACACTCACCTTCACACGATTTCCGCTATGATCCATAGTAGATCGCAACAACATCGAGTTACACTATCGTCACAGCATAAACCAAATGTCTCTGTAGGCATCAGTGCCCTCGACTTTCGCTACCCAACGATCCTCAGGAAAATCTTTTTGTCCGGACTTCCTCCCAGGATCCACTTTAGAGCCTCCCCCTTAGGGCTCAAGGCAGTACCATGGCACTCCTGAGTTGTTCATTTCATGGGAGCACCTTTTTCTCCAACGCCATTTTCAAAACACTTTATACTATTCACAAATAGTATGTTCCAAGTCATACCCTTTGTATGAATCACATGTAAATCTCCTTTACACAAAATCGATTATCCCAAAATCGATAATTCTCAAGCTAGGCGTTTCAAATTTCCAAAATTGATTTTTCGCAAAAATCGAAAGCCTTTCAAAATCCAAAGGTTCCAAAAACCTTTTCCCCAAAATCATTCTCATAAAATCCTTTATATGTACATATATAGTTATATATAACCTTGAGAAATCTTTGGATCACTTCATACTTGTATAAATTCCCTTTTATACTTCAAATACTTTCAAAAGCCCTTTTCTTCTGGCTATAGATTCAACAAGGGGAGTTTACCAAAAATATATACATAACTTTGTTTATGCCAAATCAATATTCAAGTTTGATTATTTGATAAAGTTATTTACCATCTTACTTTTCTTCATAAAGTGAACTTTAATCATAGAAAATCCAACTTTCACTTTAATCCATTGTATTTTTCATAAAATATACTTTTCATTTCAAAGATCATTTTATAATCTCATTCAAACATTTCCAATATCTACTTCATTCAAACCCATACGGTGTACACATACCATCCGTACGCAATATCAATCTGATCGCTCACTCGATCACACAATTTCTCTTTCGAACTAGTATCGTCCACCCGACTTCCTAGTGCGGACTCAGATCTGGTTTCTTGATCAGAAACCGTCATTCTCCTTGCATAGTCATAACTATGATAGAGAATTTCCAGAACAAATCAAAAATCCATATCCAGGTTTGCCGTCGAAAATCAAGTGAAAAATTCCAACTCGGATTGATATACTATCTTGAAAATCTATGCTCGAATCTGGATCATATCACTATGCGAATAGAATAATATACGTACATCCTACGTATATTATTTACGATAAAATTGTTCGAGGTTTGTTCGACACTAGTGCTACACATAGCTTTATTTCCCAACAAACCTTGAATGAATTAAACCTTGATCCCGAATTAGTTGATGAGCCTATTTGTGTGAAGAATCCAGTTGGAGGCCTGAAAAATCTTTGTTTACGATGTTGGAAAGTTCCTATCTCGTATTCTCGTCATCGATTTCCTATTAGTCTTTTTGTTTTTGATTTTAATGAATTTGAAATTCTATTGGGAATGAATTGGTTAACCAAATACGAAGCTAAACTAGATTGTACAAATCGAACGATCTCAGTCAAAACCAAACTTGGAAATTTCATTGTAATTTCTTGTGAAGATCCGAGTCCGAAGAGGGACAAGTTGATGTATACCTTGGGATATCCTAAACCCAGTTTGGAATCCATCCCTATTGTTCGAGAATTTTCAGATGAATTCGAAGAAGTTAAATCTTTGCCTCCACATAGAGAAATTGAATTCAGAGGTTACTTAGTTCCCAACGCTCGTCCTATTGTTCATGCAAGCCACAGGATGGCACCCAGGAAAAGAATAGGATTAGTCAAGCAAATCCGAGATTTGCTAGAGAAGGGATTAATACGCCCAATTGTTTCCAGTTGGGGTTCAACTGTTGTCTTTGTGGCCAAATCTGACGAATCCTTGAGATTGTGTGTGGACTACCGCAATCTCAATAAATTAACTCTCAAAAACAAATTTTTATTGCCTAGAATCGACGACTTGTTCGATCAGCTACACGGTGCTCGATTCTTTTCAAAGATGGATCTAGCCCAAGGATTCCATCAGTTAAGAATTGTTGAAGGCCGTGTTCACTTAACTGCTTTCAAGGGTCTAGACATATTTTACGAATGGTTAGTCATGGATTTCGGACTAACCAATGCTCCCACATACTTCATAGACTTAATGACCCGTGTATTCCGAGAAGTGTTGAATAAATTTGTTCTTGTATTTATTGATGATATCCTAATTTATTCCAAAACCGAAGAAGAACATGCTGAAAACTTGAGAATTGTTTTGGAAATATTGGGGGAAAATGTTCTGTTTGCCAAATTTTCCAAATGTCATTTTTGGGTCAAAAGAAGTCAAATTTCTGAGGCACATTGTTACCGAAGAGGGAATTTCTGTAGACCTGGGCAAGATTTCTTCTATCCTAGGCTGGAGACAACCCAAAACTCCGAAGGAGGTCAGAAGCTTTCTAGGATTAGCGGGATACTACAGAAAGTTTGTCCAAGATTTCTCTAAGTTGGCCAGTCCATTGACTAAGCTGACAATGAAGAACGCTAACTTTGATTAGACTCCGAAATGTGATGAAGCGTTCCAAGAGTTGAAAAGGAGATTGACTACTGCTCCCGTTCTCGCTATTATTAATGGGAATCAAGGATTATCTGTTTATACAGATGCTTGTGGCGATGGTGTGGGTGTTGTGCTAATGCAAAATGGGAAAGTGATTGCCTACGCGATTAGGCAATTGCGTCCACATGAGAAAAACTACCCAACCCATGATCTCGAACTTCTGGCAGTTATTTTTGCTTTAAAGATATGGCGTCACTATCTTCTGGGTAAGAATTTCTTTCAGCTTCCTATAAGATTAATGGTTTAACTTAACTTAATATACATATACTTAATAAATCCTCTATCTTCTAGGTGAAAAATTCAAATTATTCACCGACCACAAATCTCTGAAATATCTCTTTGTCGAGAAAGATTTGAATTTGAGGCAACAACGTTGGTTGGAATTTCTAGCGTCATATGACCTGGATATTCAGTATACCCCCACAAAAGCCAACGTGGTAGCCGATTCTTTGAGTAGAAGTCATGTTGTTCTCGCTTATCTGGTTGTCATCCCTACTCTTCTTGACAAGATCGCTAGCAGGCAGAAAGAAGACAAGTTTCTTCGAGAAATTTACAAAAGAATACGTCATGGTGAAGGGTCCAGTTTTGAAGTCGACCATAGAGAAATTATAAGACTGAAAGGCAGGTTGTGTGTCCCAGATATCCCGGATTTAAAACATGACGTTTTGGATGAATGCCACAAGTCCAAACTTAGTATCCATATAGGAGTTAATAAGATGTATCGAGATATCAAAAGGACTTTTTGTTGGAAAACAATGAAAAGAGATATATCTATTTGTGTTAGTCGATGCTCGACTTGCAAACAAATTAAAAGTGATCAAAAGAAGATAGCGAGTTTACTTCAGCCAATGGAGGTACCTAAGTGGAAATAGGATTAGGTATCCATGGATTTCGTAGATGGGTCGCCTCGATCTCGAAAGGGTAATGAAGCAATTTGGGTTATTATGGACCGTTTGACTAAGACTGCCCACTTTATTCCAGTAAAATCTACCAGGATAGTGGCAAGTTTGGCTGAATTGTATGTGAATGAAATTGTTCGTCTCCACGGTATACCGAGCAGTATAGTGAGTGATGTGATCCGATCTTCACAAGATGATTTTGGGAGGCATTTCAAGCCGCATTAGGAACCAAACTGAACTTCGATACTGCATACCACCCGCAGTCTGATGGGCAGACTGAAAGAATTAATCGAATCTTAGAAGATCTATTGCGAGCTTGTATTCTATACTTTGGCGGTTCATGGGATGGTCATTTGCATCTGGTTGAATTCTCATATAATAACAGCTATCAAGCCAGTATCCAAATGGCTCCTTCTGAGGCATTATATGGTCGTCCATGTCGATCACCTACATGTTGGATTGAGTCAGGAGATAGACTCGTTCTTGGGCCAGATATGATAAGATAAGCAACTGAGAAAATTGATTTTATTCGAAAGAAGTTGAAAACGGCTCAAAGTCCTTAGAAAAGTTATGCTGACCGCAGAAGGATAGCTCTAGAGTTTCAAGTTGGAGATTCTGTCTTCTTAAAAGTATCTCCAATGCGAGGAGTGTTGTGATTTGGGAAAACTGGTAAGCTGGCACCATGTTATATTTGTCCTTTTTGTGACGACGTGGATTTTTCGCGTTCGAAAATTGACATCCATACCTTATATCGTACTCGAATGCCGCAGATTCGACCGTTCGAATCCGAGTCGCCGGAGCTTATAACATAATTAAGTAAAACAACACAGCGGAAGAAATAGAATAATACATTGATATACAACGTTGATACAATATCTGATACAATGAATATACATCCGAGATATGATACAAGAAAATAGCAGCGGAAAAGAAAAATAAACAACACCAGCAGCTGAACAAATAACTCTAAGATAGTCTTCAAGAGAGAACTCCAGCAGCAACAGCTCGATCCAACATCACGATGCATAAAGATAAGCAAGTCTCGTCCGCATCCAAAGATTGAAGTAGCTCCAGATAACCTACTAAATGACTATCTGAAAAACCCAACTCTAGACTACCCGTGTGGAAAAAAAATTGAGCACCCAGAGTTTAAGAAAGAAACAATAAACTCTGGATCAGTCATGGGACTGGTATGAGTAACAAAAACAGTCTATCTTTAAAAACAAACAAAGAAACATTTTAAAATAGATCTGCAATGCTTGTAGAAAATGTAACTACTATAAGGCCTCCCGCCACACACACATAATGCAAACGCAGAATTAGAGGAGATTCCTCCTTATGATAGTCAAACATGCTTGATATGCAAAATTTCTTTGGTATTATTACTATAAGTGCAAAGTGCAGGAAAACATTTCGAAAGCACAAAATAAATCTTAGCCAGCATAGGTACCATTATATTATGCCTGCTATAGCTACCATATTAGATGGCAGGTTCTACAACTAATACCGTACAAGGCACATATTGTTTCTTTGGATTTCCAACAAATGGTCAGGCCAAGGAACTTCCCATTGCCACATAGGTACGCCTCTGGAAGGACGCCCCAAGAACCTAACCGGATCTCTGCTAACACAAGGCCGGGTTACCCCTAACTTGGTAACTACTAACACGAGTATGCCATCCCCCGGTCGTAACCGACCTTTCCCGGGATCCCCGTAACTAACAACCACAAAGTAATAAATTCGCAGTAACCACATATGTTAAATATCTAGGCTCCATACCATGATACCACCTCTATCCAGAAGGAAATGACATACCTTCAAAGGGCGCTACCCTCAAATAACCTTGCCGCATCTTTCCTGTTTCGACCATTTCCGGGGTGTGAGGTTCGACGAAGTCTCGTCCACAAAGCTACGCTTTTCAAAAAAGCTATGCTTTGATCACAAATGATCAGCATCACTCTGCATGCCACATTACCAAGTTGGGAGTATCTCACTGATAACCATCATCTACATAACCTCTCAGCTCGTACGTCTCAGAGAAGGGTGTTAAGCTATGAGAATAAATTCTCCACCACCGATATAAATGTATTTGAAAGAAATCAGCTTTATATCTCAATTTGTAATGTCAAACATACAATTCATACAAGTCTGTTCTAGGTTCGAACAGAATCAAAGGCACTTCCAAAGAAGTCCTTGCAAATCCGAATAATCCCTAATCACATACGGACTTCCCATCACATATGGAGTCTCTATATAGGGGACCAGTCGATGTAAAGACATTTGACGAGTTGTCCTTTCGCTTTCGAAAATATTCGGTCTTCACTACCAGTCTTTAAATGCTATCAATAACGTCGTATCACATATTCGGAATAGGCTATATGACAGAAAGGTCCTCTCCGGGCTAAACCGAATAGTGAGCGCAATATTTATAAGAAACATATGGATATTGGGGTCTCAGTTAAGTCACAACTTATTATCCAAAACTTTTCATTCAAATGGTTTAAACAAATTACCATTTCTAATCTTTTAAACAAAACGATTCATTTCACTAAGTTCACCCAGTTTCACAAATATCCAGTTACGGATTTCAAAACAATTCCCATTTCAATTTGATTAACTCGTTAAATCTTTAAATTAAGATTTAATTTATAACTTTCAAACTTGTTTCCAAAGATTCATTCATATCCTTTCAAAACATTTCAATTTCATTTCAAACTTGAAACCTTTCAACACAAATTGGAAGTTCATTACTTATGTGACAGCTTTTATTATTTCAAAACAAATAGTTTTCGTTTCAGAAAAATCCAATTATATTTGCACGAGTTAAAGCCATTGAATTAAATTCGAATTCCTAAATCAATACATTTAAAATGGTTTGACCCATATATAATTAGTATAACATTTTTAATCCCTAGTTTCAAATCATAGAATTCAATTCCAAATTTTTGAATTCAAATTTAAATCCAATTATTTAAATTTCAAGGCGTAATCAAGCTATTCAAAAATAAATTTTATCTTGAAATTCCATTTAAAAAACTTTTCACATTTAACCCGATTCCATTTCAAACCATTTGAATTTAAAAATTCAAATTCAAAACTATTTTCAAAATTCTGTGACTTAAATGATTTCCTCGTGAAATCCATATTTGTGTGTGTATGATGTGGTCCAGGGGTTTTACACAATAGTGCAACATCATTCAATCATCACAGATTAAAACACAGAAATATAGTTGATAAGTGATATAACTATAACGCTTATCACTCATTCACAGATTCACAGATAATATACAGATGTATCATCAATAAATGAATAAATTATACATAGCACAATCCATAGAAACAAAATACACAAATCAAATAGGACAATCAATTCAAGGCATCTCATACAATACAATCATTCATAAGTAAGGTCAAACATTCAATAATTATTTATAAGTATGATTAATTAACCGTTTAATCCTAATTAATTCAATTTATTTCCAATTAATCTAATTACTTATGAATTAATTATCCAATCCTGATTTATTAATTACAAATCATTTGATATAGATTAATTTATCAAACACTTTAATTAATTAAATTATCCTTAATTAATCATATTAATTAAATCAACCTTTAAATCAATTACATAATTAATTAAACCCTTAATTAATTATTTTAAGAAATTTAATCTTTAATTACTTACCATAAAGTAATTATACTTACACAATTTCATAAATGATTATCATTAATTAGTTAATTTAATTGATTGTTAAAATTAATCACATCAATTATTTGTAGAATCTTAGTTAATGACCTTCATTAACAATAAAATTTCCTTTAATTAATTCATTAATCAACCCTTAATTAATCACCTTTAACTCATTATTCCTAATTTATCACATTAAGTGATTATTACTAATCATTTATTCAACTTTAATTAAATTAAAATATCCAAAATTAATCACAATAAGTAATTAATCCCTTAATTACTTTTATTAAGTAATTAACAATTTATAATTTGATTATCTTAATTAATTAACCTAATTCATTATTAAGAGAAATCACATTAATTTATTTACTTAATAATCCCTAGTTAATTATCTTCATTAACTAATAACATTTCTTTAATTACTTTCTTAAGGAATTATCTTAGATTAATTCATTATAATCATAAATAAATTAACCATTTATATCTCATTGATTAATCCTAATTTCATTCTTAATTATTTGATTAATTAATTCCAAATCATAATCTAATTGAATTAATTAATTATCCATCTTAATCACCTTAAAAATTTAATGAATTATAGGTCATTAAATTATTATCTTTAAGATAATAATTATTCTTATTAATGATTAATTCTTATTATTATAAGTATTTAAAAACAATTTACTTACATTTACTTCCAAATTCCATTTTAAATATAAGATTTAAAATGAATACAATTTTAACTTAACAAAGTTTTAAAACAGTTCAAAAACCTTTGGTATTACACGTTAAAGAAATACTTATTATTTGCACCAAAATTGGTCACAAACACCCAATACCGCGGAAGCACCCGTTTACGTACTCAAATTAATAATAATCAACACAGATCTCAACAACAATCAATATACAGTTCAGATCTAAGCAACAAATCACAATAATTCACAGACAACAATCACAAACACAGGATTTATAGTGGTTCGGCGTTCACGCCTACGTCCACTTTGAAGGTTTTCTCTTTATTGCTTCACTTGATGATCTTAATCAATTACAACGGGTTGTAGCTTTGAACCTGATAATCGTAATTGATTACAACGGATTATAGCTTTGAAATCTGAACTCAACAGCAATAGTGATGAATAGGATTGAATTCAGCAGAGTCTGGGCTTGCTTTTTTCTCTTCTGAATCCCTCCCCTTTTCTGAATGACCAGGGGCTCTATTTATAGGTGTGGAAGGCCAAAATCCCGCCTAAAACCTGGAGAGGCTGCTTGGCACGTGACGGGGGGCCCACAGGCCCGCGTTCTTGAAATGCGTGCCCAGTTTGGGATCGATTCGAAGTGAACTTCGAATCGATCAAAAAATTGTCCAATTGCGATGAAACTTGGCGTGGACGTTCTTCATCATGTAAACAAACTTCTGTAAAAATTTCATGGGATTTGGATCAGTAGATTGGGAGTTATGATCGATTCAAGATGATGCATTTCGGTACGTTGGTTAGTTCGAATCGATCCTATGGGTCGTTCGAACCCATATGTTTCGAATCCATATGGTTCGAACCCTTAGGTTCGAATCCATATGGTTCGAATCCATATGGTTCGAACCCATAGGTTCGAATCGAACCTGTTGCATGAGGGGGCGGCGACGCTTCGAATCGATGGCTCCGGATCGATTCGAAGTTGTTTTTAACGTGTAGGGTTCGAAGACAGCATGGATTCGAAGCTGTGATGGACTCGAAGCTGCGATGGACTCGAAGCTTGTGATGGACTCGAAGCTTGTGATGGACCCGAAGCTTGTGATGGATTCGAAGCTTGTGATGGACTCGAAGCTTGTGATGGATTCGAAGTTGGTGATGGGTTCGAAGCTTGAGGTGGACACGAAGCTGTGATTGATTCGAAGCGCATTTAAGTAGTGATGGATTCGAAGGGAGGCATGCCCCTGATGGATTCGAATGTCGCTTCTTCCTATGGGTTCGAATATGATGGGTTCAAAGCAGATGGTTTCGAATATGATGGGTTCGAAAACGATGGGTTCGAACATGATGGGTTCGAACCGAGCAATGTGCACCTTCTTAACTTGAATCCATCATTACTTGAGCATATGACCTCGGATTGACTTGAAATTTGAAACCCTGGCTTCTATGGTCTTTCTTGTCGTGTCCTATCAATTGTGGCCCGTTCCGGACTCGAACAAAATTCATCGATATCCATAGTAAAGTGAAGTACGACCGATCTCTGAGGTGAACTGTCTTCTATTTTTGACCAATCCTTTGGTATCACGGCTTTGCCAAAAAGCGGGATAACATTTTGCCCCCCAAAACATGCCTTGCGGTAGGAAGGTGTGTTTTGCAATGCCTTGGATGTTTGTATCCTATTATCAACCTGTAAAGAACTTGATAGTTTTATATGTCCTCAAATGACGATCGTTCGTGATCGAATTATTCGGGATGAAGCGCGGCCGTTCATGGTCAAGCGCCTAACTTCAAATGACGATCATTCGTGATCGAGTCATTCGAGGGAAAGTGCGACCCTACGCGGTCAAGCGCGTAAATCCATGCTTCGATCGTTCAGGATCGAGTCATCTGTGGTGAAATGCGACCGTTCAAGGTCAAGCGCCTAATTTCGAATGACGACCGTTCGCGATCGAGTCATTCGAGGTAAGGTGCGACAGTGCCCGGTCAGATGCTTAAATCCATGCGTCGATCGTTCGGGATCGAGTAACCTGTAGTGAAATGCGACCGTTCAAGGTCAAGCGCTCAACTTCAAATGACGACCGTTCGGGATCGAGTCATTCGAGGTAAAGTGCGACAGTGTGCGGTCAAGTGGTGGTCCTCAAATGACGACCGTTCGCGATCGAGCCATTTGAGGTAAGGTGTAACAGTCAGTGATCAGGTGGCGGACCTCAAATGACGACCGTTCGCGATCGAGTCATTTGAGGTAAAGTGAGTTGTGCCGTTCGAGGCGAGTTGTGACCGTTCGCGATCGTGTGCCGTTCGAGGCGAGTTTGTGACTGTTCGAAGTCGGGTGCCGTTCGAGGCGATTTGTGACCGTTCGCGGTCGGGTGCCGTTCGAGGCGAGAAAGCGTGCCCGGGAGGGCTTGATGTTTTGGATGCCAGGGTCATGTTCGGGTGAGTTCCTGGATTGTTTGTGTGCCTATTGAAGGCGAATCAGTGTGCCCGGAGGGGCTTGATACTGTTGATACCAGGTTCACGTTCGTGTGGGTCCCTGGATCATTTGTTTAGGTATATCACTATCTCAGAGCATGCCTAAGGACCGTTCGCGACCCCGTACATGTGCAAGTAGCCTAGCCATTTCAGAGTTATCAGAATCAAATATCTATTCAACGGGTGAGTTTTTAAAAACAGAAATGTCCAAACAAACCAAGTTCAAATGTCCAAATCAACATGAAATAAAAACAAAGCAAGGATGTCAAAGTGTAAGTTCCCACTATGAAACATTCAATGATCACTCAGAGCATGCCTGGAGAACGCTCGCGATCTCGTACATGTGTAAATGATTCGATTGCGTTAGTGGGCGCTTGCGACTTGTTCATCGTTATTTTAACTAATTGATAACCAAACGATGTCATGGTTCAGGGTTGCCCCTGGTTGATGTAGACGGTGGCCGCTCTGGCTCCACCGCTGAAGCTCGCCTCCTCACATACTGAAGGAGCATGCCGTTCCTGATGTGTCCTTCCACCTCGTCCTTCAGATGCCTACAATCATTAGTGTTATGACCGTTTAATTCATGAAATACGCAAAACTTATCTGATTTTCTTTCGCTTGAGGTTGGATCCCTCCGCATTGGTCTGCGATACGGAATCTGCTCCTTGGTATCCTGATAAATGCGTTCCAAACTCTCAGTCAGCTCGGTGTAAGTAGTGAATCGCGGCTCTCTCCGCTGCCGTTTTGACCTGTCGTCATAATCCTCAGCCCTTCGTTTTCCTTTATCCTTGTCTGAGTCCTTTTCGATAGGCTTTTTGTCTTTAAGCATATAAACTTCTATTCCCTCTGCTTCTTCTCTTTCTGTATTCGCATCCTCTAATCGTAAAAACTTTTCTGCCTCGTTGTAGAATTCCTCTAGATCTACGGGTGGATCTTTAGTCAATGAATTCTTGAACTCTGTGCCGTCAGCTACTCCGGACACAGCTGCCATCACCACCATAGAAGGATCCGCTCGATCCACCGAAGCTGCTGCTGCATTGAATCGCGCTAGATAACTTCTCAAGGTCTCTCCGGCTTTCTGCTTTAAGGTTGCCAAAGTCATCACATTCTTGGGTCTCGTAATGTGAACCCTGAATTGCCTCATAAATCTCTCAATTAAACCATTCCACGTTCCGATGGATCCATTCTCTAATTGCCTAAACCACAATGCTGCAATATCTGTCAAGTATAATGGAAAGCACCGGGCCATAACCTCCTCTGGTGCCCCCAGCACTTCCATATGCCTCATATACTTTGTTAGATGAACCGTGGGGTCCGTTCTTCCGTCATACGTGTCCAACGATGGTAACTTGAAATCCGGTGGGTTTCTAGCTTGTCTAATCGCCGAAGTGAAAGGACTCCTATTAACATCCTCCAAATCCTTGTTTACCAAACCGCCTCTCATAGCTCTTCTAACCATCTCCGCCAATCTGTCGCTGTCACCGAGATGCAATCTTCGTTCATTACTTTCAACCTTCCCCCCGAGTTCACGAGGGAATTCTGGAATCTGCCCCCTTGACTGAGCGTTCATTCCTCTGCTGCCTCCAGGTTGCGTGGGTACTCCTCTCTCTCCCTCCGGGACTGGATCTTCACACTCCAAGTGTGCGCCTCCTAATCCAGATGCTATTCCGGATGGTCCTGCTCCGTTCTAAACTCCATCAGTTTCTCTATTCTGTGTTCCAAGTTGTCCAATTTGTTAGAATAAGCTCTGAATCAATTCCTCCTGTCTCTTCATCATTGTCTCCATTTCGTCCCTAGTGATGTAGATCGATGCTTGATTCCCTCCTGAGGAAGCCTCTTGATTTCCTTGTGGTTCACTTCTCTCAGGCCTTGGCCTTCTACTCGACTGTCTTGTCATAGTTTCTCAAATCTGGACTTTCAAACTTTCCTTCGAATTAATTATCAATTGGAAGAACTCCTGAATTAGCCTTCTCAGTGAAAGCACCAAAATGTTTGCACCAAAATTGGTCACAAACACCCAATACCGCGGAAGCACCCGTTTACGTACTCAAATTAATAATAATCAACACAGATCTCAACAACAATCAATATACAGTTCAGATCTAAGCAACAAATCACAATAATTCACATACAACAATCACAAACACAGGATTTTTAGTGGTTCGGCGCTCACGCCTACGTCCACTTTGAAGGTTTTCTCTTTATTGCTTCACTTGATGATCTTAATCAATTACAACGGGTTGTAGCTTTGAACCTGATAATCTTAGTTGATTACAACGGATTATAGCTTTGAAATCTAAACTCAACAGCAATAGTGATGAATAGGATTGAATTCAGCAGAGTCTGGGCTTGCTTTTTTCTCTTCTGAATCCCTCCCCTTTTCTGAATGACCAGGGGCTCTATTTATAGGTGTGGAAGGCCAAAATCCCGCCTAAAACCTGGAGAGGCTGCTTGGCACGTGACGGGGGGCCCACAGGCCCGCGTTCTTGAAATGCGTGCCCAGTTTGGGATCGATTCGAAGTGAACTTCGAATCGATCAAAAAATTGTCCAATTGCGATGAAACTTGGCGTGGACGTTCTTCATCATGTAGACAAACTTCTGTAAAAATTTCATGGGATTTGGATCAGTAGATTGGGAGTTATGATCGATTCAAGATGATGCATTTCGGTACGTTGGTTAGTTCGAATCGATCCTATGGGTCGTTCGAACCCATATGTTTCGAATCCATATGGTTCGAACCCTTAGGTTCGAATCCATATGGTTCGAATCCATATGGTTCGAACCCATAGGTTCGAATCGAACCTGTTGCATGAGGGGGCGGCGACGCTTCGAATCGATGGCTCCGGATCGATTCGAAGTTGTTTTTAACGTGTAGGGTTCGAAGACAGCATGGATTCGAAGCTGTGATGGACTCGAAGCTGCGATGGACTCGAAGCTTGTGATGGACTCGAAGCTTGTGATGGACCCGAAGCTTGTGATGGATTCGAAGCTTGTGATGGACTCGAAGCTTGTGATGGATTCGAAGTTGGTGATGGGTTCGAAGCTTGAGGTGGACACGAAGCTGTGATTGATTCGAAGCGCATTTAAGAAGTGATGGATTCGAAGGGAGGCACGCCCCTGATGGATTCGAACGTCGCTTCTTCCTATGGGTTCGAATATGATGGGTTCAAAGCAGATGGTTTCGAATATGATGGGTTCGAAAACGATGGGTTCGAACATGATGGGTTCGAACCGAGCAATGTGCACCTTCTTAACTTGAATCCATCATTACTTGAGCATATGACCTCGGATTGACTTGAAATTTGAAACGCTGGCTTCTATGGTCTTTCTTGTCGTGTCCTATCAATTGTGGCCCGTTCCGGACTCAGACAAAATTCAATGATATCCATAGTAAAGTGAAGTACGACCGATCTCTGAGGTGAACTGTCTTCTATTTTTGACCAATCCTTTGGTATCACGGCTTTGCCAAAAAGCGGGATAACACTTATGTTCTGAAGGGAATTTAAAAGAGTTTTAAAACCATATTCAATTAAAATCAATTAAAATACACTTTAAATATTCAAAGTTGTATTAAAACATTTTAAATTCAAAAACTTTATTATATTTCAAAACTAGGATTCAAATTAATTTTAAACCTAGGTTTCAAATGTTTGATCTAACTTTGTTTAAATTCCTTCCTTACAATTTCAACTTTCATTTATAATTCAAACCCTTTTCAGTTTCACTTAATTACTTAACACCTTTAAGTTATTTAAAAACAATTTAAATTTTAAACTTATTTCTAAACTAAGTTTCAAAACTGAACTTGAATTTATATTTTAACTTTGACCTTTTAAAACTCAGTCCAATCTTTACTTTGAAATTTAAAAAAAAAAATTCTAAACTCTAAAACAAAACAGGACAGGTTTCTGGTTTTTTTTAATCTGGAAAACCATTTACCCGAGCCACAACTATACTTTCTTCGAGTCCAACGCTACAACACTTCGAGTAAACACTCGAGATAAACTCGAGTGCAACCCTGTTCCACCCAGGCCTATCAAAATGCCCAGACCAATAAACACGGTGCTCGTGCGCGTGCACGACGCCAACGAGCGAACTCAAGCAACTCCACGTCATCGAGCAAGTCAACGATCGTCCTCGAATCAATCTCAGATCATCAGAAAACCCATCCTCCTCACGAATTCGAATTCGAGTAACTCGAAACCTGGAACATGCAAAAGCAACCCCACCTAAAACCTGTCAACGCACCGCCCACGAAGCACTGGCCACCGGAAAATCCACACCTCCGACTACGACTTCGACTATGGCCAAGCTACCGTCCCTCAAAACCTCTCTACACTCGATCAACCCAAATAGCCATGGCGACCAAATTTCTAAACTTTGCTAAAACTAGGGTTCTAAAAGGAAATTTCCTGCCGCTGTCACCACCGTGATTCTGACCAAATCCTCACATTTTTCCCTGAATCCACGATTGTTCTTCCACCTCCAGGAAGAACCCCGACCACCCTTGTCGGCGCAATCACCTGAATTCGTCAAAAGAAAGAAAATTCGAACTGCTCTCAAACCATACTTCTAAAAATTATGAATCTCGCCTTAAAAATCATATTTTTCAATAAGAATTCAAGCTGAATTCATGATTTAAGATATTCGAAATTTTACTAAAATTGAACTTTGCTCAGTTATTTCATTTTTTAGAGACATTTACATGTTGTTTTAACTTAAATTGATTTTTAGAACTTGGTTCAGGATTAAACAAACAACTTTCATTTTAATCCTAAGTCCAAACATTAAGTAGATTTTGAAGAAATGATTTTTTGAATTAAGATTTGTACTTAAAATCTAAGAACGGAAAATATATGCCAACAACAGAAATGTACAAAACACTTCCAGTTTAAATATATTCAGAGGATCCATATATATATACAAACCTACTCACAGATTTATAGATAAGCAACAGTTTTATACTTTAAACATTTAAGAAAATAAGTTACTCACTATTGATTTCCAGAAGAAGAACAGAGATTGACACAGGCTTTGAAATTCTTAGCTGAACTTGCCTCCTTGATCTCTGATTTTTTTTAGTTGTTTATGTTAAACTAGAAGTTTTGTTTTAGTTTTTAAAATGGTGCTTACTTCAGTTCCTTTCTTAGGTTTGATGAACGAAAATGAAATGAGGTTGATATATACAAAAGAAAACTACACAGGTTGATTATATTATTGTACAATGCCAGAGATATTTTCCTTTGCATATTTGACTTTCTTCTTTACTTTGGTAGCTGATAGTTACAAATGTTGTGTACTAAGGTATCTTGCATTAAATGCATGTGTCTTGTTTTTTTTTTGCAGGTGTACATGTTTAAAGTTGTTTTATAAATATTTTCCTTTATGCTTTGTTTATGCTCTTACTTCTTGCCCTGCATTGTTTGTTTCATCTGATATGATCTTGCTTTTGTGTGCTAAGGACATGGCATTAATTTCTATTTGTCTTGTTTGTTGTTCCAGGTTGATGCTGCATTTATAAATGTTTTGATGGCTGAGATGATATATACTTTCATAAATATATGTCTACTTGTTTTACACTTGAGCATGTATTTCTTTGCTTTGTCTTATAAGCTACAGCCTTATCCCTTTATAAAATAAAATGAACTTCTTTTATTTGTTCATACTTACATATATTATTTTTCTTTCTTTTATTTTACTTTGTCTCATTGCTTAATAATATAAATAAATTTCTATATTTAATATGTTGTTATATTTTAACTAACGTATAGATTTTATATTGTATATACATGAGTGTATTTTCTAACTTAAATATTTATTTTTTAACTTTAACACTTATTGTCTAAACTTACATTTTGCATTCATTCACTATTTTTATACGACTTTTAAAAATCCATTTTATAGGATTAAATTCAAATATATATTTTTCATTACTATAAATCCCAATTTAAATACAATTCAAATCAATTTACCAATGTATTTCACAATTTTTATTCAAAAATGAAATTAATTATCAATTTAAAATTAATTAAAATTCGGGATCGTTATAGATTCCCCTTTTTAAAGAAATTTCATCCCCGAAATTTGCAGGCACGAAAACAACAAAGATAGATGAAAGATAGAGAAATATCTTTCCAAATCAAACCAGAGATCAATTCTGCATTTGGCTTACCAAATCAGAATATCAACAACAGGTACAAGAACGAATTTGTTTAACACTTCACAAAATACTTGGGTTATCCGGATCCATGAAATATGCAGGGGCATTGTTTAGTTCGAAGGGCAACTAACCATTCGTAGAATATATCGAGACCCAAACTATAGATAAATGGATTCGATCTACCATAATTCTCTAACACATGTTATGGATTCCAAATTCAAATCGGAATACTTCAAAATATATACCAATTTGTCCCTCTTCGGACTTCGATATTCAAAATAAATTACAATAGAATTTCTAATTCGGTTTTTAAACGATATCGTTTTATCGGTTCAATTCAAATTTAGCTTCATATTCTATTAATCAATTTAACTCAATTTAAAATTTCCAATTTATTTAAAATTTCTAATTTCAAATTTCATATTCATATTCATTAAGATTTGAATCAAAAACTAATAAGAAACCGATGAAATACGAAGTAAGGATTTTTCTACAACAATTCGTAGGGCCACCATCACACCGAAACTTTTTCTGGAGCTATCACGAAGAAATCAAAAGAATTTAGAAACGAATCAAAGAAAATTAATAGAGAAAGATTGTTTCCACTGTTGCAGGGTATTGACCATTTATAGTCGTACTCCCATGTCCTCTATCTTGTCCTCTTCTCGCACTCATACTCTCTATCAGTGGATAGTAAGAGAATTTATTGAGGCATACGAACAGATATCTTAGGGATATACTCATTCTAGGTATATTTCACCCTATCTCTAATGAGCTACTTAACGTGTTATACTCTTGAGCTAAAGTAAACCTTAGCTCTGATACCAAATGTGACGACACGTATTTTTCGCGTTCGAAAATCGACATCCATACTTTATATCGTACTCGAATGCCGCAGAATCGACCGTTCGAATCCGAGCTGCCAGAGCTTATATCACAATTAAGTAAAACAACACAGCGGAAGAAATAGAATAATACATTGATATACAGCATTGGTACAATACTTGATACAATGAATATCAACATACATCAGAGATATGATACAAGAAAATAGCAGCGGAAAAGAAAAATTGACAACACCAGCAGCGGAACAAATAACTCTAAGATAGTCTTCAAGAGAGAACTCCAGCAGCAGCAGCTCGATCCAACATCACGATGCACAAAGATAAGCAAGTCTCGTCCTTATACCAAGATTGAACTAGCTCCAGATAACCTACTAAACTGACTATCTGAAAAACCCAACTCTAGACTGCCCGTATGGAAAAAAATTTTGAGCACCCAGAGTTTAGGAAAGAAACAATAAACTCCGGATCAGTCATGGGACTGGTATGAGTAACAAAAACAGTTTATCTTTAAAAAAACAAAGAAATATTTTAAAATAGATCCGCAACGCTTTTAGAAAATGTAACTACCATAAGGCCTCCCGCCACACACACAATGCAAACGTAGAATTGGAGGAAATTTCTCCTTATGATAGTCAAACATGCTTGATACGCAAATTTCTATGATATTATTACTATAAGTGCAAAGTGCAGGAAAACATTTTGAAAGTATAATATAAATCTTAGCCAGCATAGGTACCATTATATTATGCCTGCTATAGCTAACATATTAGATGGCAGGTTCTACAACTAATACCGTACAAGGCTCGTATTGTTTCTTTGGATTTCCAACAAATGGTCAGGCCAAGGAACTTCCCATTGCCACATGGGTACGCCTCTAGAAGGACGCCCCGAGAACCTAACGGGATCTCTGCCAACACAGGGCCGGGTTACCCCTAACTGGGTAACTACTAACACGAGTATGCCATCCCCCGGTCGTAACCGACCTTTCGCGGGATCCCGATAATCAACAACCACAAAGTAATAAATTCGCAGTAATCACATAGGTTAAATATTTGGGATTCATACCATGATACCAACTCTATCTGACATACCCTCAAAGGGCGCTACCCTCAAATAATCTTGCCGCATCTTTCCTGTTTCGACTATTTCCGGGGTGTGAGGTTCAACGAAGTCTCGTCCACAAAGCTACGCTTTCCACAAAAGCTATGCTTTGATCACAAATGATCAGTAGCACTCAGCATGCCACATTACCAAGTTGGGAGTATATCACTGATAACTATCAACTACATAACCTCTGAGCTCGTACGTCTCAGAGAAGGGTATTAAGCTAAGAGAATAAATTCTCCGCCACCAACAGAAATGTATTTGAAAGAAATTTGCTTTATATCTCAATTTGTAATGTCAGACATACAATCGATACAAGTCTGTTCTGGGTTCGAACAGAACCGAAGGCACTTCCAAAGAAGTCCTTGCAAATCCGGGTAATCCCTGATCACATCCGGACTTCCCATCACATATGGATTCTCTATACCGGGACCAGTCGATGCAAAGACATTCAACGAGTTGTCCTTTCGCTTTCGAAAATATCCGGTCTTCGCCACCGGTCTTCAAATGCTATCCATAATGTCGTATCACATATTCGGAATGGGCTATATGACACAAAGGTCCTCTCCCGGCTAAACCGAATAGTGAGCGCAATATTTACAAGAAACATATGGATATTGGGGTCTCAGTTAAGTCACAACTTATTATCCAAAAAAATTATTTCAAATGGTTTAAACAAATTACCATTTCTAATCTTTTAAACAAAAAGATTCATTTCACTAAGTTCACCCAGTTTCACAAATATCCAGTTATGGATTTCAAAACAATTCCCATTTCAATTTGATTAACTCGTTAAATCTTTAAACTAAGATTTAATTTATAACTTTCAAACTCGTTTCCATAGATTCATTCATAGCCTTTCAAAACATTTCAATTTCATTTCAAACTTGAAACCTTTCAACACAAATTGGAGTTCATTGCTTTTGTGACAGCTTTTATTATTTGAAAACAAATAGTTTTCGTTTTAGAAAAATCCAATTATATTTGCACGAGTTAAAGCCCTTGAATTAAATTCGAATTCCTAAATCAATACATTTAAATGGTTTGACCCATATATAATTAGTATAACATTTTTAGTCCCTAGTTTCAAATCATAGAATTCAATTCCAAATTTTTGAATTCAAATTTAAATCCAATTATTTAAATTTCAAGGCGTAATCAAGCTATTCAAAAATAAATTTTATCTTGAAATTCCATTTCAAAAACTTTTCACATTTAACACGATTCCATTCCAAACCATTTGAATTTAAAAATCCAAATTCAAAACTATTTTTCAAAATCTATGACTTAAACGATTTCCTCGTGAAATCCATATCTGTGCGTGTATGGTGTGGTCCAGGGGTTTACACAATAGTGCAACATCATTCAATCATCACAGGTTAAAACACAGAGATATAGTTGATAACGATATAACTATAAGGCTTATCGCTCATTCACAGATTCACAGATAATATACAGGTGTATCATCAATAAATGAATAAATTATACATAGCACAATCCACAGAAACAAAATACCACAGATCAGATAGGACAATCAATTCAAGGCATCTCATACAATACAATCATTCATAAGTAAGGTCAAACATTCAATAATCATTTATAAGTATGATTAATTAACCGTTTAATCCTAATTAATTCAATTTATTTCCAATTAATCTAATTACTTATGAATTAATTATCCAATCCTGATTTATTAATTACAAATCATTTGATATAGATTAATTTATCAAACACTTTAATTAATTAAAATCCTTAATTAATCATATTAATTATATCAACCTTTAAACCAATTACATAATTATTTAAATCCTTAATTAATTATTTTAAGAAAATAAATCTCTAATTACTTACGATAAAGTAATTATAATTACACAATTTCATAAATGATTATCATTAATTAATTAATTTAATTGATTGTTAAAATTAATCACATTAATTATTTATAGAATCTTAGTTAATGACCTTCATTAACAATTAAATTTCCTTTAATTAATTCATTAATCAACCCTTAATTAATCACCATTTAATTCATTATTCTTAATTTATTTCAATAAGTGATTATTACTAATCACTTAATCGACTTTAATTAAATTAAAATATCCAAAATTAATCACAATAAGTAATTAATCCCTTAACTAATTCTATTAAGTAATTAACAATTTTGTAATTTATTATCTTAATTAATTAACCTAATTAATTATTAAAAGAAATCACATTAATTTAATTACTTAATAATCCCTAGTTGATTATCTTCATTAACTAATAACATTTCTTTAATTACTTTCTTAAGAAATTATCTTAGATTAATTCATTATTAATCGTAAATAAATTAACCATTTATATCTCACTGATTAATCCTAATTTCATTCTTAATTATTTGATTAATTAATTCCAAATCATAATCTAATTGAATTAATTAATTATCCATCTTAATCACCTTAAAAATTTAATGAATTATAGGTCATTAAATTATTATCTTTAAGATAATACTTATTCTTATTAATGATCAATTCTCATTATTATAAGCATTTAAAAACAATTTACTTACATTTACTTCCAAATTCCATTTTAAATATAAGATTTAAAATGAATACAATTTTAACTTAACAAAGTTTTTAAAACAATTCCAAAACCTTTGGTATTGCACGTTAAAGAAATACTTATGTTCTAAACGGAATTTAAAAGAGTTTTAAAACCATATTCAATTCAAATCAATTAAAATACACTTTAAATATTCAAAGTTGTATTAAAACATTTTAAATTCAAAAACTTTATTATATTTCAAAACTTGGATTCAAATTAAGTTTAAACCTAGGTTTCAAATGTTTGATCTAACTTTGTTTAAATTCCTTCCTTACAATTTCAACTTTCATTTATAACTCGAACCTTTTTCAATTTCACTTAATTACTTAACACCTTTAAGTTATTTAAAAACATTTTAAATTTTAAACTTATTTCTAAACTAAGTTTCAAAACTGAACTTGAATTTATATTTTAAATTTGAACTTTTAAAACTCAGTCCAATCTTTACTTTGAAATTAAAAAAAAATTAAATTTCTAAACTCTAAAAAAAACAAGACAGGTTTTTGGTTTTTTTAAAAAAAAATCTGGAAAACCATTTACCCGAGCCACTACTATACTTTATTCGAGTCCAAAGCTACAACACTTCGAGTAAACACTCGAGATAAACTCGCATGCAACCCTGTTCCACCCAGGCCTATCAAAATGCCCAGACCAGCAAACACGGTGCTCGTGCATGTGCACGACGTCGGTGAGCGAACTCAGGCAACTCTACGTCATCGAGCAAGTCAACGATCGTCCTCGAATCAATCTCAGATCATCAGAAAACCCATCCTCCTTACGAATTCGAATTCGAGTACAACTCGAAACCTGGAACACGCAAAAGCAACCCCACCTCAAACCTGTCAACGCGCTGCCCACGAAGCTCCGGCCACCAGAAAATCCACACCTCCGGCTACAACTTCAACTATGGCCAAGCTCTCAAAACTTTTCTGCACTCGATCTACCCAAACAGCCATGGCGATCAAATTTCTAAACTTTGCTAAAACTAGGGTTCTAAAAGGAAATTGCCTGCCGCTGTCACCACCGTGGTTCTGACCAACTCCTCACATTTTTCCCTGAATCCACGATTGTTCTTCCACCTCTAGGAAGAACTCCGATCACCCTCGTCGGCGCGATCACCTGAATTCGTCAAAAGAACGAAAATTCGAACAACTCGAACTGCTCTCAAACCACACTTCTAAAAATTATGAATCTCGCCTTAAAAATCATATTTTTCAATAAGAATTTGAGTTGTATAACTGAATTCATGACTTAAGATATTCGAAATTTTACTAAAATTGAACTTTGCTCAGTTCTTTGATTTTTCAGAGACATTTACATGTTGTTTTAACTTAAATTGATTTTTAGAACTTGGTTCAGGATCAAACAAACATCTTTCATTTTAGTCCTAAGTCCAAACATTTAGTAGATTTTGAAGAAATGATTTTTTTGAATTAAGATTTGTACTTAAAATCTAAGAACCGAAAACATATGTTAACAACAAAAATGTACAAAATACTCCAGTTTAAATATATTCAGAGGATCCATATATATATATATATATACACACACAAACCAATTCACAGATGTTAACGCTAAAATTGGACGCTAACACCCCGGTGTAAGTAGTAAAAATGTGAAAGCACCACCCGTTGGTACGGGAACTAGAGATAAGCAGAAAATAACAGAAAAGCCAAGTAAAGAGACAACAGTTTTTATAGTGGTTCAGCTTAATTTCAAGCCTACGTCCATTTTAATCCTCTTTATTGCTGATTCGATTACAACTTTTACAATGATCTTTGATTACAACACAACTAAGACAAGTAGCTAGAACTTCAATGTAGAAGATCTCTTCGAATTCATGTTGAATGTGTTAGATCTCTCTTAAAGTTCGTTGAAGTGCCTTCGATGTTTGAAGTGTTGAAGCAGTCGAGAAAACAGCAAAGTATAGGCGTTCCAGAAATGATCCAAAAGTCCCTCTCCAGGTGGAGTAGGCGGGGTATTTATAGGGAGATTCTAGAGTTAGGTCGTAGGTCGTGGGCGACATAGGAGTGGGTTAGGTCGTAGGTCGTAAGCGACATAGGAATGGGTTAGGTCGTAGGTCGTAAGCGACCTAATGGACACGGGCTGTGGCTTATAATGATTGCGCTTTGATCAATTGCTTCTGCTGGTAGGTCGTAGCGACCTATGAGAGTGGTGAGCGACTTAAATGGAGCAACTGATGATAGTTATAGGTGAGGCTGCGACCTAAGGTTTGGAGCGACCTATATGCAAGCGGCTTAAAAAGATGTGGGTTATTTAGGTGCTAGGTCGCTAGTTACCTCGCTGAGTCGCTAGATCGCTTAAGTCGCTTAGGTCGCTAGCACTTAGGTCGCTTAGGTCGTTGGCACTTAGGTCGCTTAGGTTGTTGAAAATGCTTAGGTCGCTGAGGTACTGTAGTGTTTACTCCACTGTTATGTTATGCCGTCGATCTGTATGGATTGCTAGGTCGTTAGGTCGTTGAGTGGCTTAGGTCGTTAACTCGTTAGGTCGAGCATGTCGCTAAGTTGTTGCCACGCTAACTCGCTGTAGGTCTTATATCTATGTTAGCTCGCTCATTCTTTAGGTCGTTAGGTCGTTGGACCTCCTAACCTGTTAGGTCGCTGAGTCATAAAAAAGAGGAGTTAACACTTGCCCCTCGAAGTATACGCCTAGGGAATAGGTCGTGTGCTTCGATACTTCTTAACTCGTGCCTTGCTGAATCGTTAGGTCGTAAGTGACTTAAGAAGCTCATCAACTCATGCGCCCGTTCATCTTCTCCTCTGTCTCCTATATAAACCGTTAATTCACTTCGTCCTCCTCACTTTATCGCTTATACTCTGCCGCCATTGTTGCATTTGAGCTCAGAAGTTAACACGAAATCTTCTCCTTTTCGTCCTCAATCGTTGACTCCAACAGCCAATTTAGGTAATACCGATCTTCCATCTATCACATTTACCATCGATTCCTCCATAATCAGCTCCATACGATTTTTGTTACCATGTTGTAAGATTATATTCTGATTCGCCCTCGGACCATCGTTGAATCGCTGGCAATTGCTGTAAAAACGAATCGGCCTAGGGTTTCATGGAGTTATTTGGCGAATGCTCGAATTTGTAGAGCTAATGATGTTTTCTGGAAATTTGGAGGAGATAATGAGGTTTTAGGTGTTTGGAGGAGGCGAAGAGGTACTTGGTTAACGGGTTATTGGATTTTAGGCTATGTCATGGCGTTTTTTGGTGAGGCACGAAGCGAGTTAACCATGTAGAGTGCCTTATCGCACTGAACGACCTATGAACTTTGTGACTTAAGGAAATCTGAACGACCTATGAACTTTATGACTTAAGATGTATGGCATGTTGCTTCTGATGAGTTAACTCTTTTAACGACCTACCTTTAGGTCGCATTATGATTTGGGCGAGCTAACACTTAAGCAAATTTGCCTTGTAGTGACTTAATTTTGCCAGAACAGCATATGAATTCTAACAGAACGACTTAAAGAAAGCCCGACCTATGTTAAGTCGCTCGAGCACAATTTGGATGACCTAAAGAACCCCGAGTTAACTTAAATCGTTCCTGCGATCTAAGAAGTGAACAGGACTTGAACACTTATAAAATTTGATAGAACTTGATTGAATTTCCAACTTAAACAGCAGGAATGAACTGCTTGAACTTGTTGCACTTTTTCATAGATTATATTAACTTTTGAAGCTAACAACCTGTTAAGTACAACATTTGCAGAAAACTAGGGCAAATATACTGCCACTAACTGCCCACATCGAATGACAGATTAGTCGATAAAAATAATCAACTTAAAGAAATTATACGAATGAAGTGCTATGAATCAACAAATTCAAGTGAAGTATTAAAGCAAAGCAAAATTAATCAACTAAAGCTGATCTGTTTGCATCAACACTGCACTTGTACTTGGACCTAAAATAACAAGCCTTGAAACTTTATAATCGACAAATGCCTATTAGTTTAATTCCAGTTATATTTGCTTGTCATTTTATTAGTTTTGGACAACACTCCACACATTTAGGAAACGTGCACCTTCATATTTGAATATCCAGTTCCTTGTGTAGAATGACTTCTCAACAAGAAGAGATAGTAGGGCAAGCTGAAAAGTCTTCCCAATAGCTAACCCCTTGGATAATCCCCCGGAAAGAACTTCAACCACTCTGAATCAACGGGTGTTCAATCAATTATGTACTCAGTTCGGTATTGCTGAAGCAGACGCTTTGCTTCTTGGGGTAAACGATACTGCTGACAGGCCACCTCTTGGTTTTATAGCAGTTAATCGTCGGATGTGCTTGAGTGGAGCTATTCCTCCCTTTAACGATTTTCTTCGACAGCTCCTTCTCCGATTAACTATCTCTCCCTTTCAGTTGCACCCCAATGGCTATGCCATCTTGATGGGACTGTGTGTACTGTTCAGGAGGACACTCGACCGTCTTCCGAGCTTTGAAGACATTTTCTATCTGTGCACATTTGCGAAGAACAAAGATCATCCTTCTATCATGCTTGTGAGAAGCGCAAGGAACCGTAAACTGATCACCGATCTTCCTGAAAGCGCCTGTGGGTTTTTGTACCAATTTTTCTTCGTTCGCTGCCCCCGGGATTTTACAGTATCTGGCGAGTAGGAAGTAAGATTGCCTATCTCCGTTCTTTTCATTTCTGAGCTTTTCAAAATCCGAGTTGTTAACTGCTAACTTCATTCTTTATTTTTACAGCACTTCCTCCTCTTTCTAAAGATTCCAGCCACAAGTCAACTTTTGAAAGACTAAGTGCCGTGTCCGTCGAGGAGAGAAGCATTAAATCTTACTGAAGGATGAATTTTTGCATCAATTCGGACTTCTGCACCCTTCCCGATTCACTCAGCTTCGTGATGCCCCGGTTCCCAAGCAGAGACATCAGATGCCCCGGTTTTCGCAAAGGAACTTACACCGAAGGAACCCGTTACAGAGGCCTCATTGGTGAAATGTTCTACTCCTGTTGACGGTGCGGGGTTATCTAGCAAGCTTACACTTCCCCCGGTTATCGAAGAAGAGGAACTTCCTCAACAATCTGGGAAGGCTGCTGATGAGGGAGCTGAGAAAGAGTGTTCCGCTAGGCATGATGTGATGACATCTTCGGAGGGCTGAGAGACCTAGTGGGGACTTCACATGAGCTCTTCAAAGATGATACCACTGCTTCTAAACTTGCTTCTCCAGCAGTCGAAGTGACATCAGTTTTGCAATCAACTCCATCAACTCAAGAGATAACTCTTAAGCCGAAGAGTGGTTTGTAGCTTGACGCGCATAGTTCACACGCCACACACACTTAGGATTTTGGCAATCTTGTGCACTTAACTTCTTTACTTTGAAGATTCTTAAATTTTGTCTCTTCTTCACTTTCAGATTCTCCAATGGGACGTAGCGGCTCATACTATGATGATTTTCAACGCTATGGAAGACGCAACTCTTATGATCCCAAGCGGTATCTTCCTACCCCGAGGGAAACTAATGAAGAAAGAACCGCAAGAAAAGCTCGTGAGAGAAGGGCTTATGAGGAGCGCTATGGGAGAAGGGATGAACGACATGATTCTTCCTAGAGAGATGATGATTCCCACAAAAGAAAATCTTATGATGACAAAGGGAAAGGTCATATCGTTGAAGATCCAAGCAAGCGGGCCAAGCTTAGTGAAAGGCCGGCGTCTGCAATTTCTGAAAAGCCCGCTGCTCCCATCTCTTTGGAAATCCCCTCCGGCTCCCCTGCCCTTCAAAGAGCTGATATCCAAACGATCATCAACAGGCCTCCGTATCAAATTGAGAATGCCTCGCCTGCACTCCAAAGCTGGTTTCCAAACCGGTGTTTAAAAGGAGTACGCTTCGACTTAGACTTGATTCCCATTGACAAGCAGACCATGCTAAGGAATCTCGACGCTATTAAACTTGACATTGAGAGAATGTCTGGATGGTAAAAGCTAGTTGACGAGCTTCAACGGGTGAATCGCTTAAATCTCGAGGCTATGTAACCATAGAGAGCGATAAATCCGAGTGGAAGAAAACTCTCGACCAGCACGATGCAGAGATGAAGAACATCACTGCTTACAATGAGAAGCTTGAAGCGAAAATTGAAAAACTCAAAGAAGAGCTTTCCACTTCTTCCACTTCCTATACTCAAAAGGAAGAAGTGCTTCAAAAACAAGTGAGAGACGCTCATGCCAGTCAAAGAGATGCTGAGGCTAGATTTGAGGCACAGCAGCAAATTGTAGAAAGCTACCGTGCTGATATTGCTCAGTTGCGGGAACAAACTAGCTCTCACGGCATGGAAGATTGAAATGTTAAATGCTCGGCTTTCTAAAGTTGAAAAAGAGCGTGATGAAGCTATCGCCGGCAAAGCAGCAGTTGAAGAATCTCATGAGGCAACCAAAGCCAACATCAGCTCTACCTTATTCGAGTTTTATTTGCACAGCGTCCTGGGGCGCGGTAGCCTTTCGTTTTTGGGCCCAAATATGAGATTACCTTGGCCGAAGTGTGGGAGGCTGCAATTGATATGCTTGGAGGCGCTGGCTATACTGTGGCAGATCTTGAGGCGCACTATCTGGACGATGAGGCACGTGCCGCCCTTGCCAGGGGAAAGGAGCAACTTGCTAAAGAGCGAGCCGGAACGGCGGAAGGAGAACATTTATGGAAGGCACATTTGACCGACCCGACTTTTCCTTCGGTTTCAGCCGACATTGACATCATTGGCTCCGGTTCCCATTCTTCGCCTCCTGCCAAAGCTGACAATGAAACTGTAACTGCTCATACTGGAGATGAGGCTCAAGAAAGCGCTGAAGCAGAAGGCTTTGAAGTTGACGTGATAAAGCCAACTTCTCCAGGTAACTTCAACGTTGATTTAGCTCAAGTGGACTACTTGAAAGTGCTGAAGCAGAAGGCTTTGAAGTTGACGTGATAAAGCCAACTTCTCCAGGTAACTTCAACGTTGATTTAGCTCAAGTGGACTACTTGTTCGCTTCACATGATCTTGATGAACTTTTCTATTATTATTTAAGCCTTGACTCGCCACTATCTCCTCTCTTTGCGAGGAATACTGATTTTAACTTCTCTTCTTCTGTAGTGAAAACGCCAAGTACAGCACAGACTTCTCCTCTTCCAGCTGTTCCACCTCCATCTCTTCGAATTAAGCCTCCTTCTGCTTCTCAACTGGGGTCGCAAGAAGAATTAATAGAAGCTCTTTAAGGCTTGGATGACCCGGCCGCTTCACAAGAGCAAAAGGCTAAGGAACTTGAAGAAGGTGAAAGGATTCCGGAGAAATTTCATGATGACACAAAGCTGTCTGAACTTAAAACTCCAGGCAACGAGTCTTCTTAAAGGAAAAAGGGGAAGCGTGTAACTTCGAAGAAGAAAAGGAAAAGCACTTCTGTTAGTGAAGAGAAGGCGGGAGTAGACACAGATGTACCTCTATCTCCTTCTTCCCCGACTCGTTCAAGCCGGCTCCTAAAGTTAACCATTAGGCCAGGCGAGGGCCCTAAAGGTGGCGAGAAGAAGAAATAACAAGTATCGCTTTACCCTTCTTGCTTTGCTTTTTGCTTGTATATAAAGGCTTGTATTGACTGGAGATTGTGCGGATACTGGTCCTCGCTCTTTTGTAACCTGCACATGTATAAAATTTTTATAGTATGGAATAAAATGATTCTTTTTACTTGTACAATCTTTTGACTGTATTTGTGAATGCATTTATTTCTCATTTTCGCACAAGTTTCTTCATTTTCTTTATGTGATATTGCAATAAGTTTGTGGTATGTTGCTTAAGTGTTGCTTTTATTAATGTAGCTATATTGTATTGTATTGCCCCCATACCACGGCTTATTGCAATTTCTTTCATTTGGTAAGACTTTGGAGAACAATTCTTCTGTTTCGAGAAGACTTGTACTCTTAAGTTGGAGAACAACTCTTCCATTTTGAGAAGGCTTGCACTCTTACTTTAAAGAATAATTTTTCCATTTTGAGGAAATATTACTCTGCTCTAGTAGAGTGTGCCTTATATTGGAGAAGTCTTCTCTCTTTTTAAGAGAAAATTTGTACACTTCAACCTTCGGAGATGATCATTTTTTTTGAGTAGTGGATTCTCTTACGCGGTGAAGTGGGTTTCCAAAGAAGGCTTTGAATTGGCACTACAACTTCTGGGGAAGAATATTTTCAAGATGGGGAAATTGATCTTCCCTTGAGAGCTGCAGTGTGCCTCCAAAGAGGGCTTTCTTCTTCTTTTTTTATTCTTATTGTGCCTCGTTGGAGGGCTTTTTTGCTTCGTTCGCTTGAAAGTGCTTTTCTCACAGTTAAATGGATCCACGGGGCGGATGCAAGTTACTTAGTTGGATGTCCGTTTGCACAAACGATCGCAGTCAGTTAACAAGGGCCTTGTGCCTTCTATCTTGAGAGGGTGCCCCTCCGGTGGTTCCATCAACCTTGTTGGTTGAGAAAAGCATCTCTTCTTGGGATGTGCCTCCGAAGAGGTCTTGTGGTGCCTTGGGAGAGGTCTTCTGCCTTCGAAGAGGGCAGGGTGTGCCTTTGGTGAAGGCTAGTGCCTCTGAAGAGGGCTTGTGGTGCCTCGGGAGAGGGCTTTTGCCCCCGAAGAGGTCATGTGCCTCCGAAGAGGGCTTGTGCCTCCGACGAGGTCTTTATTTGATTGCTGGAAGTTACTTTCTCACAGTTAAATGGATTCACAGGGCGGACGCAAGTTACTTAATTGGATGTTCGTTTGCGCAAACGATCACAGCCAATTAACAAGGGCCATGTACCTTCCACTTGGGAAGGTGCCCCTCTGGTGATTCCACCAACCTTATTGGTTTAGAAGTGCACTTTCATTTTTCGTCCTGCCTCATTAGAGGGCTTTTTCCTCCGAAGAGTTGTGCCTCCGAAGAGGGATTGTGCCTCCGAAGAGGGCTTTGGGTGGTTGGTTCGTCGGGAAGGTTGCATCTCACAGTTGAGTGGATCCACGGGGAAGACGCAAGCTATCCAACTGGATGTTTGTTTGCACAAATGATCGCAATCAGTTAGCAAGGGTCTGGTGCCTTTGCTTTTGGAAGGTGCCCCTTCGGTGGTTCCACTAACCTTTTTATTGAGAGACAAGACTCCTTTTTGGCTATTTTCTGTCTACTTGCCCTTGTTTGTTTGTCATTTGCTCATCAGCGAATCCCTGTTATCATTTCCAAGCACATGTTCCTTTCTTTTGCAAGTAGTTTGTCTTATCCAAAGAAGTGTACTTCATTGTTAAGCGAGTCCAAGGGGCAGACGCAAGCTATCTAACCGGATGTCCATTTGCACAAACGATCACAATCAGTTAGCAAGGGCCTGGAGCCTCCACGTTAGGGAGGTGCCCCTCTGACGGAATCACTAACTTTTTACATGAAGCACTTCTTACTTGGGATTTGAATCTGGAATTTTTGTGGCTTGACATTTGTTTATTGAGTGATTTTAGGGATCGCTTGGCCTTGTGATCGGTAAGCTTTGTTTTAATGGCCTGCAATATTAAATCGACATTTTAGCAATATATTTAAGGTATTTACTCATCGAAATAAAACAGGCATTTTATAATAGTAGAGAACACAAGATTTATAGTGGTTCAGCCAAGAACTGGGCCTACATCCACTTTATAGTTCTTATTATTTATTTGCACTGATTTTACAATGGCTTACAATTTAAGAATCATACATCTGTAATCATTTTACAAATTTAAGCAAAGCTTTTATGTAAAATATGGATGCAAGAGATTGCTGTTCCAAGCTCTTGGAATTGGATCTCCTTCGACAGTTGTCAGTTTGAAAGTGCCATCAAGAAGCTTTTTGCCTATGACATACGACCCTTCCCAGTTTGGCGCAAACACTCCTGTTGCTGTCATGATCCTTTTCAAGACTAGATCCCTAATTTCAAAGCTGTGTTGGCGAACTTTGGAATTGATGTGCCTGGCAATCCTTTGCTGATAGGCTGCAATTCTGAGCTTAGCCTCTTCCCTTCTTTCATCAAGGAAGTCAAGTGCTTCAAGTTGCAACTTTTCGTTTTCAGCTTGGTTGAAATGAATTCTTCTATGTGAGGGAACCTCTATTTCCATTGGAATCATTGCTTCTGATCCATATGCTAATGAGAATGGAGTGTGCCCAGTCGCAGTTTTGTGGGTAGTTCTGTATGCCCATAGTGCTAGTGGCAGCTTATCGACCCAACCACCTTTTGCTTTTTCCAGCTGTTTTTTGATGGTTGATTTGATAATTTTGTTTACTTCTTCCACTTGCCCGTTTTCCTGCGGATGAGCCACTGCTGAGAAGCTTTTTTGGATCTTGAATGGCTTGCAAAAATCCTGGAACTCTTCGCTTTCGAATTGGGTACCATTGTCTGTATTTATCTTTTGAGGCACACCATACCTGCAAATGATATTCTTAGTCACAAAGTTTATCATCTTTTTAGAGGTAATAGCAGTTAATGGTTCAGATTCAGCCCATTTAGTGAAATAATCAACAGCAATAATAGCATATCTGATTCCGGACTTGGCAATTGGCAAAGGCCCCATGAGATCTATTGCCCAAATGGAAAATGGCCATGGACTGACCATCTACGTTAGCTCGGTGGAAGGTGCTCTTGGGATTTTTGCAAATCTCTGGCATCTGTCACACTTTCGGGAGTAGCTAGCAGCATCTCGATTAATGTCTGGCCAAAAATACCCATAGCGGAGAATTTTCTTTGCTAGAGTTTAACCACCTGAATGATCTCCACACTCTCGTCCGTGCACTTCAGCTAAAATTGTCTTAGCCTCTTCCTTAGTTACACATCGGAGTAATGGCATCGAGAATCCTCGTCTGTACAATCGACCGTCTTGAATTACATACCTTGAGGCTTTCCTTAACAGTTTCTGACGCTCCTTTGAATTTTCTGGAAGAATGCCGTTAAGTAGATATTCCTTGATAGGGTTCATCCACGACTCCTGCTCTTGTGAAGCAGTCATGATCCATTCAATCTCCATTTCATCGGTACTTGGGGATGACAAGACTTCCACAGGGACCAATCCCAGTAATTGAGCTTCGCCAGTGCTTGCATACTTCGCGAGAAAATCTGCCTTCATGTTCTCTTCCCGAGGTATGTGACTTATCGTATAATGATCGAAATCATCGAGAAGCTCCCAGGCCCTTGACAAGTAAGTAGGCAGATTTCCTCCTTTAGCTTGAAACTCTTTCTTGACTTAGCATACAATAAGATGGGAATCACTGAAGATTTGCAACACTTTGATGTTCAGTTCTTTAGCAATCTTCAAGTCGGCAATAAGAGCTTCATATTCTGCTTCATTTTTTTTTGAAGGAAATTCCAATCTCAATGCGTAGCACAATGATCGCCCTTCGGGGGTTTCAAGCACGACCCTAGCTCTAGACAATAGTCGTTTCTTGCGCCATCAACATATAATTTTCATTGGATCGGGATGTCATTAGTCACCTCTTCCTCACTGTCACCTTTATCTGTATATTCTGCAATGAAGTCTGCTAAAGCATGTCCATTGATTGCTCTTCGGGGATGGTAGGTGATATCATACTGGCTGAGTTCAATATTCCATTTCAGAAGACGACCCAAAGTCTCAGGGCAAAATAGGACTTGCTTTAGAGGCTGATCAGTGAGGACTTTGATAGGATGAGCTTGAAAATATGGCCTCAACTTTCTAGAAGCTATCAGTAGACAATAAGCGAGCTTTTCTAGCTTTGAATAATTCATCTCTGCCCCAGTGAATCTCTTGCTGATGTAATATACCGGGCGCTGAACTTTTGCATCTTCCCGTACTAATGCTGCACTGAGAGCATGAGACGAAACTGCTAAATATATGAAAAGATCTTCACCGTTGCTGGGCTTAGAAAGTATTGGAGGCGCTTCCATGTGACGAATTAGTCCATCGAAAGCATTCTGACATTCTGGAGTCTATTCAAAGTTTTTCTTTCCTTTCTTTAGAGCGTCAAAGAATGGAATGCATTTATCTATGGCCTTGGAAATGAACCGACTCAAAGCAGTAACTTTCTCATTGAGGCTCTGCGATTCCTTCTTTGTCCTAGGGGCTTTGACTTCTCTTAGAGCAGTAATTTGTGCAGGATTAGCTTCGATGCCCCTAGCACTCACAACGAAACCCAAGAATTTCTCGAACTCTACCCCGAATGAACATTTCAAAGGGTTAAGCTTCATTCCATATTTTCGGAGGACTGCGAACATTTCTGCCAAGTGATCCATATGGTCCACTGCCTTCTTTGATATCACCAACATATCATCAACGTAAACTTCCATAGTCTTGCCAATCTGTGGTTTGAACATAGCATTAACAAGTCTTTGGTAAGTTGCCCTCGCATTCTTCAGTCCGAAGGGCATGACTCTATAGCATTAAAGACCAACATCGGTGATGAATCTCGTGTCCTCCTGATCTGGCTCATGCATCATGATTTGGTTATATCCGGAGTAAGCATCCATAAAAGACAACAATTCATGCCCGGCTATTCCATCGACCAACTGATCAATACTGGGTAACGGGAAGCAGTCTTTGGGGCAGGCTTTGTTTAAATCTGAAAAGTCGATGCATACTCTCCACTTTCCATTTGCTTTTTTAACCAGCACCGGATTAGAAACCCAATTTGGATAAGTGGACTCTTTGATGAAGCCATTCTCCATGAGCCTATCTACCTCTTCTTTTAATGCTGCTAACCTTTCTGGACCCTGGGTTCTTCTTTTCTGCTTCACAGGTGTAAATTTCGGATCAATATTCAGAGTATGTACTGCGATTTCTGGAGATATTCCACACATATCGGCATGACTCCAAGCGAACACATCCAGATTTGCTTTCAAGAATGTTATCAAAATATTTTGAACCGTCACACTAAGTTGCGAACCCACATTCAACACCATGTTTGGATCTTTCAGGTCAACAGGTATTGGCACCGTTACTTCCACTGGCACCACTCTATTCTCCCTTGTACTGGCTTTTCTGGGATCCATTTCTTTTCGTGCACCACTATGCTCGCCAGTGCAGGTTCCACCCTGTAATTGCTACAAGGTTGGTTCTTTGATGCGGAGTGGAGCTGCCGCATCCTTTCCCATCTCTCTCTTCCTTGCTTCCCACAACTCTATAAGATAACATTCTCGCCCAGCATTCTGGTCCCGTTTAATAATGCCGATGCCATTATCCGTGGGGAACTTCATAGTAAGGCACCACGGGGTGAGAATTGCCTTGAACGCTGCAAGAGTTGGCCGGCCCAGAAAGGCATTGTAAGCAGAAAATCCGTCAACAATCGCAAAAGTCTGCTTTCGAACCACCTTTTTCTGCCCCTCTCCAAGCTCCAAAAATAAATCAATAGTTCCAATTGGCTGCTTTGGTTCCCCAGTAAACCCAACAATCTTTTGCGATGAAGCTTGAACATCAGCCATAGGAATCTTCATTTGATCGAATGTCTTTTTGAATAGGATATTGCAAGAGGCGCCGCAGTCAACAAGCACCCTTCTTACAATAGCAGGTCCGATACCTGCAGAGATGACCAGGGGATCCATGTAGGAGCTTCAACACCCATAGAGTCCCTGGCCCTGAACACGATGTCATCATTAAAAGTTCTTTGATGCTTCAAAGTTGCAGCATCTTCCAACACAAAAACATTTTCTTCTGCTGGGGCATATTTCAAAGCACGAGCATATCTTTCCATCTCGCCCTAGCTTCTGCTGCTGGGTGAGGACCTCCCGTGATGACATTAATAACAGGCCTCTCCGATTCATGCGTGGTAGTCCTCTCACTCGAGCCAAATGGATGAGCAGGAAGTTGCTGGCCCTCAGTAGATGAAGTTGGGTCATTCCTATTTCTCTTAACATATTGTTGCAGCTTTTTCTTTCTCAGCAGTTCTTCAATCAAACTCTTCAAATGGCGACAATCGTTAGTATCATGACCGGGTTGATTATGAAACCGACAAAATCTCCCATTTCGAACGGCATTTTTCCCAAGCTTCAACACAGGTGGTTTAGGATATTCAATGGCATCATTGGTAGCGAAAAAGATATTCTCTGGAGTATCAGTTAAAGGAGTGAAATCTGAAGGCTTGAAGAAGCGAGGTTTCTTCACATCCTTCTGCTTCTTCCCACCGTTATTCCCCCTCTTCTGACCTTCGGATTCCTTTTTGGTAGGAGCAGCAGTGTTATTCTCAACCTCCGTCAATACCCCTTTCGCCAGCAAGGGAAGGCTTTCCAAGCGCATGAACTCGTCAAATTTCTTGTAGAATTTCTCAAGCGAATTTGGCTCCTTCATCTTCAGCCATTTTCCAAACTCACTCGATTTGTCGATAGCCCTCATCAAGTAGGTCAAAATCATTCGTGGCTCCGCATTGTCAACCTCGGCCAAGGCTATGCTGAAGCGGTTTAAGAAAGATCTAATAGAATCTCCGAGACTCTGTTCCAGGCTGGACAGTGACATTATGTCCTTCGCCTTTGAAGCATACAACCTGAATTGTTCTTTAAACTTCCGAGTTAAATCGGAGAACTGGTCTACAGATCAGACTAGTAGCTTTGTAAACCAAAATAGAGCCACTCCTTCCAAGTATATCGGAAAGTACCGGCATTTGATCTCATCTGAAGCTCTGGCACCAGTCATGTGCCAGTCATACTTATATAAGAATTGGTCAGGGTCGCTTGTTCCTCGATAAGCCAGAATGGTGGGGGGAACCAACTTCTTTGGAAATTCCGCCTTAAGAATTCTTTCGGTGAACGGAGTCTTGCTTGGAGCGAACCCCCATTCTTTTTCATCTTCTTCACTTTGCATACTTTCTTTCATAATCTGTCGAACCATTCCCGAGATGTATTCCTCATCATTTAGAGGTGCTGTGGGACAGACTTAATCCATTTTCTCGAAAGTTTGCCTGGACAAACGTTCGCGGAGAGTCGACTGCGGCCTTGAGCCTCTAGCTTGGGGAGGTGCCCCTTCGGCGGGGCCAGCTGCCTTTTGAGGAATATTCCTCCCTTCAGGATTATGAACATCATCCGTAAAATTTTCTTCATTATTCACTGGTTGATGGTTAGCTCCGAGCACAGTATTCAACCTATCAAGCATTAAAGTGTTCTGGGCTTCCATTTGCTAATATAACCCAGACATTGCAGCATCTAACTCTGCCCGTGTAATTCCAACACTTGGAGCTGCTTGACCTAACGAAGAAGAAGTGGCAGTATTTTCATGGGCATCACCGGGTCTAGTAGATCTGCGCTTTCTTCCAGGAGCCATAATCTCTGATAGACTTCTGGTTTTGAGAGATATTCTTTCAACGAACTTTTGCGAAGCAATGATGAAAGCACCTTGAGTTCGATTTCTCAGTGAAAGCACTAAAAATGTCAACGCTAAAATTGGACGCTAACACCCCGGTGTAAGTAGTAAAAATATGAAAGCACCACCCGTTGGTACGGGAACTAGAGATAAGCAGAAAATAATAGAAAAGTCAAGTAAAGAGACAACAGTTTTTATAGTGGTTCGGCTTAATGTCAAGCCTACGTCCACTTTAATCCTCTTTATTGTTGATTCGATTACAACTTTTACAATGATCTTCGATTACAACACAACTAAGACAAGTAGCTAGAACTTCAATGTAGAAGAGCTCTTCGAATTCATGTTGAATGTGTTAGATCTCTCTCAAAGTTCATTGAAGTGTCTTCAATGTTTGAAATGTTGAAGGAGTCGAGAAAACAGCAAAGTATAGGCGTTCCGGAAATGATCCAAAAGTCCCTCTCCAGGAGGAGTAGGCGGGGTATTTATATGGAGATTCTAGAGTTAGGTCGTAGGTCGTGGGCGACATAGGAGTGGGTTAGGTCATAGTTCGTAAGCGACATAGGAGTGGGTTAGGTCATAGGTCGTAAGGGACCTAATGGACACAGGCTGTGGCTTATAATGGTTGCGCTTTGATCAATTGCTTCTGCTGGTAGGTCGTAGCCTATGAGAGTGGTGAGCGACTTAAATGGAGAAACTGATGATAGTTATGGGTGAGACTGCGACCTAAGGTTGAGAGCGACCTATATGCAAGCGGCTTAAAGAGATGCGGGTTATGTAGGTGCAGGTCGCTAGGTTACCTCGCTGAGTCGCTATATCGCTTAAGTCGCTTAGGTCGCCGGCATTTAGGTCGCTTAGGTCGTTGGCACTTAGGTCGCTTAGGTTGTTGAAAATGCTTAGGTCGCTGAGTTACTGTAGTATTTACTCCACTGTTATGTTATGTTGTTGATCTGTATGGATTGCTAGGTCATTAGGTCGTTGAGTGGCTTAGGTCGTTAACTCGTTAGGTCCAGCATGTCGCTAAGTTGTTGCCACGCTAACTCGTTGTTGGTCTTATATCTATGTTAGCTCGCTCATTCTTTAGGTCGTTTGGTCGCTGGACCTTCTAACCCGTTAGGTCGCTGAGTCGTAAAAAAGAGGAGTTAACAACAGATTTATAGATAAGCAACAGTTTTATACTTTAAACATTTAAGAAAATAAATTACTCACTGTTGATTTCCAAAAGAAGAACAGAGATTGACACAGGCTTTGAAATTCTTAGCTGAACTTGCCTCCTTGATCTCTGATTTTTTTTTAACTATTTGTGTTTAAACTGGAAGTTTTGTTTTAGTTTTTAAAATGGTGCTTACTTCGGTTCCTTGCTTAGGTTTGATGAACGAAAATGAAATGAGGTTGATATATACAAAAGAAAACTATACAAGTTGATTATATTATTGTACAATGCCAGAGATATTTTCCTTTGCATATTTGACTTTCTTCTTTACTTTGGTGGCTGATAGTTACATATGTTGTGTAATAAGGTATCTTGCATTAAATGCATGTGTCTTGTTTTATTATTTTAATTTAATTTTTTTTGAAGCTGTATGTGTTTAAAGTTGTTTTATAAATATTTTCCTTTATACATTGTTTATGCTCTTACTTCTTGCCCTGCATTGTTTGTTTCAGCTGATATGATCTTGCTTTTGTGTGCTAAGGACATGGCATTAATTTCTGTTTGTCTTGTTTGCTGTTCCAGGTTGATGCTACATTTATAAATGTTTTCATGGCTGAGATGATATATACTTTCATATATATGTCTACTTGTTTTGTACTTGAGCATGTATTTCTTTGCTTTGTCTTATAAGCTACAGCCTTATCCCTTTATAAAATAAAATGAACTTCTTTTATTTGTTCATACTTATGCATATTATTTTTCTTTCTTTTCTTTTACTTTGTCTCATTGCTTAATAATATAAATAAATTTCTATATTTAATATGTTGTTATATTTTAACTAACGTATTGATTTTATATTGTATATACATAAGTGTATTTTCTAACTTAAATATATATATATATATATTATTTTTATTTTTATTTTAACTTTAACACTTATTGTCTAAACTTACATTTTGCATTCATTCACTATTTTTATACGACTTTTAAAAATCCATTTTATTAGATTAAATTCAAATATTTTTTTCATTACTATAAATCCCAATTTAAATACAATTCAAATCAATTTACCAATGTATTTCACAATTTTTATTCAAAAATGAAATTAATTATCAATTTAAAATTAATTAAATTTGGGATCGTTACAATTTTCGTATACTGGAGAGGATCAGTCCTTTGGCATATCGAGTGCAGTTACCTAACTGGCTATCTGGCGTACACAATGTGTTTCATGTTTCACATCTTCATAAATATATGCACGATCCAGACTGTATTATTGAAGAAGCTTCCCAGCAGGATTTGGAGATCACACCAAATCTGGTAGTAAAGAGAGAACCGTTGAAGAACATTGATCGTGATGAAAAGCAGCCAACAAATAAAGTTGTGAAACTGGTTAAAGTGCAATGGAGTGGTGATCCAAATGACTGTACATGGGAAACAGAGGATAGCATGGAGAAGTCCTACCCAAATTGCAGAGTAGAAATATCAACTTAATCTGGTAAGCCATTTCTCTATTTTTTTATATATTCATATATTCCTTGTTGCCTCTCTTTTTCAAATTTCAAGGACAAAATTTTCTTAAGGGGGGTGTAACAACCCGCATATTTATCGATTTTATATTTAAATATTTAAATATTTATCGTTAGTCGGATTTTGGTCCGAAAAGCTACTTTTTGCAAACAGCCGAATTAGGACTCGAGACCACTTCCATTGAGTTCAAAATGCCGTTTGCGACCTTTTTGAGTATAAGCTTCGATATGTTTAAAGAAAGTTGAATTTTGCTACTTGTTGCTTTGGGCTTTGGTTTAGGCTGAGCCAATTAACCACTTACTAACTCAGTCCCAATCCCCCTCTCCTCTTCATTACTTTATTCTAACTCCTCAAACTCAAGCTCCAACTGAAAATGGTGGAGAGGTAAGGGAATTAGAAACTCCAAGCCTCTTCTCCATCTTCTCCATCTCTTCTCCTCTTCAATTTCAGAAATTTCCTAAACCTAGTTTAGGAAATGTTTCTCTTTTAAGCTTAGATTGAAGCTTCTTGAGTTGTTATTGAAGAGGAATTGATCTAGCTTGCTTCATAGCATCTTCTTCATTCGTTTGGGTTCAAAGGTGAGATTTTTAATCTCACATCTATGCTTATAATTCTCTTCTATTGTTAGGTATGAATTCCTAACACTTATTCATGTGCATTTGATTTTGATTTGGATTGCTTTTGTGAATATTCCAATTTTTAGTGTTTTGAGTTCAATTCATTAAAAATCCTAACTTTGATGTTTGAGCATGTTTTTGGTGATGCATCGAGGAGCATATAGGGCCGAGTAGTCGATTGGCATAAACCCTTAGCGCCGTTGCTCGTGCGATTGCAATTTGATCGAGAGTTGCACCTCCTTTGAAATAGGGTAGGAAGTGCAAGTATACAGGTTCGGCCGACCGAGCCCCTGGGCCGGTCGACCGACCTGTAGTCCAGGCACTTCCTGCCTCTGTTTGGAAGTGCTGGTTACAGGCTTCGGCCGACCGAGCTCCCTGGGCCGGTCGACCGACCTGGTGCCCCGAGCACTTCCAACCCCCTGGTTCGGTCGACCGACTCAGGGAGTCCGGTCGACCGACCTGCTACTAATTTGCCAGATTAGCCTATATTGCTAATTCGTTTGAATATCCAACTTTAATCGATTCGTGTTGTCTCCCTTTTGTTGTTGTCATTTATTATCAACTTTGATGACCTTTTCTTTGCGAATTTTAGATATATCCATTTTCATGGATTTTATATCGATTTCTTTGGATTTTATTCACGTCTTCGAATGTGAATCTTTATGCCCGATTGTTTCTACAATCTTCTTTGTGATTTGTCACTTTAAAAATATAAAGGTTTTCTATACTAGTAGTAAATATCAAAACTCTTTCTTCAAATGATTTTAACACTATTTTGTAACAAAGCTCGTTTTCTCAAACTGATTTCCAATCTATTAGTATATACAAATCTTTACCTCACTCGTATGAGAAATCTAATTAAACGACTTAGTAAAAGAAGTGGTATGAAACGCTTGCGTTTACTTCGTCGGTTAATTCTTGGACTTGTTCGATAGAATCTCTTGTGACAATTTTCTAGTGGAGATCTATAATTTGTTCGTAAATATTTAAGTTAAGCTAGTGGTTATGGGACATGAAGCTAAGCTCATATATTTACTAGCTTATTGTAATTGACACTTCTCTTTGATCATGACGATCATTTTATGGTTTAGACTAGCATTGTGCGATGTCTCTTTGTCCACGTGGAGGACTGTACGTCGTTTTTACTGAACTTCGGTTCACCAGGAGGAGCTTCGGCTCAAAGTCCGCAATGGGGGACTATACCCTGTCACGAGGAGCTTCGGCTCACCAGGAGGAGCTTCGGCTCAAAGTCCGCAATGGGGGACTATACTCTGTCACGAGGAGCTTCGGCTCACCAGGAGGAGCTTCGGCTCAAAGTCCGCAATGGGGGACTATACCCTGTCACGAGGAGTTTCGGCTCACCAGGAGGAGCTTCGGCTCAATGTCCGCAATGGGGGACTATACCCTGTCAGGAGGAGTTTTTGACTCACCAGGAGGAGCTTCGGCTCAAAGTCCGCAATGGGGGACTATACCCTGTCAGGAGGAGCTCATTTTTCTGGGATTGGCCATCCTTTTTATTGTGATTTCTGGATTTCGTGTGTTGATTTCTGGAATTTATGTTTCACCAACTTTTACGATGGGCATTGATATATATGTCATTTATTGTGGCTTGGTGAATGAAATTAGGAGTATGACATTCCTTTTTATCTTGAGTAGATTATTGTGATATTGATTAATCTCTTGTTGATTTTCAATTACTTATTTATCACAGCTTGGCATTGTGATTATTATATGTTTATGTCATATCTCTTATTATATATCACTTCATCTGATATTTATAGCTAGACTGATCTGTTTATTATTTTCTTCTTAAATAATACTCGGGTCAGACTGAGGTATTACAGGTGCTTCTGATTGACTCCTTATCGGACTTTCATCTGATCTTTGGCTAACTACTTAAGTTTAGTAGTTTTTGTTGTATACATTAGAGATACAGACTCTATGATGTATACTTATTCTTTTGTCTAGCACTTGTATCTATTCTTTTTGGATATTGTGGATCTTGTTTGACCACTACTCTGATGTACACTTTCATGTGTAATATTCATATCTATTTCCGCCTTTGTGATATGAATTATCTGTGACTGATTTATGTTATGTTTATTTCTGTATTTGTTTCCAAAGATATTATAGCCACTGTGTAGTAGCTTTGAGTTTGTGTCGGTATGTCGGATTTCCCTCTTGATAAGAAATGCATGTTATAGTATCTGACATATCGATGCTCGCGCAAAGCAATTACACGGATGGTCGCTCCTCAACGGCCTTATTCTCCGTGCTAGTTGACAGCATTCACAGTAATGTTCTTGGTTAGCGTGGGTATAGAGGTGGGGCGTCACAGCTTGGTATCAGAGCCAAACTTCGGAACAATATGGAATATTATAACAAGGATCATCGTCCTAAGTCCATCTTAGGAGTCATGCTTTAGGATTTAATTCGAGTCTTCGTACCGATTCATCCTATTTTCTTTATGATTCCTTGTTTTATCAATCAAGTTTGATTGAAATTTATCTCGAGAATAACTTTTTCCTCTTCTTTCTTTCTTTCTTAAAGAAGAGAAATGGTTAGACCTGGCCGTCCCAGCACCGGTCAATCTAGTGCTACTCCCCTGGATGGAATATTCATGTCTGCCCAGCAGCTCTAGATCTTGTTAAGAACGATCAAGCTGCCGGACCCAATTCAGAGCCTACTCATCCTAGATCTGGTTTTGCACGCTTGTGCAGAGACTACACCGATTTGGGTGGAAGGCCATTCAAGGGATCCGAGAGTGTTATAGAAATTCAAGCTTGGCTCAAATCATGCGATCGTATCTTTTCTCGCATGAATCTTATTGACCTTCATTGAGTACAGGTGGCTTCTAGCATGCTCCAAGAAAGAGCGTTAGATTGGTATGAGCCCCTAATTTCTGAAATCGTTGAAGCGGATCTCACTTGGGAGCAATTCCAGGAAAGATTCGAATCGAAATTTGTGCCGGAGGCTGAAAAAGTAACTTTGGCCCGACGTTTTATTGACCTTGTTCAAGGTGAATCTTCTGTGACAGACTATGTCGCATCTTTCGAATCTCTTTCTAAATACGGGATTGAGTATATTAATACCCCGATGAAGAAAAATTAGAGATTTGTCTACGGCATGAATAAGAATCTTAAGAAGCCATTACTCCTGAAACTTGAGGTTTCATTTGATCAGCTTATTGATATCGCTCTTCGTCTTGAAGAGGCCGATAGAGAAATTGATGTCAAGGTTGGGAGTGCCAAACCGAACTCCAACAACAACAAGATGAGGCATCCCTTTATTAGGTTTGAAAGTCCTAATCCTAACAAGAGGGCGAAGCAAGAGACTTCTATAGCAAATACTCCCATCCCTAATCATGGAGAATGCTACAATTGTGGCTCTAGGGACCACTATATAAATAGGTGTCCAAGGCCTATTTCTTGCCGCTATTGCAAAAGTGTGGATCATTATATCTCTTCGTGTCCCAAGCGTCAAAGCAAGAGAGAAGGAAAGCTGCAAGTCCCTAGCAACTCTTCTCGTGGTCAAGGTATTTCTCATTCAATCCTTGATGACATTTGCTTTGTGATTATCTTGTTCGTGTTCTTTTTGATGTAGGTTCCATCTCACTATTTTATATCAAAAGAACTTGTCGATTCTTTTTCTTTGAATATTTTGGGCTTGATGACTTCTTTGAAGATTGTGAATCCGGATGGTAGATCCGCAACACTCAATTTGCTTTTTATTGATGTCGAAATTATTTTATGAGACTTTTCTTTCCGAGCCGATATTTTTACTTAGGCTTCGGAATTGATTTTTTTGAAGGGATCGGCTTAATCATTGTGAAGCCCATATCCTATTTTTCGAGTGGACTATTCATCTTCGACATTTTCAATCTGTTAAGCAGATTTCTATTTTTCCTTTATGATTTTGATTCCAACTTGATGGCATCATTTTATTCTTTAAACCCTCAAGATGAGAAAAGTGTTATTTCTCTCATTCATATAGTTAAAGAAATTTTCCGGTTTATTTGGACTTGTCTTAGGATTATCACCTAAGCAATATCTTGTGTGGTGATAAGGTCTTTCTAGTTCGACCTTGCCACCGATTTTCATTTGGCTACGAGTTGCGGAAATTAGCATTCCACTTACCGCATTCCGCACTCGTTATGATTCTATGAATGAATTATTTTGTCATTCAGTTTGTCCAGCTTATTTCATCCATTTTATAGATCGAATATTCTATGAATATCTCGATGAGTACTTATTGATTTTGGATGAAAATAGCAATTTAAAATTTTGCAAAATCTTTTTCATAAGATTTATTTAGAAGTATAACCGGATTTTTGTTCTTAAAACGAACAAAGAATATTCTTAGAAGTTTTTGAGAAACTTACTTATCCTATAGAATACGATTTTGTGATTGTATTGCCCATTTAGTGTGTTAGGAATTCTGGTCGATGCGCTTGATCAACGTTATCGATAGGAATTTCCTAAACGCTTTGATGAGACAATCAGACACAGTATATTAACTTGAGAATAGTAAATTTTTCTAGAAAGATTATTACATAATGATAAATGTAATTTGAAAGTTTTAACTTTTCAGGAAAGAAGATTATTTAAAAGAAGTTCTTTCTTTCGATACTCTTAATCTTGTGATTCCTGAAGGGGAACCAAGACTTTGCTATTTGTACCGATACTAGTCGTATTGGTTTGGATGCCATTCTCTTGCAAAGGAGAACGTGCTATCTCTTGTGCTTCTAAACCATTAAAGCCGATCGAGATTAGGTATGCCACTCATGATCTAGTGTTCGTGGCTATTGTTTTACTTTTAGAGTTTTGCATCATCATTTTTAGGGGAGGAATTTGTTCTCCATCTCGATCATAAATCCTTGGAATATTTATTTTCTCATAAGGAACTTCATGTCAACTCGAGTTCCTGGTATCTTATGATCTTGATATTCTTTTATTCCCAGAAGGGAAATCGTGTTGCCAATGCACTTTGTCGTAGGCAACAAGTGGTTGATTCTTTGATGATGTCTGAAGGGAATTATCTCTTTATCAAGTTCATCGAACGTTTTGATGTACTTCGTTTTATTGAGTTTTATCTCATTCCTTTTATGGACTAGTGTCCGGTGTTCTTTTATGGTGTTCGGTTCATCGGATGTACTGTTATTATACTACATCGATGTTCCGTCTTATCTGGATCAATGGATGTACCATTATACTACATCGTTGTTCCGGTTTATCGGTTCATTGGACGTACCATTTTTGTACTACGTCGGTGTTCCAAATTATTCGAGTTTCTAGTTTCTCGGGCGTACCGTTTCTGTACTACGCCGTTGCACTGGTTCAATTTTCTTCTATTCTTGACGTTTTCCACGTCTTTTATCTACGGAAATGCCTTAGGGATTCCGAATTTTTATTCTTGAGCCCGGTGTTATTGAGGGGATTGAAGTTTCACCAAATTTGACTTTTGAGCAACATTCTATTCGCATCATTGCTTCCGAGGTTGAGTGCCTTCGATATAAATATATCTTTTTTGATAAAAGTTCAATGGTTCTCAAATCCTAGGGATTACTCTTGGGAATCTAGAGAATTCATCGAGCGATCCCGTTCATGCTAACTTTCGTGCTCTTTATGGTGAACTTCTTATTTCAGTTTTCTTTTGTGTTAATATGCTTCTATGGTTGTTACTTCTTATTTTCCTCTTAAGTATTGCGAGGACGCAATTTCTTTAAGGAGGGGAGTCTGTAACAACCCGCATATTTATCGATTTTATATTTAAATATTTTATTTAAATATTTTATCGTTAGTCGGATTTTGGTCCGAAAAGCTACTTTTTGCAAACAGCAGAATTAGGACTCGAGACCACTTCCATTGAGTTCAAAATGCCGTTTGCGACCTTTTTGAGTATAAGCTTCGATATGTTTGGAGAAAGTTGAATTTTGCTACTTGTTGCTTTGGGCTTTGGTTTGGGCTGAGCCAATTAACCACTTACTAACTCAGTCCCAATCCCCCTCTCCTCTTAATTACTTCATTCTAACTCCTCAAACTCAAGCTCCAACTGAAAATGGTGGAGAGGAAAGGGAATTAGAAACTCCAAGCCCTAGTTCCTCTTGCTAGCTCAAGTTCTTGCTCCATTTGATTTTTAATCTCACATCTATGCTTATAATTCTCTTCTATTGTTAGGTATGAATTCCTAACACTTATTCATGTGCATTTGATTTTGATTTGGATTGCTTTTATGAATATTCCAATTTTTAGTGTTTTGAGTTCAATTCATTAAAAATCCTAACTTTGATGTTTGAGCATGTTTTTGGTGATGCATCGAGGAGCATATAGGGTCGGGTAGTCGATTGGCATAAACCTTTAGCGCCGTTGCTCGTGCGATTGCAATTTGATCGAGAGTTGCACCTCCTTTGAAATAGGGTAGGAAGTGCAAGTATACAGGTTCGGCCGACCGAGCCCCCTGGGCCCGTCGACCGACCTGTAGTCCAGGCACTTCCTGCCTCTGTTTGGAAGTGCTGGTTACAGGCTTCGGCCGACCGAGCTCCCTGGGCCGGTCGACCGACCTGGTGCCCCGAGCACTTCCAACCCCCTGGTTCGGTCAACCGACTCAGGGAGTCTGGTCGACCGACCTGCTACTAATTTGCCAGATTATCCTATATTGCTAATTCGTTTGAATATCCAACTTTAATCGATTCGTGTTGTCTCCCTTTTGTTGTTGTCATTTATTATCGACTTTGATGACCTTTTCTTTGCGAATTTTAGATATAACCATTTTGATGGATTTTATATCGATTTCTTTGGATTTTATTCACGTCTTCGAATGTGAATCTTTATGCCCGATTGTTTCTACAATCTTCTTTGTGATTTGTCACTTTAAAAATATAAAGGTTTTCTATACTAGTAGTAAATATCAAAACTCTTTCTTCAAATGATTTCAACACTATTTTATAACAAAGCTCGTTTTCTCAAACCGATTTCCAATCTATTAGTATATACAAACCTTTACCTCACTCGTATGAGAAATCTAATTAAACGACTTAGTAAAACAAGTGGTATGAAACGCTTGCGTTTACTTCGTCGGTTAATTCTTGGACTTGTTCGATTGAATCTCTTGTGACAATTTTCTAGTGGAGATCTACAATTTGTTCGTAAATATTTAAGTTAAGCTAGTGGTTATGGGACATGAAGCTAAGCTCATATAATTATTAGCTTCTTGTAATTGACACTTCTCTTTGATCATGACGATCATTTTATGGTTTAGACTAGCATTGTGCGATGTCTCTTTGTCCACGTGGAGGACTGTACGTCGTTTTTACTGAACTTCGGTTCACCAGGAGGAGCTTCGGCTCAAAGTCCGCAATGGGGGACTATACCCTGTCACGAGGAGCTTCGACTCACCAGGAGGAGCTTCGGCTCAAAGTCCGCAATGGGGGACTATACCCTGTCACGAGGAGCTTCGGCTCACCAGGAGGAGCTTCGGCTCAAAGTCCGCAATGGGGGACTATACCCTGTCACGAGGAGTTTCGGCTCACCAGGAGGAGCTTCGGCTCAATGTCCGCAATGGGGGACTATACCTTGTCAGGAGGAGTTTTTGACTCACCAGGAGGAGCTTCGGCTCAAAGTCCGTAATGGGGGACTATACCCTGTCAGGAGGTGCTCATTTTTCTGGGATTGGCCATCCTTTTTATTGTGATTTCTGGATTTCGTGTGTTGATTTCTGGAATTTATGTTTCACCAAATTTTACGATGGGCATTGATATATATGTCATTTATTGTGGCTTGGTGAATGAAATTAGGAGTATGACATTCCTTTTTATCTTGAGTAGATTATTGTGATATTGATTAATCTCTTGTTGATTTTCAATTACTTATTTATCACAGCTTGGCATTGTGATTATTATATGTTTATGTCATATCTCTTATTATATATCACTTCATCTGATATTTATAGCTAGACTGATCTGTTTATTATTTTCTTCTTAAATAATACTCGGCTCAGACTGAGGTATTACAGGTGCTTCTGCTTGACTCCTTATCGGACTTTCATCTGATCTTTGGCTAACTACTTAAGTTTAGTAGTTTTTGTTGTATACATTTGAGATACAGACCCTATGATGTATACTTATTCTTTTGTCTAGCACTTGTATCTATTCATTTTGGATATTGTGGATCTTGTTTGACCACTACTCTGATGTACACTTTCATGTGTAATATTCATATCTATTTCCGCCTTTGTGATATGAATTATCTGTGACTGATTTATGTTATGTTTATTTCTGTATTTGTTTCCGAAGATATTATAGCCACTGTGTAGTAGCTTTGAGTTTGTGTCGGTATGTCGGATTTCCCTCTTGATAAGAAATGCATGTTATACTATCTGACATATCGATGCTCGCGCAAAGCAGTTACACGGATGGTCGCTCCTCAACAGCCTTATTCTCCGTGCTAGTTGACAGCATTCACAGTAATGTTCTTGGCTAGCGTGGGTATAGAGGTGGGGCGTCACAGGGGGATCTGTAACATCCCAATTTAAGCCAATATTAAATTAGTGATGAATATAAAAAAAGTATAAAAAATCTTAAAATGAAATTGGATTTAGAATTTTATATATTTATATATAGGTGAAAGAGATTATTTGTTAATATATATATATATATATATATAACTAGTTACAAATTATTTCTTTAAGGATATATAAATATAGATTAAAGGAAATATAATGTATACATTTCATATAAAAACTAATACATGTGTACATAGATAATACATAAGTTAATACATGAAGAAAATAATAATAATATATATATTTATTTTCTCATGGAAAATTACAAGTGTATGCTTAAGAACATATCAATTAACAATTGTAGGTGTTTTAGTAAGAGAATTAACACATGTAAGACATGTAATTTAGGAAATGAACAAGTGTCATAATCTTGTTTTTCTTTTTATTTTTAATTAAAAGAAAATAAGGCCAAGTATATACATCTCTATTTCCTCTCTTCCTCATTTTCTTTTCACCTTTAAAATTCAAAAAAAATAAAAAAAGAAACAATCTGTAAACAAATGAGGAAAAAGAAAAGTAATCAAAACAAAAATAAAACCAAGCAAACTTCATCACAAATTCAACTATGAAAGATCAACAATCAAACAAGGAAATACGACAAACAAGATTCGAATCAAAGCATCATCAAACAGAGGAGCAAATTTCCAGTTTTCAATTAATCAATTTCCAGTCTTCAAAGTTTAAAACCCAGGCATCTTCTCTGTTTTTAAAAGCAAACTTCCTGGTCCTCTGCTCAAATCAAATCTGTGAGTAAACCTATGAACTTAATGCTTAAATATGTGTGTGTGTGTGTGTATATATTTGTGACCATGCTTGAGGTAAAAAATTGAAAATATGCATATATGTATACAAAATGTATATATATTTAGTTGTGCATGTCTACATACATGAAAGTCTGCTCTGTTCCAAGCAAACAAATTTCAAAACCTGTTTGAAAATGAAAATCTCATCCTCTGATTTACTAGTGATCTTGATGTATGAAACAAACAGGTTAGAATTGACAAGATCTTGATTCTAAAAATACTTTTAAGTATTAAAAATAAATGGTTTTGCTGAAAAAAATAAAAACAAAGCAGAACAAAAAATTTATTTAAAATTTAATTGATTAAAATTTAGGATTTGATTTCATAATCCTGTCCGTCTTCAAAAAATATGCTTTTTAGTAAAAGATTTCGGATTTTTGAGTTATGAAATTGCGAGCAATTTCGAGTTGAACGCGAAACAAACTCGGGGCAACCCACGACGATCGAAGAAGAATTAGGCCTCGGGGTTATGGCTGCGGATAGCTGGATGATGGTTGAACTCGAGAAAAATGTTCAATGATTTTCTATTTCAACGTGGATGGTGATTGGAGTCAAATTAGGGTTTTAGCTCGTGTTTTGTTAAGGTCGAATTTTGAGTTGCTGACGCCTCGTCAACGCTTCGGAGTCGATCGCTCCGGTGGCGATCGAAGCTGGTAAGCCTGACGAAGCCCTGGCTGGGATCTCAACATCGCTGGTGGCCTGAGGAGATCAAACGAGGGGGTTTTCTGATGATCAAGTTTAATATCAGTTAGGGTAAATAGCTCGATCGCGATTTAGTCAATGTTTTGGATATCTGGGTGTTCGAGGGGTTCGTGGAGATCATCGTCGATATGTCGATGATAGTAGCTTCGATGGGTGATGGCTTGGATCATTGGGCATGTGCATGACATTGATTTTGTGTCATTAACATTTGGGTTTGAGGAAGAAGGTTGTGGCCTCGGGGACGTACTCGAGATTAATCAGGGATGACTCGAAGAAAATTAGCGAACGAGATGCTTGGGATCGTGCTCTGGGGAAAACTTGGTTAGGCTCGAGTTTTATTGATATAGCATGATTTTGAAAAAAAATATCAAGTTTTGAAATTTAAACTAAATCAAGTTTAAAAATCTTTCTTAACAACTTCTTTGATATAATAATATTCAGAGAATATTGAATTCAAGTATTAAGAAGAATTAAGGATCAAAATATGAATTCATCAATCTCGGAAGCTATTGATTTCTACTTACATTTTATAGATGATGATACACTGATATATGAAATCATGTACATATTTTAGGCAAGTATAAACTGGGCTGAAGATTTGGGCTTTGGGCTTGATGCACTTGAACTATGCTTCAACCAGCAACACTAATGGACCAGCAACACTAATTTAGGAATAGAATTAGATTATTATTCATAAAACTCCTCCTCAAGATGGGTTATATATATCTAGTAAACCCAACTTGCTTCCTAAATATCTAATTCTATTCCCATTCAATGCTTTAGTGAGCATGTCAGCTGGTTGATCTTCAGTCTGAATATAATGAGTAGTGATTTCACCATCTTGTATTTTATCACGAATGAAGTGACAATCAACTTCTATATGCTTCATTCTCTCATGAAACACAGGATTTGATGCAATGTAAATAGCTGCCTTATTATGACACTAGAGTTTTGCTGGTTGCTCAAATTCCAATTTACACTCTTTCAAAAGATGCTTAATCCACATTACTCCACAAACTGCCTTGGACATTGCTGGTATTCAGACTCTGCGCTTGACCATGACACTATATGTTGCTTCTTGCTTTTCCAAGATACTAAGTTTGCTCTAATATATATATATATATATATATATATATATATAAACCAGTAGTTGACAATCTATCATCTTTGGATCCAGCCCAATCTGCATCAGCAAAGCTTTCCACTCTCATATGCCCATGATTTGCATACATAATGCCTTGTCTAGAAGTACCTTTCAAGTAACCTAGAATATGTTCATGTGTAGACCAATGTTGCTTAGTGGGTGAAGCCATATATTGACTCACTACACTGATAGAAAATGAAACATAATGCTATATTATAGTCAAGTAATTGAGTTTACCAGCCAGCCTTCTATACTTCTCAGGGTCACATAATAATTCTCCTTCTGATGTCAGATTGCTATTTGGGATGATAGGTGTACTCTGAGGCTTAATACCAAGCTTACTAATTTCTTTTAATAAATCCAATATGTATTTTCTTTGACATAGGAAAATCCCTTTATTGCTTCGTATAACTTCCACACCCAAGAAATATTTCAATTCCCCTAGATCTTTTGTTTGGAAATGATCATGAATAAAGGTTTTGAGAGAAGCAATACCTTTGTCATCAATACCAGTTATTATTATATCATCTACGTATACTACTAACATAATAATACCTTGTTCAAATGATTTGTGATAGACTGATTGATCACTTTTACATTTTACTATCCCAAATTTCTCAAGTGTTTGGCTAAACTTCCCGTACCAGGCCCTTAGACTTTGCTTCAGGCCATATAGTGTTTTTCTAAGCTTGCATACTAATTCACTTTCCCCTTGTGCAATGAAAACAGGAGGTTGAACCATATATATCTCTTCATTGAGATCACCATGGAGAAATGCATTCTTTATGTCTAACTGATGAATTTTCCAATTAAATCTAGCTGCTAAAGCAATACATAATTTGATGGATGTCATCTTGGCAACTGGGGAAAAAGTTTCTAAATAGTCCATACCATATACTTGTGCATAACCCTTGGCTACAAGTCTAGCTTTAAATCTTGCCACAGTTCCATTTGGATTCATTTTAACAAAATACACCCATCTGCATCCAATGGCTTTCTTATTATTTGGTAGCTTAACTAGATCCCAAGTATTGTTTGTTTCTAGAGCATTCAATTCTTCAATCGTTGCCTTTCTCCATTCTGATTTGGATAAAGCTTCAGTAACTATTCTACGGATATTAACTGAATCTAGTGCAGACATAAAGTAATATGTAGGGCCATATACATTTTCATATGACACGTAGGTAGAAATAGGATAGGTGCACTTTCTCCTTTCTTTGCGGAGAGCAATAGGAAGATCATGAGTGGGCCTTGTTTCGGTGTTGCTAGGTGTTCCTAATTCTTGAGGTGATGCAGAAGAATAAATTATAAATTCATCATTCTCCTCCTGAATTGGTACATGAGATAAAAAAACCCATCATTCTCCTCCTTAATTGGTACATGAGATTTCTGATAGAATGCTTATCTTCCATAAAATTCACATCTACAGATACCAGATATTTATTTAAGATAGGACAAAAACACTTATATCCTTTCTGTAATCTTGAATAACCAATAAATATACATTTCAAGGATTTGGGATCTAGCTTGCTTAATTGAGGATTTACATCTCTAACAAAACATGTACACCCAAAAATTCTAGGTTTAATAGGGTATAGTTGTTTGTCAGGGCATAAGACCGTATGGGATATTGAAATTAAGAATCATAGATGGCATTCGATTAATAAGAAAGCATGCAGTTAATACAACATCTGCCCAAAACACTTTTGGGACATTCATATGAAATAGCAATGCTTGTGTGGTCTCCAGGAGATGTCTATTCTTCCTCTCAGCAACTCCATTTTGGGGAGCAGTGTCCACATATGAAGGTTCATGCAAGATGCCATGTTGGCTTAAGTAAGAGCTGAAGGTATGAGAGGTATATTCCTTAGCATTATCACTCCTTAGGGTTTGGATAGATGTTTTGAATTGATTTTGAATTTCAGCATGAAAGTCACAAAAAATAGAAAACAACTCAGATCTGTTTTTCATTAAGAATAACCAAGTAAATCGAGAGTAATCATCTACAAATGTTACAAAGTATTCATTACCAAATTTAGAGACAACAGATGATGGTCCCCATACATCAGAGTATACAAGTTCAAAATGGTGCACTTGCACGTTTATTTATTCTTGGCTTTAAACTACTACGATGAAGTTTAGCATATTGACATGATTCACAGTCAAGAGTAGTAATATGGTTATATTGTGGACAAAGTTGTTTAAAAAGAGTGAGTGAGGGATGACCAAGTCGTTGATGAACCTTGATTGCTGAATCTAGAACAAGCCATTGGTAAAGTATCCAAAATATAAAGACCCCCAGATTCATAGCCTTTACCAATAATCTCCTTCGTTGTAAGATCCTGGAAAATACAAGCATCAGGAGAGAAAGATACACTGCAACTTAAGTGTTTGGTAAGTTGACTGACAGATAACAGATTATATAATAAGGAGGGTATAAGTAATACAGACGTTAATGGTGGTGAAGTATTAATGTTACCAGATCCTTGAACATTGGATTGAGTCCCATCTACTAAAGTGACAGCTTGACTATGCTCATGTATTTTAAGATCTGTAAACAATTTAGGGTTACCTGACATATGATCAGTAGCCCCTTAGTCAATGATCCATTTTGATGCTTGCTTTTCCATATTAGCCGTAGTAGATGCAGATGATGATGGATTACTAGTTGAGTTCTGTAAGGATCTTGATACTTTTTGTATTCGTCAAATTCTTCTGTGGTCATCAACACAGTCTTATTAGAAGTATTAATAACTCCTTGATTTTTGTTTTGGTTATTATATTACAGTTTTCTACATTTAGAAATCAAATGCCCAAGCTTCTTGCAATATGAACACATTTTATTACTTGGTGTCCATGCAGTCCTTTGGGGTCGTAAGGATGGGGATGATGATGGTCTCCAAGAGTTAGGTTGTTGTGACTGGTTCCATGGTGGTCAAAAATCAGTTGGCGGTCTCCATGAATTAGTATATGGAGTACGATTAGTATTAGTACTAATTAGGGCACTACTGTTAGCATGAGATGAGGCAGTTGCACTTTCAGTTCTAAAAACACGACTAAATACTTCCTGCAGTGAAGTTATTGATGATCCAGACAGAATTTGAGCCTTAGCTGAATCAAACTCCGATGGTAAGCCAGCCAGAAAACTCATAATTGCCATTTGCTCTCTTCTTGTTGAACTTTCATATCTATACTCATAGGCAACAGAACGTTAAACTCTTCATATGTTCTTTTAAAATACATAAAATAAGTAGTGAGGGATTGATCTTGTTTTTCTGCCCTATAAAAAGACTTGCACACATCAAACATTCTGATTAGATTGCCCTTTCCAGAATACAAAAATTTGAGATATCATCAATTCTTTCACGAATTCGCAGTGGTTGATTAGATTGATAACTTCATTATCAATTGAATTTCGTATTTGTAAGAATAGTCGAGCATCTTCTCTTAACCAGATCTGATCTTCTTGCTCTGTTGATGTTGGTGGATCTTTGATTAAGTGATCTTCCTTATCCATGCTCCTGAGATACATTCGAATTGTTTTACTCCACTCCAGATAATTTGTGATTGTTAGTTTTTGATCCGTTATTTTAGGCATCATCAACATCACATCAATCATTGAAGAACTTTTACTTTCAGCCATTATTTCTAGCAGGAGAGATATATCTGAATCTTAATTTGAATAGAAACCCTAGATCGAAGCGCGAGGCTCTGATACCATGTAATAATATTCAGAGAATATTGAATTCAAATATTAAGAAGAATTAAGGATCAAAATATGAATTCATCAATCGCGGAAGCCATTGATTTCTACTTATATTTTATAGATGATGATACACTGATATATGAAATCATGAACATATTTTAGGCAAGTATAAACTGGGCTGAAGATTTGGGCTTTGGGCTTGATGCACTTGAACTACGCTTCAACCAGCAACACTAATGGACCAGCAACACTAATTTAGGAATAGAATTTGATTATTATTCATAATATTTGATATAAAATGAGTAATTTAAGTTTGGTATAAATTAAAGGTTTGAAATAAATTATATTTAAATTAATCAAGATTAAAAGTGTTTAATATATATACATGACCCTTATTTTTAAACTTAATAATGTAATTAAGTGATAGATTAATAAGATAAAAATGTTTTTAAAGGGTAATTATCTTAAAGGTTAGAATTACTTGGTTAATGATAACTCATTTCCAAGGTTAAGTAACGATTAATTAAAGGTAAATTAATTTTTAATAAAGGTTAATTAAGTAATAATGAAAGTTAATTAAATATTGATTAAAAGGATTTTTAATTAATAATTAGAAATTAATTAATTAATAATTAAGGGTTAATTAATTAAGGATTAAAAATAAGTAATTAAATAATTAAGGGTAATTAATTAATTAAATAATTTAAAGTTAATTAATGACTTGATTAAGTTTAATTACTACATGATTAAAGTTTAATTAATTAATAATTTAAGATTAATAAATTTATTATTAAGAATTAATTAATAAATAATTAAGGATAATTAATCATTTATTAAGGATAATTAATGAAGTTAATTATGTAAGTAATTAATTAAATAATTAATTTAATTGGTTTGTAATTACTGAATCTTAACTAAACAAAGTTAGTTAATTAATTCACAAGTAATTATTTTATTCTGATTTAATCAATCAAAATCACATGGTTAATTGATTTTACTTACAAATGATTAAGAAATACCACCCGAATTATGTGATGTCTCTAATATGTAATATTGTGTGATGCAAAGTGCTTGGATATTCTGTGATGCCTGTGATATGTTGTTATGTGGATGTGAATTGTTGTATTGAATTTAAATTGTTAACCCAAACATCTGGCCTCATAATGGCATTTGAATTTCGATGCGATAGGGAGTTGGATTCTAATTGGTTTACCGAAACCCACGTCGAATTTTAAACTTGGAAATATGTTGTGATTGAATCCACGTATCTCGAAAATAAACGCTCATTATTCGGTTTAGCCGGGGGAGGACTTTATGTCATAAAACCCATTCCGAATAATGATACGACGTATGGATTGCATCTGAAGACGGTGGTTGAAGACTGGGTATTTTCGAGATGACATGATAACTTGTCGATTATTTCTGCATTGAGTTGCTCTGGTATAGAGATTCCATATGTGAAAGGAAGTCCGATCGGGATTGAGGATACCCGGATTTGCAAGGGCTTCTTAAGAAGTGCCTTCGGCTCTGTTCGGACCCGGAACAGACTTGTATGGATGTATGTCTGACGTTACACTTTGAGATGTAAAGCTTGTTTCTATCAAATACATTTTTGCTTAGTGACGGAGAATTTATTCTCTTAGCTTAACAATCTTTTCTGAGACGTACGAGCTCAGAGGTTATGTAGTTGATGGTTACTAGTGATATATTCCCAATTTGGTGACGTGGCATGCTGAGTGATGTTGATTATTGGTTGATCGAAGCATGACCTTTTGTGAAAAGCGTAGTTTCGTGGGACGAGACTGCATCAGGACCTCACAGCCCGGAAATGGTCGAAACGGGAAAGGATGCAACAAGGTTATGACGGTCGCGCCCATTAGGGTATGTACATTTCCTTCTGGATAAAAAGTGGTATTCTGGTATGGAGTCCAGATTATTTCTCTATGTGGTTGTTGGTGTAGAGGGCCCTCGATAAAGGTCGGTTACGACCGGGGGATGACATACTCGTGACAGTTAGTTACCTAGTTACAGAGATAACCCGGCCTTGTGTTGGCAGAGAGCTGGTAAAGTTCTTGGGGCGTCCCTCCAGAGGCGTACCCAATCGGTAAGGAAGTTCCTTAGCCTGACCATTGTTGGAAATCCAATCAAACAATATGAGCCCTGTACGGTTTTAGTTGTATAACCTGCCATGCAGCGTGGTGGTAACCTGCCATAAAATGTGGTAGCTATAGTAGGCATACTACGAAATGTGTATGATGGCTAAGATTAATATTATACTTTCGAAATGTTTTCTACACTATGCGCTAATAATAATGTCAAAAAAAATTCTCGCATCAAGCATGTTTGACTATCATAAGAAGAAATCTCCTCCAATTGTGCGATTGCATTGTGTGTGTGGTAGGAGGTCTTATAGTAGTTTCATTTTCCAAAAAGCATGAACGAATTTCTATTTATAAATTGTTTTTATTCAAACAACTGTTTTTTTGCTCATACTCATCCCACCACTGACTCGGAGTTTATTGTTCGTTCCTAAAATCTGGGTGCCCATAATTTCCACACGGATAGCCTAAAAACAAGTTATCTGTGTTTTTGGAGCTAGCTTGGATTTAGAAGTCTTTTGGAAGCTATCGGATTTTGGAAAGATTTTGGCTTTAGGAACCTTTTGAAGTGTTTAGAGTTTTGGAAGACCTTATCAAAGTCAAAGTATGTTGGAACTTTTTGAAGACTCTGTTGTCGTTCCGCTATGGTGTTGTTATCATTCTGTTGTTGTATCATGTATATACTCTGATGTTGTTGGGTTATTGTAATCCAGTGATGTAGCTGATGTTGTATTCATGTGTATCAATGAAGATTATCATTTTGTTTCCGCTGTGTTGTTTATCATCTAATGTTGTTATAAGCTTCGGCGATATAGATTTCGATGTCGATTTTTGGGCATCGAGTTCGGGTCGTCACAGCACTGCTCATATCACAGTACTTTTGGATCGTACAGACGATCGCTCACTTAGGCATCGCCTTCTTCAACTATTGAAGGTAACTCTTAGAATAAGAAAGTATCATACTGCTAATATAGTAATGCATGCCCTACTCATATTGGAGCACCAATGTTTCTAAAATACGAAGTGTTAATAAATGACATTATCAAAACCGAGGCAGCGCTATAACACCTCTGTGGTGCTACTGCATGCCACACTAAAATGTAGAGATTAGATAGAGCCTGCGGAGTGTAACAGCCCGCAAATCCGTACCCCTTGAGTCAACACTATTCTACAACAATCAACTCAAGTTGCATAGAAATACGAACCATTTGGGTTTTAAGAAGAAGAGGTAGAAGAAGAGAAAATAAAATCAACATCAGAATCTAACCATCGCAGCGGAATAAAATATAATAGATAATAAATAATCTTTACTCAAAATCAAATATACCAGTTTACATATATTACATCATCAGAGTACATCAGTCACAGCTCACATCAATAACATACAATGGGTACACAACAACTCAACACAGCGGAAATATATATATATACAAGTACGAGAATACGTATTGTCATCCAGCTCGTCTCCTGAGCTCCACAGCATCATATCCTGTATTCTATAATACTCGGTCTGACCCGAGCATTACAGTGAAATAATACCCGAGTCAGTCTAGAATACCAGCGTGAGAAAATCACACCCAATTGATTATTAAAGTTTCAAAAATCCTTTGAAAACAAAAGCATCTCGTAAGACCACGCCACAAATAAACATGTCGGGTTTTTACCTTACGATAGCTAAAACATTTTTTTTAGAAATCCTCTGATATTATAATAGGGTCTATATACAAGTACTTATAAAATAGCCGAAATTGTTACATTCATTAAATTCCAGCTACTAGCCACAAAAGTGGGTAATACAAACAAAACTCGTACAAGGCTCGTAGGGAGAATGGATTTCCAACAATGACTAGGCACTGGGGTACCACCTGTCACAGTACGGGGCCCAGATCACCGTACCGAGGATTACTCCCTTCATCCCCTGCAACACAAGGCCAGAACCATTCCTTACTGAACAGTCCCGAATAAGATAAACCCCCATGGTTGGCGCGACCAACCACCCACTAAGCCGAAATATATAAAAAGGGACATCTAGACAGGGGAAATATCTTGTCCTGCTTGGGCATGACCCACCTAACCTTGCTGCATATCCCCTGATTTTCAGTCATTCCCGGTTGATGAGGCTTGAGGCTAAGCGTTACCTTTTTAGAATAAATCCCTTAGAATGCCCATCGTCCACCTGACGATGTTTCGCAAGCATTCATCCATACAAGTCCGTTCCTGGTTCGAACGGAACCGAAGGCACTATTCCTACTACATCCATTTTGGAAATATCCTCAGGATTAGTAGCGACTAGCCCTTACACTTCACTGCTCCATCTTCGACACGTTACACGTTTTACGCACGAAACGTACAAACCGGATCGAAGTGGTTTTCGAGAAATAAATCTCAATCCCGGTCTCTTCGAAACGATCAACGTATTTGTCCAATATTGATAGTCGGTGATTTAACTATCAATTAACATGCATAAACATCCATCAACCAATAAATAATTTTCCAAATTATTTATTAATCTTCAAAAAATATCTTCACAAGATATATTTCTATTTTCAACCCTTTGAAAACAATTTCAAAACCATTATTCTTTTCAGAATCAACTTTCCCAGATATTTTATATCTCCTCTGAAATCACCAAGCATAAAAAAAATAGATTTCTAAAATAATTTAAAACATTTAAGTTAAAACTACATCAATAATTTCTTTAAAATACCATACTATATGAGTATTTGAAAATAAGGTTGCTTAATAAATATAAAACTAGACTTATACCTTTAAAAACATAATATTAAGTCTTTTTTTTTACAATTACTAATAAAATAAATTAAGATAAAATACTTACTTTAGAATTTAAATATTAGAAATAAGAAATTTTCCAAAACTTGCTTTTTAAAACAACTTTTAAACTTTTAACTTATGTTTAAAAATTTATTTTGAAAACGTACTTGGTTATCCAGGGAGAATTCTAACTTCAATCACTTAAATCAATTTTCCAAATTGATTTCAAATTTATTCCATTTGAAATAAACTTCTCTTCTTATCGTTTATCTCAAAATTCATTAATTATGGACTTTATATTTATTATTATCTTCCATTTGATTTTATACCATTTAACTGAAATATACCGATTTCAGCTTCTTCCAAATTTCTTCCTTATTCTTTTCAATAAATTGGATCTTAAATTTTAAATAAATTTTTTATTTCTTTAAACCAATAACACTAAAATTTAAAATTCATTAATCTTCTGATTATTCAAATATCCCTTACTAAACTTAAGATTTATTTATTAAAATTTTAAAGGGCACTTTATTTCTTTTCCAATTTATTCAAATTTTCTATAATTATTTACTTACAAATTCATTTCTTTTATTTTCTTTTCAAAATCCAATCTATATAACTTTGATAATTTATTTATTCAAATATATCCAATCAACCATAACATCCCATATGCCAATACAACTCATCACAGAATATCAATATGCACAGCAGAATATTAAATAAATTTAAATAAATGTTGAGGGATCCAGTTGGATCCCTCCAACCTGTTTTCCTGCATCCACAGATGTTAGCACAATAATATATTGGTTCCAAAATATTCCATATCACATCACATCAATCAATTTCAACCATTCAAATAATTATTTAAGTGAAATCATTTAAATTCAAATTAACTGAGTGAGATTAACTCACCTTTGACTTAATTTGCAATTCATCCAATCCGACTTGATTTTCCATGATTCCAGACCTTGTAAAAGTAATTTATACAATTTATCAAATTATTTAATTGCCTAAAAATTTATTCAACTGATCATTTTCTTATAAAAATCCAATTGATTCATGATTTAATTTTAACCCTTTACAATATGATTTATTATCATTAAAGATAATCTATCAAAAATTTACCACTACTTAAATTAACAAATAATTAAATTTAAACTAACCATTCGGTTTTAAACTAATAACTTTAAAACGTATATAGGTATATTTATTTGTCAAAATCTTCTATATATTCCTATACATATATATTTTTCTTCAAAACCTCATCTCTATATATAAAATATTTCTGTTCCTGTAAATAATTAAATCAGCATATAATTAAATTTTAACCAGTCAGTAAGTTCAAGTATAAATTATTTAATTTTATTTTTTTCACAATCAAACTGAAAATTTAAATTTCTGCATAATTAACAAATCTCAAATTAAAACTTAAATTAACTAACTAAAATAAATAATCTCATTATACCTCACTGCTCGAAAACAAAACCAAGCCAGAACCACCGTGCGACCTTCCAAGTGTTGTGGCTTCATCGCGACAGCACCACCGTTCCAGACCTCGCCAAAATTCGCATCGCCGACCTCCACAACGCGTGCGTCGGAGTTGCCCTCCCTCGCGACTACAACGCCTCATCGACGCTGCGACAACTCCATTTGAGCTCTCCTCGATGCGCGCCGCTCGATTACCACCATCGCGACCACCCGCCTCCCTCGCCGACGCCCTCCTTCCTGCATACGACCACGTCGCCTCCTCCATTCGTGTGCGCGAGCTCGAGAACACGCGTGCCTCCTTCCCTCATTGATTGATTTGCCGATTGCAAGCTAGGTGTTTTTTTTTTAATTTCGTCTGCCGTTGGATTCGGCTTGAAGGAAAGGGGAATGAAAAGGGTTTCGGAATTTAAAAAAAATGAGGGGTTATCGCGATTGTAAAGAAGCCATTATTTTTCTCGATTGAACTGATTCGATTTTGGTTTTCAGAGAGTATGTAAGAGAAAAGAACGTGATTTAAAAGGAAAAGGAATGGAATTGTACATAAGGTACGAGATATTTTGAGGGAGAGGGAACACGATGTGAAATATAGGCGACTCGATTTGAATAGGTGACAGTATTCCTGAAATGATGTAAGATATTTTTGAATTTTAAAACGATTAATTATTTCCGAAGCGTTTTCCTCTCGTACGATCATATGATCACTCCAAAAATTACGAAATTTGAAATCCGGCAATAATTCAATATTACGGATCCAATGACACTGGTTTCGTCGAAATCCGAGACTGTGCCTCGGTAGGCTATTTTCAATCGTCAATTTAAACAATGTAAACTTAAAATTGAACAAACGGCAGTTAAATTAAATTTTAATCCATTTATTATTTGCAGTATTATCAATATAAATTTTATAAGACGTTAAAATAATTTTAACAACCTTACAATTTCAGATTTAAATATTTTACCCAATTGTCAATTACTATTTTAATAATTATTTAATTTATTCAACTAATTGTTATACTTAAATTCTAAATCCTTTTTATTAAATAAAAACCAACTTTTCATATTCAAAATCAAATTATAATTCAAATTAAATATTTAAATTCATTTTAAATATTGCAAATTAACTGTTGAAAAAGCCGGGTCGTTACATTCCTCCCCCCTTAAAAGAATTTCGTCCCCAAAATTACTAACACATAAGAATGTCCTAATCCGCTAACTTATTAAAAGTTACTTAGTTAAACTTACTATTCATCTTCATATTCCTTTACCCAAACAATCTCACGTACTTATCAACTCAAATTTTAAATTTGAAACCGAGTTTTTGAATTATCAAAATTTTCTCAAAATTTTTCTAACTCCCTAAATTCCCGAAAAATTTCGCCAGCGTCTCCTTTGCGCGGCTAGCTCGGTACAACTACAAAATGGCTCTACGGCCTCCCAAATCCAAAAAGAAAGTAAAAGGCCAAGTGGCTCAATCCAAATCCAAATCCCAATCAAATTTCATACCAAAATTTAAATACATACTTTTTTGTCGGGCAATTCAAATTTTATCTTTGAAATCAAAACCAACTCTCTTTTCCTTTTTATAATACCTGCATATCCTGCTTAACACCAATATCCAATCACAATATTCCCAAAACATTTTATCGACTTTCTCACAAAATGCCAATATCCATTCATTCCAATATTGACTTAAATTATATTAGTAGTACCAATTTTCATTTAAGATTTCACCATTCTCTCTAAAGGTTAGTTTAAGCATTTTATATGCTTCTTATATTTATTTTCATCTTCCACTTTAGTTTATATCTATTTCAATTCAAATTAATTCTTTCATTTTCATACGAATTCAATTCATCTCTAACTTGAAACATTTGAATTTTATTTTTCATTTATTACTAATTCATGTCATTACTTTAGTTAGTTTCATTTACTAATTAATTTCAATTTCTAGTTTGAAATTGTTTTGCTGTTAACTAAATTTTCCAAAAAATCTTCAAAAATTTTCTAACTCCCAAAATTTCTGAAAATTTTTGGCAGAGTCCCCTTTGTATGGAGGAGCTTTTGCAATTTGACAAAAGAGATAAATATATATACATCGACCCACACGGTCGGAAAAACCAAAAACAGTTCATATTTCCTATTTTTATTGCGTAGGCGTACCTTATTTAGCATTTTAAGCAAGCAGCTTATTATTTTTAGCAAATAGCCCAACCCAAATCCAGCCATACGGCTTCCAGGTACTTGTACTTACTCAATTTAAACATGTAAGTGCCAAATATATGCAGTTTAACTTTATTTCACTTATTTATAATAATTAAAACATATGAATTCTAAAAGAAACTCATACCAAACATTTTCCTGTAAGCAATTTATATAGTTTCCATGCTAACTCATCTGTTCCAATTTATTTATAACCATTTTCAGTCAATTTGAATGGTTTAACACTCAATCACCAACATTAAATTTATTCTTAAGCAAAATCAATTCATATTTAATTCCATTGCTCTCAAAATCAATTTATTTTACTTCTATCAATTCATAGAATTTTAATTACTTCCATTTACATCCAATGATAATTTATTCTTTGCAATTTGACAAGATCTATGTGAATAAATACGTATTTATGTTTATAACCAATTTAAATTGATTCCAACTCAATTTATACTTAATTCTATTCCATTTCGGATTTATTCACAATCCATATATTCTCAGTTTCATTGCATTTCAATTTTATTAACCAAAATTAGTTCATTCAAAACCATTAACAATTTAGGTACATCTCCATTACCAATTAAATTTTCCTTCTTATTTTAATTCATTCACATCCATTCATTTATATTTAAAACCATTCCGTAATTGTTTATTCCAAACTATTTTGTTTAGCTCGAAAACAATCCAGGTTATTTTATTCAATAACCATTTCAATTATATTCATGATCTATTCATTTGCATTTCATTTAAAACCATTCTATTTTTCTCATTGACTCCAAGTTAAATGGTTTACAATTTCTTATTTAAGAATTTCATTCCTTTGAAAATTATCGGCAACTCACCGAATTTTATTACAATTAAAACTTATTTTTACTTGATTTAAAACCAATCCAATACCATTAAACTTTGCTCAATTTGATTTCCATTCAACTCCTCATCTATTTAGCTTAAGTCAATTTACTTCAATTTATTCAAATTTTATACTTAAGCTCATTTTCATTTTCAAGTAAACCCTCTCTCAAGTAAATCTCATATTTTTTTTAAATCTGCAATCTCATTTGATTGGTTATTATAAAATTTAACTTTCCAGATTCACTCATTCAACTTATTACAAGGCTGTTTCCAATTTACTTTCACTTATATGGATTTTATTTGTAATTAATTCCATCACTATTTTAATCCATTTCATTTTTATTCTATACTTCCCTAATTATATTTACTTTGTTTACACTTCAAGTCTAATTTTAATTAATAACTCAAGTTCCGATTCTATTATTCACTTTTAATTTACCATCCAATTTACTAACTCACAATTCAACCTCATTCTCAATTATTTTCACTTCATCAACAATTTGAATCAATTTTAATTTATAACTTGAGTTTATTTCCAACTTCATCATAAACTTATAATTCAATTCCATTAACTAATTTATTACCCAATTAGTTCTCCCCTTATTCATAATCCAACACTTGAAATTTTATTCAAAATATCACTCCATTTAATTTTCTTAAATTCAATATTTATTTTATACTTCAAGTTTGGATCCTCATTTCCTTTTTCAATTTATCAAAATATTGATTTTGGGCATTGTATTCCACTTTCAATTTAATAAGTCACAACTTATTATTTTATACAATTCCATTCATCATAAGCTGGAATATATTCATCTTTTATTTTTAACTCAAGCCTTCTATTTATTTATAGCCCAAGCATATTTTATTTCCATGGATCTTTAATTCTTTTATAAGTTATTCTGGTTTATTTATTTCAATTCTCATTTCTTATCCAATTTACTTCCCATTTATTCAGGTAAGAATTTAATTTCATTAATTAATTCAATTGAATTCTCATCCCAACTCAATTTTACTTTAACTCGGATTTATTTAACTCAATTCGATTTCAACTCAATTCGAATACAACTGGATATTCTTTCAGCTTATTCAATTAATTTCAATCCAGTCAAATTTTTATTTTCAAATCCAAGTTAATTTCATTTTTAATCTTTCACCTTTTAAATTTAAATTCCATTATCCAAAGCTTAAAATTTCTTCCTGATTTACAAATCATTTTGAAATCTCCAACATCTCAAATCACATTTCTCAAAAGTCAAACCAATCCTGGTTTTTATTTCCCAACAAATTTCCTTTGAAATTTCAAAAACAACTAACCTTTCCGAACAAATCAATTTGGCAGCAATCCATCACTTAGAAACCCGAAAATGAACATTGATGATGCTACAGTCATCACCGAGGTTATTTTCCAGTGACTGAAGTGAATTTAATGCTATCTTCCTTCCAAAATCCATTTTTAAACAAATTTCCTTTCAGAAATAACCCAAAACAACAATAATACTATTTACCTCCAAAATACTTCCAAAACTTCTGGGGTTTTTAAAGTTTTCAAATTTTATTTTAGTTCAAATTTTAACTAAAATGCATTTGTATAGTTTATGATTATACAAATTCCCAATTAATTATATTTCAATTTATAATTTACATTTATAATTCACACTTATAAATTTCATTTCATAATTGAATTTATCATCTCAATCTTTGATTATATTTACAATTTCTAGTTAAATTTTCACTTAAAAATGATAATATTTTAATATTATCATTCCTAACATCCAAGCAACCATATATTAGCTAAATAGTTTACAAAACTTTTATTTATATCAAAATATATTTTGGGTAAAATTATTTCATTTACCCACATTTAAAACAATACCGTGTCAATTGTTCTATTCAAGTGTTTAGAAACCCCTTCGATACAGTTGCGCAGACTGTGTCGACGAAGGTTCATATGCCACACAATAAATCAATCAATACAATATTAAAACAATTTATATTCACTAACAAATACGCGCTCATATCTATTAATACGCTCAAACTCATTATAGAGTATCATAGACTCTATTTTAAATGAGTAATTCCCACCAGAGCCAAGGTTATCACCAACCTAAGCTCTGATACCAAATGTAACAGCCCGCAAATCCGTACCCCTTGAGTCAACACTATTCTACAACAATCAACTCAAGTTGCACAGAAATACGAACCATTAGGGTTTTAAGAAGAAGAGGTAGAAGAAGAGAAAACAAAATCAACATCAGAATCTAACCATCGCAGCGGAATAAAATATAATAGATAATAAATAATCTTTACTCAAAATCAAATATACCAGTTTACATATATTACATCATCAGAGTACATCAGTCACAGCTCACATCAATAACATACAATGGGTACACAACAACTCAACACAGCGGAAATATATATATACAAGTACGAGAATACGTATTGTCATCCAGCTCGTCTCCTGAGCTCCACAGCATCATATCCTGTATTCTATAATACTCGGTCTGACCCGAGCATTACAGTGAAATAATACCCGAGTCAGTCTAGAATACCAGCGTGAGAAAATCACACCCAATTGATTATTAAAGTTTCAAAAATCCTTTGAAAACAAAAGCATCTCGTAAGACCACGCCACAAATAAACATGTTGGGTTTTTACCTTACGATAGCTAAAACATTTTTTTAGAAATCCTCTGATATTATAATAGGGTCTATATACAAGTACTTATAAAATAGCCGAAATTGTTATATTCATTAAATTCCAGCTACTAGCCACAAAAGTGGGTAATACAAACAAAACTCGTACAAGGCTCGTAGGGAGAATGGATTTCCAACAATGACTAGGCACTGGGGTACCACCTGTCACAGTACGGGGCCTAGATCACCGTACCGAGGATTACTCCCTTCATCCCCTGCAACACAAGGCCGGAACCATTCCTTACTGAACAGTCCCGAATAAGATAAACCCCCATGGTTGGCGCGACCAACCACCCACTAAGCCGAAATATATAAAAAGGGACATCTAGACAGGGGAAATATCTTGTCCTGCTTGGTCATGACCCACCTAACCTTGCTGCATATCCCCTGATTTTCAGTCATTCCCGGTTGATGAGGCTTGAGGCTAAGCGTTACCTTTTTAGAATAAATCCCTTAGAATGCCCATCGTCCACCTGACGATGTTTCGCAAGCATTCATCCATACAAGTCCGTTCCTGGTTCGAACGGAACCGAAGGCACTATTCCTACTACATCCATTTTGGAAATATCCTCAGGATTAGTAGCGACTAGCCCTTACACTTCACTGCTCCATCTTCGACACGTTACACGTTTTACGCACGAAACGTACAAACCGGATCGAAGTGGTTTTCGAGAAATAAATCTCAATCCCGGTCTCTTCGAAACGATCAACGTATTTGTCCAATATTGATAGTCGGTGATTTAACTATCAATTAACATGCATAAACATCCATCAACCAATAAATAATTTTCCAAATTATTTATTAATCTTCAAAAAATATCTTCACAAGATATATTTCTATTTTCAACCCTTTGAAAACAATTTCAAAACCATTATTCTTTTCAGAATCAACTTTCCCAGATATTTTATATCTCCTCTGAAATCACCAAGCATAAAAAAATAGATTTCTAAAATAATTTAAAACATTTAAGTTAAAACTACATCAATAATTTCTTTAAAATACCATACTATATGAGTATTTGAAAATAAGGTTGCTTAATAAATATAAAACTAGACTTATACCTTTAAAAAAACATAATATTAAGTCTTTTTTTTTACAATTACTAATAAAATAAATTAAGATAAAATACTTACTTTAGAATTTAAATATTAGAAATAAGAAATTTTCCAAAACTTGCTTTTTAAAACAACTTTTAAACTTTTAACTTATGTTTAAAAATTTATTTTGAAAACGTACTTGGTTATCCAGGGAGAATTCTAACTTCAATCACTTAAATCAATTTTCCAAATTGATTTCAAATTTATTCCATTTGAAATAAACTTCTCTTCTTATCGTTTATCTCAAAATTCATTAATTATGTGGACTTTATATTTATTATTATCTTCCATTTGATTTTATACCATTTAACTGAAATATACCGATTTCAGCTTCTTCCAAATTTCTTCCTTATTCTTTTCAATAAATTGGATCTTAAATTTTAAATAAATGTTTTATTTCTTTAAACCAATAACACTAAAATTTAAAATTCATTAATCTTCTGATTATTCAAATATCCCTTACTAAACTTAAGATTTATTTATTAAAATTTTAAAGGGCACTTTATTTCTTTTCCAATTTATTCAAATTTTCTATAATTATTTACTTACAAATTCATTTCTTTTATTTTCTTTTCAAAATCCAATCTATATAACTTTGATAATTTATTTATTCAAATATATCCAATCAACCATAACATCCCATCACAGAATATCAATATGCACAGCAGAATATTAAATAAATTTAAATAAATGTTGAGGGATCCAGTTGGATCCCTCCAACCTATTTTCCTGCATCCACAGATGTTAGCACAATAATATATTGGTTCCAAAATATTCCATATCACATCACATCAATCAATTTCAACCATTCAAACAATTATTTAAGTGAAATCATTTAAATTCAAATTAACTGAGTGAGATTAACTCACCTTTGACTTAATTTGCAATTCATCCAATCCGACTTGATTTTCCATGATTCCAGACCTTGTAAAAGTAATTTATACAATTTATCAAATTATTTAATTGTCTAAAAATTTATTCAACTGATCATTTTCTTATAAAAATCCAATTGATTCATGATTTAGTTTTAACCCTTTACAATATGATTTATTATCATCAAAGATAATCTATCAAAAATTTACCACTACTTAAATTAACAAATAATTAAATTTAAACTAACCATTCGGTTTTAAACTAATAACTTTAAAACGTATATAGGTATATTTATTTGTCAAAATCTTCTATATATTCCTATACATATATATTTTTCTTCAAAACCTCATCTCTATATATAAAATATTTCTGTTCCTGTAAATAATTAAATCAGCATATAATTAAATTTTAACCAGTCAGTAAGTTCAAGTATAAATTATTTAATTTTATTTTTTTCACAATCAAACTGAAAATTTAAATTTCTGCATAACTAACAAATCTCAAATTAAAACTTAAATTAACTAACTAAAATAAATAATCTCATTATACCTCACTGCTCGAAAACAAAACCAAGCCAGAACCACCGTGCGGCCTTCCAAGGGTTGTGGCTTCATCGCGACAGCACCACCGTTCCAGACCTCGCCAAAATTCGCATCGCCGACCTCCACAACGCGTGCGTCGGAGTTGCCCTTCCTCGCGACTACAATGCCTCATCGACGCTGTGACAACTCCATTTGAGCTCTCCTCGATGCGCGCCGCTCGATTACCACCATCGCGACCACCCGCCTCCCTCGCCGACGCCCTCCTTCCTACATACGACCACGTCGCCTCCTCCGTTCGCGTGCGCGAGCTCGAGAACACGCGCGCCTCCTTCCCTCATTGATTGATTCGCCGATTGCAAGCTAGGTGTTTTTTTTTAATTTCGTCCGCCGTTGGATTCGGCTTGAAGGAAAGGGGAATGAAAAGGGTTTCGGAATTTAAAAAAAATGAGGGGTTATCGCGATTGTGAAGAAGCCATTATTTTTCTCGATTGAACTGATTCGATTTTGGTTTTCAGAGAGTATGTAAGGGAAAAGAACGTGATTTAAAAGGAAAAGGAATGGAATTGTACATAAGGTACGAGATATTTTGAGGGAGAGGGAACACGATGTGAAATATAGGCGACTCGATTTGAATAGGTGACAGTATTCCTAAAATGATGTAAGATATTTTTGAATTTTAAAACGATTAATTATTTCCGAAGCGTTTTCCTCTCGTACGATCATACGATCACTCCAAAAATTACGAAATTTGAAATCCGGCAATAATTCAATATTACGGATCCAACGACACTGGTTTCGTCGAAATCCGAGACTATGCCTCGATAGGCTATTTTCAATCGTCAATTTAAAGAATGTAAATTTAAAATTGAACAAACGGCAGTTAAATAAAATTTTAATTCATTTATTATTTGCAGTATTATCAATATTTATAAGCCGTTAAAATAATTTTAACAAGCTTACAATTCCAGATTTAAATATTTTACCCAATTGTCAATTACTATTTTAATAATTATTTAATTTATTCAACTAATTGTTATATTTAAATTCTAAATCCTTTTTATTAAATAAAAACCAACTTTTCATATTCAAAATCAAATTATAATTCAAATTAAATATTTAAATTCATTTTAAATATTGCAAATTAACTGTTGAAAAAGCCGGGTCGTTACACGGAGAGTACATAGTTGTTATATTATATAGTTCCTGCTCTATTTTTTATGTTTGTACTTTGTACATTTGGAGTTAATTCTTGGTAATTTTTACCGTATACTGATTTTTGCCCGTGACTATCAACTTTTTATGGAACATATAGAATTCAAGATGTTTTAATTTTTGAATCCAAAATTTGCCTCATGTTCAAATTCACATTCAATGATCGTACCACAATCGCGATTGATCATAATTTTGAATGTACTGTGTAAATCAAGGCACCTTCAACATGTTCGTTACCATCACACATGTTGTAGGATTGAATTACTATGATGCAAGAAGTAAATATGGTTAAAATTACAATTTGAATTTTAATAATATACAACAAGTGCGTATAACTAGTTCTATTTTTCGGTAGTCATAATTGACGGAATGATAAATGAGATTGTGGGGTTAGTTTTCTTTTATGAGTGAAGAGACTATATATATGGAAGGTGGGCAAATTTCGTCATATCCCTTCCTATATTTTTCTCACGTATCCATTTTTTTGTTAAATTATTTACTTTATTTATTCATATTTTTCTTGTTTATATAATATGTTAAGACTTTAAATATTTTGTATGTGTACTTAATTATTGTTCTATTTATTTTATATTTATGAATAATTCAGTTTGTAGGTTGAATTTGTTAATTTCTTTTACGATTAAATATTTGGTGCGTGAATTGAACAATCATTTTTCACCTTATTTTAAAAAAAACTATCGTTGAAAAGGAATATGTTTTTTGATTAATTTTGAATCTTTTTGATGTAGAACAAAATTGAGTATATAAATGAATGATAGATTTGAAATTGAGAACTATGTTTTGATGGAACGATAAATTTGGTAAAGTGATCGACTTAAGTGAATAACATGTATATAAATGGATGCTAGTTTTAAATTTTTGAAGGGTTTAAGTTAATTTATGATATCAAATAGAGTAGATGAGAATATTGAAAATACGGACAAGCTAATTGGATTGGTTGGGGACTGAAAAATGGTTTAAAAATGCGAAAATATGGTGGACAAACAGAAGCGTGGTGAGATAAATATAAGTGAAAATAAGAGACACATCCCTAAAATCAAATTTAATACACAAAAATCCTCAGAAAAAAAATTACATCCCTATTTTCAAATACTATGATTTTCTTCATTACAATATCTCTCTCCTTTATTGCAGCAACGTTGATTCTTCATATGTGCATGTTATTCTCACATCCATAATTAAAATTTGCATCTTATTAATTATCAATCTTTAAAATAACATAACTTTTCGTAGAAAAGACGGATTTACAAACCGTTTTCACCATTAAATCACAAATTTTATATCTTTCTAATGAGTGGCATTGTGCGTATATAAAAACAATGGCAGCATAAGCTATTTGTAATAATTGCCGAAATGTCTGCAATTATACGCAATAATTGCCGTAATATCTACAATTATATAGTATGATTGCAGGCAATTCAGCAATTATATGCAATTGTTGCAGAAATATCTGTAATTATACACAATAGTTGCAGAAATGTCTGCAATTATACGCAATAGTTGTAGACAATTCAAGAACTATATGCAATTGTTGCAGACATGTCTGCAATTATATGCAATAGTTACAGAAATGTCTGTAGTTATATGCAATTGCAGACAATTCAGCAATTATATGCAATGATTGCTGACATGTCTGCAATTATACGCAATAGTTATAGAAATGTCTGCAATTATATGCAATAATTAGAAGATATGTGATAAAAACATTTCAATATATCTTTATTTGCCAAGGATACTTAACTATAAGAAATAATCATATCCACTTTATTATCACCATATGTGTGTGTATGTGTATCCACATGAGTGTTTGTTGCTATGATCCATTATTTATGTTGCATCTATAAGATACTGTGCATTAAAAGATGAAAAGAATTAGGGCTAGGCTCCAACTTTAGAAGTGAAAGTAAAAGCGTCAGCGTTGAAATGGTATTCACTCTGTCTCAAATGATTTAAGACTTCAGTTCTGGAAGTATTTCCTTGTAGCACAGAAAGCATTCAAATAATTTTGTTGAAGGCATAGTTTCGAATGATAACACTAAATTCAATCGCAGTGCCATGGTTAGTGGCAGCAAATCTAATAAACTATGAGCGTCCATGTGAATTATCTTGTGTTGAAGTATTAGCAGTAGCACTGGTCATATGGTATTGCCATTTATCTATATATAATTGTTATTATTTTCACCTTTCTTTGAGTATCATTCAAATTTAGAGTTATTTGTCATCAGCGGTCATATTATGTTAAAGATGTTTATGCTTGAAGTTCATAATTTAAGCTACATTCTTGCATAATGTTCTTTTTATTTGTTATATTATTTTAATACTGCATTTGCAGACAATTCAGCAACTATATACAATAGTTGCTGACTTATCTACAATTATATGCAATAGTTGCAGATAATTCAGCAACTATATGTAGTATTTGCTGACATTTGAAGAAAAATCGAGTATGTTCAAAATTTGCAGATTTCTGCACAAATAAATGGAATAATTGTACTCTTATTTCAAATATGCTTTTTTGGTATCAACAATGGATCTCATTTTATAAAGATCATAAAGTTTGTGATTTTTTAGTGAAAATGTTATACTGATCCGATTTTTCTACGTAAAGTTATACGCGTTTAAAATGTTAAAAACGTAAAGGATATTGCGACTTTTTGCGTGCATGAAATTGAAAATAGAGAGCGAAAATGTAAGTTTAGTTTGAAAACGATGCTTTCTCTATTTTAAAACAGGGATGTGAGCCAAACCGACCCTATATATAATCTGTTATAGCAGAACAAATGTTCTACTTTACCGTACTTATGTATGATATTTTTCCTAAGGCATCACGTTGGTTTATTTGTAATATAAACTTCCAACCGATAATGTAGGTGTTAATGAAAGACCTTACAAACATTGAGGCCTGTGTGTTGGTGGATGTGTATTAGCTGTTGATTTGTTGGCAACAGCTCACGAAGATGTTGAGAGGACAGCTATTCCTTTGCAATCCAATCTGATAACTGCCTCAGCATTCATGGAGCCTCAAAAGGAATGGATGTTCATCGACAAGGATGGTGCAGAAGTTGGCCCAATGGAGAAGGAAGCAATTAGAAGGCATTGGTCTACAAAGGCTATTCATTGGACAACAAAGCGTTGGGGTTCTAGCATGCCTGATTGGAAGAGGCTGCGTGATATATGTGAATTGGGTTGGGCTCTTGTGACTCATGTTCCTGTTCTTACTCCCATTTTACTCCCGTTGAGGTAAATATCTGTTCCATTTAGTTTACTCGATTTGTATGTTTTTATTTTTTTTTTATTTTTAGTTTTATGTAGCTACAATGCATGTACCACACTACAGTCGAAATTGATTGGCTTAATCATGTAGAAAAACTAAATATATTTTGTTTTACAAAAGAGAGAACATGTGTGTATAATTATATTTCATAGATATGGAAAAAATCATATTTAAGAGGCATGTGTAAATGTGGTTTGGGTAGTGATGTTGGCAGGCCCTTACTCCTTGCTCAAGCATCGAACATTTGTATTTAAATCGCAAAGAAGTTTATTTCACTCCTTGCTCGTATATTAAGATTCCTTACGTAGACTACAGTGTCTACCAACATTAAAAAGGGAATGTAGTCGTTTAAGACCATTAATTCGAGGTGCCAGGCCAAAGAATAAGGTTTTATTTTATTTTACTTTTTAAATAGTGTTAATGAACGTTGAAGATAGTCAAAGTAGCTTTCAAAAGCCTTCTTTCATTGCATTTCATCGGGTGAAATAAAAGTTGAGTATTTCGGTATACCAGAAATTTTTACCATGTAAATTAGTTCAGTTTGTGCCAATGCTTTGATTCAGTATATCAGACAATTAGTAAAAGGTAATGTTGTACTATCCAAAACTAGTTTACAAATCAAAAGGAAGTTCCATATCCATTGGATAAATCAGAATATATAATATAATTACGTTACAACGCATTTTGAATATTAAGGAGCAAGCTTATACAACATAGGAGGTGGGTTTTCTTTTCTCACCTCACACCATACGTATGACATGTTCGTTTTATTATAGTCCATTTATTATAGTCGTACCCCCTACCTTATGTTCTTTTGCTACATATTTCTTGTTCCTTCTTTTTATTTGTTTTCACCAAGTTCTTCGTCCAAAAATTGAAAACCAAACGTATTCATATATGGGCAATCTATAAATGTATTTTAATCAATTCGTGTTAGGTGACTCATCATCTGTGTATCAATGCATGTTTATCCACTTTCTATCCATGTGTGACGTATCAAGACAAGACAAAACCTTTGTGCTTAAACAGTTGAGCTACTCTGTTTTCATCCGATGGTGGTTATTTCACCCAATTCCACCACATAGAATAATAAATTTTTTTGATTTTACCAAAGGACATTTTTCTTGAATATTTGCAAACCCATAATCTAGTAGTACCGACGTTCTTAATGTTAGGTTAACACAGACTTCTGCCTATTCAGGTCGGGGAGGCTGCCTCGGCTATATTGCCTCATATGGTGTCAGCTCATTCTAATCTTGATGATGCAGGCGAAATTGTTGCCCCAACTCCCAAAGTAAAATGAATTTACTCAAGCCTAAGATGCCTTCCTCATGTTGCTCGAGTTACTTGCAATAATATTATAAAATACAATTAATGCACCACAAGTATGGAAATATTCAGAGTTTAGATTTACAAATGAAGGAAACTTGTTAAATTATAATATTGCCATTTAGTTCCTGTATCAAGAGTCAGCATAGGTTTTGATATTGCCATTTAGACGTTCTCCAATTTATTATGCATCCGGTATGAGTAAATCAACATAATATCTAAGGAACATGTCCTTAGTAATTTGCACTTGCAATGAAGTTTTTATTTTGGCATATATGATATCCCACGATGATAGTTCCCCTCATACGCTGATTGGCGGTATTTACTTGGGAATATGTGACATCTTGCAGCTACTGTTCCCTGTACATGCTGATTAACTGCGTGAATGCTACCATGAGTTTCACTTGAGTGCTGCCAAGACAATAAGGCAGTGTTTGGTTTAAAAACGAATTTTGTATTTTCGGTTTTCAATATGTATGTCAAATTTAAGAAGAGTGGATGAATGATGAAGATGATGAAAGAAAGACAATGGAAATGTGAAGGGGATAGAGGGACGACGGAAGAATTCATTGTTTCACGTGCTTGTGTTATTTCACAAAACATCGAAAATTAAAAAATTTGTTTTCTATTTTCTATGTTAACTTCGTTTTCTAAATTGGTCGTTTTCGAAAATATATATACGTCATGTGCATTTTTGTATGGATGAAAACTTCAAATTAAAAACAAAAAACCAAACACTACTAAATTTTTATAGAACCGCCTTTGACACTTATCATGTCTGTTCAATTATGCCCTAATTTTTAGATGCCAAGCATATTCTATTTTGTGTCTAATATCAAATGTTCTTTTGAGCATTTTTAGATGTTAATTTTCTTCATTGAATTGTATAATTTTTGATATATTTACATCATTTCTCTGTTTCAGTTCGACATGTTTACATTTTCTTGGATTTTTTTAACTATTTGATGATTTTTGGAAGTATTATGCAAAAGTTATGGTATTTGTATTTATATTTGTATATTTACATAGTTAGGTAATTTGTATATTTATGGTCATTAGTTGTTCGTTAAGGTTTTTCTTTTTTCCTTTTCTACAATGGTTGTTTGGTACAAACTATCATTAATATCTGCTTTTGGAGATTAAATAGTGGAGTTATGCCTATGTTTCATTTTTTGAGGTCTAGGGGCTTTCTTGGCACCTTGCTTCCAAAACGACATAAGTGTGAATAATATTTGCTCAATGGCTCTTCCTTCGCAAACTAACTTGTTGAGGCAGAAGAGTTATAGCATATGTGTCACGATTCGAAAATTCATCACTTTAGAAAAATTTCAAATTATTCAAATATAACATATTTTAACATAAATGATAATGTTTTGAACAATAAATAATATTGATAATCTTATTTTAAATAAATATTTATAAAAATATATACTTTGGAAGATAAATCAATAAAATGACTTAAAATCGTTTTGTCGATAAACAGTTTTTTTGCCATTCGACATCATGCACAGAACTGGATACATGCACTCATTATCCATATGAGTGAGAGTATGTGATAAATAAATTTATTCTATTTTGGAAAATAAAAGTATATACGGCATCGTTAATAATGTCTCTATATTCGAATAGTTAATTTTTGAATTTAAATTGAGTTTAAATTATTTAATAATTATTTTAATTATTAAAGCCCTTTTAATGATTATATAATAATAGAAATATTATTATCAAATTTTGTTTACAAATATGTGTATGTCAAATAAGAAGAGAAAATATGACCGAAAACTGGAATTGGAATTTCTAAAAATTCAACGTGAAGAAGTTGTGCAACGTTATGGATTATATGTGGCATACATATGCACATATACATATACACATACACGAAGATACCCACATGCACATGAACACACATATATACATATACATCTATTTGTATATATTCAAAAAATCCAAGATATTTGTCTTTTCCATAACCCTTAAGCATCCAAAATCAACATTTACACTCACAAGTTCATGCACATGGGGGGTATAGTTCGGCCGAGCATAATGCGGATGGAGGAAGATGTGGTGGTGGTGAAGTAATGATGAATATGCACTTAAAAATTGATATTTTACTCCTTTCATTTGCCTATAAATACCTGCCATCCTACTTCACTTCCATTCACTTCTTTTTCATTTTCCTATAAAAAAAATTATCTACTTTCATGTCTCCATACTTAGAGAAATAATGGCAAAATATAGTTCCAAAATAAATTAGATTATATAATGTGCATGTGTATCAAACCACTTCAAAATATCTAAAGCAACTCCACCTTTCTTCCTTTACTACTCAAGGCCACACCATTGCAACCCTAGGTCACGAGCCTTCCTCCTCTCCAAGGTCAAGGTCGAGCCTTACAAAGTCAAAAGTTTGAGTGTTCGTGAGCTTTGAATTCAAGTTAGCGGATCTATAGCCGATTTAAAGTTAGTCCGATCGAAATTCGTGTGAAAAATTCTAAACAATATTTATATATAATACGATGATGTGATATGATTGTTATGGTTATTTACTATGCTTAATCATCAAGTTTGGAAGTTAAATATATGTTGTTTTATTGTATTAACAAGTCATGTTTAATGCACATCGAAAATCACAAAGGAAATCACATTCCTTTAATAGATGAAATGCCATATATGAGATTGTTAACCTCTTTAAAATGTTTTAAAATGATTTAGAAATGTTCGTAAGCATTTAAAATAATTTCGGCGAAGTTTGAAAAAACTTTAGAAAATGAATTGAAATAGGTGCGTCACGTAATGTTAGTTCGCGATTTCGCACAGTAGAAAATAAAGTCCATTTAGACGATGGATTCAGAGTCGAAATTCTTTGTAATAAGAATTTTCCAAACTCTTATAACTATAATTTTCAGACGAAGAAAGAAAATAAAGATTTCATTTAGTAGATTTTGAAATATGAGCAAATCAATTTTGCAAAATAGTCGCGGTTTGAGTTCGGAAACCAAAGCGACAAATTCATTATAAATGATATTTTTAACTCTTTAAAAAAAATATGAGATAAATTCTATATATCTTTTAAAATGCTTTAAAGAGATTTGGGCCATAAAAATAGAGTTCTAAATAATCTAAAAGTTGTTTTGATCAAATAAGCTTTGAAAACACCATCTGTAGACAATTCGCATCACTTTTTGCAGCATTTTTAATAACTTTGAAATATGGATTTAAACTTAGCATCCATTTTCATATCTTTTATAAATGTTTTCAATTGAATAATTAAATGTCTTAGTAATTATTTAGAGGTTTTATAGTTTATTTAAAAGAGTAATAAATGATTTAAAGAAAAGCTATTAAAATAAATTGATCAAATCTTGGCTCTAAAAGCAGACGAATAGACTGGATTTTTTATTTGTGAGATCCAGATGTGGGTGCTTAGACTAAGAAGATGTTCACGAGCAACCAATGCCCTAGCTCACCTGGCCTCTTTCCTGGACGAAAGATAGATAAGGTTGAAATATCGGAAACGAGACAAGTATAAAAGATTCAAAATTTATAAATTTAATTTAACTTAGATTGTATAGAGATAGCCTTTTTATACTTGGTATTGAATTTCGTAGTGGGAACCCATATTATCCGTGTGAATTTAAAAGGTGATTTCATCGTTATTTGACGGTTAGTAAATGTTGAAAATGGAAATTGATGTTAGGTAAAATTAGTACAATTTCTATCAATCCCTTTTAGCTTAATAATGTTTTTCAATATGACTTATGAAAATGATTTGATAATTCCAAAGAGAAAGAGAGATTTAATGATTCTGTATATACTAAAAAGGAATGTTTTAAAGACATATATTTCTAGAAGATATTTTGATAAAAAGGAATTAATCAATCAAAGAATAATTCCCTATTTACATAAACATCTTATTAACGATGATTGGTTCGAAGGAATCGGGGCCGGATTTGATGTGATTCTTATTCGAAAACCACTTTGAACCAATATACGTTCGAAAGTAAAGACATGGATAGATAGTAAATGAATGAAGGGCTACTTGTCACCGACTCTCGGGGGAAATTTCCCATATCATATATATATGACAGTGGTATCTTTGTTTGATCTTCGATGCAAGGACTGCTCGCTACTAATCCTAGAGATTATTTCCGACAGGATGTGGTAGGAGAGTTCCCTTGGTTTATCCTGTTCCTAGATAGCTTGTATGGACGAATGTCCGATGTTGCATTTCTAATCACATTGATTGATCTTTATAAACGTATCTCGTTCCTAAGACATATGAGCTCAGGAGTTATACATCTGTAGAAATCAATTGTGTGATCATGGAATGACAATGTGGCATTCAAAGTAGAATGTCCTATGTGAAAGGTAAGCATTACCTTGGGCCTCATCACTCCGAAATGGCTAAAACAAGGCATGCCGTGAAGCTGTGGGTGGTGCCCATAAAGATTTAGTCGTCACCATTCTAGATTACTCTATATATGTCGAGTATGCTATGAGATCCTGGATAGGTCAGTTACAATCGGGGTGGTGTCATATTCGGTTCTATCCACCATCAAGTTGGGTCTATAGGTAGGTCGGTCTTGCCAGATGCAGAGATTTCAAAAGTCATTGATCCTTAGTAAATCGCTCTAGAGGTGTACTACACGAAAGGTGATTCCTTATTTGCCATTGTATGAAAATCCATTCTCCAATAAGTGCCTTTAGATTTGATTGTAGAACCTACTTAGTAACAATTAATCAATATAACAATTTTGGCTAAGATTCATAAGTTTATTTGAAAAATATTTCCAAGGAATGTCATTAAAAATAACATTCCAAGTTTTGCGTAGCAATGTTTTGTTTATCATAAGATAAAAACTTGTTTCGTATTTATGTACGGCGTGGTCTTATGAGATACATTTGTTTCCAAAATGTGTGTTTTGAGTTTCTCTTACCAGTCCCATGACTGACCTGGTGTTTATTTTCTTTTCTCCTTAAATTCCGGGTGCTCCATTTTTTCGGCCAGCCAAGTATTTATATTATATTGAGCATTTGGAATAGAGCATGGAGCATGGAGCATTTTGGTCTTTTGTTGACGTTATCTATCACTTTCCGCTATGTTTGTATTATGTATATGTATCTACCAGCACCTGTAGAGATAGGCCGTCATAACTATCCAAGCTGGATTAGTACATGTTATGACTCTGATATCTCATTTTAAGAGTGATTATATGTACTATCTATATGTATAATTATAAGTTGTAAAATAAGATGTGAAATTCTACTATTGTTTTGTTTTCAATTTTTAATTTCCTTTACCTCATGATAATCTGCCTCTTCGACGCTTGAAATTACGGTACATGCATATCGAGGATGTATTAGCGTCGATTTCTTAGGATCGAGGAGGTGGTTCGTCACAATATGTTATTGGTTTTTGGTGGTGTTCGTCAAAGTGTCTATACGATGTTGTTATGCTAAGTGAAAATAGTCGTTTTTCTTCCACTGCACCAGAAAAGGCCTTTTGTAGCATTGAAAAAACATTACCAAAACTTTTAGTAACATTTCTTTAAATGTTGTGATACGACGTGCAACTAAAAGTTTGAACTTTTTGTAGTGTTGTAGAAAACGCTACCAAAATTTGACCTATTGTAGGGTTTTAGAAACGCTACAAAAAGTTTTAGACTTTTAGTGGCATGTCATATCGTAATGTTTAGTAAAATTCTACTAAAAGTCGTATCACATCTATTTACATTTATTTTAGTAGCTTTTTAAAAGACTGCTAAAAGTTATTAACTGTTTTGTAGCATCTATACATGCTACTATTTCATGTTAATGGCTTGTATCATTTCCGATCATCGCTCACATAACAGTCATATTACAATCAGCAATAAATCGCATAATCGTCGTATCCAAACAATCAATCAATCACATAATCGTCTATCCAAACAATCAATCAATCAATCACATAACATCTTATTCAAGCAATTAAAAAAACACGTTAATCACATAATCAAATATAATATCCATAATCATTTCGACAATAGTTTTTTGACAAACCGAGTAAATTCACATGAAATCCCATTCATAAATAAATTTACACAACAAGTGCTAACAAAATGTTATAGTATATATAACAATTAAAGACATGTTCATTGCTTGATTACCCACAATTCCTTGCTGCAGCTGGTCTTTACTCTTAAAAAGCTAATTACATGTAGGGAAGTTGAAAAATCAACAAATGGTTATGAAACAGTTTCATATTTAAAGTATATCAAACATCCCTAGTACGAATGACACATACGATGCACATGAGCAAGGAAAATATGAGCTTCTTTTTGTTGCAAAAATAGTAGAGGACTTGGATGGAATTTAAAATAATATTCTTGTAATTGTTAAGAATTGTTAAAGAGTTTATTCATATTGTAAAATTAGAACCTCTTAATTGCATGATATCGGTAGATTTTTTGATAATAACACTTGATTCAAACATTTGTTATAAAGAAATGTAACAATGCTATGGGGAAACCTCATAAAAAGTATAAGAGGTGTGTAAAATCTATAACAAAAATCAGGTTTACAGAGAAGGGAGATGCATAATATGGACCATTGAAAATTATTCCTTATTATATTTAATAGTAGTTTCACCCCCAATAATGTAAATTCATATGTAATAAATTAAACTATACTATTTTCTTGAACTAAATCCATTGATTCAAGAATTGATACACGTTCATTTTGCATCTTAATGTACTTAATTAAAAATATATATTGTGTTGCGTTCATCATAATAATCCATCATTTCAAAAAGATATCAAAGCACGAGGGTTGGCTCATTTGCAGTTGTAAGAAGCAAGGGATCCTTAGGACAATGTCCATAGTGTGTGAAATTTGCTTACGGTGAAAGAGTAATTAACAACTTAATCAATGAATTATATATAGTTCAACTTAACAATTTACCTTCTGCTGTCCGAGGCCTTGGTGCAGTGGTAAAACGCCAGGCTGTTGACGACAAGGTCGGCAGTTCGATCCCTGCCTCTGGCATATTAAACTGTGCGCTTTGATGATTCTTGCAGACTTGTGTGCTGCCTACTTTGTAAATATAAGTACCCAGTTTCAAAAAAAAAAAAAACAATTTACCTTCTGCTAGCGTCACCAATTCTTAGTTGAGCTCACATTCGTATGGAAAGCTGAACAACTCATCATGAATGTTTGCAAAATGTTCACTGGATATCATCAAGTATTTAACATCTTAACTTATATTTATATCATTTCATAAGGTCAGCGTTGTAATATATTTAAATAAGATTGGACTATCGTTTGAAATGATGGTACAAAATCGATCTTGGACTATCATTTGAAATGGCAGTAACATATACTATCATTTGAGACGGTAGTAATATAAATGCCAAATTTATAACCTGCAGTTTTAAAAATTCATCACACAAGCAATAACAAAAATATAAATGCCAAATTTATAACCTGCAGTTTTAAAAATTCATCACACAAGCAATAACAAACCAGCACATCTACCATCGTTCTAAAGACAAGTGTGATTTATTTGTACTAAAACTTTAATAACTTAGTTAATTTTTATAAATTATTTCAAACTTATAAATTTTTCATAAACTTAGTTAATTTATTATTATTATTATAAACTTACTTAATTATTATTATTATTATAAACTTAATTAATTTTCATAAACTTATTTATTTATTTATAAAACTCGGCTAACTTAGTTCATTTTTATAAACTTAATTTTAGTTATTATTGTTGTTATTGTTGTTATTATAATTATTAATTATAAATCATAGTTGACTTAGTTAATTTTTATAAACTTAATTTCAATCATTATTGTTGTTATTATTCTAGACGTGTACTATGACAGGTAGTACCCTAGTACTTTGTCATTCGTATGGGATCCATTCTCCAATACGTGCCTTTATGGTTTTGGTTGTAAAGCCTAGCATGCTGGAATTTAATTAGTGTAATAATTTCTGCTATTTGAATAAGTGTTTGTATTTAGACACTATTATGATATCACAAGATTTCGTATGAAATGTTATGGTTACCGTAAGGTAAAAACAAGTCGTGTTTGTATGTGGCGTGGTCTCACAAGATACCTTTGATTTTCAAAGGATTTTGAAAAAAGATAATAATTTAATTGAGTTTATTTTTCACGCTATTTTTCAGACTTACTATGGTGTTATTTTATTATAATGCTCGAGTCATACAGAGTATTACGGATTCAAGTTAGGATGCTATGGAGCTTAGGAGACGAGCTGGATGGTGAAGATGTATTTCTCGTATTTGATTTTATTCCGCTGTAGTGTTTGTTGAAATTACCAGTAATTGTGAGGCAGGTTATTATAACTGTCCAGACTGGTAATGATTGATGTGTGTAACACCCTTCTATGATGCCGCAAATTATTAAATAATTTTTACATTATGCAATGATAAATATATCATATATTCAATTTTAATTATGATATCATGTAAAGAATTTCTCCTGTAATCATGGCTAATTCTGAAAAGCACAAATCCCTAAAAATATTAAAAAAACATTCACACACACACAAATGAACAAACTTGTACAACAAGTTCTTGAACATATACATTTGTCCACATATAAGAACAAACTTGGATTTTACGCATTAATTTATTTCATAAAGATTACAGTCATTTATTGTTTAGTAATCAATCATGTATTCACAAGTATTATTTTAGTTACTTAAATGAATAAATTCATACAATAAATTAGAATAAAATTGGTTTAAAATTTTGCATATTGATATGGTAAACTTGAATACTGCTTGCCAATTTTTTTTTATTTCATACATCTTGCTGAAATGAATGTACTATTACGATGCTTATTATTGTCAAAACTTATATTTGAATGATCATATTAAACATGTTTGCTTCTTTTTTTATGATGTCGCACTAGAATTTGTTAGCATTGGTACAATTCATTTTGCATTACAATGTTACTTAATGACTTTAATTTACAGTAAGGGGTTTAATCCACATAATATATTATTTAAAGTGCTAGAAACAGGTAAAATAAAGCTTTCATTAATACATTAGCATTATTAACAGAGACATTAATATTAGCTAATCTGAATTAAGGGAGAAATTTCAAATTGTACTACACAATCAATAGTTATGAAATAGTTGGACTACCTAATTTCAGTTACTTTCTAAGTCACGCACAGACTACTATCTTAGTTTATATTAATATTTCTATTATGTTCAGCCGTGTGCATAGAAAGGGTTGACATGAAAAGTTAAATAAAAGAGCAACTATGGTAAACAGTGTTTCCTATATGTTTAATTTCTCCATCAACACTTAATGTCATGTATCTTTCTTTCTTTTGGTTCATGTTCAAACCAGTAATCGCGACCACTATGTGTACTGCAAGTTTGATCTATTATATTTTTGATACTTAATATTTTGTTGATTCATTTTGTTTCAGTAATTTCTTTAACCATATATAGGTGGCTGCTAAAAAGTGGAAAGTGGTGATGTTCTAGTATTGGTGGGAAAGACAAGGTTTTTTCACACATTTTTTCATTACGATATATTCATTGCTCAAGTACTTTATTGAGCCTATACTTATTCTTTTAAACTTGTAGGTCCTTGTATTTTCTATTTTGTTTTATTAAATGAGACATACTGTCCATTAGTTTTGTTGTACCTGTGATGTATCATATTAATGTTATTAATACAATATAACGGTCCTCGTATATTTCAATTTTAGGAAAAATGCAAAGAGCTATTGGACTATTTGGTATTTCCACAAGTAGCTCAAGTACTGGATATATCACCATAACTATCAATGTTTAATGTAGAAAATCCAATGCCAAGTGGGCACTAGGATGCGTATATTTATATTTAATAATTTACTATAATCTTATGTAGTGACAACATATTTTAAAAGTGATCTTATTGTATTATTATATCATTAATAATTATTTCATGGTTGTAACTATATAAATACTTGATGATTCATTGTCTAATGCGTTAATGGATTTATATGTACTTAACATCTGTATGGTGTTTTTAAACTGTATTGACGATATTTTCAAGTCATGGCAGCTTTCACATTGACAACATACATAAAATGTTAAGATAATAATTTTTACAATGTTTCGCTAACATTGTTTAGATGAATAACACAACGCGTGGAACAAGTAATATAAAACCTATCGACAATAGTTGTAAATTATTTTCTAATCATCATACATAACATTTACTAAATATTGTAAATATTGGCATAACAATTAAAAAGAAACATTGTTAAATTTATATTTTACAATGCTTAAATATAGTAAGATTAGTCACTAGTTTTACAAATTTTCATAACATTTGTAAAGTTCCGTATAAAACAATTTTACAATGTTTTTAACAATGTTTTTAACAACGTTTTCACAAATGTTGTAAAAGAATATAACCCTTTTACAACTATGGATGTAACAACAATATGAAAAATGTTATTATTTAACAATATTTTTCTTTGTTGTTAAAATGATTTTTTTGTAGTGGTGATATTGCAAAAGGCTCTCCGTACGAAGGAGACTCTGGCAAAAAATTTCAAATATTTAAGGTGTTAGAATTTTTTTAAAAGTTTTTGTTAGCCAAAAATTGATTTTTGAGTTTGAAATTGAAATAAAGAGTTTTGGATTAGAAATGGAAACTAATTGTTGGGGTTGAAACTGAAGAGTTAGAAAGTGGAATATCGAATTTTAACTAAGTGGGTTTTTTTTCTGAAAAGAAACAGGTTTGGAGCATTTTACTGCCTTAGCAATTTCAGGGACGAAATGCTTTTAAGAGGAAAGGAATGTAACGACCTAGATTTCTAGTCAGTTGATTTTGAACATTTAATTTATTTTAAATGTTGAACTAAATTATTAATTTATTTTGAGTATGGAGGTTTTTGTTGAGTTAGTGAAATAGTTCAAAATTTTCAAATATATTGATTTAACAAATTTGGTGAATAGTAAATTTAATAATTAAAATTGGGATTATATGTGAATTTGAGGTAAATGTACATAGAAATGATTTCTAAAATTGATTTGAATTCCATTTGAATTGGAATTTGATATTGGACTTTTGGATGGGATTAAAAATCGATAAACTAAAATTTGAAATTTTATATTTTAAAATTAATAATGGAATTTAATATTGGGAATAGAGTGAAAAATTGAATTTGGAATTTTATATGAATCAAAATAGTTTTTTTTTTGAAACTGGGTACTTATATTTACAAAGTAGGCAGCGCACAAGTCTGCAAGAATCATCGTGGCGCACAGTTTAATATGCCAGAGGCAGGGATCGAACTGCCGACCTTGTCGTCAACAGCCTGGCGTTTTTACCACTGCACCAAGGCCTCAGACATGAATCAAAATAGTTTCTAATATGGATATAATTCTATTCGAATTATAATTGAGTTAGCAAGCTTTTAAAATTTGAATTTTAAGTAATATCATCGACTTAAAATAACATCTCTTTAAAATTGAATTTGGGATTTTATATGAATCAAAATAGTTTCTAATATGGATATAATTCTATTTGACTTGTAATTGAGTTAGTAAGCTTTTAAAATTTGAATTTTAAGTAATATCATCTCTTCTTGGGATTTTATTTGTATTGCAATTCAAATATATTGATTTAACAAATGAGGTGAATAGTAAATTTAATAATTAAAATTTGGATTATATGTGAATTTGAGGTAAATGTACATAGAAATGATTTCTAAAATTGATTTGAATTCCATTTGAATTGGAATTTTGATATTGGACTTTTGGATGGGATTAAAAATCGATAAATTAAAATTTGAAATTTTAAAATTAATAATGGAATTTAATATTGGGAATAGAGTGAAAAATTGAATTTGGGATTTTATATGAATCAAAGTAGTATCTAATATGGATATAATTCTATTTGAATTATAATTGAGTTAGTAAGCTTTTAAAATTTGAATTTTAAACATAATAACTATATATATAAAGAAAGTGATGTAACTAAACATAATAATTATATATATAAAAGAAAGTGGTATGATTGAACATAATAATTATATATATATAAAATAAAGTGATGTGACTAAACATAATTATTTATGTATAAGAGTGATGTGATTAAACATAATTATATATATATTATAAATGATTTGTGATGTGACTAGATATAATGATGACATAGGAAATTTGCCTATATATAGCCATATGTTTCTCCATTTTTCATCATCTTTCCACCAACCTTTTCTTCCTCACTTCTAACTCAAATAGATGTTTTCCTCTTACGAAACTGTGTGAATTTTTATTGGCTACAACATTCTAGTTGACCATTTTTAAAAATTTCTATCATAGCTATGTCAAAATACTCAATCTTTGCAAAGCAATTTTTTACCTAGAATATCAAGTCGGAAAATTACCCTTCTTCTTTTGATCATAACTTCTTCAAAACTAATCGAAAATGAGTGATTTTTGAAAATGATGGAGAAAAGAAATTCCAACAACTTTCTCTTTGAGTGCTTTTTGCAATTTCATGAGTAGATAGCCCAAAAATTAGTTGCAAAATGACATATTTTCGGGTTTATTATTGGGAAATTCGATGTTTATCCAATGTTGCTCTACATTACCAAAACATGTCTCACTTCCTTGTTCGTTCATGGCCTAGACAACCTAGTACATTTAGGATTCAAGACTCCATCTTTTTGCTTAGTAATGAAAGTGCTAGTCGTACTCAAGTCAGCGAAAGTTCGGATAGCCTTCGGTGAGTAAATTCTTAACTTTTGGGAAAGATCTTACCTTTACATATTTGTTGGTTATATGGTTATATATATATATATATATATATATATATATATATATATGATTTTTTGTTTGGATTATGATATGGCTTGGTTTTTTGTGTATTGTTAACTTGTAGTTTAACATTTGATTTGATATTGATGGTTAGGTGATGTGTTTGGATATGAATGTGGTGGTTTTACTACAATATGACGACGATGTAATTTGGTATATTTCATATATCCTTGGATTATCGTTGAATGGTATGGAAGATAGGAACTTGGTTTGTTAAGGGACTTGAGATCCATTTTGGAGATATAATTATTCACTAGTTTGGAGTTAGTAAACGTTTCTGTATAAATACTAACTCGAGTTAGGGTTTTCAAAAACCTTTTCCTTATGTACTAAAAAAAAATCCAAATTAAGGGTAAAATTTTATATGGTAAATTAGAGAAGTAATTCTAAGTTATTACGTCCACAGCGATAGTCGCTATGGATGCAGTTTGAAAAAGTTTGATTTCTAAATTTTAAGTTTCTTCCAAAAATGATTTGAAAACCTATTTTCAAACGTAATTAGTTGTTCATAAGTTAATTATAACTTGATTAAGTATGTTTGATAATTAATTAATTTATTAATTAAAGATAATTATCTATTAATTAATCAGTAATTAGGTTAAGTAATTAGTGACTAATTAGTGATAATTAATTAAGTTATTAAGAAGTTTAATTAACGATTAATTAGGTTAATAAGGGTAATTATTTAATGTAATCAAGTTTAATTATTTTAATTATTATTTAATTAAATTTGAATTATTTAATTAAAGATTAATTATTTACTTAATTATTAATTAATTAAGGATTAATTTTAAGTAGATGCTTGTTTGTTTAAAGTTTAATTATTAATTTAGTTCTAATTAATTAATACTTAATTATGATTTGATTTTGATTTATTTAAGATTTAATTAAGCTTTAATTTAGATTAAACTATGGTTTAATTGTTAAAAGTTATTTTAAACTTTATCTGTTATGTTTTACGTTGGGTTCTTTCTAAGTGGTTTGATTTTAACGAAAGGATCTCTTGTCCATGATATTAAATAAACAAATAACTGTAGAAAAGCTGGAATGTGATTGTTAGTATTGTATAGTCGTTCATTAGTAGAATAAAACACCATTCTGTTATAGGGTAATTGTTTGGATCGTTTGGACATGTGTTAAGCAGAATAAATCCTTAATCTGCTATTAATCGATTGAATTGTTTGGACATCTATTTAGCAGGACAAATCACCCGTCTGCTATTATGTTATTTGGACATGTATATGATAATTAGTTCATATTGACATGTTATTCCATGTTTCGAATTTGAGTTGTATTTACATATATGTCGACCTATGTAAATAACTGTTGAGTGAATTGGGTAACTTAAATGAGTACCATTGAGATTGCTAAGCCTCTTTTCGAATTATTAAAGTATGTTTTTGAATTAACTTTAATTCTAAAATCAATTTGGTTTTAAAGGTTATAAATGATTTTCAAATTTTATTATTATTTTATAAAGTTATTTTTAAATAACATCTTGTTTTTAAAAAAGGGATTTATTAATTAAAAAGTTTTACCTTGAGTGATTTACAAAGGATATCTTGAAAATGATATTTTATAAAGGAGATTCTATATAGAAATTATGAATGAAGATTTTTAAATAGCTTTAAAAATAGAAAGAGATTTTATAAATCATTTCAGATATTTTTGAAAGAAGTTTTATATCCAATTTGAGAACTTTTAAGTGGTTTAAAATATGAAGTGAACTTATTAAAAGAATTTTTATAAGGAATAAGAAAATGTGTTTTATAGAAGTGGATGTTTTTAAAGGGAATTGTTTGGCCAATTAATATGGAATTTGAAGAATTGGAATTTTCAAAATGTTTGGTAAACACTTATATTGTTTTTTCCAGTAAAAAGAAATCTAAGAGCTTTGGTAATAGAGTTTGAAAAGATCTTTTGATCAGGTTTTATAAATAATTTTATTAATTAAAGATTAATTAATAAAGGCTTAGAGGATCCCATATGGAAATTAAACCATGATTGGATGTTTGTTTAAGTTAAATAACCGACTATCAAGTTTGACCCAATTTGACTTAGAAAGTATGGATGTAATTTGAGTTCCCTGATAAGGTCTCGAATGTTACTTCCAAAAGAAATAGGAATGAGTCAGTCGGAAATTATCGGTTTTTGATACGGAGAGACCGAGATCATATCTATATCCGAAAACCACTCCAAACCAACATGTATGTTCGAATGAAAGACATCATAAAGATGATTGAAGATGGTGCTCTTTGAAGTGCAAGGGCTACAGCTACTAATCCTGAGGGTGATTCTAAAATGGATGCAGGAGAGTTAGTGTATTCGGTTTCGTTCAAATCTAGAACGAACTTTTATGGATGAATGTTGGCATTACATTGACGCTTGAAGGGCAGTGTTAGCATTCCAATATGGATTGCTATTCAGAAAGGTAAAACGTAGCTTCAAGCTTCACAACCGGGAGGAATGAAAAAAATAAGGCATGCAGCAGAGCCATGTGGTTAGCTACCATTTGGAGCAGTCATCCCATTCTAGATATCCCTTTCAGAGTTGGTTTGTGCCCAAGCACGGTGGTAGTATAAGGCCTTAGTATCAAGGGGGTGAGGTAATCCGATCTGTCATGTCAAAGGAGCAGCCGACTCTGTGTTAGCATCAGTGCATTTTCAAGAGGTGTATCATCGAAAGGTAGTCCCTTACCTTGCCATTGTTGGGATCCAATCTCCAATATGTGCCTTACGTTTTTGACTACAGAGCCTAGTATGTAGGAATGTGAGATGCAAGTACTTCAAGCTTCACAACCGGAAGGAATGACAAAAATAGGGCATGCAGCAGAGCTATGTGGTTAACTACCATTTGAAGCGGTCATCCCATCCTAGATGTTCCTTTTAGAATTGGTTTGCGCACAAGCACCGTGGTAGTATAAGGCTCAGTATCAAGGGGGTGAGGTAATCCGATGTGTCATGTCAAAGGGATAGCCGACTCTGTGTTAGCATCAGTGCATTTTCTAGAGGTGTATCATCGAAAGGTAGTCCCTTACCTTGACATTGTTTGGATCCAATCTCTAATACTTGCCTTACGTTTTTTACTGTAGAGCCTAGTATGTAGGAATGTGCGATGCAAGTATTTCAGCAATTTTATCTATTTACTTTAAACCTAGATACTATTATAATATCGTTGGATTTTGATATAAAATGTTTTGGTTGTCGTAAAGCAAAAATCCATCCATTTTTATGTGCAATGTGGTCGTACGAGATACCCTTTATTTGAAAAAAAATTCAAATTTACAAATCAGTTTGGTTGTTACTTGTTATCAAGTTTTACCCACGCTGGTTTACCAGACTGACCCAGGCGTTATTTCATTTAATGCTCGGGTCAGACCGAGCATGTTTTCCCAGGTTTAGCTGGATACTTTGAAGTTGAAGAGGAGCTGGGTGGTCAAGACGTATTCATGTATATTTTTCTTCCGCTGTATTATAGAGTTAGTATGTTTGTCAATGTAAGGACAGATTTCTATAATGTTCAAATTTAGGATAAATCTAGTGTACTCTAATGTTGTAGATATGAATAAAGATGTTTTCTTTTTGTAAAAATCATTGTTGTACTATATATTATTCGCCGCATTGTGAAATTCGGTGTTGTTTAGTTTCTTCTATCTTCTACCTTCTTCTTTCACCATAACAAATCAGTATTTTCGGCAGTTAAATGTTCGGCATATGATATAGTGGACGTATTGGTGTCAATTTTCGAGGGTTGAGAATTTGATTCTTTACGAATTCATTAGAATAGATGGCATTTTCTCAAAACTGCATGCATCATATGTATGCCGTGAGGTGTATCAAGGCTCCACAAAGTCTTTGCATCTTCATCCTCTGTGCGTTGTAAATAGAGATGAATCATTGATTTGTTGACCATTATTGCATTGTTTCCGATTTATGTTTCATGTATACATTTACTGACCGATTACGCTAGCAATGATTATCTCCTATTTTATATACACCTAGTTTTGTGAGTACTGCTTGGGTGCTTCTGAGCGGTGTTTGGAGTTTTTAAAGATCTGTTTTTTAATATGCATAATATTATTTATATATGTTCGTGTGCTTTATTTATTTTGATTGATGTGTTTACATCGTGTTGAATATATTAATTTATCTTTAGGCATATTGTACATAGTGAGAGTTCTTAATATTTGCAAAGATGCATACTCGAATATATAGGAGATGAGAGAATTTTATCAGGTGATTTGCAACTCCTTTTAGGCTTCACTAGAGCGCTCTGGGTTTAACATATCTTTGAAAATAGCACTCTTGACTGACCCAAGTGTAGCTCATGGAAAAGACATCTTACTACTGTAAATCTGACATATGTAAGTTTAACTAGCAGAAGAAATTCCTTTTCAACAACGGGCAGCAGCTGCCTCTCTATTAGGCAGGCTCATTGGACAACCAATGCACGACCCACGAGCTGTAACAGTTTCAAGATTTCTACCAAAAGGCTTAGTATCTACCATAAAAGATGGGCCTGGTGAGTCTGCTGTTGCTTCTCTTGAACGAACAACAGAAAAAACAGAACTTGTATGGACCCCAGCAATGGCTACCTCTCTTTCTTCACATTCTCAACCATGGCTTCCGATCTCTATCACGAGCAACTGAAAGGAAGTGATATTGATTGGGATATCCCCGAGCAGCCATTTAGTCAACAGATTATGATAGATGAACCCAAGGTAAACCTTCCTCTCTCCCATTGTTCTATAAATAGGTGGTTAGACATGAGGATCGTCAATTTCATACTTCATCTATTTGAGAGTCTGAGACTAATTAAATGATGTTTAAAAATCAGTTTTTGTTACAATATATGTCAATATAAAAGTGAATATGCTTTTTTATTTTTCTATTTAGTCCCACAGCATGGAATATGTTCCATCTCATGTTCCAAGGTCTATATATAAAGGATCTCATGTAATGTAATTGAATCAATCTCTATATAATTGATATCATAGTGAATAACATTTTCTCCTCTCTTCTCTTTTCGAATGGCTTCTTATCTCTTTTTAGTTTATAACAGGTTATCAGCATGATCCCTACGAAAAAAATTACAGATCTACAAGTGTGATAGTCTATAAAATTAGATCTATTCTTTTCCAGATTCAATTATACATCTCAACGGTAAGTCATTTTTCTAATTTGATTGATCTAAACATCCGAATCATTTTTTCTTTTTTTGTATCTCATTCCATTCTCGGTATACTTCTTCAGATCTAAATCTATTGTCTTATCTTTTAGGTTTTATTATACTAATCTTATAATTTTAGTTCTTATAAAGATCTAAACTTTGAGATCTCATTCTTATTTTGTTAGTTATTGTATTTCAGATCTAATTTTTTTTTTGTTGCTATTTTTTTAATCTTATTATATTGTAGATCTCAATATCATACTTATTTTATGTTTTGGGTTCATTTATTTTGAAATGCAAGTTTGAACTTGACAAAATTTGATATTGTTGATTCAAGCAAACTTATTGAATTTGATTGTATTTAATTTGGACATGGGTTTGAGAAATCAAACATGGTTTGTAAATGGAGTTTCATTTTGAAAACCTTTTGATTTGATTTTGATTTGAATGAAGGCTTTGAAAATTATTTTGATATATGATTTATATTTTTAGAAAAAACATTCTATTGTTTCTTAGAGAAACAAATATAATGATAATACGTATTTTGAAGATCTTATTAAGTCTATATCTAACATTGATTTTGATTTAGCACATCTGAAGCGAATAAAAACATTAATAAATGATTACATGATAAGCTTAATATCTTCCAATATTTCCTTTAAAAAAAGGAAAAAGGAAATAAGAATTGAGAACCTGCAGTTTCCATAAATCAGTGAATTACAAGTTTCCTCAAAACAAAGAACCAGAAGTTCTAACTAAAAAAAGGAGGATTGAAAAATTTAATCGTCAAACGGAAATAGGTTTTGACAACAACCTGAAGTTGTGCAAAGAAATTATGTTAATACAAGTTGTATAATTCAAAGTCCAAGACCTGAAGTCTTGAATTATGAAAAGACTTTCTGATAAAGTTTACAAGTTCAAATTATGATCAGTATTTTTGTTTAATTTGTCAAAATGTATAAGCTTCCAAAAAAGGGAGAAATTTACACAAAATTTGAGAACCTGAAGTTTATAACAAATTAATGAACTTGAAGTTCATGAATTAGAAGCCCGAAGCTCTATTGAAATTGTGTAAAATGATAAGGTTGTACTTCTTGAAGAAGTTAAGGGAAATTAGTAAATCATCATATGAGATAATGATGCTGCATTCAAGAGATTACAAAAATCTCCAAATGAGTTATACCTTACCTTATACCTTCTTATTTACATTATATTATCCAAATATCCTGAAGATATTATGTTATATGATATTTCAACCATCACCGGATTGGAAAAGTAACTATTAATCTAGTCTTGAAAATGGATGTTCATTATTTGATATGAATTCAAATAACATTTCAATTTATATGTTGTAGTCAGTTTAAATTATTTTTCCCAATTATTTACTTTCAATTATGAAAGAGTATACATGATCAATTAACAGGTTTTGTGCAATGCAAAGTCTAATTTCATTTCAATGAGTAACCATAATTTAATTATTCTCTTTGTTGCTTTCTCATTGATAAATCTATGATAACTCAAACTTGAAGTTTGATAAGTGCAATAAAATAATTAGTAGATATAGTTCTTTTTTCTAATCATGAAAAAAAACCCCGATGTTTTGACAAATTACTTTTATGTACATATGGCTAGCAATTTAGTTATAGAAATACATTTTAACATTCCCTATGATAGATAATTTATATGCCATATTATTTATATACATGGATATGTGTGTGTTTGTGTGTATTAATCTCCTATTAGAGATTTTTTTCTCTTTGTATTGCATAATCCATTATTTTTATTTGTATTGCATAATCCAACATCCCAGGAAGAGATGTAATAGGAATTTTATTTTTGTTACATTGCAATTCCTTAAAAGGAAACACTATATTCCCTGAAGGAATATCATATAAAAGTTTTGAAGTAATAACAATAATTTATCCCTAAAAAAGGGTGAATAGTATACCAAAATTACACTCCAGAAGTAGTGGTTTTATCTTCGCATCTTACTTTCATTTGATGCGTCTAATTTTGTTACTGTATTAAAAAGTTGATATGTCATTTTAAAGATAGTTACAACAAAAATCTCCAATTGGGATGTTTTATATTATTGTAAAGGTAGTAATTATGTAATTTTTACAAAAGAAATATTGTGCATTGATATGACTTTCCAATAGTGCATATATATCTCTAGAAGAGATAAATTCACTCCAGAAGTGGTGATAATAAAATAACCCTAAAAGAGACTAATAATTTAGGAAATGATAACATATCTCTAGAAGAGATTTGTTTATAAATTTGATAATTTTATTAAACCAGATAAATGCATAGAAATTTGATTATGAAGGATCCTAATTTGGTTTAAGTTAGATCCTAAAAGTTTGAGAGTTATGCAACGTGTATCGTATATTTCATTAAAATTATATCAAATCTCCCAAATGGTTAAGAAATTAAATTATCTCTAGAATATGTTATTCTATATTCATATCATAATTTTCATGCGGTTCTGAAGAGATAGTCTATATTTCATATCATAATTTTCGTGAAAGCTATACACACGGTCTTGAGGAGATCTGTATCTATGACATTCCAAGTATCCAAAAGATACTCTTACTATTATTTTTGTTGTAATTTTTTGCAAAACTCTCAAAATAGATATGCAGAAATGTATATATGCAATTATAAATTATTCTTGATAAGTGATAATAATTAATGTTCAAAACTGATATTTGAGATGTAAATGAGGAATAAAACTTAACAATTTGAAGTTGTGTGTATATTTTGTTCGAACCAGAAGTTCGATATGGTTCCAAACCAAATGTTTTGAACATTATCATGCGGTTCTGATGGATTCACATCGACATTGATTTATACATAGAAATTAATAGTTTGGATCCTTGTAATAGTTAATTCAAATGAGAAAGATTATGAAAATTTATAATATATGTGTAATACGTGGAAAAACTTATACATCCATATATGTAAATATTCAGCTAGCAACCTGAAGTTTATTATGAGCTCATCTTATAGATTATGCATAGATATCATATATATTGGATGATGACATTCAATTATAATCTCAATGCTTAGAAAATGCAATTAAAAATGATAATAATATGTGCCATTAGGATAAAACAAAGGCTCTTATATTTTTAAGGTGTCATATCCACGGCAGCCTTAAAATAAGACATTTAACTGAAAAGATCATCTTTACTTATGGAACTCCCTGAAGGAGCGTTATGACCACTAGAAGATGGTCACACGTCCAAACACTAAACAAGAGTGGTTGAACCTGAAGTTTCAACTAGTTGGAAGTTGGTGCTTGTATGTTTTTCCTTTCAGAACTAATTGAAATAACGTACCGATGAATGTTGTGTTTTAATCAGTAGTCCATTTTTTTTTTTAAAGTATTAGCATTTATTTAATGCTTACAAATTTTAATAGTTGACTAACTATATAGTCTTTAATTCTCAATATATATACCATCAATATTTGAGTGATAATATATGCCTACTAGATAGAGCAACTACTCATATGATTTTGAAAAACCAGAAGTTTTTCTCTGAACTATCTGAAATTATTTTAGATAAAATTTCAAACATAGCAAATCTGCTAATATAATTGAAAGGTCTAGAAGATTCCATATAGTATTATCAAATGGTACATATGTCTTAATTCAAAATACAATATACACAAGCAAATTTAAAAGAAATTTGTTGAGTTTTGAGGATATATAAATGAATGGCTACCATATTGGAACTATAATGAAAACGTCGAAAAATATCTTTGCATTTTTCTAAAATTGAAAGCCAGAAACTTATTATAGAAAAAGTTGTTACAATTTCAACTGGATTATATTTCATGAAATCTGGCATAATTGAATCCTATATTCAGACATGACCCAGAAGCTCACAAATATCACTTGAATGCATCTTATCAATTGATAAAAGGATTATCCTCCTACTATTAGTATGTATGGTGTATTTCCCAGTAGCAATATGATAATGGATCAAAATGAGAATCCAAAGATGATTATTATTTAATGTGACAATGTTTGTCAACATTAAGGGGGAGGATAAAGGGATATAAGCTCATTTTGATCATCAGTGTAAAATATTTGTTAACATGTATAATGATGCAAAATATTAAGTACTTGAATAAATTATTAATAATATCCCTAGTAGACTTTCTCCAATATAGATTTGAATCCCTGAAGGATCAAAATGTGTAACCATATCTGAAATATTGTACAAAAATCAGTTCGAAATATTTTGGAGTAAGTAATAAAGATGCCAAATAAAAGATGTGAGTGTTCTTGAAGAAACACTTAAGGGGCACTTAAAGAGACTAATGACATGATTGTCAAATTGCCCTAGAAGTGGTTTAGGTACCTAAAACATGATAATTAAAGAGATCTCAATAAATCATGTCTAGAACTGATAAGAAATAATCATCGATGATAAATTTGTAAACAATAAAGCGATTATGTTTATAAACAGATTAAGGAAACATGACTGGCCATCTGAATCCTTTACTAATAGAGAAATATGGACATGTGGTCCGTAAAGTAGTGAAATTACTTGAAATGCTCAATATACTCCGAAGGTATAAATATGGTTTAAATCATATTAAATGATGAAAGTAAACAAATTCCTGAAGAATATAAATAACTTTCGTGGTTATAAGGAATGCAAAGAACAAGGAGCATAGATTATAATCTACTTTTAAGTATTGTTGTAATAAAAATCTTGATATAATTCATGATGAGTAAATTACTTCCTATTTGTAGGTATTCTGTAATGAAACTCTTAATATCCATTGAAGTGTTAGTTGCGATATGCAAAACTTATTAAAATATATAAGTTCCTAAAGAATATAAATAACTTTGATGAATATAAAGAATGCAAAGAACATGAAATATAGATTACAACTGTAACGACCCATTATTTTCCACTATTCAAATCGACAATAATCCACACATGCCGGATTTGAATAGTACAAAATAACAGATTGTAATAAAAATTCGGAGCAAATGAAAATCAAATCACAGAATCACAGACACAGAACATCAGAATACCTCGTAGCGGAAAAATAAATACCATAGTAGTTCATGAAGCTACTATCACAAAGTCTCAAAACCAAATAAAAAATACATGATATGCAATTTAACATGTTTAACATCATATATATAAAAACAAAATGGCAGTTATAACATCATAAATATTTTCTACACATTCAGTTGTTGTTTTACAACTGCATAAGTATAATTGTCGTGTGAGCTTTACTCACCTCTAATTGCTGAAGATTCCAAAACCAAAGGCACAATATAAAACAAAGCACAATGACACAATTACGGACTTGAGTGGAGAGCGAATCCAAGCTGCAACTCTTGTGTACAACCCAAAACAAACAATCAAAACAACACAATTCAATACAACTTTAAAATGCAATAACTTTGAAATAAAAGAGAAATGAATTGCCAAACTTTTTTCCTTGCTTCCTCAAACTTTGGTCACGCCTAGGGTATGGTTTGGTTCAGATTTGGTCAAGTTTTGGCTTAGGTTTGGGCTAGCATGGGTCGGGTTCAAGGCATGAACAAGGTGGAGTTTTCTACATGAGAAGTTGAAGGGATTTTTTGGCAAAAGGTGGAATTTTTGTTAGCTAAAGGGCTCGACCACGGGAAGTGTGCTCAGTCTGTGGGTGCACCATGACTAGACAGAGATTGGAGGGGTGTGTAATGGTCAGGTCATAAGTGGTGGTGGCTGCTATGGTGGTGGTTAGGGTGGTGGTTGAAGGAGATGAAGCAAAGGTGGTCAACTAGCATTGTTTTTAGGCAATTGGTTGCATTCTAGAGGGTTTTGATCACCATAGGGGCTCGGCCTTGGTCAAGATCAGAGGAGTGGCTGGTGGTGATGTCATGGAAGTGATGTAGGGTGGTGGTGGCTGTGGAACAAGGGGGAGGCCGATCCAAACAATGAAGAGAAACAAGACAAAATTTGCATAGAAATAGGAAGAAAAGTGGAAAAAGAGATGGAGGCATTACCAAACTTTTGTTGAAGCCGTGAGAAATGAAGAGCTAAGAAATTTTTCACGTGAAATGTAAAGAAAATACACGGCTAAGAAATGCAATGTACGCCAAAATGCAAATGAATGAGGAGTTGTGAAAATGAAGAGTTTTGAAGGTGAAAAGACTTAAGTTTTTGCAACTTTTTAAACCTTTGGCATTTCCTTTTCTTTTTAATTTTATATAACAAAATAAAATTAGAAATGTACTTTACAACTGAAACAAAGTAGTAAGAAATAAAAATAAATATTTAAATTTAAAAGAAATGGAAAAAGAATTACAGAAATTGCTTAAAAATTGGAAATAGTGTCCAGAAATTACAAAAAAATCACCAATGGCTTTGGAAAATTATTTACTTCATTTTAAAAATATTATAAGACAAAATTTGGAATAAAATGATTTTTAAAACATTTTCAAAGTGAAATAAATAATTAAATTCATAGAAAATATCAAAAGAATTGAAGAAATTGCTTAAAAATAGGAAATAGAACCTGAAAATTTCAAATAAATTACCATTAATTCTAGAAAAATTTCTACTTCACTATAGAAATAATTTAAAACAAAATTTTAAGTAAATAAGTTCTAAAACATTTTCAAAATGAAATTAAATTCAAATAAAATAATGTCAAAAATATTGGGTTATTACACTCTCCCCCACTCGGACCTTTTCGTCCTTGAAAAGAATGAAAACAAGGAAATAAGAAAAACAAGATAGAAAAACAAAATAGTACCTGGAATAAACAATTTCGGATTTGAAGCACGAATGCTCTCCTCCGTCTCCCAAGTACAATCACGATCGTCAGTACTTCACTGTACTTTGACCAAACTAACAGATTTCCTTCTTAGCTACTTCGTACCTCTATCGACAATACGAAGTTGCTTCCTCTCGACAGTCAGATTAGGCTCAATATCCAAGCTGTCAAGAGCAGAAAGCTGAAAAAACAAAGATGGGTCATGGAGATACCGGCGAAGATGTGAGACGTGGAATACATCATGTACTCCAGAAAGCTTCTCGAGTAACTCCAGACGATAAGCCAAGGAACCAACTCTTTACATAATGCGGAAAGGACCAATGAACTAGGAGAAAGCTTCCCTCTACGACCAAAACGAATGACATTCCTCAAGGGAGAGACCTTAAGGAAAACCATATCGCCAACAGCAAACTCAAGCTTCCGCCTACGCCTATCAGCTTCTTCTGCCTATCCTGAGCAACCCTTAACCTACTCTTAATCTCCTCACTCTCTCAGAAGCTTCCAAAATCATATCAGGACCAAGAACTAGACGACTACCGGATTCAATCCAGCAAGATGGAGATCGACAAGGTCGTCCATATAAAGCAGCAAATGGAGACGTCTTGATACTGGCCTGAATTCAAAGATAGAAAGAGATAGATAAAAGATTAAGATAAGCTTAAAACAGAAAATAAGATTATACCTGATAACTATTATTGTAGGTGAATTCGACAAGATGCAAATGATCTTCCCAAGATCCACCATAATCAAGCACACAAGCACGAAGAAGATCATCGAGTATCTGATTCACTCTTTCCGTTTGACCACCGGTCTACGGATGGAAAGCAGTGCTCAGATTCAGATGAGTACCTAAAGATTCCTGAAAAGCTTTCCAGAACTGGCTGGTAAAGATAGGATCACGATCACAAACAATACTGAGAGGTACACCATGGAGACGAACAATCTCCCTCATGTAGATATCAAACAAGCTAGAAGCAGAACGGGCAGACTTGACCGGAATAAAATGAGCAGATTTGGTCTGCCTATCCACAATAACCCAGATACTCTCATTGCCTTTCCTAGACCTCGACAATCCATCAATGAAGTCCATGGAAACCTGTTCCCACTTCCAGTTGGCAATATCTAGGGGCTGCAACAAACCAGGGGTCTTTTGATGATCGACCTTGACTTGCTGACAAGTCGCACACCGACTAACAAAGATAGAGACATCCCGCTTCATCCCTCTCCACCAATAAAGCCTCTTCATATCCTAATACATCTTCGACACACCAGGATGAATAGAAAGTCTGGATCGATGATTCTTCCGAAGCAACTCCTGCCTCAACCCATCTACATTCGAGACACAAATCCTGCCATTAATCCTCAAAACACAACTATCATCAATCTGAGCTCTACTACTACCACTACTATCACCAACCCTGCTCCGAACACTCTCCTTCATCAACCAAAGCATCTCATCCCCATCTTGCTTAGCTATGATGCGCTCCAAAAGAGGACAAGAAGAAACAACCATCTGACACAACAAAGCCTTCTTCCGACTTAGAGCATCGGCCACAACATTAGCTTTACCGGGAGTATAACTAATATGAGGTCATAAGAAGCCAGAAACTCAAGCCAACGAACTTGCCTCTGATTCAAATCCTTCTGGGTGAAGATATATTTCAGAGGCCGTTGATCGGTGAAAATCTCAAACTTGGTTCCAAGCAGATGATGCTTCCAAAGCTTCAAAGCAAAGACAACAGCAAGCAACTCTAAATCACGAGCAACATAATTAGGTTTATGGGTTTTCAACTGACGGCTAGCATAGGCTATGACCTTACCATCCTGCATGAGAACAGCACCCAATCCCTCATGAAAAGCATCAGTATATACCGTCAATCCTTCACTTCCGTTTGGAACGATAAGAACTGGTGCGGAAGTTAGCTTGCTTTTTAACTCAGTGAATGCAACTTCACACTTCTTATCCAAGATAAACTTAACATTCTTACGAGTCAAAGCAGTGAGAGGTATAGCAATCCAACAAAATTCTCGATGAATCTCCGATAATAACTAGCAAAACCCAGAAAATTACGGATATCCGATTGAGTCCTAGGAGTTTCCCAATCCTGTAACAGAAATAGGGAAAATGAAAACCATAGAAGAGATAGAATGATTAAATGATAAAGGAAATGAGAAAGAAGGAAAGACTTACATTAATCGCAACGATCTTGGCTGGATCAACAGAAATTCCATTACCAGAAACAATATGTCCAAGGTATCGGACTTCATCCTTCCAGAAATGGAATTTAGAAAATTTAACCTTCAATAGATGACTTCTAAGAATCTCTAGAACAGATTTCAAGTGTGACTCATGCTCTGCCTTGGTCTTAGAAAAGACAAGGATATCATCAACAAAGACTAGAACAAATTTAATAAAAGCATCACGAAAAACACGATTCATCAAATCAACAAAGAAAGCAGGAGCATTAGTCAAACCAAAAGGCATGACTAACCATTCAAAGTACCCATTCTCAGTCCGAAAAGCAGTCTTGGGAATGCTTTCCTCAACAACTCTGAGCTGGTGAAAACCTGTGGCAGGATCAAGCTGAGAGAACCAAGTAGCACCATAAAGCTGATCAAACATATAATTGATGCAAGGCATTGGATATCTATTTTTCATAGTGATCTTGTTCAGCTCCCTATAATCAACACACATCCTCAAAGATCCATCGGACTTAGTGACGTAAACCACCACCGCTCCCCATTCTGAATGGCTAGGTCTGATCAGACCTTTGGAGAACAAGTCCTCAATTTGCTTTGCTAACTCAACCTTCTCACGAGGTGCCATTCTTCTACGAGGAAGAACAACAGGTCGAGCTCCAGGAATAAGATCAACGCGGAAATCTATGTCCCGCTTAGGAGGCAAAGCAGTGACTTCACCAAAAACATCAGGAAAGAGTTTGACCACACGAGTTGAATAAAAATCATCAGGAGCAAAATCCAGAGAATAAATAAAACTGCCAGCAAAATCCTGAGGCATGCGGCACTGAATAACAAAGGAATTACCCAGATCATCCTCAAGATAAACAGACCGGGCTTTACAAGAGATATGAGCATCATGCCTACCAAGCCAATCACTACCAAGCAACAATCAAAAGCATCGAAGCCCAAAACATAGAAATCACCACTGAAATGATGATCATAATAAATAATCTTCAGTTGTTTTCAAATCCTATTAAGGTTTGCGGGACCCATAATTGGATTTGAAACACATAAGTATTCAGAAACATACTCAGGAGTAAGGAGATGTTCAGACTTATCACACAAATCAACAGATATAAAACTGTGGGATGCACTAGTATCAAAAAGCACACGAACGGGATGCTGAAATAAAGAAAAGGAACCCTAGAGAGTACCTTGGTCATCACTAGGAGTTGGAGGACCAGGTGCTGGAGAAGAGGCAGAGGTGACGGCAAATATACCAGAAGGCTTACCCCTATGTTTTGGTAGGGCAATCTTTCCTGAAATGGCCAGGCTGGAGACAGATGTGGCAAAGATCACGCCTAGCTGGATGAGCGGGGGAGGAATGGCAGAATTAACACTAGTAGGACAACTGTTCGCATAATGTCCTCTCTGGTCACATTTGAAGTAGGTGATAGAAGAAAGGTCAACAGGCTGTCTCTGAGATGGAGCAGATGATGAAGATCCCAAACCCGGGTTCTTGAGCCAATTCTTCTTCTGTTGTTGGAAACCGGGCTTTCTCTTCTTAGAATTTGCAGAAGAAGTCTGAGATGGAGCACGAACTGAAGCAGGACCCTTAGAAGTAGGGTTCTCATAACGAAGAGCCATATCCATAAGCTGGGTAAAGGTGCCATGAACATGAGAAATGAGGCGACTATAGTACTCGGGACGAGCACCAGCAATAAATTTCTCGTTCTTCTTCAGAGGAGTGTCTATCAGGCCAGGTCCGAACTTAGAAAGTTCGTTAGACTTCCTCTCGTACTCTGAAAAAGACATGCTTCCTTGCTTGAGGTCCATGAATGGGATTTTCCGGCTTCGGGCATCCACTTAGCAACAAAAGCCTCCTTGAGAAGAATGATAATTAAGCTTAGAAAAAGGCACGAAAAGATAGAAAACAGAATTCAAAGAAACACAAAAAGATACCTGAACTGTTCCCAAGTAAGATTAGCCTCAACGGTGTTAGCCGTAACAGACTCCCACCAATCTTGGGCAGCCTCCTACAACTGCCATGCAGCTAACTGATGCTTTTGGGCATCAGTAATCTCAAGACCAGTAAATATCCTCTCGATACTCCTCAGCCATCGCTGAGCCTCAATGATAGACTCAGAACCGGTGAACTTGGTTCCTCCAAGCTGAGTAAATTCTTTGCAAAGAACAGTGAAACGGATAGGAGCTGGGGTTGGAACTGGGGCAGCACCACGAACCTGACCTCTAACATTTCTACGATTCATCCTGAAATTAAAGAATGAATATTAGGAAAAAGGTAGAGATAAGATAAATAAGACAAGACAAGATAAATGCACTTGGATGAACATCCTAATTACAAAAATTTCTAACAAGGTAGATACGAATGGAAAGAAGTTTAGAAAAATTGCTTTTAAAATAAGAAAATTTTTATATCAAAATAATCTTTGAAAAATCCTTAGAAAATCATTTTAAAATCATTTTATACTTTGAAAATACATTCTCTCACAAAGAAATGATTCTGAAGTTGATTTCACTCATTCTAGGGTATTTCTACCCTATCTCTAATGAGTTTTTGCTCCGTAGGCTAAGGTTTGCCTAAAAACAAAAGCTCTGATACCAACTGTAACGACCCATTATTTTCCACTATTCAAATCGACAATGATTCACACATGCCGGACTCGAATAGTACAAAATAACAGATTGTAATAAAAATTCGAAGCAAATGAAAATCGAATCACAGAATCACAGACACAGAACATCAGAATATCTCGCAGCGGAAAAATAAATACCATAGTAGTTCATGAAGCTACTATCACAAAGTCTCAAAAACAAATACAAAATACATAACATCTGTCTGAAAGTAAATACGACATCAAATCCCAAATACAAAGAAGTCCACTAATACAAAGCTGACAACAGAACTGAAATATAGATAACTAGATAGGCTGATAAATCTCCAGCGATTCCAGACCTCCAGAAGTGGAAATCCAAATCTATGAATAACTCAGGCTGACCCGAGCATAAATAAAACACAAACACTCGAGTCAAGACATATATACTTATCCAATGTAAACCAACTCAAGTGAACTGTAGTAGAGGTACAAATAACTTAGAAGATCTTGGGACCGCACATCCTCTAAGGATCCGTTAAACTATTTACTATATAGTATATTGCGCTATTACAATAATGTCTAACAGTAAAATAAACATACTTTTAAATAGCGTTAAGGCTTTACATTTTCCACCTTAACACAAATAATGCCAATAGTCTATACTGTAACGTCCCGCCTTTTTGCACGCTTTAAATCGACACACGTGCCAATTCAAACCATACGGAAGGGCGGATTTTTTTATGGGGCAAATAAGAAAAATGAGAAAGAAATAAAACAAAACAGAATCTCACAGCGGAAGGATAAAATATAATAATCAAATATACAGTTCTTGAAGCTGTTTACAAAATATTTAATTTTACTTATACAATATATATCAGAGTTATACATACCATAAAATATCAATAGTGTAGTGGAATACAATAGTGTAGTGGAATAATATAGTAGATAATAGTACTACTAATCGTCTTCTTCCTCCAGAGCTAAAATCTTCAAATCCTGAAACGCTCGGACTGACCAGAGTGAATTGAAAAGACAAAACACTCGAGTCAGAACTAAAAGATCTGATGCAAGTTAAATCAACAGAAGTAAATATGAGTGCAGTAACTCAAGAGATACTCGGGATTTACATCTCCTAAGGATCCGTTAAACTATTTACTATGTAGTAATATTTCGCTATTATAATAGTGTCTATAGTAAAATAAACATACTTTTAAATAGCGTTAAGGAGTTGCCCAATCTCCCTCTTAACACAATATTAGTCCCAGTAGTCCATCCAATATCATAGTCCCTCCTGATCGGGAAGCCACCAGAGGATACCACACTGGCTACGGGAGAAATTCAAACTCGTACAAGGCTCGGTATGGTAGGTGACACGACACAACTGGGCAGTGCCAGGGTAAATATACCAACCACGCTTCCCGGTCGGTGGTAATGCGTAGCCGCAGCTACCGCCCACCTCGAGTCACACCCCCAAATCAAAGAAATCAAAAGTGGCCACCGAATAAAACCAAAGTCAGAGTAGAATACCGAAGGGATGTGTCCGATCAAAGGTGCTACCTCAATTAACCCGTCAATCGCTCCTGTTTTAGCCACCTTATGCCAACTCACGGGAGTTGGGTCCATGTATTTACCTCAAAGGAAATGCCGCCACCATCCTACTTCATTCTGGAATCTCCACCGCGTACACGGTTGTTAAAGTGGCTTTCGGAGTTGGAAGAGAGTATGACAACTTCCGATCCCGGTCTCTTCAACAACCAAACGTTATTATAACACCGCGGTCTTTTAAAAATAGTTTGTACTTTAAAACCAGAATATAATATTCATTTCAAAGCCATATAATTTTGATATCATTTCCCATTTAAACCAAATCAATATGATATCATTTATTTCACATATATCCTTTTCCAAAAATCTTAGCACTTTTTAATCTATATATCTTGAAACCCATAGCTTTGAAAAATACTCCGAATAATTAAATGGTTTAAATATTAAATTACTTTATATAATAAAATAGCTTTTTAATTTCACAAATAAATTTCCAAATTTCGATTTAAAACTCCAATTAAACCATCTTATATTTCCAAATAACTCAAAGCTTTAACTATCCCACCATTTCAAAATTTCTTCTTTGATAATTTCATATATCAAATTTAATTACTATTATTTAGATTTGGAATGTGTGATGACCCGAAATTTTAAAGCAATATCAATTTAATAATCTATAATAAAAATTAAATTGATTTGATAATCTTTGTAATAAGATTTGAATTAATTTAATAATTCAATAAAATAAATAGTAATTGATATATTTTATCTTTTAAAATCTAAATAAATTGTTTTCTATTTATAATATATATAGAATATTGCATATATTGTATATAGATCTTGTTTTAATCTAATTAATTAATACATCTTGTTTTCTATAAATTATATATCTTTATTAAAATTTTGAATTATGATTTTTATTTAATAGTTGAACTTTTAAAGGGTTATTTAATAAAAAAATATGGTTTTAAATACATAAGAAAAATGTTGAAATGATTTAAAATATGTGTAACTCAAGTTTAAATTTAAGTAAAATACAATGAGATTATTTTGACTTTCTTCTAAATATAATTGAATAAAATAAATAATTTATGGATAAAGAAATAATTTCTTTTATAAGTTATTTATAGTTATTAAATGTGGTTATTTTTAAATACATAATAAAACATTTGTTTCAACAAATAAATTTTTAATAAAAATAATTGTTCTTCAAAAATTTAAATTGTGTAGTTATATTTGTAAATAAACTAGATTTCAAAATTTATTTTGAAACTTGAATTCAAAGTTTTTAAATTTTAAAGTATAAATGTTTTTAATTTATTTTGATTTTGTAATATTTGTATAAGTTTAATTTTATAAATATAGTTTGATTTATTTTATTTTAAAATCTATATACATGTAAATAAATGCATATTAACTCATTAACTAAACATATCTTATATTAAACATCTTTAAAATTCAAGTTAACTAAATATATAGCTTATTAACATTAATAACAAGTGTAAGAATATTAAGACACAATATAACACATGTTAGCAAATAAGGTAAGGAAATTGACAAATGTTAAATTTTGAGACAAGTGTCATTTAAATTTGGTTTTCTTTTATTTATATTGTTTAATAAAGTTTAATATCAGTTTATATAACCAAATCTTTTTCTTCATTTCTTTCTTTTTTCTAAATCAAAAGCCAAACATAAATCTTCAAATCCAAAATACTAAACAAATCTGAAAAAAAAAATAAACACTTCTATTCAAATACCAAAATCTGAAACAACAACATACACATCTTCAAATATCAAGCCTGCATGCAAATCTTTTTACAAACCAAATCAAAGCATGCTTGCATTTTTCAAAAATCTGGAAGTAAAACCTATTGAAACCTGCATCAAAGCAAAACCTGTTTTTATTTCAAAACCCTGTAAATCTGAAGGCCTGCATACTTTCATCTGCATCATCTTCTATCTGGAGTGTGTGCATGCAAGTGAGAATCAGGAGTAAATTCAAATTAGAATTTAAAGCTTCAAAATTTGAAGAAACAATTCAAAATTTAAGAAAATGAAGCTTTCCAGTTTTAAAAAGTACAAGTCTTTTTCAAATTTCTGCTCTGCCATCAAGAAAAAGGTGAGCAACATTTCCTGTTTTCTTAAAGTTAATATAAAAATTGGTTGCAGGCTTATGTTGTTAAAGTGAATATGTATGATGAAGTATGGTGTGTATATATGAATGATTGATATGCATGCTTGTTACATAGGATTACTCCCTATTTATAGTTCCAGTTTTCCCTGTTTTGATTTAAATTCATTTATTCTAGAACCAATTGTTGTTAAGACTTAATTATCAAACTAAAGTTGTTTGATTTACCATGAATTAATGTTTAAAACTTATTAAAGTTAAATTTCAAATCTGAGTGTCTCTAGAAAAAAAAAAGAGAGAACAACAGTGGGTGATATACAAAGTGAAATCTCAAACTTTGTAAATTATGGATTCAGTAATATAGAATGGAAACACAAAGCAAAACATAAATTTCAATACTAAAATCATAATTTATAGACTGGGAAGAAGGGAGCAGTTCTATGTTGAACATAAAATGGAAATAGGGGATTTTTGGGTGATCTCTGCAAATGGAAGGGTCGGGATTCATGTTGTGGATAGAGGAGTAACAAATGAAGCTTGGAAAAATCAGTGATGGTGATGCAGATCACCACGGAAGCAGTGGTGATAGTTTAGTTTCTGTAGCCCTAGTTTTAACTGGGCATATCGATTGGGTCGGTATGGATTATTGGGATGATCGAGTTCAACTCGGTTTTAAGGGTTGATAGTTTGGTCATAGACGAAGCTGTGGCCGGTGGTGGAGGTCCTCAAGGGGTCGGAGCACCATAGATGATGTGTTGACAGGTTTCGATGGGGTTGGGGTCTTTCTGTTCCAGGTTAGGATGTGAACTCGAATTTCGATTCGAGTTGTATGTGAGTTATGGGATGATCAGAGTGGTTTAGGGAGGTGGTCGCAGGTGTAGGGAAGCCACCGGAGTTGGCTGGTGATTGCCGGAGGCACGGTGCAGGTGCACCGTGCACTTTTGTGTCGGATGGTTGCTTGGGTATGTGCAGGAGGGGAAACTCAAGAATCACTCGTGAAATTGTAGTATTGGCTCGAAGCAGGAGTTCTTCTGACTCGAAGTCAAATTCTTTTGGCTCGGGTTGATTATATTGTTAAAGTTTTTTTTTCTGTAACTTGCCAGTAAATTTTAAACTAAATTTAAAAGAATTCAAAGGTTGTAATGATTGGATTTAAAACAAGTTTAAATCTTGAATGTATTATAGTTTCAAATGGTTTTGAAATCTTATTGTTTTTTCAAATTTTTTGAAAGTGGTTTTTCAGTTTTTTTTTAAAAAAAAAACAAGAAGAAGAAACCTGACATTTCTGGAAATTGAATTTCATTTTGAAAATGTGAAACTTGATTTAAACGAGCAGTTTGAATTTCAAATTTTAGTTCAGATTTCTTAAGGATCTTTAAACCTTCAAGTTTTTAAAAATAAATTTGTATTTTTAAATAAGAAGTTTTAAAATCTAGGTGTAAAACAAGAATTCAATTCAAGTTAAATTCAAATGATTTAAATAAGGAATTGTTCAAATGTATTGAATTTAAATCTGGATATTTGAATAAATTTTTGAAATTTGAATGTTTTCAAACAAGTTCAAATTTAAATTTATTTATTAGAAATAGATTGTTTTCAATCAAATATTTAAATTTGATTTTCCTTATGAATGAAATCATGACAAAAAGTTTATAAAAGAAAGTTACGTGATTTTTAACTTGAATTTGAAATTTAAAAGGTAATGTAATTTAAACGTAATTTTAAAAGAAATTTAGCAAATTGATTTAGATTCATCTTATATAAGTTTTAATTATAAGTGATAAATGTTATTTACATTTATTCTAAAAAGGAATATAAATGAATTTAAAATTTGATAATGCTTTAATAAATATTATTTTGAATTTTAGATTCAAACTGGAATTTGAATTTAAATTTTAAAATACAATGTTCTAAGTACCCTTTAATATTAATAAAATTATTAATAAAGAATGGATTATCTTAGAAATTATTAAGAGAATAAAATAATTAAATAAATAAGATTACCAAGGAGTAACTTATTTATTTAATTTAAAATCAATAATTTGGATTAATTTAAAATTAGAGATAATTAAGAAGTAATTAAAGAAAAGTAATTAAAGAATTAATAATAGTTAATGATGGTCATTAACTGAAGTTTTAGTAATTAATTAGTATGATTAATTTTTAATAATTAGATTCATTAATTTATGATAATAAATTGTAAAATTTATTTAAGTTTAATTACTTAAATAAAAATAATTAAGACATTAATTACTTAATGTAATTAATGGAGTTTATTGAGTTTGGGTTAAATTAATTAATTTAGTTTAATTAATTTTAAACATGGGATTTGATAGTAATGACTTGATGTAATTAATGGGATTACTCAGTAAAGTAATTAGAAATAATTACTGTATGAAATTAGTGGAATATGATGGAGTTTTGAAAATAATTTAGGTTAAATTATTTTGTATAATTAATCAAGGAATTAATTCAGAAATTAATTAAGAAGTAATTAATTTGATAAGTAATTAAGGGTAGTTAATTACAGATTGAGATTAATCAAAGGTGATTAATAATCATGGATTAAGTGAGATTAATTACTGGAAGTAATTAATATTGAGTAATTAATTAAATATAACTAAGGATCATTAATTAATATAATTAATGATGTAATTAAGATTGATTAATTAATATTAATTAATCAATAATAAGTAACTAAGGATAATTAATTAATTATAATTAATTAAGATTAAATGTAATTAATTATAATTAATTAATAAATGAAGTAATTAAAGGTTAATTACTGTATTTGGTTTAAGGTAATTAATTTTGTGAAATTAATTAAAGTATAATTAATCAGGATTGATTAATTAAGATGATAAAATTAGAAGTTAATTAATTAATTAAATTGTAAATAATTAATGATGATGTAAGTAAGACTTATATTGTGTAAATAATTAATTTAATTCATTTTAAATTAATTAGAGATGATGTAATTAATTTAATTCATTTTAAATTAATTATAGATAGTATGATTGTAAGTCATTGCTTATGAATGAATGATATAAATTGCCTTGAATGGTTTAAATCTCAATGATGAGATTAGTAATGTTGATTGATATGGATGCATTGGTTGCATTGTGATATTGATATGGATTATCTTTTGATAGTGATAAATGTGGATTTTCTGTGGTTATGATAATGATAATTATCTGTTGTGAATCTATGAGTTATCTACCTATGTGTATATAGATAATGTAATTGAATTATTTTAAATTCTAAACAACTTGGACCTAAAAGATACGCTTTGGATTTCGATGAGACCGGGATCGGGTTTCTATATTTGGATATCTGAAAACCACATCGATCCAAATTAACGATAGGTCGTGAATCTTATGTGAAGAGTGAAGACTCGAGGTGTAAGGGCTATACGTCAGTATAACTCTATGGGTGATTCCATAATGAGTTTGACGGAATAGTGCTTATAGATTCGAGATGGTGGTTCAGAGTGCAAGGGTTATCGTCGTTAACTCTGTGGGTGATTCCGTAATGAGTGTAATGAGATAATGCCTTCGGTTTCGTTCAAACCCGGAACGAACTTGTATGGATTGAATGCTTTCAGAACATCGTCAGGTGGACGATGAGCATTCTAAGAGATGTGTTCTCTAAAGGTAATTGTAGCCTCAAGCCTCAACAACTACGAATGGCCAAAACAGGGGAGGTGCAGCAAGGCTTCGTGGGTAGCACCCACTGGAGAGCAAGATTGATCCCTGTCTAGAGGTCCCTTTTTATTCGGCTTAGTGGGCAGTTGGAATCGCGCACCAACTGCGGGGTTGTCTTGTTCTGAACTATTCAGTAAGGAATGGGTCCGGCCTTGTGTTGCAGGGGAGTGGGAGTACTCCTCGGTACGTTGATCTAGGCTACGTACTGTGACGGGCGGTACCCCAGTAGCCCTACCATTGTATGGAATCCAAAATCCAATAAGTGCCTACAGTTTTGATTGTATTACCCACTTTTGTGGCTAGTAGCTGGAATTTAATAATGTAACAATTTCGGCTATTTCTTATTTACTTGAAAACCCTAGACCTATTATAATATCACTGGATTTCCTATCAAATGTTTTGGTTAGCATAAGGTAAAAACTTTTCCATGTTTATGTGTGAGAAGTCTTACGTGATACCTTTCTTTTCAAAAGTTTTTGAAAATTAAGCAACTTTAACCTGTTACTCACACCAGACCCATGTATGACCCGGAGTTTATCTTTTGTTTCCATAAACTCTTGTGTACTCAAATTTTTACGAGTAACCAAGGGATTCAGGTTAGCTTTGACGAATATTGGAGGAGAAATGGAGCAGGAGGCTTCTGCGTTAGATATTAGTATTCCGCTGTGCGTTCTGTGATTGTCTCTGAGATTGTATTATGTTGTAAATACTAGACAGGTGTTTATAACTGTCTAGTATGTATATCGGTGTACTCTGATAGTGGTTGTAAACTATGAAATATTTTATGCTATTAATATAATTTATTCGTTCCGCGGTTTAGATTCTGATGTGTTGTTTCTTCTTCTTCTCTTTCTTTCTCTTTTCTATCCCTTTCTTTCTTATTAGCGATGCGACTTCCTAGAGTTTGGAAGTTGGGTCGTTACAGAATGTTTGCTTTAAAAATCCAAAAATTTAAGTTAAACTTTTAACTTCAACAACTGGATATTTTTTTTATTTTATTTAATTCGATATATTCATTTATCTCAACTTTATATTCATTTAAACAATTTAAACCAAATCAAGTTATAAGAATTATACCCTTTAAAATCTCAACTTATATTTAAATTTCGAATCAAATTTGTTCAAGTTCAAATCTTAAATAATTCAATTTAAACCAATATCATATTTATCTTCCAACTTAAATTTCATTTAAGTAATTTAAAACTCTCTATATATAATACATTAAATAGGTACGTACCCATATAATACAAACCATCAAACTCCATTATTAACACATTTTTATTAAACAATTTTATACATAGCTTGATTTCAAGAATTTAACTATATATATATAAAATAATATTTATATATCATCAAAATTAATATTTAATAAACCGTATATTCCTTTCCAAAACCATAGAAGTCATTTAAAAGTAGTTTTATATATCGACCACGGTGTCTGTATAAAATTTTCTATCCTATGGTCAAGTGATACGGATATTTATCATTTCAATCCGTAATTTAAAAAATAAAAATTACGGTTATATATCATTTCAAACCGCAATCCCGAATGAGATAAAATGCATAATAACTTGCTGTTTATAACAATAAAAATACAACATCCATTCATCCAATCTCAACCATCAACCATATATCGCAATCATCATCAAATTTAAACAATAGCATCAATATAAAACGGATAATAAACAACAAGTATTAAATAGTAGTTTATATTCAGTAATAAATTAAATAACTGTTTAACTGGCAGTTTAAATGAAATGAATAATTAATTAACAATTTAATTGGCAGTTTAAATGCAATAAATAAATTAAATAGCAATTTAATTTAAATAAATTAAATTAACTGCGATGATGATTAAAAATATGCCAAACAACAATAAATAAATTTTAAATCACATCATATATCAATTTCACAAACATAAGAAATTTTAGAAGTTGTAAGTGGGTTAAAACACTCACCTTTTGAATTTAAATTGAATTTAAATTCAATTTAAATCCAAAAAATTAGACAGTCTCAGAATCCATCCAAACCAGCGCCAACATGTCCGGAATCCCAATATGAACCTAGCGGAGAAAACCGCGTGTGAAACGGATGCAATATGCAAAAGTTATTAAGATTAAACCACATTGAAATTAAATTAAAACGAAATTAAATAAAAATAAAAAGAACACTCACACAACACGTTCATGCCACCTCAGGAACCCCTTCATTCCAAAACACGTTCGTTCCAAGCAACCCTAGCCGCCGAAAATCCTAGCGTTGACTGAAGCTCGTCGCCGCACGAGGTGATTTCAACGCAATCAGAGAATGCCTCCGGCTCGGCCTCGTCGAGGCGCCCCTCCCATGTCCACGCGGCCCACCATTGTTTTCCACCACCGTCGACCCTCCCAAGCAATTTTCGGTCAAAACACTGACCATCTCAACCAACGCGAACCACCGCAAGCACTACTATGCGCGCTCTTCCCAATAACACTAACCGTTCGCTCCACCATCGTAGATCCATCGTTGAATTCACAAAAGCCTAAACGAACGGCTGAAACTATTCTGCCATTTCCTGGACGAATGATGCCTCCAATCGAAAAATAAATCACACCAAAAGGTTACGCTCGTCGAGAGCTTCGAAATATATTTTTTCCAAATTTTTCTGAGGAGTTTGAAATTTTATTTTGTTATGGATTTGAATTTGTTTCGTGCTTGGATCTAGAACTTGTTTTTTTGGAGAATAGAATGACTTGTACGTACACATAAATGAGAATTAAGGAGGCTGGGGTTTATAACGCCATATTTATAGACAAATTTGACATAGAATGGATCAATAAGATAGATGTACGCGCTAACGATAAAGTGGCCCAAAAAGCCCGTTCTGACTCCGGAACGAAATTCGGTCAACCCATATATCAAAATAGGTGTTTTAAAATATTTTGAACTCGATGGAACAAGTTTCAGGTTCAAATTGCATCGTATGAAGAAGTTATGCTAAAAACAATATTTTCAAATTGATTTCAATTTATCGATTTCAATGCGCTTCGAGTCCGTACGATCAAATTACAAGTCCAATCGCTACGAAACTTGAAATCCTACAATAATACACCGTTACGGATCCGATGAAACTTGTTTGGTCGAAATCCGAGTCAGTGGCCAAAATGGCTATTTTTACATTAATTAAATAAATTAAAAATAAATCAATTAAATCCCATTTTCAATTTAAATTTCAAAATTGACAATTCTTACCATTTTAACTTTCTTAAACACTTACAATGATCTGAACAATTAAAATGTCAATTAATAGTTGATTTATTTATCAATTTTAGCATTTACCTCAACTTCATTAAATTCAAAAATTATAAAATTACATTTCCCGAACTCTATTAAATTTACTTCCATTCTATCATTCAATTCATCGGTATCAACGGATGAAATTTTACATTGAATTCGAATTCTATTACATAAATATCACCAAATTTCATCTAAATCTATATTAACGAAATAATCTAAATGTTAAATTGCATTTATTTGCAATTTATCCAGTTATTAGACATTAAATTCCAATATATTGAGCCAACTTAATTTTTGCATTCCTTTTATTCAACCAACTGTTATTTTATAAATAAAGTTAACATTATTTCCGTTTTTACTTTAATTTACATCAAAAAAACGTTAATTTAGATTTATTACAATTGATTACCAAAGTTTATTTAGCCCATTAGATAAACAAAGCAATCTATGTAAATCGCCACCTCTTTGCTTTTAATTGCCCTTGTAAGTTTGTTACTTCAATCCAGATTAAAATTTAATATATAACGCTAAATTTTATTTCATTGCAATTAATATACGCCCATTTATATTTTTAATTTGAAGAATATTACATTTTTAAATATGTACTTTTATCAATTGAACACATTAATTAAGGTTTTTCAATAATTTACATTCTATTAAATTTACAACATAAATCTACATTCTATTAATTACTTTACATACTTTACGTATTAATCTCTTAATTAACAAAATTTGAACTTATTTCCCACTCCACCAATTACTACTTAAACTAAATTTACGCTTCTATTAATTTACCTTCGCACTTTCGTTACTATATTAATATTCATTAAAGTAATGTTTATTATCAATAACAACATTATAGTTACTTAACATTTAAATGAACTTTATTTACAATAAATTCATTGACCAATTATGTCACGACCCGACTTTCACTCCCGGAAAATCGCGTCATGAATTAAGAAAGAAAGGGATAGAAAAGAGAAAAGAAAGAAGAGAAGAAGAAACAACACAAGAATCTCAACAGCGGAAACGAATAAATTATATTAATAACAAAGTATTACATAGTATACATCAAATATCAGAGTACACAGACATATACAACACATACTAGACAGTTATAAACACCTGTCTAGTTATTACAACTCAATACAAATAGAACACTCAGAGATACAAAACACAGCGGAACTACATAACTATACGCGGAAGCCTCCTGCTCCATATGCTCCTCCACAATTCGTCAAAGCTAATCCTGAATCCTAACCTGAATTCCCTTGGCTACCCGTAAAAATTTGAGTACCCAAGAGTTAAAGAAAAACAGAAATAACTCCGGGTCAGACATGGGTCTGGTGTGAGTAACAGGTTAAAGTTGCTTAACTTTGAAAAACCTTTGAAAGAAAAGGTATCACGTAAGACTTCCCACACATAAACATGGAAAAGTTTTTACCTTACGCTAACCAAAACATTTGATAGGAAATCCGGTGATATTATAATAGTGTCTAGGGTTTTCAAATAAAGTACAAAAATAGCTGAAATGCTTACATCTCACATTCCAACATAGTTGGGCACAACTAATACGTACGGCACTTATTGGATTTTGGATTCCATCAATGGCAGGGCTACTGGGGTACCGCCCGTCACAGTACGTGGCCTAGATCACCGTACCGAGGAGCCACCCTAACTCCCCTGCAACACAAAGCCGGACCCGTTCCTTACTGAACAGTTCCAAATAAGACAACCCCGACGGTTGTCATGATCAACCGTCCCACACAGCCGAAATATAAAGGGACCTCTAGACAGGGGTAAATCTTACTCTCAAGTGGGGGCTACCCACGAAGCTTTGCTGCACCTCCCCTGTTTTAGCCATTCCCGGTTGATGAGGCTTGAGGTTACGATTTACCTTTATAGGACATATCACTTAGAATGCTCATCGTCCACCTGACGATGTTCTGAAAGCATTCAATCCATACAAGTTCGTTCCGGGTTCGAACGAAACCGAAGGCATTATCTCGTTACACTCATTTTGGAATCACCCTCAGAGTTAACGACAATAACCCTTGCACTCTGATTCACCATCTCGAATCTATAAGATCTATTCCGTCAAACTCATTACGGAATCACCCACAGAGTTATACTGACGTATAGCCCTTACACCTCGAGTCTTCACTCGCTCCACTTGGATTAACGACCTAACGTTATTTGGAATCGATGTGGTTTTCGGATGTCCAAATATGGAAACCCGATCCCGGTCTCATCGAAAACCAAAGCGTGTCTTATTAAGGCCAAGTTGTTTTAAGTTTAAAACAATTCAATTCATTATCTAAGCATACACAGATAGATAATTCACAACACCACAGATAATCAACATTATCATTATCAACAGATAATCATATCATAATCAGATAATACATATTATCATCCAAAAGCAACCAATGCATCCATATCACATACTCTATTCATCTCATAACTGAGATTACAAACCATACTAACAACCAATACCAATCATCAAACATAAGCAAATGATCAAATGATCACACATTCTATAATTAATTTAAAATGAATTAAATTAATTACTCAATCTCTAATTAATTTAAAATGAATTAAATTAATTACTTCATCATAAAGATTCTGCTTATCTTAACCATCAATTGATTTCAAATCAATTTATAAATCATCTTAATATTTATTTCAATTAATCATTATTGATTAATCATCTCTAATTACAATAAGTAATTAGCATTATAGGTTGATTACACAAGTTAATTATTAAACCCTACATAAATTAATCACCCTTGATTAATAATCAATCTGTAATTAACTACATTAATTACTCAACCCAATAATTAATTATTCTTAATTAATTATCTAAATCAATCCCCTTGATTAATTTCAAAGTAATTTAAATCCAAATTACTTCTATAACAAATATCTTTAATTACATCCTGTAATTATAAATTAATTACTTCCTTAAGTAATTACAAAGGGGGAATTAATTTAAAGGACAAAATTTTCTATATTTTTTGCCTTAAGGACACGACCTCAATATTTTTACCACAAGGACAAACATTTTTCTAAAAATTATTCACAAGGACAAACATTTTCCAAAATTATCCATAAGGACAACAAAACTGATACCGAGCTAAAAACTGATACCTAAAAACTGCTACCGATAACTAGAAACTGATACCTAAAAACTGCTATCAATAACTAAAAACTGATACCTACAGAAAGTTGTCCTTCAGGATAAAATATTGAAGGTCTGTCCTTGAGGCTAAAAAGCTGTGAAATTTTGTCCTTGACAATAATTTCCTGTAATTACAAATTCATAAATTACATAAAGGAATTGTCAACAATCCATAAATGTTTAAATCAATTAAACTTAATTAATTAATCTAAACAAATCACATTAACCTTAATTAATTACATTAAGTAATAATTCACTAATTACTTTCATTAAGTAATTAAACCTAAACAATTAATTATTAATTAATTAATTAATTAATCTAATTAATTACCAAAATTAATCACATTAATTAATTGTTAATACCTTAAATTAATGACCTCATTAACATTTCTTAATTACTTAATTAAGAATTAACTTAAATTAATCATCATTAGTTATTAAGTAACTAATATTTAATTACTATTTAACTAATCTCTAATTATTAATTAACTAAGTGTTAATTAAAATCTTAATTATCATTAATCACTTGATTAAATAAATCTTAATCATAAATTAAAATTTAGTTAACCATCCTTAATCATAGATTAATTAAACCTAATTAATTAATCTCAAATTAAATTAAATATCATTAATTATTTAATTAAACTTCCACACTATTAATTAATTAAAAATTAATATTCATCTTAATTACCTTCATAATTAATGAATCCAATCATTAAACATTTATTTATCTTTTAGATAAATATTTCTTATTTAAATTAAGCATTTAAAAACAAAATGTTTTTAAATTTACATTAATTCCATTTGACATTTCTTTTAACTTTAAGACTCATACTTATTTAAAATAAGATTTTACATCTTAATCTTTTTATGTTTACAAGAAACATATACTTTATTAATAAGTTCAAAAAGATTTAAATTTCAGTTAAAATCAAATTCAAATCAATTTAAAAATTTGCTTTAAAACTTCAAAATTGAAATATAACTTCTAAACTCATTTTAGTTTAAACTCTTTAAACTCTTTCTATATTTTACACTTCAATTCAAATGTAAATCATTTGAAAGCAATTTAAATTTAAATCTTTATTTTGAACTGAAGTTTAAAATTTAAATCCAGGTTTAAAACTCAGTTTTGAATTCATTTTGAATTCCTAATTTAATACTTAACCTTCCATTCCAAATACAAATCACATATGCATTTACACTTGAGAGTTTGAAATTCAAATTTGAATTTTAAAAACATAATTGATTTCAAATTCTCAGACAAACAAAATTTGAATTCATATTCAAATTTCAAACTTAACTTAGTTTAAATCTCCACCCTAAAAATATTTAAACTTATCTTCACATTTAAAACAGAAACAGTTTCTGTTTATAAAAAAAAAAAAAAAAAAAAAACTTAAACTTTGAAATCTCCAGATTTTAAATAATTTTAAAAGAACAGGATTTAAACTTGTTTAAATTCATTATTAAATTCATTTTAAAATCTAAAGTTAACATTGTAGCTTATAATCTATACCAAATTTTGTAAACAGGAAACAGTTTCCTGTTTTTTTCTCTTTTCCTTCCATGTAAACCAATTTGAAATTCTGCATTTAAATTTATTACAAAATAATAATTCAAACTTTTTGAATTCAATTTCAGACTCAAGTTAGATTCTAAGTTTAAATTTCCAGATTTATATTATACTTTACTTTTAAAATTTTCTTAAAACTGAACATAACAGAACAGTTCTGTGAATAAAACCTGAAATCAAAAGTACTCGAGTCACCCTGATTTTTGCTTCGAGTCATAAGCTTACATGCTTCGGGTTATTTCCCATTTAACCCGAGACCCACCCGAGCAACTCACCTGCAACCCAAAAACAACAAAAACCTGCACACACTATCACTGTGCACCACCTACCCACCTCAGGCCATCTCTGATCATCTTCTCTGGCCATACCCCTACGACCACAATCCCCAACAAAACACCTCAACATTCAAGAATCCAGAATTTCTACTTGAATGTGAATTCAAGTTTTTAACTAAACCTGTAACAGCCTATACCCACCGCAGTGTCAATCCTGTCAACACCAATTCCTCCACCCCTCGACCATCATCAGCATCCATACTCCGGCGACCACTCCAACAACCCACCATCTATCATTACCCACAGGATCTTTGAACTCGATCCATTCAAGAAGCCACAGCACTTAAAAATTTATTTTTACAGTAACTAGGGTTCTTGACAGTAATTTTCAAATTTTATTCTCAAATTTGAATTGCAAACAAATTCAATAATTTTCCTATGATCTTTGATGAATAAACAATCTCCTAAATCAAATTCACCCAAACAAATTTCAAGCTTCAACTATGATTAGCTAATATGTAAAACACAGTAATCTCAAATTGTATTTTGATATAAAGCATTAAATTTGTAATATAACTCAAACACAAATTTTTAATCTGAATATTATAATGAAACAAACATATTTGTTAAGTCATAACTCAAATGAGGAATCAAATTAAAAGACAATGGAATGTATTTGCATCTGACTAAAGCTTGAATCAGAGAGATCAGGGATGTTCAGGTAATCAATCATGCACACACACAAACATATCCATATACATATTCACAGCATATTTATAATATAATTTCATATCTAAATCAAAGTATAAATCAACTTTTACCTATTTAAAACCTTAAAAAGTTTAGTTACTCACCTCTATTTGCAGAATGCAGAGCACATCTCAATTTGCAGGTTTCAGATTAAAATGCAGACCTATGCTTAAAATTGAATTGCAGGCCTCAACTTTGTTTCCAGATCTGAGAATTCATGCATGCAGACCCTTTTGCTTGCTTGATGATTTCAGATGTAAATCCCAGGTTGTAGATTTTAAGAAAATAAAATGCAGGCTTCAAATTGTTTTCCAGATGCAAAGAAATGCAAACCCTTGCTTGCTTTAATCTTGATTTACCATATTTTGAAGATCCATGAATGCATGTAGATTTGTATATGTTGAAGGATGCAGATCTTTATGCTTGCAAATGAAAGGTAGGGCTTCAAATGGTTGTGCAGGTTGTCAAACTGTTGCATGCAGGTGATATTTTGAAATGCAGAGCTTCCAGTTGTTGTGCAGGTTTGAATAAGGTTTGAAGAATGTAATTTCAGATTTGGAAATGAATGCATATGTTATCAGGTTTTTTTTTTTTTTTTTTTTTTTTTTGAATTTGTAGAAGATTGTTGTGCAGGTTTCTTGAATGCAGGTAGTAGTTTGGGGAAAGAGGAGTTACAGATTTTTTTGTAAATGTAGGTGTTTGATTCATAATGATGCAGACTTGAATTTGGAGGATGCAAACGTGTATATGGTTTGTGAGAATGTGATTGGGTTTTCTCTTTTATTTAGGAATGAAACAAATGAATGAATATGAAGAACAAGAATGATATGAATGTATTTTCAGAAAATGAAATAAAAGAAAAATGAAAATGAAATGGACACATGTCATTTTAAAATAAACACTTGTTAGCTTAAGGTTTTAACATACAAACACATGTCTTCATGAATAACTAGTGTTTATATTTAGAGTTAAGTAAGTATTAAACATAGTTAATTAAATCCTTACACACAATTATGTATTTAAATGATTCTCTAAAGAAATAAAGCAAAGTATTACTATTATAAATAAAATGATATACAAGTTTATTCATTTTTAAAAGAAATTTCTAAAACAAATTTATAAAAGAGTTTGTAACATATTTTAATATACAACTTGAATTAAAATGAATTTTAAACTAACTAAAACATTTATCTCATATTTTAAAATCATATAGTATTTAATTAAATATTTTTGAAAAGCTCAAATTAAAAATAAATCACCATTTCTATTTTCAAAACATATTAAAATTATACTATACTAATTTAAATAAAACAAATTGTCTATTTAAAATATATATAAATGCATATACATTATTAAATAGGAAACAATTTATTAACAAAATTTATCATTTCAATATAAATTTAAATCCAGATTATTAAATTTATATTGTCCAAAATTCCGGGATGTTACAATCCTTCCCCCTTAAAAGAATTTCGTCCTCGAAATTTAAAACAAAGGCAATTTAATAATCTATTTACAGATTTTATTTTAAAACACAGCATATGTTAAACATATGCCAACAACCAAAGCAACCAATTCACACAATCAAAACAAATCTAATCATCCAAAAGAATTTTGGATAAAACCTTCACGAGTTTCCCTGGTATATATATATCGGGATACTCGCTCTATAAAATCTAATCAATCAATACTACTAAGCTATAGAGCTCCTAACAACAATTCTATACAGAATATCAGACTACAAACGAGTCTGACTCAATAAACAAACCAATCCTAAACTGCTGGTTCTACAACCAGAAATATCAAACACGAACTCCCTCAGAGATACGTGAAACACCCAGAATCCCAGTTATCCAAACTGGCAATTCAACTCCAGAAAACCAAACACTGATCTTACCAATCACAGAAGAAACCAAAACACTATGGAGCTAGCTTCCCAAACTTATAGCTCCTTGAATCAGAGAAAACTTAAACAAAATCAAATCTCAAATTCTAGAATCCAAACACTCTGTCTCTTATCCATAAAAATTCCTCAGACAATCCTGGGCTACCAACATCACTCCTAATCAGCTCAACTCTTGCTGATTCCATCAGAAACAGACTGAATCAAAACAATCCAATGATCTCCTCAAGATCATTCAAAAACCAAGAACACAAACCCTGCTTCTCAACAACGGAAGAAAGAACAAACTTCTCCTTATCCGGAAAGAAAACAGAAACATCCCAAACTGCTTCCGCTGCACAACTCTGATCCGAAACAGAAGAAAATGCTGACGAACGGCACAAGCACAGACTAAACAACCCAGCACAGAAATATGGTTCCATATATCCATAAGAAAACTCAGATGTTCCTCCTAAACCTGAGTTGCTTCACCAACTTCTATCTCAAGGAACCATCCATCTTCTAACTGAACCATCAGTTCCAATCCTGGAAAGAAATCTCGATCTCCAGATGTAGACAAACTCTAACTTCCAGGAGACATCCAGACAATCTCCAACAAACACAAGAGAACATACTATCGCAAGTCACTTTTGCGATCAACTCAGCCTAAATCCAAAGAAAACTGCTCTCTCTAAACCAACCAGAACAGCTTATGCTGACTTAGCCCACTAACCAGAGAAAAGATCCACTCTACTGCTTCTGAACTCCACTTCAGAAAAACTACTCAGCCAGAAGACTCCTTACTAACTCAAAATACTCAGCCAAACTCAGCCACATCACCTGGCAGACTCATTTCTTACTCTTATTCCAAAGAAATATCTTCGGAAATATCCATAGTCACTGCATCTCATCACGCAGCTACTAATTCCTGAGATATCAAGATACCATCACTTGCTTGCTTCTGCCCAACTGACAGATCAAAACTCAATTCTGCACTTCAAAGATGAACTCCGAACCTTTACAGGTTACCTTCAGAGATCGATGAAGTCCTTAAACCAAACAAAACTCACTCGAGACAGTATTAGGTCTACAGTCTCGACAAATACACTTCCAACCTCATCCATCAAACTCCAACCAATTGTAGTCGTGTTACACACACTTCTACCTCATCTACCTTTATAACTTATATCGGATAAACCTGAACAGGTAATCCAACAAATAGGTAGAACCAATAAATATATATATATACATTAAAAATACAAATACGCTCTCTCAAGAAAGACACCACTACAGAGCCTAGGTATTCACTCAACCTAATGCTCTCTATTCAGAGCCTAAGTATTCACTCAACCTAATGCTCTGATACCAAGCTGTCACGACCCGACTTTCACTCCCGGAAAATCGCGTCATGAATTAAGAAAGAAAGGGATAGAAAAGAGAAAAGAAAGAAGAGAAGAAGAAACAACACAAGAATCTCAACAGCGGAAACGAATAAATTATATTAATAACAAAGTATTACATAGTATACATCAAATATCAGAGTACACAGACATATACAACACATACTAGACAGTTATAAACACCTGTCTAGTTATTACAACTCAATACAAATAGAACACTCAGAGATACAAAACACAGCGGAACTACATAACTATACGCGGAAGCCTCCTGCTCCATATGCTCCTCCACAATTCGTCAAAGCTAATCCTGAATCCTAACCTGAATTCCCTTGGCTACCCGTAAAAATTTGAGTACCCAAGAGTTAAAGAAAAACAGAAATAACTCCGGGTCAGACATGGGTCTGGTGTGAGTAACAGGTTAAAGTTGCTTAACTTTGAAAAACCTTTGAAAGAAAAGGTATCACGTAAGACTTCCCACACATAAACATGGAAAAGTTTTTACCTTACGCTAACCAAAACATTTGATAGGAAATCCGGTGATATTATAATAGTGTCTAGGGTTTTCAAATAAAGTACAAAAATAGCTGAAATGCTTACATCTCACATTCCAACATAGTTGGGCACAACTAATACGTACGGCACTTATTGGATTTTGGATTCCATCAATGGCAGGGCTACTGGGGTACCGCCCGTCACAGTACGTGGCCTAGATCACCGTACCGAGGAGCCACCCTAACTCCCCTGCAACACAAAGCCGGACCCGTTCCTTACTGAACAGTTCCAAATAAGACAACCCCGACGGTTGTCATGATCAACCGTCCCACACAGCCGAAATATAAAGGGACCTCTAGACAGGGGTAAATCTTACTCTCAAGTGGGGGCTACCCACGAAGCTTTGCTGCACCTCCCCTGTTTTAGCCATTCCCGGTTGATGAGGCTTGAGGTTACGATTTACCTTTATAGGACATATCACTTAGAATGCTCATCGTCCACCTGACGATGTTCTGAAAGCATTCAATCCATACAAGTTCGTTCCGGGTTCGAACGAAACCGAAGGCATTATCTCGTTACACTCATTTTGGAATCACCCTCAGAGTTAACGACAATAACCCTTGCACTCTGATTCACCATCTCGAATCTATAAGATCTATTCCGTCAAACTCATTACGGAATCACCCACAGAGTTATACTGACGTATAGCCCTTACACCTCGAGTCTTCACTCGCTCCACTTGGATTAACGACCTAACGTTATTTGGAATCGATGTGGTTTTCGGATGTCCAAATATGGAAACCCGATCCCGGTCTCATCGAAAACCAAAGCGTGTCTTATTAAGGCCAAGTTGTTTTAAGTTTAAAACAATTCAATTCATTATCTAAGCATACACAGATAGATAATTCACAACACCACAGATAATCAACATTATCATTATCAACAGATAATCATATCATAATCAGATAATACATATTATCATCCAAAAGCAACCAATGCATCCATATCACATACTCTATTCATCTCATAACTGAGATTACAAACCATACTAACAACCAATACCAATCATCAAACATAAGCAAATGATCAAATGATCACACATTCTATAATTAATTTAAAATGAATTAAATTAATTACTCAATCTCTAATTAATTTAAAATGAATTAAATTAATTACTTCATCATAAAGATTCTGCTTATCTTAACCATCAATTGATTTCAAATCAATTTATAAATCATCTTAATATTTATTTCAATTAATCATTATTGATTAATCATCTCTAATTACAATAAGTAATTAGCATTATAGGTTGATTACACAAGTTAATTATTAAACCCTACATAAATTAATCACCCTTGATTAATAATCAATCTGTAATTAACTACATTAATTACTCAACCCAATAATTAATTATTCTTAATTAATTATCTAAATCAATCCCCTTGATTAATTTCAAAGTAATTTAAATCCAAATTACTTCTATAACAAATATCTTTAATTACATCCTGTAATTATAAATTAATTACTTCCTTAAGTAATTACAAAGGGGGAATTAATTTAAAGGACAAAATTTTCTATATTTTTTGCCTTAAGGACACGACCTCAATATTTTTACCACAAGGACAAACATTTTTCTAAAAATTATTCACAAGGACAAACATTTTCCAAAATTATCCATAAGGACAACAAAACTGATACCGAGCTAAAAACTGATACCTAAAAACTGCTACCGATAACTAGAAACTGATACCTAAAAACTGCTATCAATAACTAAAAACTGATACCTACAGAAAGTTGTCCTTCAGGATAAAATATTGAAGGTCTGTCCTTGAGGCTAAAAAGCTGTGAAATTTTGTCCTTGACAATAATTTCCTGTAATTACAAATTCATAAATTACATAAAGGAATTGTCAACAATCCATAAATGTTTAAATCAATTAAACTTAATTAATTAATCTAAACAAATCACATTAACCTTAATTAATTACATTAAGTAATAATTCACTAATTACTTTCATTAAGTAATTAAACCTAAACAATTAATTATTAATTAATTAATTAATTAATCTAATTAATTACCAAAATTAATCACATTAATTAATTGTTAATACCTTAAATTAATGACCTCATTAACATTTCTTAATTACTTAATTAAGAATTAACTTAAATTAATCATCATTAGTTATTAAGTAACTAATATTTAATTACTATTTAACTAATCTCTAATTATTAATTAACTAAGTGTTAATTAAAATCTTAATTATCATTAATCACTTGATTAAATAAATCTTAATCATAAATTAAAATTTAGTTAACCATCCTTAATCATAGATTAATTAAACCTAATTAATTAATCTCAAATTAAATTAAATATCATTAATTATTTAATTAAACTTCCACACTATTAATTAATTAAAAATTAATATTCATCTTAATTACCTTCATAATTAATGAATCCAATCATTAAACATTTATTTATCTTTTAGATAAATATTTCTTATTTAAATTAAGCATTTAAAAACAAAATGTTTTTAAATTTACATTAATTCCATTTGACATTTCTTTTAACTTTAAGACTCATACTTATTTAAAATAAGATTTTACATCTTAATCTTTTTATGTTTACAAGAAACATATACTTTATTAATAAGTTCAAAAAGATTTAAATTTCAGTTAAAATCAAATTCAAATCAATTTAAAAATTTGCTTTAAAACTTCAAAATTGAAATATAACTTCTAAACTCATTTTAGTTTAAACTCTTTAAACTCTTTCTATATTTTACACTTCAATTCAAATGTAAATCATTTGAAAGCAATTTAAATTTAAATCTTTATTTTGAACTGAAGTTTAAAATTTAAATCCAGGTTTAAAACTCAGTTTTGAATTCATTTTGAATTCCTAATTTAATACTTAACCTTCCATTCCAAATACAAATCACATATGCATTTACACTTGAGAGTTTGAAATTCAAATTTGAATTTTAAAAACATAATTGATTTCAAATTCTCAGACAAACAAAATTTGAATTCATATTCAAATTTCAAACTTAACTTAGTTTAAATCTCCACCCTAAAAATATTTAAACTTATCTTCACATTTAAAACAGAAACAGTTTCTGTTTATAAAAAAAAAAAAAAAAAACTTAAACTTTGAAATCTCCAGATTTTAAATAATTTTAAAAGAACAGGATTTAAACTTGTTTAAATTCATTATTAAATTCATTTTAAAATCTAAAGTTAACATTGTAGCTTATAATCTATACCAAATTTTGTAAACAGGAAACAGTTTCCTGTTTTTTTCTCTTTTCCTTCCATGTAAACCAATTTGAAATTCTGCATTTAAATTTATTACAAAATAATAATTCAAACTTTTTGAATTCAATTTCAGACTCAAGTTAGATTCTAAGTTTAAATTTCCAGATTTATATTATACTTTACTTTTAAAATTTTCTTAAAACTGAACATAACAGAACAGTTCTGTGAATAAAACCTGAAATCAAAAGTACTCGAGTCACCCTGATTTTTGCTTCGAGTCATAAGCTTACATGCTTCGGGTTATTTCCCATTTAACCCGAGACCCACCCGAGCAACTCACCTGCAACCCAAAAACAACCAAAACCTGCACACACTATCACTGTGCACCACCTACCCACCTCAGGCCATCTCTGATCATCTTCTCTGGCCATACCCCTACGACCACAATCCCCAACAAAACACCTCAACATTCAAGAATCCAGAATTTCTACTTGAATGTGAATTCAAGTTTTTAACTAAACCTGTAACAGCCTATACCCACCGCAGTGTCAATCCTGTCAACACCAATTCCTCCACCCCTCGACCATCATCAGCATCCATACTCCGGCGACCACTCCAACAACCCACCATCTATCATTACCCACAGGATCTTTGAACTCGATCCATTCAAGAAGCCACAGCACTTAAAAATTTATTTTTACAGTAACTAGGGTTCTTGACAGTAATTTTCAAATTTTATTCTCAAATTTGAATTGCAAACAAATTCAATAATTTTCCTATGATCTTTGATGAATAAACAATCTCCTAAATCAAATTCACCCAAACAAATTTCAAGCTTCAACTATGATTAGCTAATATGTAAAACACAGTAATCTCAAATTGTATTTTGATATAAAGCATTAAATTTGTAATATAACTCAAACACAAATTTTTAATCTGAATATTATAATGAAACAAACATATTTGTTAAGTCATAACTCAAATGAGGAATCAAATTAAAAGACAATGGAATGTATTTGCATCTGACTAAAGCTTGAATCAGAGAGATCAGGGATGTTCAGGTAATCAATCATGCACACACACAAACATATCCATATACATATTCACAGCATATTTATAATATAATTTCATATCTAAATCAAAGTATAAATCAACTTTTACCTATTTAAAACCTTAAAAAGTTTAGTTACTCACCTCTATTTGCAGAATGCAGAGCACATCTCAATTTGCAGGTTTCAGATTAAAATGCAGACCTATGCTTAAAATTGAATTGCAGGCCTCAACTTTGTTTCCAGATCTGAGAATTCATGCATGCAGACCCTTTTGCTTGCTTGATGATTTCAGATGTAAATCCCAGGTTGTAGATTTTAAGAAAATAAAATGCAGGCTTCAAATTGTTTTCCAGATGCAAAGAAATGCAAACCCTTGCTTGCTTTAATCTTGATTTACCATATTTTGAAGATCCATGAATGCATGTAGATTTGTATATGTTGAAGGATGCAGATCTTTATGCTTGCAAATGAAAGGTAGGGCTTCAAATGGTTGTGCAGGTTGTCAAACTGTTGCATGCAGGTGATATTTTGAAATGCAGAGCTTCCAGTTGTTGTGCAGGTTTGAATAAGGTTTGAAGAATGTAATTTCAGATTTGGAAATGAATGCATATGTTATCAGGTTTTTTTTTTTTTTTTTTTTTTTTTGAATTTGTAGAAGATTGTTGTGCAGGTTTCTTGAATGCAGGTAGTAGTTTGGGGAAAGAGGAGTTACAGATTTTTTTGTAAATGTAGGTGTTTGATTCATAATGATGCAGACTTGAATTTGGAGGATGCAAACGTGTATATGGTTTGTGAGAATGTGATTGGGTTTTCTCTTTTATTTAGGAATGAAACAAATGAATGAATATGAAGAACAAGAATGATATGAATGTATTTTCAGAAAATGAAATAAAAGAAAAATGAAAATGAAATGGACACATGTCATTTTAAAATAAACACTTGTTAGCTTAAGGTTTTAACATACAAACACATGTCTTCATGAATAACTAGTGTTTATATTTAGAGTTAAGTAAGTATTAAACATAGTTAATTAAATCCTTACACACAATTATGTATTTAAATGATTCTCTAAAGAAATAAAGCAAAGTATTACTATTATAAATAAAATGATATACAAGTTTATTCATTTTTAAAAGAAATTTCTAAAACAAATTTATAAAAGAGTTTGTAACATATTTTAATATACAACTTGAATTAAAATGAATTTTAAACTAACTAAAACATTTATCTCATATTTTAAAATCATATAGTATTTAATTAAATATTTTTGAAAAGCTCAAATTAAAAATAAATCACCATTTCTATTTTCAAAACATATTAAAATTATACTATACTAATTTAAATAAAACAAATTGTCTATTTAAAATATATATAAATGCATATACATTATTAAATAGGAAACAATTTATTAACAAAATTTATCATTTCAATATAAATTTAAATCCAGATTATTAAATTTATATTGTCCAAAATTCCGGGATGTTACAAATTAATTAGGTAATTTATAATAATTGTTATCATACCCTTAAAATTTTCGCTTAAGTTTATGTTATATTAAATTTATTTCATTTCATTAATTAATTCAAATTTTACGCTCGTTTTCTTCCATTTGATTTATAGCCTAATATAACATTTACATTAACCCATTTCATTTAACTTATACAAATTCAGTTTTGACTAACTTTATTGCCTAAATTTTACATGCAGTTACTTTTAATAAATAAATTATTGCATTGGATAATTAAATGCTTACTTTATAAGTTTTCATTCCAAACAATATTTCAATTACTACAGGACATTGATTTAATCCAAATTTACTGTTTAGTATTATTAGTTCATTAAATTAATTCACATTTCTTTCTTTCTTTCTTTCTTTCTTTTTCTTCTTTCTAAATTTAATTGCAAAATTAAATTAGACTAACCAATTTATTTATCTAATTTTACAGGTCGTTACATATACAGTACCTGCATATCTCCTATCGGGAGACTATGAGAAGATACTGCATAGGTACGACACAAATAGAAACTCGTAGTAAAGGCTCGATATGGTAGGTGACACGGCACACAAGGCAATGCCAGGGTAGATATACCAATTACGCACATGGGCTGGTGGTAATGCAGCAGCCACATGCGCCCACCTGGGAACACATTCCCAAATTCGGAGGGTGGCCACCAAACAATCACAAAGTAATAGAATGGTATCGAAGAAATGCGTCCGACCAGAGGAGCTAACCCTTTTGGCCCGAGATCGCTCCTATTTTAGCCACCTTATGCCAACTCACGGGAGTTGGCATAACGTAACATACCACAAGGAATGTCGCCACCATTCTACTTCATTCTAGAATCTCCACCACATACACTGTAACGTAAGCGGATTTTCGTTGCCGAAAAACCGAATAGTTATGGGTTTTAAAAAAGAATTTAAGAAAAGAAAAGAAAAGAAGAGAAAAAGATGGAAGATTAGAAAATAGAGAGAATAGAAAATGGAGGGGAAAGAAAAATAGAAAATTTTAAAATAGAAGGAAAAGAGAATAGAGGAAAAAGAAAAACAGAAGAAAATAGGACGGAACAGAAAACAACAGAACAACATCAGAATCTCACAATTCGTAGCGGAACAACATATAATAATAAATGAATAATCTTTAAACAAAGAACTATATCAGTTATTACATTTTATACATTTCATTACATCATCATATCATATCATCAGAGTGTACAACAACAACAACAAATAGTGCAGCGGAAAAAGAAATACTATATAGTAATACGCCATGCCATCCATCTTGCCTCCAGCAATTCCAGAATATCCAGAATATCCTGATAAACCTAACTCTTAACTGCCCGTGTGGAAATTGGTGGGCACCCAGAGTTTAGGAAGGAAAACAATAAACTCCAAGTCAGTCATGTGACTGGTGTGAGAACTCAAAACAGTTTATTTATCTTTAAAATCAAAATAGAGGAATATTTTTAAGTTCAATTCGCAATGCTTTTAAAAATGAGACTACCATAAGGCCTCCCGCACACACACACAATGCAAACGCAGAATCGGAGGAGATTTCTCCTTATGATAGTCAAAGATGCTTGATACGCATTTAAAATAACATTTGATATTATTACTAGTGCATAGTGTAGAGAAAATCATTTCGAAAGTAGAATATAAATCTTAGCCAACATAGACATTTCGAACTATGCCTACTATAGCTACCATCCAAACAGTGTTGCGACACCATAAGTGAATGATAGGTTCTACAACTAAAACCGTACAAGTTTCGTATTGGGAATTGGATTTCCAACAAATGGTCAGGCCAAGGAACTTCCCATTGCCACATGAGAATGCCTCTGGAAAGACATCCCCGAGAACCAAACCGGAACTCTGCCAACACAAGGCCGGGTTACCCCTAACTGGGTAACTACTGACACGAGCACGCCATTCCCCGATCGTAAACGACCTTTCTCACGGGATCCCGAAAACCAACAACCACAAAGTAATAAATTCGTAGTAACCACATAGGTTAAATATCTGGGCTCCATACCATGATACCACCTCTATCCAGAAGGAAATGTACATACCCTAAAGGGTGCTACCCCTCATAACCTTGCCGCATCTTTCCTGTTTTGACCATTTCCGGGGTGTGAGGTTCGACGAAGTCACGTCCACAAAAACATACTTTATACAAAAGCCATGCTTTGGGTCAACAAATGATCAACACAATGATCACTAAGATAGACAATCAAATAAACGATCCTATCACAATAATCAACACAATGATCATTTCAGCATCACTCAGCATATCACATTACCAAATTGGGAATATATCGCTGATAACTTCAACTATATAACCTCTGAGCTCGTACGTCTCAGAGAAGGGTGTTAAGCTAAAAGAATAAATTCTCCGCCACCAACAGAAATATATTTGAAAGAAATCGGCTTTATATCTCAATTTGTAATCTCAGACACACAATCCATACAAGTCTGTTCCGGGCTCGAACAAAACCGAAGGCACTTACAAAGAAGTCCTTGCAATCCGGATATTCACAATCCTGATCGGATTCACCATCACATATGGAGAACTCTATACCGGAGCAACTCGGTGCAGAGTAAATCGACAGGTCATCCTATCGCTCTCGCAAATACCGGGTCTTCAACACCGATCTTCAATGCAATTATAACGACGTATCACATATTCGGAATGGGTTATACGACCCCATGGTCCTTTCCCGGTTAACCCGAATAGTGAGCGCTTATTTAAAAATAAGTGTGGCATTCACATTCAACAAATCATATCAATTACCCATTCAAAGGGAAATATTGATAGTCGGTTATTGAACTATCACTGGATATGCACACATCACCAGATTCCAAATAATTTTCCAAATTATTTATTTTCCAAAAATATCTTCACTAGATATATAATTTCAATACTTCAAAAATAAATCAACATTTATTTTTAAACCCATTTTCCAATTTCATTTATAAATTCAATAGTGAATTTACAATCCAAAATATCTATGAATATTCGATTTCAATTATTCATTTCAATATTCCTTTTCAATTTATCTTCAAAAAGATAAATTCTCAAAATATTCACTTTATATTGGAAAACAATTCCATGCTTATTTATTCATAAGTAATTCACAAATTTTATTTATTTTCAACACTTGGAAAATATTCAATATACTTCAATCGAAATTAAGTATATATTTCATTCTTTAAGGAAATCATTCTCTTAAACATATTTATTTGGGCCAAAACGAATGTTACGTAAAACATCGTTACGACAACCCAAAATCACTAGTATAGGGATTCGAAATTAAATAGATATATAAATCCCAATACTATACAAAACATTTCCTTTCGGAAATCATTTACTATAACAACAGTGTTATGGTCCATCATCTCCTTTTATTTCTCGAAAACGTCTATTTCAACAATAAATGTTGAAATCTATGGTTTCGAATCTCAACACATTTTAAAACATCGTTGGATCGTTTTAATTCAATTTCAAATATCACATTCAAAACAATTTCTTTAACGTGTTATTCACTATTCAAAAACGTGAATATACTTCATTAACAATTTCATCCTTTTATTCATTTTATTTTAAAGTATTATTCACAGTCAAAAACGTGAATATAACTCCATAAATAAATCATAACAATTTACTTATCAAAATAAGTCGTTTGTGAATTTATAAAACAACGTTTATAAATTCCATTTCTATTTATTTATAAAAACTTCCTTTTTATAAATTCCTTTATTAACCTATTCCAGTTTATAACTAAATTATAAACTAAACGTTCATATTATAAGTTAATTACTTATAAAACGATTATTTTACAAAATCGTTCTTTTAAAGACTTTCTAATTTATAAATCTTATAACTTATAAGATCCATTTATTTAACCAATCTATTCTTCAAATATTTTCACCAAATTTATAAATCTTACTATTTATAAATTTCTTTTATAACTTCACAGTTTATAATTCCATAAATTTCATTCTTTTATGAAATTCATTTCCACTTCATTCAAACACTTATAAAAACTCGTTTGATAATGTCAACATTTCAATTTATAAATATCCATTTATAAATCTCTTAATATAAATCAATTTATATTATTCTTTAAAACGTCTTTAATCTCCTTTATTATTTCACCATTTCGATTCATAAAATAATTAAATTTTATAAATCCTATATTTAAACTTTTCACAATAATTTCAAAAATCCCGATTTAACTATTTTATAACTCAATAGCATCATATTCTCAAAAATCAGTTTTTAACTATATTTCTCAAAAATCATAATTTTTATAACATTAAAAATTATAACGTTTATTTATTTAAAATGAATCAATTCCAAAAATATTTTATAAACGTATACTTTCAAAAATCACTTTAAAATCATTTTAAAATTCCAAATTTGGCCCAATGATGCTACACACCAAATAGTCAATCACGACAACAACGATATCATATATCAATATGATAATCCATCAAATATCAAAATATCTGAAATTAAATAAAAACTGTTGAGGAATCCAGTTGGATCCCTCCAACCTGTTTTCCTGCATCCAAAAACATTAGCACAATACCAATTTCGCTCCAGTACGAAATTATCGCGGTATATGTTCTTATTAAATATTATCCGCTTAATAACGGCGTAATAGGGTCTCATCCGCTAAACAAATAAATGCGGGAAATCAATAACTCCAATATATACATATGCCAATATATATATATTGATATTATATATAATACCAATTTCACTGTTTATGAAATATTCGCGGTATATGTTTTTAATAAATAACATCCGCTTACTAACGGCGTATAATGTCTATTTTAACAATCAATAGATATCAATCAACATTCAAACATGCATTCAAATATTTTAAATCTAACTATTTAAAATAAAATCGAAACTGATTCGATTGAGTGAGAAATTCTCACCTTGGTTTTATTTCCGTTTTAGCGATTTATTTCGAATAAAATTAAACGGACGTTTAATTTTACCCAAAATTCTCACTAACTCCAAACGTCTCCAAACCAACTCCATCGCGTAGTGCTCGTCCATACGATTCCAACGCAACTGAGTTTGCATTTTTTCGACCTCGTATGAAAAAGATACAGCGTTTTAAATATCACACGAGTTAAATTATAATTAATTTTCAATTTTTCTTTTAATTACAAACCCTACGCACATCTGACCGTGCATTTTCGTGATGAGATCTGGGCCGCACGCACGCATATCTTCCTCTCCAGTTAAAAACGCGACCACGAACCCATTTGCCGCCCTCATCATCGAATCATCGCAACCCATACGATCGACTATAGGTTGATCAGAACCCATCACGACGTGCGCCTACCACCACCACACCTCCACACCAAGTGCGGTCCAACCCGGTGCCCTGTGGGCCCTCGAAAAACGTGAAGAACGGCCGACAGTCGCGCCCTCCTAGCGGCCTCCTTGCTTCGCTAAACATGATCATCTCCGTATAGATGTAGAGATCTCGCCAAGCTCCATCTTTCTCGTGTTGGAAGTTTTTGCGATTGCTTTGTGGATTCGAAGAAAATGAGGGAGGAAGACGAGATGATTTCGGCCGTTGATAATGAGGGAGGCGGCTCTGTTATAAAACCCTAGCTATTTTCTTTTCTTTTCTTTTTTTAATGAAGAGAGGGGTGTTGGCCTATTTATAAAGAAAATCGAAACACTATTCATCCCGGAAATCCCGAACTCCGATTTACGCGCCGTAACCAGCGTTTCTAAGGTTTACCCCGCGTTCCGGACATAATGGAATAGGTTTCGGAAGCTAATTCGGAAGTATGTGCGAGTTATGGCTGTAAACGCTCAATTTGAATTAAACCGATTTAAGTCGATTTCTAAGCGTTTTAATTCGTAACGGACAAACGGTAAATCCAATTGACTTGAAATTTGAAACCTTACAATAATATCACATTACGGATCCGATGAAACTGGTTTCGTCGAAATCCGAGACTTTTTGAAAAATGGCTATTTTAGCTCGTCAAATTTAAATTAAAAATAAATCGATGCGTTTCGAGCTGCCACGATCAAACGATAACTCCGATTGACACGAAATTTGAAATCTGGTAATAACTTACTATTACAGATCCAATGAAACTGGTTTCGTTCAATTCTGAGACTGTTCAAAAATTGACTATTTTTACTAGTCGATTTTAATATTAAAATATTCAATTTTCACAAATTAACTTTTAATTCGATTTTAAAAGTTCTAAAATATCGTTCTAACTTCAATATGATAAAATAAAATTTTACAAATCATTTTCAATCATATTTAACTATATTTTCAATTATTTCCATAATTTAACATATTAAATTATCGATTTAATTATCCAATTAAATTCAAAAATTCAAATAAAAATTTATTTGACTTATAAATTCACTTCTTAATATTTAAAATTAATTAAATATTCAAATTTTAATTATCAAAAATTCTGGGTCGTTACATACACAGTTGCCAAAGTGGTTTTTGGTATCGATAGAGAGTATGTCCATATCTGATCCCGGTCTTTTTGCCAACCAATCGTTATTATAACCCGTGGTTATAACTTTTAAAAACAATAATTTATTCTTCAATATAAAATATCATTTCAAAACCCAATTCTTTATCCAATAAAGATTAAATCATTTTCAAATCATTTCAATATTTCAAAATATCATATCCTTTCAAACTTCCCTTTCAAATCATTATTTGGATTCAAATACAAGTATCAAACTTAATATCCTTTTAAAGTTCAAAGATAACATTCATTTATTTCAATTCGAATCATCCTTTAAAATGATTCATTTTCCAATTAACTTCATTCATTTAAATCATTTAAAAGTAAAGTTATTATTCTTCCAAGTCAAGTATTCAAATTTCCAAGTTTCAAGTCATTCAGAGTTCATTTACTAAGTCAAAACCCTTAATTATTAAAATTTCAGTCTTTCACAGCATTAAAAAAAACTGTTATAAGTTATACTTGAAACCATTTCGATTCAGCAAAGACAGCACTTAAAAACTGCTGTTAAAACTCAGTTTTAGTTAAATTTTAGTTTAAAACAACAAAGACAGCATTTTTAGAAATGCTGCGGTAGCTCAGATTTCAAATCAAAGGTTTTATTTGATTTCAGGAAAGACTGCAGACCACTACAACATTTTACAGAAATGCTATAATAGACCTGAGTTCAATTTTAGCTTATAAGTTCAACTACAACAACTACAGCATTTCAGAAATGCTGTAATAGCTCTTTTTACTCAATTTTAGTTCAATTCAGAAATCATAGCATTTTTGAATGCTATTAAAAGTGAATTCCAGATATTAGTGTATTTCCAGTAAATAATAAACTTCATTTAAAACTCTTTAAACATTTTTAAAATCATAATTTAACATTAAAAATGTTCATTACATATCATTTAAACATATTGTTTTTATCACAATAAATTCCTTATTATTAAATAATATTTCAACAGTTTTCTTTAATAAATTCAAGTGTAAAATTTCCAATTCTTCACATTTTAAATATACAGCTTAACACTTAAATTTTCCTCCATTTTTTTTCTCAAATAAATTTTAATTTCACATTTTTATTTATATAACTAAATTTTATTTAACAAAATTCCAATTTCCACTTAAGTTATATCTCAAGATTCAATGCAACTATTCATTTTTTTCCAACATTTTTAACTTATAGAAAATTCCAAATTTCTATATTTAATATTTAAAAATCCAATTTAAATAAATTTTCATATATATACACTTTTTAAATTACTTCAAAATTTCCAAAAAATTTATAAAAATAACCACGTGCCTATATATAGTTTCCTAACCTAGGTCAAGTGATACGGATATATATCATTTCATCCGCAGTTTACAAATAAAAATCCGGGTTCTATCATTTCAAACCTGCAATCCCAAGTCAAAATAAATAATTTAAAAACCGTTCAGGCCTATCATTTCAGCCTATAACGATTTTTCCTTATTTTAAAGTCCGTTCGGATATGTTTCATTTCAACCCATAGTGAACCTAATCTACAGGGAACTTGCAGTGTGATAAACAGATATAATTGTCGTGTGAGCTTTACTCACCTCTAATTGCTGAAGATTCCAAAACCAAAGGCACAACAGAAAAAAAAGCACGATGACACGATTACGGACTTGAGTGGAGAGCGAATCCAAGTTACAACACTTGTGTACAGCCCCAAACAAATAATCAAAACAACACAATTCAATACAACTTTAAAATGTAGTAACTTTGAAATAAAAGAGAAATGAATTGCCAAACTTTTTGCCTTGCTTCCTCAAACTTTGGTCACGACCTAGGGTATGGTTTGGTTCAGATTTGGTCAAGTTTTGGCTAGCATAGGTCGGGTTCAAGGCATGAACAAGGCAGAGTTTTCAACATGAGAAGTTGAAGGGATTTTTAGGCAAAAGGTGGAGTTTTGGTTGGCTAAAGGGCTCGGCCATGGGAAGTGTGCTCGGCCTGTGGGTGCACCATGACTGGACAGAGGTTGGAGGGGTGTGTGGTGGCTTGGTCAGAGGTGGTGGTGGCTGCTATGGTGGTGGTGAAGGTGGTGATTGAAGGAGATGAAGCAAAGGTCGTAAACTAGCATTGTTTTTAGGCAATAGGTTGCATTCTAGAGGGTTTTGATCACCATAAGGGTTGTCAAGATCAGAGGAGTGGCTGGTGGTGATGTCATGAAAGTGATGTAAGGTGGTCGTGGCCATGGAACAAGGGGGAGGCCGATCCAAACAATGAAGAGAAACAAGACAAAATTTGCATATAAATAGGAAGAAAAGTGGAAAAAGAGATGGAGGCCATTACCAAACTTTTGTTGAAGCCGTGAGAAATGAAGAGCGAGAAATTTTTCACGTGAAATGTAAAGGAAATACACGGCTAGGAAATGCAATGTATGGCAAAAATGCAAAGAAACGAGGAGTTGTGAAAATGAAGAGTTTTGAAGGTGAAAAGGCTTAAGTTTTTGCAACTTTTTAAACCTTTGGCATTTCCTTTTCTTTTTAATTTTATATAACAAAATAAACTTAGAAATATACTTTACAACTGAAACAAAGTTGTAACGACCCAGAATTTTTATTAATTAAAATTTGAATATTTAATTAATTTTAAATATTTATAAGTGAATTTATAAGTCAAATAAATTTTTATTTGAATTATTGGATTTAATTGGATAATTAAATCGATAATTTAATATGTGAAATTATGGAAATAATTGAAATTGAGTTAAATATGATTGAAAATAATTTGTAAAATTTTATTTTATCATGTTGAAGTTAGAATGATATTTTAGAACTTTTAAAATCGAATTAAAAGTTAATTTGTGAAAATTGAATATTTTAATATTAAAATCGACTAGTGAAAATAGCCAATTTTTGAACAGTCTCAGAATTGAACGAAACCAGTTTCATTGGATCCGTAATAGTTAGTTATTACCGGATTTCAATTTTCGTGTCAATCGGAGCTATCGTTTGATCGTGGCAGCTCGAAACGCATCGAATTATTTTTAATTTAAATTTGGCGAGTCAAAATAGCCATTTTTCAAAAAGTCTTGGATTTCGACGAAACCAGTTTCATCGGATCCGTAATGTGATATTATTGTAAGGTTTCAAATTTCAAGTCGTTTGGATTTACCGTTTGTCCGGTACAAATTAAAACGCCTAGAAATCGATTTAAATCGGTTTAATTCAAATTGAGCGTTTACAGCCATAACTCGCACATACTTCCGAATTAGCTTCCGAAACCTGTTCCATTGTGTCCGGAACGCGGGGTAAACCTTAGAAACGCTGGTTACGGCGTCTAAATCGGAGTTCGGAATTCCCGGGATGAATAGTGTTTACGCTAGCTTTTTCTATAAATACATCTCACCTCTTCATAAATTAAAAAAAAAAAAGTTAAACCCTAATTTTTAAACCCTAGCCGCCTATGTTGAAACCAATGGCCAGAAATGATTTTCCTTTCCCCCTCAATCTCTCTCAATCTACAATGATTTAGCTAAGGTGTTCAACATGAAAGTTGTTGAGAATCTCGAGAGCTTGAAATCCATACGGATATGATCTTGGTTGGAGTCGCGTAGAGGGAGTTAAGGATGGCCGTATGCTTCAGGCCACGCACGCATTCCCAAGCTAAATAGATGGCCGAGCTTCACCTAGGGGGGGGGCGAGTGTAGTGGAGGTGTAGGGCTTCGCAACGGCATCGCTTGATCGAAGTATCGTCGTGTATTGATGGCGAATTATTAAACCCTAGATTGTATTATGGGTTCGGCCTCATTCCTAATTGCCTGTAGCTTGAACGCAAGTGGAAGATGAAGGTAGGGGACGGCCAGATTTGCATGGGATGGGATCTAAGGGCTGGTGTGAGTTAGGGCTTAAAATTAATTAGATTATGTTGTATTTAGTTAATTAAAAATCGTGTAATCTTATAAAATGCATAACTTTTTCATACGAGGTCGAAAAAATGCAAACTCAGTTGCGTTGGAATCGTATGGACGAGCACTACGCGATGGAGTTGGTTTGGAGTCATTTGGAGTTAGTGAGAATTTTGGGTAAAATTAAACGCGCGTTTAATTTTATTCGGAATAAATCGCTAAAACGGAAATTAAAACCAAGGTGAGAACTTCTCACTCAATCGAATAGATTTCGATTATATTTTAAATAGTTAGATTTAAAATATTTGAATGCATGTTTGAATGTCGATTGTTATCTATTGATTGTTAAAATAGACATTATGCGCCGTTAGTAAGCGGATGTTATTTAATAAAAACATATACCGCGAATATTTCATAAACAGTGAAATTGGTATTATATATAATAGCAATATATATATATATATTGGCATATGTATATATTGCAGTTGTTGATTTCCCGCATTTTTTGTTTAGCGGATGAGACCCTATTACGCCGTTATTAAGCGGATAATATTTAATAAGAACATATACCGCGATAATTTCGTACTGAAGCGAAATTGGTATTGTGCTAATGTTTTTGGATGCAGGAAAACAGGTTGGAGGGATCCAACTGGATTCCTCAACAGTTTTTATTTGATTTCAGATATTTTGATATTTGATGGATTATCATATCGATATATGATATCGTTGTAGTCGTGATTGACTATTTGGTGTGTAGCATCATTGGACCCAGATTTTGGGATTTTAAAATGATTTTTAAAGTGATTTTTGAAAATATACTTTATTTTTGGAATTGATCCATTATAAATAATTAAACGCTATAATTTTTAAAGTTATAAAATTATGGGTTTTGTGAAATATAGTTAAAAAGCTGATTTTTAGAAATACGGTTAAAAGTTGATTTTTGAGAAATATGGATCAATGATTTTATAAAATAGTTTAAACTAGATTTTAGAGTTTATTATTAAAAGTTTAAATATAGGATTTATAAAATTTGATTATTTTATAAATCAGAATGATGAAATTATAAAGGAATTTAAAGACGTTTTAAAAGAATAATATAAATTGATTTATATTAAGAGATTTATAAATAGATATTTATAAATCGAAATATTGACATTATAAAACGAGTCTTTATAAATGTTTAAATGAAGTGAAAATGAATTTCATAAATGAATGAAATTTATAGAATTATAAACTGTGAAGTTATAAATGAAATTTTATAAACAGTAGGTTTATAAAATTTGTGAAGTTATTTGAAGAATAGATTGATTAAATAAATAAATCTTATAAGTTATAAGGTTTATAAATTGGAAAGTCTTTAAAAGAACGATTTTATAAAATAATCGTTTTATAAGTATTTAACTTATAATATAAACGTTTAGTTTATAATTGAGTTATAAACTGGAATAGGTAAATAAAAGGATTTATAAAAAAAGGAAGTTTTTATAAATAAATAGAAATGGAATTTATAAACGTTGTTTTATAAATTCGCAAACGACTTATTTTGATAAGTTAATTGTTATAACTTAGAAATGGAGTTATATTCACATTTTTGAATAGTGAATAATCCTTTGAATTAAAATGAATAAAAGGATGAAATTTGTTAACGGAGTTTATTCACGTTTTTGAATAGTGAATAACACGTTAAAGGAAATGTTTTGGATTTGGTGTTGTAAATAGAATTAAAACGATCTAACGATGTTTTAAATGTGTTGAGATTCGAAACCATAGATTTCAACATTTATTGTTGAAATAGACGTTTTCGAGAAATAAAAGGAAATGGTGGACTATAACACTGTTGTTATAGTAAATGATTTCCGAAAGGAAATGGTTTGTGTAGTATTAGGATTTATATATCTATTTTAAATTCGAATCCCTATACTAGTGATTTTGGGTTGTCGTAACGATGTTTTACGCAACATTCGTTTTGACCCAAATAAATATGTTAAGAGAATGTTTTCCTTAATAGAATGAAATATATACTTAATTCGATTTAAGTATATTGAATATTTTCCAAGGTTGAAAATAAAAAGATTTGTGAATTACTTATAATTGAATAAGTATGGAATTGTTTTTCCAATATGAAGTGAATAATTCGAATTTATCTTTTTGAAGATAAATTGAAATGAATAAATTGAAATCATATGCATGAATATTTTGAAATATAAATTCATTATGGAATTTATATGTGAAGTGGAATTTGTTTGAAAATAAATATTGATTTATTTTTGAAGTGTTGAAATTGTTTGATGTGAAGATATTTTGGAAAATAAATAATTTGGAAAATTATTTGGAATCTGGTGATGTATGCATATCCATTGATAGTTCAATAGCCGACTATCAATATTTCCCTTTGAATGGGTATTTGATGTGATTTGATTGAATTTGAATGCACACTTATTTTTGAATAAGCGCTCACTATTCGGGTTAACCGGGAAAGGACCATGGGGTCGTATAACCCATTCCGAATATGTGATACGTCGTTGTGAATTGCATTTGAAGATCGGTGTTGAAGACCGGTATTTGCGAGAGCGATAGGATGACCTATCGATTGTTTCTGCACCGAGTCGCGCCGGTATAGAAACTCCCTAAGTGATGGGAAATCCGATCAGGATTGTGAATATCCGGATTGCAAGGACTTCTTTGTAAGTGCCTTCGGTTTTGTTCGATCCCGGAACAGACTTGTGTGGATTGTATGTCTGACATTACAATTTGAGATATAAAGCCGATTTCTTTCAAATATATTTCTGTTGGTGGCGGAGAATTTATTCTTTGCTTAACACCCTTCTCTGAGACGTACGAGCTCAAAGGTTATATAGTTGAAGTTATCAGCGATATATTCCCAGTTTGGTAATGTGACATGCTGAGTGATGCTGAAATGATCATTGTGTTGATTATTTGTGATAGGATCATTTATTTGATCGTCTATCCTAGTGATCATTGTGTTGATCATTTGTTGACCCAAAGCATGGCTTTTGTATAAAGTATGTTTTTGTGGACGTGAATTCGTCGAGCCTCACACACCGTGAATGGTCAAAACAGGAAAGAAGCAGCAAGGTTATGAGGGGTAGCACCCTTTAGGATGTGTCCATTTCCTTCTGGAAAAGGGTGGTATCATGGTATGGAGCCCAGATACTTACTCATGTTGAAAACACTTTATGATTGTGTGAATTGATTACGAGCGCTCGGTTGATAAAGGTCCCAAAGGACCGGGGGATGGCATATTCGGTCAGTTGTTACTCAGTTAGGAGTAACCCGGCCTTGTGTTGGTAGAGATCCGGTTTGGTTCTCGGGGATGTCCATCCAGAGGCATTCTCATGTGGCAATGGGAAGTTCCTTGGCCTGACCATTTGTTGGAAATCCAATTCCCAATACGAAACTTGTACGGTATTAGTTGTAGAACCTGCTATTCACTTATGGTGGTCACCACTGTTTGGATAGTAGCTATAGTAGGCATACGATAATGGTCGTATGTTGGCTAAGATTTATATCTTTACTTTTGAAATGATTTTCTCTACACTATGCACTAGTAATAATATCAAATGTTATTTAAAATGCGTATCAAGCATCTTTGACTATCATAAGGAGAAATCTCCTCCGATTCTGCGTTTGCATGTGTGTGTGTGCGGGAGGCCTTATGGTAGTCTCATTTTTAAAAGCATTGCGAATTGATTAAAAATATTCCTCTATTTGATTTTAAAGATAAATAAACTGTTTTGAGTTCTCACACCAGTCTTGTTAAGCTTTGGGCTATGTGATGGGGGATTCTCGCTTCGCGGTTTGGTGGCGAACGGGAGACTCTTGCCCCTACACGTCCTCTTTTAGGGGGTTGGTTAGGCGTAAGCTGTGACAGTCGAAAGGCTGGCCGTAAAAGCAAGTTTGGGATACCAGTGTAAGCCATGGTGGGGCTGGGATGGTTGAAAAGCCTACCGGTTGTGACCGCTATTTTCGGGGCGTTACATTTGGTATCAGAGCTGATGGTTAAGCGACAACCATGGTTCTGTAGGGTATTACTCGTTAGAGATAGAGTCAGCAGTACTCTAGAATGAGTTTGAGTGTAATAATAGCTATGAGAGAGTATTTGTTAGTGTATATAAAATTGTTTTATATTGTGATGATTGGTTTATTGAGTGGCATATGAACTTTCGTCAGCGTGGTCCGCAAGACTATGCCGAAGGGGTTTCTAAACACTTGAATAGAACAATTCGGCACAATATTGTTTTAAATTGGGTGAATGAAATAATTTTACCTTGATTATATTTTATATATAAGGAATAATTTTTCAGAATTATTAAAGTGTATATAAGTTGATTGTTTGGTTGTTTGAATAATCTAAATAAAAGAATAATTGTATAAGCAAATGAATTATAAGAATTGAAATTATAATTAATGTAATTACAATTGTGAAATAAACTTATATATATAAGAAGTGAAACTATATGAATATATTTATGAATATGAGTTATAAATAAGAAATGAATTTAAAGTTAAATGGAAGTATAACTGAAGAATTGTTGAATGAAGTTGATATTGGTATCAAACTAAATTAATTAAGTTAAGTGATGGATATGAACTTGAGCTATGTAATAGAATTCAACTTTGTAATCGAATTGAATGAATGGATTGGATGTTAATCAATTGAATGTGAATGATTGATATGAAATAATGAATATAAGTGATAATTCATTAAAATCTAATGTTATTAGAAGTTGAATAAATTGAAAGAGAATGAATATAAGCAAAGGAATTTGGTTGAAATTAATAAACATTGGTTGTTATATGATTGTTGATTGATTGTATGTAATTCATTAAGTATTAATGAAATTGAAAGCTATGAAATTGAATTCAAATTAGAAGTAAATAAATTTGAATAGAATTGAACGTGAATTGGATTTAATTAGTGAATGCAAACTAATTAAAATTGAGAATGAATGTTGATAAAATCCAATGTAAATAAATCAAATGTGATTTGAATTGAAAACCCTTTCATTGAATATTAATGAGAATATGAATGAATATTATTGATTATGAATGGTAATTGGTTGATGGTTGAATGTATATTGCTATTGTTGCATTTGCTATGTGACATATATAGTTGATATGTTGCTATATGTTGTATATTGAGATTATTTGCATATGTGCATGTTCTCATGTTGTTTTGTTGAGTGTTTAGTAGGTGCGGATCGCTTTTGCTTCGCATTTGGAGTTCGCTTTAGCGCTATATTAGCCGTATATGCTCGCTAATAAAATATAAGGTACATATCTCGGATTAAATATCGCACTTTTATACTTTTTCCCTTCGGGATGCCTCATTACTTGATGAGATGTATATTTGTGATATATATATACTGTCATTTTTTTTTCGGATCGAGCCGCGCAAAGGAGACTATGGCGAATTTTTCCGGAAATTTAAGGCGTTAGAAAAATTTGAGAAAATTTGGAAAATTTTGAAAACTTTAAACTTTATTTTGGAACTGAAAGTTAAACAATAGCAATTGTTTTTGAAAAGATAACTAAGTAGGATGTGAAAACTTAGTAAAGTATTGTAAGAAGTTTAACTATGAATTTTGGGAAAATTAATAGATTCTGTAACTTTTCTTACTTGTAATTTCGAGGACGAAATTCTTTTAAGGGGGGAAGATTGTAACGACCCAGAATTTTTATTAATTAAAATTTGAATATTTAATTAATTTTAAATATTTATAAGTGAATTTATAAGTCAAATAAATTTTTATTTGAATTATTGGATTTAATTGGATAATTAAATCGATAATTTAATATGTGAAATTATGGAAATAATTGAAATTGAGTTAAATATGATTGAAAATAATTTGTAAAATTTTATTTTATCATGTTGAAGTTAGAATGATATTTTAGAACTTTTAAAATCGAATTAAAAGTTAATTTGTGAAAATTGAATATTTTAATATTAAAATCGACTAGTGAAAATAGCCAATTTTTGAACAGTCTCAGAATTGAACGAAACCAGTTTCATTGGATCCGTAATAGTTAGTTATTACCGGATTTCAATTTTCGTGTCAATCGGAGCTATCGTTTGATCGTGGCAGCTCGAAACGCATCGAATTATTTTTAATTTAAATTTGGCGAGTCAAAATAGCCATTTTTCAAAAAGTCTCGGATTTCGACGAAACTAGTTTCATCGGATCCGTAATGTGATATTATTGTAAGGTTTCAAATTTCAAGTCGTTTGGATTTACCGTTTGTCCGGTACAAATTAAAACGCCTAGAAATCGATTTAAATCGGTTTAATTCAAATTGAGCGTTTACAACCATAACTCGCACATACTTCCGAATTAGCTTCCGAAACCTGTTCCATTGTATCCGGAACGCGGGGTAAACCTTAGAAACGCTGGTTACGGCGTCTAAATCGGAGTTCGGAATTCCCGGGATGAATAGTGTTTACGCTAGCTTTTTCTATAAATACATCCCACCTCTTCATAAATTAAAAAAAAAAAAAAGTTAAACCCTAATTTTTAAACCCTAGCCGCCTATGTTGAAACCAATGGCCAGAAATGATTTTCCTTTCCCCCTCAATCTCTCTCAATCTACAATGATTTAGCTAAGGTGTTCAACATGAAAGTTGTTGAGAATCTCGAGAGCTTGAAATCCATACGGATATGATCTTGGTTGGAGTCGCGTAGAGGGAGTTAAGGATGGCCGTATGCTTCAGGCCACGCACGCATTCCCAAGCTAAATAGATGGCCGAGCTTCACCTAGGGGGGGGGGGGGGGGCGAGTGTAGTGGAGGTGTAGGGCTTCGCAACGGCATCGCTTGATCGAAGTATCGTCGTGTATTGATGGCGAATTATTAAACCCTAGATTGTATTATGGGTTCGGCCTCATTCCTAATTGCCTGTAGCTTGAACGCAAGTGGAAGATGAAGGTAGGGGACGGCCAGATTTGCATGGGATGGGATCTAAGGGCTGGTGTGAGTTAGGGCTTAAAATTAATTAGATTATGTTGTATTTAGTTAATTAAAAATCGTGTAATCTTATAAAATGCATAACTTTTTCATACGAGGTCGAAAAAATGCAAACTCAGTTGCGTTGGAATCGTATGGACGAGCACTACGCGATGGAGTTGGTTTGGAGTCATTTGGAGTTAGTGAGAATTTTGGGTAAAATTAAACGCGCGTTTAATTTTATTCGAAATAAATCGCTAAAACGGAAATTAAAACCAAGGTGAGAACTTCTCACTCAATCGAATAGATTTCGATTATATTTTAAATAGTTAGATTTAAAATATTTGAATGCATGTTTGAATGTCGATTGTTATCTATTGATTGTTAAAATAGACATTATGCGCCGTTAGTAAGCGGATGTTATTTAATAAAAACATATACCGCGAATATTTCATAAACAGTGAAATTGGTATTATATATAATAGCAATATATATATATATTGGCATATGTATATATTGCAGTTGTTGATTTCCCGCATTTTTTGTTTAGCGGATGAGACCCTATTACGCCGTTATTAGGCGGATAATATTTAATAAGAACATATACCGCGATAATTTCGTACTGAAGCGAAATTGGTATTGTGCTAATGTTTTTGGATGCAGGAAAACAGGTTGGAGGGATCCAACTGGATTCCTCAACAGTTTTTATTTGATTTCAGATATTTTGATATTTGATGGATTATCATATCGATATATGATATCGTTGTAGTCGTGATTGACTATTTGGTGTGTAGCATCATTGGACCCAGATTTTGGGATTTTAAAATGATTTTTAAAGTGATTTTTGAAAATATACTTTATTTTTGGAATTGATCCATTTTAAATAATTAAACGCTATAATTTTTAAAGTTATAAAATTATGGGTTTTGTGAAATATAGTTAAAAAGCTGATTTTTAGAAATACGGTTAAAAGTTGATTTTTGAGAAATATGGATCAATGATTTTATAAAATAGTTTAAACTAGATTTTAGAGTTTATTATTAAAAGTTTAAATATAGGATTTATAAAATTTGATTATTTTATAAATCAGAATGATGAAATTATAAAGGAATTTAAAGACGTTTTAAAAGAATAATATAAATTGATTTATATTAAGAGATTTATAAATTGATATTTATAAATCGAAATATTGACATTATAAAACGAGTCTTTATAAATGTTTAAATGAAGTGAAAATGAATTTCATAAATGAATGAAATTTATAGAATTATAAACTGTGAAGTTATAAATGAAATTTTATAAACAGTAGGTTTATAAAATTTGTGAAGTTATTTGAAGAATAGATTGATTAAATAAATAAATCTTATAAGTTATAAGGTTTATAAATTGGAAAGTCTTTAAAAGAACGATTTTATAAAATAATCGTTTTATAAGTATTTAACTTATAATATAAACGTTTAGTTTATAATTGAGTTATAAACTGGAATAGGTAAATAAAAGGATTTATAAAAAAAGGAAGTTTTTATAAATAAATAGAAATGGAATTTATAAACGTTGTTTTATAAATTCGCAAACGACTTATTTTGATAAGTTAATTGTTATAACTTAGAAATGGAGTTATATTCACATTTTTGAATAGTGAATAATCCTTTGAATTAAAATGAATAAAAGGATGAAATTTGTTAACGGAGTTTATTCACGTTTTTGAATAGTGAATAACACGTTAAAGGAAATGTTTTGGATTTGGTGTTGTAAATAGAATTAAAACGATCTAACGATGTTTTAAATGTGTTGAGATTCGAAACCATAGATTTCAACATTTATTGTTGAAATAGACGTTTTCGAGAAATAAAAGGAAATGGTGGACTATAACACTGTTGTTATAGTAAATGATTTCCGAAAGGAAATGGTTTGTGTAGTATTAGGATTTATATATCTATTTTAAATTCGAATCCCTATACTAGTGATTTTGGGTTGTCGTAACGATGTTTTACGCAACATTCGTTTTGACCCAAATAAATATGTTAAGAGAATGTTTTCCTTAATAGAATGAAATATATACTTAATTCGATTTAAGTATATTGAATATTTTCCAAGGTTGAAAATAAAAAGATTTGTGAATTACTTATAATTGAATAAGTATGGAATTGTTTTTCCAATATGAAGTGAATAATTCGAATTTATCTTTTTGAAGATAAATTGAAATGAATAAATTGAAATCATATGCATGAATATTTTGAAATATAAATTCATTATGGAATTTATATGTGAAGTGGAATTTGTTTGAAAATAAATATTGATTTATTTTTGAAGTGTTGAAATTGTATATCTTGTGAAGATATTTTGGAAAATAAATAATTTGGAAAATTATTTGGAATCTGGTGATGTATGCATATCCATTGATAGTTCAATAGCCGACTATCAATATTTCCCTTTGAATGGGTATTTGATGTGATTTGATTGAATTTGAATGCACACTTATTTTTGAATAAGCGCTCACTATTCGGGTTAACCGGGAAAGGACCATGGGGTCGTATAACCCATTCCGAATATGTGATACGTCGTTGTGAATTGCATTTGAAGATCGGTGTTGAAGACCGGTATTTGCGAGAGCGATAGGATGACCTATCGATTGTTTCTGCACCGAGTCGCGCCGGTATAGAAACTCCCTAAGTGATGGGAAATCCGATCAGGATTGTGAATATCCGGATTGCAAGGACTTCTTTGTAAGTGCCTTCGGTTTTGTTCGATCCCGGAACAGACTTGTATGGTTGTATGTCTGACATTACAATTTGAGATATAAAGCCGATTTCTTTCAAATATATTTCTGTTGGTGGCGGAGAATTTATTCTTTGCTTAACACCCTTCTCTGAGACGTATGAGCTCAAAGGTTATATAGTTGAAGTTATCAGCGATATATTCCCAGTTTGGTAATGTGACATGCTGAGTGATGCTGAAATGATCATTGTGTTGATTATTTGTGATAGGATCATTTATTTGATCGTCTATCCTAGTGATCATTGTGTTGATCATTTGTTGACCCAAAGCATGGCTTTTGTATAAAGTATGTTTTTGTGGACGTGAATTCGTCGAGCCTCACACACCGTGAATGGTCAAAATAGGAAAGAAGCAGCAAGGTTATGAGGGGTAGCACCCTTTAGGATGTGTCCATTTCCTTCTGGAAAAGGGTGGTATCATGGTATGGAGCCCAGATACTTACTCATGTTGAAAACACTTTATGATTGTGTGAATTGATTACGAGCGCTCGGTTGATAAAGGTCCCAAAGGACCGGGGGATGGCATATTCGGTCAGTTGTTACTCAGTTAGGAGTAACCCGGCCTTGTGTTGGTAGAGATCCGGTTTGGTTCTCGGGGATGTCCATCCAGAGGCATTCTCATGTGGCAATGGGAAGTTCCTTGGCCTGACCATTTGTTGGAAATCCAATTCCCAATAGGAAACTTGTACGGTATTAGTTGTAGAACCTGCTATTCACTTATGGTGGTCACCACTGTTTGGATAGTAGCTATAGTAGGCATACGATAATGGTCGTATGTTGGCTAAGATTTATATCTTTACTTTTGAAATGATTTTCTCTACACTATGCACTAGTAATAATATCAAATGTTATTTAAAATGCGTATCAAGCATCTTTGACTATCATAAGGAGAAATCTCCTCCGATTCTGCGTTTGCATGTGTGTGTGTGCGGGAGGCCTTATGGTAGTCTCATTTTTAAAAGCATTGCGAATTGATTAAAAATATTCCTCTATTTGATTTTAAAGATAAATAAACTGTTTTGAGTTCTCACACCAGTCACATGACTGACTCGGAGTTTATTGTTTTCCTTCCTAAACTCTGGGTGCCCACCAATTTCCATACGGGTAGTCAAGAGTTAGGTTTATCAGGATATTCTGGATATTCTGGAGTTGCTGGAGGCAAGCTGGATGGCATGGCGTATTACTAGTTTATATAGTATTTCTTTTTCCGCTGCACTGTTTGATGTTGTATGTTGTTGTTGTACACTCTGATGATATGATGTAATGAAATATGATGAAATGTAATAACTGTAGTTCTTTGTTTAAAGATTATTCATTTATTATTATATGTTGTTCCGCTGCGAATTGTGAGATTCTACTGTTGTTATGTTGTTTCTTTCTTCCTGTTCTATTTTAAAATTTTCTATTTTCTTTTCCCTCCATTTCCTATCTCTTCTGTCTTCTCTCTTTTTCTACTTCTTTCTTCTTTTTAAACCCCATAACTTCTCGGTTTTCGGCCTTCGATTTCTCGGCAGTCGATAAAGTGAGTCTCGATGTTGAATTTTCGAAGAACGAAAATCCGTGACGTTACAAAAGTAGTGGGAAATAAAAATAAATATTTAAATTTAAAAGAAATGGAAAAAAAATTACAGAAAATGCTTAAAAATTGGAAACAGTGTCCAGAAATTACAAAAAAAAAACACCAATGGCTTTGGAAAAATATTTACTACATTTTAAAAATATTATAAGACAAATTTTGGAATAAATTGATTTTTAAAACATTTTGAAAGTGAAATAAATAATTAAATTCATAGAAAATATCAAAAGAATTGAAGAAATTGCTTAAAAATAGGAAACGGAACCTGAAAATTTCAAATAAATTACCATTAGTTCTAGAAAAATTTCTACTTCACTATGAAAATAATTCAAAACAAAATTTTAAGTAAATAAGTTCTAAAACATTTTCAAAATGAAATAAATTCAAATAAAATAATGTTAAAAATATTGGGTTGGTACAACAACCTTCTTCTAAGTATTGCTGTGATGAAAATCTTGATGCACTTCAAGATGAGTAGATTACTTCCTGCTTTTAAGTATTGTTGTTATGGAACTTTTAATATTCATCAAAGATGTGTTGCAATATGCAAAACTGGTTTGAAGCATAAAAAATGAAAGCACATGATGTGTATTTCATAAAGGTAGCAAACAAAATGCATAAAATGCAAATCATATTTAGAAGAAACAATCTTGGAAATTTTGATTTTATCGAAAGAAACTATTAATAAATTGTATTATTAATGAGATTCACATTTATGGAGCCAAAAGTATCTATAACCAATTTGAGTTATCGAAAGAGGAAATTCAGAGGAAAATTTTAAATCGGGGAAGCATCCATAAGTATTTTATAATGCGCTCTTTTTCCTTAACTAAGATTTTTCCCACAGGATTTTTATTAGTAAGGTTTTAATGAGGCATTATCTTGATCGAGAATTATCAACTCCCCAGTAACATTTTAAAATAAGTTGCAATGTACTCTTTTCACTTATTTAAGATTTTTCCCACTGGGTTTTTCTTACTAAGGTTTTAATAAGGCATTATCTAGATCTAGAAGAATCAAACGTCTTTTCGAGAAATAACATCCCAAATATGTTATTTGAGTAAAATTGTATTTTTATCCTTGACTAAGATTTTTTTCATATGGTTTTTCTTAGTAAGGTTTAAACGAGGCATTTGTTTGATCAAAAGTATCAAGCTTGTTTTAAAGAAATAAGAAAATAAAATATGTCATTGTACTTTTTTTTGTTTCAGTAACGTTTTTTCCATCGGGTTTTTCTTAGTAAGGTTTTAATGAGGCATTATTTTAATCCCTAAGTATCAAACTCTTTAAAAGGAATATCATTGTATGATATCTATGATTTCGAGTTGCACTCTTTTCCTCGTTCAAGTTTTTTCCATTAGGTTTTCCTAGTAGAGATTTTTAATGAGGCAACGGACAATATTCATAACGACTGAATGGATGTATGAAAGCAAGATAATAATAAGGCGGAGCAATTGTCATGGATGCTTCAAAAGGAACAATTTCTAGCTACCATATGAGCATCTAAGATTTTGAAGATGCGTATTCAAAGGGGAGTGTTACAATATATGTAAATATAAAAATGAATATGCTTTTGTGTTTTTCTATTTAGTCCCACATCATGGAATATGTTCCATCTCATGTTTCAAGGTCTATATATAAAGGAGGCTATGTAATGTAATTGAATCAATCTCTATGTAATTGATATCATAGTTAATAACATTTTTACCTCTCTTCTCTTTACTAATGGCTTCTTATTTCTTTTTAGTTTATAACAGTTTTCCCAATTCTATCTTGGTGTTTACTTATCATCCCTCTCCTTAATTCCTATTAATTATCTTCTTGTATTTTTCATAGATCGAGTTTTTCTTATTTGGATTGTGCTTGTTTCAAATTCTTGAACTTATATCCAACTTATTTTGCATTATTAGGGATTGTACTTAGGAATCCTAGGGTATTGTCCTATGACATGTCTAGTTGATGAAACCAAGATTTCTTTTTTTCCTACAGTGCATGGAATATTATAAATGGTAAATAATCATTGTTTTTGTAATGGGGTAAAACACTATAGATAATAAGTATTATATTGAAGCTATAGTATTCCAAACGGTTATAATATCAAGTTCACTCATGAATGGTAGGAATCACACGAAAATGTTGACACAGATTGGGCATATCACAAGCTACTGCTTCCTTTGCCACTTTCTGCTGCGCTTGTATCTTTGTTGCAAGTTCACCCAGCACCTGCTGATCATGTTGGATATCTTGGCTATGTTCCAAAGCTGGTGTCAGCTATGGCATATGAAGGAAGGAGAGAAGCAATGGCGACCGAGGGCTCAAAAATCTAATTCACTTTCTGATGATGAACTTAATGCAAATAAAAATGAGGTGACACACAGCCAGATACCACAAGAGCATGTTCGTTTTAGTTGTCTACGTGTCTTGCAACAGTTGGCATCGAGTAATAAATGTGTTGAAGCTGTGGCAACCACTAGTGGTGGGACTTAGGTAGTGAAATTTGAGTAATTAAATAATTTTATATGGTTGTTTTAGTTTGTAATCTTCTTTTTTTCACGGCTGAAAACTGGTTAATATATATATATGTATGTATGTATGTATATGTATGTATATGTATGTATATATGTATGTATGTATGTATGTATGTATGTAAAAGTAAAATTCAATTTTAAAACCTTTAATCTGAACATTCAATAGAGTTACCGTTATACATGTGGTCTTTTTTGTTTTAAAGATAATTTATTTGTGTGGTCATGTGTGCATGGACCTAGTGTATTGTTTAAGATATTGTCCATAACGGCATACTGGTAAAATCGGTTTATATTTTTAGAGTTTACAAAGATACAGTGAAGTTAAATGGTCATTTGTAAGTGAGTTTGTTCTTAGCGTTGAGTACATTGACATGTATTAAAATGGCTGTGACCAAGAACTTGCATGAGAAAAATTGATTAATGCTTTCAGAATTGACACATTTGTAGCTTATATGATATTGCATTTTCCCAAGGTTCTAATCTCTTTCCAGCAGGTTGTACCTTTGCCTATGAAAGCGATTGGGTGGCAAGGTGGTTGTATTCTAGCTTTGGAAACACTAAAACGTGTTGTTGTTGCTGGAAATAGAGCAAGAGATGCACTGATGCACAAGGTTTGAAGTAAGTTGATACAAATTTATACTGATTGCGCACTTCTAATTGATCATAATTATTATAATGCAGAAATTCGTTAGGATGCCAAGGATTTTGTAGACAAATGAAGTGGAATGACTTTGAAGCTTCAATCGGGCGTGTACTTGCAGTTGAGGTATTCACGTGTTAAAAACATATTTCTTGCTACTGTGACCGTGAGCAGTGATGCTTTTTGCTAAAATTTTTTTATTAGTGGAGCTTTAAAAATGACAACCTGAAGTAACTTATTTTCGTTTTTTTAAACTGATCTGATCTTCCGTATTAATCTTTTTTGGCCTGTTTAGCCTGAGGGTGAGATTAACCCTCAAGGAAGTGTTCTCAAATAATGGGAAATGATAATCTTAACCTCAAGAAGTGTGACATTCACTCCCCATGAGATTTCTTTTCGTAAACAATTCACTTGTTATAATAACTTCATTAAACTTGGAAGTTTTATAGTTTACTATTGTGTGAATCTCATTCTCTTGAGAGAAGTGTGGCATTATAATAGCGCGATCTAAGCATATTCTTCATTAACAATTGGTCGCTGTTGTCAGACTATAACATGTTGATTTGGAATGTAATCACTAGTCGAAAATAAAGTTGAACATGTCTAGCAACTGTTGACGAATTAAATAACTAAGTATCTAATACTTGTTGTAATTTCGGTAATCTGTCAAGAATGAAGAATGTTGTTAAGTATCTCTTTATACAGTCATGGTATATTTTTTTCTTATGTGTTTTATTTTACACACAATTAATTATTTGTACTGATCTAGGTATTGCATGCATTCGCAACTGTAGGTGCACGATGTGTTAAAGTAAATGAAGTATTAAATGGTTCTAAAGTAAGTTCTGTTTACTCTCTTCTTCCTTTTGCAAACTTGATCTAATGCAAATGTGGCTATATACATTGGACAATTACTTATTTCTTTGGGATATCTATTTTCTTTTTTTCCAGGTATAGGGTGCTTATAAAGATCAAAGTCACGATCTTTTCCTTCCGTCAAATGCACAATCTACAGCTGCTGGAGTTGCTGGACTTATCGAAAGCTCATCATTCCAACTTCCTTACGCACTTTCTGTTCTGCCACAACCAACATTAGTTCGCTTACCTTCTACTCCTGCTGTAACTGTAATTTCCCCACATTCAAACGGAAAACAAGATAGAACACCTTAAAACAAGATATATTTATTTGGTCATTCAAATAGTTTATCCTCAAAAAGTATGCAGATTTAGAGAGTATATAATGTACATTAATCTTGATTCTTCTGTTTGTAATTTTGGTGAGTTTGTTTACGGGTTGTAAAGTTGACTATACATTGTAATGTAAAATGTGTCAACATATATGCATTTAATAAAAAGTTACCTTTTTTGTTGTTTTTGATAAAGCGGTTTCTACGGGATGGTTTTGCCATTTTTGTTGTCATCGACTTTGATTAAGTAGGATAGTTTTGATACCTATAAATATCACACATGAGCTCGAATACGATTTTGATGCTTTTCTGAGAAAAATATTAAGTGAATAATTAAGTATTTGTTTTCCAATTGTTTATTTTTTATTGTAAAAAAAATATAGGTCCTTATTTTTGGCGTTATTAAAAAAGTTCCTACAGCAATGATTATGTACATTATGTCTTTATTTTCCAAAAACAAAAAAAACAAGGTAATTTGCACTTTTCTAACAATAAATGCAAGTTGACTTGCAGCTTTTGAAAAAAATGAAAAATTCTGTAAAATTCGATAATGGTTAAAAATGTAATTATTTACTACAGTTATACTTAAATAACAATTATTATTATTTATGAATAAAAAATTTGATTTTTTAATTGTTGAAATTTTTTGTTGTAAAATAATTATATTTTTGTAGTTACTTGCAATCAGAAAGTGCAAGTTAGTTTGCGTTTTTTATTTCGAAAAATAAAAACCTAATATAAATATTCAGTACTACATGGACTTTTTTTATATCAAAATCATAAATAGGGATAGCGTTTTTTCTATTTAGAAGAGTAGAAATCTAATTTAAATATTCAATACCACAAGGACTTGTTTTATAACAACATCAGAGATAGGGATCTGAAGTGCAAACTCCTTATTTCTTATTTTCTTTCTAGCAGTTTGGAATGGTAACTTGTAATTAAAATGTGTTGGGATAAACTTTAACCGGTTGATTAAAATTGCTTGTAAATTACTTAATAGGTCATGAGAAGTAAATAGTTTCTTTTGAACCTTTTACTTGCTAGTTATTCATGCAAGTTTCTTTTAAAACATTCTCAAACATTAAATTGAATATAAATTAATTTTGATTATATACAAGGAGTATATGCTTTTAAGAGGTAAGCTCATGTTGATTTTTATCTCTTAATTGCGTAACTTGCTAAATAACTTTTTTTGAAACTTCCTGCCTTGGTTCTGAACTGATCACCATTCATTTTCTTTGGATGGTTCTATATGGGATTTAAGTTTAACTATTGTGTTATCGGTGAGCTTATACTTATCAGGGTCGGTCGAAAGGTATTAAATGCCCTAGTCGAACTATATTAGATTTTTCTTTTATTTCCCCTAAATTCAGTAAACAACAATACATTCATATGTACGAAACAATATGTAAGTTCTATTATAAAATTTAACATTGATCACAAAATGTTATTTAACTAATGTGTAATATTTATAAATGACAACTTAGATATGTAATAATTTATAATTTTTAATTAATGATTTTTAATACGTAATTTAGAATCACTAATTGTTATATATAATCAATAAATATTTATTATATTTAATAATTTATTGTAGTCAATTATGAATGATTAGTACATTATAGTTAATAAATTGCACTCTAAAATCTTATTTGCTGTAATTTTTCTTAACTAATAAAAGAAACAACCAGTCTAGAGAATACCAAGGAATTAGTATAAGAAACTTTAAAGAAACGGTGGACATATAACCATTTTAATTTATGTAACCTAACATAAAAGACACTCACTGGTTCAAATTATTTATCATAAATGATTAGCCGATATTAACAGCTTGTTGACCAGTCTTAACCAATCAACTTATTTATAACAGTTTTTCTTTTAATCATTTATTTAAACTCTTTTAAAATAATTATGAAACCTCCAAATCATCTTTAAAACACTTATTCATTTATTTGAAAATATTTATAAATGATTCGGAAAAGAATAATTAAGTTAAAACCGTGATTTACAAAAGTTACTAAAATTGCTGCGAAAAATGCTGCAAATAGCATTTTAAAAGCCTCTTTGATCAAAACAAGTTTTCTATCATCTGAAAGTCCATTTTCATTACTCAAGTCCCTTTTAAAACATTTTAATATGTTTATAGAATTTATTCCATATATTAAAGAATTAAAAATATCCTTTTTATAGATTTTTTTTTTTTTGGTTTTCAAACTGTCAAACCGCGACTATTTCGAAAATTGTTTTTCTCATATTTCAAAATCTACTAAATAAAATCTTGATCCTTTTCTTTTGTTTGAAAACAATGATTATAAGAGTTCGAAAAATTCTTATTTTAAAGAATTACGACACCGATTCCATTCTATGGATGGATATAAACCTTTTTGGCATGAAATCGCGAATTGCTGTTATGCGACGCGCATATTTTGACTCCCATTTCATATATTGGCAAAACTTTTTCAAATTGAGTTTTAATGTTTGTAAATATTTTATAAACCATTTTAAACCATTTCAACTAATATTTCCATATAAAATCTCATATTGACTTTTTAACTATTTCATAATATTATATTATTATAATATTCATTTTCAACTTTTTTATATTTCAAAACCAATAAGAGGCTCAATGAACTCCATACACAATATGGATTATTTCCATAAATTAACCATGGTTAGCCACTCAACCATTTCTTTTAATGATTTCTCATAATTTATCTCAACCAAATTATCAACCATATAACCAACCAATTTTCAACCGAGCATATCAATTAACTAATTAAACATGCATACCATCATTTTAAGTTTTAAATAATTAAATCTAAACTCGAGTGCTCACTATTGGTTCTACTCCTCCAAACTTTTTCCATAGGTTATTAAAATTAATCCAGTGATATTTCAACGACACTTCCTCCGCTTTTCCTTGCTCCGAAGCTCCTTGTACTTGCCCTTCTCTTTTAGTGTGTTTGGTCTTGACCTTTGGAGTGGTGGTGCTCGGCCTTCGGTGGTGATGGAAGATGGCTATGAGTTGTAGAAGGGTGGAGGAGGTGCTTGGCTAGTGTTTAGAGATGATTCGACCTTGTAAATATGTGTATATAATTTTATTACCTTTTGACTATAAATTTTGCCGTAACTTTCTTATTTATAGAAGCCATTAGAAAGCTTAGCAAACAAGAGAACAAGAAGAATGTGTGTAATATTGTGAAGGCGAGGCCTTGTATTTATAGGTAAAAAGTTGTAAAATATCATGATATTTTTCCCTTAGTCATCACATCTCAACTTTCCACCTCCTCCCTATCATCACCACACGTTACTTCCCCCTCTACATGTGCCTCCATCACTTCACTTCGTGGCATGTGCATTGACTTTGACTTTGCGTAGCTTAAGGATGAAGTTTACTAAAATATCTTACATATATTTACCATATATATATATAAATGTATATATATGTGTGTATGTCTTTACATATATATATCTGTGTGTATGTGTTGTGTGTGTGTGCATGCGCGCATGCATATATGTATATGTTATGATGTGTATATGCGTGTTATATATGTGCACAAGACATATGAACAACATTGTAATAGCTTCGAACAACTTTCATTCGCTAAACCGCTAAAAATCGAAAAGTCGATTTCTTGTCACATTATTAATTAATTAAAATGTTCTCATTTGAATTATAAAATCATATTGAAGAATTATTTACAAAAAGTGCTTTTATATCAATAAAGCAATACGAATTTTTTTATATTTTTAAATCAAGTATATATCTTTTACCCAACTATTATAAATGATTTATTTTCAGTATATAACTAACTAAAATGAATTACTATCATTTTAAAATAATTATTTGGATAATTATTATAATTATTAAATAATTAAATCTTAAATTAAGTCCATTAATTAATTATTAAAATGATGGCATTGTTGATGATGTCATAATAAATTTTTTATTTACAAAAATTAAGTAAATAATTTTATTTCATATTCTTACATATTTGAATAAATAAGTGTATGTATGCAATCCTGTGTCCGATTTTTGTTGATTACAGAGCTTTTTATCGATAAAACAATTTTCGATATTTTATCGATATTTTTTCAAAGTATATATTTTTGTAAATACTTATTCAAAATAAGTTTACGATTCTTATTTGTTGTTCAAAACATCATAGTTTATGTTAAAAAAGAGCTTATATTTGAATATTTTAAAAATAAATATAATTTATCAATGTGATATATCTATGGGTCATCAAAATTTCAGTATACTTTATCATGTATGTATTGACATTTAACAGTATGTATCATGTATATTCTTTAGTAGTCACCGTGCAACTAATATTATATTTTAGATGATATGTATATATTGTGTGGGTCTAGTACTGATATTTTGTAGACCCACATTGTATTATTGTAAATGATATATATTATCCCGTTGTGATCTGTGACCATGATTTTGTTTTATCTATATTATATACTGTTATAAATATTTTCAATCGGTGTATTTATTACTCAGTAATAAAACTATACGTGTTTAAATTTTCAGTTCAGATCCTCAAAAAGATAATAAAGACGTGTTAGTGTTAGTCCAAAATATATTCACATTCGATTGTCCTTAACTAGCCATATTCTCCGTATTATTAGATGACATTACTTATAACGTTCTTTAATAACATGGGTATAACAGTGGGGCTGTTATAGCTTAGTATCAAATATGCATTCAGAACATTACAGAATATAATTGACACAGAGACGAGATCTAAACCCAGATAGACTTAGAGTCTTGTCCTTTGGATGTGCAGGGTAGAATTAGAAATTATATTCCAACCTAGGATATAAATATAAATGATTATTAGAATAATCATCGGGACATATTTGTAAAAAAGATTTTGAATTTTTATACCGATTATTATGAAAATAATTCTAAAGTTGGAACTCACTTCTGTAAAAAGTGAGTGTTGATAGATAATATAAATGAGATCTTAGATGACTTAGAATTGAATTGTTGTGTCCTGATCTGTTAGTGATCAGAGTTGCACAGCGGAAGCTGGAAGATAGCTTTCCGTCGAAGGCGATTGTTTATTTAATTGATTGAAATGCATGTTGTTTGCATCAATGTTTGCTTTTATTTATGCTTAGTCTAAAATTTATGAAATTGAATAAGACATTATCACTCAAAAGATTTATAATTCCATTTGAATTTGGATGAACTCAATTATTAATAAAAGCCGGCGGTTTCCACAAAATAGATTCGCTGGGAAATAATAAAAATGTCTAAGCAATGAATAGTTATAAAATATAGAATGATAAATAATTTGCACCTAACTAAATTTGAAATTGGAATATATACTAAATAAATAAAAGAAGATTCAGTAAAAAAATTGGTTGGCTTATGGATGCTTCGTTGTTCATAAATTATAAATGATTGTGCAAAATTAATATTGGGTAGGAATCGCTATTGAGAGTTGAAACCTGCTCAATAATAATATTAAGAACTTGTGATGCCTTCAGTAGTGTAGTCACCGCAAGAAATACTAAAATATTAAAATTTTATAAAATGAAGTTTTAATTTCGTAGATATAATTAATTAAATGTTAAGATGTATTTAAATTTTGATGTTTGTTTGAAATATTTATAGATGGAGGAGAGTTGTGGAATTGTTATCTACGAATTATTCTTATATGTAAAAATTAAGATTAATTGAAAGGATTCTAATAAAAGCAAGCATCTATTTGAATTAAATCTTTTTGATATTGGATATACATATATATGAAATTTGATTATATTTTTTTATAAATAAGCAAATATTTTGGAAAAGCCTAAATTTTTGAAAGATATATGTATATCATAAGGAAATAAATTTTGTGTTAAATTGTCCATTAAGTATTTTAAGAATTTCTATACATTAGGACGGGACATCGGACACAGCTTTTTTGGACAAAAAATTGTTTTGAGAAATAATATTTAGTAAGCATGTAATAATTTTATAAAGAAGATAGAATTTGAAAATAAGTTAAATATAATGCATAGTAAAGTGGGTAGTTTGGAAACATTGTTTTGAGGGAAAACTATTATTTTTAGATGTATATAAATTATATTCTTGAAGGAGGAGTCTTAGGGTATTTTGATAAATAAAATAAGGTATGTATATTAAGAGTGAGCATTTTTGGGTAAACTAGAATATTACTTGGAAAGGTATTTTATATATTTTACAATTGTAAAATTCTTATACATTCACAAGAATGTTTGTTAAATAAATTGGGTGTGGTGCTTTTAAATAATTGCGAATATTGTATTGTGGTTGTCATGAACATTAAGGTTTATATTCATAATAAAAGTGTAAAACTTACCTATACGAACTTTCGATTAAGCTAGAGTTTGAAATGAAATTATATTTTAATTATGATTGTAATAAGTTACTAATTGTCGAATACTTTGATTTAGTGGATAAATATTTTTCTCAAATATGACTTTGCAAAATAAATAAGATTTAAAAGTAATTTTATAAAGCAAAGATAAGAAAGAAATCTTTCTAGTTTTATATGTATAACTTCTTGTATAAGTTAGGTTTTCTAAGTTATTAAATTTCAAAAAATAAGAATTTAATTAAATTTAAAGAAAAGCAATGATTGGATTTTTGATTTTTCCTTTTTATAGAAAATGATTTTTTGAAAAAAGAATTTGTGTTAAAATGATTTAGATCATGTGAGTTAATAGTAATTATATTAGAGAAATCTTTAAAATTATTTTACATTCTTATTTAGAAAATATTTAATGAGCTGAATATCTTGAAAACCTCAAACTGTTTAATGTTTTAAAATTAGTATATGATGTTTATTTGTTGATAGGGTGTAAAATGTTTGTAGGAACTATTTTCAATTCAGAAAATAAGGAAATAGTTAATGTTGTATTGCAGGTTATAAATCATTGATGAACAATGAAATTTTTAATTCAATTGGGATATTAGTAAATCTTTGTTCAATTAAGTTAACATATAAGGAGCTAGCATAAAGTGCTGTAATAAAGGTCGTTGACCCATAAATTGTAAAAATAAAAAATAAACAAATGACTAAAAATAGTTAATGCAATTTAGAAATCAATAAATCAAACTTCCATGCAGTATACCATTGCTGTAAAATACGTACAGTGCATGGCTCTAAAGCAAACATAGTCATGAGCAATTGGAAATTAAATGTTGAGATTAACCTTTAACAACACTTTTTTCCAGGTAAATTAAGACTTGAGATACTTGATAAATCACAGCAGACACCATGCAGTGGATAAACTAGCATGCAAATTCAGATAACAGGATTTTCTGCAAGTGATGTTGAATTTTATTTCCATTTTGACTGAATTAGAGGAACAAAAATGTCTTTCTTCCACTGCACTATAGTCTATAATCTGTCAAAATGGTTTATTTTTATATTACTATGCCTACATGCCAAAAAATCATGTTTGAAAAAGAAAAACCGATAATAGTAATTTGTTTATATCATAGAACTAGTTATTGATTTCTGACTTAAGTTATATATGTGTTATACTTTATATCTTGATAAGGTTATGTCAATGTGCACCCTTGCCAACTAGACATACATGATCACATGCTAATTGTTATAAGTAAAAAATAAGTGCATATGTATATATATATATATATATATATATATATATATTTGCTCAAAGCTCACTATTATAAAGATGAGTTCGAGGTAGATTTAAGCCTTATGATTTAGTACAAAGCTTGATAGTTTAATGAAGCAAACAAATTTCAGCAAATCCATATGTTAAGGGTCTGCTTGTACAGGATTACAAATGCCTTTTTAAAACATATAGGATGTTGAGAAGAAAGGAGTACAAACAAAAGTTTTATATGAGAAAGAAAGACAGGTACTTGAAAACCGCACTATATTATTTACTTCAACACGCCTATGTATAGGCTTACAGCAACCAAAAAACATGCACTAAAGTAGCCACGTAAACAACTAACTACTGGAACGTATACATATGCAAGAAAAAAGCAAAAGACTAGGATTTATTTACTAAAAACAAGGACTGCATATTTTGAATCATTCTTCAACACTCCCCCTTGATTCAAAACCGCAAACTCCAAGGCATTTTCGGAAGTAGATGAATTTGTCTCTTGCAAGAAATTTTGTAAGAATATCAGCCACCTACTCATGCATACTACAATGCTGCAATTTAATTTCATCCTTTGCAACCAATTCTTGAATGAAATGTAAACGAATGTCGATGTGTTTTGTCCTCCCATGGAAAGTTGGATTTATTTCCATTGCAATTACTGCCTTATTATCGTAGAAAATATCAGTTGAACCTTTTTGGTTTTGGTAAAGATCTGTAAGCATTCTTCTGAGCCAAATTGCTTGACAGGCAACGGAAGTTGCAGCAACATACTCAGCTTCCGAAGAAGATAATGCTGTCGTAGCTTGTTTCTTTGAACTCCATGTGATTGCTCCTGACCCAAGGCTGAAAACACTAGCTGATGTGCTTCTCTGATCATCTAAACAACTTTCCCAATCACTATCAGTAAACCTACAAAGTCTAAAATTAGAAACTTGAGTATACCAAATCCCATAATCGATGTTCCAACAATGTACTTCAAGATTTTTTTTGCAGCTCCAAAATGATGCTTTGTGGGATTTTGCATAAACCAGGAAATTACCCCAATAGGGAAAGCAATATATGGCCTGGTATGAGTTAAGTAAATCAACCCTCCAACTAAGCTTCTAAACTCTTTTGCATTAGCCTCCTTCGTTCCATCTTTAAGTTGTAGCTTCTCATTCATATTCGTGGGTGTAGTTGCTGGTTTACAATTAAGCAAGCTGAATCTTTTAAGAATATCCATGGCATATTTTCTTTGGGAAATGAAAATTCCATCAACTTCTTGCTTCACCTCAACACCAAGAAAATAGTGCGGTAGACCCATGTAGACATCTCATACTTCTCTATCGTATTGGACTTAAATTCGACCAGAAGAGAATTAGAGGAACTCATTTATATAATATCATTAACAAAAAGACAAACAATGATAAAATCATCTTTACCTTCCTTCTTTACATAAAGAGTGGGCTCACTTTCACTTCTTAGGAACCCATTTTGGTGGAAGCAGCCATCGATCTTGTTGTACCATGCCCGTGGAGCCTGTTTTAGCCTATAAAGTGCCTTTTTCTACTTGTACACCTTTGTCTCCTTGCCTTCGACGATAAATCCTTCGAGCTATGTGACATAAACCTCCTCTTGCAAGTCTCCATTTAAAAATGCAAACTTAACAACAAATTGGTAAATGGGAAAATGTAGTTGTGCAGCCAAAGCTAGGACAATTCTCACCGTTTCAAAACGAGCAACCGAAGAAAAGGTTTCTTTATAATCAATGCCTGTTTACTGCGAATAGCCTTTCACCACAAGTCGCGCCTTGTGTTTTTGGATGGTTCCATTCGCATGGTATTTTGTCTTCAAGATCCATTTAAGACATATTGCATTCTTTCCTCGAGGTAGATCAGTCATCTCCCATGTTTTATTTTTTTGAATTGCCATCAACTCTTCTTTCATTGCGTTCCTCCATTCTTCTTTTGATGATGCTTCTTTAAACGTTGTAGGGTCTGTAACAAAAAGAGCTAATCGACAAGACTCATAGATCTCTCTCAATGATCTAACTTTCAAAGGAGGTGTTTCATCAACGGACTTATGTAAAGATGGATTGCTACTTCTTGTAGTTGACGATGGTGAAGTTGGTGTTTGCAAAGGAGTAAGAGTATTCTCATAACCTGGTTCAGTATCTTGAAATGTTATAGTCTCCCTTTTCGTTAAGATTGGACCTTGAGTTGCATCATTATTCTCTTCCCACTTCCAGATTGCATCTTCATCGAATACTACATCCCTCCTTATGATTACTTTGCCACTAAGAGGATTATATAATTTATATGCTTTGGATTGGTTGCAATATCCAACGTAAATTCATTTTTCAGATTTATTCTCAAGCTTATGACGAAATTGAGAACTTATCAAAGCATAAGCAATACACCCAAAAATCCTTAAGTGATTTACCGATGGTTTTCTATCATGCCAAGCTGCAAAAGGTGTTTGATTTAAAGCTGCCCTTATAGGAGATATATTTAGCAAGTACATGGATGTTGCCACTGCTTCAGCCCAAAACTGATTATGAAGTCCTTTAGCGTTGAGTAAACTTCTAGCCATTTCTACTACCGTTCGATTCTTTCGTTCTGCAACGTCATTTGTTGTGGTGTATACAGTGTCATCAACTCTCTTCGAATGCCATGTTCTCTACAAAAACGATTAAATTCTTTAGATAAGAACTCACCACCTCGATCTGTGCAAAGGGTCTTTATAAAAGCGCCTTTTTGCTTTTCCACCGATGCTTTGAAAATTTTGAAGTTCTCAAATGCTTATGACTTTTCTGCTAAAAATTACACCCAACTCATTTGACTATAATCGTCAGTAAAAAGTAAGAAGTACTTACTTCCACCAAGTGATGTAGTTCTCATAGGCCCACACAAATCAGCATGAATCAACTCCAGGCATTCAGATGCTCTCCATGACTACCCGCTTGGAAATGACTTTCTTGTCTGTTTTCCATAAATACATGCTTCACATATGCCAAGTTAACTAATTTTTGGTAGTCCAATGACCATATCTTTCTTACGTAGGATCTACAAGCCTTTGATATTGAGATGCCCGTATCTCAAATTCCACGTTTTGGATTCATTTTTTTCATTGAAAAAAAGTGCTTGATTTTCAACTTCAGATATTCTAAGTGGAAACATCTTGTTTTTTTCATTTACACACTAACTATGAACTATCCGAATTTTTTTTTTCACTAACAACACATGCTCTATCATTAAATAAACATGTATAGCCACTAGCTATCAGTTGCCCAATACTCAATAAACTATGAGCCAAATTAGGAACAAAGAAAACGTTATAAATTAATTTTTCTTTACCCTTGCCAGTCTTGACAGCAACTGTGCCTTTACCTTCTACTTGCATTTGCTTGTCATCTCCAAGCCTAACTTGTACCTTGTGTGACTCATCAAGCTCTTTAAATAAAGATTTATTGCTAGTCATATGGTTCAAACAACCACTATCCCAAAACCAAACATCATTTTGAACAACGTTTGAAGAAGTATGAACCAGAAATAACTTACTTTCATCATTCTTATTTTCCACATAATTTGCTTGTGAGCCTTCCCAGCAATTTGCCTTTACATGCCCAAATTTCATGCAATTTTGACACTGAATAGCACTTTTGTTCCATCGTTTCTCTCCAATGGATTGCCTTTCTTGCCCGTGAAAATGATCTCTTGCTCTAACTCTACCACGTCCTCTTCCACGAAAGCTGTCTCTTCCGCGTCCTTTTCCGACAAAGTTTTGTTTTTTGTTTGCCTCCCCCTTCACCTGAGAAGCTTGAAATTACTTCACTGTTCTCAGCTGATCGGTTTTGCCTTCCCTCATGTACTTGCAAAGAACTCATTAGTTCATCGAAGGAAAAAACCGAGAGATTTTTAGTTTCTTCAATTGTTGTTACTATGTAATCATACTTAGGAGAAAGGGTTCGTAGAACTTTAGAAACATACTTGCATCTGAATTTTTCTCCCCATAAGATCGCATTTGAATAATAATTGAAATTACTCTAGATAAATAATCTTGTAAAGTCTCATTACCCTTCATAAGCAAAGCCTCAAACTCCTGTCTAAGAGTTTAAAGTTTCACCTCTATTACCTTTGATGAACCCATAAACTCTTTCTATAGTATATCCCATGCCTCCTTTGAAGTGGATGCCATTGCTATTCTGGAGAAAATCGTGTCATGGACTGCTTATTGAAGAAAGAACAATGCCTTTGAATCCTTCTTCTTGTTTTCCCGTAGCCGACCTACATCTGTATCGCTGTTGTCATAGCCAGTCTCCACTAGATCCCAAAGGTCTTGAGATTTGAATAAAGTTTTCATTTTTATGCTCCAGAATTCATAGCATTCCCCCATGAAAATGGGAATGAGAGGTTGAGAGATGCTCATAGAACTGCTACTACCATTTAGTGCCATTGATAGTCACGCTGCTCATAGGATATTTTATGGCTCTAATGCCACTTTTGTTGAGAAGAAAGGAGTACAAACAAAAGTTTTATATGAAAAAGAAAGAAAGGTACTTGAAAACTGCACTATATTATTTACTTCAACACGCCTATGTATAGGCTTACACCAACCAAAAAAACGTGCACTAAAGTAGCCACGTAAACAACTAACTACTGGAACGTATACATATGCAAGAAAATAGCAAAAGACTAGGATTTATTTACTAAAAACAAGGACTACGTATTTTGAATCATTCTTCAACATAGGACCAGGTAAATTAATGATTCTCCTAATGTGGTCCAACTTATTTGTTGTTTGCTTCAAAGTTTTCGATTTTTTCCTTCACTTCACTATCACCACTGCATCATATCTTTCATGTTTGTAAGGGAAGACCATATACATACATACATACATACATATGTATGTATGTATGTATGTATTTTGAATTATTAGTACAGAACATCATAATCAAACTCTAAGTAATATACGTATTCTTTGATTGCTCATTCCATGAAATGTAAATGTAATTATCCGAGTTTCAAACTGTTGTGCTATAACAATTATTATGTAACGATCCCAGTTTTAAAGACGAATTTAAATTTCTAATTTTATTAAATTTTTGGGTTAAATTATAGATTTGTTTGAATTTTTCAATTTTGATAAGATATGTATGCTTATTTATTTTATAAATTGGATTTGAGACTTATTATAAAATGTAATTGAATTGGATTAGAAATAAAATGTTTAAAGAGACTACTTATCAATATAGAATATAAGTGTATAGAATAAAATATGTGTTATAAATTTAATACTTAAGTTTGAAATATAATTATAAGATAAACTACAAAATGTCAAGTAAACAAATAAAAGAAAATTTACATACAAATGAAAATCTAAGCACATATGAAATGTAAACTAGGAAACAAAGTAACCAAAGTAAAACAAGAAAGTAAGTATTTAAATGAATCAAAACAGCATTTACATAAATATATATAAAAATCAAATCTAAATATGCAGTAAGTATCAAACAAGTATGGATGATCATTTAATGCATATACTGTCTAGCATGGATAAAGATCCTATAGCCGTAATCAAAGCATGAGCACGGCATGCTGCAAATAAATGAAAGTGTTACTTACATACTTTCATTAAATGATTTCAAACATGCCTATACACAAAGTACAAAGCTAGTATAAAATAATTATACAAAAGAAAGATGCTCAGTGCTGTCTAAAAAAACTGCACATCTCTTTATATATATGAGTTGCCTCCAATTTGTTCAAAACCTTTTACTGAAGAAAGAAAGAAAAATAGCAAAGAAAAAAAAACAGAAATTAAAAAGGAAGCAGAACAGGTTAAAGGCAGCTCAAACATACAGCCTTCAAACAAAAAAAGTTTCCTTTGTTCAAATCTTGTTTTCAAGGTGCGCAAGCTTTCTTTCTTTTATTTGACTTCTTTGTTTTTATCTGTGAGTAAACTTGTTAATCTCCTTTATAATATGTTGTGTTAAAGATTAAGTGGAAGTATCAGTTTGAATATATGTAGTCTAGGACTGCGTTGAGCTTAGTTGCAAGATAATGAATGTGTGAATGCCCTGTACAACTTTTACCACCTCTGTTCTTCTTCTGCAAAACAAAGTGAGCAAACTCACTGGAATCTGCTTATATGCTTTGATATAATGGTTGATGCTTGAAGTATGATCGTTTCGAAATACCTGCATGTTGGATATATACATATTTATGAGTGCGTATGTTTGAACATATATATGTGATGTATGTAGGCTTGTTTACAGGGACATCTCTCTGTTTTGAATTTTTTTTTTGTAAACCTTTATACAAACATCTTTAATTTAGGATTTTATACAAAACAAGTTTGTTTAAGCTTAAACAATTGTTCAGAATTTTTTTAGCTTGCAAATGGAAAGACTAGAACCTATAAATTAAAATTTACAGTAAGAAGAATCATATGAATATTTTCGAATGTTTTAAATTGCTACTTCAATTATATAACTTGAATTTTTATTCGAAGATAGGATTTTTAAGATATAAATAATGATTCTTAGATCAGTGTACAGGGTGCGGTTCCTATATGAACTAAAAAGGCATTTTCATCAATTTCTATCGTTTTAACAAATCTTAGATGTTGTAATCTGTTTTGGAGTTTGCTCGATATACGTCGAACACAGGAAAAATGAAACAAAAATTTTCTATTGTAAGAATCAATGGGGTGAGAGCACTTTAGAGTTTAAGTGTTCGAATTTGCCGACCATCTTCGCGAGGCGATTGGGAAATCTGAGGGGGATCGGAGGCCATCGCGACTAGGGTGAACGCTGCGTGGATGGAAGGAGGTGCGGTGGTTAGAGGGGCGCGGTCTCTAATCGCCGTGAGCGCCGTGGCAAACGCCATTTGTCGAGGTAGGTTGGGTTCAGGGTTGAACAGAAGGGTTCGATTTTGATTTTTATGTGATAATGGGTTTCTAGAGAGTGGAAGTGATCGAGTAGGCCAACGGCGACTTGGTGGTAGGTGGCGACTCGACCGGAGGTGGCGGAGGGTCTCGTGTACGTTCACGGCGTTGACGTCGTGCCTGGGGATTTTCTGTTGTTCAAATTTAACTTAAGTTTAAAACTTGATAAACTGTAAAATAAAAAGAGGAAGAAGAAGTATATGTGAGGGAGAGAGTTGCTTCGGGAAATGCAGGGGAATCTCGAGTGTTTACTCGAGAAAAAAAGCTGGGTAATCTCGAGTTTTTTTTGTCAAACTGAAATATTATGTTGTAAAGGTGTAAAGTTGAATAACTTGTTTTCTACAAGTTTTAAACACCGTAACTTAATGAAGATTTCAACAGTTAAAGTCAAGGAATTTAAACAAATTTTCATTATTTTAGTTAATGCTTCAACAAAGTTTTTAACATCTAGTTATTATTTTTAATCAAGTAATTAAGTTAAGTATGAAATTGATTAACATTTAAAGTTGTAGTTAATATTAAATTGATTTTCAAAGTTTAAAAAAGATTTCTTTGAAATTGTTAATTAGCGAATAATTAATATTAAGTAATTATTTTAGGAAGTAATTAAGAATAATTTCCTTTTAATTATAATTAGAGTTTGAATTAATTAATGTTTATGTGATAAGTAAATTGTAATTAACTACTCAAGTTAATTAATTAAGGAATTTAATTAAGAAATAATAATTGATTAATTAAGTAGTTAATGGCAAATAAATTAATAATTAAAGTTATTAATTTATGGTTAAAGAACAGTTAATCAAGGTTAAATAAATTGATTATGAAGTAATTAATTTAATAGAGTGAATAAAGGAATTAAGTAATTAAGACTTAATGATTGATTAAGAATTTAGTGGTTAATTAACAAATTTGAAATGAAGTATGTAATTAATTGATAATGAATTAATGATTGATTATACAGGGCTAAGTAATTAATTCCCAAGAAATTATTTTTAATTGAATTTATCACAATAAGAATTAAAGATGATTACTTATGGATTATGTAGGATATCTGATTTGTTGTAAAATAAATTGATATTTCTGTTTTGAAATTGTGATGTGTGAGATTTGATTTACCCTGTGCTGGATTATGATCGGTGATTTTATTCTGTAAACCCTTGACCTGTATACGACATTTGAATTTCGATGCGACAGGGAATTGGATTCCAGTTGGTTATCCGAAACCCACATCGAATTGTAATGATGAATCTTCGTGATTGATAAATTTATTTTATCTGTGAAACTGTGAATGAAGATAAGCGTTATTGGTTATACCGCTTATCGATATTGATATATTTGTGATGATTGATGTTGTGCACTATTATGTAAAATACTTGGACCACACTATACACACACAAATATGGATTTCACATGGAAATCAGTTAAGTCACAGATTTTTAAATAAGTTTTGAAATTGAATTTTTTAAATTCAAATAGTTTTGGAAATAAATTAAGTTTAATATGAAAAGCTTTTGAAAAGGTGTTTTAAGAATAAAAGTTACTTTGAATAACTTAATAAAGGTTTGAAATCTGAATAATTTGAATTCAATATCTGAAATTGAATTCTATATTCAGTATTTATGATTTAAAAAGGACTTTACAAGTTATAGGGGTTTAAACCGTTTTTAAAGCGTTATTTTGGGAATTTGAATTAACTCAAAGTTTTTAACTTGTATAAATAAAATCGAATTTTTCCGAACTAACACTGTTGTTTCGAAATGATAAAAAGCTTTCATCTGAGAAATGAATTTCAAATTTATATTAAAGAGATTTCAAGTTTGAATCGAAAATAATTTTCCAAGTTATGAATGAATCTTTGGAAACAAGTTTTGAAAGCTATGAGATAAATCTTTGATTTAAAGATTTAAATGAGTTAATTCAATTGAAACGGAAATTGTTTTGAAATCCATAAATGAATCTTTGTGAAACTGAGTGAACTTTGTGAAATAAATCTTTTTGTTTAAAAGATTTGAAATGGTAATTGGTTTAAACCATTTGAAAGAAACTTTGGAATTATTAAGTTGTGACTTAATCGAAATCCCATATCCATATGTTTTAAATTTTGCACTCACTATTCGGGTTAGCAGGGAAAGGACCTTTGGGTTGTATAACCCATTCCGAGTATGCGATACGTCGTTATGGATAGCATTTGAAGACCGGTGTTGAAGACCGGGTATTTGCGAGAGCGATAGGATGACCTGTCGAGTGACTCTGCACCGAGTTGCTCGGGTATATAGTTCTCCATATGTGATGGGGAATCCGATCAGGATTGTGGATATCCAGATTGCAAGGACTTCTTTGTAAGTGCCTTCGGTTCTGTTCGAGCCTGGAACAGACTTGTATGGATAGTATGTCCTAACATTACAAATTGATATATAAAGCCGATTTCTTTCAAATATATTTCTGTTGGTGGCGGAGAATTTATTCTTTTAGCTTAACACCCTTCTCTGAGACGTACGAGCTCAGAGGTTATGTAGTTGAAGGTTATCAGCGATATATTCTCATCTTGGTAATGTGGCATGCTGAGTGTTGTTGTGAAATGATCATTGTTTGATCATTTGTGCTATGATCATTTGTTTGATCATTTATCTTTGTGATCATTACTTTGATCATTTGTTGACCCAAAGCATGGCTTTGTACCAAAGCGTGGCTTTGTAGATGAGACTTCGTCGAGCCTCACAAACCGGTAATGGTCGAAACAGGAATTGTGCGGCAAGGTTTTCAGGGATAGCTTCCCTAGGGTATGACCATTCCTTCTGGAAAAGGGTAGTATCATGGAATGGAGCCCAGATACTTACTCATGTGGACACACTATATTATTTACTGTGTGACGTTGTTGGTTAGAGAGCTCTCGCTTAAAGGTCCCAAAGGACCGGGAGTGGCATATCTGAGGTTTTGTATATTCCTCCGGGAAGGGTGGTAGCCGGCCTTGTTTGGCAGAGATCCAGTTGGGTTCTCGGGGCGTCCTTCCAGAGGCGTTTCCATGTGGCGATGGGAAGTTCCTTGGCCTGACCATTTGTTGGAAAAAAATCCATTCATCCAATACAAGCCTTGTACGGTATTAGTTGTATTACATGCCATCTACTTATGGTGGGCCCCACTGTTTGGATGGTAGCTATAGTAGGCATAGTTCGAAATGTCTATGTTGGCTAAGATTTATATCTTTACTTTCGAAATGTTTTCCTACACTATGCACTAGTAATAATATCAAATGTTTCTTTTTAATGCGTATCAAGCATCTTTGACTATCATAAGGAGAAATCTCCTCCGATTCTGCGTTTGCATTGTGTGTGTGTGCGGGAGGCCTTATGGTAGTCTCATTTCTAAAAAGCGTTGCGAATCTATTTTAAAATATTTCGTTGTTTGTTTTTAAAGATAAACTGTTTTTGTTTGCTCACACCAGTCCCATGACTGATCCAGAGTTTATTGTTTCTTTCCTAAACTCTGGGTGCTCAAAATTTTCCACACGGGCAGTCTAGAGTTTGGTTTTTTAGATAATCAGGTTCAGTAGATCATTTGGAGCTAGTTCAGTTTTCTTTGGATACGGACGAGACTTGCTTAGCTTGGTGCAATCTTGAGGGTGGATCGAGCTAGGTGTTTTGGAGCTTTGTCTTTGGAGCTTTTTGGATCAGAGTTGCAGTATTATATTCTGAGAAGACTTATTTCATATTGTATCATGTTCCGCTGTATTCTATGTTGTATATTCTCTGATGTTGATGATTATCATTGTATCAAATTGATGTATCGGATATTGTATTCATGTTATATCAGTGATATCATCTTTTATTTCCGCTGTGTTATTTATCATATAATGGTGTTGCAAGCTCCCGCGAAACGAATCTGATGTTGTTTGTCGGACATCGAGTTCGGGTCGTGACAGGTTGGTATCAGAGCTGAAGGTTGAGTAAGAACTTTAGCTACGGAGTGTAACATCTTAGATGGCTCATTAGAGATAAGGTGAAGTATACCCTAGAATGAGTACAACCATTGGAACCAAAAACCCAAATTTCTTAATCTATTTTCTTTATCTGTTGTTATTCTCTGAGATATTTTGTCCGAATGCCTAAATCGGATTTCTTACTATTTACAGATAGTAAGGATGAGTGGAAGAAGAGGACGAAATATGAGACAGGAAAGTACCACTTCAGCTGGTCAAAACCCTGCAACGACAGATATTCCTATTCAATCTCAATTGAATTTGGCTGATTTATATCAAAAGTTTTCTAGACTTGGTGGAAAGCCGTTCACTGGCAAAGAAACCGTTATCGAAGCACAAACATGGGTTCAATCGTGCGAAAAGATTTTCAAAGGACTAAAATTAGAAGATGATCATATGCGATTGATATCTTCTTGGCAACTCCAGGAAGAGGCTTTAGTTTGGTGGGAAACTGTTACGGTGGATGAGTTGGCAGATGAATTTACTTGGAGTCATTTCAAGGAAGTGTTTGAGCAGCGATATATGTCGTCTGCTGGTATCTCTAGAGTATATCAGTAGTTTATGGATTTAGAGCAAGGGAGTTTATCGTTTGAAGAATACTTAAACAAATTTATTGAATTATCTCGATTTGGTCCAGAATTGGTGAATACACCGTTAAAGAAGAATGAAAAGTTTATTCGGGGAATGAACAAGGAGTTTCAGGAATGGATGACTACTCACGTCAAGGAATCTTTTTCTGAATTAATTGATATGGCTATCGATACGATACTAAAACAAAAAGATCTGGAGGAGAATGTAGATGCAAGTAACCTGAATTGGAGAAAAAGGAAGTTTGGCGGAAAGAAATCGAGGAAAGATAAAGGAAAGAAGAGTATGCAGAAGAAAAGGAAGGATGTTACTTGTCTCAATTGCTTGGAAAAAGGTCACTACTCGGATAAATGCAAGAATTCTTGGATGCCAGGAATGAGAGAGCCATTTATGAGGCCAGATCAGGAATCTACAGGATGCTATAAATGCCGCAAGCCGGGACATAGGATCAAAAATTGTCCAGCCAAGAAGAAAACTTTAGTAAAGAAAGTGTATGCAATTAGAGATGATTCTTCAACCTCAACAAGCTGATTTAGGAAAAGAAATTTTATAAGGTAATCTTCACGTTTACGATGAAATTGTTCGAATTTTGTTCGACACTGGAACTATCATTAGTTGTATTTCTCAGCAAATCGTAAATGAATTAAATCTTAAATCTGAAATCATAATCAAATCTAATTTCTGTCTATTTTATTGGGTTCTGATATATTCTACGAACGGTTAGTTATCCATTCGAACTAACCAATACCACTGTATACTTCGCAGATCAAATAACCCAATTGTTTTTGAATTGATTGAGTTTGTTCTTATATCTATTGTTGATATTCTGATTTGGTAAGCCAAATGTAGAATTGATATCCAATTTGATTTGGAAAGATATTTCTCTATCTTCCATCTATCTTTGTTATCTCTATCTGGCGAATTTCGAGGACGAAATTCCTTTTAAGGGGGGAAGTCTGTAACGATCCCAGTTTTAAAGACGAATTTAAATTTCTAATTTTATTAAATTTTTGGGTTAAATTATAGATTTGTTTGAATTTTTCAATTTTGATAAGATATGTATACTTATTTATTTTATAAATTGGATTTGAGACTTATTATAAAATGTAATTGAATTGGATTAGAAATAAAATGTTTAAAGAGACTACTTATCAATATAGAATATAAGTTTATAGAATAAAATATGTGTAATAAATTTAATACTTAAGTTTGAAATTAAATTATAAGATAAACTACAAAATATAAAGTAAACAAATAAAAGAAAATTTACATACAAATGAAAATCTAAGCACATATAAAATGTAAACTAGGAAACAAAGTAACCAAAGTAAAACAAGAAAGTAAGTATTTAAATGAATCAAAACACCATTTACATAAATATATATAAAAATCAAATCTAAATATGCAGTAAGTATCAAACAAGTATAGATGATCATTTAATGCATATACTGTCTAGCATGGATAAAGATCCTACTAGTCGTAATCAAAGCATGAGCACGGCATGCTGCAAATAAATGAAAGTGTTACTTACATACTTTCATTAAATGATTTCAAACATGCCTATACACAAAGTACAAAGCTAGTATAAAATAATTATACAAAAGAAAGATGCTCAGTGCTGTCTAAAAAAACTGCACATCTCTTTATATATATGAGTTGCCTCCAATTTGTTCAAAACCTTTTACTGAAGAAAGAAAGAAAAATAGCAAAGAAAAAAAAAACAGAAATTAAAAAGGAAGCAGAACAGGTTAAAGGCAGCTCAAACATACAGCCTTCAAACAAAAAAAGTTTCCTCTGTTCAAATCTTTTTTTCAAGGTGAGAAGCTTTCTTTCTTTTATTTGACTTCTTTGTTTTTATCTGTGAATAAACTTGTTAATCTCCTTTATAATATGTTGTGTTAAAGATTAAGTGGAAATATCAGTTTGAATATATGTAGTCTAGGACTGTGTTGAGCTTAGTTGCTAGATAATGAATGTGTGAATGCCCTGTACAACTTTTACCACCTCTGTTCTTCTTCTGCAAAACAAAGTGAGCAAACTCACTGGAATCTTCTTATATGCTTTGATATAATGGTTGATGCTTGAAGTATGATCGTTTCGAAATACCTGCATGTTGGATATATACATATTTATGAGTGCGTATGTTTGAACATATATATGTGATGCATGCAGGCTTGTTTACAGGGACATCTCTCTGTTTTGAATTTTTTTTATAAATCTTTATAGAAACATCTTTAATTTAGGATTTTATACAAAACAAGTTTGTTTAAGCTAAAACCATTGTTCAGAATTTTTTTAGCTTGCAAATGGAAAGACTAGAACCTATAAACTAAAATTTACAGTAAGAAGAATCATATGAATATTTTCGAATGTTTTAAATTGCTACTTCAATTATATAACTTGAATTTTTATTCGAAGAGAGGATTTTTAAGATATAAATAATGATTTTTAGATCAGTGTACAGGGTGCGGTTCCTATATGAACTAAAAAGGCATTTTCATCAATTTCTATCGTTTTAACAAATCTTAGATGTTGTAATCTGTTTTGGAGTTTGCTCGATATACGTCGAACACAGGAAAAATGAAACAAAAATTTTCTATTGTAAGAATCAATGGGGTGAGAGCACTTTAGGGTTTAAGTGTTCGAATTTGCCAACCATCTTCGCGAGGCGATTGGGAAATCTGAGGGGGATCGGAGGCCATCGCGACTAGGGTGAACGCTGCGTGGATGGAAGGAGGTGCAGTGGTCAGAGGGGCGCGGTTTCTAATCGCCGTGAGCGCCGTGGCAAACGCCATTTGTCGAGGTAGGTTGGGTTCAGGGTTGAACAGAAGGGTTCGCTTTTGATTTTTATGTGATAATGGGTTTCTAGAGAGTGGAAGTGATCGAGTAGGCCAACGGCGACTTGGTGGTAGGTGGCGACTCGACCGGAGGTGGCGGAGGGTCTCGTGCACGTGCACGGCGTTGACGTCGTGCCTGGGGATTTTCTGTTGTTCAAATTTAACTTAAGTTTAAAACTTGATAAACTGGAAAATAAAAAGAGGAAGAAGAAGTATATGTGAGGGAGAGAGTTGCTTCGGGAAATGCAGGGGAATCTCGAGTGTTTACTCGAGAAAAAAAGCTGGGTAATCTCGAGTTTTTTTTGTCAAACTGAAATATTATGCTGTAAAGGTGTAAAGTTGAATAACTTGTTTTCTACAAGTTTTAAACACCGTAACTTAATGAAGATTTCAACAGTTTAAGTCAAAGAATTTAAACAAGTTTTCATTATTTTAGTTAATGCTTCAACAAAGTTTTTAACATCTAGTTATTATTTTTAATAAAGTAATTAAGTTAAGTATGAAATTGATTAACATTTGAAGTTGTAGTTAATATTAAATTGATTTTCAAAGTTTAAAGAAGATTTCTTTGAAATTGTTAATTAGTGAATAATTAATATTAAGTAATTATTTTAGGAAGTAATTAAGAATAATTTCATTTTAATTATAATTAGAGTTTGAATTAATTAATGTTTATGTGATAAGTAAATTGTAATTAACTACTCAAGTTAATTAATTAAGGAATTTAATTAAGAACTAATAATTGATTAACTATGTAGTTAATGGCAAATAAATTAATAATTAAAGTTATTAATTTATGGTTAAAGAATAGTTAATCAAGGTTAAATAAATTGATTATGAAGTAATTAATTTAATAGAGTGAATAAAGGAATTAAGTAATTAAGACTTAATGATTGATTAAGAATTTATTGGTTAATTAACTAATTTGAAATGAAGTATGTAATTAATTGATAATGAATTAACGATTGATTATACAGGGATAAGTAATTAATTCCCAAGAAATTATTTTTAATTGAATTTATCACAATAAGAATTAAAGATGATTACTTATGGATTATGTAGGATATCTGATTTGTTGTAAAATAAATTGATATTTCTATTTTGAAATTGTGATGTGTGAGATTTGATTTACCCCGTGCTGGATTATGATCGGTGATTTTATTCTGTAAACCCTTGACCTGTATACGACATTTGAATTTCGATGCGACAGGGAATTGGATTCCTATTGGTTATCCGAAACCCACATCGAATTGTAATGATGAATCTTCATGATTGATAAATTTATTTTATCTGTGAAACTGTGAATGAAGATAAGCGTTATTGGTTATACCGCCTATCGATATTGATATATTTGTGATGATTGATGTTGTGCACTATTATGTAAAATACTTGGACCACACTATACACACACAAATATGGATTTCACGTGGAAATCAGTTAAGTCACAGATTTCTAAATAAGTTTTGAAATTGAATTTTTTAAATTCAAATAGTTTTGGAAATAAATTAAGTTTAATATGAAAAGCTTTTGAAAAGGTGTTTTAAGAATAAAAGTTACTTTGAATAACTTAATAAAGGTTTGAAATCTGAATAATTTGAATTCAATATCTGAAATTGAATTCTATATTCAGTATTTATGATTTAAAAAGGACTTTACAAGTTATAGGGGTTTAAACCGTTTTAAAGCGTTATTTTGGGAATTTGAATTAACTCAAAGTTTTTAACTTGTATAAATAAAATCGAATTTTTCCGAAATAACACTGTTGTTTCGAAATGATAAAAAGCTTTCATATGAGAAATGAATTTCAAATTTATATTAAAGAGATTTCAAGTTTGAATCGAAAATAATTTTCCAAGTTATGAATGAATCTTTGGAAACAAGCTTTGAAAGCTATGAGATAAATCTTTGATTTAAAGATTTAAATGAGTTAATTCAATTGAAACGGAAATTGTTTTGAAATCCGTAAATGAATCTTTGTGAAACTGAGTGAACTTTGTGAAATAAATCTCTTTAAAATATTTCGTTGTTTGTTTTTAAAGATAAACTATTTTTGTTTGCTCACGCCAGTCCCATGACTGATCCAGAGTTTATTGTTTCTTTCCTAAACTCTGGATGCTCAAAATTTTCCACACGGGCAGTCTAGAGTTTGGTTTTTCAGATAATTAGGTTCAGTAGATCATTTGGAGCTAGTTCAGTTTTCTTTGGATACGAACGAGACTTGCTTAGCTTGGTGCAATCTTGAGGGTGGATCGAGCTAGGTGTTTTGGAGCTTTGTCTTTGGAGCTTTTTGGATCAGAGTTGCAATATTATATTCTGAGAAGGCTTATTTCATATTGTATCGTGTTCCGCTGTATTCTATGTTGTATATTCTCTGATGTTGATGATTATCATTGTATCAAACTGATGTATCAGATATTGTATTCATGTTATATCAGTGATATCATCTTTTATTTCCGCTGTGTTATTTATCATATAATGGTGTTGCAAGCTCCCGCGAAACAAATTTGATGTTGTTTGTCGGACATCGAGTTCGGGTCGTGACATATTATGTACAAAGAAATTGGAATAATTAGCTATTAACTATGTTTAGTACACGTTAGCTATAAAAGACATTCCAGTTAAGTACTTAACCAACAAGTTCTTTGTGCTTTCCATTCATTTTTATCCACATTTTAAATGTAAATCAATTACCAATTGTGTCAAAAGCTAGGTGCCTACGAAGTTCACTTCATGTTTAGAAATTACTGTGCATTACTTCTATATTTATATATGCATTACAAGGTTCGAGATCTCGGTTTCGGTCTCGGTTTCGTTCTTTTGTAATTTTAGGAATTTCGATGTAATTCGTAAATTTTGAAAATTTCGATTCTAGTTTCGGTTTCGGATATCGCTATTTGTTTTTCATATAATTATACATATATATGTTTAATTTATTGAGACTTATAATTTATATTTAATACAAAAATAAGATATAAAAGAACAATACTGATTAATTATAAATATCTATAACACTAAAAAAATGTTTATTCATTATTTCATTTTCAACTTTTTTAGTTACACCATTCACATTTTTTGTGAATTTATATGTTTCATAAGTTACAATTTTAAATTTGAATGTTTATGTATTTAAGCTCAAATTAATACTTTTTTTCGAGACTTTTTTAGCTGTAAAATTTGAAGCTCAATAGCTGTTACTAAACCCGAATTTCGTCTTGGTTTCATTTCGATCCCTATCAAAACCTAAACCGAACGATCGAAATCTCGGTGTTTCAGTGGAAACCTCAAACCTTGATGTATTATAATCTTATATAGTCTGTTTGAGTTAAACACATGTATACGAAGGCTGTTTGGATTTATTTTAGGCGTAATTGTATATAAATTAAGCGAACTCGCTTAAAAATACTAAAATCAAGGTACACTTTCAGATTAAATACAAAGTGTTAAAAATGTTGATATATATTGTGTTTCTGATCGTTTGGTCAATGTACATCATATATATTATATTTGTGAAATTGTAAACAGCTCTCGTACAAAAGAGACACTGGCGAAATTTGTTGTGCAAAAATTGCGTAAATGCGGAATGACAATAAACATGATCTAGATTTGCCAATTTGAACATCACTTAGTCTAGCAGGAATTATTCTGTTACTCCAAATAAATAATAAATAACTATAAAGAAGGAAAGAGACACGCAACATTTATACTGATTCCACTATCATCAAGATAGTGTATGTCCAGTCCAAAGGAGAGAGATTTTATTACACTTGAGAGAATTACAAGAGATTACAAGATAAGAGTTTACATACCAAAGCCCTAAATTAGGGATAACAAGAAGAGACACTCTATTTGGAGATCCTGGCTGAATGCCATGACGGATTAACAATGAAGTCTACCTTAATATATAACCAATATAAATTCATGTGAGCCATCAATCAAATTACCAAAATATGGTAAGAAGATAATGGAGGCAAATTACAACGGTAACAAATCGCGCAACATAGCAAGTAATTCACTTGTTTCAAAGATGGAAGAAAATAATTCCAAAGCAACGCGATTACGAAGAAAGAAATAATACGCATATCTTTTTGCATATATATTATTCTATAACGTGTACATGCATATATTTCCTTGCCATCTAATTCAAATGCAATCCAATTATTTATGCATTTCCATAATGAACAAACGTGATTACTTTCCCTTTTTCATATTTGTTTCCTTCTATTTGTGATTTTATATCACCAAAATTTAACACTCCACCTTGATGCAAAATCACATATCTCCAACACCCCACATCGATTCAAGTTCTCTTCTCAACATGAAACTCTTCAAATCAAACTCCACCTTCAACCAAAATCTCTTAATGAGATACTTGATTTGTTTTGTAAAAATTGCACAAATGCGGAAAGACAATAAACAGGATCTAGATTTTCCAATTTGAACATTACTTAATCTAGCAGCAATTATTTTTTTACTCTAAATAAATAGTAAATAACTATAAAGGAGAAAAGAGACACAAAATATTATATTGGTTCCACTATCATCAAGATAGTGTACGTCCAGTCCAACGGAAACAGATTTTATTACACTATAATCTAAATCCCATTATTTATTCATTTCCATAATGAACAAACGTGATTACTTCCCCTTTTGCATATTTTTTTTCTTCTATTTGTGATTTTGTATCACCAAAATTTAACAAAATTTTTCATAATTTTCGACAATTATAAAAAATTTCAATAAATTTCGTATGCCAAGAAGTAAAGGTTAATAACCGAGTCTAAGTTTATAACTTATAATAAGTTTGATTTCAATATTAACTAAGTATAGAATTGCGGGTTTCAACTTGATTGCACCATACGAATAGAATTTATGCTAGAGTTTAGTGCGACGTCTCACTATAAGAAATTGCAAGGATGCAATTTCTATAAGTGGGAAGGTTTGTAACAGCCATGTCTTCGAAGTCGTAATATTATATCAGTTTAATTAAAAATAAATCGTTTTCTTTTGATTTTTAGAAAATAACAGTTTTCTACCAAGTTAAATTCATTTAATAAAAAGATTTTTGTTTAATCCAAAAGAATTATGTAATAAAATTTAGTTAGTTAATGACTTCCATTTTTGATAATATTAAATTTGAATAAAATGTTTTAATAAGAATGTAATAGTTTAAAGTGTAAATTATTATATATAATTGAAATAGATGGAAAGAAGTTCTATTTGATATTTAGTAAAATCGATAAATTGACAAAGATGGATAAAATTATTCATACCAGTTCAGCGAATCTTATTAGTTCTAATTTTGAAATTTTATTTTTTATAATGAAATAACTTATTTTCAAACATCCATGAATCATGATAAGATTAATAAGATGGAAAAATTTAGACAAATAAGTAAATTATTATTAAAACATTAACAAATACTGATGCAAAATAATTACGATTAATACATTTACATATTTATCCTTTTAGAGAGCTATAATATCTGTTTTAAACTCATCTCTTTATTAATCCTATCTCAAGAAGAGTATAGGTGAAATTATTAATATAAAGTTAAACAGACTAATCTAAATATTATATTTTGTATAAATTTGAATTTAACCTCTTTAATTTTCTAATGATTATCAAGAAAAAATATTAAAGCTTCTATTTTTGACAATAAGGTCATATACAAGTAAATAAAGAGTTATAAATTTCTTTTTCTTAACAAATTGGTTATATCTTGGTCCTTCTCTTCTTATTTTCTCCAAGCTTTTATATATGAATTTCAAATTAAATTATACTTGAACTGTACTTCAAAACATATATAAATTAACAGTTTCTACTCTAGTTTGAGAAATGTTCTTTTATTTTGGGTTCTTATGTTGTTTTTCTCTATTTTTAAGAAACATAAAGATTCAATGGTGATCCTATTTTATTTAATACATAAGATAAAGAGTGAACTTCATTTATTCATGTTTTGATATCTGTATGACATTTTTTGTGGTAATTTTAGACAAGTATTAAATTTCATTTAGTAGTTCTATTTTAATTTTTTTTCTAAAATGTACTTATATACATAACTTGCTTCCAAAAACCTATGTGGAGCCAATAAGATGGAAAAATATCAAACTAACAAATAGATTATAATATAACTAATAAAAAATATTAATACCAAATATAATCATTAAGAAATCTATACATTTATTTGGCTTAAGACCATAGTTATCATTTTGAGTTCATTTCTTAATTAATTTCGTGACTTACTAAATTTATCCCATGAGAATTAATTCACTTATAGCCCTTAACTTTATATATATATATATATATATTTAAATACTCTAATAAAATATTTTATTTAATGTGAAACTAAACCAAAAATCTTTGATTATTTTCCTCACAATCTCTAGTAAAAAATCTTTTGTTGTATGCAACATGGTTAATATACAAGTAAATAAAAAGTCACGAATTAATTCTTCTCAACAAATTTCGATCTACTTAGTCTTTCTCTTCTTATTTTCGTCTTGATCTTAAAAGTGAATTTCAAATTTAAACTTGCATGAATTCAGTTCGAAACAAATGAATGAGATCGTTCAACAAGATCAATTTTTTATTATCAGTTATGAATCAACTGTTTGCACAAAGAAATGTCCAAACACTCAAATCGTCACTATAAGAAAAACTATTTTTAGTTGCATTTATTACTTGCGTTCAAGGCTATATGCAACCGTTAATCATTTTAACGTAATAGAATGAAAAATTACACGTGGCCAAATATATCTTTTGTTTCACTTCTTCTTTTATCAATCATCAATCAAATCCCTCATCTCCACCTTCCAAAATCGCCACTTTTCTGGCTTCACCCAAAATCGATTAACAAAGAGATTACGGGAAAGATGAGTGGAGGAGAAAGCATGTAGTGTAGTTTGTTAGCGGTGACAATTTGGCAGATTTGCGGGCCTAGCAGTGGCAATTTGGGGGATTTGCACTGACGATTATAGTTTCTCCTTTATGCTAGCAAGTTCATTTCTCTACCTTGCTTTCCTTCTTCTATCATAATCTATATGTACACTTGCAAATTACAAAAGGAATAAAAAAGCAATCCATTCCTACTTCTTTTTTCAGAGACGTTTATTATCAGTTTCATGAGATGGGCTGAGATTGGATTCTTTACTGCAACTAAGGGAATTATTTTTTTGATTTTGAAAAGAAAACGGAGCTTTTAAATTTTCAAGTGAGTGGAACAAGAAAGAAACTCAAAATTTTGAGAGAACATGGGAAATTGTTTGGGATCAAAAGTAAAGTCTATGAGCCCATCAAATACAACGCCAAGCAGTCCAAGTACTTGTTTCGGCTGCAATTCTGTTAATTTTTGTTAACTTTATTTGGATTCATAACTATATTAGAAATTATGTTGATTTGTTTGTAAATCTTGGATTAGTCCTCTTAAAAGTTAAGGTACTTTTAAAATCATGTCTTTGGTCTTCATGTTTTTAAATTTGTGACAATTGAGTGAAATATAAGTTAATATATGTTTCAGTTTGTTAATACTTTGATGCTAATATAGTAATTGGTTCCATTGTTCGAGAATTTGGTCACTTGGATTACCTAATATTTTAAGTTATATGTTTATCATTCATATTCAGAGTATAACCATTCGAGTCCGAATTATTAAGATATTGAAGTTGTCAGTCTTTTGTTTTAACATCTATCATATTGTTCTATATTAGAGTTGATCATGTTAATGTTAGTTTTGACTATATGTTTTATTTGATATGTTAATGTTAGTTTTGACTATACATCTATTGATGATTTCAACTTAAATAATATGCAATAGTCACTATTGTAATTTTTTGTATTTCAAAAGGCAATTTATCATCAAAAGCAAGCAGCAGCACTACAAGAACTAGCAAACTATCAAACACAAGCAGCATAATTTGGTCAATCAACAGGCAATGGTGTCAGTGTAGATGACTTTCATCCGAAGGTTCAATTCTTGACTACCCAAACCATAAAGTATTCACATATGGTGAACTGAAAAGTGCAACGAAGAATTTTAGGCCTGAAACTGTACTGGGTGAAGGTGGATCTGACAGTGTATAAAGGTATAGTTGAAGAAAAAACTCTTAATCCTATCAAAAGTGGACTTGGTATTGTAATTGCTGTTAAGAGGCTCAACTCTGAAAGCATGCAAGGATTCAAAGAGTGGCAGATAAATGTCTAAATATACAATCATTTTGATTGTGGTCATTACTTCAAACAATATGTTACTTTGATGATACCACAGAAGTTAGACATAAACAAATTGGAGAACCTTGAAGAGTGACCGAATACTTGGGATTCTTCCAGTAGGGAAAGACCAGATAAGGTCATTATCATATCAATCCACTTCATCCAGCTCTGTTCCATCGTCGGCAAAAGGAAATAATCTACCTGCTTTTGCATCTTTTGAAGGTACACCCGATTTATAGCATAAGTATGTGAATATTTGCTATATAGAAACCTTCAGTTTTAGCTTGAGGTGTAACCAAGTTAACCTGCCTAACACATGGTTAATCTACTTTTTTCTGCCATCTGCTTCGTGAAATTCATGGAAGAATAGTTATCCCTATCTCAGGCATTGAGAATGTTCTGTTATGAAATATGTAACATATGTTCCATCAAAGTTGCATTTGTTATCATCACAATCATAAAGTTCGTATGAACAAGGGGTAATTTAGAATCACACCAAATGAATTTCCTATTTTGAAGGCATGTGAATTATTAAACTGAATGTTTACTGGTTTTTGTTAATATGCAATACCAAAGTATCAACCAATCTCATATAAGTTCTTGAAGGTTCTATCTTGTGAAAAACAAATGAAATATTCTTTTGAAATTAAATATCTTTTTTTAGACTGTATGTGCTCTGTGGCATATGTGCATCCCAAAATGAACAGTTCACGGTCTTCTATTTGAAACTACTTGATTATATATTGGTTTATATCGAAGCAAATTGGTTAACTTGATTAATTTTATAATTTGAATCGAAAGATTAATATGTATCTATGTTGCGTAAATCATGTTTGTGTTAATTTTGAGCTATCATTTCATTAAGTCAACATCTGACAGTGTTCAGATTGTAGAGCGATAACTTGTTTGCTTGATTAATTTAGGTATACAATTTCAAATTCCCTCATTAGTTAAGCAATGTTGATCATTATTTTAGCATAGAAGAAACGACTATTAGTTACTTTAAAGTAGCATTAGTTCGGCATATTACGTGATCATAACTATATTGATTTTATTGGTTAGATGATTTAATCAGTATGTCATATTTAATTATATGGTTACCATGATCCGGCGAGCTACTCTTTAAGCTTGTATATGTTCATTTTTAGTTGTTCCTTCACGTGGCTGATTGATGAAAATATACTAGGATATATATTGTTGAGAAGGTATATTGTTTAAAAATAGACATGCATTAGTTTGGGATGTTGCAATATTATCAAATTGTTTTGAGAATATTTCAGTTTACTTCGTCTCTTAAATTTTACCTTCTTGTAGTTTTCTATATCTTTGTCGCTATTGAGCTTGATTAGTTGCTCCATTTGCATTAGTTTGTATAAACCTATTTATTATATTTGCGTATTTACAAATTCAATCACATCATCTTTGATTTCCTTTAGCTGATAATTCTTTTAGGTAGTAGCCCTTTTCGTTTACAAATTCAGAGCGCTCAGGCTTCCAAATAGATTCAAATTGGATATCAGCAAGTTACAGTTGAAAATCGTTTTAGGCAATGTTTATTAATTTTTGAATTCTATTTATTTAGCTATTAGTTTTTGATATGCATGGTTTTGGTCACAACTGTATTTTTGTAGACGGGTCTGGAAGTCGATTCTAATATAGTTGCTAAAGCCGTCATGGAAGATTCGTTGATCATTTTGAAGGTGTCAAGTCTTTGGTCGAGTTGGTTGGGGTTAATGGAAAATTTTCCAAAGAGATCTATAAAGCTTTTCCAGGTAATAAGTGCACATTCATATCCTTAACTTAGCTTGGTTAATGATTTACTTGCTGAGATTAATTAATAATTATTACCTTAGTTGTGCATGTAAATTAAGGAACCTAACATGCACAACCAGTGGAAATAATTTGATCATTCCACTAAGTTAATCAACAATAATATGATTAAGTTAACTGAGTTTTAATAATAATAATAGTAATAATAAGTCAATTAAGTTAACTAAGTTAATAAAAATTAATTATTAAAATTAAACAAGTTTTATAAAATTAACTAAGTTTGAGTTAACTAAATTTTATAAATAGTAATAATATAACTAGTTTAACAAAGTTTTATAAATAAAGACTGTAACGACCCAGAATATATGTTAATTAAAATTCATATATTTAATTGTATTAACAAGTAAAATTAAACAGTCGAATAAATTTTATTTCGAACATCTAGATTTAATTGAATAATTAAATCGATAATTTAATATTTGAAATTACAGAAATAATTGGAAATCAGGTTTAATGTGTATAAATTTTATTTATAAAATTTTATTTAATCATATTAGAGTAATGATGTTATAGAACTTTTAAAATCGAACTAAAAGTTAATTTTTGAAAATTGAATATTTTAATATTTAATTGACGAGTAAAAATAGCCATTTTTCAAACAGTTTCAGATTTCGACGAAACCAGTTTCATCGGAGCCATAATTTTATATTATTGTATGGTTTCAAATTTCTTGTCAATCGGATTTATGGTTTGTCCGGGGAAAGCCAAAATGCATAGAAATTAGTTAAATCGGTTTAATTTAAATTTGATCGTTTATTTTCGTAACTCGCACATTTGATCGAAATAGCTTCCGAAACACGTTCCATTGTGTCCGAAACGTTGGATAAACCCTATAAACGCCAGCCGGCACGCTTCGTTTGGAGTCCGAAAAATTTCGAATGAATAGTAATTTGAGAATTTTCAATAAAAGGACCTCATATCTTTGTTTTTGCATCAAACCCTAATCTATAAACCCTTGCCGCTAGAAACAAATTAATGGCCGAAAAATTCACTTCCTTCTCCTCTAATTTTCTTCCAATCCACACGTCGTTTTGAAAAATTATCAACTACAATATTGTAAAGGGCAGTGAGTTCTATGACTTCAACGATTATGATCGATTTTAGAAGCGTGGGTAGTCAGCAATTGGAGTTTGAATGCCGCGCATTCGTTCATGGTTTTCTCGAGAATAGTGCAACCGAGTTTCATCATTCTCTGGCCGAGTATGGTGTTGGCGATGGCGCTTCGAATGGCTGTGGTTGATCGAGGTGGAAGTGCTCGTATTGGTTTTGTTGGTTAGGGTTTGGACGGCTGCAAATGGGTTATGTCGCGATTTCTAACCTGGAGAGGAAGAAGATGTGTGGGGCGGCCTGGATCTGTTGAGGGTGATATGAACGGCTATGATGGATAAGGTTTAAAAAAATAAAAAAAAATAAAAAAATAAACATATGTAATTTAATTATATTAAAATTTGTATAAACTTTGTAATATCGTATCTTGTTCATACAAGGTCGAAAACGCATGAAACAACTTGCGTTGGCTTCATTTTGACGAGCACTACGCAATGAAGCTGGATTGGAGTCACTTGGAGCTAGTGTTAATTTCGGGTAAAATTATACGCGTGCTTAATTTTATTCGAAATAAAACGTTGGAAATTGGAAACCAAGGTGAGAACTTCTAATTCAATTGAAATAGTTTCGATTTAAATTTGAAATAGTTAAATTTAAAATTGCTTGATTGTGTTGATTATATGCTTGGATGATAAATGGTTATCTATTGTTTTGAAATAGACCCTATACGCCGCATATTAAGCGGAGGTTATTTATTAAACACATATATCACGATGTTCCATCTTAAAGTGGAATTGGTATTATATATGTACTTGGAGTTGATTTCCCGCATTATATAGCGGATGAGACCCTATTGCGTCGCATAATAGCGGATAATATTTTATAAATCCCATATACCGCGATATTTCACCTCGAAGTGGAATTTGTATTGTGTTAGCATCTGTGGATGCAGGGAAACAGGTTGGAGGGATCCGACTGGATTCCTAAAACGATTGAATTTGTTTCAATATTGCGTATTGATCTATTTATAATCTGCGTGATTATCTTTGTGATTGAAATCGTTAAAGGCTAAAATTTAGCCGAATATATTTTTGGTATCGTTTGATGCCGAAAATAAATAAAATTGGATTTTTGAAAATTTAAGTTGAGAATTCATAATAAAATTTAATTTTGGAATTTATTCATTTTAAATAAATAAACATTGTAATTTTTATGTTATAAAAATTATGATTTGTGTGAAATATAACCGAAATGTGATTTTAGAAATAAGTACTTGATTAATTTATAAAATTGTTTAAATTGGGATTTTTGAATTATTATAAATGATTTATATAAAAGATTTATAAAATTGATATTTATAAAGTAAAATATTGGAATCATTATAAAACGAGTTTTTATAAGTGTTAAAATGAAGTATAAATGGATTTTATAAGTGGATGAAATCAATAGATTTATAAATTGTGAAGTTATAAAATGAATAGATTTTTGTAAAATAAAGGTTTATAAGTAATTAACTTACAAATTGGATTTTTGACATTTAAATGAGATATGGATAGAATTTGTTAATAAAGTGATTTTATAAGTTGAAGTTGTTATAAAGTATAAATGGAATTTATAAACGTTGTTTTATAAATCCGAAAACGACTTATTTTGATAAGTTAATTTTTTATAGCTTATTAACGGAGATCGATCCACGATTTTAGACAGTGGATAATCCTTTAAATAAAATATGTAGAAATGTTGAATTTGGTTAAGGAAATATATTCACGATTTTGGACAGTGAATAATATATTAAAAAAATGCTTTGGGAAAGTGATATTTTAAATAGAATTAAAACGATCTCAAGATGTTTTAAAATGTATAAAGTACCGAAACCATAGATTTCAACATTCATTGTTGAAACAGACATTTTCTTGAAATAGAAGGAAATGGTGGACTATAGCACTGTTGTTATAGTAAATGATTTCCGAAAGGAAATGTTTTATGTAGTATTGGGATTTATATCTCTATCTTAAATTCGAATCCCTATACTAATGATTTTGAGTTGTCGTAATGATGTTTTACGCAACATTCGTTTTGACTCAAATGAAAGTGTTTAAGAGAATGTTTTCTTTAAAGAATGAAATATGTACTTAATTGTGATTTAAGTATATTGAATATTTTCCAAATGTTGAAATATATAGATTGGTGAATTACTTATTATTAAATAAGTATGGAAATGTTTTCCAATATGGAAGAATGTTTTGAGATTATATCTTTTAAAGATAAATTGAAAGGGCATATTTGAAATCGATTTAAATATCGTATATTAGTGGATATTTGAAAATTTAAATTCACCATGGAATTTATAAAGGAAAGGGAAATTTGTTTAAAAATAAACATTGATTTATTTTTGAAGTGTGGAAATAAATTTACGGATTTGGGACGTAAGTTTAAAATAAATCGGTAAAGATTTATTTGATTGATTTAAATGAACCATTCTGGAAGGAAAATGAATAAATATTTGTGAATATATCCCGTGTTGGGCAATGACTTCAAATTTATTTTCAAAGATTGAAAGGTGAAAAATGATTTGAAATTTGTTTTCAAATGGTTGAAGTGTGGAAATTATACCTTTTAAAGATATTTTTGAAAATAAATATTTTGGGAAATTATTTGAAATCAGGTGATGTTGTGAATACTGATTGATAGTTAAATAACCGACTATCAATATTGACCTTTAAATAGGTATTTGTTGTGAATTGGTTGAAATTGAATGCTACACTTTTTTAAATTATTGCTCTCGTTATTCGGATTACCCATTCCGAATAGTGATACGACGTAATGGATAGCATTGAAGACCGGTGTTGAAGATCGTGTATTTGTGAAAACGATAGGATGACCTATCGATTGTCTCTGCACCGTTAGCTACGTTATGGAGATTTCCTTTGTGATGGGAAATTCGATCGGGATTGTGAATACCCGGATTGCAAGGGCTTCTTTTGAAGTGCCTTCGGTTCTGTTCGAACCCGGAACAGACTTATATGGTTACATGTCTGACATTACATTTTGAGATATAAAGCAGATTTCTTTCAAATACATTTCTGTTGGTGCAAAGGATTTATTCTCTTAGCTTAACACCCTTCTCTGAGACGTACGAGCTCAGAGGTTATGTAATTGAAGGTTATCAGTGATATATTCCTAATTTGGTAATGTGGCATGCTGAGTGTTACTGTGTGATGATTATTCGTTGATCATTTGTTGATCAAAGCATGACTTTGTGCCTAGCTTTGTGCGCGAGACTTCGTCAGACCTCACACCCCTGAAATGGTCGAAACAGGAAACGTGGCAGCAAGTTTATTTGGGGATAGCTTCCCCTAAGGGTATGTCCATTTTCTTCTGGATTATGAGTGGTATCATGGTATGGAGCCCAGATACTTACTTTGTGGTTGCTGCAAACTTATTACTTTGTGGTTGTTGGTTGAGAAGCGCTTCAGATAAAGGTTGGTAACGACCGAGAAGTGGCATACTCGTGTCAGTTGTTACCTAGTCACAGAGGTAATCCGGCCTTGTGTAGCAGAGATCCGATTATGATCCGGGGACGTCCTTCCAGAGGCGTTCCATTTTCCTTTAGAAGTTCCTTTGCCCGACCATTTGTTGGAAATCCAAACAAAACAATACGAGCCTTGTACGGTTTTAGTTGTAGAACTTGCTATTTAATATGGTAGCTATAGTAGGCATACTATAATGGTACCTATGCTGGCTAAGATTTATATTATACTTTCGAAATGTTTTCTACACTATGCACAATAATAATAAAAAAATCAAATGATTCTGCGTAGTAAGCATATTTGACTATTATAAGGAGAAATCTTCTCCAATTCTGCGTTTGCATTGTATGTGTGGCGAGAGGCCTTATGGTAGTTTCATTTTCTAAAAGCATAGCGAAATTCTTTTGATTTTCTTTGTGAAAATAACTGTTAGATCTCACACCAGTCCCATGACTGACCTGGAGTTTATTGTTACCTTTCTAAACTATGGTGCCCACCAATTTCCACACTGGCAGCCTAGAGTCAGGTTATCAGGTCATTCTGGAATTCAGGAGTTGCTATGGAGCTCAAGTGGCGAGCTGGAGGGCGAGACGTATTACTTGTATATGATATTATCTTTCCGCTGTAAATTCACTTGTAGGGACATGTTTATATAACTGTCCATTGTTTTGTTGTGTTGTATATTGTTGTTGTACACTCTGATGATGATGTGATGTAATGTAATAACTGATATAGTTCTTTTGATTTAAAGATTATTCATTTATCTATTATATGTTGTTCCGCTGCGACTGTGAAATTCTGTTTTTGTTTCTGTTCTGTCTTCTTCATCTTCTACCTTTTTTCTTCTTCTTAAACCATCATGGTTCGATTTTCTGGCATTCGATTGCTCGACAATCTATACAGTGGACGTATTGATGTCGATTTTCGAAAGTTGAAGAATCGGGTCCTCACAAAGACGATGATAACGAATTAACTAAGTTTATAATAATAATAATAATAATTAACTAAGTTAACCAAGTTAATAAAAATTAACTAAGTTTTATTAAAATTAAATAAGTTTTATAAAATTAACTAAGTTTAAGATAACCAAATTTTATAAATAATAATAATAATAATAACTAATTTAAAAAAGTTTAAGTAATAATAATGACGATGATGAAGAATTAACTAAGTTTATAAAAATCAACTAAGTTTATAATATTAATAATAGAATACAATTAAGTTAACTAAGTTTTAATAACGATAATAATAATAAAAAATTAACCAAGTTAATTGAGTTAATAAAAAATAACTAAGTTTTGTTAAAATTAACAAGTTTTATAAAATTAACTAAGTTTAAGTTAACTAAATTTTATGGCAATGATATGGTTTGAAGGCTGTGGTTAGAGAAGTATGGATGTGGCTGTGTTGTTGTATAGTTTGGGTTCGTGGATGAAATTATTGTTGTGTGGCAAGATACTTGACAGTGAGGAGGAAAGTGGTGATTATTGGAGTAACTACAGTAGGTTGTGGCCAGTAATTTGATGATGGTAGTTGTATAGGATAGAAGGTGGTTGATAGAAGAAATGAAGTGGTAGGTAGTATGAATGTAAGGGAGATGTCAAGAAGATGTTGTATGAATGTGGTATGCAGTTTCGGTAATGTGTGTGTTGTGATTGCAGCTGATTTGAAGGAGTGAGGCGTAGAAAAGGGGAAGTTCGACAGTGGCTGTATGGTTTGTAAGTGGAGAAGGTTGAGATGTTGACTGGTAAGTTGACTGTTGTGTGAAGTTGTTATGATTGTAGACAGATGTGCATAGTGGGTAAGTGGTGATCAAGTATTGTATGGTTGTGCAATGATGGTATATGTTAATGTGATTGTTACGATGATGGAAGAGTTTGTTGATGTTTTGCATTGATTTGTTGTGAACTGAGGGGGTAGGTGGACAATAGAGGTTGGTGGTTTAACCAAGTTCTAATAATAATAATAATAATAAATTAACTAAGTTAACCAAGTTAATAAAAATTAACTAAGTTTTGTTAAAATTAAAAAAGTTTTATAAAATTAACTAAGTTTAAGTTAGCTAAATTTTATAAATAATAGTATGATATACTTGTACAATGTTGTAGTTGTTTGATATTAGATTTGAAGTCTTACGAATTAATATAATTGTTTCACTATATGTTGTAATTTCACTTGTGCATGCATTGGATTTTCGAAGAGAGCAAAGTTGGACTTTTATAGTGCTACTTTCACTTGTGCATGCAACAAAGAATTATGGGTAAACAAGCATTTTGTTAGCACAAGTTGTGTGACTATGTACGGTTATGTACTACTTCTGTATCAATGTATGGTAATGTACTACTTGTGTTTATGGTAGTTCATTTGTTCATGTATTTTTTGTTTATTATTGAACTATTTATTATTACTGTTTAATATAAATTATGAATAAAGTGAATTGGAGAGTGAACGAGCTAGCAGAATGTGAGAAATAGACAAAGAAAAACAAAAATATTTAGTGGCGTTTATTAAACGCTATGGAAAAAATATAATGGCAAAAAAATGCAACAAAAAAATATTGCTGTGCTGAAATATACAGCCTTTCAAATGATCAATCTATAACAGCGTCTATTTAGTGGCGTTTAGAAAACGCTACGGAAAAAATATGTTTAAAAAAAATCACTTTTGGTGGCGTTTAAACATGCTACAAAAAAAGATTTACGGCGGCGGTTTTTTGCCGCCGCAATAAGGCACATTATAACGGCGTTTAGAAAAATGCAACCAAAAATATTAGTTTTCTAGTTGCATGTCGTATGGCGGCGTTTCATAAAACGCCACCATAAGTTATGGTTGCCTTTTTGTGCGCCACCAAAAGTACTTTTTGCTGTAGTGCATTGTTGTTGAGCTATGAATATTGTTTGTAGTATATAGCTATTGTTTGACGAAAATTAGTTGCGGATGTTTAAGGTAGAAAATCAGTAATTTGCAATAGAGAATATGTAAAGGACTTAAATGTGCCTACATCCACTGTTTCTGTTTTATTATCCCTTTCATTTTTGATTATAAGTACAAGCTTTGAATATGAGTAGACATGCTATTAAAACTAAGATTTTTCCCTCTCGAAGTTGCCTGCCATTGTTGCTGAAAGCTTTGCTCTACATCATCCTCCTATTTTATGATGTCATGTGCTTGGAATTTATAGAATGAAGATGTGAAGAGTGGCAGCTGAGCATATAGTACTCGGAATTTGGTTCAACCTTTCTTCCTCCAAGATTTGGTTCAACCTTCCTTACATGATTGTCAAGCTATTCCACTTGTGAAGACCGCCATACACTCCCAAGAACCCCGGAACACGTCATGAAAAAATCCCCAAAGTATCGGCGTTTATTAAACGTTATTTGATTAATCGTTTTGACCTTCAGGTTTGGTTTACCAATGATATGAGGTAAACTTTGTACTGCTTTGAGTGTGAAAATGACTGACGGATAGTAAACCGTTTAGTGCGAACGAGTGGTTATGGGACATACGTTAACACTTTTCGGATTCCTTTTCGAGAGTTGTAACACATTCTGCCAGTTAGTGGTGTCCAGTACTGGGCCTCCGGACCTTCACCACTACGGTTTGTTGCCTTCGGGTATGTTGCCTTCGGGTTTGTCCTTCGGGTTTGTGCCTTCGGGTTTGTTGCCCTTTAGTATCGCTTCCGATGTTGGTCGTTATGAGCCGCATGGGTGATATTGGGTTGCTCTTTAGTATCTCTTCCGATGTTGGTCGTTATGAGCCGCATGGGTGATATTGGGTTAGGAGTCTTCGGGCTCATGGATCCTTGTTTATACAGTACTGAGCTCGAGCAATTTTATGATGTTTCATTGATATGTATATTCCCTTGGTATCGCCCTTCGATGTTGGTCTTTTTGAGCCGCATGAAGTATAACGATTACCTTGTGGAACTTGTATACCTTATGGGTATTTGTTATTTGCCTTTTGGCTTGATTTGGGATAATTGTATCCTTTGTTTATCTATGTCGCCGATGATATGAGGCTTGTTCTATATGATTCATCTTTTGTTGATGATTGTGTTATCTCCTTTAGAGATATTTGTTATACTTTGTAACCTTGCAGGTTTATTGTTGTTCAGTTTATCTAACTGATTTGTTTAGACTGACCCGTGTATTTTATACTCGGGTCAGACCGAGATGTTTCAGGCTAGGTACTATGGACTTAGCCTATTTTGCTTCCACATGGACTACTTCGCTAGCTTCTTTTTGTCATAGCTTTTGTGTAGTCCTATTATGTTGAAACTCTGATATTTATTCTTCTGGATTTGTCTGTATATTGTGGTTGGCTATACCACTTGACATGTATTATTTTGTATACTCTGCTATGTATCGGTATATATGTATATGATGGTTTACTATTCTGTGATGTTTCCTACGTTTGAGTTGTTATATTCTGTTCTGATAGATCCTCCAGCCACCTATGGTTTTGTATTAAGTATTCATTGGATATGTCGATCGGTTTGGTATGATTATTGTCGACGATTTAATAGATAGTTAAAGCAAGACTATAGATGGTCGCTCCTATCCAGCCTTATTCTCCGTGTTAGCAGACGGTATTATGTATTAATACTCTTTGCTAGAGTGGGTATAGAGGTGGGGCATCACAGCTTGGTATCAGAGCTGAGGTCAGAACAGAGTATGATAAACACAGAATAGAAGCACATATTACGATACATCAAAGTGTATAAGTGATACAAATTTTTGAATCATCGTGTCTCTCTTTTCCATCAAGGCTATATAGAATTTGGGAATACGTCTAGGAATGCATTTTATTCCGTAGTATTCCATATTGTAATATCTACCTTGTGAATAATCTCTTTCTTATCTTACTTTCAGCGTATGGCTAGAAGAGGCAGGGGACGACGTTCAGATGCTGAGCAATCCAGTGGCACACATCCGGATGGCGTTTATATGTCTGCCGATCAGTTTATGGAGTTGTTTAGGAGCACTCAGCCTCCAGTTCCTCCTCGAGTGTCTCCACCTCGCAAGTCTGCCTTTGCACGTCAGTGTAGTGATTTTGCTCATCTTGGAGGAAAGCCGTTTAAAGGTTCTGAATCCGTTCTTGAAGTCCAAGCTTGGTTTCGCACATGCGAGCGTATCTTCTCTCGTATGGATCTTTTTGACCATGATAGAGTTGTTGTAACTTCTAGCTTATTACAAGAGCGTGCCCTTGATTGGTATGAGCTTCTTATCGCCGAGATTGATGAGTCTACTCTTTCTTGGACTCAGTTTCGGGAGCGATTCGAACTCAAGTTCGTTCCTGAATCTGAAAAAGTTTTATTGACCTGTCGCTTCCTTGAGTTGAAGCAAGGGAAGTCTTCTGTTTCTGAGTATGTTGCATCATTCGAGGCTTTATCTAAGTATGGTCTTGAATTTATTAGCACTTCTTATAAGAAGAATTTAAAGTTTGTCTCTGGTCTTAAGAAGTATCTTAAGAAGTCTTTGTTGCTTCAGCTAAAGCTTTCTTTTGAAGAATTAGTAGATTCGGCACTTCATCTCAAAGCTGTCGAGAAGGAGTGTGATAGTGGTGAGGATGTTGAGGTTTCTAAGAACCCCAACAAGAAGCAGTTTCCGTTTCAGAAGAGGTTTTTCCTTTTAAGAAGAAGAAGGCTGGTGGTTCTAGCTCTCAGACTCAGCCTTCTGGAACACCTTTTATTCGGAAGTGTTTTAATTGTGGCTCTCTGGATCATATTATTCGAGCTTGTCCTAAGCCTCTCTTCTGCCGCTATTGCAAGAAGGATGGTCATCATGTTTCAGCTTGCCCTACTGTTCCTGGTGGTGCCAAGTCTGGCAAGCTTGGTGCTGCCAAGGCTTCTGAAGGTCCTTCTCAACCCAAAGGTATATCTCCATCTATTTTGGAAGGTTCTGTTTTATTTCATGATCATAGTATTCGAGTTCTTTTCGATACAGGTGCTTCACATTCTTTCGTATCAAAGAAGCTCGTCGATGATTTATCTTTGGATGTTTCTTGTATAGTTACTTCTTTATGGATTGCGAATCCTATTGGGGGATCCGCGACCCTTAGTTTGCTTTGTGATGATGTTGAGATTGTTTTATGTGGTTTTTCTTTTCGTGCGAATCTGCACGTTATCTCTTGTCTGGGATTTGATATGATTTTGGGAAAGGACTGGCTAGTGAGACATGTGCCAGGATTATTTGTTCGGAGAGAATTATATATCTTCGACATCCGGATTCGCCTACTCAGCTATCTCTTGTTCTTCGGGATGTGGATAATTCCGAGATGGTTTATATTCTCTTGACTCACGAGATGATGATGATATATCTCGTATTCCTATTGCTTGTGACTTTCCTAATGTTTTTGAGCCTGTATCGGGTTTGCCACCCAAGCGGGCAATTGAGTTCCGCATTGATCTCATTCCGGGTGCGCAGCCAGTTAGTCGTCCTCCTACGAGGATGTCTACAAAGGAAATGAGAAACTCAAGAAGCAGCTTTTAGAGCTTGAGTCCAAGTAGTTGATTCAGTCCAGTTTTTCTCCGTGGGGATCCGCGATCGTCTTCGGGAAGAAACTGATGGAACTCTTAGGCTTTGCATTGACTATCGCAAGCTTAACGAGTTAACCATCAGAAATAGGTATCCATTGCCTAGGATCGATGATATGTTCGATATATTGAGTGGTGCTAAGGTCTTTTCTCAACTTGACCTTGCCACAGGTTTTCATCAATTACGAGTCGCGGAGGATAGCATACCTCTTACAGCTTTCCGCACTCGATATGGTTCTTTTGAGTGGCTCGTTATGCCGTTCGGTTTGACGAACGCTCCTTCTTTCTTTGTTGATCTCATGAATCGGGTATTCCGGGAATATCTCGACAAGTTCGTCCTTGTATTCATTGATGATATCCTTATTTATTCTAAGTCTGAAGCCGAGCATGCTAATCACTTGAGCATTGTCTTGAGTACTCTCCGTCATCATCAGCTTAAAGCCAAATTCGCCAAGTGCCACTTTTGGGAGAATAAGGTTAAGTTCTTAGGCCATGTTGTATCTTTCGATGGCATTTCTGTCGATCCCGCAAAGATCGAAGCCATCCAGAATTGGAAGAGGCCTGAGAATGTGCATGAGATTCGTAGTTTCCTTGGATTGGCGGGTTATTACCGTCGGTTCATCAAGGACTTTTCCCGTGTTGTGCTTCCTCTCACCTGCCTTACTCGGAAAGGCATTCGTTTTGTTTGGTCCGACAAGTGTGAAGCTTCCTTTCAGACGTTGAAGGAACTTCTCACAAATGCTCCTATTCTTGTGGTTCCCGAAGGGAGTCATGATTTTGTTGTCTACACCGATGCTTGTGGTAGTGGTCTCGGTTCTGTTCTTATGCAGAAGGATCGGGTAGTTGCGTATGCTTCTAGGCAATTGCGTCCGAATGAAGTTCGCCATGCCACTGATGATCTTGAGTTAGCCGCCATCATCTCGACACTACTTATTAGGCGAGCGCTTCATTCTCTATACGGATCATAAATCCTTGAAGTATTTGTTTACTCAGAAGGAACTCAATATGAGACAACAACGTTGGCTTGAGTTTCTTGCCTCCTATGACTTTGATATCCAGTATACCCCCGGTAAGGGAAATCGTGTTGCAGATGCGCTTAGTCGCAAACATTCGGCTGTTGTTTCTATGATGCTTGCCGAATGGGATGTTCTTGAGACTCTATCTTTTTGTGAAATTCGTGATCGAGGTTCATCTTCTGATTCTCCTATTCTATTATTTAGTTTGGGAGCTCGACCTATTTTATTGGATCGTATTGCTGATGCCCAACGGCGTGATCCTGATTTGTTGCATCTTATTCAGCTTTGTGAGTCTGGATCTTGTGATGAGGCATTGCAAGATTTCAGCATTGATTCTCATGGGTGTCTTCATAAGAAGAACCGTCTTTTTATGCCTTCTGATTTTGCACTTAGGCATGACATTCTCGATGACTGTCACCGTTCTAAGTATACCATTCATCCTGGTAGTAGTAAGATGTATGCCGATATGCGTCTTCTTTATTATTGGGAAGGCATGAAGCGCGATGTGGCGAGTTATGTGAGTAATTGCATAACTTGTCAGCGTGTTAAGGCCGAACATCAGCATCCTTCTGGTCTTCTTCAGCCTCTTGAGATTCCATTGTGGAAATGGGATCAGATATCTATGGATTTCATTGACGGCCTACCTCGCTCGAGATTAGGCCATTCTAGCATTTGGGTTATTGTTGATCGCCTCACTAAGTCTGCTCATTTTGTTCCTATTAAGTCTAATAAGACTGCCTCGCATTTGGCTAAGTTATATGTCAAGGAAATCGTGAGACCTCACGGTGTTCCTAGTTCTATTGTGAGTGACTGTGATCCTTTATTCACGAGTCATTTTTGGAAGAGTCTTCAGCAAGCCTTGGGAACAAAGCTTAGTTTTAGCACAAATTATCATCCGCAGTCTGGTGGACAAACTGAACGGGTGAATCGTATCTTGGAAGATCTTCTTCGTATTTGTATTTTTGATTTTGGTGGTAGTTGGGAGGATCACCTACCTCTTGTAGAGTTTTCCTACAACAATAGTTTTCAATCTAGTATCGGTATGGCTCCTTTCGAAGCCTTATACGGAAGGCCATGTCGATCACCTTCATGTTGGTTGGAACCTGGAGAGAAGCTTATTCTTGGCCTAGATTTTGTTCGTGATTCTTCCGAGAAGATTGATCTTATTCGATTGAGAATGAAAGAGGCACAAAGTCGCCAGAAATCCTACGCGGATAGCCGTAGGAAGCCTCTGAGTTCTCGATCGGCGATCTTGTTTTTATTCGTGTTTCTCCTTTGAAGGGGGTTATGCGTTTCAGTACGACTGGGAAATTGGCTCCTCGTTATATAGGACCATTTTCTATTACTGAACGTATTGGCCCTGTAGCTTATAGAGTTTCACTTCCTGCTCATTTATTTGGTATTCATGACGTGTTTCACATCTCGCAACTTCGGAAGTGTCTTCGGGAGTCGGATTCTGTTATTGCTTCTCCTGATTTGCAAGAGCTTGAGATCTCACCGGACTTATCTATTGTACAGCAGCCTATTCGCGTACTTGACACGGAGGTGCGACACCTTCGAAACAAGGACGTGCCGCTCGTTAAAGTTCAATGGTCCGCTAATCCCAATGATTGTACTTGGGAAACCAGAGAATTTATTGAGCGATCTTATCCGGGTTTTCTTTCTTCGCTTCGAAACGGTGAGTATGTCCTTTCATCTCAAGCTTATTTCCTTTACTTTTGGATGTTGTATGTTTGTAGTTGTTACAAATATCGTCTCTAGGAATTGCGAGGACGCAATTTTGTAAGGAGGGGAGATCTGTAACAACCCGCATATTTAACGATTTTATATTTAAATGTTTAATTTAAATATAGCGTCGTTAGTCGGATTTAGTTTTGAAAAGCTACTTTTTGCAAACGGCCGAATTGGAGCTCGAAACCACTTCCATTGAGTCCAAAATGGCATTTGCGATCTTTTTGAGTATAATCTTTGATATGTTTGGAGTTTGTGAAATTTTGCCCTTTTTCTACATGGGCTTGAGTTTGGGTTCAGCCCCAATCTCCTCTTAACCCTCTAGCTCACTAACTCTTCATCCATTCATCCTCATTTCATTCCTTTAGCTTAACAAAACTGAAAATGGGGGAAAGAAAGAAGAATTAGAAACTCCAAGCCCTAGTTCCATTTGCAAACTCCAAATTCTTGCTTGAAATTCAAAGAGAGGTATAGGTAAGCCTCCTCTTCATCTTCTCCATCTCTTCTCCTCTTCAATTTCAGAAATTCCTAAGCTCTAATTTGGGAAATACATGTTTTGGTTCTTAGATTGAAAATTGTAGAGTTGAAGTGAAGAGTGGTTAACCTCCTTCTTGTGTTTGTGCTCTCATCTTTGTTTGTGTGCAAAAAGGTGAGATTTTTATCTCACATCTATGACTATAAGTATCTTTGGTTGTTAGGTATGAATTCCTAACAATTATTCACGTGCAATTGCTTTTGATTTGGATTGGTTGTGTGAACATTGCAATTTTTGGTGTTTTGAAGTCAAAAGTTCTAAAAATCATAACTTTGATGTTTTAATCATGTTTTTGGAGGTGTATAAAAGAGCCAATAGTGCTGGGTTATCGTATGGCATAAAGCCATAGCATCCATCTGTAACATCCCGCAATTTTTAACACGGGATTTGTGAACGTTTAACTCATTTGAAATGTTTAAGATGGTTTTAAGATTTATTTTTAACTAGAAGGATTGGTTTAAATCATAATAACAAGTTAAAATTGCTAAGGTGGAGATTTCATTTGAAATTGAACAATAATAATCCAATATTCGGAATTGAAATAAAGGTAAATCTGGATATAAATAGTGATAGAAATGGTTTTAAAAATTTATTTTGAGTTATTTAAGTGTAAATAGCGTGGTGGGAATTTTAGAAGAATTTTAAAGTTGATAAATTAATATTTGGGATTTTATATTAAATTAAAAATGAATTTAATATTAGTAAAATGCAATTTAATCAGATTTTGGTCCGGAATGAGCCAGAATGATTTTATTTGTGGTTATAAATTTTATATGATTTATTATTAAGTTATTAAAATTTTAAAAGTGAAATTTTAAGCGTTTTCGTCAATTTTGAGAATCGCCCGATTTAATAGACGAGTTAAAATAGCCTTCCGGGGCACAGTCTCGGAATTTGACGAAACCAGTTCCATTGGATCTGTAATAGTTAGTTATTATTGGATTTCAATTTTCGTAGCAATCGGAGTTGTCGTTTGACCGTGGCAGCTCGAAACGCATCGAAATCGTTTTAATCGGTTTAAATTAAAATTGATCGTTTAATTCCGTAACTCGCACATACAATCGAATTAGCTTACGAAACCTGTTCCATTATGTCCGAAACATGGAAAAACCCTAGGATAGCCTGTTAGAACGTGAGAGTTGGAGGTTGTTTGCATTAACGGTTAAATCGAGAAATTTTATTAATTAAATAATATTAAATTATATTATATAACGTTATTTTTGCAAACCGTAACCATTATCTTTTCAGCCGCCATTTTTTACATTTAATGGCCAGAACCTCACCAATTTCGTCTCCAATCTCCATTCAATCTAAGGGTTTTCTCGCCAAACGTTCAACTACGAAAATGGAGAGGCTCTCGTGTTCTTCGAATTGTGTGGTGGAGATCGATTTTCGTGCAGCAGGGAGGGCGTGAGACCGCCGTGTTCATCGCGTGTTTAGGGGGCTGCTGCGTCGCCTAGGGATGACCAAGTCTAGCCGTGCTCTGGCCAAAGATGCGGCTCGCGATGCTCTTCGTTGTGGTAGAGGCCGATCGTCCTCAAGCTTGCCGGGATTTGGTTGCGTTTTGGGCTTGAAGGAGATGTGGATGGGTTGTTCGAACCTGGAGATGTTGCGTATGTGGGAAGAAGGAGAAGATGCAGGTGCGGCTTTGATGAGGGATGTTAGTCTGACGGCTAGGAATTGTTAGGTATAATAAAATTTAATTTAAAAGAAATTGATTATAAATTTTATATACAAACTTTGAAAATTCATATATAGTTCATACGTAGTCAGATTCGTACGAAATTGGTGGCGTTGGAATCGCAGAAAAGAGCACTACGTGATGGTGCAGATCCGAAGTCATTCCCGGCAAGTAGAAATTTGAGTTAAATCGAACGTCATTCGGTTTAATTTAAATTTCTAACGCTCGCCGAAACTCAAGGTGAGTTAATCTCACTCACATCTGGAATGTTAGCTGATTTAAGTAGTTACTATTTAATAATTGTGTGATTGGTTGTAATGCTTATTTATATCAGCCTGGATCGACTTATATTTATAGTGTTGTGCTAATATTTGTGGATGTAGGGAAAACTGGTTGGAGGGATCCAACTGGATTCCTCACAATGTAGTAATTGTTTTTATAATTGAGGATGATGCCTGTTTATATATTGTGATTGATAAATTTGGAAGTAAATTGCATTGTGATATTGTGGGATAAACTATAAACCCAGAATGTTAATTATAAAGAAAATTTGGAGTTTTAATTATAAAGAAATTAAATTGGGTCTTAAAAGAAATTAACAAATTAACAAATAAGGAATTTAAAAGAATATAATAATTGGAATATGTTTGGATGGAAAATGAGAATTGGTAAATTTGGGATTTAAACACTGTGGAAAATTTATCAATTGATAAATGAGAAGTATAGATTTATGGAAGTGAATTCTATGGAAATTGTGTTTAAACTCCAAAGAATTTTGTTTGAAACCCTGGGAAGAAAATTTATGTTTTTAACATAAATCTGAATTGGAACCAATCGGCTAAATTTCAAGAAGGATTTTCTGGTTTGTTCGAATAGGAGTGAGTTTCCCTGGAAAACCAAGGTGGAATTTTAAATAGATTTTACTAAATGAAAGTTTAGGGTTTAAGAAAAATTGTTATTTTAAAGTAATAAATTAATAATTTGGAAATAGTAATGATTTGAGAATACATTAGCAATTATTTTTACAAATAGATTTATTTAAAGGCTGGTATTGACTTAAGTTATTTGAAATAGTATTAATCTTTTTAAAACCCTACCTTTGAATTTAGTTTAACAAAACCCTTATTTTAAATCAAAGTTTATATCTTAATAAATAGTTTTTCTTCACATATTTTAAATTTATAGTCCTGAGTAAATAAATAGAAGTAATTTACCTATTTTAAAGTATATTTCAATATATAGTATTTTAACTATTTTAAATCTAAATGTTTTGAACTTGGTTATTTCCAATGGGAATTAATGGTAAAGGATTTACTTTATAAAGGAAGAACTTTGGGAAAGTGTTTTCAAGTGGGCTTTGGAAATTTGAAAATATATCCTTCAAAAATTTTTAGGCAAATAAATAATGTGGAATATTATTTATTGTGTGATGGATGCTTATGGATGTTTATGAATATAATTGATAGTTAAATCACCGACTATCAATATTGGACAAATGCGTTGATCGTTTCGAAGAGACCGGGATCGAGTTTGCTATATTACAACATGATAGGGGGTTCTCGCTTCGCGGTTGGTGGCGAACGGGAGACTCTTACCCCTACATGTCCCCTGGGGGGTTGGTTGCGAGTCGAGAGGCTGGCCGTAAAAGCAAACCCGAGGTACCAATGTATGCCACGGTGGGGCTGGGATGGTTGAAAAGCCTACCAGTTGTGGCCGTTGTTGATGGTTGAAAAGCCTAGACCGTTACACTTGGTATCAGAGCTTAGGTTGGCGACAACCTAGGCTTTGGTGGGGGGGGGGGGGTATTTCTCATTAAATAAAGTCAATAGTACTCTATAATGAGTTGAGCGTATTTATAGATATGAGGGCATACTTGTTAGTGAATATAAAATTGTTTTTATACTGTGTTGACTTATCGGTTGAGTGTTTATGAATTCTGGTCGGTGCGGGAAGTACAACCGTATCGATAGGGGTTTCTAAACTCTTAAACAAGATAAACTGACATAGTATTGTTTTTAAAAGTGGGTAAATGAAATAATTTTACCCAAATTATATTTTGATATAAAAGAAATAATTTTCTGAAATTATTATATATATATTTGGATGTTTGGTTGCTAATATTAAAAATCAAATAAGAATCTAAAATTTTAAATGGTTATAACAAAATAAATTCCATAAGTACAAATTATACAAAGGAAGAATAACTAAATTAAAATTAAACCAGAATTTAAATCCCGGAAGTCTTGGAAAGAATTTTAAATGTAATGGAAATAAAGGTTTGGAGATTTAAATTCCTGGAAAGGTTTGGAATGTTTGCTAAAGGGTTTGAAGGCAATAATGAAATGTTGATGTGGGAAGTATTTTTGAATGGAAACCGTTTTGGAATGAATTTTGGAAGTAAGAAAGCACTGAACTCACTTCAGTCGCTGGGAAATAATCCTGATGATGCTGGCCACATCATTAGAATTCATTTTCGAGTTTCTAAAGTGATGGATTGCTTCCCTAGTACTTGGTATGGTGCTGTTTTGATTTGTTGGGTATACTAGTTGTTTTGGGAAATTCCAAAGGGGGAATTCGTTATGGTATAAACAAGTTGTTTGGAAAATCTGGAGGTTTGATTGGGTATACCAAATAGGTATATATTTGATATATTTCAAAATGGTTTTGAGATAAAACCAGGTAAATTTAAATTCTGGAAAATTATATTTAAATAATGTGTAAAATTAAATGACTTAACTATTGAATTTATTAAGTGAAGTTAATATTAATAAGAAGGAAGAAATGAAAATTTAATCTTGGAATTAAAACTTAATTTGAGTAAATGGAAGTGAATAGAATATATTGAAGTGAATAGGAAATTTGTGTTTAACGTGGATAAGTTAAATAAATTGAGCTTAAAATTAAATTGGTTTGGGTTAAATTAAAATGTAAGTTGGCTTTGAAATTGTGAGTCATTGAGAAATGAGTTATACCCATGAGCTATTAAGTGCTATACTTATAATCTGAAAGTGTGGATTTAAAATTTGCAAAGGATTAAGATTGAAAAATTATAACTTTGAAATTGTGATTATAAGATGTAAATGAATTCAAATAAGCAATATAAACTTCTAAATAAATAAGTTGGTGAACTCATGAATAGAAATGGGATTGTAATTCATAACGGGAATAGTTAAATGGCATGGTGAATTCAAACCTAGTCTCAAATAAAATGTAAATTGAAATAAGGTAAAGTGAGATATAAAAGAAGTGAATGAACTTAAGTTAGTAAATATGTTTTGAACTTGTATATGGAGATTAAAATTGAGAATTTGAATTGAATATAAGGTGGAATGTAAATTGCTTAGAATTGCATAATGAAATTCATTTCTTAAGTTATTAAGTGTTATAATTTGAATTTGTGATTTTAAAATGGAAATGGACTTAAATAAGCAATCTAAACTCTTGAATAGAAGTGAAATTGTAATTCATTAATGGAAAGAGTTGAATGGTGTGGCAAATTCAAAATTTGACCATAAATGAAATGTAAAGTGTAAGGAAGCAAAGTGAGAATATAAAGGTAGATATTCTTAAGTTAGCAAATAAATTTTGAATTTATGTATGAAAAAAAATATGTTTTAATAATGAAATTGAAATTTAATTTCAGTTGTGTAATAAATTATATTGAAGGAAATTTAGATCCTATTTAAAGGAGTGGAAAGGAAGGGTAGAAAATTTAAATTTGCTAACTGAAGTAATTGGAAAATGGTGATATTATAAATGAATTCAGAGGGAATTGAGGAAGTGAATTAAAACCTAATATGGATTAGATTAGAGACTAATTGAATTACAAACTAATTGGGATTTGTATTGTAATGGATAGAATTTTGATAGTTGATCAAAATTTGGAAGGTAAATAGAAATCCAATTGTGGCATGGGATTCAAATTTGTGATAACAAATAATGAAGTGTGAATGAAAAATGGAATTAAATTATAATAATGATGGTTTGAATTGTAAATAGATTCAAATGAGTGAAATAATTTAAAGTGGTTTCTTTGCTAACAAAATAAGTCTAAAATGGATTTAATAAATAGGCAAAGTGCATTAAAGTTTGTAAATGAATTGGAATTTGATTTGGATGAGAATCAAATGAAAATAAAAATTGATTTATAAGAAGATAATGGAGATATTATGGAATTGAAATCTTTTAAGAAAGATGATGAGATGGTTATTTTTAAGCTTATGAAATAGCTTTAAATGAAATTTGTTTGGAAAATAAAATTTGAATGCAAGCAAATGACTTTTAAGATAGTTATTGTGATGAAGAAAGAATGTACGAGTTGTAAATAAGTATGGAATGATATATAACTATAAAAAAAAATATTAATATTTATAATAAAACAATAATAGTAATAAAATAATAAAAATAACTTAAGAGGAATAATAAATCTGAAAAGTGTGAATAAGAACGTGATTTAAAAATTGAAATGGATGTTTCAGAATGGAGTAAAATTAATATAAATTAAACTAGAATTAATTGTAAATGGTTCTAAGCTTACGTGGTGATTATTTTGCTTGAAGAAGCATTTGAAATTGAGTCTTAAATAAATTGAACTAAATTGGAATCTAATTCAAAGAGTTTGTAAATGAATGCAAGTGAATTGGTTTCAAGTAGCAAATGGAATTGATTTTGGATCAATTGGAATGAATTAACATTTCAATAAGCAATGTTTTCATATGAATGGTATATAGTAAACTTGAACGTAAATCATTCAAGTGTAATAAAATGAAGTTAGTTTGGGTGGAAGTAGAATGGGCTAAAATCTTAATAAATGGAATTTGGCTGTAAAAAAGGAACTTGTGCATGTTAAAAAAATATATGATTACTTATGACATTATGCAAAATGTTGTTTGGAATGTAAATGGTTATGTTTGGCTTACATTTATATTGGAAATGTTGTTAAAAAGTTCATATCTTTGAAAACTAATGAGTTTGTTGAGTATAGTACAGGTGCGGGAGGCGTTCGAAAGAGTTGGAGCACGTATATGCATTATATATTAGCTACTTGCTTTAAAAATTTGCTAAAAAGGTACGTCTACGCAAATATAATTGGGAAAATGATATATATATTGTGATATATTTTGGTTTCCGACCGTGTGGGTCGATGTATATATATTTGTGTGCATCGCGATATCGCGAAAGCTCCTCCGTGCAGGGGAGACTCTGCCAAAATTTTCCGGAAATTTTGGGAGTTAGAAATTTTTTGAAAGTTTGAAAATTTGTAATCAACTAGGAAAGTTCTTTTTAAGAAAATGTTGAAACAAAAGCTTGTGAGTATAAATAAAGCAAATGAGTTTGAATTGGAGATAAAGGGTTTTGGGAAGCATATATAAGTTTTAACTGAAGAGGTTTGGGTTAAGTTAATGAGTGTAGGAGCATTCTTCTACCTTAGCAAATTTCGAGGACGAAATTTTTATAAGGGGGGAGGAATGTAACATCCCGGAATTTTTAACACGGGATTTGTGAACGTTTAACTCATTTGAAATGTTTAAGATGGTTTTAAGATTTATTTTTAACTAGAAGGATTGGATTAAATCATAATAATAAGTTAAAATTGCTAAGGTGGAGATTTAATTTGAAATTGAACAATAATAATTCAATATTCGAAATTGAAATAAAGGTAAATCTGGATGTAAATAGTGATAGAAATGGTTTTAAAAATTTATTTTGAGTTATTTAAGTGTAAATAGCGTGGTGGGAATTTTAGAAGAATTTTAAAGTTGATAAATTAATATTTGGGATTTTATATTAAATTAAAAATGAATTTAATATTAGTAAAATGCAATTTAATCAGATTTTGGTCCGGAATGAGCTAGAATGATTTTATTTGTGTTTATAAATTTTATATGATTTATTATTAAGTTATTAAAATTTTAAAAGTGAAATTTAAAGCGTTTTCGTCAATTTTGATAATCGCCCGATTTAATAGACGAGTTAAAATAGCCTTCCGGGGGCACAGTCTCGGAATTTGACGAAGCCAGTTCCATTGGATCCGTAATAGTTAGTTATTATCGGATATCAATTTTCGTAGCAACCAGAGTTGTCGTTTGACCGTGGCAGCTCGAAACACATCGAAATCATTTTAATCGGTTTAAATTAAAATTGATCGTTTAATTCCGTAACTCGCACATACGATCGAACTAGCTTACGAAACCTATTCCATTGTGTCCGGAACGTGGAAAAACCCTAGGATAGCCTGTCAGAACGTGAGAGTTGGAGGTCGTTTGCATTAACGGTTAAATCGAGAAATTTTATTAATTAAATAATATTAAATTTATATTATATAACGTTATTTTTGCAAACCCTAACCATTATCTTTTCAGCCGCCGTTCTTTTACATTCAGTGGCCAGAACCTCACCAATTTTGTCTCCAATCTCCATTCAATCTAAGGGTTTTCTCGCCAAACGTTCAACTACGAAAATGGAGAGGCTCTCGTGTTCTTCGAATTGTGCGGTGGAGGTCGATTTTCATGCAGCAGGGAGGGCGTGAGACCTCCGTGTTCGTCGCGTGTTTAGGTGGCTGCTGCGTCGCCTAGGGACGACCGAGTCTAGCCGTGCTCTGGCCAAAGATGCGGCTCGCGATGCTCTTCGTTATGGTAGAGGCCGATCGACCTCAAGCTTGCCGGGATTTGGTTGCGTTTTGGGCTTGAACGAGATGTGGATGGGTTGTTCGAACCTGGAGATGTCGCGTATGTGGGAAGAAGGAGAAGATGCAGATGCGGCTTTGGTGAGGGATGTTAGATCTGACGGCCAGGAATTGTTAGGTATAATAAAATTTAATTTAAAAGAAATTGATTATAAATTTTATATATAAACTTTGAAAATTCATAATACGTAGTCAGATTCGTACGAAATTGGTGGCGTTGGAATCGCAGAAAAGAGCACTACATGATGGTGCAGATCCGAAGTCAATCCGAGCAAGTAGAAATTTGAGTTAAATCGAACATCGTTCGATTTAATTTAAATTTCGAACGCTCGCCGAGACTCAAGGTGAGTTAATCTCACTCACATCTGGAATGTTAGCTGATTTAAGTAGTTAATATTTAATAATTGTGTGATTGCTTGTAATGCTTATTTATATCAACCTGGATCGACTTATATTTATAGTGTTGTGCTAATATTTGTGGATGCAGGGAAAACAGGTTGGAGGGATCCAACTGGATTCCTCACAATGTAGTAATTATTTTTATAATTGAGGATGATGCCTGTGTATACATTGTGATTGATAAATTTGGAAGTAAATTGCATTGTGATATTGTGGAATAAACTATAAACCCAGAATGTTAATTATAAAGAAAATTTGGAGTTTTAATTATAAAGAAATTAAATTGGGTCTTAAAAGAAATTAATAAATTAATAAATAAGGAATTTAAAAGAATATAATAATTAGAATCTGTTTGGATGGAAAATGAGAATTGGTAAATTTGGGATTTAAACACTGTGGAAAATTTATCAATCGATAAATGAGAAGTATAGATTTCTGGAAGTGAATTCTATGGAAATTGTGTTTAAACTCCAAAGAATTTTGTTTGAAACCCTGGGAAGAAAGTTTATGTTTTTAACATAAATCTGAATTGGAACCAATCGGCTAAATTTCAAGAAGGATTTTCTGGTTTGTTCGAATAGGAGTGTGTTTCCTTGGAAAACCCAGCTGGAATTTTAAATAGATTTTACTAAATGAAAGTTTAGGGTTTAAGAAAAATTGTTATTTTAAAGTAATAAATTAATAATTTGGCAATAGTAATGATTTGAGAATACATTAGCAATTATTTTTACAAATAGATTTATTTAAAGGCTGGTATTGACTTAAATTATTTGAAATAGTATTAATCTTTTTAAAACCCTACCTTTGAATTTAGTTTAACAAAACCCTTATTTTAAATCAACGTTTATATCTTAATAAATAGTTTTTCTTCACATATTTTAAATTTATAGTCCTGAGTAGATAAATAGAAGTAATTTACCTATTTTAAAGTATATTTCAATATATAGTATTTTAACTGTTTAAATCTAAATGTTTTGAACTTGATTATTTCCAATGGGAATTAATGGTAAAGGATTTACTTTATAAAGGAAGAACTTTGGGAAAGTGTTTTCAAGTGGGCTTTGGAAATTTGAAAATATATCCTTTAAAGATTTTTAGGCAAATAAATAATGTGGAATATTATTTATTGTGTGATGGATGCTTATGAATGTTTATGAATATAATTGATAGTTAAATCACCGACTATCAATATTGGACAAATGCGTTGATCGTTTCGAAGAGACCGGGATCGAGATTTATTTCTCGAAAACCACTTTGATCCGGTTTGTACGTTTCGTGGAAAAAAAACGTGTTCGGAGTCGAAGATGGAGCAGTGAAGTGCAAGGGCTAGTCGCTACTAATCCTGAGGATATTTCCAAAATGGATGTAGTAGGAGTAGTGCCTTCGGTTCCGTTCAAACCCGGGACGGACTTGTATGGATGAATGCTTGTGAAACATCGTCAGGTGGGCGATGGGCATTCTAAGTGAAAAAGTTCTAAAGGTAAAGCTTAACCACAAGCCTCATCAATCGGGAATGGCTAAAACAGGGGAGGTGCAGCAAGGTTAGGTGGGTCATGCCCAAGCAGGACAAGATTTTCCCCTGTCTAGATGTCCCTTTATATTCGGCTTAGTTGGTGGTTGGTCGCGCCAACCACGGGGTTATCTTGTTCGGGACTGTTCAGTAAGGAATGGTACCGGCCTTGTGTTGCAGGCGAGGGGCGTACTCCTCGGTACTCTGATCTAGGCCAGGTACTGTGACGGGCGGTACCCCAGTAGCCCAGCCATTGATGGAAATCCATTCTCCCTACGAGCCTTGTACGAGTTTTGTTTGTATTACCCACTTTTATGGCTAGTAGCTGGAATTTAATAGATGCCACAATTTCGGCTATTTTATAAGTATTTGTAAATAGAACCTATTATAATATCAGAGGATTTCTATAAAAAGTGTTTTGCTACCGTAAGGTAAAAACCCGACATGTTTATTTGTGGCGTGGTCTTACGAGATGCTTTTGTTTTTCAAAGGATTTTTGAAACTTTAATAATCAATTTGGATGCATTATTATCAGCTGGTATTCCAGACTGACTCGGGTGTTATTTCATTATAATGCTCGGGTCAGACCGAGTATTTTATGTTCAGGATAGGATGCTATGGAGCAGGAGAGGAGCTGGAGTCCGAGACGTATTATCCGTATATATATAGATATCCGCTGCTATGATTGTATGGTATGTCTGATTGGTATTGGTTGATGTATGAGATACTCTGATGATATGATGTATAAAACAGTGATAGTTTTTATTTTGTGTAAAGTTCTATATTTATTATTATAGTTTATTCCGCTGCGACTGTGAGATTCTGATATTGTTTAGTTTCTTCTTCTTCTATCTCTTCTTCTTTAACCCTAATGGTTCGTAATTATGTGCCACTTGAGTTTATAGAGGTAGAGTAGTGTTGATTCAAGGGGTACGGATTTGCGGGCTGTCACACCATCGCTCGTTCGTTTGCAATTCATTTGGATTTTTGCCTTTATGGGGCTTGGCTGATTTTTGCCTACAGGGGGATTTCAGACGTCTGAACTCTAATTTCATACGTCTGGTTTCAAAATTTAGACGTCTGGTTTGGAAATTCAGACGTCTGGAATTGGTCCCTGGAAGACGCAAAAAGGCAGAGACAAAATCCAGACGTCTGGGAATCCATTCAGACGTCTGGTAGTGATTCAGACGTCTGGAAGGTAATTTCAGACGTTTGAAATGCGCAGTTTTGCCTATTTTGGCTAATTTTGAGTTAATTTCCAACTTTTATCGATTAGTGTTGATTCCAATTAGTTGTTATTGCATTTTTGACTTTGATGACTTTCTTTTTAGTTTTAAATTGGAAGATGAGAGAAAAATGGTTTGAGAAAGTGAAAATGAATATACGGTCTGATTGTTTTTAACACTTAATCTATATGCATTTCCATTAGAAGAACCCAATGCCACATGTTAATGCATGTTTTCCCTAAGCTTACACAAGTTTAAATGCATGTATTATAAGTTTACAAATGTTTTCATTATTGTATTAATTACCTATGTTTTATATAAATTATGTGTTATATTTATATTTAGTGTAAAAGACAAGTGTATATGTTCCTTATGTTTTTATTAATTAACCTTTAAATCTTTATATATATATAAACTATCTTAATTTCAAATATAATTTTAAAAGAAAGTATTTCAAACCTTTTTATTAAATCTTGTTTTAAGCTTAAAAGATTTATCTTGTGCTTTAATTTTAAATAGCTCTTGAAACCGGGTTTTCTATATTTTTTAAATAGAATTTAACTTTAATTACCCTTTGAAAATTATTAGAATCCCATTTATTTTTCCAAATAAAAATTAGTATCCCTGTAGTAAAATCAGATAATTATCCAATTATCAGAAGACCAAAATCCGGGTTATCACATCCTCCCCCCTTTGAATCTTTTCGTCCCCGAAAGGAACGAAGCCAGTACTCTATGATCACTTTTACTATAAACTCTTTTTATTAAGAATTTTTTTAAAACACTTTCAAAAATCTATATATATTACTAAAATAGTTTTATAAAAATTCTTTTATAACTCGATGTCTCCACCAGTCCATCCTTGTTCTCACAGAAATTCGGTCATACATTGATCAGGCATAGGACTGAAAATCTATAAGTACTTGGTAAACCCGTTTTTCAACACAGTGAAAATACTTGAAAAATGTTTATTGAAAATATAGAAAACATTTTTGAAAATAGAGGAAACATCTTTGGTGAGAATGCTCTGGAAATCATCACCCCCTCTATGGTCGCAGTTAACCCGATAATTAGGTCGCCATCTCGGCAAAACCATAGATAACTGTAGGCCTTCGCGCCCCTCGATTACACCATGGAACCCGCTACAGATCGCAGCTACATCCGGGGTTACGTTGCCATCATGACAAAAACCCATGTAACCGTAAGCATCAGCGTCCTCGAATTTCGTTGCCAAAAAATGAAACTTCTCCACTTCACCATAGATCGTAGTCTACCGATGTTACATTGTCATCCCGACAAAATCAAACGTAGACCGTTGACATTCACCTTCACACGATTTCCGCCATGATCCATAGTAGATCGCAACAACATCGAGTTACACTATCGTCACAGCATAAACCAAATGTCTCTGTAGGCATTAGTGCCCTCGACTTTCGCTACCCAACGATCCTCAGGAAAATCTTTTTGTCCGGACTTCCTCCCAGGATCCACTTTAGAGCCTCCCCCTTAGGGCTCAAGGCAGTACCATGGCACTCCTGAGTTGTTCATTTCATGGGAGCACCTTTTTCTCCAACGCCATTTTCAAAACACTTTATACTATTCACAAATAGTATGTTCCAAGTCATACCCTTTGTATGAATCACATGTAAATCTCCTTTACACAAAATCGATTATCCCAAAATCGATAATTCTCAAGCTAGGCGTTTCAAATTTCCAAAATTGATTTTTCGCAAAAATCGAAAGCCTTTCAAAATCCAAAGGTTCCAAAAACCTTTTCCCCAAAATCATTCTCATAAAATCCTTTATATGTATATATATAGTTATATATAACCTTGAGAAATCTTTGGATCACTTCATACTTGTATAAATTCCCTCTTATACTTCAAATACTTTCAAAAACCCTTTTCTTCTGGCTATAGATTCAATAAGGGGAGTTTACCAAAAATATATACATAACTTTGTTTATGCCAAATCAATATTCAAGTTTGATTACTTGATAAAGTTATTTACCATCTTACTTTTCTTCATAAAGTGAACTTTAATCATAGAAAATCCAACTTTCACTTTAATCCATTGTATTTTTCATAAAATATACTTTTCATTTCAAAGATCATTTTATAATCTCATTCAAACATTTCCAATATCTACTTCATTCAAACCCATACGGTGTACACATACCATCCGTACGCAATATCAATCTGATCGCTCACTCGATCACACAATTTCTCTTTCGAACTAGTATCGTCCACCCGACTTCCTAGTGCGGACTCAGATCTGGTTTCTTGATCAGAAACCGTCATTCTCCTTGCATAGTCATAACTATGATAGAGAATTTCCAGAACCAATCAAAAATCCATATCCAGGTTCGCCGTCGAAAATCAAGTGAAAAATTCCAACTCGGATTGATATACTATCTTGAAAATCTATGCTCGAATCTGGATCAAATCACTATGCAAATAGAATAATATACGTACATCCTACGTATTTATATTCATTGATTATTAGCTAAATCAATCCTCTTTCTATTCACCTTCACTTTAATTCTATTCACTTATTCTTAGTTGCTTCAATTCCCATTTTGATTATCACTACAATTCTTACCTCAATTAGTAATTAATCATAAACAGTTTGCACTCTGACCAGCTTGAATTTTGAAAATAGCTTGAAAAGTTTAAAAATAAATAAGTAGTTGAAAAATAATTATTAGTCGTAAAATAGCTGTAAATATTGAGTAGTAATAAAATAGTTGAAAAAAATAGTCAAATTGTTGTAGAATATTTGGATAATTACAAAATAGTTGTAAAATAGTAATTAGTTATAAAATAGTTGTAAAATAGTAATTTATTTATAAAACCGTTGTAAAATAGTTGAATAGCTCCAAAAATAATTGTAAAATAAGTATAAGATAGTTTGGGTTTTAAAAAGAAAGGTAGTATATGGTATATAGCTTGGAAAAATAGATATAAGAAAGTTTACATTAAAACAGTTTATCTTAAAAATAGTCCAAAGCCAAACTGTTCAATTTTCCAATCTCCATTTCCATCAATTTCTCATCCCATTAAATTGATTCAATCCCTATTTAAGTTGAATTAACCTCAATTTCTTTCCAAATTTAAATCAAATTCCATTTGAATTTTAATTTATTCAACTTTAATCACAATTCCAAAATTTTCAAATCAAATTTCATTTTTGAACTAATTTTAAATTAAATCTCACCTTAAACCATCCCGAATTATATAAATTCGAGTTAAATTCCAAAATATTGATTTAATTCCTTTAAATAAAATTAACCTTTACTTCCACATAAACTTATTTCTAGGTTCAAATCCCTTTTAAAACAATTTAATCTTTGAAATCCAATTTATTAGCCAATTTCAACTTTGAAACCAATTTTCAACAATTTCAGTTACAATTTTATCTAAACATTCAAATCTTAATATTCAAAGTGATCTCATTTTCGCAAGTTCCATTTCTATCTTTAAAATCAAAATTACTTAAATAATTTCAAATTAAAGTTTTATTCCTTTTTAATTCTGCAATGGATATAAAATATCACAATCCACTTCTTAATTCATTTTAAACAAACTAATTCATAGTTTCATAGATTATTGATAATAATAGGATGATATTAGGATAAGTCAAAGTAAATAAACATCCAATTTATTTAAAACATCCATCAATAGCATCCATCACATATTCCTAGATCTCAAACCTGTTTGAATCACATATAATTCACTTCCAAAACAACGCATTTAACTTTCCTAAGTTGAATATCGATTCATCTTGAAATTTCAAATTCAGGTTGTTCATTCCAACTTATTTAACTTCCTCTAAGTTAAATTCAGTTTAATCCCGCTAACCTTACTTAAATTTGAATTTCCACTTCAAATTTCAATTTTTTTTAAACTCCTTATCAATATTCTTTCCCACTTATAAGTTCAAAACTTATATCACTTTGGGTTTTTACATCACACTTCAGGGAAAATCAAAACTCAACACTTAGAGTTTATTCCAAATCATTTTTGATATTATGTATATCCATACATATATACATATTTATTTCTTAGTCCACCAAGTCATATATTTAAACCACCCTTGGTTTTAATTCAAAACATATCTCTTTAAATTTTCCAAACAACTCTTATTTTTATATTCCGAATAATATTATTTATCATTTCTTTTAACATTTTGAAAACAATTTCAAACGTTTTTAAACTTAGAACTCTAAACTTCAAAATTTAAAACCCACTTCAATTTACAAGTCAAACTTATCTAAAAGTTTACTTCCCTAAAACTTTTTCATTTTGCTTTATCATTATTAGAAAACAAACATCCCAATATTTGATACAATAACCAACTTATTATTATTATTATTATTATTATTATTATTATTATTATTATTATTATTATTATTATTATTATTATTATTTTGGTTTGAAACCAATTCTAATTCATCTTATTTGTATGGTTGATTCTATTCAATTCCTATATGGATATATATATATATATATATACCACTTAAATTCTTATTTAATTACAATGACCAACAACCAATTTTCTTAATAGATAATAATTGGAAAATTATTTGCTTTATATATTAAAATATAAGCTTGTATAAGAATCATTTATTTTAAAACCATTTAAATTCATTATATAAGAAAATAACAAGTACGCTCTCATATATAATACACTCAACTCGTTCTAGGGTACCACTGACCTTATCCTTAATGAGTAAATCCACCATAGTCAAGGTTCTCGCTTAACCTTCGACTTTGATACCAAAAGTAACGACTCGGAATTTACGACCACGAAAATTCGACACTAATACGTTCACTGTAGCAATGCCGATGTAACGACCCGTAAATTTCAATGATTTAAATTTATTAATTTTATAAAGTTTTGATAATTTAATATTGAGAGAATGAAAAATTTGTTAATTAATAAGGAGATAATAATTTAAATGAAAAGTAACAAGGTTAACCAAAGTTAATTATTAACTATTTGAATGAAATTGCAATAAATGAAATATTGTAAAATAGTATAACTTGGTTATAAGTTGAATGTAAGTAACAAATGTAAATGTTGATTCATTAATATAAATCTGCGTAATAAATGGGAATTGAATAGGATGAGTGTGGTATGAGTTGGTATAATCATTGGTGACCAATAATGAACATTTTTTTAATGACAATTAATATAATAACGGAAAGTGTGAAAGTATAAATTTCATAGAAACGTAATTTATGTGTAATATAATGTGTTGAAATAGTGGGAATAATATAATTTGTTGTAAATGAAACATAGGTAAACAAATGTAAGTATTGAATTAATATATGTTAGTTATTTAGGGTGTTGAATAAAATTGGTAATAAATTTGCAATTAAAGGTAATAATGTTGATGTAGGCCAATAAATAAAAATTTCGATGCAACACCAATGGAAACAAATTGTAAGGTTATAATTGATTGAAATCAGTAAATTGGGAAATAAATTCAATTTATATTAATTGATGAAATAATACGAAGTAAACTGTAATTTGACATAATCAATGCTAGGTAAGTAATTATATTTTTGGTAATTTGATAATAGAGTATGAATGGGATTAAATTAGGCAAATTGTGATAATTATAAATTGTTTACCTATTTATTTAATTTAGTGAATTAGATCTAAATCCATTGCAATTAAACGTAATTGATTACTACGTTAATATAAATTTAATTTATTACTGGAAAATGTTAGGGAAATTGGATTTACAGTAATGTTAAATTTACCCATAAGATAATGATTGACTGAATTAAAAGAATGGAAGTCAAGATTTTATTTATTTAATTGAAATGTAAATTCAATAATTAGATTAATTGCAATTAAATGAAATTAAATATTTAAATATTGCATAAATGGAAATTTAGATGAAATCTGAGAATATAAATGCAAACAGTGATGAACCAATATTAACTCCATCCTTTTGATAATGATGAATTAATTAATAGAGTGGAAAGTGAATTTAATAGAATTATTGGAAATTAAATTTATAATTTTGTATTTAATGAAATTGAGGTAAATATTGAAATTTATAAATTAATCATCTCTAAATTGACATTTAAATTTGTTTAAATCATTGTAAATGAATGAGAAATCATAAGTGATGAAATTTGTCAATTTTCGAATCAAATTGAAAATTTGATTTAATCAATTTTTTTTTAATTTATTTAATTAACTAGAAATTAGCCATTTTGGCCACTGACTCGGATTTCAACGAAACGAGATTCATCGGATCCGTATCGGTGAATTATTATAGGGTTTCAAGTTTCGTAATGATCAGGCTTGTCGTTCAATCGTACGAGCTTGAAACGCGTTGAAATCAATTAAATTGAAATCAATTGAAACCAATTTGAAATAACTTGATTTTAGTATAACTTCTTCATACGATAGAATTTGGACTTGAAACATATTCCATCGCGCTTAAAATATTTAAAAACATCTATTTTGATATATGGATTGACCCAATTTCGTTTCGGAGTCAAAACGGGCTTTTTGGGCCATTTTATTGTTCAACGTATAAGTAAATCTTGCCCATCTATTCTTTTTCCATCTTTGTCTACAAATAAGTCGTTATAAACCCTAATTGTTCCTCATTGTCATTTGTCTATACATACAATTTCTTTTCACCTCCTCATTTCAATGGTAGACAATTTCCAAACCCAATTGCAATTCAAAAATTAAATTGAAATTTCAAACTCCTTAAAAAAATTCAAAAAATTATATATCGAAGTTATCGAAAATACGAATCAGCGTCTTATGTTCGTTTGTCGTAATTGCGCTTCAATCATCGACCAATCGCGGTCAAAGTCGAATTGGGCATTTTTGATTTCGACATCAATTAGCGAAATCAAGATATGGGTTTGGTGGAGATTGTCGTGTAGAGGCCAATAGTGGTGACCGCATCCCCTGTTCGACTAGAGGTGGCCGAAAATCTCGATTTAGGGTTCGAAATTTTTAATGACCGGTGGCCTCAGCGGCGATCTCGGGTGGCGCAACTGTGATAGGGTAGGCGGCACGGCCTGGGTATCGCGATGGCGAGGTCTCTAGGTGAAGGTGGTTCGAGTTGATCGTTGCGGCTGCATGCGTTGGGTTTGTACGAGGCGACTAGGGTTTGTGAATGCGTTGTACAGGAAGATTGAAGGAGTTGACGTGCTATGGACGTTCACTTGTTGTTTGATTATTTTATTTATATATTTAAATTCGTTCAAATGTTCTAAGTTTAATAACATTTGCGTATGATATTCGTTTTACGCGCGGTTTTCTCCAATAGGTTCGTATTGGAATTCCAGACATTTTGGCTCTGGTTTGGACGAATTCTGAGACCGTTTGAATTTTGGGTTTAAAATGGATTTAAATTCAATTTAAATTCAAAAAGTGAGTGTTTTAACCCACCCACAGCTTCTAAAATTTCTTATGTATGTTAAATTAATTTCTGACGTGATTAGAAATTTATTTATTGCTGTTTGGTATATTTTATCATCATTCTAGTTAAATTTAATTTATTGAATTAAATTATTATTCAATTACTGCCAGTTAAATTAATTTATTACTGAATATAAATTGCCGGTAATTACTTGTATTTAGTATTTGTTCTATATTAATATTATTGTTTGAATTGGATGATGATTGTGATAAATGTTTGACGATTGATATTGGATGAATGGATGTTTATTTATATTGTTATAAACTGCAAGTTGTTATCAAATCTTTATTTCGTTCGGGATTGCGGTTTGAAATGATATAACCGTAATTTTTATTTTAAATTATGGATTGAAATGATAAATATCCATATCACTTGACCATAGGATAGAAAATTATATACAGACGCCGCGGTCTATATATAAAAATATTTTAGAATGACTTCTATGGTTTTGTGAAGAAATATATGATTTTACGAGATATTGATTTAGATATTTTATAAATGTTCTTTTATATATAGTTAATTTCTTGGTTTAAGCTATGAATAAAATTTGTTTAAAGCATAAAATATGTTTAATAATAAAGTTTGATTTTATTAAAATATAATATGGTTAAGTATTTACTTAAATTATATTTTAATATAGAGTTTATATTGATTTTATAAATCAAGATTAAGATGACAGTTTTGAAATTGATTTGAGATTTTATTTAATTAAGAGTTGTAGTTAATAAGAATCCATTTGGAATTTATTAAAATTGAGATTTTGAAACAATATAGATTTATAACTTAATTCGGGTTTAAGGTGATATACCAAGTCCAAATAAATTGAGGAATATTCAGTTATTGAAATTTGAAGTTTTGTTTAAAGGATATTGGATTTCTTAAGCAAACATTTCAAAACTAAATAATAGTAAAGTAAATTAGGTGTGTGTGTATATATATGAATTTTGAAAATGTAGTTTTGAAATATTGAATATTTAAGCTTTGAAATATATTAAATTTGGAATGGTCTATTCGAAAACCGAATTGAATTGAAATTTATGATTTTGGGATTTGGTTAAATTTAAAATTTAGAAACTCGGTTTGTTTTGGAATTGATTTGTAAAATTTAAGAAGCAAGTTTCTTTTATAAAATATTTAAATATTTAAACCATGTAAGGGGTGGAAGTTATGTTTCAAAGTTATAAATTTCAAAGTATTACGTTTTGGAAATGTTATAGTTTTAAGTCTTTGGTTTCGAAAATTTATAACTTTGAAATACTATGATTTTAAAATGATATCATATTGATTTGGTTTTTAAAACGAAAATGATATTGTATTTGTATGGTTTTGAAATGAATATTATATTCTGGTTTTGAAGTACAATTATTTTGAAAAGACCGCGGTGTTATTGTAACGACCCGATATTTTCAACCATTCGCATCCATTATCAGTGCATAGGCAGACACTCATGCCGGAATTGAATTGCTCAAAATACCGCGTTGTAAATAAAATTTTGGCAAACCTCAGAATATACAGTAAATAAAATCACAGATCACAGACACAGAGTAATAATAATGCAGCGGAAGAAAAAGAGATAGTAGTTCATGAATATAAAATATAAGATACATCAGGGTTAAATAAGATACAACCGAAGAGTAATAAGATATATCAAGTACAAATCAGATACATCACTGAAACACTGGATACTGAAACAAAATTGATTGCTGGATCTTCAAGGAAAGCTCCAACTCCGAAGGTGAATCTTGAATGCTAACTCAATCAATCTGACTCGAGCGTAAAACAAAACACAAAACACTCAAGTCAGGACATAAATACTTATAAACTGTAAATCAACTCAAGTGAACAGTAACAAAATGCATCAGTAACTTAAAGGATGCTTGGGACCGCCCATCCTCTAAGGATCCGTTAAACTATTTACTATGTAGTAATATACGCTATATACGGTAGTGTCTAATCAGTAAAGTATAATCATATAGAAAATAACGTTAAGGGGATGGTGAACCTTAAGGCGGTCGGATCTTTAAAACCAAAATCGTAGTGGGCTCGATATAAGGATATGACACGGCACGCGAGGCAATGCCAGGGTCGATACACCGTTTGCACTCTCGGATCGGTGGTGACAGCAAGCCAGCAGCTTCCGCCCACCTCGAACAATACCCCCGAATCAAAGTGGCGCCACCGAATCGAATCACAACAATAATAGAATAGTTTCCGATGGAGCATGCTCGATGAAAGGGTGCGACCCTTTGTGTAGCCCGGTATAGCTCCTGTTTTAGTCATATATGCCAACTCACGGGAGTTGGGTCCACGTAACATACCTCGAGAACGTCGCCACCATCCTACTTCATTCTGGAATCTCCACCGCGTACACAGTTTTTAAAGTGGTTTTCGGTATTGTCCGGCTATAAGACAATATTCGATCCCGGTCTCTTTAACAACCAATCGTTATTATAACCCATGGATATTTATTTCAAATAATTTATACTTTCAAGACCAAAATATCATACTCATTTACAACGCATATTCTTCTGGCCCCAAATCCTAAGTCCCAAGTTGGGTGTGCTATTTAGGAGAACGCTTGATCGACTTCCGATCTTTGATGAAATCTGTTACTTATGTTCCTTTACCCGGACCAAAGATCATCCTTCTATTACTGTCGTGAGAAGTGCTCGAAATCGTAAATTGATCATCGATCTTCCTGACAGCGCTCATGGGTTTTTGACTCAAATTTTCTATGTCCGTTGCCCCCCGAGGTTTTATGCTGTGTGGAGAGAAGGAAGTAAGATCATCTACCTTTCCCTCCTCTATACTCTGAGTTTTTTGAAGTTCGAATTGCCAAGTGTTAACTTCATCATCGTTTATTATATTATTTTTTTATTTCAGCGCTTCCCCCTCCTTGTAGAGATCCCAGTCACAAGCCAACTCTGGAGAGGCTTGTAGCTGTACCGGTTGAAGAGCGGGATATGAAATTTTTGCTGAACGACGAATTCCTTCACCAGTTCGGACTTCTTCACCCTTCTCGCTCCACACACCCCTGCGAGGTTCCAGACTCCCCACCTAAAGCATCAGATGCCTCGGTTTCTTCTGACGTACCTGTACCAAAAGATCCCGCTCCCGAAGCTTCTTTAGTGAAGTGCTCCACTTCTGTTGACGTCGCGGGGTCATCTGGCAAACTTGCCCCGGTCACTGAAGAAGAAGAGCCTCGGGATTCTTCTCTGCATTCAAAAGAACCTGGTGACGAAGAAGCTGAGAAAACCAGCCCTGTCAAGCAGAGCAGGGACGACACTTTCGAAGGACTGAGTGACCACTTTGCCACCTCGCAAGAGATATTTAAAGATGATCCTATTACTACCGGGGTTTCTTCTTCAGTAGTCGAGGCGACTTCTATTCTGCAACAGACCCCGTCAACTCAAGAGTTGATGTTAACTTCTACTCCCATAACTACTCCACAATTAAAGAGTGGTTCGTAGTTCGATGCGCGTAGTTTGCACATTACACACACTTAGAATCTTTCGGCACTTTTATGCTTCTGACTCTTTGTATTTTGAAGAATTCTAAAATTTAGCTCTTTTATTTTAGATTCTCCGATGGGACGCAGCGGATCCAACTACGATGACTTCCAGCGCTACGGGAGGTGTAGCCAATATGATTATAGGCGTTACCTCCCCTCATACAGAGAATCCGATGAAGAAAGAGCCGCCCGAAAGGCTCAAGAGAAGAGGGCTCAAGAGGAGCGTTATGAAAGAAGAGAGAGGGAGGAGCGCCACGATTCTTCGCAGAGAGGCGACGATTCCCATAAAAGAAAATCCCATGATGACCGAGGGAAAAGTCATATGGTTGAAGATACGAGCAAGCGAGCCCGACATGGTGAAAAGCACACCTCTACAACTCCTGAGAAGGTTACTGCCCCCGCCTCGCTTGACATTCCTTCCGGCTCTCCCGCTCTCGGGAAGACAGACATCCAAACAATAATTAGCAGGCCCAAATTCCAAGTCGGACCGGGCCCGGCCACTTTGCAAAGTCGGTTTCCACAGTGGTGTCTAAAGGGAGTAAGGTTCGACCTTGACTTGGTCCCCATTGACAAGTCTGCCATGTTACGAAACCTCGATGCCATCAAGCTTGATATTGAGAGGATGTCGAACTGGCAAAAACTTGTTGACGAGCTTCAAAGGGTTAATCGTGCAAACATAGAGGCCATGCTCACTATGGAAAATGATAAAGCCGAATGGCAAAAGGTTCTTGAGCAACATGACACTGAAATGAGGAGCATCGCTTCTTACAATGAAGAGCTTGAAGCAAAAGTTAAGGAACTGAAACTAGAGTTTGCTGCTTCCTCTACTTCCTATTCTCAAAAAGAAGAAGTGCTCCTAAAACAAGTGAGAGACGCTTATGCCAGCCAAAGAGATGCCGAAGACAGGCTTGAAGTGCAGAAAAGAATTAGTGAGGGCTATGTTGCTGATATTGAAGAGATTCGGAAGAAAAACAGCTCCCAAGAGGCGGAGATTCAAATGCTTAAGCTTCAACTTTCCAAAGCTGAAAGGGAGCGTGATGAGGCCGTTGCCGACAAAATTGCGGCTGAAGAATCTCACGAGGCAACGAGGACCAACATCAGCTCGACATTATTTGATTTCTACCTGCATAGCATCTTGGGGCGCGGTAGCCTCGCCTTTCTAGGCCCCAAGTATGAAATTACTCTGGCAGAAGTTTGGGAGGCTGCACTCGATATGCTTGGCGGTAAAGGCGCTGGTTATGCTGAGTCAGCTCTTGAGGAGCATTATCTTGATGATGATGCTCGTGCCGCTCTTGCCAGGGGGAGAGAACAGCTTGCAAAATTAAGGGCCGAAACAGCGGCAGGAGAATACTCAGGAAAAATTATCTCAACTGCTCCGATTCAACCTTCTCCTTCAGCCGAAATTGATATTATCGGTTCCAGTTCCCACTCCCCATCTCCTACTAAAGTTACCACCGAAGCCATAATTACACGAGCCGTAGTTGAACCACAAGAGAGTGCTGAAGCTGTAGACTACGAAATTGATGTGATACCACCAACTTCTCCAGGTAATCCTAATAATGCTCAGGGGGACAACTTGCCAGTTTCCTACGGATTTGGCGAGCTTCTTGATTATCTCTTGAATCTCGACGAGCCATTTTCTCCTCTTTTTGCGGGAAATACTGACACTTTTATCTTTTCCTTTGTAGAGAAAGCGCCGAGCGCCACTCAAACTTCTCCACCTCCAGTTACTGTTTCTCTGCCTCCCCCAATCACTCCTTCCACTCATCTGGGATCACAGGAAGAAACAATAGGTGCCCTTCGGGGCTTAGATGACCCAGCTGCTTCGCAAGAGCAAAAAGACGAAGGACTTGAGGGAGGTGAGATATCTCCGGAGCGGACTCCTTCTGACGACATAATTTTGTCTAAACTTGTTACTCCCGGAAGTGAATCTTCTTCAAAGAGGAGAAAGAAGCGTGGAACATCAAAGAGGAGAAGGAAGAGCATCATTGCTACTGAAGAGGAACCGGAAGTTGAACCAGTTGTACCTCCCTCTCCTTCTTTCCTCATGCCTATAGATCGGCCCCAAAAGCTAACCATCCTGCTGGGTGAAGGGTCCAAAGGTGGCAAGAAGAAATGAAGCTTCCAGTTTTTAGCTTCTTTTTTTTATCTCGAAACTTGTATCTGTAAGAAATTGTAATAGAATTGAATAAAATGATCCTTTATTTGTACAAACTCTTGTTTGAATTTGAGAATGCATTTTTATTTTTGTATAAGTTTCTTTACATGATATTGCAGTGAGCCCGTGGTATACTGTTCGAGCGTAATTTTACCGATGTAGTTATACCATGTTGCCCCTATACCATAAGCTCGTTGCAATATTTTATATTTTAAGGGGACTTGTACTTTTATTTTCCAGAGAATAATTATTCCATGCTTGGAGGAATATTATTTTGTTAAAAATCAGAGTACAACTCCCTCCAAGTAGATTTTTACACTTCATCCTTCGAAGATATCACCTTTTCTTTTGTGCATATACACATTACCAAGTGAATTCTTCTATGTGGTGAAGTGGGCCTCTGAAGGATACTTTAACTTCTTTTTGAGGAAGAGTACTTTCCAGAATAGGTGAAGTATTCTTCCTTTGGAAGTTAAAGCGTGCCTTTGATGAGGGCTTCTTTTTTGTTACGCCACAGTAAAGGGCTTTTTGATTTTTGTTTCTTTGAAAAGTTGCGCCTCTGAGGAAGGCTTTTTCACGTTTCAACACTTGAAAGTTTTATTTCAATCTCGGTGAAACATGTGCCTCCGAGGAGGTCTTTCTGCTTGACTGTGCCTCTGGGAGGGGGTCTTTTCATTTCTGCCTTTGGGAAGAGGTCTTTTTATTTTGTTTTGCATTTCAACTCTGGTGAAGTGAAACTCCGAAGAGCGGCTGTTTCACTTCAACTCCTGGTGAAATGTGCCTCCAAAGAGGGCTTTTATTGCCTGGAAGTTACTCTCTCATGGTTGGAGGGTCATGACTCCTCCAATCTTTTTTGTTGAGTAAAGAACTTTCTTTTTTGCGGCATATGCCTCGTTAGAGGTCTTTATCCTCCGAAGAGTTGTGCCTCCGAAGAGGGCTTGTGCCTCCGAAGAGGTCTTTGGTCTCTGAGGAGAAGCATTTTGTCTCCGTAGAGAAGCATTTTGCCTTCGAAGAGTAGCGTTGGACTCCAAAGAGTATCATTGGACTCTGAAGAGTAGCGTTGGACTCCAAAGAGTAGCATTGGACTCTGAAGAGTAGCGTTGGACTCCAAAGAGTAGCATTGGACTCTGAAGAGTAGCGTTGGACTCCAAAGAGTAGCGTTTGGACTCTGAAGAGTAGCATCGGACTTTGAAGAGTATTGTTGGCACTTTGTTTTTTTATTCCCTGCGCTTCTTAGCAATCCCTCACCATAACATCAAGCACATGTCCCATTCTTTTCATTTGTCCTTTGCTAGAGAAATGTGCCTTGTTGCTGAGTGGGTCCATGGGGCAGATGCATGTTGCTCCATCAGATGTTCGTTTACACAAACGATTGTGGTCGGTTAGCAAAGGCTCAAAATCTCCCTATTAGGAAGGTGCCCTATTTGGTGGAATCCTCAATAGTTTGCAAATTGCACTCCTTTCGAATTACTTGAATTCAGAACATTTGTCACTTGTCATTTGTTTACTCCGTGATTTGCAGGGATCACTTCGCTCTGTGATATGTTGGATGAGCAAGCTTTATCCTGATAGCCTGCAATACTAAATCGATATTTTTTAGCAATATTTGCATATTAAAATGATACGGGCATTTCAATGGTATTAAAGAATACAAGGTTTATAATTGCTCATTATTGATTCACATCAAATTCACAGTGGTTAACAACACAGGAGTTATACTTCCATGATCATTTTACAAAGTTAAGCAATGCTATTAAGTAAAATATGGATGTAAATGAATGCTATTCCATGATTTTGTGATTCATATGTTAATCAATAACCAGCTTCTCGGATTCCTGCTCTGTAGTTCTGTTGCCTGAGCTTGATCGATAAGCAAGACATGGCTGCCCCTGAGTGGACGAGGTTGGGTCAATTCCGTCTTTCTTCGCATACTGTTGAAGTTTATTCTGTTTCAGCAATTCTTCAATCACATTCCTTAACTGGCGACATTGATTAGTATCGTGACCGGGTTGGTTGTGAAATCGACAGAATTTCCAATTTTGCACTGCACCTCTCCCCATTTCAGGTGGTTTAGGGTATTTGACAACATCTTTTGTTGCCAAGAAGATCTTCTCCGGTGTGTCAGTTAAAGGGGTGAAGTCTTAAGGGTTAAAACGTCGAGGTTTTTTCTTATCTCCCTGCCATTTCCTTTCATCACCCTCCCTTTTCTGGTTTCTAAATTCTTTCTCGTTAGTGATGTCATCGTTATTCTTGATTTCGGCTATCACTGCTTTTACTGGCATCGAGAGGTTTTCTAGGCGTATGAATTCGTCGGCCTTTTTATAAAACTTTTCGAGTGAGTTTGGTTCCTTCATTTTGAGCCACGTCCCAAATTCACTCGACTTGTCGATGGCCCGGACTAAGTATGTTAAGATCATTCGGGGTTCCGCGTTGTCCACCTCGGCTAAAGCTATATTAAAACGGTTCAAAAAAGACTTGATGGGTTCTCCGGGTGCTTGTTCTAGGCTAGACAATGACATTATATCTTTTGCCTTTGACGCATACAATCTGAATTGTTCTTTAAATTTCCGGGTTAAATCGGAGAATTGATCAATGGATCGAACCGGTAGCTTGGTGAACCAAAGCAAAGCCACCCCTTCTAAATATACTGGAAAATACCGACATTTAATCTCATCCGATGCTCGTGCCCCGGTCATATGCCAATCGTATCTGTATAGAAATTGGTTAGGGTCACTTGTCCCTCGATAAGCCGGGATAGTAGGAGGTACAAATTTCCTGGGAAATTCCGCCTTTAAAATCCTTTCAGTGAACGGAGTTTTGCTCGGAGCGAATCCCCAATCGCTTTCATCCTCATGCCTCCGCATGCTTTCTCTCATGATTGACCGAACCATCCCTGATAGATACTCCTCGTCGTTTTGAGACTTTGCCCGTAAGAATTTAGCTGCCCTTTCAAAAGTTTGAAAGGTAGGTTGTGGCCTTGACCCTTCAGCTTGGGAAGGTGCCCCTGCAGCGGTGTTGCCTGGTCTTTGAGGAATATCTTTCTCTTGGGGGTCATGGGCATCTTCAGCATGGATTGTTTCATTATCCTGTCGTTGGTGACTTGCCTCAAGCAGGGCGTTTAACCTATCCATAATCAAGGCATTCTGGGCATTCTGGGCCTCTAATTGTGCATTTTGAGCACTTAACTGTTGATTCAATCCCAAAACCACAGCGTCTAATTCCGCCCGTGTAACTCCCACATTTGGAGTTGTCTGACTTAGGGGAGGAGAAGTGGCGATGTTCTCTTGAAAATCTTCAGATCTGGCAGATCTACGTTTCCTTCCGGGAGCCATAATTTCTGTTAAACTTCTGGTCCTAACGGAGATTCTTTCCTCACAGTTTGGTGAAGCAATGATGTCAATGTTCCTGAGTTCAATTTTCAGTGAAAGCACCAAAAATGTTAACGCTAAAATTTGAACGCTAACACCCCGGTGTGTGAAGTATAGTTGTGAAAGCACCACCCGTGAATACGGAAATCAAGAGATAACAGTAAGTAGCAGAAAATGCAGTAAATGAGCACAGAGTTTATAGTGGTTCGGCTTATGATCAAGCCTACGTCCACTTCAATTCTTCTTATTGCTGACTGAATTACAACTTATTACAATCTCTTTCAATTACAATTCAATTCAATTCAAAAAAGATAAGTAGCCAGAGAAGACTTCGTCGTGATAGAGTTCTTTGAATCCATGATTGAATATGTCGAATCTTCATGCGAAGTTTGGTCTAAATGTCTTGCGTGAGCTTGAAGAAATGAAGTATAGATTGCTTTGAAGATGGTGAAGTTTCAATCTCTTGAAGAAAATGATCTCCTCCCCCCAAAAGCCCTTTGAATGTTGGAGGTGGTCGCATATTTATAGGGGCTTCCGGTGTCAAGTTGTAGGTAGCTGCCGAGATGAGTTGAGTCGGCTCCGGGTTAGGCTAGGTCGTAGGTCGCTTCTCCTCACCTATGCACGGCCTATGGTTTAAATGGGAGGCGCATATTCTTCTGGCCCCAAATCCTAAGTCCCAAGTCGCTGCCGAGTTATCGTGACGCGCATTGAACTGTTGCACCACTTCCTCCTTCATACCCTTAGGTCGTTCACGACTTATCATGAGTCGTAAGTCGGTCACGACTCAAATGCAGTCACTCTCGCCCTCCTTTGTCTTGAGTCACTAGGTCGCTCTGCCTTTAGGTCTTTTAGGTCGTAGCCCCTTAAGTCGTGTACCTTTCTGAGTCGTGACATATCTTAAGTTGCGGAGGCCTTAAGTCGCAGATTTCTCTGAGTCGTGAGTCGCTCATCATTCTGCCAGCTCATTAAGTCGTACAATCCTTAAGCTGTAACCGTTCACCTCCTTAAGTCGTAAGTCGCACAATTCTTTAACTCGTGCAACTCCTCAATTGTTGAGTCGGTATCTTGTTGAGTCGTGAAGTACCTTGAGTCGGCCAACACCTTTAAGGCATTAAGGTTATAACCCAATGAGTCGCTGTCCCTCCTGAGTCGTCAAGTCGGCAATCAGCTGAGTCGTCGTTCATTTTAGGTTGGCAACGAGTTAAGGCTGTTGAGTCGGTAATCATTGTGAGTCGCGAGCCTGGTTTGAGTCGCTTGAGCAGAGGAGTTAACATTTTGGAAATGTTACCTTAAGGAATCATAGCATTTTTCGAATGTACTACTTTCCACTTTACATTGTATATAATTCAAAGTATTGATAAGCTTAAAATTTTAACATGTCAATTTATCATAACCTTATAGTTAAATAAACTTTCTTACTGTAATATACAATTTAAACCGAAATTCTTATGTTAAGTTAAAAGCACCTTATTAACTTACATCATTATTACAATAAAGAAACTTTATTATTTTAATCAATTTAAAATGCACCATTACATTGATTAAAATCTACGTGTCAAATGTACATTTTAAATTTTATATTCCTATTACAATAATGAACATTTATTAATTAAATCAATACCACACTACATAAAACTTTACATGTTTCTTTCTTAATTAAAACTTTACATGTTCTTGCATTAATTAAAACTTTCATGTTCTCTCATTAATTAGGACTTTACACGTTTCTTTCATTAATTAAAAACTTATACGTTTCTTTCATTAATTAAAACTTATAGCTTCTTTCATTAATTAGGAATTTACATGTTCCTATCATTAATTAGAACACCATATGTTCTTTCATTAATTAAAACCCTATATGTTTCTTTCATAAATTAAAACCTATACGTTTCTTTCATAAATTAAAACCTATACGTTCCTTTCATAAATTAAACCCTATACGTTTCTTTCATAAATTAAAACCTATACGTTCCTTTCATAAATTAAACCCTATACGTTTCTTTCATAAATTAAAACCTATACGTTCCTTTCATAAATTAAACCCTATACGTTTCTTTCATAAATTAAAACCTATACGTTTCTTTCATAAATTAAAACCTATACGTTTCTTTCATAAATTAAAACATATACGTTCTTTCATAAATTAAAACATATACGTTCTTTCATAAATTAAAACTTATACGTTTCTTTCATAAATTAAAACCTATACGTTTCTTTCATAAATTAAACCCTATACGTTTCTTTCATAAATTAAAACCTATACGTTTCTTTCATAAATTAAAACCTATACGTTTCTTTCATAAATTAAAACCTATACGTTTCAGATTTATATTACCATTTTACAAATTTAACTAAACTTCCATTTTATTTGATTAATTTAACATCTTTAGTTAAAACTCAAATTTCACATTTTCAAGTCAAGTTATATTTTAAAATTTCATTTTCAACAGTCATTTATTCAACCACTTAAATTTATAGAAAATCAATAATTCTTTAATAAATCACTTAAATTCAAATATAAATCAATTTATCATATTTACCATTTCCAAATAAAATTAAAGTCCATTTTATTCATGTAGCTTAAATATTATTTTTAGTCAAAATTCCAAATTTCAAACATAAGTTATATTTCAAAAATCCAGTTAATTCCATTCATAAATTACATTTTTAACACATAGAAAAATCATAATTTATTTATTTTAAAACCTTTCAAAATCTATTTAAATAAAATTTCATAATTTTATATTTTTAAAATACTTAAAATATTTAAAGCACTTTATAGAATAACCACGGGTCTGTATATAGTTTTCTAACCTAGGTCAAGTGATACGGATATGTATCATTTCAATCCGCAGTTTAAAAGGTAAAAATCCGGGTTCTATCATTTCAAACCCTCAATCCCAAGTTTAAATAAATAAATAAAATAACTCAGGCCTATCATTTCAGCCCATAATGATTTTTTATCCTAACAGGGAACTTGCAGTGTGATCATATACAGAAATAATATAAACAATGTCAATATCACAATATACAGTCATGTATCAGATGTCAGGTGAAAATTAACAGTTTTAACATGGTAATAACATGGTAATAACACGGCATAGCATATCATATGATCATCATTAACTTGCATAAACATTTTACATTACTAAACACTTGTCATCAATCCACTTTTCATAAGTATATATGTCAGAGTGAGAAAGACTCACCTTTTCGAAGCTAGAGACCAAAACAACAAACACAAGAGCGATTCCAAAAGCACGACAAACACGATTTGAATTGAATGAATGGAAAGCCTTGATAATGATCTTGTATACAACAAATAAACAAGACCATATAAACATATGCATACAATATAAAGATTTGTTGAACAATAGAAAAGTAGAAGCAACAAATGACATTACCAAGCTTTTCAACCACTTTTGCTTGACCACAACTCCATGTATGCTCGGACATACATGCTTAGGGCTAGGCCACACATGTTTTCAGGTGGAAAAGGATCTGGTTTGGCATCACAAAGGCATGGCAAGCACAAAAATGTGAAGTGGTAGGAGATGATATGAGGAGGTGTTAGGGTTAATTGGCGAAAGGTTAGGTTAAAAGTAAAAGGGTGGACTATAAAGGCCCATAGAAAGATAGAAAGTTTAAGGCCTTTCAAATTTCCTTTTCTATTTAATTTTATAAAAATAAAATAAACTATGACTTCAAAAATACAAGACCACTTTTAAAATAGACTATAACTTCAAAACAAAGGTGATAAAACAAATTTTGTTCATTTCTTTTTTTTTCAAACAAAAGGGCAGAGGGAATATAGACTAGAATGCCAAATTACAGAGGTGACAAAACATTTTTTTTTCTCATTTCTTTTTTCCAGAACAAGGGCCAGTGGAAAAATAGATTATAACTTCAAAAATACAAAGTGACAAAAGCAACTTTTTTTTTCATTTCCCCTTTTTTTTTCAAAACAAGGTCGGGTGGCAATATTACTTCAAAAACAAAATACAAAGGCGGCAAAAATGGAATTTTTTTCATTCCTTTTTTTTCTCAAACAAGGCTCGGTGGTCTGGCATGGGTAGGGTCGGAAAAATATGGTGAATGGCCAAGCACGGTGGCAGGCAATAGGATAAAGCAAAACAATGAAAGGAGAACAAATGAAATAAAACAAGAGTGAAAAGAAGAAAGAAAGAAAAAAGAGAAAAAAAATGAAAGGAAAAGCATGCGCCGGTTCATACCTTCCGGAGATGCTCACGCAAATTTTGATGGAAGCAAAATGAATAATTTGTGGTATGGAACTTTTGAACGTGAAATATATATTAACATTTGCTCACTAATTTATGTAGAGGGCAGGCAAGAGTAAAATGCTTGAACGGTAGAGGCAATTTAATTCTATCCAATAGGTGGAAACGTATGGGAGGCAAGAGGGAAAGAAATAATTCACACACGGAAATGATTTAAGGCAAGATTTGAGCAAGATTTTGGATTCTCAAAAGAGAATATACGGCTGAAAACTTTGCATTGTTAACGCAAGAAAAAAATCAAATAGATAACGAAAAGGCAAGAGCAACAATTAAATATATGCCCAAAGTAACGTACAAATTATTTTGTTTCTCTTATTAAATAAATTTAAAATACTAACGTTTCTATTAGGAAAAATAAACCATCACTTTAAACCAAAATTTAATAGCTATTATACCATAATTAATAACATTTGATTTAGCTCATCCAATTGATTGTTAAATATAAAGTTAAGAAACAGATGTAAACATATGTAAAAGAAATGTAAAGTTTATTTCCCGTTTCACACTAATTATTACTAACTTTTTTTTTAAAAAAAAAGTATACAACAAATCTGACCAAAACAAAAGTGAAACAAATGTTACACAATTGTATACAGTTCAAGATGAAAATTTTGCCTTTAGAATTATAAAATTTAGAATTTCTATTAAAGTTACACTTTTTATCCAAATCAAATTTTCAGACATTGTTTATTTTTATTTGGACAAATGATCAGAAATCATTTCAAGAAAATTTCCAAAATTAGATTTTTAAGAAAACAAAAGCCAAAGTCTTTAAATAAATGAAAAAAATTAAATTTTTAAACTTTAAAAATTTTAAGTTGAAAGTCACAGTTTGACTATTTTGACCAAAATCAGCATTTCAGGCATATATTCAACTTACACAAGTTTGGAATTATAACTCATAAAAATCAAGATTATATTTAAATAATAAATTTAATCATTTCAAATAAGTAAAATAAGTTTTTAAATCAAAATCTTACATTAAAAATAATTAAAATATACAATAAAATAATTACAAAATACATGGTTGTTACAGTTATAATAACGTTTGGTTGTTAAAGAGACCGGGATCGGAAGTTATCATACTCTCTGCCAACGCCGAAAACCACTTTAACAACCGTGTATGCAGTGGAGATTTCAGAATGAAGTAGGATGGTTGCGACGTTTCCTTTGAGGTATATACGTGGACCCAACTCCCGTGAGTTGGCATAAGGTGGCTAAAACAGGAGCGATCTCGGGCCAATGAGGTCATTCCTCTGATCGGACACATTTCTTCGATATTATACTCCGACTTTTGGATTGATTCGGTGGCCACTTTTGTTTTTTTGATTTGGGGTGTGGCTCGAGGTGGGCGGTAGTAGCTGCTACGCGTTAGCACCAGCCCGTGTGCGTAATTGGTATATCTACCCTGGCATTGCCTTGTATGCCGTGTCACCTACGCTATCGTGCCTTGTACGAGTTTGGTTTTCTCCCGTAGCCCGTGTGGTATCCTCTGGTGGCTTCCCGATCAGGATGGACCATGATATTGGATTGACAATTGGGACTATTACGTGTTAAGAGCTATATGGGTAACCCCATAATGCTATGAAAAAGCAAGTTTATTTTACTATAGACATTATTATAATCGCGAAATATTACTACATAGTAAATAGTTTAACGGATCCTTAGGAGATGTGAATCCCGAGCATCTCTTAAGTTACTACACTCACGTTAGACACTGGATAGGAGATGTCAAATCACATAAACATCTTTGAAGCTGTTCCACTCATATTATTTACTGTTGATTTAACATAATAAGATCTTTTAGTTCTGGCTCGAGTGTTGTCTTTTCAATTCGCTGGGGTCAGCCTGAGCATTTCAAGATTTGGAAGACCGTATTCTGGAGGACAAAGACGAAGATTTATTATCATTTATTATAGTATTCCACTACATTCATACTGTTTCGCTGCATTTATTATTATTCTCTGGTATGTTTAACTCTGATATGTATTGTAGAAGTAAAATCAAATATTTTATAAAACAGCTTCATGAACTATTTTTTGATTATTATATTTCATCGTTCAGTTGCAAGATTCTGTTTTGTTTTTCTCTTTCTCTGCTTTTTCTTATTTACCCCATAACAATTCGTCCTTCTGTATGGTTTAAGTCTGACGTGTGTGGTTTATCGTCGATTTAAAACGTACGACGAGGTGGGACGTTACATCTGGTATCAGAGCTTTGGTTTAGCGATAAACCATAGCTCTATAGGGTCTGACTTTTTACTAATAGGGTAGTAATGCCCTATGATGAGTCATTGAGTGTATATATGTGAGAGAGCGCATTTGTTAGTGTTATAAAAGGTTTTGATATTGTGTTAATTTGTTCCGTTTTGTATTTATAAATTCTAGTTGATGCATGGGACGCTATGACATCAATAGGGATTTCTAAACACTTAATAGGACAGACCGACACAATATTTGTTTTGAATATAGGTGAATGAAATAATTTTTCCTATGATATTTTCTATATATATTATAAGATATATAATTGGTTGCAATATATTGGTTGTTAGGTAATGAAATTATAAATAATAGTTGAAATGAGATTTAAAATAGAATAAATGGAAATTGGGAATTTAGAACTTAAGCCCGGGGTTTTGAAAATTTCTTTCAAATGATTTTGGAATATAAGAATAATATTTTAGAAGTATTTTTTGATATAAATATTTCAATATAATTTGAAAAATATGCTTTAAAAGAAAATTTGGAAAATAAATAAGTTCTGTACTCCCCTCTCTATCGTTGGAAAATAATTTCGGTGATGAATGCACGCATCATCGACATTCATTTTCGAGTTACTAAGTGGGAATACCATTGTAGTAGTTTTACTGCAGATTTATTTTGATAAACAAATATAATTTTTTTTAATTTTTTTTAAAATATAATTGGATATAAGTTGTAGGTATAAATTTATCTATTATTTTTAAATTGATTTGAAATTTAACCCGGTATTTAATTCTTAAGTTTCCGTTAATTGATAGTTTCAATTAGTGTAGTGAAATGGAATTTAACACATAATTGAAACCCTAAATGAAATAAGGGACTTAATGCTAGGTTATAATTGATATTAATGAAATTTGAAACTGCAACCTATGAAACAAAGGATATAATTATTGAACATTAAATTAATTAAAAGAAATAAAATAAACTTGTGTAACTTTCTATTACATCCTTAAAGGCATATATATAACTTACCAACTATAAAAAGTTAAAATGCTAAAGGAAAATGTAATGGAAAATTTTAGGAGTAAAATTTGAAACAATGAAAGTATTTAATGAAATTCTTTAATAAATAAGAATTGGATGTTGCAGTGTTATAACTTAAGTAAAATTGAAATGCTACTAACTAAATAAATTGAGGGTAAGTGTTATAAATAAACAAATGAATGAAAATAAATGAAATTGAGAAATGAATGAATGTAATGCAATAAAAAGAAAATTTATATGATATGAATAAATAAAATGAATTTATGGGGAAGTACAAGTGCAAATAAGTGAAATAGACACTGAATCAACGGTTGGAAATGAAAATTTGCAAGAAATAACTATAAATATAAAAGATAAATCATTATATGGATGAAAAGGAAATCAAACAACAAACGTATGAAATGAAATTTATAATAAGAAAATTTGATTTATTGTTTGGAATTGTTGTTTGTTTGGTTAATGAGTTGTTTAGGTAAAAGATACTTTTAGTTGCTTAGATATATGAATAATCTATTGAGTTTATCTAAGACTGTTGAGTAAGTGGAATACTTCATAGTTATTTATCATTCTATACGATTTAAAGTATCTTAACCCGAACAAACCAATGGTTTGTCTTGCTTGGATGGTTGATTTGTATTTGATGTATATGCTGTTGGTTGCAATTGATTGTTGTTATATTGATTTGTCTGATATTGATTGAAACCACTTTAAATATTTCATTCTATATAATTATTAACTCTTTTTAGATTATATAAGTGAAATCAGGTTTTGGAAGCAATTGCTATTGCTTTTGGTTTAATAATTAAGCGTTATTTGCCCGACAAATAGGTACGTTTTTCGAATTATGGTTTATAGCGCTATTATATTGTTTTTCCCATGTTGGGAGATATATTATTTTGGAAAATATATATCGTATATTGTTATATTTAATATTATATTTTCTCCCGAGCCTCTCTGTGCAAAGGAGACTCTGCCGAAATTTTCCGTAAATTTTGGAGTTAGAAAATATTTTGAAATTATTTTCCAAACTTTATTAATTTGAGTATACAAAGATCTAGTGGTTATATATTGGTATATTTTATCTAAATTAATTAATTTTGAAAATTTATTTGTTTCTAAATTTAATATTTTAAGTAAGATACATTAATTCTTAATTCTTCTTTTCCCTCACTTTTCCTTTTCGAGGACGAAAAGTTTTGAGTGCGGGAGAGTGTAACGACCCATAAATTTCAATGATTTAAAAATTTTAATTTGATAAAGTTTTGGTAATTTAATATTGAAAGAATGAAAACTTTGTTAATTAATAAGGAGGTAATAACTTAAATGAAAAGTAACAAGGTTAACCAAAGTTAATTATTAACTATTTGAATGAAATTGCAATAAATGAAATAATGTAAAATAGTATAACTTGGTTATAAGTCGAATGTAAGTAACAAATGTAAATGTTGATTTATTAACATAAATCTGCGTAATAAATGGGAATTGAATAGGACTAGTGTGATTTGAGTTGGTATAATCATTGGTGACCAATAATGAACATTTCTTTAATGATAATTAATATAATAACGGAAAGTGTGAAAGTATAAATTTCATAGAAACGTAATGTATGTATAAAGCAATAAATGGGTACTAGAATGGAATTCAAATTAATTAAATAGTGGGAATAATATAATTTGTTATAAATGAAACATAGGTAAACAAATGTAAGTATTGAATTAATATATGTTAGTTATTTAGGGTGTTGAATAAAATTGGTAATCAATTGCAACCAAAGGTAATAATGTTGATGTAAGCCAATAAATAAAAATTTCAATGCAATACCAATTAATGGAAACAAATTGTAAGGTTATAATTGATTGAAATCAGCAAATTGGGAAATAAATTCAAGTTATATTAATTGATGAAATAATACGCAATGTAGTTTGACATAATCAATGTTAGGTAAGTAATTATATTTTTGGTCATTTGATAATAAAGTATGAATGGGATTAAATTAGGCAAATTGTGATAATTATAAATTATTTACCTATTTATTTAATTTAGTGAATTAGATCTAAATCCATTGCAACTAAACGTAATTAATTACTACGTTAATATAAATTTAATTGATTACTGGAAAATATTAGGGAAATTGGATTTACAGTAATGTTAAATTTACCCATAAGATAACGAGTGACTGAATTAAAAGAATGGAAATCAAGATTTTATTTATTTAATCAAAATGTAAAATTCAATAATTAGATTAGTTGCAATTAAATGAAACTATATATTTAAATGTTGCATAAATGGAAATTTAGATGAAATCTGAGAATATAAATGTAAACAATCATGAACCAATATTAACTCCATCCTTTCGATAATGATGAATTAATTAATAAAATGGAAAATTAATTTAATAGAATTATTGGAAATTAAATTTATAATTTTGAATTTAATGAAATTGAGGTTAATATATTGAAATTTATAAATTAATCATCTCTAAATTGATATTTAAATTTGTTTAAATCATTGTAAATGATTGAGAAATCATAAGTGATGAAATTTGTAAATTTTCGAATTGAAATTGAAAATTTGATTTAATCAATTTATTTTTAATTTATTTAATTGACTAGAAATTAGCCATTTTGTCCACTGACTCAGATTTCGATGAAACTAGTTTCATCGGATCCGTATCGGTGAAATATTGTAGGATTTCAAGTTTCGTAATGATCGGGCTTGTCGTTTGATCGTACGAGCTTGAAACGCCTTGAAATCAATTAAATTGAAATCAATTGAAACCAATTTGAAATAACTTGATTTTAGCATAACTTCTTCATACGATGGAATTTGGACTTGAAACATGTTCCATCGCGTTTAAAATATTTAAAACATCTATTTTGATATATGGGTTGGCCCAATATCATTTCGGAGTCAAAACGGGCTTTTTGGGCCATTTTATCGTTCGATGTATAAGTAAATCTTGCCCATCTATTCTTTTTCCAGCTTTGTCTATAAATACGTCGTTATAAATCTTATTTATTCCTCATTGTCATTTGTCTGTACGTACAATTTCTTTTCACCTCCTCATTTCAATGGCAGACAATTCCAAACCCAATTGCAATTCAAAAATCAAATTTATATTTCAAACTCTCAAAAAAATTATGAAAAACTATATATCAAAGTTCTCGAAAATACGAATCAGCGTCTGGTGTTCGTTTGTCATTATCGAGCTTCAATCATCGGCAAATCACGGTCAAATTCGAATTGGGCGTTTTTGATTTCGACATCAATTGGCGAAATCAAGATATGGGTTTGGTGGAGATTGTCGTGTAGAGGCCAATGGTGGTGACCGCATCCCCGGTTCGACTTGAGGTGGCCGAAAATCTCGATTTAGGGTTCGAAATTTTTAATGACCGGTGGCGGCAACGGCGATCTAGGGTGGCGCAAATGTGATAGGGTGGGCGGTGCGGCCTGGGTATCGCGATGGCGAGGTCTCTAGGCGGCGGTGGTTCGAGTTGATCGCTGCGGCTGCATGCATTGGCTTTGTACGAGGCGGCTAGGGTTGTGAATGCGTTGTACAGGAAGATTGAAGGAGCTGACGTGGTATGGACATTGACTAGTTGTTTTATTATTTTATTTATATATTTAAATTCGTTCAAATGTTACGACTTTAATAACTTTTGCGTATGACATCCGTTTTACGAGCGACTTTCTCCGATAGGTTCGTATTAGAATTCTGGACATTTTGGCTCTAGTTTGGACGAGTTCTGAGATGGTTTGAATTTTGGATTTAAATTGGATTTAAATTCAATTTAAATTCGAAAGGTGAGTGTTTTAACCCACTCACAACTTCTAAAATTTCTTAAGTGTATTAAATTAATTTCTGATGTGATGAGAAATTAATTTATTGCTGTCTGGTATATTTTATCATCACTCCAGTTAAATTTAATTTATTGAATTAAATTATTATTCAATTTATTATTGCATATAAACTGCCAGTTAAATTAATTTATTACTGATAATTACTTGTATTTAGTATCCGTTCTATATTAATGTTATTGTTTGAATTGGATGATGATTGTGATAAATGTTTGACGATTGATATTGGATGAATGGATGTTTATTTATATTGCTATAAACTGTAAGTTGTTATCAAATTTTTATTTCATTCGGGATTGCGGTTTGAAATGATATAATCGTAATTTTTATTTTAAATTACGGATTGAAATGATAAATATCCGTATCACTTGACCATAGGATAGAAAATTATATACATATGACGTGGTCTATATATAAAAATATTTTGGAATGACTTCTATGGTTTTTTGAAGAAATATATGATTTTATTAGATATTGATTTGGATATTTTATAAATGTTCTTTTAAAATAGTTAAATTCTTGGTTTAAGCCATGAGTAAACTTTGTTTAAAGTATAAAATAAGTTTCATAATAAAGTTTGATTTTGTTAAAATATAATATGATTAAGTATTTACTTAAATTATATTTTAATATAGAGTTTATATTGATTTTATAAATCAAGGTTGAGATGACAGTTTTGAAATTGATTTGAGATTTTATTTAACTAAGAGTATTATTTAATAGGAATCCATTTGGAATTTATTGCAATTGAGATTTTAAAAGAATATGGTTTTATAACTTAATTCGGGTTCAAGGTGAAATACCAAGTCCAAATAAATTGAGGAATATTCAGTTATTGAAATTTGAAGTATTATTTAAAGGATATTGGATTTCTTAAGCAAACATTTCAAAACTAAATAATAGTAAAGTAAATTTGGTGTTTATATATATATATATATATATATATATATATGAATTTTAAAAATTTAGTTTTGAAATATTGAATATTTAAGCTTTGAAATATATTAAATTTGGAATGGTCTATTCGAAAACCGAATTGAATTGAAATTTATGATTTGGGGATTGGATTAAATTTAAAATTTAGAAATTCGGTTTGTTTTCGAATTGATTTGTAAAATTTAAGAAGCTAGTTTCTTTTATAAAATATTTAAATATTTAAACCATGTAAGGGGTGGAAGTTATGTTTCAAAGTTATAAATTTCAAAGTATTACGTTTTGGAAGTGTTATAGTTTTAAGTCTTTGGTTTCGAAAATTTATAACTTTGAAATACTATGATTTTAAAATGATATCATATTGATTTGGTTTTTAAAACGAAAATGATATTATTTTTTATGGTTTTGAAATGAATATTATATTCAGGTTTTGAAGTATAATTATTTTGAAAAGACCGCGGTGTTATAATAACGTTTGTTTGTTAAAGAGACCAGGAACGGAAGTTATCATACTCTCCGCCAACTCCGAAAACCACTTTAACAACCGTGTACGCGGTGGATATTCCAGAATGAAGTAGGATGGTGGCGGCTTTTCCTTTGAGGTATATACGTGGACCTGACTCCCGTGAGTTGGCATAAGGTGGCTAAAACAGGAGCAACCTCGGGCCAATGAGGTCATTCCTCTGATCAAACACATCACTTCGATATTATACTCTGACTTTTAGATTGATTCGGTGGCCACTTTTGTTTTCTTGGTTTGGGGTGTGGCTCGAGGTGGGCGGCAGTAGCTGCTATGCGTTACCACCGACCCGTATGCGTAATTGGTATATCTACCCTTACATTGCCTTGTGTGCCATGTCACCTACCCTATCACGCCTTGTACGAGTTTGGTTTTCTCCCGTAGCCCATGTGGTATCTTCTGGTGGCCTCCCGATCAGGAGGGACCATGATATTTAATGGAAAACTAGGACTAATACGTGTTATGGGCTATATGGGTAACCCCTTAATGCTATGAAAAAGTAAGTCTATTTTACTATAAACATTATTATAATAGCGAAATATTACTACATCGTAAATAGTTTAACGCACCGTTAGGAGATGTAAATCCCGGGTATCTCTTAAGTTACTACACTTACGTTAGACACTGGATAGAAGATGTCAAATCCCGTAAACATCTCTGACGCCATTCCACTCATATTATTTACACTTGATTTAACTTACATAAGGTCTTTTAGTTCTGACTCGAGTGTTTTGTCTTTTCAATTCGCTCGGGTCAGCCTGAGCATTTCAGGATTTGGAAGACCATATTCCGGAGGACGAAGACGAAGATTTATTATCGTTTATTATAGTATTCCACTACATTCATATCATTCCGCAGCATTTATTATTATTCTTTGGTAGGTGTAACACTGATATGTATTGTATAAGTAAAATCAAATATTTTGTAAAACAGCTTCATGAACTGTTTATTTGTTATTATATTTTATCGTTCTACTGCAAGATTCTGTTTTGTTTTTTTCTTTCTCTGCTTTTTCTTATTTACCCCATAACAATCCGCCCTTCTGTATGGTTTAAGTCTGACAGTGTGTGGTTTATCATCGATTTAAAACGTTTGACGAGGTGGGACGTTACAACCGAACATCCGAACGTCGGAAATTCCCGATTGTTAGGGTAAAGAAGAAAAGAGGTAGAAGAAGAAACAAAAAGCAAGTCACAGAATCTCACATTCGTAGTGGATCAAAATATAATATCAAACAATAACAGTTATACAAAGAAAAAGTGTATCTGTTAATTTACATCAATACATCAGAGTTACAACCAATCATATATAAACTGGACAATATAACAACTTGTCCCAGATATACAACAATAATATACTCAGCGGAATACACTTCATATGTTCCTACTATCCAGCTTGCCTCCTGAGCTCCAAAACAACCTAACCTGAAAATCTGTAATACTCGATCTGACCCGAGCATTATATCAAAGTAACACCCGGGTCAGGCCAGAAACCAGCGTGAATAAACCCATATAACATGAAATACTAAGTTATTAAACTTATTTGCAAACCAGGGTAACTCGTACCTTCCTATGAGTTCTAAAAGTCCATTACTTATTATAAATAATATCCAAGAACCATTGCTCAGTTAAAGGCCAAGTTACTTAATTTATTCCAATTCCAGCCTGTTGGGTTCCAAACTCAAATTTATAAAGAATCGAAGTGGTTTCGGGTATTCACTGATACCCGACCCCAGCCTCTTCGAATCCAAAGTTATTCATTAAGCCAAATGTTTAAGTTTAAATAATACAATCTATATTCAAGATTTCATATTCACACCACAATTCAACTTAGATAGGTAGCCCACATTATCACAGTTCAACCCATTCATATCATAGCATATCTCAAACGCTCATCAGAGACATCAACAACCCAAGTCATCCCATATCATTCAACCATCCATAAGCAAGATTTATTGGATATATAATTCCAAATTAATTTAATCAATCTCCAATATTTAATCACCAACTTTATTACTTGGATTACCTTAATCCTGCTCACTTAACATTAACTAATTACAACCCAATTAATTAATCATTCTTAAATCATCCATCTTAACTAATCATTCTTGATTTATTATTCTTTAATTACTTAGTTTAATTACATTAATTAATTAAACTTTAATTACCACATAGATTAATTAGCCTTAATCATTCACATTAATTAACCTTTAATTAATCTCCTTAATTAATTAATTACATTAATTAATGATCCTCTAACTACTTTCCTTAATTAATTATTCTTTTAACTAATTACATTTATTAATTAACCTTAATTAATCATCCCGTAGTTATCCTCCTTAATTTAATAATAGATTACCTTTAATTTACTACCATTAATTAATTAACCTTTAATTAATAATCAATAAATTAACTAATTAATAATCCTAATTGCACAACCTAAAAATTTTAAGATAATTCATTTATCTTAATCACTTAAGTAAACTGATTAATCTTCAATTACTTATATGAAGTAATTATTTCATTAATTAACTAATCATTCTTTAATTATTTACTTTAAATAATTATCCTTTATTTGATTATATTAAGTAATCATGTCCCAATTACTTTAATTAATTATAACCATTCAAAACCATTCAAAGCACCAATTTAATTTCATATTCTATGTCATTTAAAAATAATTTATATTGAAACTTGATCAATATTTCTTTTGAAAGCTTGTTTAATAAATTTATTAGTTATTATATTTACTCTGAAAACTTGTTAACATATCTTACTTCCCTTTCCTTAAATAACTTGATCATCGTATACTTATTTTTATTCAAGCTTAGGAAACCTGGAAAAAATTCCTTAAATATCAAAACCTGAGTCAGATCAAAATTTTCCTCGTGTCAAACCCGCTCTTCTCTTCTAAATCAATAACCCGAGGACTACTTCACACAAAACACCATCCTACCTGAAGTATAATCCTTCTTCTCCGATGCCCCAAAACACCCAGCACCTTTCTGATACAAGTAGCACACGTGCACATGCACATCTTAACTGGCCGGCTTCGAACTCGTCTCGACCATCGACACCTCGATGATCTACTCCTCGATACCTCCGACCTTCCAGATTGACGCAATCGAATGCAAAACAGAATCGAGCTCAATGATTCAAAAACTAGAAACCACACAAATAAGAAAACCCCTTGCCGACGATGAACTCCGGTCACCAGAAGCAACGTGCTTACACCGATAGCAGCGCCAAACCCTCTTCTTTCTATTCCCCCACCACCGATCGACCATAGATCATCTACGACAACACAAAACCCTGATTTTGGCGCCCCACCTCTATGCCCACTCTAGCCAAGGACACTACGGTGTATTGCCGTCAACTAGTGCGGAGAATAAGGCTGTTGAGGAGCAACCATCCGTGTAATTGCTTTGTGCGAGCACCGATATGTCAGATATTACAAGATACATTTGGTTTAAGGAGGAAATCCGACAAACCGATACAAACTCAAAGCTGCTACACAGTGGCTATATATATCCTTCGGAAACAAGTATAGAAATAAACATAACACAAATCAGTCACAGACATCCATATCACAAAGGCGGAAATAGATATGAATAAATAACACATGAAAGTTTACCTTAGAGTAATGGTCAAACAAGATCCATAATGTCACAAAAGGATAGCTACAACTGCTAGACAAAAGAATATGGATACATCAATGAGTCTATATCTCAAATGTATACAACAAAAACTACTAATCTAAGTAGTTAGCCAAAAGTCAGGGTGATAATCCCAAAGGTGAAGTCAAGCAGAAACACCTATAACATCTCGGTCTGACCCGAGTATTATTTAGTAAGAAAATAATAAACGGATCAGTCTAGCTATAAATATCAGATAAAATGATATAGAATAAGAGATATGACATAAATATATGATAACCATAAAGCCATACTGTGATAAGTATGTAATTGAAAATCAACAAGAGGTTAATCAATATCACAAGAATCTTCTCAAAGATAAAAAAGAATGTCATACTCTTTATTTTTATTCACTAAAACCATAAATATTGACAATTATATCAATGCCAATCAGAAAAGTTAATGACACACAAAATTCATCAGTGCACAAATATTGATAAGACTTATCAATGTAAGTCACGAAAATTGGTGAAACACAAATTCCAGAAATCATCAATGGAAATCCATAAATCACAAAAAGGGGGAGGCCAATCACAAAACGGGAGCATGAAAACTCACCAACACGTGTATCACAAAATGGAACGCTATTCCTTGGTTGCTAACCATTAATTTTGAGCCGAAGCTCCACCAAACGGCCGAAGACCATGGGTCGCTACCCCACCAAATTGAGCCAAAGCTCCATAGAAACGGGGTTTAGTCTCCCTCGTAGACAAAGAGATATCGCACATTTTCTAGTCTAAATCACAAAAATGATTATCAATGATCATCAAGAAGTGTCAATGATAGTAAGCTAGTAAATGTATGAGCTTAGCTTCATGTCTCATAACCACTAGCTTAACTTAAATATTTACGAACAAATTGTAGATCTCCACTCGAAAATTGTCGTAAGAGATTCAATCGATTAAGTCCAAGGATTAACCGACGAAGTAAACGCAAGCGTTTCATACCACTTGTCTTACAAAGTCGTTTAATTAGATTTCTCGTACGAGTGAGGTAAAGATTTGTATATTTTTATAATGACAAATCACAAAAATGATCGTAGAAACGATCAAATCACATAAATTCACATACGAAGGCGTGAATGAAATCCAAGAATTCGATTCCAAATTCATCAAAGTGAAAATACCCTTGCGACTCGACACGACGCGACCTAGCAAATGAGCGACCTAAGAGGTAGCGGCATAAGTGCAGGGGCGAGCGACCTAAGGAATGGTGCGACTCAACAGTGCAAACGACCTAAGTGGTAACGGCATAAGTGAAGGGTGAGCGACCTAAGGAATGGTGCGACCTAATGGGTCGAGCAACCTAACACAAGCGACCAAGCATGGCGCGACCAATCCATGGCGCGACCTAACTGTAGAGCGACTTAAGGCATGGCGCGACTTAAGGCAAGGCGCGACCTAAGGCATGGCGCGACCTATGTGCACGCGTGACTTAATGGGCCGAGCGACCTAACACGAGCGAGCAGGTCGAGCGACCTAGGGAGTTACGACCTAAGGCATGGCCGATTCAAAATCAAGGCAAGCGACCTATAGGACCTAACTTGTCGCGACCTAAGGGATTGCGTGATATAGCAGGTGCGACTTACATGGTTGAGCGACCTATGGGGTGGAACGACCTAACACATAGCCGAACGACCTAACGACCTAAGGGGCAAACACGACCGCGCGACCTAAGTGGGGATGACCTAGCATGGCGTGACCTATAAGGGAGCGACCTATATGCAGGCCGACCTAGTGTGCAGGCCGAGAACCCTATGTGCAGGCCGAACGACCTAAGCAACAAAAATGCCAAAAACTCTCTCAATTTGCAACCGATCGAGCACGAACGCTAAGGGATTACGCCTATCGACTACCCGGTCCTATTGGCTCCTCGATGCATCACCAAAAACGTGTTCCAACATCAAAGATCGGACTTTTAAAGATTTGAACCCAAAAACACTAAAAATTAGGATTTTCACCAATTCAATCCAAACCAAGAGCAAATGCATATGAATAGGTGTTAGGAATTTATATCCAACAATCAAAGATAGTTATGGACAAAGATGTGAAATAAAAATCTCACCTTTGCACAAAATCAGTAGAGAAGAAGCTTGAAATCAATGGAAGAATCAATGACTTCTCTTTGAATTTGGAGTTAGATGTTGGATTTGCAAATGAACTTGAGTTTGGAGATTTAATTTCCCATTCCTTCCTCCATTTTTGATGAAGCTTGAGTGTTAGGAAATGAAAGTAAAGTTATGAAAGGAAGGGGGTTGAGCTAGAGTAAATAGTTTAGGCTAATGGGCTAAACCAAACCCAAAGCCCAAAGTGAAAAAGTGGCAAAATTCCACTAACTCCAAACATATCAAAGTTTATACTCAAAAAGATTGCAAACGTTGTTTTGGACCCAATGGAAGTGGTTCCGAGTCCTAATTCGACCATATGCAAAAAGCAACTTTTCGGACTAAATCCGACTAACGATAAAATATTAAAATAAAATATTTAAATATTCAATCGTAAAATATGTGGGTTGTTATAGACTTCCCTCCTTAAAGAAATTGCGTCCTCACAATATTTAAGAAGAAAATATAAGGTAACAACCATGAAAGCATATCAACACAAACGAAATTTGAAATAACAAATTCACCTCAAAGAGCACGAGAAAGTAAGTCCGGATGTATTCGCTTGATGAACTCTCTAGATTCTCAAGAGCAATCCTTAGGATTCGAGGACCATTGGACTTTAATAATTGGAACATCTTTATTTCTAAGGAGCTTGACTTCGAAGCAATAATACGAATAGGATGTTGCTCAGAAGTTAAATTGGGTGAAATTTCAATTTCTTCTACAACACCGGGCTCAAGAATAGAATCGAAATCTCGAAGGCACTTCCGTAATTGAGAAACGTGAAACACGTCATGAATAGAAGAAAACTAAGCCGGTAATAAAAGGCAATAAGCCACGGAACCAATACGTTCGGTGATAGGAAATGGACCAATATCGAGGTGCTAACTTTCCCGATCGACTGAAACGTACAACACCCTTCATAGGTGAAACACGAATAAACACAAGATCCCCACAGAATATGCTAATTTCCTTCTCCGGTTATCGGCATAGGATCTTTACCTGCTCTGGGGTTCTTTCATCCTATGACGAATAAGGCCAGCCTTAAGCCAACCAGAAGGAGATCGGCATAGCCTTCCATAGAGTGCCTCGAAAGGTGCCGTACCAATACTAGATTGGAAGCTATTATTATAGGAAAACTCAACAAGAGAAATATGATCTTCCCAACTTCCACCAAAATCAAGAACACATGCACGAAGAAGATTTTCAAGAGTTTGATTCACACGCTCGGTTTGTCCATCGGACTAGGGATGATAAGCGGTGCTAAAATTAAGCTTCGTTACCAAAGCTTTTTGAAGACTCTTCCAAAATCCACTAGTAAACAATGGATCACGATTACTAACAATAGAAGAGGGAACTCCATGCAATTTTACAATTTCTTTAACAAAGAGTTTGTCCAAGAGAGGAACAGTTTGATTTGACCGAACGGGAATAAAATGGGCGAATTTAGTGTGTCCATCGACTATCACCCATAAGCTACCATGACCCGAACGAGAACGGGGAAGGCCGTCAATAAAATCCATGAAAATTTGGTCCCACTTCCAAACTGGAATTTCTAAAAGTTGTAATAACCCACCGGGCCTTTGGTGTTCGGCCTGAATGAGTTGGCAAGTCTTGCAACACTTAACAAAGTTAGCAATATCAGATTTCATTCCCTCCCAATAATAAAGTCGCTTCATATCCGCGTACATTTTACTACTACCGGGATGAATGGTAAATTTAGAATGATGATAATCTTCTAAAATGTCATTACGAAGATTACTAATATTTGGCACGATAAGTCTACCAAATTTTCGAATACCGCAACGAGAATCAATATCAAAGTCTTTCAAACCCTCAATATTAATTTTATCCCTAAAATTTTGGCCAACAAGAGCCAATTCGGGATCTAGCTTTTGAGCTTCAAGAATGCGGTCTAAAAGAGAAGGATGCGCCTCAAGACTACATAAAACAAGAGATGAACACAAATCAGAAACACGGTCTCAAATCTCACAAGTGGATAGAATTCTGAGATCATTCTATTCGGATATCATCATAGAAACAACCGCTTGTTGCTTACGACTAAGTGCGTCCGCAACACGATTTCCCTTCCCGGGAGTATAGAGAATATCAAGATCATAAGATGCAAGAAATTCGAGCCAACGTCGTTGATGCAAATTAAGTTCCTTTTGAGAAAATAGATACTTTAAAGATTTATGATCGGTGTAAAGAATAAATTTTTCTCCCAAAAGATAATGATGCCAAACGCGAAGGGCGAAAACAATAGCCGCGAGCTCTAAATCTTGAGTGGCATATCTAGTCTCGGCTGGCTTCAATTGCCTAGAAGCATAAGCAATAACACATTCTCTTTGCATAAGAACGGCACCCAAACCAACGGGACTAGCATCGGTATAAACAATAAAATCTTGGTTTCCCTTGGGAATCACAAGAATAGGAGCATCGGAAAGGAGTTCTTTTAATTTCTGAAAAGCGACTTCACATTTGTCCGACCAAATGTATTTCATTCCCTTCTTTGTCAAACTAGTAAGAGGCACGGAAATTTTGGAAAAGTCCTTTATGAAACAGCGGTGATAACCTGCCAATCCAAGGAAACTTTGAATTTCCGTCACACTCTCCGGTCTCTTCCAATCTTGGATCGCTTCAATCTTTGAAGGATCCACGGAAATTCCGGATTCGGAAATAATATGACCGAGAAACTTCACACGAGATTGCCAAAAGTGGCATTTAGAAAAATTTTCTTTCAATTGATTGCTCCTAAGAGTTTCCAACACAATCCGAAGATGCTTTTCATGCTCCTCCTTGGTTTTTGAATACACAAGAATATCATCAATAAAGATGAGGACAAACCGATCGAGGAAGTCTTTGAAAACTCTATTCATAAGGTCAACGAAATAAGCCGGAGCATTCGTTAAACCAAATGGCGTAATAAGCCATTCATAAGATCCATAACGAGTACGGAATGATGTCAAAGGAATGATATCCTCTGCAATACAAAGCTGATGAAAACCGGTAGCTAAGTCTAATTGTGAAAAGACTCTAGCACCACTAAGTTGATCGAATAGATCATCAATCCGAGGTAAAGGATATTTATTCTTGATAGTAAGATCATTAGGCTTGCGGTAGTCAACGCAAAGCCTAAGTGTACCATCGGATTTCTTCACAAAAATAGCCGAAGCTCCCCAAGGAGAGGAACTGGAGCGAATAAATTACTTCGTCTCCAACTCGGATAATTGTTTGCGCATCTCCTCATTTTCTTTATTGGACATACGATAAGGAGGACGAGTGACAGGTTGAGCTCTAGGGATGAGATTAATTTTGAACTCAATTGCTCGCTCAGGTGGTAATCCTGAAACAGGGTCATAGATGTCGAAAAATTCACGAACAACATGAATAAGAGAAATAATATCTTCCTCATCATCATTATCGTCATCATGAGGATTTAAAGAATATAAAGATGCAACTAAACTAGAATCCAAATCTTTAAGTTCGATAGAAATCCGCTTAACAAATTGAGGATGTCGAAGATGAATAGTCCGCACAGGACATAGGATTGGGGCTTCATAGCGGTTAAGCCAATACATTCCCAAAATCATTCCAAAGCCTAAGTAGCGCATAACATGCAAATCGGCTCGGAGAGAAAAATCATACAAAATAATCTCGACATCCTTACACAATAAACTGATTGTTGCGGATCCACCAACAGGATTCACAATTCTTAAAGAAGTCATTAAACACAAAACATCGAAAGAAAAAGTATTAACAAGTTCTTTCGAAATGAAAGAATGGGATGCACCCGTATCAAAAAGAACTCGAATAGGATGATTACGAAATAAAATAATGTCGTCAATGATAGAATGAGAAATACCTTTACCACGAGATGTGTTGCCAAGGGCTTGAGCAACATTAAGCTTTCCCTCCTTCCTATTTTGAAGTTTGGGAAAAGAAGATACATAATGATCCGGGCTTTTGCAATAGCGACAAGTACGAGGCTTTGAACACTTATTCGCATAATGGTCCTTAGAACCACAGTTGTAGCATTGCCCACTACTTGAGGTAGAAGTCTTGGCTGTCGGAGGGGCTTGCTTCCCTTCCTTATTGTTGGGATAAGGACCCTTGAACTTATTAGTCCTTTTCTTGTTGTTGAAGTTCGGTTTGGCACCCATAACTTCAACATCACTTTCTTTATCTGCCTCTTCAAGTCGAAGAGCGATATCAACGAGTTGATCAAAAGAAACTTCTAGCTTTAGAAATAATGGCTTCTTGAGATCTTTATTCAAGACATAGACAAATCTTTGGTTTTTCTTCAAGGGGTGTTTATATATTCGACCCCATATTTAGAAAGTGACTCGAAGGATGCGACATAATCTACCGCGGAGGATTCACCTTGAACAAGGTCAATGAAGCAACGAGCCAAAGTCACCTTCTCAGCTTCTGGCACAAACTTTAATTCGAATCGTTTTCGGAATTTCTCCCAAGTAAGATCCGCTTCATTTATTTCAGAAATCAGAAGCTCATACCAATCTAATGCTCTTTCTTGGAGCATACTAGAGGACACCTGAACACGGTGAAGATCAATAAGATTCATGCGAGAAAAGATTCGATCGCACGTTCTCAGCCAAGCTTGGACTGCAATAATGGTTTCAGAACCTTTGAATGGCTTTCCACCCAAATTTGTATAATTACTGCACCAACGTGCAAATCCAGACCTAGGATGAGTAGACTTCGGATTAGATCCGTCTGCTTGAGCATTCCTTACTAGATTAAGAAGCTGCTGGGTAGACATAAATACTCCATCTTGGGGAGTAGCACGAGACTGACCGACGTTGGGACGGCCAGGTCTATCCATTTCTCTTCCTTTTGAAAGAAAGAAAGAAGAAGGATAAGGTTATTCACTAAATGAATATCAAGCAATCTTGATAGATAAACAAGGAATCAAAAAGAAAATAGGATGAATCGGTACGAAGACTCAAATTAAATCCTAAAGCACGACTCCTAAGATGGACTTAGGACGATGATCCTTGCTAGATTATTCTACATTGTTCCGAAGATTGGCTCTGATACCAAGCTGTGGCGCCCCATCTCTATACCCGCTCTAGCCAAGGACACTACGGTGTAATGCCGTCAACTAGCACGGAGAATAAGGCTGTTGAGGAGTGACCATCCGTGTAATTGCTTTGTGCGAGCACCGATATGTCAGATAGTACAAGATACATTTGGTTTAAGGAGGAAATCCGACATACCGATACAAACTCAAAGCTGCTACACAGTGGCTATATATATCCTTCGGAAACAAGTATAGAAATAAACATAACACAAATCAGTCACAGACATCCATATCACAAAGGCGGAAATAGATATGAATAAATAACACATGAAAGTTTACCTTAGAGTAATGGTCAAACAAGATCCATAATGTCACAAAAGGATAGCTACAACTCCTAGACAAAAGAATATGGATACATCAATGAGTCTATATCTCAAATGTATACAACAAAAACTACTAATCTAAGTAGTTAGCCAAAAGTCAGGGTGATAATCCCAAAGGTGAAGTCAAGCAGAAACACCTATAACATCTCGGTCTGACCCGAGTATTATTTAGTAAGAAAATAATAAACGGATCAGTCTAGCTATAAATATCAGATAAAATGATATAGAATAAGAGATATGACATAAATATATGATAACCATAAAGCCATACTGTGATAAGTATGTAATTGAAAATCAACAAGAGGTTAATCAATATCACAAGAATCTTCTCAAAGATAAAAAAGAATGTCATACTCTTTATTTTTATTCACTAAAACCATAAATATTGACAATTATATCAATGCCAATCAGAAAAGTTAATGACACACAAAATTCATCAGTGCACAAATATTGATAAGACTTATCAATGTAAATCACGAAAATTGGTGAAATACAAATTCCAGAAATCATCAATGGAAATCCAGAAATCACAAAAAGGGGGAGGCCTATCACAAAATGGAAGCATGAAAACTCACCAACACGTGTATCACAAAATGGAACGCTATTCCATGGTTGCTAACCATTAATTTAGAGCCGAAGCTCCACAAAACGGCCCGAAGACCATGGGTTGCTACCCCACCAAATTGAGCCAAAGCTCCACAGAAATGGGGTTTAGTCTCCCTCGTAGGCAAAGAGATATCGCACATTTGCTAGTCTAAATCACAAAAATGATCATCAACGATCATCAAGAAGTGTCAATGACAGTAAGCTAGTAAATATATGAGCTTAGCTTCATGTCCCATAACCACTAGCTTAACTTGAATATTTACGAACAAATTGTAGATCTCCACTCGAAAATTGTCATAAGAGATTCAATCGAGCAAGTCCAAGAATTAACTGACGAAGTAAACGCGAGTGTTTCATACCACTTGTCTTACGATGCCATTTAATTAGATTTCTCGTACGAGTGAGGTAAATGTTTGTATATTTTTAAAATGGCAAATCACAAAAATGATCGTAGAAACAATCAAATCACAAAAATTCACATACGAAGACGTGAATGAAATCCAAGAATTCGATTCCAAATTCATCAAAGTAAAAATACCCTTGTGACTTAACACGGCGTGACCTAGCAGATGAGCGACCAAAGAGGTAGCGGCATAAATGCAGGGGCGAGCGACCTAAGGAATGGTGCGACTCAACAGTGCAAACGACCTAAGTGGTAACGGCAAAAGTGAAGGGTGAGCAACCTAAGGAATGGTGCGACCTAATGGGCCGAGCGACCTAACATAAGCGACCAAGCATGGCGCGACCAATCCATGGCGCGACCTAACTGTAGATCGACTTAAGGCATGGCGCGACTTAAGGCATGGCGCGACCTAAGGCATGACGCGACCTATGTGCACGCACGACTTAATGGGCAGAGCGACCTAACACGAGCGAGCAGGCCGAGCAACCTAGGGAGTTACAACCTAAGGCATGGCCGATTCAAAAGCAAGGCAAGTGACCTATATGACCTAACTTGTCGCGACCTAAGGGATTGCGTGATATAGCAGGTGCGACTTACATGGTTGAGCGACCTATGGGGTGGAATGACCTAACACATAGCCGAACGACCTAACGACCTAAGGGGCAAACAAGGCCGTGCGACCTAAGTGGGGACGACCTAGCATGGCGCGACCTATAGGGGAGCGACCTAAATACAGGCCGACCTTGTGTGCAGGCCGAGAACCCTTTGTGCAGGCCGAACGACCTAAGCAACAAAATTGCCAAAAACTCTTTCAATTTGCAACCGATCGAGCACGAACGCTAGGGGATTACGCCTATCGACTACTCGGTCCTATTGGCTCCTCGATGCATCACCAAAAATGTGTTCCAACATCAAAGATTGGATTTTTAAAGATTTGAACCCAAAAACACTAAAAATATGGATTTTCACCAATTCAATCCAAACCAAGAGCAAATGCATATGAATAGGTGTTAGGAATTCATACCCAACAATCAAAGATAGCTATAGACAAAGATGTGAGATAAAAATCTCACCTTTACACAAAATCAATGGAGAAGAAGCTTGAAATCAATGGAAGAATCAATGGCTTCTCTCTGAATTTGGAGTTAGTTGTTGGATTTGCAAATGAACTTGAGTTTGGAGTTTTAATTTCCCATTCCTTCCTCCATTTTTGATGAAGCTTGAGTGTTAGCAAATGAAAGTAAAGTTATGAAGGGAAGGGGGTTGAGCTAGAGTAAATATTTAGGCTAATGGGCTAAACCAAACCCAAAGCCCAAAGTGAAAACGTGGGAAAATTCCACTAACTCCAAACATATCAAAGTTTATATTCAAAAAGATCGCAAACGATGTTTTGGTCCCAATGGAAGTGGTCCGAGTCCTAATTCGACCGTATGCAAAAAGTAACTTTTCGGACTAAATCCGACTAACGATAAAATATTAAAATAAAATATTAAATATTCAATCGTAAAATATGCGGGTTGTTACACCTGATTTCGACATCGACCCAACAAGCTCTTGTAACCCTACTTTCCCCTTGTCCTGTCACCACGACCATCGAGAATTTAGATCACCATTTTTCCCTCAATCTTCTCCCAACAAGCACCCTCCGACACAAAACCCAAAACTCCAAATTTACACAATTGCCGGAAATTGGCAAATTTCCAATTTCCAATCATCTCTACGTATCTCGATTCCCACCAACTTAAAAAAATGATTTTGCCATTAAAATTCACCATTTTCAAATTCGATTTGGATTATCTAATCAAAACTTGGGATTTAACTACCTTAATTTTTGATTTGAATTGATTTACCACTGTAAATTTTGATTTTTGTCATAATTACCTCATGTGTATACCTGGAGCTATTTTTAAAAATCGAATCTGACAATTACAAACAATTTCCTTTCACAGATCATATCATAAAACTATTTATGTAACTGATGTGAATTTTTTTGAACTTGATAAGTTGATAAAACTGATTCCAGTTTTATACGTACTCAGACACACATATATCTATATACACAGAGATTTTAGCTATTTTTCAACAGATTTTATTTATGCAACATTTTCATAATATTGCCTTAAGAAATATCACATGCATTAGAGATAAACAAGTGAAGTTTTTGTAAATTAGATGTTTAGAAACTCTTTCAGTTTGAACAGAGACTTGCTTTTCATGTTCCAGTCATGTATATAAATATTAACACACATATATACTTAAAATCATTTTTAAACAACATGCACAACATAATTCAAATGATACTTAAAAGATCATCGCATGCTAGTTCAAGATATATCATATTTTCCAAGTTTTACTCACCTTTTCTCCTTGAAAAGAGCGGCACTTGCTTCAAAATAAAACCGCTGCTAGTTTGATTTGGATCTGCTTGATCTTTGATTTGAAACTACTGCTTGTTTTGCTTAGGTTGACCCTGAAGTTGTTTGATCTCAGGCGAAAGCTCAAAGTTTGATTTTGCTTTTCAGTTTTAATTTGAAAGATGAGAGAAAAATGGTTTGAGAAAGTGAAAATGAATACACAGTCCGATTTTTCTTTTTTTTAACACTTAATCTATATGCATTACCATTAAAAGAACCAAATGCCACATGTTAATGCATGTTTTCCCTAAGCTTACACATGTTTAAATGCATGTATTACAAGCTTACAAATGTTTTGAATTCATTACTGTATCAATTACCTATGTTTTAAACAAACTATGTGTTATTTTTATATTTAGTGTAAAAGACAAGTGTATATATTCCTTATGTTTTTGTTACTTAACCTTTAAATCTTTATATATATAAAAACTATCTTAATTTCAAATATAATTTTTAAAAGAAAGTATTTCAAACCTTTTTATTAAATCTTGTTTTAAGCTTAAAATATTTATCTTGTGTTTTAATTTTAAATAGCTCTTGAAACTCGGTTTTCTATATTTTTCTAAATAGAATTTAACTTTAATTACCCTTTGAAAATTATTAGAATTCCATTTATTTATCCGAATAAAAATTAGTTTCCCCTGTAGTAAAATCAGATAATTATTCAATCATCAGATGACCAAAATCCAGGTTATCACAGCCATAATGGTTCTCACAGGAAGGGAAATTTATTTGTAAAGTAAAGTCTCATATGTAATATTTTCTACTTTACAAGTTAAAGGAGACTTGGTTGAAATTAAGACCACACACCTCTTTGAGGTCTTGAGATACTTATACTAATATGTGGTTTAATCGAATAGATACCATATATGATGCGTATCTTAAGCTAAGACAAAACTGATTATCGTTAATAAAACAATCTAGCTTGTTGAGGTAGAATGTTATTGAAGATGGGAATAAATATATTAGTCCCACATCGGAAAAATTATTTTAATATTTGTGCATATATATGAAACCTCACACGCTCTATCAATAGAATAACTAAAGGAGAAGAGAAAGGGACACTGTCATAACATGCACGCACGAATAACACTTAGAACTTGGAACATGCGCATATGCGAGAAGGGATCGAAAATGGTATGACTATTGGGTACCAACTGTCGTAATTTTTAAACCTATTTTTCCTCTTCAATTTTGAACTGTTAGTTGCAAATAGTTACGACCATTTTCTAACGTCACACCCCTTCGCCTAACATCCGGCCATGCACTATATATACGCCTCCAACATCAGTTTTATTTTTCAACTTCTCGTCTTCTCAATTCTTGAATAATAAATTTCTTATGAATCCATGGACATCGTTGCTCTCTAGATTCAGGTTTTGTTGTATCTTTCGAAGCAGTTTCTTATCAACCCGTTAGCAAACTCCGAGCGAGTGGGGGCAAATATTTCTTTAAGGAAGGCGTCTGCGCACCTCAAAACCTAACTCAACTCTGATCCTTCACTGTTTCCTACATTCTTAAAGCAATATTCGCCATGGAAAAAGGATCAAAATCTGCATTCAAACTGATGAACCAGGGCTTCGTCAGACTAGACAGACTGAGTGGAACCAACTTCATGCGCTAGCAAGATGAAATGTAGTTCCTTCCTACCACCGTGAAGGACTACTACATATCAAATGAAAACCATCCAGCGCATCCTCCAACCGAAAAGGACATTAAAGAATTAAAGCAGCAGAAATTGAAACACGATGAAAATGAATTGCTATACCGAGGCCACATTCTTAGCACCTTATCTGATCGTTTATACGACCTTTACACTCCAATGAAATCGCTTAAGAAGATCTGGGATGCACTACAAGCAAAGTACAAGACTGAAAAGATTGGAACGGACAAGTTTTCTTACCATACAGTACTTTGAATTTCAGATGAAAGACGATATTTTTGTAATGGATCAGATGCATGACTTACATGTCATAGTTATCAAACTTGAGATTTGAAAGTGCAGGTTCTAAAATCCATCCAAGTAGGGGCTATAATTGCAAAACTTCCACCAAGTTGGAACATCTACCGCAAAAAGGCTCTTACACATGACTAAGGAAATCTCATTTAGAAAAGGTTGGAAAACACATATGAATTGAACAAGAAAATAGAATTATTGATGGTGTTTTTCAATCCTCTAACGTGAACAATGTAAATTCTAGAACGAAGAGAAATAGCGGTCAAAACCAAAACTTTAAGCCAAACAAGACAATCAAGAAGGGAAACAACTCTAATCCAAAAGACAAAAGGAATAACGGATGTTTTAACTATGGTAAGCTTGGGCAGTACAAGCGAGAGTGCAGTGCTCCTCCAAAATAGAATAATGGAAACTCTACAAGTGAAAATATGGTTGATTCCGAGAAAATGCAAGAAATCAATGCTATTGTTTTCGATTTACAGATTGGCATGATAACTGACTTGCACAAGGCTATTGCTGAAGCAAAAACTTCAGACTGGTGGGTTGATTTTGGTGCAAAGGTTCGTGTTAGCAACAACATAGATCTTTTCAAAACTTAAAAGGAAGTTGTAGGACAATAAGAAGTGCTTATGGGAAATAGGAATGGTGCAAAAGTTCTGGGAAAAGGAAATATGGAGAATCAGTTCACTTTCGACAAGAAGATCACTCTCACTGATGTGCTACATGTTCTTGATATCAAGAAGAACATGGTCTCTGCATCGATCTTTTGCAAAAGTGGCGTTAAATCGGTATCGGAGGCTGATAATTTAATTCTGTCCAAAAATGGCATGTTTGTAGGTAAAGGTTATATGTGTAATGAGATGTTCAAACTTAGTATTAATGAAATAAGAGAACATCCTACTTATACTGGTTATTCTTTATCTCTATGGCATGCACGTTTATGACATTTAAACTATAAATCCCTGAAATATATGTCCAAACATGGTCTTATTTCTATTACAAATGATGAGCATGATAAATGCGAAATATATATACAAGCCAAGATTACTAGGAAACCTTTTCCAAGTGTTGAAAGAAATTCGAAACTCTGGGATTCCGTTCACTCTGATATATGTAAATTAAGTAGAGTTTTAACTAGAGGTGGAAAAAGGTAATACATTACCTTTATTGACGATTTCTCTAATAGACATGAATATATTTGCTTAGAAGTAAGGAAAAAGCCTTTGATATGTTTAAAAATACTATAAAACAGAAGTTGAAAATAAAAAATGTAGAAAAATAAAGAACTTATGAGGTGATAGAGGATGATAATATTTCTCCACCAAATTTTCAAACTTCTACGAAGAACATGGAATTATTCATCAACACACATCTCCTTACATGCAACAACAAAATGGCTTGGTTGAAAGAAAAAATAGAACTTTGGTTGATGCGGTCAATTTAATGTTGTTAAATGCTAAATTACCACTTAACTTATGGGGTGAAGAATTACTATGCGCATGTCATTTACATAATAGAATCACCTTATGGAAAACTAAAGTCTTTGCTTAGAGTTATGGAATGGTCGAAAACCACATCTAAGATATCTAAAGGTATGGAGGTGTATTGCCTTCTATAGGGTGACTGATCCAAATGGACTAAACTAGGTCTAAGAGCCTTGAAATGTATATTCATAGGATATGCTTAAAACTTCAAAGCATATAGATTGTTAGACTTATAATCTATATGATTATTGAATCAAGAGATGTTGTGTTTATGGAAAATAAATTCAAAGATGATTCAAATATAGTTCAGGGACAATGCCCAAATATCATTCAAACACCAATATATGCTCCTACGACCTCAACTAACAATAAAAGAAAGGTGATAAAGGAAAAAATAGAAATAAGGACATAGAGAAATAGAAAATAAAAAAACTTTGGTCCAGATTTTGTATCTTCTCAAGCTATAACATTCCTTGTGGAAGGAACAAGAATCGAATTTCTTGATAAGATACATATAGTGCTAAGTACAAAAGATGATTCAAAAATTTATAAAGAGGCTTTAGCATATAGAGATTGTTCCTTTTAGAAATAAGCAATCAATGATGAAATGGATCCAATTTTGTCAAAAAATATGTAGGAACTAACAGACTTACCTCAAGGATCGAAGATAATCTCTGCAAATGGGTATTTCAAAGAAAATATAATAATGATGGCAATGCTCAAACTTTTAAGGATAGATTGGTAGCTAAGGGATTTAGACAAAAGGAAGGAATTGATTTTTTTGACACTTATGCTCCTGTGGCAAGAATCTCACATCCATTCGAGCATTCATAGCTTGAACTTCAATCTATCAGTTACACATACATCAAATAGAAGTGAAAAAAGCCTTCTTAAATGGTGAACTTAATGAAGAAGTATACATGGAGCTACCCGAGGGGTTTACACTTCCTATTAATGAAAATAAGGTTTGCAAATTAACAAAATCACTGTACCAACTGAAGCAAGCACCCAAACAGTGGCATAAAAAAATTCAACTTTACGATTTTAGAATATGACTTTAAATAAAATAATATAGACAAATGTATTTTCTCTAAGTTCACCAAACAATATGGAGTTTCATTTGTTTGTATGTAGATGATCTATTGATATTTAACACAAATATTAAAGGCATAAAAGATACCAAAGAATATTTATCCGTGCATTCAAATTGAAAGACGTAAATGAAATCGACTCAATTTTAGGGACAAAAGTTAACAGAATTAGTGGAAATTATGCACTAAGTCAATCGCATTAGATTGAAAAAATGCTTCAAAAATTTGGGCACTTAAAAATCAAGGATGCAAATACCCCCAATAGATTTAAGCATCAATCTAAGTAAAAATGTGGAAAGTGGCATCGCTCTGCTTGAGTAAACTAGCGCCATTGGAAGTACAATATATGTTATGCATTATACAAGACCTGATATAGCATATGCGTTACGCAAACTTGCATGATATACTAGCAACCATGGAAAGCAACATTGGAAAGCAATTGAAAGACTCTTGGCGACCAAAACTCTAGGAATCTTTTATAATGGATTTCCAAGCGTATTAGAGGGTTATAGTGATGTAAGTTGGATAGCTGGTGTTGGGGATAATAAATTGTAACGACTCGTAAAGTTTTCGATAATTTAATTCTTAATTTTATTAAATGTTTGTTATCTAATATTGAAAAAAACAGAAATCTGTGACTCATTAATGAAATAATAACTTAAATGAGATGTAATAATGCTGATCTAAGTTAAATATTAACTATTTGAATGAAGTTACAATTAATGGAATTAAAGTAAATGTTATACTAGGCCATAAATCGAATATAAGAAAACAAACGTAAATATTGAATTAATTAATGAATTAATATATATTGAATGGTAATTGAATAAAACCAATATTTAGTAAGAAATTATAACATCGGTTTGGGAATGATAAACTTATAAAAATGTGATTGAGAGTTAACTATAACAATTATTATAAGTTAATCATTTATTTAGTCCATTAAATCAAAATTTGTAATCAATTGCATTGAATCTCAATTAAATGTTGTGTTAGTGTAAACTAAGGAAATAATTGGAAATAATGTTAATTCTATTCATAATATGATAATTGGTTGAATGAAAATAATGGATATCAAGATTTAATAAATTATTGGAATTTAAACTTAATAAATGGATTAATTGTAATTAAATGAAATTTAATGAAATTAAGGCTAACACTGAAATTGATTAATTAATCAACTCTACATTAACATCTAAATTTGGTTAAATTAGTATAAATGATTAAGAAATTTAAAAATGATGAAATTTGTTAATTATAGAGTTGAAATTGAAAACTTGATTTAATTAATCAATTATTACTTTATTTAATTAATTAGAAAATAGCCATTTTGGCCACTGGCTCGGATTTCGACGAAACTAGTTTCATCGGATCCGTAACAGTGAACTATTGTAGGATTACAAGTTTCGTAACGATCAGACTTGTCGTTTGATCGTACGGGCTTGAAACGCCTAAAAATCAATTGAAATCAATTTGAAATAACTTTATTTTAGCGTAACTTCTTCATATGATGGAATTTGGACTTGAAACCTGTTCCATTGCGTTTAAAATAACTAAAAACATCTATTTTGATATATGGGTTGATCCATTTTTGTTCCGAAGTCAGAACGGGCTTTTCGGGCCATTTATTGTTCAACGGTCCAAACCAATCGTATTCGTTCCTCTTTTTCTCTGCTCTACCTATATATATTGTGTTATAAACCCTAGGGCGTTTCTTATTCCTCATTTCTGTATGTACGATTCTGATGGTTTCTCTTCATTTCAGTGGCTCAGAACCCAAATTTCCAATTCAATTTAAATTCAAAATTCAACCTCAAAATTTCAAACTCTACAAACTATATCGAATTATATGTGGATTTGAAGCTCTCAACAAGCGCAAGTCAAATATATGAATCGTTTCTCAATTTGAGTTTCAATGTGGCCGGAAATCATCGAACTATTCACAGCCATTCATCAAACGTTGATGAACTACGTCTGATCGTTGAATCGAGGATATGGTTGCATAGAAGGGGATTAGTGGAGGTCATCGGTGTAGTTCATTCGATCGATTAATGGATGGATTTGGCTGCAAAATTCAATCAGGGTTCGAAATTAGGTGGCGGCCGGTGGTGTTTCAGGCGATCGCGCCTATGCCGGTCGGAGGAGTGGAGGAGGGCGAACGCAATGGCGATGGTGGCATAGCGTATAGTGTTCGGGGGACGGCGTATTCGATGGTCAAAGATGGCTTACGGCTGCGTGCTTTCTTTCTGGCGAGATCGGGTTCGTGCCTGTATGGGAGAGGGAGATGTTGACGTGGCAGTGTAATATTGGTAACTTCTATTTCATTTAATTTTAAATTTAATCTAAATTCCAATCTTCTAATTGCGATAACTTTTACATACAAGGTCCAATTCATGCACGGTTTTCTCCGCTAGGTTCGTATTCGAATTCCGGATACTTTGACGCTTGTTTGGAGGGATTCTGAGACTGTTAGAATTTTGGATTTAAACTGGATTTAAATTTAATTTAAATTCGAAAGGTAGGTGTTTTAACCCACTCACAACTTCTAAAATTTCTTATGTTTGTTAAATTGCACATTTTGAATCATCATCTCAGTTTATTTGAGTTTATTTGGATAAAATAGTTATTTAATTTATTACTGAATATAAACTGCCAGTAAATACCTGTTATTTATTATCTGTTTTATATTGTTGTTATCGATTGAATTGGATGATGATTGTGATGAATGTATGATGATTGATATTGGATGAATGGATGTTGTATTTTATATTGTTATAAACTGCAAGTTGTTATGGATTTTATTTCATTCGGGATTGCGATTTGAAATTATATATAACCGTTTTTATATTTTTAAATTGCGGATGGAAATGATAAATATCCGTATCACTTGACCGTATGATAAAAAATTATATACAAATACCGCGGTCTATATATATAAAAAAATTTGAAATGACTTCTATGGTTTTGTAAAGAAATATATGGTTTTATAGAAATATTGATCTCTGATATTATATAAATGCCACTTTATATATGTTGTTTAATTTTTGATTTTAAGTTATGCATGATTTGTTTTAATATAGAATAAGCTTAATAAGAAGTTTGATTTTATTGAAGATAATATGGATATGTATTTGAACTATATTTTAATATAGAGTATAATGATTTAAATAAATTAAGGTTGGAAGATAGATTCGAGATTTATTTGAAATTGAATTTATTTAAGAATTAAACTCGAATAAGTTTGATGGGAAATTTATTAAATTTGAAATTTTAGAAGGTATGATTTTTATAGCTTGAATTTTGGTTTAGGGTGATTTAAATGAATATTTCAAGTATAAATAAATTGATGGAATATTTAGTTATTTGTAAATTAGCTTTATTTAAATGATAATGGGTTGATTATGTAAATTATTTCAAAATTGGATAATAGAAAATCGAATTGGTGAATCGTAATTACCAACTTAGTTTTGAAATTGTTGAATACTTAAAATTGAAATATATTGAATTTGAAATAGTTTATTCTATGGGTCAAATCTGTTTTGGAATCGATATAATTTGGAATAGTTTATTTGGAAACTAAATCATATTGAAATTTATGATTTGGGATTTAGTTAAATTTAAAATTCAGAAATTCGAGTTGTTTTGGAATTGATTGTGAAGTTGAAGAAGCAAGTTTATTATATAAAATATTTTAATATTTAAACCATTTAAGTGATAGAAGTTATGTTTCAAAGTTACAAGTTTCAAAGTGTTATGATTTGAAAGTGTTATAATTTCAAGTGTTTGGTTTCGAAGTGTATAACTTTGAAAGTGCTATGATTTTGGAAAAAGATATATACTTGAAATAAAAATGATATTGTATTGATTTAGGTTTTTATAAAAATGATATCATATTGATTTGGGTTTTAAAACGGAAATGATATTGTGTTTATATGGTTTTGAAATGGATATTATATTCTGGTTTTGAAGTCTAAGCTATTTTGAAAAGACCGCGGTGTTATAATAACATTGGGTTGTTAAAGAGACCGGGATCGGAAGTTGTCATACTCTCTTCCAACTCCGAAAACCACTTTAACAACCGTGTACGCGGTGGAGATTCCAGAATGAAGTAGGATGGTGGCGGCGTTTCCTTTGAGGTAAATACGTGGACCCGACTCCCGTGAGTTGGCATAAGATGGCTAAAACAGGAGCGATTGACGGGCTAAGGAGGTAGCACCTTTTATCGGACACACCCCTTCGATACCATTCTATTACTTTGTGATTGATTTGGGCCTTTTTGATTTTGGAGGTGTGGCTCGAGGTGGGCGGTAGTAGCTGCTACGTGTTACCACCGGTCCGGAAGCGTAATTGGTATATCTACACTGGCATTGCCTAGTTGTGCTGTGTCACCTACCCTGGCGCGCATTGTACGAGTTTGGTTTTCTCTCGTAGCCCGTGGAGTATTTAGGGTAGTCTCCCAATCTGGAGATGCGCTTATACTGGATGGACTACTGGGACTATTATTGTGTTAAAGGGGAGATTGGGTAACTCCTTAACGCTGTTTAAAAGTAAGTTTATTTTACTATAGACGTTATTATAATAGCGAAATATTACTACACAGTAAATAGTTTTTCGGATCCTTAGGTGATGTGAATCCCTAGCATCTCTTAAGTTACTGCACTCATGTCAGACACTGGATAGGAGATGTCGAAACCCGTAAACATCTCTGACGCCATTTACAATAATATTTATTTATGTTGATTTAACTTACATAAGGTCTTTTAGTTCTGACTCGAGTGTTTTGTCTTTTCAATTCGCTCGGGTCAGCCTGAGCATTTCAGGATTTGGAAGAACGTATTCTGGAGGACGAAGACGAAGATTTATTATTATTATTATTTATTATAGTATTACACTACATTCATACTGTTCCGCTGCATTATTTATTATTCTCCGGTATATGTAACTCTGATATGTATTGTATAAGTATAATCAAATGTTTTGTAAAACAGCTTCATGAACTGTTATTTGATTATTATATTTTGTCATTCCGCTGTGCGATTCTGTTTTGTTTTATTTCCTTCTTCCTTTTTTCTTATTCACCCCAATAACAATTCACCCTTTTATATGGTTTAAGTCTGACGTGTGTGGTTTATCGTCGATTTAAAACGTACAAAAAGGCGGGATGTTACATTTGGTATCAGAGCTTTGGTTTAGCGATAAACCTTAGCGATGTGGGGTCTGACTCTTTCTTAGTAGGGTAGTAATACCCTATGATGAGTCGTTTAGCGTATATATGTGAGAGAGTGTATTTGTTAGTGTTATAAAAAGGGTTTTGATATTGTGTTAATTTGTTTTGTTTTGTATTTATAAATTCTAGTCAGTGCATAGGACGCTACGACATTGATAGGGATTTCTAAACACTTGATAGGACAGACCGACACAATGTTTGTTTCAAAATATAGGTGAATGAAATAATTTTTCCTATTATATTTTCTATATATAATAATTTTTTTATAAAGGTTATATTTGGTAGTAATATATTGGTTGTTAGGTAGTGAAATTTATAAATATTGATTGGAAACTAAATTTGAAGAAAAGTAAAATAAATGAGAATAAACTAGAAATTTAGAACTAAAGTTCCGGGATTTTTGAAAATCGCTTTCAAAGGATTTTGAAATATAGTAATATTGTTTATATTCTGATATAAATATTTCAATATGATTTGAAAGAATTGTTTTAAAGAAATTTTGGAAGAAATAAGTTCTGTACTCCCCTTTCTGTCAGTGGAAAATAATTTCGGTGATGAGCGCACATATCATTGACATTCATTTTCGAGTTTCAAAGTGGGAAGGCCATTGTAGTGGTTTTACTACAGATTTATTTTGATAAAAAAAAAATTTCAAATTGTTTTAAAATATAATTGGATATATAAATTGTAAGTGTATATATCTATCTATTATTTTAAAATGACTTGAAATTTAATCCGGTATTTAGTTCTTAAATTTCCATTAATCAATAGTTTCGATTATTGTAGTGAAATGGAATGTAACTAATTAATAATTGGAACTTTTAATTAAAATAAGAGATTAAATGCCAGGTTATAAATGAAATTACAGGGAAGTTGTAATTAGTAACCTATATAACGAATGATATGACTATTGAACATTAATTTGATTTATAGAAATGAGAAAATTTGTACAACATTCAACTACATCCTTAAAGCATATATATAACTTACCAAATATTAAAAGTTGTAATGTTAATAAGAGAATATAATAGAATATTATACAAGTAATACTTAAATAATGGAAGTGTTCAATAAAATTTACTTTATAAATAAGAAATTTGACGTGAAAATAGTTATAAACTTGATTCAAAATTTTAATACTACTAATTAAATGAAATAGGAAATGAGTAATGTAAGTAAAGATTTTGAACTTAAGCTAATGTTGAAAGCTATTTATTATTAAAATAAATAAATGAAATTAAGTAGTGAATAAATGAATGTAATACAATAAAAAGAAAATTTTCATGATATGAATAAATGAAAATTTGTAAGAAGTTAAATGTAAATTAAAAGATAAATCATTATATGAATGAAAAGGAAATCAAACAGTAAATGTTATGAAATGAAATAAATAAGAATGAAAGTGATCTGTTGTTTGAAATTGTTGTTCGTTTGGTTTATGGTTGTTTGGGCAAGGATACTTTAAAATTGTTTGGATGTATAAATAATCTATTTAGTTTCATCTAAGACTATTAAGTAAATGGCGCACTTAATAGTTTATTTTCCATTCTGTACAATTTGAAGTTTTGAACCTGAACAACTGTTTGTGTTGTTTGATATGAATGGATAATTGATTGAGTTGATTTTTATGTGATGATTGTATATTGGTTGCAAATGATTGTTGTTTTATATTGAATTGGTTGAAACAACTTTAAATGTTTCATTTATATAATTATTATTAACTCTTTTAGATTATATAAGTGAAATACAGGTTATGGAAGCATTTGCTACTGCTTTTGGTTTCATAATTAAATGTTATTTGCCCGACAAATAGGTACGTTCTCGGATACGGTTTTATAGCGTTATTATATTGTTTTTCCATTGTTGGGATATATTCTTTTGCGATATTGTGATAAATATTGTTATATTTGATATTATATTTTCTTCCGAGCCTCTCCGTACAAAGGAGACTCTGCCAAATTTTTTCGTATATTTTGGACTTAAAAAAATTTTGAAAAATGTTTTCCAAACTTTATTAATTCGAGTATAAAAAGATTTAATGGTTATAAATTGGTATATTTTATTTAAATTAATTAACTTTGTAAAATTATTTGTTTATAATGTTAATATTTTGAATAAGGTATATGGACTACTTAATTCCTTCTTTTCCCCTCCTTTTTCCTTTTCGGTGATGAAAAGTTTTGAGTGGGGGAGAGTGTAACGACCTATAAAATTTTCGATAATTTAATTGTTAATTTTATTAAATGCTTGTTATCTAATATTGGAAAAAATAGAAATCTGTGACTTACTAATGAAATAATAAATGAGATGTAATAATGCTGATCTAAGTTAAATATTAACTATTTGAATGAAGTTACAATTAATGAAATTAATGTAAATGTTATACTAGGCTATAAATCGAATATAAGAAAACAAACGTCAATGTTGAATTAATTAATGAATTAATATATATTGAATGTTAATTGAATAAAATCAATGTTTAGTAAGAAATTATAACATTAATTTGGGAATGATAAACATATAAACATGTGATTGAGAGTTAATGATAACAATTATTATAAGTTAATCATTTATTTAGTCCATTAAATCAAAATTTGTAATCATTTGCAATGAATCTCAATTTAAAGTTATGTTAGTGTAAATTAAGGAAATAATTGGAAATAATGTTAATTCTATTCATAATATGACAATTGGTTGAATGAAAATAATGGATATTAATATTTAATAAATTATTGGAATTTAAACTTAATAAATGTATTAATTGCAATTAAATGAAATTTAATGAAATTAAGGCTAACACTGAAATTGATAAATTAATCAACTCTAAATTGACATCTAAATTTGGTTAAATTAGTATAAACGATTAAGAAAATTAAAAATGATGAAATTTGTTAATTATATAGCTGAAATTTAAAACTTGATTTAATTAATCAATTATTAGTTTATTTAATTAACTAGAAAATAGCCATTTTGGCCACTAAATCGGATTTCGACGGAAATAATTTCATCGGATCCGTAACAGTGAACTATTGCAGGATTTCATGTTTCGTAACGATCGAACTTGTCGTTTGATCATACGGGCTCGAAACGCCTATAAATCAATTAATTGAAATCAATTGAAATCAATTTGAAATAACTTGATTTTAGCATAACTTCTTAATACGATGGAATTTGGACCTGAAACCTTTTTCATTGCGTTTGAAATATCATACGGGCTCGAAATCCCAATTTTGTTTCGGAGTCAGAACGGGCTTTTCGGGCCATTTATCGTTCAACGGTCCAAACCAGTCGTATATGTTCCTCTATTTCTTTGCTCTACCTATAATTATCCTCTTATAATCCCTAGTGAATTTCTTATTCCTTATTTATATACGTACAATTCTGATGGCTCCTCCTCATTTCAATGGCTGAAAACCGTATATTTTCCAATTCAATTCCAGTTCAAAATTCAACCACAAAATTTCAAACTCTACAAACTATATCGAATTATATATGGATTTAAAGCTCTCGACGAGCGCAAGTCAAATATATGATTCGTTTTTTAATTTGAGTTTCGATGTGGCCGAAAATCGTCGAACTATTCACGGCCATTCATCAAACGTTGATGAACTTCGTCTGATCGTTGAATCGAGGATATGGTTGCGTAGAGGGGGACGAGTGGAGGTCATCGGCGTCGTTCATTCGATCTATTAACGGTTGGATTTGGCTGCAAAATTCAATTGGGGTTGAAATTGGGTGGCGGCCGGTGGCGTTTCAGGCGATCGCGCCTATGCCGGTCGGAGGAGTGGAGGAGGTCGAACGCAATGGCGATGGTGGCGTAGCGTATAATGGTCGGGGGATGGTGTATTCGATGTTCAAAGATGGATTGAGGCTGCGTGCTTTCTTTCTGGCGAGATCAGGTTCGTGCCTGTTGGGGAGAGGGAGATGTTGACATTGCAATGTTATATTGGTAACTTCTATTTTATTTAATTTAAAATTTAATCTAAATTCCAATCTTCTAATTGCAATAACTTTTACATACGAGGTCCAACTCACACGTGCTTTTCTCCGCTAGGTTCGTATTTGAATTCCACATACTTTAGTACTGGTTTGGACGGATTCTGAGCCTGTTCGAATTTTGGGTTTGAATTGGATTTAAATTCAATTTAAATTCGATAGGTGGGTGTTTTAGCCCACTCACAACTTTTAAAATTTTTTATGTTTGTTAAATTGATTTATGATGTGTTAGAGATTTATTTATGACTATTTGGCACATTTTGTATCATCATATCAGTTTATTTGAATTTATTTGGATAAAATTGTTATTTAATTTATTATTAAATATAAACTGCCAATAAATACATGTTATTTTTTATCTATTTTATATTGTTGTTACTTATTGAATTGGATGATGATTGTGATAAATGTCTGATGATTGATATTGGATGAATGGATGTTGTATTTTATACTGTTATAAACTGCAAGTTGTTATGGATTTTATTTCATTCGAGATTGCGGTTTGAAATGATATATAAACGTCTTTATATTTTTAAATTGCGGATTGAAATGATAAATATCTGTATCACTTGACCATAGGATAGAAAATTATATACAGACACCGCGGTCTATATATAAAAAAATTTGAAATGACTTCTATGGTTTTGTAAAGAAATATATGGTTTTATAGAAATATTGATCTCTGATATTATATAAATGTGACTTTATATATATAGTTAAATTCTTGATTTTATGCTATGTATAATTTGTTTTAATTTCGAATACGCTTAATAAGAAGTTTGATTTTGTTGAAGATAATATGGATATGTATTTGAATTATATTTTAATATAGAGTATAATGATTTAAATAAATTAAGGTTGAAAGATAGACTCGAGATTTATTTAAAATCGAATTTATTTAAGAATTAAACTCCAATAAGTTTGATGGAAAATTTATTAAATTTGAAATTTTAGAAGGTATGATTTTTATAACTTGATTTTTGGTTTAGGGTGAATTAAATGTATATTTCAAGTATAAATAAATTGATGGAAATATTTAGTTATTTGTAAATTGAGTTTTATTTAAATGATAATGGATTGATTATGTAAATTATTTCAAAAATAAATAATAGAAAATTGAATCGGTGAATCATAATTACCAACTTAGTTTTGAAATTGTCGAATACTTAAAATTGAAATATATTGAATTTGAAATGGTTTATACTGTGGGTCAAATCTGTTTTGGAATCGATATAATTTGGAATAGTTTATTTGGAAACTAAATCGTATTGAAATTTATGATTTGGGATTTCGTTAAATTTAAAATTCAAAAATTCAAGTTGTTTTGGAATTGATTGTGAAGTTCAAGAAGCTAGTTTATTATATAAATTATTTTAATATTTAAGCCATTTAAGTGATAGAAGTTATGCTTCAAAGTTACAAGTTTCAAAGTATTATGATTTGACAGTGTTATAATTTCAAGTGTTTGGTTTCGAAGTGTATAACTTTGAAAGTGCAATGATTTGGAAAAAGATATATACTTGAAATAAAAATGATATTATATTGATTTGGATTTTTATAAAAATGATATCATATTGGTTTGGGTTTTAGAACGGAAATGATATTGTATTTATATGGTTTTGAAATGGATATTATATTCTGGTTTTGAAGTATAAACTATTTTGAAAAGACCGCTGTGTTATGATAACGTTGGGTTGTCAAAGAGACCGGGATCGGAAGTTGTCATACTCTCTACCAACTCCGAAAACCACTTTAACAATCATGTACGCGGTGGAGATTGCAGAATAAAGTAGGATGGCGGCGGCGTTACCTTTGAGGTAAATACGTGGACCCGACTCCCGTGAGTGGGCATAAGGTGGCCAAAACAGGAGCGATTAACAGGCTAAGGAGGTAGCACCTTTTATCGGACACACTCCTTCGATACCATTCTATTACTTTGTGATTGATTTGGGCCCTTTTGATTTTAGGGGTGTGGCTCGAGGTGGGCGGTAGTAGCTGCTACGCGTTGCCACCGGTCCGGAAGCGTAATTGGTATATCTATCCTGGCATTGCCTAGTTGTTCCGTGTCACCTATCCTAGCACGCCTTGTACGAGTTTGGTTTTCTCCCGTAGCCCATGGAGTATTTAGGGTAGTCTCCCGATCTGGAGATGCGCTGATACTGGATGGACTACTAGGACTATTATTGTGTTAAGGGGGAGATTAGGTAACTCCTTAACGCTATTTAAAAGTAAGTTTATTTTACTATAGACATTATTATAATAGCGAAATATTACTACATAGTAAAAGTTTATCTGATCCTTAGGAGGTGTGAATCTCGAGCATCTCTTAAGTTACTGCACTCACGTTGTACACTGGATAGGAGATGTCAAAACCCGTAAATATCTCTGGCGCCGTTTACACTCATATTTATTTCTGTTGATTTAACTTACATAAGATCTTTTAGTTCTGACTCGAGTGTTTTGTCTTTTCAATTTGCTCGGGTCAGTCTGAGCATTTCGGGATTTGGAAGACCGTATTCTGGAGGACGAAGACGAAGATTTATTATTATTATTTATTATAGTATTTCACTACATTCACACTATTCCGCTGCATTACTTATTGTTCTCTGGTATGTGTAACTCTGATATGTGTTGTATAAGTATAATCAAATGTTTTGTAAAACAGCTTCATGAGTTGTTATTTGATTATTATATTTTGTCATTCCGTTGTGAGATTCCGTTTTTTTTATTTCCTTCTTTTTTTTTATTCACCCCAATAACAATTCGCCCTGCTGTATGGTTTAAGTCTGACGTGTGTGGTTTACGTCGATTTAAAACGTACAAAAAGGCGAGATGTTACATAAATCAACTTCGGGTTTGATTTTCACATTAGGAGGTGTTGTTTCATGGGCATCAAAGAAACAAAATTATATTACACACTTTACCAAGGAATCTGGATTTATAGCACTCACGGTCATTCTAAAAGAGGCTAAATGGTTACAAAATATGTTATTGGATATTAAGTTGTGGACGAAACCGATGCCAACCATAGCTTTACATTATGATAGTCAAGTAACTATGTCTAGAGCATATCATAATGTATACAATGAAAAGTCGAGACATATAAGCCTCGGACATGAATATGTAAGACAAATAATTAATGACGAAATAATTACCATTGTATATGTAAGGTCTCGTAATAATTTGGCAGACCCATTCATAAAAGCTATAACCTGGGAAATAGTAAGGTACACATATATCAAAATGGGTCTTAGACCTTGTCTTATGAATAATCAATGATAGTGGAAACCCAATCTTAATCTTAACTAACTTAAGTTTAAGGTTTAATGTGAGGACCCGTAAATCCGTACTCCTTGAATTTACACTAATCTCCCTTGATTAATTCAAGATGAACAGAAATACGAATTCTCAATGTTTAAGAAAAAGAGAAAGACAGGAGAAGAGAGAAAAGATAGAAAATAGAGAGGAAAGAAAATAGAAAATAACAGAACACAACACAACAATGTCAGAATCTCACAATTCGCAGCGGAACAACATATAATAGATAAATGAATAATCTTTAAACGAAGGACTATATCAGTTATTACATTACATCACATTACATTTCATTACATCAGAGTGTACAACAACAACAAACAGCGGAAAAGAAAATACTATATACTAATAATACGCCATGCCATCCAGCTTGCCTCCAGCAACTCCTGAATATCCAGAATATCCTGATAAACCTAACTCTTGACTGCCCGTGTGGAAATTGGTGGGCACCCAGAGTTTAGGAAGGAAAACAATAAACTCCGAGTCAGTCATGTGACTGGTGTGGGAACTCAAAACAATTTATTTATCTTTGAAACAAAATAGAGGAATATTTTTAAAGTCAATTCGCAATGCTTTTAAAAATGAGACTACCATAAGACCTCCCACCACACACACAATGCAAACGTAGACTTGGAGGAGATTTCTTCTTATGTTAGTCAAAGATGCTTGATACGCATTAAAAAGAAACATTTGATATTATTGCTAGTGCATAGTGTAGGAAAAATTATTTCGAAAGTAGAATATAAATCTTAGCCAACATACGACCATTATCGTATGCCTACTATAGCTACCATCTAAACAGTGGTGACCACCATAAGTAAATGGCAGGTTCTACAACTAATACCGTACAGGGTTTCGTATTGGGAATTGGATTTCCAACGAATGATCAGGCTAAGGAACTTCCCATTGCCATATGAGAATGCCTCTGGAAGGACATCCCCGAGAACCAAACCGGATCTCTACCAACACAAGGCCGGGTTACCCCTAACTGAGTAACAACTGACCGAGTATGCCATCCCCCGGTCCTTTGGGACCTTTAACCGAGCGCTCGTAATCAATTCACACAATCATAAAGTGTTTTCAACATGAGTAAGTATCTGGGCTCCATACCATGATACCACCCTTTTTCAGAAGGAAATGCACATACCCTAAAGGGAGCTACCCCTCATAACCTTGCCGCATCTTTCCTGTTTTGACCATTCCGGGGTGTGAGGCTCGATGAAGTCACGTCCACAAAAACATACTTTATTCAAAAGCCATGCTTTGGGTCAACAAATGATCATAGAAATGATCACCAGGATAGACGATCAAATAAATGAACCTATCACAAATAATCAACACAATGATCATTTCACAGCAACACTCAACATGTCACATTACCAAATTGGGAATATATCGCTGATAACCTTCAACTACATAACCTCTGAGCTCGTACGTCTCAGAGAAGGATGTTAAGCTAAAAGAATAAATTCTCCGCCACCAACAGAAATATATTTGAAAAAAATCTGCTTTATATCTCAATTTGTAATGTCAGACATACAATCCATACAAGTCTGTTCCGGGATCGAACAGAACCGAAGGCACTTACAAAGAAGTCCTTGCAATCCGGATATCCACAATCCTAATCGGATTTCCCATCACATATGGAGAACTCAATACTGGAGCAACTTGGTGCAGAGTCAATCGACAGGTCATCCTATCGCTCTCGCAAATACCGGGTCTTCAACACCGATCTTCAATGCTATCCATTACGTCGTATCACTATTCGGAATGGGTAATCCGAATAACGAGCGTAATAATTTAAAAACAAGTGTAGTACTCAAATTCAACAAATCCCAACAAATACCTTTCAAAGGTAAATATTGATAGTCGGTTATTGAACTATCAATGGATATGCACAACATCACCAGATTCCAAATAATTTTTCAAATTATTTATTTTCCAAAAATATCTTTACAAGATATATAATTTCAATATCTCAAAAATAAATCAATATTTATTTTTAAACGAATTCCACTTTCTTTTACAAATTCCATAGTGAATTTTTATTCCAAAATATCCATGCTTATACGATTTCAATTATTCATTTCAATTTATCTTCAAAAAGATAAATTCTCAAATATTCACTTTATATTGGAAAACATTTCCATACTTGTTTATTCATAAGTAATTCACAAATTTTATTTATTTTCAACACTTGGAAAATATTCAATATAATTAAATCGAGATTAAGTATATATTTCATTCTTTAAGGAAATCATTCTCTTAAACATATTTATTTGGGCCAAAACGAATGTTGCGTAAAACATCGTTACGACAACCCAAAATCACTAGTATAGGGATTCGAAATTAAAATAGATATATAAATCCCAATACTATACAAAGCATTTCCTTTCGGAAATCATTTACTACTATACAAAGCATTTCCTTTCGGAAATCATTTACTATAAAAACAGTATTATAGTCCACCATTTCCTTCTATTTCTCGAAAACGTCTATTTCAACAATGAATGTTGAAATCTATGGTTTCGAATCTCAACACATTTAAAACATCGTTAGATCGTTTTAATTCTATTTAAAACATCGCATTCAAAACAATTTCTTTAACATATTATTCACTATTCAAAAACGTGAATATACTACGTTAATCAATTTCATCATTTCTATTCATTTTATTTCAAAGGATTATTCACAGTCAAAAACGTGAATATAACTCCATTAATATGTTTCAACAATTTACTTATCAAAATAAGTCGTTTGCGGATTTATAAAACAACGTTTATAAATTTCCATTTCTATTTATTTTACCACAACTTCCTTTATAAATTCCTTTATTAACCTATCTCAATACAAATCTCAATGATATACTAAAAGTTCATATCATAAGTGAAATACTTATAATTTATTTGTTTGCACAATCGTTCCTTTGAACTTCATAATTATAAATCTTATAACTTATAAGATTCAATTATTTATCCAAAACTATTCTTTTAACAACTTCATAAATTTTATAAACCTACTGCTTATAAAATTCCATTTATAACTTCACCGTTTATAATTCTATAAATTTCATTCATTTATGAATTCATTCACAATTCATTCTGGCACTTATAAAAACTTGTTTTATAATTCAAATATTATAATTTATAAATATCAATTTATAAAACTCTTATATAAATCAATTTATACTATTATTCTTTTAAAACATCTTTGATCCCCTTTATAATTTCACCATTTTGATTTATAAAATAATTAAATTTTATAAATCCTATATTTTCAACTTTTTATAATTAATCCAAAAATCCCAATTTAAACTATTTTATAAAATCATTAACCCCATATTTTCAAAAATCAACTTTTAACTATATTTCTCAAAAATCATAATTTTTATAACATTAAAAATTATATCGTTATTTATTTAAAATGGATAAATTCCCAAAAATATTTTATAAACGTATACTTTCAAAAATCACTTTGAAATCCTTTTTTAAAATTCCAAAATTTGGTCCAATGATGCTACACAGCAAATAGTCAATCACGACAACAACGATATCATATATCGATATGATAATCAACGAATATCAAAATATCCATAATCAAACAAATACTGTTGAGGAATCCAGTTGGATCCCTCCAACCTGTTTTCCTGCATCCACAAACATTAGTACAATACCAATTCCGCTCCAGTACGGAATTATCGCGGTATATGGGATTTAAAATATTATTCGCTTAATAGACGGCGCAATAGGGTCTCATCCACTAAAAAAATGCGAGAAATCAACAACTCCAATATATACATATGCCAATATATATATATTGCTATTATATATAATACCAATTTCACTGTTCATGAAATATTCGCGGTATATGTTTTTAATAAATAGCATCCGCTTACTAACGGCGCATAATGTCTAATTTAACAATCAATTAATAACAATCATCATTCAAACATGCATTCAAATATTTTAAATCTAACTATTTAAAATAAAATCGAAACTGATTCGATTGAGTGAGAAGTTCTCACCTTGATTTCAATTTCGCTTTAGCGATTTATTTCGAATAAAATTAAACGCACGTTTAATTTTACCCGAAATTCTCACTAACTCCAAACGATGCCAATCCAATTCCATAGCGTAGTGCTCGTCCATACGATTCCAACGCAACTGGTTTCGCACGTTTTCGACCTCGTATGAAAAAGTTATGATTTTTATAAGTTTTACACAAATTTTTTATAATAATTTACAACATTAATCATATTTTTTTTTAAAAACCTACAGCAAATCCACCGTTCAATCCATCACCCCCCCATCATAGCCATGCTTTCTTTCTTCCCTACTCACGCTACCTCCAGGCTACTAGCCGCAATATGAACCCATAGCTTAATATTAGGGTTTGAAATTCGAGCCATCTACGAGCAGTTCCAGGTTGATCGAGGCACACCACATCGAAGGCCGACCCAACCTCCATGCTCGGCCAGAGCATAGGCCAACTCGGCCTCCTCCTTCCTTGGAAAACGCGCATGCAATGCGTTGCCTTCATCTCCATTTTGCCGTTGATCCGTGCATCTAAAAACGATCATGACCGTTCACATCGTAGAGCTCGCGAAGCTCTTCCATTTTGTAGTTGAAGAATTCTTGAAACGAGGCTTGGATTTGAAGAAAACGAGGGGGGAAGATGGGCTGTTTTCGGCCGTGGGTTGAGGGGGTGGCAGCTGCGTCTAGAATTAGGGTTTTAGTTTTTTTTTTTGTTTTTTTATTTTGTGATGAACAAGGGCTATTTATAGGGAATAAAACGACACTATTCATCCGGGTTTTCTATACTCCGATTCACGCGCCGTAACCAGCGTTTCTAGGGTTTACCCCACGTTCCGGACACAATGGAACAGGTTTCGAAAGCTAATTCGGACATCTGTGCGAGTTATGGCTATAAACGTTCAATTTAAATTAAACCGATTTAAACCGATTTTCTAGGCGTTTTAATTTGTACCGGACAAACGGTAAATCCGATTGACACGAAATTTTAAAGCTTACAATAATATCACATTACGGATCCAATGAAACTAGTTTCGTCGAAATCCGAGACTTTTTGAAAAATGGCTATTTTAACTCGCCAAATTAATATTAAAACAATTTAGATGCGTTTCGAGCTGCGACGATCAAACGATAACTCCGATTGACACGAAAATTGAAATCCGGTAATAACTAACTATTACGGATCCAATGGAACTGGTTTCGTTCAATTCTGAGACTGTTCAAAAATTGACTATTTCCACTAGTCGATTTAATATTAAAATATTCAATTTTCACAAATTAACTTTTAATTCGATTTTAAAAGTTCTAAAATATCGTTTGAACTCCAATATGATAAAATAAAATTTTACAAATCATTTTCAATCATATTTAACTCAATTTTCAATTATTTCTATAATTTCACATATTAAATTATCGATTTAATTATTCAATTAAATCCAATTATTCGAAATAAAATTTATTCGACTTTTAAATTTCACTTATAAATATTTAAAATTAATTAAATATTCAAATTTAAATTAATAAAAATTCTGGGTCGTTACAATCTTCCCCCCTTAAAAGAATTTCGTCCTCGAAATTAACAAGTAAGAAAAGTTACAGAATCTATTAATTTTCCCAAAATCCATAGTTAAACTTCTTACAATATCTTTACTAAGTTTTCAAATCATACTTAGTTATCTTTTCAAAAACAATTACTATTGTGTTATCTTTCAATCCCAAATCAAAGTTAAAGTTTTCAAAAAAAAAAAATCCCAATTTTCTCAAAAATATTCTAACGCCTTAAATTTTCGGAAAAATTCGCCATAGTCTCCTTTGCGCGGCTCGATCCAAAAAAAAATGACAGTATATATATCACAAATATACATCTCATCAAGTAATGAGGCATCCCACAGGGAAAAAATGTAAAAGTACGATATTTAATCCGAGATATGTACCTTATATTTTATTAGCAAGCATATATGGCTAATATAGCGCGAAAGCGAGCTCCAAATGCGAAGCAAACGCGATCCGCACCTACTAAACACTCAACAAACAACATGAGAACATGCATGTAGACAATAGTATCAATATACAACATATAGTAACATAATAACTATATATGCCAACATAGCAAATGCAACAAAACAACAAATGCAAACATCAATCAACTATTATCCAACTAACATTCATAACCAATCAGTATTCATTCATATTCTCATTAATATTCAATGAAATATGTTTTCAATTTAATCATATTTGATTTATTAACGGTGGATGTTTTTACTAACATTCATTTTCAATTAGTTTATATTCACTAATTTATATTCAAGTTGGTTCACTTCCAAATCAAATTCAATTCTATTTAAGATTCACTTAACTTCCAATTGAATTCCAATTACTTTAACTTTCAATAACATTAGATTTTAATGAATTACACTTACATTCATTATTTCATATCAACTAAATTCACATTCAATTGATTTACATTCAATCCATTCATTCAATTCAATTTCTAAAGTTGCATTTCATTTACATAACTTAAGTTCATATCTATCATTTAACTTTATTAATTTTACTTCGATACCAATATCAACTTCATTCAACAACTCTTAAGTCATACTCCATTTTACAAACATCACTTGTTTTTACTTAACTTAAATTCCAACTTATAAATCAATTCAGATTCCAATTCTAAAGTAAATTTCCATTTAACTTTAAATTCATTTTTATTTACAATTCATATTCATAAATATATTCACATAGTTTCACTTCTCATATATATATATAAGTTTATTTCATAATTGTAAATCACTTTAATTATAATTCAATTCTTATAATTCTTTTTGCTTATACAATTATTTTTTTATTTAGATTATTCAAACAACTAAACAATCAACTTATATACACTTTAGTAATTCTGAAAATTTATTGCTTCATATAAAAAATATAATCAAGGTAAAATTATTTTATTTACCCAATTTAAAACAATATCGTGTCGGTTTATCTTGTTTAAGAGTTTAGAAACCCCTATCTACGATAGTTAGCTAGACTAGATCGACCGGAATCTATAAACAATCAACCGATAAGTCAACACAATACAAAACAATTATATATTCACTAACAAATACGCTCTCATAGCTATTATTACACTCAACCCATTCTAGAGTACTACTGACTCTATCTCTAATGAGTAGTACCCAACAGAACCATGGTTGTCGCTTAACCAACAGCTCTGATACCACCTGTGAGGACCCGTAAATCCGTACTCCTTGAATATACACTAATCTCCCTTGATTAATTCAAGATGAACAGAAATACGAATTCTCAATGTTTAAGAAAAAGAGAAAGCCAGGAGAAGAGAGAAAAGATAGAAAATAGAGAGGAAAGAAAATAGAAAATAACAGAACACAACACAACAATGTCAGAATCTCACAATTCGCAGCGGAACAACATATAATGGATAAATGAATAATCTTTAAACAAAGGACTATATCAGTTATTACATTACATCACATTACATTTCATTACATCAGAGTGTACAACAACAACAACAAACAGCGGAAAAGAAAATACTATATACTAATAATACGTCATGCCATCCAGCTAGCCTCCAGCAACTCCTGAATATCCAGAATATCCTGATAAACCTAACTCTTGACTGCCCGTGTGGAAATTGGTGGGCACCCAGAGTTTAGGAAGGAAAATAATAAACTCCGAGTCAGTCATGTGACTGGTGTGGGAATTCAAAACAGTTTATTTATCTTTGAAACAAAATAGAGGAATATTTTTAAAGTCAATTCGCAATGCTTTTAAAAATGAGACTACCATAAGACCTCCCACCACACACACAATGCAAACGCAGACTTGGAGGAGATTTCTTCTTATGTTAGTCAAAGATGCTTGATACGCATTAAAAAGAAACATTTGATATTATTGCTAGTGCATACTGTAGGAAAAATTATTTCGAAAGTAGAATATAAATCTTAGCCAACATACGACCATTATCGTATGCCTACTATAGCTACCATCTAAACAGTGGTGACCACCATAAGTAAATGACAGCTTCTACAACAAATACCGTACAGGGTTTCGTATTGGGAATTGGATTTCCAACGAATGATCAGGCCAAGGAACTTCCCATTGCCACATGAGAATGCCTCTGGAAGGACATCCCCGAGAACCAAACCGGATCTCTACCAACACAAGGCCGGGTTACCCCTAACTGAGTAACAACTGACCGAGTATGCCATCCCCCGGTCCTTTGGGACCTTTAACCGAGCGTTCGTAATCAATTCACACAATCATAAAGTGTTTTCAACATGAGTAAGTATCTGGGCTCCATACCATGATACCACCCTTTTCCAGAAGGAAATGCACATACCCTAAAGGGAGCTACCCCTCATAACCTTGCCGCATCTTTCCTGTTTTGACCATTCCGGGGTGTGAGGCTCGACGAAGTCACGTCCACAAAAACATACTTTACTCAAAAGCCATGCTTTGGGTCAACAAATGATCATAGAAATGATCACCAGGATAGACTATCAAATAAATGATCCTATCACAAATAATCAACACAATGATCATTTCACAGCAACACTCAGCATGTCACATTACCAAATTGGGAATATATCGCTGATAACCTTCAACTACATAACCTCTGAGCTCGTACGTCTCAGAGAAGAGTGTTAAGCTAAAAGAATAAATTCTCCGCCACCAACAGAAATATATTTGAAAGAAATCTGCTTTATATCTCAATTTGTAATGTCAGACATACAATCCATACAAGTCTGTTCCGGGATCGAACAGAACCGAAGGCACTTACAAAGAAGTCCTTGCAATCCGGATATCCACAATCCTGATCGGATTTCCCATCACATATGGAGAACTCAATACCGGAGCAACTCGGTGCAGAGTCAATCGACAGGTCATCCTCTCGCTCTCGCAAATACCGGGTCTTCAACACCGATCTTCAATGCTATCCATTACGTCGTATCACTATTCGGAATGGGTAATCCGAATAACGAGCGCAATAATTTAAAAACAAGTGTAGCATTCAAATTCAACAAATCCCAACAAATACCTTTCAAAGGTAAATGTTGATAGTCGGTTATTGAACTATCAATGGATATGCACAACATCAGCAGATTCCAAATAATTTTCCAAATTATTTATTTTCCAAAAATATCTTTACAAGATATATAATTTCAATATCTCAAAAATAAATCAATATTTATTTTTAAACGAATTCCACTTTCTTTTATAAATTCCATAGTGAATTTTCATTCCAAAATATCCATGCTTATACGATTTCAATTATTCATTTCAATTTATCTTCAAAAAGATATATTCTCAAATATTCACTTTATATTGGAAAACATTTCCATACTCATTTATTCATAAGTAATTCACAAATTTTATTTATTTTCAACACTTGGAAAATATTCAATATACTTAAATCGAGATTAAGTATATATTTCATTCTTTAAGGAAATCATTCTCTTAAACATATTTATTTGGGCCAAAACGAATGTTGCGTAAAACATCGTTACGACAACCCAAAATCACTAGTATAGGGATTCGAAATTAAAATAGATATATAAATCCCAATACTATACAAAACATTTCCTTTCGGAAATCATTTACTATAACAACAGTATTATAGTCCACAATTTCCTTCTTTTTTCGAAAACGTCTATTTCAACAATGAATGTTGAAATCTATGGTTTCGAATCTCAACACATTTAAAACATCGTTAGATCGTTTTAATTCTATTTAAAACATCACATTCAAAACAATTTCTTTAACATATTATTCACTGTTCAAAAACGTGAATATACTACGTTAATCAATTTCATCATTTCTATTCATTTTGTTTCAAAGGATTATTCACAGTCAAAAATGTGAATATAACTCCATTAATAGGTTTCAACAATTTACTTATCAAAATAAGTCGTTTGCGGATTTATAAAACAACGTTTATAAATTTCCATTTCTATTTATTTTACCACAACTTCCTTTATAAATTCCTTTATTAACCTATCTCAATTCATATCTCAATGATATACTAAAAGTTCATATTATAAGTGAAATACTTATAATTTATTTGTTTGCACAATCGTTCCTTTGAACTTCATAATTATAAATCTTATAACTTATAAGATTCAATTATTTATCCAAAACCATTCTTTTAACAACTTCATAAATTTTATAAACCTACTGCTTATAAAATTCCATTTATAACTTCACCGTTTATAATTCTATAAATTTCATTCATTTATGAATTCATTCACAATTCATTCTGACACTTATAAAAACTTGTTTTATAATTCAAATATTATAATTTATAAATATCAATTTATAAAACTCTTATATAAATCAATTTATACTATTATTCTTTAAAAACATCTTTAATCCCCTTTATAATTTCACCATTTTGATTTATAAAATAATTAACTTTTATAAATCCTATATTTTCAACTTTTTATAATAAATCCAAAAATCCCAATTTAAACTATTTTATAAAATCATTAACCCCATATTTTCAAAAATCAACTTTTAACTATATTTCTCAAAAATCATAATTTTTATAACATTAAAAATTATATCGTTATTTATTTAAAATGGATAAATTCCCAAAAATATTTTATAAACGTATACTTTCAAAAATCACTTTAAAATCCTTTTTCAAAATTCCAAAATTTGGTCCAATGATGCTACACACCAAATAGTCAATCACGACAACAACGATATCATATATCGAAATGATAATCAACGAATATCAAAATATCCATAATCAAACAAATACTGTTGAGGAATCCAGTTGGATCCCTCCAACCTGTTTTCCTGCATCCACAAACATTAGTACAATACCAATTCCGCTCTAGTATGGAATTATCGCGGTATATGGGATTTAAAATATTATCTGCTTAATAGACGGCGCAATAGGGTCTCATCCGCTAAAAAATGCGGGAAATCAACAACTCCAATATATACATATGCCAATATATATATATATATATATATATATATTGCTATTATATATAATACCAATTTCACTGTTTATGAAATATTCGCGGTATATGTTTTTAATAAATAACATCCGCTTACTAACGGCGCATAATGTCTAATTTAACAATCAATTGATAACAATCATCATTCAAACATGCATTCAAATATTTTAAATCTAACTATTTAAAATAAAATCGAAACTGATTCGATTGAGTGAGAAGTTCTCACCTTGATTTCAATTTCGCTTTAGCGATTTATTTCGAATAAAATTAAACGCACGTTTAATTTTACCCGAAATTCTCACTAACTCCAAACGACTCCAATCCAATTCCATAGCGTAGTGCTCGTCCATACGATTCCAACGCAACTGGTTTCGCGCGTTTTCGACCTCGTATGAAAAAGTTATGATTTTTATAAGTTTTACACAAATTTTTTATAATAATTTACAACATTAATCATATTTTATTTTATTTTAAACCTACAGCAAATCCACCGTTCAATCCATCACCCCCCCATCATAGTCGTGCTTTCTTTCTTCCCTACTCACGCTACCTCCAGGCTACTAGCCGCAATATGAACCCATAGCTTAATATTAGGGTTTGAAATTCGAGCCATCTACGAGCAGTTCCAGGTTGATCGAGGCACACCACATCGAAGGCCGACCCAACCTCCATGCTCGGCCAGAGCATAGGCCAACTCGGCCTCCTCCTTCCTTGGAAAATGCGCACGCAACGCGTTGCCTTCATCTCCATTTTGCCGTTGATCCGTGCATCTAAAAACGATCATGACCGTTCACATCGTAGAGCTCGCGAAGCTCTTCCATTTTGTAGTTGAAGAATTCTTGAAACGAGCCTTGGATTTGAAGAAAACGAGGGGGGAAGATGGGTTGTTTTCGGCCGTGGGTTGAGGGAGTGGCGGCTACGTTTAGAATTAGGGTTTTAGTTTTTTTTTTATTTTGTGATGAACAAGGGCTATTTATAGGGAATAAAACGACACTATTCATCCGGGTTTTCTAAACTCCGATTCACGCGCCGTAACCAGCGTTTCTAGGGTTTACCCCGCGTTCCGGACACAATGGAACAGGTTTCGAAAGCTAATTCGGACATCTGTACGAGTTATGGCTATAAACGTTCAATTTAAATTAAACCGATTTAAACCGATTTTCTAGGCGTTTTAATTTGTACCGGACAAACGGTAAATCCGATTGACACGAAATTTTAAACCTTACAATAATATCACATTGCGGATCCGATGAAATTGGTTTCGTTGAAATCCAAGACTTTTTGAAAAATGGCTATTTTAACTCGCCAAATTAATATTAAAACAATTTAGATTCGTTTCGAGCTGCCACGATCAAACGATAACTCCGATTGACACGAAAATTGAAATCCGGTAATAACTAACTATTACGGATCCAATGGAACTGGTTTCGTTCAATTCTGAGACTGTTCAAAAATTGACTATTTCCACTAGTCGATTTAATATTAAAATATTCAATTTTCACAAATTAACTTTTAATTCGATTTTAAAAGTTCTAAAATATCGTTCTAACTCCAATATGATAAAATAAAATTTTACAAATCATTTTCAATCATATTTAACTCAATTTTCAATTATTTCTATAATTTCACATATTAAATTATCGATTTAATTATTCAATTAAATCCAATTATTCGAAATAAAATTTATTCGACTTATAAATTTCACTTATAAATATTTAAAATTAATTAAATATTCAAATTTAAATTAATAAAAATTCTGGGTCGTTACATTTAATGGGTAACAACAACCTATCTTATGATTGGAAGGCACTAAGTTAATTTAGGGCACAATGTTATAGATATGAAGAAGTTTAGTTGAAAACTCTTAATAAAGTTCTATGTAGTTTGGTAACAGAGACATTAAGAGGGATGTAACTTTACCATTATGAACACGGAAGTTGTGTCGCTTCTTAGCAAGAGTTCATTGGGTTTACTCTTGTTATAGTTCATTAGGCAGGGATGGAGCAAATGGATATAACGATGCTAATTGGAAGGGAAATTTATTGGTAAAATAGAGTTACATGTGTAATATTTCCAACTTTATAAGTCAACTGAGAGTCAGTTTAAGTTAAGACCACCAAGCTCTTCTTTAAGGTCTTGAGATACTTATACTAATATGTGGTTTAATCGAATAAATGCCATATATAATGCGTAATCTTAAACTAAGATAAAACTGATTAACATAAATAAAACAATCTAGTGGGGGATTGTTGAGGTAGAATGTTACTGAAGATGGGAATAAATATATTTGTCCCACACCAGGAAAATTGTATTAATATTTGTGCATATATATGAAACCTTGCATGCTCTATCAAAAGAGTAACTAAAGGAGAAGGGAAACGGGCATTGCCATGATACACACGCACGAAAAACACTTAGAACTTGGAACGTACGTGTGTGTGAGAAGGGGACTAGAAATGGTATGACTATAGGGTACCAACTGACGTAATTTTTGAACCAATGTTTCCTCTTCAAATTAAACTTTAGTTGCAAATAGTTACGACTATTTTCTAACGGTCGCACCCCTTCGCATAACATCCGTCCTACACTATATATACACCTCCAACATCAGTTTTATTTTTCAGCTTCTCCTCTCCTCAATTCTTAAACAATAAATTTCCCATGAATCCATAGACATTGTTGCTATCTTGATTTGGGTTTTGTTGTATCCTAGAGAGCAAAATGCCATCAACCTGTTAGCAAACTCCGATCGGGTGGGGTAAATATTGCTTTAAGAAAAGCGTCTGCACACCTGAAAACCTGACTCAACTTCGATCCTTCATGGTTTTCTATGTTCTTAAAGCAATATTTACCACGAAAAAAGGATCAAAATCTTCATCCAAACTAATAAACAAGGACTTCGTCAGGCTAGACAGACTGGATGGAACCAACTTCACACGTTGACAAGATAAAATAAAGTTCCTTCTTACCACCGTAAAGGTCTCCTACGTACCGGATGAAAATCTTCTTATGCCTCCTCCTCCAACCTAAAAGGACATTGAAGAATTAAAGCAGTGGAGATTGAAAAGCAATGAAAATGGGCAACTATGTCGATGCCGCATTCTTTCCACCTTATCTAGCCATTTATACTACCTTTACACTCCAATGAAGCTGCCTAAGAAGATCCAGGATGCACCAAAAGCAAAGTACAAGACTGAAAAGATTGGGACGGACAAGTTTCTCATCCTACAATACATTAAATTTCGTATGAAAGGTAATGTTTCTATAATGGACCAGATGCTTGACTTATAAGTCATTATTAGCAAACTTGGAGATTTGAAAGTGCAGATTCTAGAATACATCTAAGAGGGGGCTATAATTGCAAAACTTCCACCAAGTTGGAATAGGTACCATGAAAAGTTATTACACATAACCGAGGAAATCTCGTTCGAAAAGATTCGAAAATACATACGAATTGAACTTGAAAATAAAATTTGTAACGTCCTCCCTTTTAGTACGCTTTAAATCGACGATAAACCACACACGTCAGACATAAACCATAAAGAAAGGCGGATTGTTATAGGGTAAATAAGAAAAAGCAGAGAAAGAAATAAAACAAAACAGAATCTTGCAGCGGAACGATAAAATTTAATAATCAAATATACATTTCATGAAGTTGTTTTACAAAATATTTGATTATATTTATACAATACATATCAGAGTTGCACATACCAACGAATAATAACTAATGCAGCGGAATACAATGTGAAGTGAAATATAATAATAAATAATAATAAATCTTCATCTTCGTCCTACAGAATACGGTCTTCCAAATCCTGAAATGCTCTGGCTGACCCGAGCGAATTGAAAAGACAAAACATTCGAGCCAGAACTAAAAGATCTTATGTGTAAGTTAAATCAACAGTAAACAATATGAGTGGAATGGCATCAGAGATGTATGCGGGATTTGACATCTCCTATCCAGTGTCTAACGTGAGTGCAGTAACTCAAGAGATGCTCGGCATTCACATCTCCTAAGGATCCGTTAAACTATTTACTATGTAGTAATATTTCGCTATTATAATAATGTCTATTAGTAAAATAAACTTACTTTTAAATAGCGTTAAGGCTTTACATTTTCCACCTTAACACGTAATAGTGCCAATAGTCTATACAGTACCGTAATACCTCCTGATCGGGAGGCTACCAGAGGATACTCCATAGGTACGACACAAATCAAACTCATACAAGGCGTGTTAGGGTAGGTGACACAGCACAACTAGGCAATGCCAGGGTAGATGTGCCAATTGCTATCCAGGCTGGTGGTAACGCGTAGCAGCTACTACCGCCCACCTCGAACAACACCTCGAAAATTAAAAATCAAAAATGGTCACCGAATCAATCCAAAAGTCAGAGTATAATATTGAAGGAGTGTGTCCGATCAGAGGAATGACCTCATTGGCCCAAGAATCGCTTCTGTTTTAGCCAACTTATGCCAACTCACGGGAGTCAGGTCCACGTATTTACCTCAAAGGAAACGCCGCCACCATCCTACTTCATTTTGGAATCTCCACCGCGTACACAGTTGTTAAAGTGCTTTTCGGAGTTGGCAGAGAGTATGACAACTTCCGATCCTGGTCTCTTCAACCACCAAACGTTATTATAACACCGCGGTCATTTCAAAATAATTTATACTTCAAAACCAAAATATAATATCCATTTCAAACTATATAAATACGATATCATTTCCGTTTTAAAACCCGAATCAATATGATATCATTTTTATTTCAAAATTTATCCTTTTTCCAAAAATCATAGTACTTTCAAATCTATATACCTTGAACCCCATAGCTTTGAAATATAACTTCGAATGTTTAAATGGTTTAAATATTATATTACTATATATAAAAAAATAGCTTTTTTTAATTTCACAAATAAATTCCAAACACCAATTTGAACCTCCAACTAAACCATTTCAGTTTCCATATAATTCAAAGCTTTAAATATTCCACCATTTCAAAACTAATTCTTTGATAATTCCATATATATTAAATTTAATTATTATTATTTAGATTTGAAATGTCTACTTAATAAATCCAATATAATTTAAGTAACACTTTTAACTTCAAGACCTGGATATCCTTTCAATTTAATAAACTTGATATATTCATTTAAATCAACTTGATATTCATTTAAATCACTCTAAACAGAAATCAA